>OZ024813.1:96088165-97381885 GCA_964017055.1 Chloromyia formosa | reverse complement strand
GGAATCATATTTTTGGTTTTTAGGGGCATGGTACAAGCTGCATTTGAAGGACCCAAATCAATTCTCTAGCTGCCGTAGTTTTCGAGTTACAGCCATTTGAAAAAGTGCAAGTTGGGACCCTCTAGCTGCCTCCGTTTCCGAGATATTCAAGGTTTTACATTTTCCTGTCGAGGGTTGACTTTGCCTTGAAATTTTCAAGTTTTCTTGCGGTTTTTGTTCCGGAATCATATTTTTTGGTTTTTAGGGCATGGTACAAGCTGCATTTGAAGACCCAAATCAACTCTCTAGCTGCCGTAGTTTTCGAGTTACAGCCATTTGAAAAAGTGCAAGTTTGGACCCTCTAGCTGCCTCCGTTTCCGAGATATTCAAGGTTTTACATTTTCCTGTCGAGGGTTGACTTTGCCTTGAAATTTTCAAGTTTTCTTGCGGTTTTTGTTCCGGAATCATATTTTTGGTTTTTAGGGCATGGTACAAGCTGCATTTGAAGACCCAAATCAACTCTCTAGCTGCCGTAGTTTTCGAGTTACAGCCATTTGAAAAAGTGCAAGTTTGGACCCTCTAGCTGCCTCCGTTTCCGAGATATTCAAGGTTTTACATTTTCCTGTCGAGGGTTGACTTTGCCTTGAAATTTTCAAGTTTTCTTGCGGTTTTTGTTCCGGAATCATATTTTTGGTTTTTAGGGCATGGTACAAGCTGCATTTGAAGGACCCAAATCAATTCTCTAGCTGCCGTAGTTTTCGAGTTACAGCCATTTGAAAAAGTGCAAGTTTGGACCCTCTAGCTGCCTCCGTTTCCGAGATATTCAAGGTTTTACATTTTCCTGTCGAGGGTTGACTTTGCCTTGAAATTTTCAAGTTTTCTTGCGGTTTTTGTTCCGGAATCATATTTTTGGTTTTTAGGGCATGGTACAAGCTGCATTTGAAGACCCAAATCAACTCTCTAGCTGCCGTAGTTTTCGAGTTACAGCCATTTGAAAAAGTGCAAGTTTGGACCCTCTAGCTGCCTTCCGTTTCCGAGATATTCAAGGTTTTACATTTTCCTGTCGAGGGTTGACTTTGCCTTGAAATTTTCAAGTTTTCTTGCGGTTTTTGTTCCGGAATCATATTTTTGGTTTTTTAGGGCATGGTACAAGCTGCATTTGAAGACCCAAATCAACTCTCTAGCTGCCGTAGTTTTCGAGTTACAGCCATTTGAAAAAGTGCAAGTTTGGACCCTCTAGCTGCCTCCGTTTCCGAGATATTCAAGGTTTTACATTTTCCTGTCGAGGGTTGACTTTGCCTTGAAATTTTCAAGTTTTCTTGCGGTTTTTGTTCCGGAATCATATTTTTGGTTTTTAGGGCATGGTACAAGCTGCATTTGAAGACCCAAATCAACTCTCTAGCTGCCGTAGTTTTCGAGTTACAGCCATTTGAAAAAGTGCAAGTTTGGACCCTCTAGCTGCCTCCGTTTCCGAGATATTCAAGGTTTTACATTTTCCTGTCGAGGGTTGACTTTGCCTTGAAATTTTCAAGTTTTCTTGCGGTTTTTGTTCCGGAATCATATTTTTGGTTTTTAGGGCATGGTACAAGCTGCATTTGAAGACCCAAATCAACTCTCTAGCTGCCGTAGTTTTCGAGTTACAGCCATTTGAAAAAGTGCAAGTTTGGACCCTCTAGCTGCCTCCGTTTCCGAGATATTCAAGGTTTTACATTTTCCTGTCGAGGGTTGACTTTGCCTTGAAATTTTCAAGTTTTCTTGCGGTTTTTGTTCCGGAATCATATTTTTGGTTTTTAGGGCATGGTACAAGCTGCATTTGAAGACCCAAATCAACTCTCTAGCTGCCGTAGTTTTCGAGTTACAGCCATTTGAAAAAGTGCAAGTTTGGACCCTCTAGCTGCCTCCGTTTCCGAGATATTCAAGGTTTTACATTTTCCTGTCGAGGGTTGACTTTGCCTTGAAATTTTCAAGTTTTCTTGCGGTTTTTGTTCCGGAATCATATTTTTGGTTTTTAGGGCATGGTACAAGCTGCATTTGAAGACCCAAATCAATCTCTAGCTGCCGTAGTTTTCGAGTTACAGCCATTTGAAAAAGTGCAAGTTTGGACCCTCTAGCTGCCTCCGTTTCCGAGATATTCAAGGTTTTACATTTTCCTGTCGAGGGTTGACTTTGCCTTGAAATTTTCAAGTTTTCTTGCGGTTTTTGTTCCGGAATCATATTTTTGGTTTTTAGGGCATGGTACAAGCTGCATTTGAAGACCCAAATCAATTCTCTAGCTGCCGTAGTTTTCGAGTTACAGCCATTTGAAAAAGTGCAAGTTTGGACCCTCTAGCTGCCTCCGTTTCCGAGATATTCAAGGTTTTATATTTTCCTGTCGAGGGTTGACTTTGCCTTGAAATTTTCAAGTTTTCTTGCGGTTTTTGTTCCGGAATCATATTTTTGGTTTTTAGGGCATGGTACAAGCTGCATTTGAAGACCCAAATCAACTCTCTAGCTGCCGTAGTTTTCGAGTTACAGCCATTTGAAAAAGTGCAAGTTTGGACCCTCTAGCTGCCTCCGTTTCCGAGATATTCAAGGTTTTACATTTTCCTGTCGAGGGTTGACTTTGCCTTGAAATTTTCAAGTTTTCTTGCGGTTTTTGTTCCGGAATCATATTTTTGGTTTTTAGGGCATGGTACAAGCTGCATTTGAAGACCCAAATCAATTCTCTAGCTGCCGTAGTTTTCGAGTTACAGCCATTTGAAAAAGTGCAAGTTTGGACCCTCTAGCTGCCTCCGTTTCCGAGATATTCAAGGTTTTACATTTTCCTGTCGAGGGTTGACTTTGCCTTGAAATTTTCAAGTTTTCTTGCGGTTTTTGTTCCGGAATCATATTTTTGGTTTTTAGGGCATGGTACAAGCTGCATTTGAAGACCCAAATCAACTCTCTAGCTGCCGTAGTTTTCGAGTTACAGCCATTTGAAAAAGTGCAAGTTTGGACCCTCTAGCTGCCTCCGTTTCCGAGATATTCAAGGTTTTATATTTTCCTGTCGAGGGTTGACTTTGCCTTGAAATTTTCAAGTTTTCTTGCGGTTTTTGTTCCGGAATCATATTTTTGGTTTTTAGGGCATGGTACAAGCTGCATTTGAAGACCCAAATCAACTCTCTAGCTGCCGTAGTTTTCGAGTTACAGCCATTTGAAAAAGTGCAAGTTTGGACCCTCTAGCTGCCTCCGTTTCCGAGATATTCAAGGTTTTACATTTTCCTGTCGAGGGTTGACTTTGCCTTGAAATTTTCAAGTTTTCTTGCGGTTTTTGTTCCGGAATCATATTTTTGGTTTTTAGGGCATGGTACAAGCTGCATTTGAAGACCCAAATCAATTCTCTAGCTGCCGTAGTTTTCGAGTTACAGCCATTTGAAAAAGTGCAAGTTTGGACCCTCTAGCTGCCTCCGTTTCCGAGATATTCAAGGTTTTACATTTTCCTGTCGAGGGTTGACTTTGCCTTGAAATTTTCAAGTTTTCTTGCGGTTTTTGTTCCGGAATCATATTTTTGGTTTTTAGGGCATGGTACAAGCTGCATTTGAAGACCCAAATCAACTCTCTAGCTGCCGTAGTTTTCGAGTTACAGCCATTTGAAAAAGTGCAAGTTTGGACCCTCTAGCTGCCTCCGTTTCCGAGATATTCAAGGTTTTACATTTTCCTGTCGAGGGTTGACTTTGCCTTGAAATTTTCAAGTTTTCTTGCGGTTTTTGTTCCGGAATCATATTTTTGGTTTTTAGGGCATGGTACAAGCTGCATTTGAAGACCCAAATCAACTCTCTAGCTGCCGTAGTTTTCGAGTTACAGCCATTTGAAAAAGTGCAAGTTTGGACCCTCTAGCTGCCTCCGTTTCCGAGATATTCAAGGTTTTACATTTTCCTGTCGAGGGTTGACTTTGCCTTGAAATTTTCAAGTTTTCTTGCGGTTTTTGTTCCGGAATCATATTTTTGGTTTTTAGGGCATGGTACAAGCTGCATTTGAAGACCCAAATCAATTCTCTAGCTGCCGTAGTTTTCGAGTTACAGCCATTTGAAAAAGTGCAAGTTTGGACCCTCTAGCTGCCTCCGTTTCCGAGATATTCAAGGTTTTACATTTTCCTGTCGAGGGTTGACTTTGCCTTGAAATTTTCAAGTTTTCTTGCGGTTTTTGTTCCGGAATCATATTTTTGGTTTTTAGGGCATGGTACAAGCTGCATTTGAAGACCCAAATCAATTCTCTAGCTGCCGTAGTTTTCGAGTTACAGCCATTTGAAAAAGTGCAAGTTTGGACCCTCTAGCTGCCTCCGTTTCCGAGATATTCAAGGTTTTATATTTTCCTGTCGAGGGTTGACTTTGCCTTGAAATTTTCAAGTTTTCTTGCGGTTTTTGTTCCGGAATCATATTTTTGGTTTTTAGGGCATGGTACAAGCTGCATTTGAAGACCCAAATCAATTCTCTAGCTGCCGTAGTTTTCGAGTTACAGCCATTTGAAAAAGTGCAAGTTTGGACCCTCTAGCTGCCTCCGTTTCCGAGATATTCAAGGTTTTACATTTTCCTGTCGAGGGTTGACTTTGCCTTGAAATTTTCAAGTTTTCTTGCGGTTTTTGTTCCGGAATCATATTTTTGGTTTTTAGGGCATGGTACAAGCTGCATTTGAAGACCCAAATCAACTCTCTAGCTGCCGTAGTTTTCGAGTTACAGCCATTTGAAAAAGTGCAAGTTTGGACCCTCTAGCTGCCTCCGTTTCCGAGATATTCAAGGTTTTACATTTTCCTGTCGAGGGTTGACTTTGCCTTGAAATTTTCAAGTTTTCTTGCGGTTTTTGTTCCGGAATCATATTTTTGGTTTTTAGGGCATGGTACAAGCTGCATTTGAAGACCCAAATCAACTCTCTAGCTGCCGTAGTTTTCGAGTTACAGCCATTTGAAAAAGTGCAAGTTTGGACCCTCTAGCTGCCTCCGTTTCCGAGATATTCAAGGTTTTACATTTTCCTGTCGAGGGTTGACTTTGCCTTGAAATTTTCAAGTTTTCTTGCGGTTTTTGTTCCGGAATCATATTTTTGGTTTTTAGGGCATGGTACAAGCTGCATTTGAAGACCCAAATCAATTCTCTAGCTGCCGTAGTTTTCGAGTTACAGCCATTTGAAAAAGTGCAAGTTTGGACCCTCTAGCTGCCTCCGTTTCCGAGATATTCAAGGTTTTACATTTTCCTGTCGAGGGTTGACTTTGCCTTGAAATTTTCAAGTTTTCTTGCGGTTTTTGTTCCGGAATCATATTTTTGGTTTTTAGGGCATGGTACAAGCTGCATTTGAAGACCCAAATCAACTCTCTAGCTGCCGTAGTTTTCGAGTTACAGCCATTTGAAAAAGTGCAAGTTTGGACCCTCTAGCTGCCTCCGTTTCCGAGATATTCAAGGTTTTACATTTTCCTGTCGAGGGTTGACTTTGCCTTGAAATTTTCAAGTTTTCTTGCGGTTTTTGTTCCGGAATCATATTTTTGGTTTTTAGGGCATGGTACAAGCTGCATTTGAAGACCCAAATCAACTCTCTAGCTGCCGTAGTTTTCGAGTTACAGCCATTTGAAAAAGTGCAAGTTTGGACCCTCTAGCTGCCTCCGTTTCCGAGATATTCAAGGTTTTACATTTTCCTGTCGAGGGTTGACTTTGCCTTGAAATTTTCAAGTTTTCTTGCGGTTTTTGTTCCGGAATCATATTTTTGGTTTTTAGGGCATGGTACAAGCTGCATTTGAAGACCCAAATCAATTCTCTAGCTGCCGTAGTTTTCGAGTTACAGCCATTTGAAAAAGTGCAAGTTTGGACCCTCTAGCTGCCTCCGTTTCCGAGATATTCAAGGTTTTACATTTTCCTGTCGAGGGTTGACTTTGCCTTGAAATTTTCAAGTTTTCTTGCGGTTTTTGTTCCGGAATCATATTTTTGGTTTTTAGGGCATGGTACAAGCTGCATTTGAAGACCCAAATCAATTCTCTAGCTGCCGTAGTTTTCGAGTTACAGCCATTTGAAAAAGTGCAAGTTTGGACCCTCTAGCTGCCTCCGTTTCCGAGATATTCAAGGTTTTATATTTTCCTGTCGAGGGTTGACTTTGCCTTGAAATTTTCAAGTTTTCTTGCGGTTTTTGTTCCGGAATCATATTTTTGGTTTTTAGGGCATGGTACAAGCTGCATTTGAAGACCCAAATCAACTCTCTAGCTGCCGTAGTTTTCGAGTTACAGCCATTTGAAAAAGTGCAAGTTTGGACCCTCTAGCTGCCTCCGTTTCCGAGATATTCAAGGTTTTACATTTTCCTGTCGAGGATTGACTTTGCCTTGAAATTTTCAAGTTTTCTTGCGGTTTTTGTTCCGGAATCATATTTTTGGTTTTTAGGGCATGGTACAAGCTGCATTTGAAGACCCAAATCAACTCTCTAGCTGCCGTAGTTTTCGAGTTACAGCCATTTGAAAAAGTGCAAGTTTGGACCCTCTAGCTGCCTCCGTTTCCGAGATATTCAAGGTTTTACATTTTCCTGTCGAGGGTTGACTTTGCCTTGAAATTTTCAAGTTTTCTTGCGGTTTTTGTTCCGGAATCATATTTTTGGTTTTTAGGGCATGGTACAAGCTGCATTTGAAGACCCAAATCAACTCTCTAGCTGCCGTAGTTTTCGAGTTACAGCCATTTGAAAAAGTGCAAGTTTGGACCCTCTAGCTGCCTCCGTTTCCGAGATATTCAAGGTTTTATATTTTCCTGTCGAGGGTTGACTTTGCCTTGAAATTTTCAAGTTTTCTTGCGGTTTTTGTTCCGGAATCATATTTTTGGTTTTTAGGGCATGGTACAAGCTGCATTTGAAGACCCAAATCAACTCTCTAGCTGCCGTAGTTTTCGAGTTACAGCCATTTGAAAAAGTGCAAGTTTGGACCCTCTAGCTGCCTCCGTTTCCGAGATATTCAAGGTTTTACATTTTCCTGTCGAGGGTTGACTTTGCCTTGAAATTTTCAAGTTTTCTTGCGGTTTTTGTTCCGGAATCATATTTTTGGTTTTTAGGGCATGGTACAAGCTGCATTTGAAGACCCAAATCAACTCTCTAGCTGCCGTAGTTTTCGAGTTACAGCCATTTGAAAAAGTGCAAGTTTGGACCCTCTAGCTGCCTCCGTTTCCGAGATATTCAAGGTTTTACATTTTCCTGTCGAGGGTTGACTTTGCCTTGAAATTTTCAAGTTTTCTTGCGGTTTTTGTTCCGGAATCATATTTTTGGTTTTTAGGGCATGGTACAAGCTGCATTTGAAGACCCAAATCAACTCTCTAGCTGCCGTAGTTTTCGAGTTACAGCCATTTGAAAAAGTGCAAGTTTGGACCCTCTAGCTGCCTCCGTTTCCGAGATATTCAAGGTTTTACATTTTCCTGTCGAGGGTTGACTTTGCCTTGAAATTTTCAAGTTTTCTTGCGGTTTTTGTTCCGGAATCATATTTTTGGTTTTTAGGGCATGGTACAAGCTGCATTTGAAGACCCAAATCAACTCTCTAGCTGCCGTAGTTTTCGAGTTACAGCCATTTGAAAAAGTGCAAGTTTGGACCCTCTAGCTGCCTCCGTTTCCGAGATATTCAAGGTTTTACATTTTCCTGTCGAGGGTTGACTTTGCCTTGAAATTTTCAAGTTTTCTTGCGGTTTTTGTTCCGGAATCATATTTTTGGTTTTTAGGGCATGGTACAAGCTGCATTTGAAGACCCAAATCAACTCTCTAGCTGCCGTAGTTTTCGAGTTACAGCCATTTGAAAAAGTGCAAGTTTGGACCCTCTAGCTGCCTCCGTTTCCGAGATATTCAAGGTTTTACATTTTCCTGTCGAGGGTTGACTTTGCCTTGAAATTTTCAAGTTTTCTTGCGGTTTTTGTTCCGGAATCATATTTTTGGTTTTTAGGGCATGGTACAAGCTGCATTTGAAGACCCAAATCAATTCTCTAGCTGCCGTAGTTTTCGAGTTACAGCCATTTGAAAAAGTGCAAGTTTGGACCCTCTAGCTGCCTCCGTTTCCGAGATATTCAAGGTTTTACATTTTCCTGTCGAGGGTTGACTTTGCCTTGAAATTTTCAAGTTTTCTTGCGGTTTTTGTTCCGGAATCATATTTTTGGTTTTTAGGGCATGGTACAAGCTGCATTTGAAGACCCAAATCAACTCTCTAGCTGCCGTAGTTTTCGAGTTACAGCCATTTGAAAAAGTGCAAGTTTGGACCCTCTAGCTGCCTCCGTTTCCGAGATATTCAAGGTTTTACATTTTCCTGTCGAGGGTTGACTTTGCCTTGAAATTTTCAAGTTTTCTTGCGGTTTTTGTTCCGGAATCATATTTTTGGTTTTTAGGGCATGGTACAAGCTGCATTTGAAGACCCAAATCAACTCTCTAGCTGCCGTAGTTTTCGAGTTACAGCCATTTGAAAAAGTGCAAGTTTGGACCCTCTAGCTGCCTCCGTTTCCGAGATATTCAAGGTTTTACATTTTCCTGTCGAGGGTTGACTTTGCCTTGAAATTTTCAAGTTTTCTTGCGGTTTTTGTTCCGGAATCATATTTTTGGTTTTTAGGGCATGGTACAAGCTGCATTTGAAGACCCAAATCAACTCTCTAGCTGCCGTAGTTTTCGAGTTACAGCCATTTGAAAAAGTGCAAGTTTGGACCCTCTACCTGCCTCCGTTTCCGAGATATTCAAGGTTTTACATTTTCCTGTCGAGGGTTGACTTTGCCTTGAAATTTTCAAGTTTTCTTGCGGTTTTTGTTCCGGAATCATATTTTTGGTTTTTAGGGCATGGTACAAGCTGCATTTGAAGACCCAAATCAACTCTCTAGCTGCCGTAGTTTTCGAGTTACAGCCATTTGAAAAAGTGCAAGTTTGGACCCTCTAGCTGCCTCCGTTTCCGAGATATTCAAGGTTTTACATTTTCCTGTCGAGGGTTGACTTTGCCTTGAAATTTTCAAGTTTTCTTGCGGTTTTTGTTCCGGAATCATATTTTTGGTTTTTAGGGCATGGTACAAGCTGCATTTGAAGACCCAAATCAACTCTCTAGCTGCCGTAGTTTTCGAGTTACAGCCATTTGAAAAAGTGCAAGTTTGGACCCTCTAGCTGCCTCCGTTTCCGAGATATTCAAGGTTTTACATTTTCCTGTCGAGGGTTGACTTTGCCTTGAAATTTTCAAGTTTTCTTGCGGTTTTTGTTCCGGAATCATATTTTTGGTTTTTAGGGCATGGTACAAGCTGCATTTTAAGACCAAAATCAACTCTCTAGCTGGCGTAGTTTTCGAGTGACAGCCATTTGAAAAAGTGCAAGTTTGGACCCTCTAGCTGCCTCCGTTTCCGAGATATTCAAGGTTTTATATTTGCCAGTCGAGGGGTGACTTTGCCTTGAAATTTTCAAGTTTTCTTGCGGGCTTTGTTCCGGAATCCTATTTTTGGTTTTTAGGGCATGGTACAAGCTGCATTTGAAGACCCAAATCAACTCTCTAGCTGCCGTAGTTTTCGAGTTACAGCCATTTGAAAAAGTGCAAGTTTGGACCCTCTACCTGCCTCCGTTTCCGAGATATTCAAGGTTTTACATTTTCCTGTCGAGGGTTGACTTTGCCTTGAAATTTTCAAGTTTTCTTGCGGTTTTTGTTCCGGAATCATATTTTTGGTTTTTAGGGCATGGTACAAGCTGCATTTGAAGACCCAAATCAACTCTCTAGCTGCCGTAGTTTTCGAGTTACAGCCATTTGAAAAAGTGCAAGTTTGGACCCTCTAGCTGCCTCCGTTTCCGAGATATTCAAGGTTTTACATTTTCCTGTCGAGGGTTGACTTTGCCTTGAAATTTTCAAGTTTTCTTGCGGTTTTTGTTCCGGAATCATATTTTTGGTTTTTTAGGGCATGGTACAAGCTGCATTTGAAGACCCAAATCAACTCTCTAGCTGCCGTAGTTTTCGAGTTACAGCCATTTGAAAAAGTGCAAGTTTGGACCCTCTAGCTGCCTCCGTTTCCGAGATATTCAAGGTTTTACATTTTCCTGTCGAGGGTTGACTTTGCCTTGAAATTTTCAAGTTTTCTTGCGGTTTTTGTTCCGGAATCATATTTTTGGTTTTTAGGGCATGGTACAAGCTGCATTTGAAGACCCAAATCAACTCTCTAGCTGCCGTAGTTTTCGAGTTACAGCCATTTGAAAAAGTGCAAGTTTGGACCCTCTACCTGCCTCCGTTTCCGAGATATTCAAGGTTTTACATTTTCCTGTCGAGGGTTGACTTTGCCTTGAAATTTGCAAGTTTTCTTGCGGTTTTTGTTCCGGAATCATATTTTTGGTTTTTAGGGCATGGTACAAGCTGCATTTGAAGACCCAAATCAACTCTCTAGCTGCCGTAGTTTTCGAGTTACAGCCATTTGAAAAAGTGCAAGTTTGGACCCTCTAGCTGCCTCCGTTTCCGAGATATTCAAGGTTTTACATTTTCCTGTCGAGGGTTGACTTTGCCTTGAAATTTTCAAGTTTTCTTGCGGTTTTTGTTCCGGAATCATATTTTTGGTTTTTAGGGCATGGTACAAGCTGCATTTGAAGACCCAAATCAACTCTCTAGCTGCCGTAGTTTTCGAGTTACAGCCATTTGAAAAAGTGCAAGTTTGGACCCTCTAGCTGCCTCCGTTTCCGAGATATTCAAGGTTTTATATTTTCCAGTCGAGGGGTGACTTTGCCTTGAAATTTTCAAGTTTTCTTGCGGGTTTTGTTCCGGAATCCTATTTTTGGTTTTTAGGGCATGGCACAAGCTGCATTTTAAGACCAAAATCAACTCTCTAGCTGCCGTAGTTTTCGAGTTACAGCCATTTGAAAAAGTGCAAGTTTGGACCCTCTAGCTGCCTCCGTTTCCGAGATATTCAAGGTTTTATATTTTCCAGTCGAGGGGTGACTTTGCCTTGAAATTTTCAAGTTTTCTTGCGGGTTTTGTTCCGGAATCCTATTTTTGGTTTTTAGGGCATGGTACAAGCTGCATTTGAAGACCAAAATCAACTCTCTAGCTGCCGTAGTTTTCGAGTTACAGCCATTTGAAAAAGTGCAAGTTTGGACCCTCTAGCTGCCTCCGTTTCCGAGATATTCAAGGTTTTACATTTTCCTGTCGAGGGTTGACTTTGCCTTGAAATTTTCAAGTTTTCTTGCGGTTTTTGTTCCGGAATCATATTTTTGGTTTTTAGGGCATGGTACAAGCTGCATTTGAAGACCCAAATCAACTCTCTAGCTGCCGTAGTTTTCGAGTTACAGCCATTTGAAAAAGTGCAAGTTTGGACCCTCTAGCTGCCTCCGTTTCCGAGATATTCAAGGTTTTATATTTTCCAGTCGAGGGGTGACTTTGCCTTGAAATTTTCAAGTTTTCTTGCGGGTTTTGTTCCGGAATCCTATTTTTGGTTTTTAGGGCATGGTACAAGCTGCATTTTAAGACCAAAATCAACTCTCTAGCTGCCGTAGTTTTCGAGTTACAGCCATTTGAAAAAGTGCAAGTTTGGACCCTCTAGCTGCCTCCGTTTCCGAGATATTCAAGGTTTTACATTTTCCTGTCGAGGGTTGACTTTGCCTTGAAATTTTCAAGTTTTCTTGCGGTTTTTGTTCCGGGATCATATTTTTGGTTTTTAGGGCATGGTACAAGCTGCATTTGAGGACCCAAATCAACTCTCTAGCTGCCGTAGTTTTCGAGTTACAGCCATTTGAAAAAGTGCAAGTTTGGACCCTCTAGCTGCCTCCGTTTCCGAGATATTCAAGGTTTTACATTTTCCTGTCGAGGGTTGACTTTGCCTTGAAATTTTCAAGTTTTCTTGCGGTTTTTGTTCCGGAATCATATTTTTGGTTTTTAGGGCATGGTACAAGCTGCATTTGAAGACCCAAATCAACTCTCTAGCTGCCGTAGTTTTCGAGTTACAGCCATTTGAAAAAGTGCAAGTTTGGACCCTCTAGCTGCCTCCGTTTCCGAGATATTCAAGGTTTTACATTTTCCTGTCGAGGGTTGACTTTGCCTTGAAATTTTCAAGTTTTCTTGCGGTTTTTGTTCCGGAATCATATTTTTGGTTTTTAGGGCATGGTACAAGCTGCATTTGAGGACCCAAATCAACTCTCTAGCTGCCGTAGTTTTCGAGTTACAGCCATTTGAAAAAGTGCAAGTTTGGACCCTCTAGCTGCCTCCGTTTCCGAGATATTCAAGGTTTTACATTTTCCTGTCGAGGGTTGACTTTGCCTTGAAATTTTCAAGTTTTCTTGCGGTTTTTGTTCCGGAATCATATTTTTGGTTTTTAGGGCATGGTACAAGCTGCATTTGAAGACCCAAATCAACTCTCTAGCTGCCGTAGTTTTCGAGTTACAGCCATTTGAAAAAGTGCAAGTTTGGACCCTCTAGCTGCCTCCGTTTCCGAGATATTCAAGGTTTTACATTTTCCTGTCGAGGGTTGACTTTGCCTTGAAATTTTCAAGTTTTCTTGCGGTTTTTGTTCCGGAATCATATTTTTGGTTTTTAGGGCATGGTACAAGCTGCATTTGAAGACCCAAATCAACTCTCTAGCTGCCGTAGTTTTCGAGTTACAGCCATTTGAAAAAGTGCAAGTTTGGACCCTCTAGCTGCCTCCGTTTCCGAAATATTCAAGGTTTTACATTTTCCTGTCGAGGGTTGACTTTGCCTTGAAATTTGCAAGTTTTCTTGCGGTTTTTGTTCCGGAATCATATTTTTGGTTTTTAGGGCATGGTACAAGCTGCATTTGAAGACCCAAATCAACTCTCTAGCTGCCGTAGTTTTCGAGTTACAGCCATTTGAAAAAGTGCAAGTTTGGACCCTCTAGCTGCCTCCGTTTCCGAGATATTCAAGGTTTTACATTTTCCTGTCGAGGGTTGACTTTGCCTTGAAATTTTCAAGTTTTCTTGCGGTTTTTGTTCCGGAATCATATTTTTGGTTTTTAGGGCATGGTACAAGCTGCATTTGAAGACCCAAATCAACTCTCTAGCTGCCGTAGTTTTCGAGTTACAGCCATTTGAAAAAGTGCAAGTTTGGACCCTCTACCTGCCTCCGTTTCCGAGATATTCAAGGTTTTACATTTTCCTGTCGAGGGTTGACTTTGCCTTGAAATTTTCAAGTTTTCTTGCGGTTTTTGTTCCGGAATCATATTTTTGGTTTTTAGGGCATGGTACAAGCTGCATTTGAAGACCCAAATCAACTCTCTAGCTGCCGTAGTTTTCGAGTTACAGCCATTTGAAAAAGTGCAAGTTTGGACCCTCTAGCTGCCTCCGTTTCCGAGATATTCAAGGTTTTACATTTTCCTGTTGAGGGTTGACTTTGCCTTGAAATTTTCAAGTTTTCTTGCGGTTTTTGTTCCGGAATCATATTTTTGGTTTTTAGGGCATGGTACAAGCTGCATTTGAAGACCCAAATCAACTCTCTAGCTGCCGTAGTTTTCGAGTTACAGCCATTTGAAAAAGTGCAAGTTTGGACCCTCTAGCTGCCTCCGTTTCCGAGATATTCAAGGTTTTACATTTTCCTGTCGAGGGTTGACTTTGCCTTGAAATTTTCAAGTTTTCTTGCGGTTTTTGTTCCGGAATCATATTTTTGGTTTTTAGGGCATGGTACAAGCTGCATTTGAAGACCCAAATCAACTCTCTAGCTGCCGTAGTTTTCGAGTTACAGCCATTTGAAAAAGTGCAAGTTTGGACCCTCTACCTGCCTCCGTTTCCGAGATATTCAAGGTTTTATATTTTCCAGTCGAGGGGTGACTTTGCCTTGAAATTTTCAAGTTTTCTTGCGGGCTTTGTTCCGGAATCCTATTTCTGGTTTTTAGGGCATGGTACAAGCTGCATTTGAAGACCCAAATCAACTCTCTAGCTGCCGTAGTTTTCGAGTTACAGCCATTTGAAAAAGTGCAAGTTTGGACCCTCTAGCTGCCTCCGTTTCCGAGATATTCAAGGTTTTATATTTTCCAGTCAAGGGGTGACTTTGCCTTGAAATTTTCAAGTTTTCTTGCGGGTTTTGTTCCGGAATCCTATTTTTGGTTTTTAGGGCATGGTACAAGCTGCATTTTAAGACCAAAATCAACTCTCTAGCTGCCGTAGTTTTCGAGTTACAGCCATTTGAAAAAGTGCAAGTTTGGACCCTCTAGCTGCCTCCGTTTCCGAGATATTCAAGGTTTTATATTTTCCAGTCGAGGGGTGACTTTGCCTTGAAATTTTCAAGTTTTCTTGCGGGTTTTGTTCCGGAATCCTATTTTTGGTTTTTAGGGCATGGTACAAGCTGCATTTTAAGACCAAAATCAACTCTCTAGCTGGCGTAGTTTTCGAGTTACAGCCATTTGAAAAAGTGCAAGTTTGGACCCTCTAGCTGCCTCCGTTTCCGAGATATTCAAGGTTTTATATTTTCCAGTCGAGGGGTGACTTTGCCTTGAAATTTTCAAGTTTTCTTGCGGGCTTTGTTCCGGAATCCTATTTTTGGTTTTTAGGGCATGGTACAAGCTGCATTTTAAGACCAAAATCAACTCCTTAGCTGCCGTAGTTTTCGAGTTACAGCCATTTGAAAAAGTGCAAGTTTGGACCCTCTAGCTGCCTCCGTTTCCGAGATATTCAAGGTTTTACATTTTCCTGTCGAGGGTTGACTTTGCCTTGAAATTTTCAAGTTTTCTTGCGGTTTTTGTTCCGGAATCATATTTTTGGTTTTTAGGGCATGGTACAAGCTGCATTTGAAGACCCAAATCAACTCTCTAGCTGCCGTAGTTTTCGAGTTACAGCCATTTGAAAAAGTGCAAGTTTGGACCCTCTAGCTGCCTCCGTTTCCGAGATATTCAAGGTTTTACATTTTCCTGTCGAGGGTTGACTTTGCCTTGAAATTTTCAAGTTTTCTTGCGGTTTTTGTTCCGGAATCATATTTTTGGTTTTTAGGGCATGGTACAAGCTGCATTTGAAGACCCAAATCAACTCTCTAGCTGCCGTAGTTTTCGAGTTACAGCCATTTGAAAAAGTGCAAGTTTGGACCCTCTAGCTGCCTCCGTTTCCGAGATATTCAAGGTTTTACATTTTCCTGTCGAGGGTTGACTTTGCCTTGAAATTTTCAAGTTTTCTTGCGGTTTTTGTTCCGGAATCATATTTTTGGTTTTTAGGGCATGGTACAAGCTGCATTTGAAGACCCAAATCAACTCTCTAGCTGCCGTAGTTTTCGAGTTACAGCCATTTGAAAAAGTGCAAGTTTGGACCCTCTACCTGCCTCCGTTTCCGAGATATTCAAGGTTTTATATTTTCCAGTCGAGGGGTGACTTTGCCTTGAAATTTTCAAGTTTTCTTGCGGGCTTTGTTCCGGAATCCTATTTCTGGTTTTTAGGGCATGGTACAAGCTGCATTTGAAGACCCAAATCAACTCTCTAGCTGCCGTAGTTTTCGAGTTACAGCCATTTGAAAAAGTGCAAGTTTGGACCCTCTAGCTGCCTCCGTTTCCGAGATATTCAAGGTTTTATATTTTCCAGTCAAGGGGTGACTTTGCCTTGAAATTTTCAAGTTTTCTTGCGGGTTTTGTTCCGGAATCCTATTTTTGGTTTTTAGGGCATGGTACAAGCTGCATTTTAAGACCAAAATCAACTCTCTAGCTGCCGTAGTTTTCGAGTTACAGCCATTTGAAAAAGTGCAAGTTTGGACCCTCTAGCTGCCTCCGTTTCCGAGATATTCAAGGTTTTATATTTTCCAGTCGAGGGGTGACTTTGCCTTGAAATTTTCAAGTTTTCTTGCGGGTTTTGTTCCGGAATCCTATTTTTGGTTTTTAGGGCATGGTACAAGCTGCATTTTAAGACCAAAATCAACTCTCTAGCTGGCGTAGTTTTCGAGTTACAGCCATTTGAAAAAGTGCAAGTTTGGACCCTCTAGCTGCCTCCGTTTCCGAGATATTCAAGGTTTTATATTTTCCAGTCGAGGGGTGACTTTGCCTTGAAATTTTCAAGTTTTCTTGCGGGCTTTGTTCCGGAATCCTATTTTTGGTTTTTAGGGCATGGTACAAGCTGCATTTTAAGACCAAAATCAACTCCTTAGCTGCCGTAGTTTTCGAGTTACAGCCATTTGAAAAAGTGCAAGTTTGGACCCTCTAGCTGCCTCCGTTTCCGAGATATTCAAGGTTTTACATTTTCCTGTCGAGGGTTGACTTTGCCTTGAAATTTTCAAGTTTTCTTGCGGTTTTTGTTCCGGAATCATATTTTTGGTTTTTAGGGCATGGTACAAGCTGCATTTGAAGACCCAAATCAACTCTCTAGCTGCCGTAGTTTTCGAGTTACAGCCATTTGAAAAAGTGCAAGTTTGGACCCTCTAGCTGCCTCCGTTTCCGAGATATTCAAGGTTTTACATTTTCCTGTCGAGGGTTGACTTTGCCTTGAAATTTTCAAGTTTTCTTGCGGTTTTTGTTCCGGAATCATATTTTTGGTTTTTAGGGCATGGTACAAGCTGCATTTGAAGACCCAAATCAACTCTCTAGCTGCCGTAGTTTTCGAGTTACAGCCATTTGAAAAAGTGCAAGTTTGGACCCTCTAGCTGCCTCCGTTTCCGAGATATTCAAGGTTTTACATTTTCCTGTCGAGGGTTGACTTTGCCTTGAAATTTTCAAGTTTTCTTGCGGTTTTTGTTCCGGAATCATATTTTTGGTTTTTAGGGCATGGTACAAGCTGCATTTTAAGACCAAAATCAACTCTCTAGCTGGCGTAGTTTTCGAGTTACAGCCATTTGAAAAAGTGCAAGTTTGGACCCTCTAGCTGCCTCCGTTTCCGAGATATTCAAGGTTTTATATTTGCCAGTCGAGGGGTGACTTTGCCTTGAAATTTTCAAGTTTTCTTGCGGGCTTTGTTCCGGAATCCTATTTTTGGTTTTTAGGGCATGGTACAAGCTGCATTTGAAGACCCAAATCAACTCTCTAGCTGCCGTAGTTTTCGAGTTACAGCCATTTGAAAAAGTGCAAGTTTGGACCCTCTAGCTGCCTCCGTTTCCGAGATATTCAAGGTTTTACATTTTCCTGTCGAGGGTTGACTTTGCCTTGAAATTTTCAAGTTTTCTTGCGGTTTTTGTTCCGGAATCATATTTTTGGTTTTTAGGGCATGGTACAAGCTGCATTTGAAGACCCAAATCAACTCTCTAGCTGCCGTAGTTTTCGAGTTACAGCCATTTGAAAAAGTGCAAGTTTGGACCCTCTAGCTGCCTCCGTTTCCGAGATATTCAAGGTTTTATATTTTCCAGTCGAGGGGTGACTTTGCCTTGAAATTTTCAAGTTTTCTTGCGGGTTTTGTTCCGGAATCCTATTTTTGGTTTTTAGGGCATGGTACAAGCTGCATTTTAAGACCAAAATCAACTCTCTAGCTGGCGTAGTTTTCGAGTTACAGCCATTTGAAAAAGTGCAAGTTTGGACCCTCTAGCTGCCTCCGTTTCCGAGATATTCAAGGTTTTATATTTGCCAGTCGAGGGGTGACTTTGCCTTGAAATTTTCAAGTTTTCTTGCGGGCTTTGTTCCGGAATCCTATTTTTGGTTTTTAGGGCATGGTACAAGCTGCATTTGAAGACCCAAATCAACTCTCTAGCTGCCGTAGTTTTCGAGTTACAGCCATTTGAAAAAGTGCAAGTTTGGACCCTCTAGCTGCCTCCGTTTCCGAGATATTCAAGGTTTTACATTTTCCTGTCGAGGGTTGACTTTGCCTTGAAATTTTCAAGTTTTCTTGCGGTTTTTGTTCCGGAATCATATTTTTGGTTTTTAGGGCATGGTACAAGCTGCATTTGAAGACCCAAATCAACTCTCTAGCTGCCGTAGTTTTCGAGTTACAGCCATTTGAAAAAGTGCAAGTTTGGACCCTCTAGCTGCCTCCGTTTCCGAGATATTCAAGGTTTTACATTTTCCTGTCGAGGGTTGACTTTGCCTTGAAATTTTCAAGTTTTCTTGCGGTTTTTGTTCCGGAATCATATTTTTGGTTTTTAGGGCATGGTACAAGCTGCATTTGAAGACCCAAATCAACTCTCTAGCTGCCGTAGTTTTCGAGTTACAGCCATTTGAAAAAGTGCAAGTTTGGACCCTCTAGCTGCCTCCGTTTCCGAGATATTCAAGGTTTTACATTTTCCTGTCGAGGGTTGACTTTGCCTTGAAATTTTCAAGTTTTCTTGCGGTTTTTGTTCCGGAATCATATTTTTGGTTTTTAGGGCATGGTACAAGCTGCATTTGAAGACCCAAATCAACTCTCTAGCTGCCGTAGTTTTCGAGTTACAGCCATTTGAAAAAGTGCAAGTTTGGACCCTCTAGCTGCCTCCGTTTCCGAGATATTCAAGGTTTTACATTTTCCTGTCGAGGGTTGACTTTGCCTTGAAATTTTCAAGTTTTCTTGCGGTTTTTGTTCCGGAATCATATTTTTGGTTTTTAGGGCATGGTACAAG
The DNA here is from genome assembly GCA_964017055.1 of Chloromyia formosa. Taxonomy (NCBI): domain Eukaryota; kingdom Metazoa; phylum Arthropoda; class Insecta; order Diptera; family Stratiomyidae; genus Chloromyia; species Chloromyia formosa. The sequence continues at coordinate 97,363,531 of OZ024813.1, read as the reverse complement.
CTGCATTTGAAGACCCAAATCAACTCTCTAGCTGCCGTAGTTTTCGAGTTACAGCCATTTGAAAAAGTGCAAGTTTGGACCCTCTACCTGCCTCCGTTTCCGAGATATTCAAGGTTTTACATTTTCCTGTCGAGGGTTGACTTTGCCTTGAAATTTGCAAGTTTTCTTGCGGTTTTTGTTCCGGAATCATATTTTTGGTTTTTAGGGCATGGTACAAGCTGCATTTGAAGACCCAAATCAACTCTCTAGCTGCCGTAGTTTTCGAGTTACAGCCATTTGAAAAAGTGCAAGTTTGGACCCTCTAGCTGCCTCCGTTTCCGAGATATTCAAGGTTTTATATTTTCCAGTCGAGGGGTGACTTTGCCTTGAAATTTTCAAGTTTTCTTGCGGGTTTTGTTCCGGAATCCTATTTTTGGTTTTTAGGGCATGGCACAAGCTGCATTTTAAGACCAAAATCAACTCTCTAGCTGCCGTAGTTTTCGAGTTACAGCCATTTGAAAAAGTGCAAGTTTGGACCCTCTAGCTGCCTCCGTTTCCGAGATATTCAAGGTTTTATATTTTCCAGTCGAGGGGTGACTTTGCCTTGAAATTTTCAAGTTTTCTTGCGGGTTTTGTTCCGGAATCCTATTTTTGGTTTTTAGGGCATGGTACAAGCTGCATTTGAAGACCAAAATCAACTCTCTAGCTGCCGTAGTTTTCGAGTTACAGCCATTTGAAAAAGTGCAAGTTTGGACCCTCTAGCTGCCTCCGTTTCCGAGATATTCAAGGTTTTACATTTTCCTGTCGAGGGTTGACTTTGCCTTGAAATTTTCAAGTTTTCTTGCGGTTTTTGTTCCGGAATCATATTTTTGGTTTTTAGGGCATGGTACAAGCTGCATTTGAAGACCCAAATCAACTCTCTAGCTGCCGTAGTTTTCGAGTTACAGCCATTTGAAAAAGTGCAAGTTTGGACCCTCTAGCTGCCTCCGTTTCCGAGATATTCAAGGTTTTATATTTTCCAGTCGAGGGGTGACTTTGCCTTGAAATTTTCAAGTTTTCTTGCGGGTTTTGTTCCGGAATCCTATTTTTGGTTTTTAGGGCATGGTACAAGCTGCATTTTAAGACCAAAATCAACTCTCTAGCTGCCGTAGTTTTCGAGTTACAGCCATTTGAAAAAGTGCAAGTTTGGACCCTCTAGCTGCCTCCGTTTCCGAGATATTCAAGGTTTTATATTTTCCAGTCGAGGGGTGACTTTGCCTTGAAATTTTCAAGTTTTCTTGCGGGTTTTGTTCCGGAATCCTACTTTTGGTTTTTAGGGCATGGTACAAGCTGCATTTGAAGACCAAAATCAACTCTCTAGCTGCCGTAGTTTTCGAGTTACAGCCATTTGAAAAAGTGCAAGTTTGGACCCTCTAGCTGCCTCCGTTTCCGAGATATTCAAGGTTTTACATTTTCCTGTCGAGGGTTGACTTTGCCTTGAAATTTTCAAGTTTTCTTGCGGTTTTTGTTCCGGAATCATATTTTTGGTTTTTAGGGCATGGTACAAGCTGCATTTGAAGACCCAAATCAACTCTCTAGCTGCCGTAGTTTTCGAGTTACAGCCATTTGAAAAAGTGCAAGTTTGGACCCTCTAGCTGCCTCCGTTTCCGAGATATTCAAGGTTTTACATTTTCCTGTCGAGGGTTGACTTTGCCTTGAAATTTTCAAGTTTTCTTGCGGTTTTTGTTCCGGAATCATATTTTTGGTTTTTAGGGCATGGTACAAGCTGCATTTGAAGACCCAAATCAACTCTCTAGCTGCCGTAGTTTTCGAGTTACAGCCATTTGAAAAAGTGCAAGTTTGGACCCTCTACCTGCCTCCGTTTCCGAGATATTCAAGGTTTTACATTTTCCTGTCGAGGGTTGACTTTGCCTTGAAATTTGCAAGTTTTCTTGCGGTTTTTGTTCCGGAATCATATTTTTGGTTTTTAGGGCATGGTACAAGCTGCATTTGAAGACCCAAATCAACTCTCTAGCTGCCGTAGTTTTCGAGTTACAGCCATTTGAAAAAGTGCAAGTTTGGACCCTCTAGCTGCCTCCGTTTCCGAGATATTCAAGGTTTTACATTTTCCTGTCGAGGGTTGACTTTGCCTTGAAATTTTCAAGTTTTCTTGCGGTTTTTGTTCCGGAATCATATTTTTGGTTTTTAGGGCATGGTACAAGCTGCATTTGAAGACCCAAATCAACTCTCTAGCTGCCGTAGTTTTCGAGTTACAGCCATTTGAAAAAGTGCAAGTTTGGACCCTCTAGCTGCCTCCGTTTCCGAGATATTCAAGGTTTTATATTTTCCAGTCGAGGGGTGACTTTGCCTTGAAATTTTCAAGTTTTCTTGCGGGTTTTGTTCCGGAATCCTATTTTTGGTTTTTAGGGCATGGCACAAGCTGCATTTTAAGACCCAAATCAACTCTCTAGCTGCCGTAGTTTTCGAGTTACAGCCATTTGAAAAAGTGCAAGTTTGGACCCTCTAGCTGCCTCCGTTTCCGAGATATTCAAGGTTTTATATTTTCCAGTCGAGGGGTGACTTTGCCTTGAAATTTTCAAGTTTTCTTGCGGGTTTTGTTCCGGAATCCTATTTTTGGTTTTTAGGGCATGGTACAAGCTGCATTTGAAGACCAAAATCAACTCTCTAGCTGCCGTAGTTTTCGAGTTACAGCCATTTGAAAAAGTGCAAGTTTGGACCCTCTAGCTGCCTCCGTTTCCGAGATATTCAAGGTTTTACATTTTCCTGTCGAGGGTTGACTTTGCCTTGAAATTTTCAAGTTTTCTTGCGGTTTTTGTTCCGGAATCATATTTTTGGTTTTTAGGGCATGGTACAAGCTGCATTTGAAGACCCAAATCAACTCTCTAGCTGCCGTAGTTTTCGAGTTACAGCCATTTGAAAAAGTGCAAGTTTGGACCCTCTAGCTGCCTCCGTTTCCGAGATATTCAAGGTTTTATATTTTCCAGTCGAGGGGTGACTTAGCCTTGAAATTTTCAAGTTTTCTTGCGGGTTTTGTTCCGGAATCCTATTTTTGGTTTTTAGGGCATGGTACAAGCTGCATTTTAAGACCAAAATCAACTCTCTAGCTGCCGTAGTTTTCGAGTTACAGCCATTTGAAAAAGTGCAAGTTTGGACCCTCTAGCTGCCTCCGTTTCCGAGATATTCAAGGTTTTATATTTTCCAGTCGAGGGGTGACTTTGCCTTGAAATTTTCAAGTTTTCTTGCGGGTTTTGTTCCGGAATCCTACTTTTGGTTTTTAGGGCATGGTACAAGCTGCATTTGAAGACCAAAATCAACTCTCTAGCTGCCGTAGTTTTCGAGTTACAGCCATTTGAAAAAGTGCAAGTTTGGACCCTCTAGCTGCCTCCGTTTCCGAGATATTCAAGGTTTTACATTTTCCTGTCGAGGGTTGACTTTGCCTTGAAATTTTCAAGTTTTCTTGCGGTTTTTGTTCCGGAATCATATTTTTGGTTTTTAGGGCATGGTACAAGCTGCATTTGAAGACCCAAATCAACTCTCTAGCTGCCGTAGTTTTCGAGTTACAGCCATTTGAAAAAGTGCAAGTTTGGACCCTCTAGCTGCCTCCGTTTCCGAGATATTCAAGGTTTTACATTTTCCTGTCGAGGGTTGACTTTGCCTTGAAATTTTCAAGTTTTCTTGCGGTTTTTGTTCCGGAATCATATTTTTGGTTTTTAGGGCATGGTACAAGCTGCATTTGAAGACCCAAATCAACTCTCTAGCTGCCGTAGTGTTCGAGTTACAGCCATTTGAAAAAGTGCAAGTTTGGACCCTCTAGCTGCCTCCGTTTCCGAGATATTCAAGGTTTTACATTTTCCTGTCGAGGGATGACTTTGCCTTGAAATTTTCAAGTTTTCTTGCGGTTTTTGTTCCGGAATCATATTTTTGGTTTTTAGGGCATGGTACAAGCTGCATTTGAAGACCCAAATCAACTCTCTAGCTGCCGTAGTTTTCGAGTTACAGCCATTTGAAAAAGTGCAAGTTTGGACCCTCTAGCTGCCTCCGTTTCCGAGATATTCAAGGTTTTATATTTTCCAGTCGAGGGGTGACTTTGCCTTGAAATTTTCAAGTTTTCTTGCGGGTTTTGTTCCGGAATCCTATTTTTGGTTTTTAGGGCATGGCACAAGCTGCATTTTAAGACCAAAATCAACTCTCTAGCTGCCGTAGTTTTCGAGTTACAGCCATTTGAAAAAGTGCAAGTTTGGACCCTCTAGCTGCCTCCGTTTCCGAGATATTCAAGGTTTTATATTTTCCAGTCGAGGGGTGACTTTGCCTTGAAATTTTCAAGTTTTCTTGCGGGTTTTGTTCCGGAATCCTATTTTTGGTTTTTAGGGCATGGTACAAGCTGCATTTGAAGACCAAAATCAACTCTCTAGCTGCCGTAGTTTTCGAGTTACAGCCATTTGAAAAAGTGCAAGTTTGGACCCTCTAGCTGCCTCCGTTTCCGAGATATTCAAGGTTTTACATTTTCCTGTCGAGGGTTGACTTTGCCTTGAAATTTTCAAGTTTTCTTGCGGTTTTTGTTCCGGAATCATATTTTTGGTTTTTAGGGCATGGTACAAGCTGCATTTGAAGACCCAAATCAACTCTCTAGCTGCCGTAGTTTTCGAGTTACAGCCATTTGAAAAAGTGCAAGTTTGGACCCTCTAGCTGCCTCCGTTTCCGAGATATTCAAGGTTTTATATTTTCCAGTCGAGGGGTGACTTTGCCTTGAAATTTTCAAGTTTTCTTGCGGGTTTTGTTCCGGAATCCTATTTTTGGTTTTTAGGGCATGGCACAAGCTGCATTTTAAGACCAAAATCAACTCTCTAGCTGCCGTAGTTTTCGAGTTACAGCCATTTGAAAAAGTGCAAGTTTGGACCCTCTAGCTGCCTCCGTTTCCGAGATATTCAAGGTTTTATATTTTCCAGTCGAGGGGTGACTTTGCCTTGAAATTTTCAAGTTTTCTTGCGGGTTTTGTTCCGGAATCCTATTTTTGGTTTTTAGGGCATGGTACAAGCTGCATTTGAAGACCAAAATCAACTCTCTAGCTGCCGTAGTTTTCGAGTTACAGCCATTTGAAAAAGTGCAAGTTTGGACCCTCTAGCTGCCTCCGTTTCCGAGATATTCAAGGTTTTATATTTTCCAGTCGAGGGGTGACTTTGCCTTGAAATTTTCAAGTTTTCTTGCGGGCTTTGTTCCGGAATCCTATTTTTGGTTTTTAGGGCATGGTACAAGCTGCATTTTAAGACCAAAATCAACTCTCTAGCTGCCGTAGTTTTCGAGTTACAGCCATTTGAAAAAGTGCAAGTTTGGACCCTCTAGCTGCCTCCGTTTCCGAGATATTCAAGGTTTTACATTTTCCTGTCGAGGGTTGACTTTGCCTTGAAATTTTCAAGTTTTCTTGCGGTTTTTGTTCCGGAATCATATTTTTGGTTTTTAGGGCATGGTACAAGCTGCATTTGAAGACCCAAATCAACTCTCTAGCTGCCGTAGTGTTCGAGTTACAGCCATTTGAAAAAGTGCAAGTTTGGACCCTCTAGCTGCCTCCGTTTCCGAGATATTCAAGGTTTTACATTTTCCTGTCGAGGGATGACTTTGCCTTGAAATTTTCAAGTTTTCTTGCGGTTTTTGTTCCGGAATCATATTTTTGGTTTTTAGGGCATGGTACAAGCTGCATTTGAAGACCCAAATCAACTCTCTAGCTGCCGTAGTTTTCGAGTTACAGCCATTTGAAAAAGTGCAAGTTTGGACCCTCTAGCTGCCTCCGTTTCCGAGATATTCAAGGTTTTATATTTTCCAGTCGAGGGGTGACTTTGCCTTGAAATTTTCAAGTTTTCTTGCGGGTTTTGTTCCGGAATCCTATTTTTGGTTTTTAGGGCATGGCACAAGCTGCATTTTAAGACCAAAATCAACTCTCTAGCTGCCGTAGTTTTCGAGTTACAGCCATTTGAAAAAGTGCAAGTTTGGACCCTCTAGCTGCCTCCGTTTCCGAGATATTCAAGGTTTTATATTTTCCAGTCGAGGGGTGACTTTGCCTTGAAATTTTCAAGTTTTCTTGCGGGTTTTGTTCCGGAATCCTATTTTTGGTTTTTAGGGCATGGTACAAGCTGCATTTGAAGACCAAAATCAACTCTCTAGCTGCCGTAGTTTTCGAGTTACAGCCATTTGAAAAAGTGCAAGTTTGGACCCTCTAGCTGCCTCCGTTTCCGAGATATTCAAGGTTTTACATTTTCCTGTCGAGGGTTGACTTTGCCTTGAAATTTTCAAGTTTTCTTGCGGTTTTTGTTCCGGAATCATATTTTTGGTTTTTAGGGCATGGTACAAGCTGCATTTGAAGACCCAAATCAACTCTCTAGCTGCCGTAGTTTTCGAGTTACAGCCATTTGAAAAAGTGCAAGTTTGGACCCTCTAGCTGCCTCCGTTTCCGAGATATTCAAGGTTTTATATTTTCCAGTCGAGGGGTGACTTTGCCTTGAAATTTTCAAGTTTTCTTGCGGGTTTTGTTCCGGAATCCTATTTTTGGTTTTTAGGGCATGGCACAAGCTGCATTTTAAGACCAAAATCAACTCTCTAGCTGCCGTAGTTTTCGAGTTACAGCCATTTGAAAAAGTGCAAGTTTGGACCCTCTAGCTGCCTCCGTTTCCGAGATATTCAAGGTTTTATATTTTCCAGTCGAGGGGTGACTTTGCCTTGAAATTTTCAAGTTTTCTTGCGGGTTTTGTTCCGGAATCCTATTTTTGGTTTTTAGGGCATGGTACAAGCTGCATTTGAAGACCAAAATCAACTCTCTAGCTGCCGTAGTTTTCGAGTTACAGCCATTTGAAAAAGTGCAAGTTTGGACCCTCTAGCTGCCTCCGTTTCCGAGATATTCAAGGTTTTATATTTTCCAGTCGAGGGGTGACTTTGCCTTGAAATTTTCAAGTTTTCTTGCGGGCTTTGTTCCGGAATCCTATTTTTGGTTTTTAGGGCATGGTACAAGCTGCATTTTAAGACCAAAATCAACTCTCTAGCTGCCGTAGTTTTCGAGTTACAGCCATTTGAAAAAGTGCAAGTTTGGACCCTCTAGCTGCCTCCGTTTCCGAGATATTCAAGGTTTTACATTTTCCTGTCGAGGGTTGACTTTGCCTTGAAATTTTCAAGTTTTCTTGCGGTTTTTGTTCCGGAATCATATTTTTGGTTTTTAGGGCATGGTACAAGCTGCATTTGAAGACCCAAATCAACTCTCTAGCTGCCGTAGTTTTCGAGTTACAGCCATTTGAAAAAGTGCAAGTTTGGACCCTCTAGCTGCCTCCGTTTCCGAGATATTCAAGGTTTTACATTTTCCTGTCGAGGGTTGACTTTGCCTTGAAATTTTCAAGTTTTCTTGCGGTTTTTGTTCCGGAATCATATTTTTGGTTTTTAGGGCATGGTACAAGCTGCATTTTAAGACCCAAATCAACTCTCTAGCTGCCGTAGTTTTCGAGTTACAGCCATTTGAAAAAGTGCAAGTTTGGACCCTCTAGCTGCCTCCGTTTCCGAGATATTCAAGGTTTTATATTTTCCAGTCGAGGGTTGACTTTGCCTTGAAATTTTCAAGTTTTCTTGCGGGCTTTGTTCCGGAATCCTATTTTTGGTTTTTAGGGCATGGTACAAGCTGCATTTTAAGACCAAAATCAACTCTCTAGCTGGCGTAGTTTTCGAGTTACAGCCATTTGAAAAAGTGCAAGTTTGGACCCTCTAGCTGCCCCCGTTTCCGAGATATTCAAGGTTTTATATTTTCCAGTCGAGGGTTGACTTTGCCTTGAAATTTTCAAGTTTTCTTGCGGGCTTTGTTCCGGAATCCTATTTTTGGTTTTTAGGGCATGGTACAAGCTGCATTTGAAGACCCAAATCAACTCTCTAGCTGCCGTAGTTTTCGAGTTACAGCCATTTGAAAAAGTGCAAGTTTGGACCCTCTACCTGCCTCCGTTTCCGAGATATTCAAGGTTTTACATTTTCCTGTCGAGGGTAGACTTTGCCTTGAAATTTTCAAGTTTTCTTGCGGTTTTTGTTCCGGAATCATATTTTTGGTTTTTAGGGCATGGTACAAGCTACATTTGAAGACCCAAATCAACTCTCTAGCTGCCGTAGTTTTCGAGTTACAGCCATTTGAAAAAGTGCAAGTTTGGACCCTCTAGCTGCCTCCGTTTCCGAGATATTCAAGGTTTTACATTTTCCTGTCGAGGGTTGACTTTGCCTTGAAATTTTCAAGTTTTCTTGCGGTTTTTGTTCCGGAATCCTATTTTTGGTTTTTAGGGCATGGTACAAGCTGCATTTGAAGACCCAAATCAACTCTCTAGCTGCCGTAGTTTTCGAGTTACAGCCATTTGAAAAAGTGCAAGTTTGGACCCTCTAGCTGCCTCCGTTTCCGAGATATTCAAGGTTTTACATTTTCCTGTCGAGGGTTGACTTTGCCTTGAAATTTTCAAGTTTTCTTGCGGTTTTTGTTCCGGAATCATATTTTTGGTTTTTAGGGCATGGTACAAGCTGCATTTGAAGACCCAAATCAACTCTCTAGCTGCCGTAGTTTTCGAGTTACAGCCATTTGAAAAAGTGCAAGTTTGGACCCTCTAGCTGCCTCCGTTTCCGAGATATTCAAGGTTTTACATTTTCCTGTCGAGGGTTGACTTTGCCTTGAAATTTTCAAGTTTTCTTGCGGTTTTTGTTCCGGAATCATATTTTTGGTTTTTAGGGCATGGTACAAGCTGCATTTGAAGACCCAAATCAACTCTCTAGCTGCCGTAGTTTTCGAGTTACAGCCATTTGAAAAAGTGCAAGTTTGGACCCTCTAGCTGCCTCCGTTTCCGAGATATTCAAGGTTTTACATTTTCCTGTCGAGGGTTGACTTTGCCTTGAAATTTTCAAGTTTTCTTGCGGTTTTTGTTCCGGAATCATATTTTTGGTTTTTAGGGCATGGTACAAGCTGCATTTGAAGACCCAAATCAACTCTCTAGCTGCCGTAGTTTTCGAGTTACAGCCATTTGAAAAAGTGCAAGTTTGGACCCTCTACCTGCCTCCGTTTCCGAGATATTCAAGGTTTTACATTTTCCTGTCGAGGGTTGACTTTGCCTTGAAATTTGCAAGTTTTCTTGCGGTTTTTGTTCCGGAATCATATTTTTGGTTTTTAGGGCATGGTACAAGCTGCATTTGAAGACCCAAATCAACTCTCTAGCTGCCGTAGTTTTCGAGTTACAGCCATTTGAAAAAGTGCAAGTTTGGACCCTCTAGCTGCCTCCGTTTCCGAGATATTCAAGGTTTTACATTTTCCTGTCGAGGGTTGACTTTGCCTTGAAATTTTCAAGTTTTCTTGCGGTTTTTGTTCCGGAATCATATTTTTGGTTTTTAGGGCATGGTACAAGCTGCATTTGAAGACCCAAATCAACTCTCTAGCTGCCGTAGTTTTCGAGTTACAGCCATTTGAAAAAGTGCAAGTTTGGACCCTCTAGCTGCCTCCGTTTCCGAGATATTCAAGGTTTTATATTTTCCAGTCGAGGGGTGACTTTGCCTTGAAATTTTCAAGTTTTCTTGCGGGTTTTGTTCCGGAATCCTACTTTTGGTTTTTAGGGCATGGTACAAGCTGCATTTGAAGACCAAAATCAACTCTCTAGCTGCCGTAGTTTTCGAGTTACAGCCATTTGAAAAAGTGCAAGTTTGGACCCTCTAGCTGCCTCCGTTTCCGAGATATTCAAGGTTTTATATTTTCCAGTCGAGGGGTGACTTTGCCTTGAAATTTTCAAGTTTTCTTGCGGGTTTTGTTCCGGAATCCTATTTTTGGTTTTTAGGGCATGGTACAAGCTGCATTTTAAGACCAAAATCAACTCTCTAGCTGCCGTAGTTTTCGAGTTACAGCCATTTGAAAAAGTGCAAGTTTGGACCCTCTAGCTGCCTCCGTTTCCGAGATATTCAAGGTTTTATATTTTCCAGTCGAGGGGTGACTTTGCCTTGAAATTTTCAAGTTTTCTTGCGGGTTTTGTTCCGGAATCCTACTTTTGGTTTTTAGGGCATGGTACAAGCTGCATTTGAAGACCAAAATCAACTCTCTAGCTGCCGTAGTTTTCGAGTTACAGCCATTTGAAAAAGTGCAAGTTTGGACCCTCTAGCTGCCTCCGTTTCCGAGATATTCAAGGTTTTACATTTTCCTGTCGAGGGTTGACTTTGCCTTGAAATTTTCAAGTTTTCTTGCGGTTTTTGTTCCGGAATCATATTTTTGGTTTTTAGGGCATGGTACAAGCTGCATTTGAAGACCCAAATCAACTCTCTAGCTGCCGTAGTTTTCGAGTTACAGCCATTTGAAAAAGTGCAAGTTTGGACCCTCTAGCTGCCTCCGTTTCCGAGATATTCAAGGTTTTACATTTTCCTGTCGAGGGTTGACTTTGCCTTGAAATTTTCAAGTTTTCTTGCGGTTTTTGTTCCGGAATCATATTTTTGGTTTTTAGGGCATGGTACAAGCTGCATTTGAAGACCCAAATCAACTCTCTAGCTGCCGTAGTTTTCGAGTTACAGCCATTTGAAAAAGTGCAAGTTTGGACCCTCTAGCTGCCTCCGTTTCCGAGATATTCAAGGTTTTATATTTTCCAGTCGAGGGGTGACTTTGCCTTGAAATTTTCAAGTTTTCTTGCGGGTTTTGTTCCGGAATCCTATTTTTGGTTTTTAGGGCATGGCACAAGCTGCATTTTAAGACCAAAATCAACTCTCTAGCTGCCGTAGTTTTCGAGTTACAGCCATTTGAAAAAGTGCAAGTTTGGACCCTCTAGCTGCCTCCGTTTCCGAGATATTCAAGGTTTTATATTTTCCAGTCGAGGGGTGACTTTGCCTTGAAATTTTCAAGTTTTCTTGCGGGTTTTGTTCCGGAATCCTATTTTTGGTTTTTAGGGCATGGTACAAGCTGCATTTGAAGACCAAAATCAACTCTCTAGCTGCCGTAGTTTTCGAGTTACAGCCATTTGAAAAAGTGCAAGTTTGGACCCTCTAGCTGCCTCCGTTTCCGAGATATTCAAGGTTTTACATTTTCCTGTCGAGGGTTGACTTTGCCTTGAAATTTTCAAGTTTTCTTGCGGTTTTTGTTCCGGAATCATATTTTTGGTTTTTAGGGCATGGTACAAGCTGCATTTGAAGACCCAAATCAACTCTCTAGCTGCCGTAGTTTTCGAGTTACAGCCATTTGAAAAAGTGCAAGTTTGGACCCTCTAGCTGCCTCCGTTTCCGAGATATTCAAGGTTTTATATTTTCCAGTCGAGGGGTGACTTTGCCTTGAAATTTTCAAGTTTTCTTGCGGGTTTTGTTCCGGAATCCTATTTTTGGTTTTTAGGGCATGGTACAAGCTGCATTTTAAGACCAAAATCAACTCTCTAGCTGCCGTAGTTTTCGAGTTACAGCCATTTGAAAAAGTGCAAGTTTGGACCCTCTAGCTGCCTCCGTTTCCGAGATATTCAAGGTTTTATATTTTCCAGTCGAGGGGTGACTTTGCCTTGAAATTTTCAAGTTTTCTTGCGGGCTTTGTTCCGGAATCCTATTTTTGGTTTTTAGGGCATGGTACAAGCTGCATTTTAAGACCAAAATCAACTCTCTAGCTGCCGTAGTTTTCGAGTTACAGCCATTTGAAAAAGTGCAAGTTTGGACCCTCTAGCTGCCTCCGTTTCCGAGATATTCAAGGTTTTATATTTTCCAGTCGAGGGGTGACTTTGCCTTGAAATTTTCAAGTTTTCTTGCGGGTTTTGTTCCGGAATCCTACTTTTGGTTTTTAGGGCATGGTACAAGCTGCATTTGAAGACCAAAATCAACTCTCTAGCTGCCGTAGTTTTCGAGTTACAGCCATTTGAAAAAGTGCAAGTTTGGACCCTCTAGCTGCCTCCGTTTCCGAGATATTCAAGGTTTTACATTTTCCTGTCGAGGGTTGACTTTGCCTTGAAATTTTCAAGTTTTCTTGCGGTTTTTGTTCCGGAATCATATTTTTGGTTTTTAGGGCATGGTACAAGCTGCATTTGAAGACCCAAATCAACTCTCTAGCTGCCGTAGTTTTCGAGTTACAGCCATTTGAAAAAGTGCAAGTTTGGACCCTCTACCTGCCTCCGTTTCCGAGATATTCAAGGTTTTACATTTTCCTGTCGAGGGTTGACTTTGCCTTGAAATTTTCAAGTTTTCTTGCGGTTTTTGTTCCGGAATCATATTTTTGGTTTTTAGGGCATGGTACAAGCTGCATTTGAAGACCCAAATCAACTCTCTAGCTGCCGTAGTTTTCGAGTTACAGCCATTTGAAAAAGTGCAAGTTTGGACCCTCTAGCTGCCTCCGTTTCCGAGATATTCAAGGTTTTATATTTTCCAGTCGAGGGGTGACTTTGCCTTGAAATTTTCAAGTTTTCTTGCGGGTTTTGTTCCGGAATCCTACTTTTGGTTTTTAGGGCATGGTACAAGCTGCATTTGAAGACCAAAATCAACTCTCTAGCTGCCGTAGTTTTCGAGTTACAGCCATTTGAAAAAGTGCAAGTTTGGACCCTCTAGCTGCCTCCGTTTCCGAGATATTCAAGGTTTTATATTTTCCAGTCGAGGGGTGACTTTGCCTTGAAATTTTCAAGTTTTCTTGCGGGTTTTGTTCCGGAATCCTATTTTTGGTTTTTAGGGCATGGTACAAGCTGCATTTTAAGACCAAAATCAACTCTCTAGCTGCCGTAGTTTTCGAGTTACAGCCATTTGAAAAAGTGCAAGTTTGGACCCTCTAGCTGCCTCCGTTTCCGAGATATTCAAGGTTTTACATTTTCCTGTCGAGGGTTGACTTTGCCTTGAAATTTTCAAGTTTTCTTGCGGTTTTTGTTCCGGAATCATATTTTTGGTTTTTAGGGCATGGTACAAGCTGCATTTGAAGACCCAAATCAACTCTCTAGCTGCCGTAGTTTTCGAGTTACAGCCATTTGAAAAAGTGCAAGTTTGGACCCTCTAGCTGCCTCCGTTTCCGAGATATTCAAGGTTTTATATTTTCCAGTCGAGGGGTGACTTTGCCTTGAAATTTTCAAGTTTTCTTGCGGGTTTTGTTCCGGAATCCTATTTTTGGTTTTTAGGGCATGGTACAAGCTGCATTTTAAGACCAAAATCAACTCTCTAGCTGCCGTAGTTTTCGAGTTACAGCCATTTGAAAAAGTGCAAGTTTGGACCCTCTAGCTGCCTCCGTTTCCGAGATATTCAAGGTTTTATATTTTCCAGTCGAGGGGTGACTTTGCCTTGAAATTTTCAAGTTTTCTTGCGGGTTTTGTTCCGGAATCCTACTTTTGGTTTTTAGGGCATGGTACAAGCTGCATTTGAAGACCAAAATCAACTCTCTAGCTGCCGTAGTTTTCGAGTTACAGCCATTTGAAAAAGTGCAAGTTTGGACCCTCTAGCTGCCTCCGTTTCCGAGATATTCAAGGTTTTACATTTTCCTGTCGAGGGTTGACTTTGCCTTGAAATTTTCAAGTTTTCTTGCGGTTTTTGTTCCGGAATCATATTTTTGGTTTGTAGGGCATGGTACAAGCTGCATTTGAAGACCCAAATCAACTCTCTAGCTGCCGTAGTTTTCGAGTTACAGCCATTTGAAAAAGTGCAAGTTTGGACCCTCTAGCTGCCTCCGTTTCCGAGATATTCAAGGTTTTATATTTTCCAGTCGAGGGGTGACTTTGCCTTGAAATTTTCAAGTTTTCTTGCGGGTTTTGTTCCGGAATCCTATTTTTGGTTTTTAGGGCATGGTACAAGCTGCATTTTAAGACCAAAATCAACTCTCTAGCTGCCGTAGTTTTCGAGTTACAGCCATTTGAAAAAGTGCAAGTTTGGACCCTCTAGCTGCCTCCGTTTCCGAGATATTCAAGGTTTTACATTTTCCTGTCGAGGGTTGACTTTGCCTTGAAATTTTCAAGTTTTCTTGCGGTTTTTGTTCCGGAATCATATTTTTGGTTTTTAGGGCATGGTACAAGCTGCATTTGAAGACCCAAATCAACTCTCTAGCTGCCGTAGTTTTCGAGTTACAGCCATTTAAAAAAGTGCAAGTTTGGACCCTCTAGCTGCCTCCGTTTCCGAGATATTCAAGGTTTTACATTTTCCTGTCGAGGGTTGACTTTGCCTTGAAATTTTCAAGTTTTCTTGCGGTTTTTGTTCCGGAATCATATTTTTGGTTTTTAGGGCATGGTACAAGCTGCATTTGAAGACCCAAATCAACTCTCTAGCTGCCGTAGTTTTCGAGTTACAGCCATTTGAAAAAGTGCAAGTTTGGACCCTCTAGCTGCCTCCATTTCCGAGATATTCAAGGTTTTACATTTTCCTGTCGAGGGGTGACTTTGCCTTGAAATTTTCAAGTTTTCTTGCGGTTTTTGTTCCGGAATCATATTTTTGTTTTTAGGGCATGTTACAAGCTGCATTTGAAGACCCAAATCAACTCTCTAGCTGCCGTAGTTTTCGAGTTACAGCCATTTGAAAAAGTGCAAGTTTGGACCCTCTAGCTGCCTCCGTTTCCGAGATATTCAAGGTTTTACATTTTCCTGTCGAGGGTTGACTTTGCCTTGAAATTTTCAAGTTTTCTTGCGGTTTTTGTTCCGGAATCGTATTTTTGGTTTTTAGGGCATGGTACAAGCTGCATTTGAAGACCCAAATCAACTCTCTAGCTGCCGTAGTTTTCGAGTTACAGCCATTTGAAAAAGTGCAAGTTTGGACCCTCTAGCTGCCTCCGTTTCCGAGATATTCAAGGTTTTACATTTTCCTGTCGAGGGTTGACTTTGCCTTGAAATTTTCAAGTTTTCTTGCGGTTTTTGTTCCGGAATCATATTTTTGGTTTTTAGGGCATGGTACAAGCTGCATTTGAAGACCCAAATCAACTCTCTAGCTGCCGTAGTTTTCGAGTTACAGCCATTTGAAAAAGTGCAAGTTTGGACCCTCTAGCTGCCTCCGTTTCCGAGATATTCAAGGTTTTACATTTTCCTGTCGAGGGGTGACTTTGCCTTGAAATTTTCAAGTTTTCCTGCGGTTTTTGTTCCGGAATCATATTTTTGTTTTTAGGGCATGGTACAAGCTGCATTTTAAGACCCAAATCAACTCTCTAGCTGCCGTAGTTTTCGAGTTACAGCCATTTGAAAAAGTGCAAGTTTGGACCCTCTAGCTGCCTCCGTTTCCGAGATATTCAAGGTTTTACATTTTCCTGTCGAGGGTTGACTTTGCCTTGAAATTTTCAAGTTTTCTTGCGGTTTTTGTTCCGGAATCATATTTTTAGTTTTTAGGGCATGGTACAAGCTGCATTTGAAGACCCAAATCAACTCTCTAGCTGCCGTAGTTTTCGAGTTACAGCCATTTGAAAAAGTGCAAGTTTGGACCCTCTAGCTGCCTCCGTTTCCGAGATATTCAAGGTTTTACATTTTCCTGTCGAGGGGTGACTTTGCCTTGAAATTTTCAAGTTTTCTTGCGGTTTTTGTTCCGGAATCATATTTTTGTTTTTAGGGCATGGTACAAGCTGCATTTTAAGACCCAAATCAACTCTCTAGCTGCCGTAGTTTTCGAGTTACAGCCATTTGAAAAAGTGCAAGTTTGGACCCTCTAGCTGCCTCCGTTTCCGAGATATTCAAGGTTTTACATTTTCCTGTCGAGGGTTGACTTTGCCTTGAAATTTTCAAGTTTTCTTGCGGTTTTTGTTCCGGAATCATATTTTTAGTTTTTAGGGCATGGTACAAGCTGCATTTGAAGACCCAAATCAACTCTCTAGCTGCCGTAGTTTTCGAGTTACAGCCATTTGAAAAAGTGCAAGTTTGGACCCTCAAGCTGCCTCCGTTTCCGAGATATTCAAGGTTTTACATTTTCCTGTCGAGGGTTGACTTTGCCTTGAAATTTTCAAGTTTTCTTGCGGTTTTTGTTCCGGAATCATATTTTTGGTTTTTAGGGCATGGTACAAGCTGCATTTGAAGACCCAAATCAACTCTCTAGCTGCCGTAGTTTTCGAGTTACAGCCATTTGAAAAAGTGCAAGTTTGGACCCTCTAGCTGCCTCCGTTTCCGAGATATTCAAGGTTTTATATTTTCCAGTCGAGGGGTGACTTTGCCTTGAAATTTTCAAGTTTTCTTGCGGGTTTTGTTCCGGAATCCTATTTTTGGTTTTTAGGGCATGGTACAAGCTGCATTTGAAGACCCAAATCAACTCTCTAGCTGCCGTAGTTTTCGAGTTACAGCCATTTGAAAAAGTGCAAGTTTGGACCCTCTAGCTGCCTCCGTTTCCGAGATATTCAAGGTTTTATATTTTCCAGTCGAGGGGTGACTTTGCCTTGAAATTTTCAAGTTTTCTTGCGGTTTTTGTTCCGGAATCATATTTTTGGTTTTTAGGGCATGGTACAAGCTGCATTTGAAGACCCAAATCAACTCTCTAGCTGCCGTAGTTTTCGAGTTACAGCCATTTGAAAAAGTGCAAGTTTGGACCCTCTAGCTGCCTCCGTTTCCGAGATATTCAAGGTTTTATATTTTCCAGTCGAGGGGTGACTTTGCCTTGAAATTTTCAAGTTTTCTTGCGGGCTTTGTTCCGGAATCCTATTTTTGGTTTTTAGGGCATGGTACAAGCTGCATTTGAAGACCAAAATCAACTCTCTAGCTGCCGTAGTTTTCGAGTTACAGCCATTTGAAAAAGTGCAAGTTTGGACCCTCTAGCTGCCTCCGTTTCCGAGATATTCAAGGTTTTACATTTTCCTGTCGAGGGTTGACTTTGCCTTGAAATTTTCAAGTTTTCTTGCGGTTTTTGTTCCGGAATCATATTTTTGGTTTTTAGGGCATGGTACAAGCTGCATTTGAAGACCCAAATCAACTCTCTAGCTGCCGTAGTTTTCGAGTTACAGCCATTTGAAAAAGTGCAAGTTTGGACCCTCTAGCTGCCTCCGTTTCCGAGATATTCAAGGTTTTACATTTTCCTGTCGAGGGTTGACTTTGCCTTGAAATTTTCAAGTTTTCTTGCGGTTTTTGTTCCGGAATCATATTTTTGGTTTTTAGGGCATGGTACAAGCTGCATTTGAAGACCCAAATCAACTCTCTAGCTGCCGTAGTTTTCGAGTTACAGCCATTTGAAAAAGTGCAAGTTTGGACCCTCTAGCTGCCTCCGTTTCCGAGATATTCAAGGTTTTACATTTTCCTGTCGAGGGGTGACTTTGCCTTGAAATTTTCAAGTTTTCTTGCGGTTTTTGTTCCGGAATCATATTTTTGTTTTTAGGGCATGGTACAAGCTGCATTTTAAGACCCAAATCAACTCTCTAGCTGCCGTAGTTTTCGAGTTACAGCCATTTGAAAAAGTGCAAGTTTGGACCCTCTAGCTGCCTCCGTTTCCGAGATATTCAAGGTTTTACATTTTCCTGTCGAGGGTTGACTTTGCCTTGAAATTTTCAAGTTTTCTTGCGGTTTTTGTTCCGGAATCATATTTTTAGTTTTTAGGGCATATTACAAGCTGCATTTGAAGACCCAAATCAACTCTCTAGCTGCCGTAGTTTTCGAGTTACAGCCATTTGAAAAAGTGCAAGTTTGGACCCTCTAGCTGCCTCCGTTTCCGAGATATTCAAGGTTTTACATTTTCCTGTCGAGGGGTGACTTTGCCTTGAAATTTTCAAGTTTTCTTGCGGTTTTTGTTCCGGAATCATATTTTTGTTTTTAGGGCATGGTACAAGCTGCATTTTAAGACCCAAATCAACTCTCTAGCTGCCGTAGTTTTCGAGTTACAGCCATTTGAAAAAGTGCAAGTTTGGACCCTCTAGCTGCCTCCGTTTCCGAGATATTCAAGGTTTTACATTTTCCTGTCGAGGGTTGACTTTGCCTTGAAATTTTCAAGTTTTCTTGCGGTTTTTGTTCCGGAATCATATTTTTAGTTTTTAGGGCATGGTACAAGCTGCATTTGAAGACCCAAATCAACTCTCTAGCTGCCGTAGTTTTCGAGTTACAGCCATTTGAAAAAGTGCAAGTTTGGACCCTCAAGCTGCCTCCGTTTCCGAGATATTCAAGGTTTTACATTTTCCTGTCGAGGGTTGACTTTGCCTTGAAATTTTCAAGTTTTCTTGCGGTTTTTGTTCCGGAATCATATTTTTGGTTTTTAGGGCATGGTACAAGCTGCATTTGAAGACCCAAATCAACTCTCTAGCTGCCGTAGTTTTCGAGTTACAGCCATTTGAAAAAGTGCAAGTTTGGACCCTCTAGCTGCCTCCGTTTCCGAGATATTCAAGGTTTTATATTTTCCAGTCGAGGGGTGACTTTGCCTTGAAATTTTCAAGTTTTCTTGCGGGTTTTGTTCCGGAAACCTATTTTTGGTTTTTAGGGCATGGTACAAGCTGCATTTGAAGACCCAAATCAACTATCTAGCTGCCGTAGTTTTCGAGTTACAGCCATTTGAAAAAGTGCAAGTTTGGACCCTCTAGCTGCCTCCGTTTCCGAGATATTCAAGGTTTTATATTTTCCAGTCGAGGGGTGACTTTGCCTTGAAATTTTCAAGTTTTCTTGCGGTTTTTGTTCCGGAATCATATTTTTGGTTTTTAGGGCATGGTACAAGCTGCATTTGAAGACCCAAATCAACTCTCTAGCTGCCGTAGTTTTCGAGTTACAGCCATTTGAAAAAGTGCAAGTTTGGACCCTCTAGCTGCCTCCGTTTCCGAGATATTCAAGGTTTTATATTTTCCAGTCGAGGGGTGACTTTGCCTTGAAATTTTCAAGTTTTCTTGCGGGTTTTGTTCCGGAATCCTATTTTTGGTTTTTAGGGCATGGTACAAGCTGCATTTGAAGACCCAAATCAACTCTGTAGCTGCCGTAGTTTTCGAGTTACAGCCATTTGAAAAAGTGCAAGTTTGGACCCTCTAGCTGCCTCCGTTTCCGAGATATTCAAGGTTTTATATTTTCCAGTCGAGGGGTGACTTTGCCTTGAAATTTTCAAGTTTTCTTGCGGTTTTTGTTCCGGAATCATATTTTTGGTTTTTAGGGCATGGTACAAGCTGCATTTGAAGACCCAAATCAACTCTCTAGCTGCCGTAGTTTTCGAGTTACAGCCATTTGAAAAAGTGCAAGTTTGGACCCTCTAGCTGCCTCCGTTTCCGAGATATTCAAGGTTTTATATTTTCCAGTCGAGGGGTGACTTTGCCTTGAAATTTTCAAGTTTTCTTGCGGTTTTTGTTCCGGAATCATATTTTTGGTTTTTAGGGCATGGTACAAGCTGCATTTTAAGACCAAAATCAACTCTCTAGCTGCCGTAGTTTTCGAGTTACAGCCATTTGAAAAAGTGCAAGTTTGGACCCTCTAGCTGCCTCCGTTTCCGAGATATTCAAGGTTTTACATTTTCCTGTCGAGGGTTGACTTTGCCTTGAAATTTTCAAGTTTTCTTGCGGTTTTTGTTCCGGAATCATATTTTTGGTTTTTAGGGCATGGTACAAGCTGCATTTGAAGACCCAAATCAACTCTCTAGCTGCCGTAGTTTTCGAGTTACAGCCATTTGAAAAAGTGCAAGTTTGGACCCTCTAGCTGCCTCCGTTTCCGAGATATTCAAGGTTTTATATTTTCCAGTCGAGGGGTGACTTTGCCTTGAAATTTTCAAGTTTTCTTGCGGGTTTTGTTCCGGAATCCTATTTTTGGTTTTTAGGGCATGGTACAAGCTGCATTTTAAGACCCAAATCAACTCTCTAGCTGCCGTAGTTTTCGAGTTACTGCCATTTGAAAAAGTGCAAGTTTGGACCCTCTAGCTGCCTCCGTTTCCGAGATATTCAAGGTTTTATATTTTCCAGTCGAGGGGTGACTTTGCCTTGAAATTTTCAAGTTTTCTTGCGGTTTTTGTTCCGGAATCCTATTTTTGGTTTTTAGGGCATGGTACAAGCTGCATTTGAAGACCCAAATCAACTCTCTAGCTGCCGCAGTTTTCGAGGTAGGGCCATTTGAAAAAGTGCAAGTTTGGACCCTCTAGCTGCCTCCGTTTCCGAGATATTCAAGGTTTTATATTTTCCAGTCGAGGGGTGACTTTGCCTTGAAATTTTCAAGTTTTCTTGCGGGTTTTGTTCCGGAATCCTATTTTTGGTTTTTAGGGCATGGTACAAGCTGCATTTGAAGACCAAAATCAACTCTCTAGCTGCCGTAGTTTTCGAGTTACAGCCATTTGAAAAAGTGCAAGTTTGGACCCTCTAGCTGCCTCCGTTTCCGAGATATTCAAGGTTTTATATTTTCCAGTCGAGGGGTGACTTTGCCTTGAAATTTTCAAGTTTTCTTGCGGTTTTTGTTCCGGAATCATATTTTTGGTTTTTAGGGCATGGTACAAGCTGCATTTGAAGACCCAAATCAACTCTCTAGCTGCCGTAGTTTTCGAGTTACAGCCATTTGAAAAAGTGCAAGTTTGGACCCTCTAGCTGCCTCCGTTTCCGAGATATTCAAGGTTTTACATTTTCCTGTCGAGGGTTGACTTTGCCTTGAAATTTTCAAGTTTGCTTGCGGTTTTTGTTCCGGAATCATATTTTTGGTTTTTAGGGCATGGTACAAGCTGCATTTGAAGACCCAAATCAACTCTCTAGCTGCCGTAGTTTTCGAGTTACAGCCATTTGAAAAAGTGCAAGTTTGGACCCTCTAGCTGCCTCCGTTTCCGAGATATTCAAGGTTTTATATTTTCCAGTCGAGGGGTGACTTTGCCTTGAAATTTTCAAGTTTTCTTGCGGTTTTTGTTCCGGAATCCTATTTTTGGTTTTTAGGGCATGGTTCAAGCTGCATTTGAAGACCCAAATCAACTCTCTAGCTGCCGCAGTTTTCGAGGTAGGGCCATTTGAAAAAGTGCAAGTTTGGATCCTCTAGCTGCCTGCGTTTCCGAGATATTCAAGGTTTTATATTTTCCTGTCGAGGGGTGACTTTGCCTTGAAATTTTCAAGTTTTCTTGCGGGTTTTGTTCCGAAATCCTATTTTTGGTTTTTAGGGCATGGTACAAGCTGCATTTGAATACACAAATCAACTCTCTAGCTGCCGCAGTTTTCGAGGTAGGGCCATTTGAAAAAGTGCAAGTTTGGATCCTCTAGCTGCCTCCGTTTCCGAGATATTCCAGGTTTTATATTTTCCAGTCGAGGGGTGACTTTGCCTTGAAATTTTCAAGTTTTCTTGCGGGTTTTGTTCCGGAATCCTATTTTTGGTTTTTAGGGCATGGTACAAGCTGCATTTGAAGACCCAAATCAACTCTCTAGCTGCCGCAGTTTTCGAGGTAGGGCCATTTGAAAAAGTGCAAGTTTGGACCCTCTAGCTGCCTCCGTTTCCGAGATATTCAAGGTTTTATATTTTCCAGTCGAGGGGTGACTTTGCCTTGAAATTTTCAAGTTTTCTTGCGGTTTTTGTTCCGGAATCATATTTTTGGTTTTTAGGGCATGGTACAAGCTGCATTTGAAGACCCAAATCAACTCTCTAGCTGCCGTAGTTTTCGAGTTACAGCCATTTGAAAAAGTGCAAGTTTGGACCCTCTAGCTGCCTCCGTTTCCGAGATATTCAAGGTTTTATATTTTCCTGTCGAGGGGTGACTTTGCCTTGAAATTTTCAAGTTTTCTTGCGGGTTTTGTTCCGGAATCCTATTTTTGGTTTTTAGGGCATGGTACAAGCTGCATTTGAAGACCCAAATCAACTCTGTAGCTGCCGTAGTTTTCGAGTTACAGCCATTTGAAAAAGTGCAAGTTTGGACCCTCTAGCTGCCTCCGTTTCCGAGATATTCAAGGTTTTACATTTTCCTGTCGGGGGTTGACTTTGCCTTGAAATTTTCAAGTTTTCTTGCGGTTTTTGTTCCGGAATCATATTTTTGGTTTTTAGGGCATGGTACAAGCTGCATTTGAAGACCCAAATCAACTCTCTAGCTGCCGTAGTTTTCGAGTTACAGCCATTTGAAAAAGTGCAAGTTTGGACCCTCTAGCTGCCTCCGTTTCCGAGATATTCAAGGTTTTATATTTTCCAGTCGAGGGGTGACTTTGCCTTGAAATTTTCAAGTTTTCTTGCGGGTTTTGTTCCGGAATCCTATTTTTGGTTTTTAGGGCATGGTACAAGCTGCATTTGAAGACCCAAATCAACTCTCTAGCTGCCGCAGTTTTCGAGGTAGGGCCATTTGAAAAAGTGCAAGTTTGGACCCTCTAGCTGCCTCCGTTTCCGAGATATTCAAGGTTTTACATTTTCCTGTCGAGGGTTGACTTTGCCTTGAAATTTTCAAGTTTTCTTGCGGTTTTTGTTCCGGAATCATATTTTTGGTTTTTAGGGCATGGTACAAGCTGCATTTGAAGACCCAAATCAACTCTCTAGCTGCCGTAGTTTTCGAGTTACAGCCATTTGAAAAAGTGCAAGTTTGGACCCTCTAGCTGCCTCCGTTTCCGAGATATTCAAGGTTTTATATTTTCCAGTCGAGGGGTGACTTTGCCTTGAAATTTTCAAGTTTTCTTGCGGGTTTTGTTCCGGAATCCTATTTTTGGTTTTTAGGGCATGGTACAAGCTGCATTTGAAGACCCAAATCAACTCTCTAGCTGCCGCAGTTTTCGAGGTAGGGCCATTTGAAAAAGTGCAAGTTTGGACCCTCTAGCTGCCTCCGTTTCCGAGATATTCAAGGTTTTATATTTTCCTGTCGAGGGGTGACTTTGCCTTGAAATTTTCAAGTTTTCTTGCGGGTTTTGTTCCGAAATCCAATTTTTGGTTTTTAGGGCATGGTACAAGCTGCATTTGAAGACACAAATCAACTCTCTAGCTGCCGCAGTTTTCGAGGTAGGGCCACTTGAAAAAGTGCAAGTTTGGATCCTCTAGCTGCCTCCGTTTCCGAGATATTCCAGGTTTTATATTTTCCAGTCGAGGGGTGACTTTGCCTTGAAATTTTCAAGTTTTCTTGCGGGTTTTGTTCCGGAATCCTATTTTTGGTTTTTAGGGCATGGTACAAGCTGCATTTGAAGACCCAAATCAAATCTCTAGCTGCCGCAGTTTTCGAGGTAGGGCCATTTGAAAAAGTGCAAGTTTGGACCCTCTAGCTGCCTCCGTTTCCGAGATATTCAAGGTTTTATATTTTCCAGTCGAGGGGTGACTTTGCCTTGAAATTTTCAAGTTTTCTTGCGGGTTTTGTTCCGGAATCCTATTTTTGGTTTTTAGGGCATGGTACAAGCTGCATTTGAAGACCCAAATCAACTCTCTAGCTGCCGCAGTTTTCGAGGTAGGGCCATTTGAAAAAGTGCAAGTTTGGACCCTCTAGCTGCCTCCGTTTCCGAGATATTCAAGGTTTTATATTTTCCAGTCGAGGGGTGACTTTGCCTTGAAATTTTCAAGTTTTCTTGCGGTTTTTGTTCCGGAATCATATTTTTGGTTTTTAGGGCATGGTACAAGCTGCATTTGAAGACCCAAATCAACTCTCTAGCTGCCGTAGTTTTCGAGTTACAGCCATTTGAAAAAGTGCAAGTTTGGACCCTCTAGCTGCCTCCGTTTCCGAGATATTCAAGGTTTTATATTTTCCAGTCGAGGGGTGACTTTGCCTTGAAATTTTCAAGTTTTCTTGCGGGTTTTGTTCCGGAATCCTATTTTTGGTTTTTAGGGCATGGTACAAGCTGCATTTGAAGACCCAAATCAACTCTCTAGCTGCCGTAGTTTTCGAGTTACAGCCATTTGAAAAAGTGCAAGTTTGGACCCTCTAGCTGCCTCCGTTTCCGAGATATTCAAGGTTTTACATTTTCCTGTCGGGGGTTGACTTTGCCTTGAAATTTTCAAGTTTTCTTGCGGTTTTTGTTCCGGAATATTATTTTTGGTTTTTAGGGCATGGTACAAGCTGCATTTGAAGACCCAAATCAACTCTCTAGCTGCCGTAGTTTTCGAGTTACAGCCATTTGAAAAAGTGCAAGTTTGGACCCTCTAGCTGCCTCCGTTTCCGAGATATTCAAGGTTTTATATTTTCCAGTCGAGGGGTGACTTTGCCTTGAAATTTTCAAGTTTTCTTGCGGGTTTTGTTCCGGAATCCTATTTTTGGTTTTTAGGGCATGGTACAAGCTGCATTTGAAGACCCAAATCAACTCTCTAGCTGCCGCAGTTTTCGAGGTAGGGCCATTTGAAAAAGTGCAAGTTTGGACCCTCTAGCTGCCTCCGTTTCCGAGATATTCAAGGTTTTACATTTTCCTGTCGAGGGTTGACTTTGCCTTGAAATTTTCAAGTTTTCTTGCGGTTTTTGTTCCGGAATCCTATTTTTGGTTTTTAGGGCATGGTACAAGCTGCATTTGAAGACCCAAATCAACTCTCTAGCTGCCGCAGTTTTCGAGGTAGGGCCATTTGAAAAAGTGCAAGTTTGGACCCTCTAGCTGCCTCCGTTTCCGAGATATTCAAGGTTTTATATTTTCCAGTCGAGGGGTGACTTTGCCTTGAAATTTTCAAGTTTTCTTGCGGTTTTTGTTCCGGAATCATATTTTTGGTTTTTAGGGCATGGTACAAGCTGCATTTGAAGACCCAAATCAACTCTCTAGCTGCCGTAGTTTTCGAGTTACAGCCATTTGAAAAAGTGCAAGTTTGGACCCTCTAGCTGCCTCCGTTTCCGAGATATTCAAGGTTTTATATTTTCCAGTCGAGGGGTGACTTTGCCTTGAAATTTTCAAGTTTTCTTGCGGGTTTTGTTCCGGAATCCTATTTTTGGTTTTTAGGGCATGGTACAAGCTGCATTTGAAGACCCAAATCAACTCTCTAGCTGCCGTAGTTTTCGAGTTACAGCCATTTGAAAAAGTGCAGGTTTGGACCCTCTAGCTGCCTCCGTTTCCGAGATATTCAAGGTTTTATATTTTCCAGTCGAGGGGTGACTTTGCCTTGAAATTTTCAAGTTTTCTTGCGGGTTTTGTTCCGGAATCCTATTTTTGGTTTTTAGGGCATGGTACAAGCTGCATTTGAAGACCCAAATCAACTCTCTAGCTGCCGCAGTTTTCGAGGTAGGGCCATTTGAAAAAGTGCAAGTTTGGACCCTCTAGCTGCCTCCGTTTCCGAGATATTCAAGGTTTTATATTTTCCAGTCGAGGGGTGACTTTGCCTTGAAATTTTCAAGTTTTCTTGCGGTTTTTGTTCCGGAATCATATTTTTGGTTTTTAGGGCATGGTACAAGCTGCATTTGAAGACCCAAATCAACTCTCTAGCTGCCGTAGTTTTCGAGTTACAGCCATTTGAAAAAGTGCAAGTTTGGACCCTCTAGCTGCCTCCGTTTCCGAGATATTCAAGGTTTTACATTTTCCTGTCGGGGGTTGACTTTGCCTTGAAATTTTCAAGTTTTCTTGCGGTTTTTGTTCCGGAATCATATTTTTGGTTTTTAGGGCATGGTACAAGCTGCATTTGAAGACCCAAATCAACTCTCTAGCTGCCGTAGTTTTCGAGTTACAGCCATTTGAAAAAGTGCAAGTTTGGACCCTCTAGCTGCCTCCGTTTCCGAGATATTCAAGGTTTTATATTTTCCAGTCGAGGGGTGACTTTGCCTTGAAATTTTCAAGTTTTCTTGCGGGTTTTGTTCCGGAATCATATTTTTGGTTTTTAGGGCATGGTACAAGCTGCATTTGAAGACCCAAATCAACTCTCTAGCTGCCGTAGTTTTCGAGTTACAGCCATTTGAAAAAGTGCAAGTTTGGACCCTCTAGCTGCCTCCGTTTCCGAGATATTCAAGGTTTTATATTTTCCAGTCGAGGGGTGACTTTGCCTTGAAATTTTCAAGTTTTCTTGCGGTTTTTGTTCCGGAATCATATTTTTGGTTTTTAGGGCATGGTACAAGCTGCATTTGAAGACCCAAATCAACTCTCTAGCTGCCGTAGTTTTCGAGTTACAGCCATTTGAAAAAGTGCAAGTTTGGACCCTCTAGCTGCCTCCGTTTCCGAGATATTCAAGGTTTTACATTTTCCTGTCGGGGGTTGACTTTGCCTTGAAATTTTCAAGTTTTCTTGCGGTTTTTGTTCCGGAATCATATTTTTGGTTTTTAGGGCATGGTACAAGCTGCATTTGAAGACCCAAATCAACTCTCTAGCTGCCGTAGTTTTCGAGTTACAGCCATTTGAAAAAGTGCAAGTTTGGACCCTCTAGCTGCCTCCGTTTCCGAGATATTCAAGGTTTTATATTTTCCAGTCGAGGGGTGACTTTGCCTTGAAATTTTCAAGTTTTCTTGCGGGTTTTGTTCCGGAATCATATTTTTGGTTTTTAGGGCATGGTACAAGCTGCATTTGAAGACCCAAATCAACTCTCTAGCTGCCGTAGTTTTCGAGTTACAGCCATTTGAAAAAGTGCAAGTTTGGACCCTCTAGCTGCCTCCGTTTCCGAGATATTCAAGGTTTTATATTTTCCAGTCGAGGGGTGACTTTGCCTTGAAATTTTCAAGTTTTCTTGCGGGTTTTGTTCCGGAATCCTATTTTTGGTTTTTAGGGCATGGTACAAGCTGCATTTGAAGACCCAAATCAACTCTCTAGCTGCCGCAGTTTTCGAGGTAGGGCCATTTGAAAAAGTGCAAGTTTGGACCCTCTAGCTGCCTCCGTTTCCGAGATATTCAAGGTTTTATATTTTCCAGTCGAGGGGTGACTTTGCCTGGAAATTTTCAAGTTTTCTTGCGGTTTTTGTTCCGGAATCATATTTTTGGTTTTTAGGGCATGGTACAAGCTGCATTTTAAGACCCAAATCAACTCTCTAGCTGCCGTAGTTTTCGAGTTACAGCCATTTGAAAAAGTGCAGGTTTGGACCCTCTAGCTGCCTCCGTTTCCGAGATATTCAAGGTTTTATATTTTCCAGTCGAGGGGTGACTTTGCCTTGAAATTTTCAAGTTTTCTTGCGGGTTTTGTTCCGGAATCCTATTTTTGGTTTTTAGGGCATGGTACAAGCTGCATTTGAAGACCCAAATCAACTCTCTAGCTGCCGCAGTTTTCGAGGTAGGGCCATTTGAAAAAGTGCAAGTTTGGACCCTCTAGCTGCCTCCGTTTCCGAGATATTCAAGGTTTTATATTTTCCAGTCGAGGGGTGACTTTGCCTTGAAATTTTCAAGTTTTCTTGCGGTTTTTGTTCCGGAATCATATTTTTGGTTTTTAGGGCATGGTACAAGCTGCATTTGAAGACCCAAATCAACTCTCTAGCTGCCGTAGTTTTCGAGTTACAGCCATTTGAAAAAGTGCAAGTTTGGACCCTCTAGCTGCCTCCGTTTCCGAGATATTCAAGGTTTTACATTTTCCTGTCGAGGGTTGACTTTGCCTTGAAATTTTCAAGTTTTCTTGCGGTTTTTGTTCCGGAATCATATTTTTGGTTTTTAGGGCATGGTACAAGCTGCATTTGAAGACCCAAATCAACTCTCTAGCTGCCGTAGTTTTCGAGTTACAGCCATTTGAAAAAGTGCAAGTTTGGACCCTCTAGCTGCCTCCGTTTCCGAGATATTCAAGGTTTTATATTTTCCAGTCGAGGGGTGACTTTGCCTTGAAATTTTCAAGTTTTCTTGCGGGTTTTGTTCCGGAATCCTATTTTTGGTTTTTAGGGCATGGTACAAGCTGCATTTGAAGACCCAAATCAACTCTCTAGCTGCCGCAGTTTTCGAGGTAGGGCCATTTGAAAAAGTGCAAGTTTGGACCCTCTAGCTGCCTCCGTTTCCGAGATATTCAAGGTTTTACATTTTCCTGTCGAGGGTTGACTTTGCCTTGAAATTTTCAAGTTTTCTTGCGGTTTTTGTTCCGGAATCATATTTTTGGTTTTTAGGGCATGGTACAAGCTGCATTTGAAGACCCAAATCAACTCTCTAGCTGCCGTAGTTTTCGAGTTACAGCCATTTGAAAAAGTGCAAGTTTGGACCCTCTAGCTGCCTCCGTTTCCGAGATATTCAAGGTTTTATATTTTCCAGTCGAGGGGTGACTTTGCCTTGAAATTTTCAAGTTTTCTTGCGGGTTTTGTTCCGGAATCCTATTTTTGGTTTTTAGGGCATGGTACAAGCTGCATTTGAAGACCCAAATCAACTCTCTAGCTGCCGCAGTTTTCGAGGTAGGGCCATTTGAAAAAGTGCAAGTTTGGACCCTCTAGCTGCCTCCGTTTCCGAGATATTCAAGGTTTTATATTTTCCAGTCGAGGGGTGACTTTGCCTGGAAATTTTCAAGTTTTCTTGCGGTTTTTGTTCCGGAATCATATTTTTGGTTTTTAGGGCATGGCACAAGCTGCATTTTAAGACCCAAATCAACTCTCTAGCTGCCGTAGTTTTCGAGTTACAGCCATTTGAAAAAGTGCAAGTTTGGACCCTCTAGCTGCCTCCGTTTCCGAGATATTCAAGGTTTTATATTTTCCAGTCGAGGGGTGACTTTGCCTTGAAATTTTCAAGTTTTCTTGCGGGTTTTGTTCCGGAATCCTATTTTTGGTTTTTAGGGCATGGTACAAGCTGCATTTGAAGACCCAAATCAACTCTCTAGCTGCCGCAGTTTTCGAGGTAGGGCCATTTGAAAAAGTGCAAGTTTGGACCCTCTAGCTGCCTCCGTTTCCGAGATATTCAAGGTTTTATATTTTCCAGTCGAGGGGTGACTTTGCCTGGAAATTTTCAAGTTTTCTTGCGGTTTTTGTTCCGGAATCATATTTTTGGTTTTTAGGGCATGGTACAAGCTGCATTTTAAGACCCAAATCAACTCTCTAGCTGCCGTAGTTTTCGAGTTACAGCCATTTGAAAAAGTGCAGGTTTGGACCCTCTAGCTGCCTCCGTTTCCGAGATATTCAAGGTTTTATATTTTCCAGTCGAGGGGTGACTTTGCCTTGAAATTTTCAAGTTTTCTTGCGGGTTTTGTTCCGGAATCCTATTTTTGGTTTTTAGGGCATGGTACAAGCTGCATTTGAAGACCCAAATCAACTCTCTAGCTGCCGCAGTTTTCGAGGTAGGGCCATTTGAAAAAGTGCAAGTTTGGACCCTCTAGCTGCCTCCGTTTCCGAGATATTCAAGGTTTTATATTTTCCAGTCGAGGGGTGACTTTGCCTTGAAATTTTCAAGTTTTCTTGCGGTTTTTGTTCCGGAATCATATTTTTGGTTTTTAGGGCATGGTACAAGCTGCATTTGAAGACCCAAATCAACTCTCTAGCTGCCGTAGTTTTCGAGTTACAGCCATTTGAAAAAGTGCAAGTTTGGACCCTCTAGCTGCCTCCGTTTCCGAGATATTCAAGGTTTTACATTTTCCTGTCGGGGGTTGACTTTGCCTTGAAATTTTCAAGTTTTCTTGCGGTTTTTGTTCCGGAATCATATTTTTGGTTTTTAGGGCATGGTACAAGCTGCATTTGAAGACCCAAATCAACTCTCTAGCTGCCGTAGTTTTCGAGTTACAGCCATTTGAAAAAGTGCAAGTTTGGACCCTCTAGCTGCCTCCGTTTCCGAGATATTCAAGGTTTTATATTTTCCAGTCGAGGGGTGACTTTGCCTTGAAATTTTCAAGTTTTCTTGCGGGTTTTGTTCCGGAATCCTATTTTTGATTTTTAGGGCATGGTACAAGCTGCATTTGAAGACCCAAATCAACTCTCTAGCTGCCGCAGTTTTCGAGGTAGGGCCATTTGAAAAAGTGCAAGTTTGGACCCTCTAGCTGCCTCCGTTTCCGAGATATTCAAGGTTTTACATTTTCCTGTCGAGGGTTGACTTTGCCTTGAAATTTTCAAGTTTTCTTGCGGTTTTTGTTCCGGAATCATATTTTTGGTTTTTAGGGCATGGTACAAGCTGCATTTGAAGACCCAAATCAACTCTCTAGCTGCCGTAGTTTTCGAGTTACAGCCATTTGAAAAAGTGCAAGTTTGGACCCTCTAGCTGCCTCCGTTTCCGAGATATTCAAGGTTTTATATTTTCCAGTCGAGGGGTGACTTTGCCTTGAAATTTTCAAGTTTTCTTGCGGGTTTTGTTCCGGAATCCTATTTTTGGTTTTTAGGGCATGGTACAAGCTGCATTTGAAGACCCAAATCAACTCTCTAGCTGCCGCAGTTTTCGAGGTAGGGCCATTTGAAAAAGTGCAAGTTTGGACCCTCTAGCTGCCTCCGTTTCCGAGATATTCAAGGTTTTATATTTTCCAGTCGAGGGGTGACTTTGCCTGGAAATTTTCAAGTTTTCTTGCGGTTTTTGTTCCGGAATCATATTTTTGGTTTTTAGGGCATGGCACAAGCTGCATTTTAAGACCCAAATCAACTCTCTAGCTGCCGTAGTTTTCGAGTTACAGCCATTTGAAAAAGTGCAAGTTTGGACCCTCTAGCTGCCTCCGTTTCCGAGATATTCAAGGTTTTACATTTTCCTGTCGAGGGTTGACTTTGCCTTGAAATTTTCAAGTTTTCTTGCGGTTTTTGTTCCGGAATCATATTTTTGGTTTTTAGGGCATGGTACAAGCTGCATTTGAAGACCCAAATCAACTCTCTAGCTGCCGCAGTTTTCGAGGTAGGGCCATTTGAAAAAGTGCAAGTTTGGACCCTCTAGCTGCCTCCGTTTCCGAGATATTCAAGGTTTTATATTTTCCAGTCGAGGGGTGACTTTGCCTTGAAATTTTCAAGTTTTCTTGCGGTTTTTGTTCCGGAATCATATTTTCGGTTTTTAGGGCATGGTACAAGCTGCATTTGAAGACCCAAATCAACTCTCTAGCTGCCGTAGTTTTCGAGTTACAGCCATTTGAAAAAGTGCAAGTTTGGACCCTCTAGCTGCCTCCGTTTCCGAGATATTCAAGGTTTTACATTTTCCTGTCGAGGGTTGACTTTGCCTTGAAATTTTCAAGTTTTCTTGCGGTTTTTGTTCCGGAATCATATTTTTGGTTTTTAGGGCATGGTACAAGCTGCATTTGAAGACCCAAATCAACTCTCTAGCTGCCGTAGTTTTCGAGTTACAGCCATTTGAAAAAGTGCAAGTTTGGACCCTCCAGCTGCCTCCGTTTCCGAGATATTCAAGGTTTTACATTTTCCTGTCGAGGGTTGACTTTGCCTTGAAATTTTCAAGTTTTCTTGCGGGTTTTGTTCCGGAATCATATTTTTGGTTTTTAGGGCATGGTACAAGCTGCATTTTAAGACCCAAATCAACTCTCTAGCTGCCGTAGTTTTCGAGTTACAGCCATTTGAAAAAGTGCAGGTTTGGACCCTCTAGCTGCCTCCGTTTCCGAGATATTCAAGGTTTTATATTTTCCAGTCGAGGGGTGACTTTGCCTTGAAATTTTCAAGTTTTCTTGCGGGTTTTGTTCCGGAATCCTATTTTTGGTTTTTAGGGCATGGTACAAGCTGCATTTGAAGACCCAAATCAACTCTCTAGCTGCCGCAGTTTTCGAGGTAGGGCCATTTGAAAAAGTGCAAGTTTGGACCCTCTAGCTGCCTCCGTTTCCGAGATATTCAAGGTTTTATATTTTCCAGTCGAGGGGTGACTTTGCCTGGAAATTTTCAAGTTTTCTTGCGGTTTTTGTTCCGGAATCATATTTTTGGTTTTTAGGGCATGGTACAAGCTGCATTTTAAGACCCAAATCAACTCTCTAGCTGCCGTAGTTTTCGAGTTACAGCCATTTGAAAAAGTGCAGGTTTGGACCCTCTAGCTGCCTCCGTTTCCGAGATATTCAAGGTTTTACATTTTCCTGTCGAGGGTTGACTTTGCCTTGAAATTTTCAAGTTTTCTTGCGGGTTTTGTTCCGGAATCCTATTTTTGGTTTTTAGGGCATGGTACAAGCTGCATTTGAAGACCCAAATCAACTCTCTAGCTGCCGCAGTTTTCGAGGTAGGGCCATTTGAAAAAGTGCAAGTTTGGACCCTCTAGCTGCCTCCGTTTCCGAGATATTCAAGGTTTTATATTTTCCAGTCGAGGGGTGACTTTGCCTTGAAATTTTCAAGTTTTCTTGCGGTTTTTGTTCCGGAATCATATTTTTGGTTTTTAGGGCATGGTACAAGCTGCATTTGAAGACCCAAATCAACTCTCTAGCTGCCGTAGTTTTCGAGTTACAGCCATTTGAAAAAGTGCAAGTTTGGACCCTCTAGCTGCCTCCGTTTCCGAGATATTCAAGGTTTTACATTTTCCTGTCGGGGGTTGACTTTGCCTTGAAATTTTCAAGTTTTCTTGCGGTTTTTGTTCCGGAATCATATTTTTGGTTTTTAGGGCATGGTACAAGCTGCATTTGAAGACCCAAATCAACTCTCTAGCTGCCGTAGTTTTCGAGTTACAGCCATTTGAAAAAGTGCAAGTTTGGACCCTCTAGCTGCCTCCGTTTCCGAGATATTCAAGGTTTTATATTTTCCAGTCGAGGGGTGACTTTGCCTTGAAATTTTCAAGTTTTCTTGCGGGTTTTGTTCCGGAATCCTATTTTTGGTTTTTAGGGCATGGTACAAGCTGCATTTGAAGACCCAAATCAACTCTCTAGCTGCCGCAGTTTTCGAGGTAGGGCCATTTGAAAAAGTGCAAGTTTGGACCCTCTAGCTGCCTCCGTTTCCGAGATATTCAAGGTTTTACATTTTCCTGTCGAGGGTTGACTTTGCCTTGAAATTTTCAAGTTTTCTTGCGGTTTTTGTTCCGGAATCATATTTTTGGTTTTTAGGGCATGGTACAAGCTGCATTTGAAGACCCAAATCAACTCTCTAGCTGCCGTAGTTTTCGAGTTACAGCCATTTGAAAAAGTGCAAGTTTGGACCCTCTAGCTGCCTCCGTTTCCGAGATATTCAAGGTTTTATATTTTCCAGTCGAGGGGTGACTTTGCCTTGAAATTTTCAAGTTTTCTTGCGGGTTTTGTTACAGAATCCTATTTTTGGTTTTTAGGGCATGGTACAAGCTGCATTTGAAGACCCAAATCAACTCTCTAGCTGCCGCAGTTTTCGAGGTAGGGCCATTTGAAAAAGTGCAAGTTTGGACCCTCTAGCTGCCTCCGTTTCCGAGATATTCAAGGTTTTATATTTTCCAGTCGAGGGGTGACTTTGCCTTGAAATTTTCAAGTTTTCTTGCGGTTTTTGTTCCGGAATCATATTTTTGGTTTTTAGGGCATGGTACAAGCTGCATTTGAAGACCCAAATCAACTCTCTAGCTGCCGTAGTTTTCGAGTTACAGCCATTTGAAAAAGTGCAAGTTTGGACCCTCTAGCTGCCTCCGTTTCCGAGATATTCAAGGTTTTACATTTTCCTGTCGAGGGTTGACTTTGCCTTGAAATTTTCAAGTTTTCTTGCGGTTTTTGTTCCGGAATCATATTTTTGGTTTTTAGGGCATGGTACAAGCTGCATTTGAAGACCCAAATCAACTCTCTAGCTGCCGTAGTTTTCGAGTTACAGCCATTTGAAAAAGTGCAAGTTTGGACCCTCCAGCTGCCTCCGTTTCCGAGATATTCAAGGTTTTACATTTTCCTGTCGAGGGTTGACTTTGCCTTGAAATTTTCAAGTTTTCTTGCGGGTTTTGTTCCGGAATCATATTTTTGGTTTTTAGGGCATGGTACAAGCTGCATTTGAAGACCCAAATCAACTCTCTAGCTGCCGCAGTTTTCGAGGTAGGGCCATTTGAAAAAGTGCAAGTTTGGACCCTCTAGCTGCCTCCGTTTCCGAGATATTCAAGGTTTTATATTTTCCAGTCGAGGGGTGACTTTGCCTTGAAATTTTCAAGTTTTCTTGCGGTTTTTGTTCCGGAATCATATTTTTGGTTTTTAGGGCATGGTACAAGCTGCATTTGAAGACCCAAATCAACTCTCTAGCTGCCGTAGTTTTCGAGTTACAGCCATTTGAAAAAGTGCAAGTTTGGACCCTCTAGCTGCCTCCGTTTCCGAGATATTCAAGGTTTTACATTTTCCTGTCGAGGGTTGACTTTGCCTTGAAATTTTCAAGTTTTCTTGCGGTTTTTGTTCCGGAATCATATTTTTGGTTTTTAGGGCATGGTACAAGCTGCATTTGAAGACCCAAATCAACTCTCTAGCTGCCGTAGTTTTCGAGTTACAGCCATTTGAAAAAGTGCAAGTTTGGACCCTCCAGCTGCCTCCGTTTCCGAGATATTCAAGGTTTTACATTTTCCTGTCGAGGGTTGACTTTGCCTTGAAATTTTCAAGTTTTTTTGCGGTTTTTGTTCCGGAATCATATTTTTGGTTTTTAGGGCATGGTACAAGCTGCATTTGAAGACCCAAATCAACTCTCTAGCTGCCGTAGTTTTCGAGTTACAGCCATTTGAAAAAGTGCAAGTTTGGACCCTCTAGCTGCCTCCGTTTCCGAGATATTCAAGGTTTTACATTTTCCTGTCGAGGGGTGACTTTGCCTTGAAATTTTCAAGTTTTCTTGCGGTTTTTGTTCCGGAATCATATTTTTGTTTTTAGGGCATGGTACAAGCTGCATTTTAAGACCCAAATCAACTCTCTAGCTGCCGTAGTTTTCGAGTTACAGCCATTTGAAAAAGTGCAAGTTTGGACCCTCTAGCTGCCTCCGTTTCCGAGATATTCAAGGTTTTACATTTTCCTGTCGAGGGTTGACTTTGCCTTGAAATTTTCAAGTTTTCTTGCGGTTTTTGTTCCGGAATCATATTTTTGGTTTTTAGGGCATGGTACAAGCTGCATTTGAAGACCCAAATCAACTCTCTAGCTGCCGTAGTTTTCGAGTTACAGCCATTTGAAAAAGTGCAAGTTTGGACCCTCTAGCTGCCTCCGTTTCCGAGATATTCAAGGTTTTATATTTTCCAGTCGAGGGGTGACTTTGCCTTTCTTGCGGTTTTTGTTCCGGAATCATATTTTTGGTTTTTAGGGCATGGTACAAGCTGCATTTGAAGACCCAAATCAACTCTCTAGCTGCCGCAGCTTTCGAGGTAGGGCCATTTGAAAAAGTGCAAGTTTGGACCCTCTAGCTGCCTCCGTTTCCGAGATATTCAAGGTTTTATATTTTCCAGTCGAGGGGTGACTTTGCCTTGAAATTTTCAAGTTTTCTTGCGGTTTTTGTTCCGGAATCATATTTTTGGTTTTTAGGGCATGGTACAAGCTGCATTTGAAGACCCAAATCAACTCTCTAGCTGCCGTAGTTTTCGAGTTACAGCCATTTGAAAAAGTGCAAGTTTGGACCCTCTAGCTGCCTCCGTTTCCGAGATATTCAAGGTTTTATATTTTCCAGTCGAGGGGTGACTTTGCCTTGAAATTTTCAAGTTTTCTTCCGGGTTTTGTTCCGGAATCCTATTTTTGGTTTTTAGGGCATGGTACAAGCTGCATTTTAAGACCCAAATCAACTCTCTAGCTGCCGTAGTTTTCGAGTTACTGCCATTTGAAAAAGTGCAAGTTTGGACCCTCTAGCTGCCTCCGTTTCCGAGATATTCAAGGTTTTATATTTTCCAGTCGAGGGGTGACTTTGCCTTGAAATTTTCAAGTTTTCTTGCGGTTTTTGTTCCGGAATCCTATTTTTGGTTTTTAGGGCATGGTACAAGCTGCATTTGAAGACCCAAATCAACTCTCTAGCTGCCGCAGTTTTCGAGGTAGGGCCATTTGAAAAAGTGCAAGTTTGGACCCTCTAGCTGCCTCCGTTTCCGAGATATTCAAGGTTTTATATTTTCCAGTCGAGGGGTGACTTTGCCTTGAAATTTTCAAGTTTTCTTGCGGGTTTTGTTCCGGAATCCTATTTTTGGTTTTTAGGGCATGGTACAAGCTGCATTTGAAGACCAAAATCAACTCTCTAGCTGCCGTAGTTTTCGAGTTACAGCCATTTGAAAAAGTGCAAGTTTGGACCCTCTAGCTGCCTCCGTTTCCGAGATATTCAAGGTTTTATATTTTCCAGTCGAGGGGTGACTTTGCCTTGAAATTTTCAAGTTTTCTTGCTGTTTTTGTTCCGGAATCATATTTTTGGTTTTTAGGGCATGGTACAAGCTGCATTTGAAGACCCAAATCAACTCTCTAGCTGCCGTAGTTTTCGAGTTACAGCCATTTGAAAAAGTGCAAGTTTGGACCCTCTAGCTGCCTCCGTTTCCGAGATATTCAAGGTTTTACATTTTCCTGTCGAGGGTTGACTTTGCCTTGAAATTTTCAAGTTTTCTTGCGGTTTTTGTTCCGGAATCATATTTTTGGTTTTTAGGGCATGGTACAAGCTGCATTTGAAGACCCAAATCAACTCTCTAGCTGCCGTAGTTTTCGAGTTACAGCCATTTGAAAAAGTGCAAGTTTGGACCCTCCAGCTGCCTCCGTTTCCGAGATATTCAAGGTTTTACATTTTCCTGTCGAGGGTTGACTTTGCCTTGAAATTTTCAAGTTTTTTTGCGGTTTTTGTTCCGGAATCATATTTTTGGTTTTTAGGGCATGGTACAAGCTGCATTTGAAGACCCAAATCAACTCTCTTGCTGCCGCAGTTTTCGAGGTAGGGCCATTTGAAAAAGTGCAAGTTTGGACCCTCTAGCTGCCTCCGTTTCCGAGATATTCAAGGTTTTATATTTTCCAGTCGAGGGGTGACTTTGCCTTGAAATTTTCAAGTTTTCTTCCGGGTTTTGTTCCGGAATCCTATTTTTGGTTTTTAGGGCATGGTACAAGCTGCATTTTAAGACCCAAATCAACTCTCTAGCTGCCGTAGTTTTCGAGTTACTGCCATTTGAAAAAGTGCAAGTTTGGACCCTCTAGCTGCCTCCGTTTCCGAGATATTCAAGGTTTTATATTTTCCAGTCGAGGGGTGACTTTGCCTTGAAATTTTCAAGTTTTCTTGCGGTTTTTGTTCCGGAATCCTATTTTTGGTTTTTAGGGCATGGTACAAGCTGCATTTGAAGACCCAAATCAACTCTCTAGCTGCCGCAGTTTTCGAGGTAGGGCCATTTGAAAAAGTGCAAGTTTGGACCCTCTAGCTGCCTCCGTTTCCGAGATATTCAAGGTTTTATATTTTCCAGTCGAGGGGTGACTTTGCCTTGAAATTTTCAAGTTTTCTTGCGGGTTTTGTTCCGGAATCCTATTTTTGGTTTTTAGGGCATGGTACAAGCTGCATTTGAAGACCAAAATCAACTCTCTAGCTGCCGTAGTTTTCGAGTTACAGCCATTTGAAAAAGTGCAAGTTTGGACCCTCTAGCTGCCTCCGTTTCCGAGATATTCAAGGTTTTATATTTTCCAGTCGAGGGGTGACTTTGCCTTGAAATTTTCAAGTTTTCTTGCTGTTTTTGTTCCGGAATCATATTTTTGGTTTTTAGGGCATGGTACAAGCTGCATTTGAAGACCCAAATCAACTCTCTAGCTGCCGTAGTTTTCGAGTTACAGCCATTTGAAAAAGTGCAAGTTTGGACCCTCTAGCTGCCTCCGTTTCCGAGATATTCAAGGTTTTACATTTTCCTGTCGAGGGTTGACTTTGCCTTGAAATTTTCAAGTTTTCTTGCGGTTTTTGTTCCGGAATCATATTTTTGGTTTTTAGGGCATGGTACAAGCTGCATTTGAAGACCCAAATCAACTCTCTAGCTGCCGTAGTTTTCGAGTTACAGCCATTTGAAAAAGTGCAAGTTTGGACCCTCCAGCTGCCTCCGTTTCCGAGATATTCAAGGTTTTACATTTTCCTGTCGAGGGTTGACTTTGCCTTGAAATTTTCAAGTTTTTTTGCGGTTTTTGTTCCGGAATCATATTTTTGGTTTTTAGGGCATGGTACAAGCTGCATTTGAAGACCCAAATCAACTCTCTTGCTGCCGCAGTTTTCGAGGTAGGGCCATTTGAAAAAGTGCAAGTTTGGACCCTCTAGCTGCCTCCGTTTCCGAGATATTCAAGGTTTTATATTTTCCAGTCGAGGGGTGACTTTGCCTTGAAATTTTCAAGTTTTCTTGCGGTTTTTGTTCCGGAATCATATTTTTGGTTTTTAGGGCATGGTACAAGCTGCATTTGAAGACCCAAATCAACTCTCCAGCTGCCGCAGTTTTCGAGGTAGGGCCATTTGAAAAAGTGCAAGTTTGGACCCTCTAGCTGCCTCCGTTTCCGAGATATTCAAGGTTTTATATTTTCCAGTCGAGGGGTGACTTTGCCTTGAAATTTTCAAGTTTTCTTGCGGTTTTTGTTCCGGAATCATATTTTTGGTTTTTAGGGCATGGTACAAGCTGCATTTGAAGACCCAAATCAACTCTCTAGCTGCCGTAGTTTTCGAGTTACAGCCATTTGAAAAAGTGCAAGTTTGGACCCTCTAGCTGCCTCCGTTTCCGAGATATTCAAGGTTTTACATTTTCCTGTCGAGGGTTGACTTTGCCTTGAAATTTTCAAGTTTTCTTGCGGTTTTTGTTCCGGAATCATATTTTTGGTTTTTAGGGCATGGTACAAGCTGCATTTGAAGACCCAAATCAACTCTCTAGCTGCCGTAGTTTTCGAGTTACAGCCATTTGAAAAAGTGCAAGTTTGGACCCTCCAGCTGCCTCCGTTTCCGAGATATTCAAGGTTTTACATTTTCCTGTCGAGGGTTGACTTTGCCTTGAAATTTTCAAGTTTTTTTGCGGTTTTTGTTCCGGAATCATATTTTTGGTTTTTAGGGCATGGTACAAGCTGCATTTGAAGACCCAAATCAACTCTCTAGCTGCCGTAGTTTTCGAGTTAAAGCCATTTGAAAAAGTGCAAGTTTGGACCCTCTAGCTGCCTCCGTTTCCGAGATATTCAAGGTTTTACATTTTCCTGTCGAGGGTTGACTTTGCCTTGAAATTTTCAAGTTTTCTTGCGGTTTTTGTTCCGGAATCATATTTTTGGTTTTTAGGGCATGGTACAAGCTGCATTTGAAGACCCAAATCAACTCTCTAGCTGCCGTAGTTTTCGAGTTACAGCCATTTGAAAAAGTGCAAGTTTGGACCCTCTAGCTGCCTCCGTTTCCGAGATATTCAAGGTTTTATATTTTCCAGTCGAGGGGTGACTTTGCCTTTCTTGCGGTTTTTGTTCCGGAATCATATTTTTGGTGTTTAGGGCATGGTACAAGCTGCATTTGAAGACCCAAATCAACTCTCTAGCTGCCGCAGCTTTCGAGGTAGGGCCATTTGAAAAAGTGCAAGTTTGGACCCTCTAGCTGCCTCCGTTTCCGAGATATTCAAGGTTTTATATTTTCCAGTCGAGGGGTGACTTTGCCTTGAAATTTTCAAGTTTTCTTGCGGTTTTTGTTCCGGAATCATATTTTTGGTTTTTAGGGCATGGTACAAGCTGCATTTGAAGACCCAAATCAACTCTCTAGCTGCCGTAGTTTTCGAGTTACAGCCATTTGAAAAAGTGCAAGTTTGGACCCTCTAGCTGCCTCCGTTTCCGAGATATTCAAGGTTTTATATTTTCCAGTCGAGGGGTGACTTTGCCTTGAAATTTTCAAGTTTTCTTGCGGTTTTTGTTCCGGAATCATATTTTTGGTTTTTAGGGCATGGTACAAGCTGCATTTGAAGACCCAAATCAACTCTCTAGCTGCCGTAGTTTTCGAGTTACAGCCATTTGAAAAAGTGCAAGTTTGGACCCTCTAGCTGCCTCCGTTTCCGAGATATTCAAGGTTTTATATTTTCCAGTCGAGGGGTGACTTTGCCTTGAAATTTTCAAGTTTTCTTGCGGGTTTTGTTCCGGAATCCTATTTTTGGTTTTTAGGGCATGGTACAAGCTGCATTTTAAGACCCAAATCAACTCTCTAGCTGCCGTAGTTTTCGAGTTACTGCCATTTGAAAAAGTGCAAGTTTGGACCCTCTAGCTGCCTCCGTTTCCGAGATATTCAAGGTTTTATATTTTCCAGTCGAGGGGTGACTTTGCCTTGAAATTTTCAAGTTTTCTTGCGGTTTTTGTTCCGGAATCCTATTTTTGGTTTTTAGGGCATGGTACAAGCTGCATTTGAAGACCCAAATCAACTCTCTAGCTGCCGCAGTTTTCGAGGTAGGGCCATTTGAAAAAGTGCAAGTTTGGACCCTCTAGCTGCCTCCGTTTCCGAGATATTCAAGGTTTTATATTTTCCAGTCGAGGGGTGACTTTGCCTTGAAATTTTCAAGTTTTCTTGCGGGTTTTGTTCCGGAATCCTATTTTTGGTTTTTAGGGCATGGTACAAGCTGCATTTGAAGACCAAAATCAACTCTCTAGCTGCCGTAGTTTTCGAGTTACAGCCATTTGAAAAAGTGCAAGTTTGGACCCTCTAGCTGCCTCCGTTTCCGAGATATTCAAGGTTTTATATTTTCCAGTCGAGGGGTGACTTTGCCTTGAAATTTTCAAGTTTTCTTGCGGTTTTTGTTCCGGAATCATATTTTTGGTTTTTAGGGCATGGTACAAGCTGCATTTGAAGACCCAAATCAACTCTCTAGCTGCCGTAGTTTTCTAGTTACAGCCATTTGAAAAAGTGCAAGTTTGGACCCTCTAGCTGCCTCCGTTTCCGAGATATTCAAGGTTTTACATTTTCCTGTCGAGGGTTGACTTTGCCTTGAAATTTTCAAGTTTGCTTGCGGTTTTTGTTCCGGAATCATATTTTTGGTTTTTAGGGCATGGTACAAGCTGCATTTGAAGACCCAAATCAACTCTCTAGCTGCCGTAGTTTTCGAGTTACAGCCATTTGAAAAAGTGCAAGTTTGGACCCTCTAGCTGCCTCCGTTTCCGAGATATTCAAGGTTTTAAATATATTTTCCAGTCGAGGGGTGACTTTGCCTTGAAATTTTCAAGTTTTCTTGCGGGTTTTGTTCCGGAATCCTATTTTTGGTTTTTAGGGCATGGTACAAGCTGCATTTGAAGACCCAAATCAACTCTCTAGCTGCCGCAGTTTTCGAGGTAGGGCCATTTGAAAAAGTGCAAGTTTGGACCCTCTAGCTGCCTCCGTTTCCGAGATATTCAAGGTTTTATATTTTCCAGTCGAGGGGTGACTTTGCCTTGAAATTTTCATGTTTTCTTGCGGGTTTTGTTCCGGAATCCTATTTTTGGTTTTTAGGGCATGGTACAAGCTGCATTTGAAGACCCAAATCAACTCTCTAGCTGCCGCAGTTTTCGAGGTAGGGCCATTTGAAAAAGTGCAAGTTTGGACCCTCTAGCTGCCTCCGTTTCCGAGATATTCAAGGTTTTATATTTTCCTGTCGAGGGGTGACTTTGCCTTGAAATTTTCAAGTTTTCTTGCGGGTTTTGTTCCGAAATCCTATTTTTGGTTTTTAGGGCATGGTACAAGCTGCATTTGAAGACCCAAATCAACTCTCTAGCTGCCGCAGTTTTCGAGGTAGGGCCATTTGAAAAAGTGCAAGTTTGGACCCTCTAGCTGCCTCCGTTTCCGAGATATTCAAGGTTTTATATTTTCCAGTCGAGGGGTGACTTTGCCTTGAAATTTTCAAGTTTTCTTGCGGGTTTTGTTCCGGAATCCTATTTTTGGTTTTTAGGGCATGGTACAAGCTGCATTTGAAGACCCAAATCAACTCTCTAGCTGCCGCAGTTTTCGAGGTAGGGCCATTTGAAAAAGTGCAAGTTTGGACCCTCTAGCTGCCTCCGTTTCCGAGATATTCAAGGTTTTATATTTTCCAGTCGAGGGGTGACTTTGCCTTGAAATTTTCAAGTTTTCTTGCGGTTTTTGTTCCGGAATCATATTTTTGGTTTTTAGGGCATGGTACAAGCTGCATTTGAAGACCAAAATCAACTCTCTAGCTGCCGTAGTTTTCGAGTTACAGCCATTTGAAAAAGTGCAAGTTTGGACCCTCTAGCTGCCTCCGTTTCCGAGATATTCAAGGTTTTATATTTTCCAGTCGAGGGGTGACTTTGCCTTGAAATTTTCAAGTTTTCTTGCGGGTTTTGTTCCGGAATCCTATTTTTGGTTTTTAGGGCATGGTACAAGCTGCATTTGAAGACCAAAATCAACTCTCTAGCTGCCGTAGTTTTCGAGTTACAGCCATTTGAAAAAGTGCAAGTTTGGACCCTCTAGCTGCCTCCGTTTCCGAGATATTCAAGGTTTTATATTTTCCAGTCGAGGGGTGACTTTGCCTTGAAATTTTCAAGTTTTCTTGCGGTTTTTGTTCCGGAATCATATTTTTGGTTTT
This sequence comes from Chloromyia formosa, assembly GCA_964017055.1. Classification (NCBI taxonomy): domain Eukaryota; kingdom Metazoa; phylum Arthropoda; class Insecta; order Diptera; family Stratiomyidae; genus Chloromyia; species Chloromyia formosa. Next base: position 97,321,723 of record OZ024813.1, on the reverse strand, counting down.
TAGGACATGGTACAAGCTGCATTTGAAGACCCAAATCAACTCTCTAGCTGCCGTAGTTTTCGAGTTACAGCCATTTGAAAAAGTGCAAGTTTGGACCCTCTAGCTGCCTCCGTTTCCGAGATATTCAAGGTTTTATATTTTCCAGTCGAGGGGTGACTTTGCCTTGAAATTTTCAAGTTTTCTTGCGGGTTTTGTTCCGGAATCCTATTTTTGGTTTTTAGGGCATGGTACAAGCTGCATTTGAAGACCCAAATCAACTCTCTAGCTGCCGCAGTTTTCGAGGTAGGGCCATTTGAAAAAGTGCAAGTTTGGACCCTCTAGCTGCCTCCGTTTCCGAGATATTCAAGGTTTTATATTTTCCTGTCGAGGGGTGACTTTGCCTTGAAATTTTCAAGTTTTCTTGCGGGTTTTGTTCCGGAATCCTATTTTTGGTTTTTAGGGCATGGTACAAGCTGCATTTGAAGACCCAAATCAACTCTCTAGCTGCCGCAGTTTTCGAGGTAGGGCCATTTGAAAAAGTGCAAGTTTGGACCCTCTAGCTGCCTCCGTTTCCGAGATATTCAAGGTTTTATATTTTCCTGTCGAGGGGTGACTTTGCCTTGAAATTTTCAAGTTTTCTTGCGGGTTTTGTTCCGGAATCCTATTTTTGGTTTTTAGGGCATGGTACAAGCTGCATTTGAAGACCCAAATCAACTCTCTAGCTGCCGCAGTTTTCGAGGTAGGGCCATTTGAAAAAGTGCAAGTTTGGAACCTCTAGCTGCCTCCGTTTCCGAGATATTCAAGGTTTTATATTTTCCAGTCGAGGGGTGACTTTGCCTTGAAATTTTCAAGTTTTCTTGCGGGTTTTGTTCCGGAATCCTATTTTTGGTTTTTAGGGCATGGTACAAGCTGCATTTGAAGACCCAAATCAACTCTCTAGCTGCCGCAGTTTTCGAGGTAGGGCCATTTGAAAAAGTGCAAGTTTGGACCCTCTAGCTGCCTCCGTTTCCGAGATATTCAAGGTTTTATATTTTCCTGTCGAGGGGTGACTTTGCCTTGAAATTTTCAAGTTTTCTTGCGGGTTTTGTTCCGAAATCCTATTTTTGGTTTTTAGGGCATGGTACAAGCTGCATTTGAAGACCCAAATCAACTCTCTAGCTGCCGCAGTTTTCGAGGTAGGGCCATTTGAAAAAGTGCAAGTTTGGACCCTCTAGCTGCCTCCGTTTCCGAGATATTCAAGGTTTTATATTTTCCAGTCGAGGGGTGACTTTGCCTTGAAATTTTCAAGTTTTCTTGCGGGTTTTGTTCCGGAATCCTATTTTTGGTTTTTAGGGCATGGTACAAGCTGCATTTGAAGACCCAAATCAACTCTCTAGCTGCCGCAGTTTTCGAGGTAGGGCCATTTGAAAAAGTGCAAGTTTGGACCCTCTAGCTGCCTCCGTTTCCGAGATATTCAAGGTTTTATATTTTCCAGTCGAGGGGTGACTTTGCCTTGAAATTTTCAAGTTTTCTTGCGGTTTTTGTTCCGGAATCATATTTTTGGTTTTTAGGGCATGGTACAAGCTGCATTTGAAGACCCAAATCAACTCTCTAGCTGCCGTAGTTTTCGAGTTACAGCCATTTGAAAAAGTGCAAGTTTGGACCCTCTAGCTGCCTCCGTTTCCGAGATATTCAAGGTTTTATATTTTCCAGTCGAGGGGTGACTTTGCCTTGAAATTTTCAAGTTTTCTTGCGGGTTTTGTTCCGGAATCCTATTTTTGGTTTTTAGGGCATGGTACAAGCTGCATTTGAAGACCCAAATCAACTCTCTAGCTGCCGCAGTTTTCGAGTTACAGCCATTTGAAAAAGTGCAAGTTTGGACCCTCTAGCTGCCTCCGTTTCCGAGATATTCAAGGTTTTATATTTTCCAGTCGAGGGGTGACTTTGCCTTGAAATTTTCAAGTTTTCTTGCGCGTTTTGTTCCGGAATCCTATTTTTGGTTTTTAGGGCATGGTACAAGCTGCATTTGAAGACCCAAATCAACTCTCTAGCTGCCGCAGTTTTCGAGGTAGGGCCATTTGAAAAAGTGCAAGTTTGGACCCTCTAGCTGCCTCCGTTTCCGAGATATTCAAGGTTTTACATTTTCCAGTCGAGGGGTGACTTTGCCTTGAAATTTTCAAGTTTTCTTGCGGGTTTTGTTCCGGAATCCTATTTTTGGTTTTTAGGGCATGGTACAAGCTGCATTTGAAGACCCAAATCAACTCTCTAGCTGCCGCAGTTTTCGAGGTAGGGCCATTTGAAAAAGTGCAAGTTTGGACCCTCTAGCTGCCTCCGTTTCCGAGATATTCAAGGTTTTACATTTTCCAGTCGAGGGGTGACTTTGCCTTGAAATTTTCAAGTTTTCTTGCGGGTTTTGTTCCGGAATCCTATTTTTGGTTTTTAGGGCATGGTACAAGCTGCATTTGAAGACCCAAATCAACTCTCTAGCTGCCGCAGTTTTCGAGGTAGGGCCATTTGAAAAAGTGCAAGTTTGGACCCTCTAGCTGCCTCCGTTTCCGAGATATTCAAGGTTTTATATTTTCCAGTCGAGGGGTGACTTTGCCTTGAAATTTTCAAGTTTTCTTGCGGGTTTTGTTCCGGAATCCTATTTTTGGTTTTTAGGGCATGGTACAAGCTGCATTTGAAGACCCAAATCAACTCTCTAGCTGCCGCAGTTTTCGAGGTAGGGCCATTTGAAAAAGTGCAAGTTTGGACCCTCTAGCTGCCTCCGTTTCCGAGATATTCAAGGTTTTATATTTTCCAGTCGAGGGGTGACTTTGCCTTGAAATTTTCAAGTTTTCTTGCGGTTTTTGTTCCGGAATCATATTTTTGGTTTTTAGGGCATGGTACAAGCTGCATTTGAAGACCCAAATCAACTCTCTAGCTGCCGTAGTTTTCGAGTTACAGCCATTTGAAAAAGTGCAAGTTTGGACCCTCTAGCTGCCTCCGTTTCCGAGATATTCAAGGTTTTATATTTTCCAGTCGAGGGGTGACTTTGCCTTGAAATTTTCAAGTTTTCTTGCGGGTTTTGTTCCGGAATCCTATTTTTGGTTTTTAGGGCATGGTACAAGCTGCATTTGAAGACCCAAATCAACTCTCTAGCTGCCGCAGTTTTCGAGGTAGGGCCATTTGAAAAAGTGCAAGTTTGGACCCTCTAGCTGCCTCCGTTTCCGAGATATTCAAGGTTTTACATTTTCCAGTCGAGGGGTGACTTTGCCTTGAAATTTTCAAGTTTTCTTGCGGGTTTTGTTCCGGAATCCTATTTTTGGTTTTTAGGGCATGGTACAAGCTGCATTTGAAGACCCAAATCAACTCTCTAGCTGCCGCAGTTTTCGAGGTAGGGCCATTTGAAAAAGTGCAAGTTTGGACCCTCTAGCTGCCTCCGTTTCCGAGATATTCAAGGTTTTATATTTTCCAGTCGAGGGGTGACTTTGCCTTGAAATTTTCAAGTTTTCTTGCGGTTTTTGTTCCGGAATCATATTTTTGGTTTTTAGGGCATGGTACAAGCTGCATTTGAAGACCCAAATCAACTCTCTAGCTGCCGTAGTTTTCGAGTTACAGCCATTTGAAAAAGTGCAAGTTTGGACCCTCTAGCTGCCTCCGTTTCCGAGATATTCAAGGTTTTATATTTTCCAGTCGAGGGGTGACTTTGCCTTGAAATTTTCAAGTTTTCTTGCGGGTTTTGTTCCGGAATCCTATTTTTGGTTTTTAGGGCATGGTGCAAGCTGCATTTGAAGACCCAAATCAACTCTCTAGCTGCCGCAGTTTTCGAGGTAGGGCCATTTGAAAAAGTGCAAGTTTGGACCCTCTAGCTGCCTCCGTTTCCGAGATATTCAAGGTTTTATATTTTCCAGTCGAGGGGTGACTTTGCCTGGAAATTTTCAAGTTTTCTTGCGGTTTTTGTTCCGGAATCCTATTTTTGGTTTTTAGGGCATGAGTTTTACATTTGACAACAATCTTTAATGTAAAAACAGTGACTTTATTGTAGAAGGTGCAAACAATAAGTGAAGTCTTAATATCTATAATATTAACATGAAACCTCGCATTTGTATTTCAAATGCGGTATCAGCAAAACGGAGTCAGCATTCAACATGTAAATGATTTGGTTATGATTGTGCAAAGTTTTGGGTAAAGGGGTTTACAATCGGGATAGCTAAAGCTCCTCCCCCCTTAGTTATTGCATCTCCTGGTGCAACTTTTTCTAATCTGTTTATTTCAATTTGAGTTTTATCTTGATTTTTCTTAAAATTTATCTTTTTTGTTTGAAATTTTGAATTTTTCTTTTTTGATTGAAACTTAAGTTTTTTTGGAATTATGAATGCGACTCCTCTTGGTTTACAATAACAAAGGTAAATTACAATGATTATAATTATTACAAGGATGATTGTTGATAATGACCAAATTGGTGGGTATTTCACATAATCCTTCCAATTTTCCATTTTTAAAGATTTTATATTGTCGATATCTTCTATTGTTAATTTCTCGGACAATGAATGTGTATGGTTAAAATTTTTATTTACGTATTCCAAAACAATTTGCTCGAACCTTAAAACTGTATTTAAAAAAGTAATATTATTATATGTGATAGAACAATTAACAAATTTTAAACAAATAATTTTATGTTGTATTTCATTAAACTTTAAATTTTTCTCTCCACATGTATGGCTAATATTTCCAGAGAAATTTTCGAATATTATTGTTCCTGGTTCGAGTTCTGTGACAATGGTTTTATTTTGTTTATTAATATTTTTAACAAAGTTACAACTTTCGTATATACATGGATATTTTTCGAATGGAACTGAACTATTAGTGTATTTGTAAAAAGTGTTATTTATTTTTATTGAAATACCTTCAGGTATGTTAAGCTCAAACTCTTCGTCATTATTTACTCTGTTAACTAGGTATGAATTGTGTAAACTAGTGATTATTGGAATTCGAATAACAAAATATAATTGAGTTTGTGTCGAAATGACGTCTAATTTTAAGAGGTTTAACTGCTCAACTGTGACGTTTAATTCCGTTAGTTCTTCACTTGTTAATAAAAATCTAGTCATTAGTTGCAATTTAGCAGAATTTATATTATCCAATAATTTTTCTAATTCATTCCGAAAGGTATACAATTGAATTAAAATGTTCAGTTCTGTGAATTCCAGTCTAGTCTGATTTGAAATTTGTTTTAGATTTTCAATTTGAGAAACGATTGTGTTCAGTTTTTCATGTGTTTTTTCATTAATTTTTAATTGTTTGTTATTATTATTAATTAAGTTTACTTGTCCTTTCTCTATTGCAGTAATGTGTGCTTGTATTTCTTCTCGGTCGAAGGTATCCATGGTTCCGAAAAGTGACCGCATAACTGTTCCGAATCCTAATGCTGGTGCTGTATAGTCGAGTATAGATCTGCGTTGTTTTCCGGTGAATAAGATGTGTTTTAATGCCAAGATTTCACTCCAAATTTGTTGTCGTAAGGGTTTTGTTGTCTCCTGAAAACTTTTGCTAGTTGTACGGGTGATCGCATTTTCGATTTCTCCGTAAGTTCTTTTAAATTCGATGACAGGAATTGAGTGGATTATCGTTGTGTAGCCATTGATTGTCGGCAATTTTCGGCTTTTTATCATCATATTTTATATCCCTGAGATCCATCGATTTGTTCAACTTCAATAAATTGTGGAAATGTTTCCTCTAAAATGAGACTAAATAATATTATTAGTATTTGATAGTTAATAATTTTTAACGACTTCTGCTTGTAGTTTGACATATTTTAGACCTTTAATTTTGTTAACCACAAAATCTTTGAATAGTTGTTTACACTGTTCACTTTTTAGTGTTTTCAATTTGTTTTTTATTAAGTTTTTAACGGTTGGATGGAGTCTTTTTAAAAAATGATACGGCGTATCCACACTGATTAAATCGCGTCCTTTATTCACTTTTATTAGTTTAGGGTGTATTTTATAACCGTCTGTCACATTAAAATTATTTTGTAACTCCTTCACTAAATATCTATTGGGTTTTCTTTTGTTTCGATTCACTTTGTCCGGTAAATTAATAACGTAATGTCTTCCACTAATTATTGGCACTTCACTTCTATTTCTGTTATAATTTTTAGCACATTTATTTTTATAATCAATCAAAGATTGTCTAACTACACTCCAATTAGCGACGTTCTGATCCACTTCATTTGGTGTATACTTATGCGAATAATGTATTGTTGAATTATACGTTTCAAGCGCTTTATTTAAAATGTCTATTAAGCATTTTGTGTTATTTTCAGTTCTTATTATTCGTATGATCTCAGATATCGTACGGTGTGCAGAATTTAAGTCACTCAACCCATTGTGGTTGTTTGGTGTTGTAATATGATGTTGAATCGCATTGTCTATCAAAAACTTCTTGAAGATTTCGTTATCGTAATCAGTTTCGGAGTATAATATTAATGGTTTCGTATTACTTTCAAAGAATTGTTTTAATATTTTTATTTGAGTACTCATATTTCGATCAGCAATATGGTATGCATATAATTTTTTTGAGAATCGGTCGAAAATAGTTAGAAACATTTGCATGTCTACGGTAAAGATATCAATGGCAATTTCCTGCATAGGTATTTCCGGTATAGATAATGGAATAAATTCGATTCTTTTAGGGTTTCTTTCGTACTTGTTCTTTTGACAAATGATACATGAATTTATATTGTTTTGAATTATTTTTCTTATGTTCGGAAAATAGTAATTACGTTGGAATTTTTGTGCATTTTCCCATGTACCCCGATGGTTTCCTTCTTTATGTATTTTAATTATTATGGTTTCTGCAGCTTCTTTTGATTCAATGTCTTCGACTAATTTCGTACAAACTGTAAAGTTTTTGAGGTATTTGTCATCATATGTAAGTTCAATAACTTTTTTAATTAAATATACATGCCTTTCTTCCTCTGCAAATACTCCTGTTTGTTTACTAGGGTCAATATTATTACGTAACCAATTAGTGCCGTTTATTTTAATTGTGTCTAAATTAACTTCGTGTATTATGGTATTATTATTAATTGTTCTTCTTGTTGTGGCTCCATTCAATATAACTCGTATTTGTTGTTTGTATTTATTAATAATTGTATCTTTGGTTAGAATTTTTTCATGGTTATTTTCGATATTAGTATGGATGGTAGCATTTACGGTTTCTTCTACTATATGTTTAGTATTAGTCGTCGCGGTTATTTTTTCATTCTCATTATAGAAAACATCTTTAAATTGTGTTATTATTTGTTTCACTTCACTCTTTTCTTCATCGTTTAAGTCTTTCATTAAATGTTCATTTATAATTCTTTGTTTTTCTAATTGTTCATCTTCTTTTTCAACGTTGTTTATTTGGTGTTTTTTAGTTTGAGGTATAATAATTCCTTTTAAGTATCCCAGGTTAAATTTTTGGATAGTATCCATTCCGAATATAACGTCATAGTTAATATTATTAACAATTCTGCAATCAATTTCTGCATATAATTCCGGTATTTTAATTTTTGTTTTTTGTGTTGAGTACGTTTTTCCTCCAACTGTTCTCATTTCAATCGGTTCCGCCCATTCAATCTTATATTCTGGGTGATATTTAGCTAATGTAGTTGTCGCTCCGGTATCAAATAAAATATTAATCTCGCGTTTAGTTTTCTGGTTAATTGTTTTAATTATTGGTAAATTCGATTTACTTGTTGTAGTTATTCGTATGTTATTATTTTCTGTGATATTATTTTGTTCAGCTCTAAACAGCTTTTCATTCAACTCTTGAATTTGTTTCCTAAGGTGTTCTACGTTATTAGTGTCTACCGACATATAAGAATTATTGGTTGTATTAGAATAATTGGAATTTCTGGTAATTCGGGTGTTATCAACTTCCATTGGGTCGCAATTTATATTATAGCGGTTATTATTATTGTTCTGCTGATTATAATTTCTACTATTTTGGTGATTGTTATAATTGGTGTCTCTACGTTGGTTATGATAATTATTGGGATAACTATCTCTTCGTTGATTATTCTGAACATTATTGTTATTATTTTCTCTTGATCTGTAATTATTCCGACTATTTTCTCGATTGGGGTTATTGTGTACATTATTAGTATTTTCGTTATTATTAAATCGATTTGTATTATAGTTCTCACTGTTTAGGAAGGGTCTATTGTTGGTTTGTCTATTATTTTTTGGATTATATTTATTTTGTTGGTTACTGTATGGTTTATTGATTTTCTCAAGAATCTCTGGACGAGTGAGTAATTTAGTGTATGCATCCGTAATTGTTTCGCAATTTTCAACAAAAGCTTGTTGTCCGATTGTCAGTTGTGTTTTAAATTGATGGAATATAAATTTTTCGTTAATTTCCGCGCTTTGTCCAGAGCTTGGATTTCTCATATATTCGATATTCATATCCGCAAGTATATTCATTAAGTACTCGTAATATTCCCGGATACTATTAAAATCGCGTAATTTTTTAGATATTACTTCAGTCATTAGCGTAATATGTGATTTTTTAGAACCATATTCGGTTATTAATATTTGTTTTACTTGTTCCCACGTCCTGTTACCTCTTAAACGAGTAATTGTTTTGTACGCTCTACCGATAACGCGATGTATTATCTCTTGTTTAATTATTTTCACATCTGTTTCATGAAGTCTCCCTTCTACAGACTCAATAACACTGTCAGCAATTTCGATGAATTGATTTAATTCAAAATGTCTATTATTTCCATCGTATGTTGGTAATCTTTCAGCTTTTTTTATTGTTGAATGAAACAACCTACGCAGTTCTTCAGTATTAGTATCTGCTACGTTTGACATTGTATTTGATGTGGTTTGATTATTATTCACTATATTATTAGTATTTCGCAAAAACTTTTGTTGAAAATTTTGTATTAAATTTTCCACTTCAACATCACTTTCACTCATTTGGTATTGATAAGAAATGTTCTACTTATCTGTGTTCTGAATGCGCTTAATCAGCTATTCTGGTTGATTCGAATTAGAGATGATCTGCTTTGCCCACAGGTTCAGATGAATTAGATATTTCACTACACTGATCTTTTGGATAAGCACAATAATCATACTAATTAGAATGCCGGCTGCGCCAGTTTTACATTTGACAACAATCTTTAATGTAAAAACAGTGACTTTATTGTAGAAGGTGCAAACAATAAGTGAAGTCTTAATATCTATAATATTAACATGAAACCTCGCATTTGTATTTCAAATGCGGTATCAGCAAAACGGAGTCAGCATTCAACATGTAAATGATTTGGTTATGATTGTGCAAAGTTTTGGGTAAAGGGGTTTACAATCGGGATAGCTAAAGCTCATGGTACAAGCTGCATTTGAAGACCCAAATCAACTCTCTAGCTGCCGCAGTTTTCGAGGTAGGGCCATTTGAAAAAGTGCAAGTTTGGACCCTCTAGCTGCCTCCGTTTCCGAGATATTCAAGGTTTTATATTTTCCAGTCGAGGGGTGACTTTGCCTTGAAATTTTCAAGTTTTCTTGCGGTTTTTGTTCCGGAATCATATTTTTGGTTTTTAGGGCATGGTACAAGCTGCATTTGAAGACCCAAATCAACTCTCTAGCTGCCGTAGTTTTCGAGTTACAGCCATTTGAAAAAGTGCAAGTTTGGACCCTCTAGCTGCCTCCGTTTCCGAGATATTCAAGGTTTTATATTTTCCAGTCGAGGGGTGACTTTGCCTTGAAATTTTCAAGTTTTCTTGCGGGTTTTGTTCCGGAATCCTATTTTTGGTTTTTAGGGCATGGTACAAGCTGCATTTGAAGACCCAAATCAACTCTCTAGCTGCCGCAGTTTTCGAGGTAGGGCCACTTGAAAAAGTGCAAGTTTGGACCCTCTAGCTGCCTCCGTTTCCGAGATATTCAAGGTTTTATATTTTCCAGTCGAGGGGTGACTTTGCCTTGAAATTTTCAAGTTTTCTTGCGGTTTTTGTTCCGGAATCATATTTTTGGTTTTTAGGGCATGGTACAAGCTGCATTTGAAGACCCAAATCAACTCTCTAGCTGCCGCAGTTTTCGAGGTAGGGCCATTTGAAAAAGTGCAAGTTTGGACCCTCTAGCTGCCTTCGTTTCCGAGATATTCAAGGTTTTATATTTTCCAGTCGAGGGGTGACTTTGCCTTGAAATTTTCAAGTTTTCTTGCGGGTTTTGTTCCGGAATCCTATTTTTGGTTTTTAGGGCATGGTACAAGCTGCATTTGAAGACCCAAATCAACTCTCTAGCTGCCGCAGTTTTCGAGGTAGGGCCATTTGAAAAAGTGCAAGTTTGGACCCTCTAGCTGCCTCCGTTTCCGAGATATTCAAGGTTTTATATTTTCCAGTCGAGGGGTGACTTTGCCTTGAAATTTTCAAGTTTTCTTGCGGTTTTTGTTCCGGAATCATATTTTTGGTTTTTAGGGCATGGTACAAGCTGCATTTGAAGACCCAAATCAACTCTCTAGCTGCCGTAGTTTTCGAGTTACAGCCATTTGAAAAAGTGCAAGTTTGGACCCTCTAGCTGCCTCCGTTTCCGAGATATTCAAGGTTTTATATTTTCCTGTCGAGGGGTGACTTTGCCTTGAAATTTTCAAGTTTTCTTGCGGGTTTTGTTCCGGAATCCTATTTTTGGTTTTTAGGGCATGGTACAAGCTGCATTTGAAGACCCAAATCAACTCTCTAGCTGCCGCAGTTTTCGAGGTAGGGCCATTTGAAAAAGTGCAAGTTTGGACCCTCTAGCTGCCTCCGTTTCCGAGATATTCAAGGTTTTATATTTTCCTGTCGAGGGGTGACTTTGCCTTGAAATTTTCAAGTTTTCTTGCGGGTTTTGTTCCGGAATCCTATTTTTGGTTTTTAGGGCATGGTACAAGCTGCATTTGAAGACCCAAATCAACTCTCTAGCTGCCGCAGTTTTCGAGGTAGGGCCATTTAAAAAAGTGCAAGTTTGGACCCTCTAGCTGCCTCCGTTTCCGAGATATTCAAGGTTTTATATTTTCCAGTCGAATGTTGACTTTGCCTGGAAATTTTCAAGTTTTCTTGCGGTTTTTGTTCCGGAATCATATTTTTGGTTTTTAGGGCATGGTACAAGCTGCATTTGAAGACCCAAATCAACTCTCTAGCTGCCGTAGTTTTCGAGTTACAGCCATTTGAAAAAGTGCAAGTTTGGACCCTCTAGCTGCCTCCGTTTCCGAGATATTCAAGGTTTTATATTTTCCAGTCGAGGGGTGACTTTGCCTTGAAATTTTCAAGTTTTCTTGCGGGTTTTGTTCCGGAATCCTATTTTTGGTTTTTAGGGCATGGTACAAGCTGCATTTGAAGACCCAAATCAACTCTCTAGCTGCCGCAGTTTTCGAGGTAGGGCCATTTGAAAAAGTGCAAGTTTGGACCCTCTAGCTGCCTCCGTTTCCGAGATATTCAAGGTTTTATATTTTCCTGTCGAGGGGTGACTTTGCCTTGAAATTTTCAAGTTTTCTTGCGGGTTTTGTTCCGGAATCCTATTTTTGGTTTTTAGGGCATGGTACAAGCTGCATTTGAAGACCCAAATCAACTCTCTAGCTGCCGCAGTTTTCGAGGTAGGGCCATTTGAAAAAGTGCAAGTTTGGACCCTCTAGCTGCCTCCGTTTCCGAGATATTCAAGGTTTTATATTTTCCAGTCGAGGGGTGACTTTGCCTTGAAATTTTCAAGTTTTCTTGCGGTTTTTGTTCCGGAATCATATTTTTGGTTTTTAGGGCATGGTACAAGCTGCATTTGAAGACCCAAATCAACTCTCTAGCTGCCGTAGTTTTCGAGTTACAGCCATTTGAAAAAGTGCAAGTTTGGACCATCTAGCTGCCTCCGTTTCCGAGATATTCAAGGTTTTATATTTTCCAGTCGAGGGGTGACTTTGCCTTGAAATTTTCAAGTTTTCTTGCGGTTTTTGTTCCGGAATCATATTTTTGGTTTTTAGGGCATGGTACAAGCTGCATTTGAAGACCCAAATCAACTCTCTAGCTGCCGTAGTTTTCGAGTTACAGCCATTTGAAAAAGTGCAAGTTTGGACCCTCTAGCTGCCTCCGTTTCCGAGATATTCAAGGTTTTATATTTTCCAGTCGAGGGGTGACTTTGCCTTGAAATTTTCAAGTTTTCTTGCGGTTTTTGTTCCGGAATCATATTTTTGGTTTTTAGGGCATGGTACAAGCTGCATTTGAAGACCCAAATCAACTCTCTAGCTGCCGTAGTTTTCGAGTTACAGCCATTTGAAAAAGTGCAAGTTTGGACCCTCTAGCTGCCTCCGTTTCCGAGATATTCAAGGTTTTATATTTTCCTGTCGAGGGGTGACTTTGCCTTGAAATTTTCAAGTTTTCTTGCGGGTTTTGTTCCGGAATCCTATTTTTGGTTTTTAGGGCATGGTACAAGCTGCATTTGAAGACCCAAATCAACTCTCTAGCTGCCGCAGTTTTCAAGGTAGGGCCATTTGAAAAAGTGCTAGTTTGGACCCTCTAGCTGCCTCCGTTTCCGAGATATTCAAGGTTTTATATTTTCCAGTCGAGGGGTGACTTTGCCTTGAAATTTTCAAGTTTTCTTGCGGTTTTTGTTCCGGAATCATATTTTTGGTTTTTAGGGCATGGTACAAGCTGCATTTGAAGATCCAAATCAACTCTCTAGCTGCCGTAGTTTTCGAGTTACAGCCATTTGAAAAAGTGCAAGTTTGGACCCTCTAGCTGCCTCCGTTTCCGAGATATTCAAGGTTTTATATTTTCCAGTCGAGGGGTGACTTTGCCTTGAAATTTTCAAGTTTTCTTGCGGGTTTTGTTCCGGAATCCAATTTTTGGTTTTTAGGGCATGGTACAAGCTGCATTTGAAGACCCAAATCAACTCTCTAGCTGCCGCAGTTTTCGAGGTAGGGCCATTTGAAAAAGTGCAAGTTTGGACCCTCTAGCTGCCTCCGTTTCCGAGATATTCAAGGTTTTATATTTTCCAGTCGAGGGGTGACTTTGCCTTGAAATTTTCAAGTTTTCTTGCGGGTTTTGTTCCGGAATCCTATTTTTGGTTTTTAGGGCATGGTACAAGCTGCATTTGAAGACCCAAATCAACTCTCTAGCTGCCGCAGTTTTCGAGGTAGGGCCATTTGAAAAAGTGCAAGTTTGGACCCTCTAGCTGCCTCCGTTTCCGAGATATTCAAGGTTTTATATTTTCCAGTCGAGGGGTGACTTTGCCTTGAAATTTTCAAGTTTTCTTGCGGTTTTTGTTCCGGAATCATATTTTTGGTTTTTAGGGCATGGTACAAGCTGCATTTGAAGACCCAAATCAACTCTCTAGCTGCCGTAGTTTTTGAGTTACAGCCATTTGAAATAGTGCAAGTTTGGACCCTCTAGCTGCCTCCGTTTCCGAGATATTCAAGGTTTTATATTTTCCAGTCGAGGGGTGACTTTGCCTTGAAATTTTCAAGTTTTCTTGCGGGTTTTGTTCCGGAATCCTATTTTTGGTTTTTAGGGCATGGTACAAGCTGCATTTGAAGACCCAAATCAACTCTCTAGCTGCCGCAGTTTTCGAGGTAGGGCCATTTGAAAAAGTGCAAGTTTGGACCCTCTAGCTGCCTCCGTTTCCGAGATATTCAAGGTTTTATATTTTCCTGTCGAGGGGTGACTTTGCCTTGAAATTTTCAAGTTTTCTTGCGGGTTTTGTTCCGGAATCCTATTTTTGGTTTTTAGGGCATGGTACAAGCTGCATTTGAAGACCCAAATCAACTCTCTAGCTGCCGCAGTTTTCGAAAAAGTGCAAGTTTGGACCCTCTAGCTGCCTCCGTTTCCGAGATATTCAAGGTTTTATATTTTCCAGTCGAGGGGTGACTTTGCCTTGAAATTTTCAAGTTTTCTTGCGGTTTTTGTTCCGGAATCATATTTTTGGTTTTTAGGGCATGGTACAAGCTGCATTTGAAGACCCAAATCAACTCTCTAGCTGCCGTAGTTTTCGAGTTACAGCCATTTGAAAAAGTGCAAGTTTGGACCCTCTAGCTGCCTCCGTTTCCGAGATATTCAAGGTTTTATATTTTCCAGTCGAGGGGTGACTTTGCCTTGAAATTTTCAAGTTTTCTTGCGGGTTTTGTTCCGGAATCCTATTTTTGGTTTTTAGGGCATGGTACAAGCTGCATTTGAAGACCCAAATCAACTCTCTAGCTGCCGCAGTTTTCGAGGTAGGGCCATTTGAAAAAGTGCAAGTTTGGACCCTCTAGCTGCCTCCGTTTCCGAGATATTCAAGGTTTTATATTTTCCAGTCGAGGGGTGACTTTGCCTTGAAATTTTCAAGTTTTCTTGCGGGTTTTGTTCCGGAATCCTATTTTTGGTTTTTAGGGCATGGTACAAGCTGCATTTGAAGACCCAAATCAACTCTCTAGCTGTCGTAGTTTTCGAGTTACAGCCATTTGAAAAAGTGCAAGTTTGGACCCTCTAGCTGCCTCCGTTTCCGAGATATTCAAGGTTTTATATTTTCCTGTCGAGGGGTGACTTTGCCTTGAAATTTTCAAGTTTTCTTGCGGGTTTTGTTCCGGAATCCTATTTTTGGTTTTTAGGGCATGGTACAAGCTGCATTTGAAGACCCAAATCAACTCTCTAGCTGCCGCAGTTTTCGAGGTAGGGCCATTTGAAAAAGTGCAAGTTTGGACCCTCTAGCTGCCTCCGTTTCCGAGATATTCAAGGTTTTATATTTTCCAGTCGAGGGGTGACTTTGCCTTGAAATTTTCAAGTTTTCTTGCGGTTTTTGTTCCGGAATCATATTTTTGGTTTTTAGGGCATGGTACAAGCTGCATTTGAAGACCCAAATCAACTCTCTAGCTGCCGTAGTTTTCGAGTTACAGCCATTTGAAAAAGTGCAAGTTTGGACCCTCTAGCTGCCTCCGTTTCCGAGATATTCAAGGTTTTATATTTTCCAGTCGAGGGGTGACTTTGCCTTGAAATTTTCAAGTTTTCTTGCGGGTTTTGTTCCGGAATCCTATTTTTGGTTTTTAGGGCATGGTACAAGCTGCATTTGAAGACCCAAATCAACTCTCTAGCTGCCGCAGTTTTCGAGGTAGGGCCATTTGAAAAAGTGCAAGTTTGGACCCTCTAGCTGCCTCCGTTTCCGAGATATTCAAGGTTTTATATTTTCCTGTCGAGGGGTGACTTTGCCTTGAAATTTTCAAGTTTTCTTGCGGGTTTTGTTCCGGAATCCTATTTTTGGTTTTTAGGGCATGGTACAAGCTGCATTTGAAGACCCAAATCAACTCTCTAGCTGCCGCAGTTTTCGAGGTAGGGCCATTTGAAAAAGTGCAAGTTTGGACCCTCTAGCTGCCTCCGTTTCCGAGATATTCAAGGTTTTATATTTTCCAGTCGAGGGGTGACTTTGCCTTGAAATTTTCAAGTTTTCTTGCGGTTTTTGTTCCGGAATCATATTTTTGGTTTTTAGGGCATGGTACAAGCTGCATTTGAAGACCCAAATCAACTCTCTAGCTGCCGTAGTTTTCGAGTTACAGCCATTTGAAAAAGTGCAAGTTTGGACCCTCTAGCTGCCTCCGTTTCCGAGATATTCAAGGTTTTATATTTTCCAGTCGAGGGGTGACTTTGCCTTGAAATTTTCAAGTTTTCTTGCGGGTTTTGTTCCGGAATCCTATTTTTGGTTTTTAGGGCATGGTACAAGCTGCATTTGAAGACCCAAATCAACTCTCTAGCTGCCGTAGTTTTCGAGTTACAGCCATTTGAAAAAGTGCAAGTTTGGACCCTCTAGCTGCCTCCGTTTCCGAGATATTCAAGGTTTTATATTTTCCTGTCGAGGGGTGACTTTGCCTTGAAATTTTCAAGTTTTCTTGCGGGTTTTGTTCCGGAATCCTATTTTTGGTTTTTAGGGCATGGTACAAGCTGCATTTGAAGACCAAAATCAACTCTCTAGCTGCCGCAGTTTTCGAGGTAGGGCCATTTGAAAAAGTGCAAGTTTGGACCCTCTAGCTGCCTCCGTTTCCGAGATATTCAAGGTTTTATATTTTCCAGTCGAGGGGTGACTTTGCCTTGAAATTTTCAAGTTTTCTTGCGGTTTTTGTTCCGGAATCATATTTTTGGTTTTTAGGGCATGGTACAAGCTGCATTTGAAGACCCAAATCAACTCTCTAGCTGCCGTAGTTTTCGAGTTACAGCCATTTGAAAAAGTGCAAGTTTGGACCCTCTAGCTGCCTCCGTTTCCGAGATATTCAAGGTTTTATATTTTCCAGTCGAGGGGTGACTTTGCCTTGAAATTTTCAAGTTTTCTTGCGGGTTTTGTTCCGGAATCCTATTTTTGGTTTTTAGGGCATGGTACAAGCTGCATTTGAAGACCCAAATCAACTCTCTAGCTGCCGCAGTTTTCGAGGTAGGGCCATTTGAAAAAGTGCAAGTTTGGACCCTCTAGCTGCCTCCGTTTCCGAGATATTCAAGGTTTTATATTTTCCTGTCGAGGGGTGACTTTGCCTTGAAATTTTCAAGTTTTCTTGCGGGTTTTGTTCCGGAATCCTATTTTTGGTTTTTAGGGCATGGTACAAGCTGCATTTGAAGACCCAAATCAACTCTCTAGCTGCCGCAGTTTTCGAGGTAGGGCCATTTGAAAAAGTGCAAGTTTGGACCCTCTAGCTGCCTCCGTTTCCGAGATATTCAAGGTTTTATATTTTCCAGTCGAGGGGTGACTTTGCCTTGAAATTTTCAAGTTTTCTTGCGGTTTTTGTTCCGGAATCATATTTTTGGTTTTTAGGGCATGGTACAAGCTGCATTTGAA
This sequence comes from Chloromyia formosa, assembly GCA_964017055.1. NCBI lineage: Eukaryota > Metazoa > Arthropoda > Insecta > Diptera > Stratiomyidae > Chloromyia > Chloromyia formosa. The sequence goes on along the minus strand of OZ024813.1, from coordinate 97,304,984 downwards.
GACCCAAATCAACTCTCTAGCTGCCGTAGTTTTCGAGTTACAGCCATTTGAAAAAGTGCAAGTTTGGACCCTCTAGCTGCCTCCGTTTCCGAGATATTCAAGGTTTTATATTTTCCTGTCGAGGGGTGACTTTGCCTTGAAATTTTCAAGTTTTCTTGCGGGTTTTGTTCCGGAATCCTATTTTTGGTTTTTAGGGCATGGTACAAGCTGCATTTGAAGACCCAAATCAACTCTCTAGCTGCCGCAGTTTTCGAGGTAGGGCCATTTGAAAAAGTGCAAGTTTGGACCCTCTAGCTGCCTCCGTTTCCGAGATATTCAAGGTTTTATATTTTCCAGTCGAGGGGTGACTTTGCCTTGAAATTTTCAAGTTTTCTTGCGGTTTTTGTTCCGGAATCATATTTTTGGTTTTTAGGGCATGGTACAAGCTGCATTTGAAGACCCAAATCAACTCTCTAGCTGCCGTAGTTTTCGAGTTACAGCCATTTGAAAAAGTGCAAGTTTGGACCCTCTAGCTGCCTCCGTTTCCGAGATATTCAAGGTTTTATATTTTCCAGTCGAGGGGTGACTTTGCCTTGAAATTTTCAAGTTTTCTTGCGGGTTTTGTTCCGGAATCCTATTTTTGGTTTTTAGGGCATGGTACAAGCTGCATTTGAAGACCCAAATCAACTCTCTAGCTGCCGCAGTTTTCGAGGTAGGGCCATTTGAAAAAGTGCAAGTTTGGACCCTCTAGCTGCCTCCGTTTCCGAGATATTCAAGGTTTTATATTTTCCTGTCGAGGGGTGACTTTGCCTTGAAATTTTCAAGTTTTCTTGCGGGTTTTGTTCCGGAATCCTATTTTTGGTTTTTAGGGCATGGTACAAGCTGCATTTGAAGACCCAAATCAACTCTCTAGCTGCCGCAGTTTTCGAGGTAGGGCCATTTGAAAAAGTGCAAGTTTGGACCCTCTTGCTGCCTCCGTTTCCGAGATATTCAAGGTTTTATATTTTCCAGTCGAGGGGTGACTTTGCCTTGAAATTTTCAAGTTTTCTTGCGGTTTTTGTTCCGGAATCATATTTTTGGTTTTTAGGGCATGGTACAAGCTGCATTTGAAGACCCAAATCAACTCTCTAGCTGCCGTAGTTTTCGAGTTACAGCCATTTGAAAAAGTGCAAGTTTGGACCCTCTAGCTGCCTCCGTTTCCGAGATATTCAAGGTTTTATATTTTCCAGTCGAGGGGTGACTTTGCCTTGAAATTTTCAAGTTTTCTTGCGGGTTTTGTTCCGGAATCCTATTTTTGGTTTTTAGGGCATGGTACAAGCTGCATTTGAAGACCCAAATCAACTCTCTAGCTGCCGCAGTTTTCGAGGTAGGGCCATTTGAAAAAGTGCAAGTTTGGACCCTCTAGCTGCCTCCGTTTCCGAGATATTCATGGTTTTATATTTTCCAGTCGAGGGGTGACTTTGCCTTGAAATTTTCAAGTTTTCTTGCGGTTTTTGTTCCGGAATCATATTTTTGGTTTTTAGGGCATGGTACAAGCTGCATTTGAAGACCCAAATCAACTCTCTAGCTGCCGTAGTTTTCGAGTTACAGCCATTTGAAAAAGTGCAAGTTTGGACCCTCTAGCTGCCTCCGTTTCCGAGATATTCAAGGTTTTATATTTTCCAGTCGAGGGGTGACTTTGCCTTGAAATTTTCAAGTTTTCTTGCGGGTTTTGTTCCGGAATCCTATTTTTGGTTTTTAGGGCATGGTACAAGCTGCATTTGAAGACCCAAATCAACTCTCTAGCTGCCGTAGTTTTCGAGTTACAGCCATTTGAAAAAGTGCAAGTTTGGACCCTCTAGCTGCCTCCGTTTCCGAGATATTCAAGGTTTTATATTTTCCTGTCGAGGGGTGACTTTGCCTTGAAATTTTCAAGTTTTCTTGCGGGTTTTGTTCCGGAATCCTATTTTTGGTTTTTAGGGCATGGTACAAGCTGCATTTGAAGACCCAAATCAACTCTCTAGCTGCCGCAGTTTTCGAGGTAGGGCCATTTGAAAAAGTGCAAGTTTGGACCCTCTAGCTGCCTCCGTTTCCGAGATATTCAAGGTTTTATATTTTCCAGTCGAGGGGTGACTTTGCCTTGAAATTTTCAAGTTTTCTTGCGGTTTTTGTTCCGGAATCATATTTTTGGTTTTTAGGGCATGGTACAAGCTGCATTTGAAGACCCAAATCAACTCTCTAGCTGCCGTAGTTTTCGAGTTACAGCCATTTGAAAAAGTGCAAGTTTGGACCCTCTAGCTGCCTCCGTTTCCGAGATATTCAAGGTTTTATATTTTCCTGTCGAGGGGTGACTTTGCCTTGAAATTTTCAAGTTTTCTTGCGGGTTTTGTTCCGGAATCCTATTTTTGGTTTTTAGGGCATGGTACAAGCTGCATTTGAAGACCCAAATCAACTCTCTAGCTGCCGCAGTTTTCGAGGTAGGGCCATTTGAAAAAGTGCAAGTTTGGACCCTCTAGCTGCCTCCGTTTCCGAGATATTCAAGGTTTTATATTTTCCTGTCGAGGGGTGACTTTGCCTTGAAATTTTCAAGTTTTCTTGCGGTTATTGTTCCGGAATCATATTTTTGGTTTTTAGGGCATGGTACAAGCTGCATTTGAAGACCCAAATCAACTCTCTAGCTGCCGTAGTTTTCGAGTTACAGCCATTTGAAAAAGTGCAAGTTTGGACCCTCTAGCTGCCTCCGTTTCCGAGATATTCAAGGTTTTATATTTTCCTGTCGAGGGGTGACTTTGCCTTGAAATTTTCAAGTTTTCTTGCGGGTTTTGTTCCGGAATCCTATTTTTGGTTTTTAGGGCATGGTACAAGCTGCATTTGAAGACCCAAATCAACTCTCTAGCTGCCGTAGTTTTCGAGGTAGGGCCATTTGAAAAAGTGCAAGTTTGGACCCTCTAGCTGCCTCCGTTTCCGAGATATTCAAGGTTTTATATTTTCCAGTCGAGGGGTGACTTTGCCTTGAAATTGTCAAGTTTTCTTGCGGTTTTTGTTCCGGAATCATATTTTTGGTTTTTAGGGCATGGTACAAGCTGCATTTGAAGACCCAAATCAACTCTCTAGCTGCCGTAGTTTTCGAGTTACAGCCATTTGAAAAAGTGCAAGTTTGGACCCTCTAGCTGCCTCCGTTTCCGAGATATTCAAGGTTTTATATTTTCCAGTCGAGGGGTGACTTTGCCTTGAAATTTTCAAGTTTTCTTGCGGTTTTTGTTCCGGAATCATATTTTTGGTTTTTAGGGCATGGTACAAGCTGCATTTGAAGACCCAAATCAACTCTCTAGCTGCCGTAGTTTTCGAGTTACAGCCATTTGAAAAAGTGCAAGTTTGGACCCTCTAGCTGCCTCCGTTTCCGAGATATTCAAGGTTTTATATTTTCCAGTCGAGGGGTGACTTTGCCTTGAAATTTTCAAGTTTTCTTCCGGGTTTTGTTCCGGAATCCTATTTTTGGTTTTTAGGGCATGGTACAAGCTGCATTTGAAGACCCAAATCAACTCTCTAGCTGCCGTAGTTTTCGAGTTACAGCCATTTGAAAAAGTGCAAGTTTGGACCCTCTAGCTGCCTCCGTTTCCGAGATATTCAAGGTTTTATATTTTCCTGTCGAGGGGTGACTTTGCCTTGAAATTTTCAAGTTTTCTTGCGGGTTTTGTTCCGGAATCCTATTTTTGGTTTTTAGGGCATGGTACAAGCTGCATTTGAAGACCCAAATCAACTCTCTAGCTGCCGCAGTTTTCGAGGTAGGGCCATTTGAAAAAGTGCAAGTTTGGACCCTCTAGCTGCCTCCGTTTCCGAGATATTCAAGGTTTTATATTTTCCAGTCGAGGGGTGACTTTGCCTTGAAATTTTCAAGTTTTCTTGCGGGTTTTGTTCCGGAATCCTATTTTTGGTTTTTAGGGCATGGTACAAGCTGCATTTGAAGACCCAAATCAACTCTCTAGCTGCCGTATTTTTCGAGTTACAGCCATTTGAAAAAGTGCAAGTTTGGACCCTCTAGCTGCCTCCGTTTCCGAGATATTCAAGGTTTTATATTTTCCTGTCGAGGGGTGACTTTGCCTTGAAATTTTCAAGTTTTCTTGCGGGTTTTGTTCCGGAATCCTATTTTTGGTTTTTAGGGCATGGTACAAGCTGCATTTGAAGACCCAAATCAACTCTCTAGCTGCCGCAGTTTTCGAGGTAGGGCCATTTGAAAAAGTGCAAGTTTGGACCCTCTAGCTGCCTCCGTTTCCGAGATATTCAAGGTTTTATATTTTCCAGTCGAGGGGTGACTTTGCCTTGAAATTTTCAAGTTTTCTTGCGGTTTTTGTTCCGGAATCATATTTTTGGTTTTTAGGGCATGGTACAAGCTGCATTTGAAGACCCAAATCAACTCTCTAGCTGCCGTAGTTTTCGAGTTACAGCCATTTGAAAAAGTGCAAGTTTGGACCCTCTAGCTGCCTCCGTTTCCGAGATATTCAAGGTTTTATATTTTCCAGTCGAGGGGTGACTTTGCCTTGAAATTTTCAAGTTTTCTTGCGGGTTTTGTTCCGGAATCCTATTTTTGGTTTTTAGGGCATGGTACAAGCTGCATTTGAAGACCCAAATCAACTCTCTAGCTGCCGCAGTTTTCGAGGTAGGGCCATTTGAAAAAGTGCAAGTTTGGACCCTCTAGCTGCCTCCGTTTCCGAGATATTCAAGGTTTTATATTTTCCTGTCGAGGGGTGACTTTGCCTTGAAATTTTCAAGTTTTCTTGCGGGTTTTGTTCCGGAATCCTATTTTTGGTTTTTAGGGCATGGTACAAGCTGCATTTGAAGACCCAAATCAACTCTCTAGCTGCCGCAGTTTTCGAGGTAGGGCCATTTGAAAAAGTGCAAGTTTGGACCCTCTAGCTGCCTCCGTTTCCGAGATATTCAAGGTTTTATATTTTCCAGTCGAGGGGTGACTTTGCCTTGAAATTTTCAAGTTTTCTTGCGGTTTTTGTTCCGGAATCATATTTTTGGTTTTTAGGGCATGGTACAAGCTGCATTTGAAGACCCAAATCAACTCTCTAGCTGCCGTAGTTTTCGAGTTACAGCCATTTGAAAAAGTGCAAGTTTGGACCCTCTAGCTGCCTCCGTTTCCGAGATATTCAAGGTTTTATATTTTCCAGTCGAGGGGTGACTTTGCCTTGAAATTTTCAAGTTTTCTTGCGGGTTTTGTTCCGGAATCCTATTTTTGGTTTTTAGGGCATGGTACAAGCTGCATTTGAAGACCCAAATCAACTCTCTAGCTGCCGTAGTTTTCGAGTTACAGCCATTTGAAAAAGTGCAAGTTTGGACCCTCTAGCTGCCTCCGTTTCCGAGATATTCAAGGTTTTATATTTTCCTGTCGAGGGGTGACTTTGCCTTGAAATTTTCAAGTTTTCTTGCGGGTTTTGTTCCGGAATCCTATTTTTGGTTTTTAGGGCATGGTACAAGCTGCATTTGAAGACCCAAATCAACTCTCTAGCTGCCGCAGTTTTCGAGGTAGGGCCATTTGAAAAAGTGCAAGTTTGGACCCTCTAGCTGCCTCCGTTTCCGAGATATTCAAGGTTTTATATTTTCCAGTCGAGGGGTGACTTTGCCTTGAAATTTTCAAGTTTTCTTGCGGTTTTTGTTCCGGAATCATATTTTTGGTTTTTAGGGCATGGTACAAGCTGCATTTGAAGACCCAAATCAACTCTCTAGCTGCCGTAGTTTTCGAGTTACAGCCATTTGAAAAAGTGCAAGTTTGGACCCTCTAGCTGCCTCCGTTTCCGAGATATTCAAGGTTTTATATTTTCCAGTCGAGGGGTGACTTTGCCTTGAAATTTTCAAGTTTTCTTGCGGGTTTTGTTCCGGAATCCTATTTTTGGTTTTTAGGGCATGGTACAAGCTGCATTTGAAGACCCAAATCAACTCTCTAGCTGCCGCAGTTTTCGAGGTAGGGCCATTTGAAAAAGTGCAAGTTTGGACCCTCTAGCTGCCTCCGTTTCCGAGATATTCAAGGTTTTATATTTTCCAGTCGAGGGGTGACTTTGCCTTGAAATTTTCAAGTTTTCTTGCGGGTTTTGTTCCGGAATCCTATTTTTGGTTTTTAGGGCATGGTACAAGCTGCATTTGAAGACCCAAATCAACTCTCTAGCTGCCGCAGTTTTCGAGGTAGGGCCATTTGAAAAAGTGCAAGTTTGGACCCTCTAGCTGCCTCCGTTTCCGAGATATTCAAGGTTTTATATTTTCCTGTCGAGGGGTGACTTTGCCTTGAAATTTTCAAGTTTTCTTGCGGGTTTTGTTCCGGAATCCTATTTTTGGTTTTTAGGGCATGGTACAAGCTGCATTTGAAGACCCAAATCAACTCTCTAGCTGCCGCAGTTTTCGAGGTAGGGCCATTTGAAAAAGTGCAAGTTTGGACCCTCTTGCTGCCTCCGTTTCCGAGATATTCAAGGTTTTATATTTTCCAGTCGAGGGGTGACTTTGCCTTGAAATTTTCAAGTTTTCTTGCGGTTTTTGTTCCGGAATCATATTTTTGGTTTTTAGGGCATGGTACAAGCTGCATTTGAAGACCCAAATCAACTCTCTAGCTGCCGTAGTTTTCGAGTTACAGCCATTTGAAAAAGTGCAAGTTTGGACCCTCTAGCTGCCTCCGTTTCCGAGATATTCAAGGTTTTATATTTTCCAGTCGAGGGGTGACTTTGCCTTGAAATTTTCAAGTTTTCTTGCGGGTTTTGTTCCGGAATCCTATTTTTGGTTTTTAGGGCATGGTACAAGCTGCATTTTAAGACCCAAATCAACTCTCTAGCTGCCGTAGTTTTCGAGTTACAGCCATTTGAAAAAGTGCAAGTTTGGACCCTCTAGCTGCCTCCGTTTCCGAGATATTCAAGGTTTTATATTTTCCTGTAGAGGGGTGACTTTGCCTTGAAATTTTCAAGTTTTCTTGCGGGTTTTGTTCCGGAATCCTATTTTTGGTTTTTAGGGCATGGTACAAGCTGCATTTGAAGACCCAAATCAACTCTCTAGCTGCCGCAGTTTTCGAGGTAGGGCCATTTGAAAAAGTGCAAGTTTGGACCCTCTAGCTGCCTCCGTTTCCGAGATATTCAAGGTTTTATATTTTCCAGTCGAGGGGTGACTTTGCCTTGAAATTTTCAAGTTTTCTTGCGGTTTTTGTTCCGGAATCATATTTTTGGTTTTTAGGGCATGGTACAAGCTGCATTTGAAGACCCAAATCAACTCTCTAGCTGCCGTAGTTTTCGAGTTACAGCCATTTGAAAAAGTGCAAGTTTGGACCCTCTAGCTGCCTCCGTTTCCGAGATATTCAAGGTTTTATATTTTCCAGTCGAGGGGTGACTTTGCCTTGAAATTTTCAAGTTTTCTTGCGGGTTTTGTTCCGGAATCCTATTTTTGGTTTTTAGGGCATGGTACAAGCTGCATTTGAAGACCCAAATCAACTCTCTAGCTGCCGCAGTTTTCGAGGTAGGGCCATTTGAAAAAGTGCAAGTTTGGACCCTCTAGCTGCCTCCGTTTCCGAGATATTCAAGGTTTTATATTTTCCTGTCGAGGGGTGACTTTGCCTTGAAATTTTCAAGTTTTCTTGCGGGTTTTGTTCCGGAATCCTATTTTTGGTTTTTAGGGCATGGTACAAGCTGCATTTGAAGACCCAAATCAACTCTCTAGCTGCCGCAGTTTTCGAGGTAGGGCCATTTGAAAAAGTGCAAGTTTGGACCCTCTTGCTGCCTCCGTTTCCGAGATATTCAAGGTTTTATATTTTCCAGTCGAGGGGTGACTTTGCCTTGAAATTTTCAAGTTTTCTTGCGGTTTTTGTTCCGGAATCATATTTTTGGTTTTTAGGGCATGGTACAAGCTGCATTTGAAGACCCAAATCAACTCTCTAGCTGCCGTAGTTTTCGAGTTACAGCCATTTGAAAAAGTGCAAGTTTGGACCCTCTAGCTGCCTCCGTTTCCGAGATATTCAAGGTTTTATATTTTCCAGTCGAGGGGTGACTTTGCCTTGAAATTTTCAAGTTTTCTTGCGGGTTTTGTTCCGGAATCCTATTTTTGGTTTTTAGGGCATGGTACAAGCTGCATTTGAAGACCCAAATCAACTCTCTAGCTGCCGCAGTTTTCGAGGTAGGGCCATTTGAAAAAGTGCAAGTTTGGACCCTCTAGCTGCCTCCGTTTCCGAGATATTCATGGTTTTATATTTTCCAGTCGAGGGGTGACTTTGCCTTGAAATTTTCAAGTTTTCTTGCGGTTTTTGTTCCGGAATCATATTTTTGGTTTTTAGGGCATGGTACAAGCTGCATTTGAAGACCCAAATCAACTCTCTAGCTGCCGTAGTTTTCGAGTTACAGCCATTTGAAAAAGTGCAAGTTTGGACCCTCTAGCTGCCTCCGTTTCCGAGATATTCAAGGTTTTATATTTTCCAGTCGAGGGGTGACTTTGCCTTGAAATTTTCAAGTTTTCTTGCGGGTTTTGTTCCGGAATCCTATTTTTGGTTTTTAGGGCATGGTACAAGCTGCATTTGAAGACCCAAATCAACTCTCTAGCTGCCGTAGTTTTCGAGTTACAGCCATTTGAAAAAGTGCAAGTTTGGACCCTCTAGCTGCCTCCGTTTCCGAGATATTCAAGGTTTTATATTTTCCTGTCGAGGGGTGACTTTGCCTTGAAATTTTCAAGTTTTCTTGCGGGTTTTGTTCCGGAATCCTATTTTTGGTTTTTAGGGCATGGTACAAGCTGCATTTGAAGACCCAAATCAACTCTCTAGCTGCCGCAGTTTTCGAGGTAGGGCCATTTGAAAAAGTGCAAGTTTGGACCCTCTAGCTGCCTCCGTTTCCGAGATATTCAAGGTTTTATATTTTCCAGTCGAGGGGTGACTTTGCCTTGAAATTTTCAAGTTTTCTTGCGGTTTTTGTTCCGGAATCATATTTTTGGTTTTTTAGGGCATGGTACAAGCTGCATTTGAAGACCCAAATCAACTCTCTAGCTGCCGTAGTTTTCGAGTTACAGCCATTTGAAAAAGTGCAAGTTTGGACCCTCTAGCTGCCTCCGTTTCCGAGATATTCAAGGTTTTATATTTTCCAGTCGAGGGGTGACTTTGCCTTGAAATTTTCAAGTTTTCTTGCGGGTTTTGTTCCGGAATCCTATTTTTGGTTTTTAGGGCATGGTACAAGCTGCATTTGAAGACCCAAATCAACTCTCTAGCTGCCGCAGTTTTCGAGGTAGGGCCATTTGAAAAAGTGCAAGTTTGGACCCTCTAGCTGCCTCCGTTTCCGAGATATTCAAGGTTTTATATTTTCCAGTCGAGGGGTGACTTTGCCTTGAAATTTTCAAGTTTTCTTGCGGTTTTTGTTCCGGAATCATATTTTTGGTTTTTAGGGCATGGTACAAGCTGCATTTGAAGACCCAAATCAACTCTCTAGCTGCCGTAGTTTTCGAGTTACAGCCATTTGAAAAAGTGCAAGTTTGGACCCTCTAGCTGCCTCCGTTTCCGAGATATTCAATGTTTTATATTTTCCAGTCGAGGGGTGACTTTGCCTTGAAATTTTCAAGTTTTCTTGCGGTTTTTGTTCCGGAATCATATTTTTGGTTTTTAGGGCATGGTACAAGCTGCATTTGAAGACCCAAATCAACTCTCTAGCTGCCGTAGTTTTCGAGTTACAGCCATTTGAAAAAGTGCAAGTTTGGACCCTCTAGCTGCCTCCGGTTTCCGAGATATTCAAGGTTTTATATTTTCCTGTCGAGGGGTGACTTTGGCCTTGAAATTTTCAAGTTTTCTTGCGGGTTTTGTTCCGGAATCCTATTTTTGGTTTTTAGGGCATGGTTACAAGCTGCATTTGAAGACCCAAATCAACTCTCTAGCTGCCGCAGTTTTCGAGGTAGGGCCATTTGAAAAAGTGCAAGTTTGGACCCTCTAGCTGCCTCCGTTTCCGAGATATTCAAGGTTTTATATTTCCAGTCGAGGGGTGACTTTGCCTTGAAATTTTCAAGTTTTCTTGCGGTTTTTGTTCCGGAATCATATTTTTGGTTTTTAGGGCATGGTACAAGCTGCATTTGAAGACCCAAAATCAACTCTCTAGCTGCCGTAGTTTTCGAGTTACAGCCATTTGAAAAAGTGCAAGTTTGGGACCCTCTAGCTGCCTCCGTTTCCGAGATATTCAAGGTTTTATATTTTCCCTGTCGAGGGGTGACTTTGCCTTGAAATTTTCAAGTTTTCTTGCGGGTTTTGTTCCGGAATCCTATTTTTGGTTTTTAGGGCATTGGTACAAGCTGCATTTGAAGACCCAAATCAACTCTCTGTGCGCCGCAGTTTTCGAGTTACAGCCATTTGAAAAAGTGCAAGTTTGGACCCTCTAGCTGCCTCCGTTTCCGAGATATTCAAGGTTTTATATTTTCCAGTCGAGGGGTGACTTTGCCTTGAAATTTTCAAGTTTTCTTGCGGTTTTTGTTCCGGAATCATATTTTTGGTTTTTAGGGCATGGTACAAGCTGCATTTGAAGACCCAAATCAACTCTCTAGCTGCCGTAGTTTTCGAGTTACAGCCATTTGAAAAAAGTGCAAGTTTGGACCCTCTAGCTGCCTCCGTTTCCGAGATATCAAGGTTTTATATTTTCCTGTCGAGGGTGACTTTGCCTTGAAATTTTCAAGTTTTCTTGCGGGTTTTGTTCCGGAATCCTATTTTTGGTTTTTAGGGCATGGTACAAGCTGCATTTGAAGACCCAAATCAACTCTCTAGCTGCCGCAGTTTTCGAGGTAGGGCCATTTGAAAAAGTGCAAGTTTGGACCCTCTAGCTTGCCTCCGTTTCCGAGATATTCAAGGTTTTATATTTTCCAGTCGAGGGGTGACTTTGCCTTGAAATTTTCAAGTTTTCTTGCGGTTTTTGTTCCGGAATCATATTTTTGGTTTTTAGGGCATGGTACAAGCTGCATTTGAAGACCCAAATCAACTCTCTAGCTGCCGTAGTTTTCGAGTTACAGCCATTTGAAAAAGTGCAAGTTTGGACCCTCTAGCTGCCTCCGTTTCCGAGATATTCAAGGTTTTATATTTTCCTGTCGAGGGGTGACTTTGCCAAATTTTCAAGTTTTCTTGCGGGTTTTGTTCCGGAATCCTATTTTTGGTTTTTAGGGGCATGGTACAAGCTGCATTTGAAGACCCAAATCAACTCTCTAGCTGCCGCAGTTTTCGAGGTAGGGCCATTTGAAAAAGTGCAAGTTTGGACCCTCTAGCTGCCTCCGTTTCCGAGATATTCAAGGTTTTATATTTTCCAGTCGAGGGGTGACTTTGCCTTGAAATTTTCAAGTTTTCTTGCGGTTTTTGTTCCGGAATCATATTTTTGGTTTTTAGGGCATGGTACAAGCTGCATTTGAAGACCCAAATCAACTCTCTAGCTGCCGTAGTTTTCGAGTTACAGCCATTTGAAAAAGTGCAAGTTTGGACCCTCTAGCTGCCTCCGTTTCCGAGATATTCAAGGTTTTATATTTTCCTGTCGAGGGGTGACTTTGCCTTGAAATTTTCAAGTTTTCTTGCGGGTTTTGTTCCGGAATTCCTATTTTTTGGTTTTTAGGGCATGGTACAAGCTGCATTTGAAGACCCAAATCAACTCTCTAGCTGCCGCAGTTTTCGAGGTAGGGCCATTTGAAAAAGTGCAAGTTTGGACCCTCTAGCTGCCTCCGTTTCCGAGATATTCAAGGTTTTATATTTTCCAGTCAAGGGGTGACTTTGCCTTGAAATTTTCAAGTTTTCTTTGCGGTTTTTGTTCCGGAATCATATTTTTGGTTTTTTAGGGCATGGTACAAGCTGCATTTGAAGACCCAAATCATTTCTTTAGCTGCCGTAGTTTTCGAGTTACAGCCATTTGAAAAAGTGCAAGTTTGGACCCTCTAGCTGCCTCCGTTTCCGAGATATTCAAGGTTTTATATTTTCCAGTCGAGGGGTGACTTTGCCTTGAAATTTTCAAGTTTTCTTGCGGTTTTTGTTCCGGAATCATATTTTTGGTTTTTAGGGCATGGTACAAGCTGCATTTGAAGACCCAAATCAACTCTCTAGCTGCCGTAGTTTTCGAGTTACAGCCATTTGAAAAAGTGCAAGTTTGGACCCTCTAGCTGCCTCCGTTTCCGAGATATTCAAGGTTTTATATTTTCCTGTCGAGGGGTGACTTTGCCTTGAAATTTTCAAGTTTTCTTGCGGGTTTTGTTCCGGAATCCTATTTTTGGTTTTTAGGGGCATGGTACAAGCTGCATTTGAAGACCCAAATCAACTCTCTAGCTGCCGCAGTTTTCGAGGTAGGGCCATTTGAAAAAGTGCAAGTTTGGACCCTCTAGCTGCCTCCGTTTCGAGATATTCAAGGTTTTATATTTTCCAGTCGAGGGGTGACTTTGCCTTGAAATTTTCAAGTTTTCTTGCGGTTTTTGTTCCGGAATCATATTTTTGGTTTTTAGGGCATGGTACAAGCTGCATTTGAAGACCCAAATCAACTCTCTAGCTGCCGTAGTTTTCGAGTTACAGCCATTTGAAAAAGTGCAAGTTTGGGACCCTCTAGCTGCCTCCGTTTCCGAGATATTCAAGGTTTTATATTTTCCAGTCGAGGGGTGACTTTGCCTTGAAATTTTCAAGTTTTCTTGCGGTTTTGTTCCGGAATCCTATTTTTGGTTTTTAGGGCATGGTACAAGCTGCATTTGAAGACCCAAATCAACTCTCTAGCTGCCCGCAGTTTTCGAGGTAGGGCCATTTGAAAAAGTGCAAGTTTGGACCCTCTAGCTGCCTCCGTTTCCGAGATATTCAAGGTTTTATATTTTCCAGTCGAGGGGTGACTTTGCCTTGAAATTTTCAAGTTTTCTTGCGGTTTTTGTTCCGGAATCATATTTTTGGTTTTTAGGGCATGGTACAAAGCTGCATTTGAAGACCCCAAATCATTTCTTTAGCTGCCGTAGTTTTCGAGTTACAGCCATTTGAAAAAGTGCAAGTTTGGACCCTCTAGCTGCCTCCGTTTCCGAGATATTCAAGGTTTTATATTTTCCCAGTCGAGGGGTGACTTTGCCTTGAAATTTTCAAGTTTTCTTGCGGGTTTTGTTCCGGAATCCTATTTTTGGTTTTTAGGCATGGTACAAGCTGCATTTGAAGACCCAAATCAACTCTCTAGCTGCCGCAGTTTTCGAGGTAGGGCCATTTGAAAAAGTGCAAGTTTGGACCCTCTAGCTGCCTCCGTTTCCGAGATATTCAAGGTTTTATATTTTCCAGTCGAGGGGTTGACTTTGCCTTGAAATTTTCAAGTTTTCTTGCGGTTTTTGTTCCGGAATCATATTTTTGGTTTTTAGGGCATGGTACAAGCTGCATTTGAAGACCCAAATCAACTCTCTAGCTGCCGTAGTTTTCGAGTTACAGCCATTTGAAAAAGTGCAAGTTTGGACCCTCTAGCTGCCTCCGTTTCCGAGATATTCAAGGTTTTATATTTTCCAGTCGAGGGGTGACTTTGCCTTGAAATTTTCAAGTTTTCTTGCGGGTTTTGTTCCGGAATCCTATTTTTGGTTTTTAGGGCATGGTACAAGCTGCATTTGAAGACCCAAATCAACTCTCTAGATGCCGCAGTTTTCGAGGTAGGGCCATTTGAAAAAGTGCAAGTTTGGACCCTCTAGCTGCCTCCGTTTCCGAGATATTCAAGGTTTTATATTTTCCTGTCGAGGGGTTGACTTTGCCTTGAAATTTTCAAGTTTTCTTGCGGGTTTTGTTCCGGAATCCTATTTTTTGGTTTTTAGGGCATGGTACAAAGCTGCATTTGAAGACCCAAATCAACTCTCTAGCTGCCGCAGTTTTCGAGGTAGGGCCATTTGAAAAAGTGCAAGTTTGGACCCTCTAGCTGCCTCCGTTTCCGAGATATTCAAGGTTTTATATTTTCCAGTCGAGGGGTGACTTTGCCTTGAAATTTTCAAGTTTTCTTGCGGTTTTTGTTCCGGAATCATATTTTTGGTTTTTAGGGCATGGTACAAGCTGCATTTGAAGACCCAAATCAACTCTCTAGCTGCCGTAGTTTTCGAGTTACAGCCATTTGAAAAAGTGCAAGTTTGGATCCTCTAGCTGCCTCCGTTTCCGAGATATTCAAGGTTTTATATTTTCCAGTCGAGGGGTGACTTTGCCTTGAAATTTTCAAGTTTTTCTTGCGGGTTTTTGTTCCGGAATCCTATTTTTGGTTTTTAGGGGCATGGTACAAGCTGCATTTGAAGACCCAAATCAACTCTCTAGCTGCCGCAGTTTTCGAGGTAGGGCCATTTGAAAAAGTGCAAGTTTGGACCCTCTAGCTGCCTCCGTTTCCGAGATATTCAAGGTTTTATATTTTCCAGTCGAGGGGTGACTTTGCCTTGAAATTTTCCAAGTTTTCTTGCGGTTTTTGTTCCGGAATCATATTTTTGGTTTTTAGGGCATGGTACAAGCTGCATTTGAAGACCCAAATCAACTCTCTAGCTGCCGTAGTTTTCGAGTTACAGCCATTTGAAAAAGTGCAAGTTTGGACCCTCTACCTGCCTCCGTTTCCGAGATATTCAAGGTTTTACATTTTCCTGTCGAGGGTTGACTTTGCCTTGAAATTTTCAAGTTTTCTTGCGGTTTTTGTTCCGGAATCATATTTTTGGTTTTTAGGGCATGGTACAAGCTGCATTTGAAGACCCAAATCAACTCTCTAGCTGCCGTAGTTTTCGAGTTACAGCCATTTGAAAAAGTGCAAGTTTGGACCCTCTAGCTGCCTCCGTTTCCGAGATATTCAAGGTTTTACATTTTCTGTCGAGGGTTGACTTTGCCTTGAAATTTTCAAGTTTTCTTGCGGTTTTTGTTCCGGAATCATATTTTTGGTTTTTAGGGCATGGTACAAGCTGCATTTGAAGACCCAAATCAACTCTCTAGCTGCCGTAGTTTTCGAGTTACAGCCATTTGAAAAAGTGCAAGTTTGGACCCTCTAGCTGCCTCCGTTTCCGAGATATTCAAGGTTTTATATTTTCCAGTCGAGGGTGACTTTGCCTTGAAATTTTCAAGTTTTCTTGCGGTTTTTGTTCCGGAATCATATTTTTGGTTTTTAGGGCATGGTACAAGCTGCATTTGAAGACCCAAATCAACTCTCTAGCTGCCGTAGTTTTCGAGTTACAGCCATTTGAAAAAGTGCAAGTTTGGACCCTCTAGCTGCCTCCGTTTCCGAGATATTCAAGGTTTTATATTTTCCAGTCGAGGGGTGACTTTGCCTTGAAATTTTCAAGTTTTCTTGCGGTTTTTGTTCCGGAATCATATTTTTGGTTTTTAGGGCATGGTACAAGCTGCATTTGAAGACCCAAATCAACTCTCTAGCTGCCGTAGTTTTCGAGTTACAGCCATTTGAAAAAGTGCAAGTTTGGACCCTCTAGCTGCCTCCGTTTCCGGGATATTCAAGGTTTTATATTTTCCAGTCGAGGGGTGACTTTGCCTTGAAATTTTCAAGTTTTCTTGCGGGTTTTGTTCCGGAATCCTATTTTTGGTTTTTAGGGCATGGTACAAGCTGCATTTGAAGACCCAAATCAACTCTCTAGCTGCCGCAGTTTTCGAGGTAGGGCCATTTGAAAAAGTGCAAGTTTGGACCCTCTAGCTGCCTCCGTTTCCGAGATATTCAAGGTTTTATATTTTCCAGTCGAGGGGTGACTTTGCCTTGAAATTTTCAAGTTTTCTTGCGGTTTTTGTTCCGGAATCATATTTTTGGTTTTTAGGGCATGGTACAAGCTGCATTTGAAGACCCAAATCAACTCTCTAGCTGCCGTAGTTTTCGAGTTACAGCCATTTGAAAAAGTGCAAGTTTGGACCCTCTAGCTGCCTCCGTTTCCGAGATATTCAAGGTTTTATATTTTCCAGTCGAGGGGTGACTTTGCCTTGAAATTTTCAAGTTTTCTTGCGGGTTTTGTTCCGGAATCCAATTTTTGGTTTTTAGGGCATGGTACAAGCTGCATTTGAAGACCCAAATCAACTCTCTAGCTGCCGCAGTTTTCGAGGTAGGGCCATTTGAAAAAGTGCAAGTTTGGACCCTCTAGCTGCCTCCGTTTCCGAGATATTCAAGGTTTTATATTTTCCTGTCGAGGGGTGACTTTGCCTTGAAATTTTCAAGTTTTCTTGCGGGTTTTGTTCCGGAATCCAATTTTTGGTTTTTAGGGCATGGTACAAGCTGCATTTGAAGACCCAAATCAACTCTCTAGCTGCCGCAGTTTTCGAGGTAGGGCCATTTGAAAAAGTGCAAGTTTGGACCCTCTAGCTGCCTCCGTTTCCGAGATATTCAAGGTTTTATATTTTCCAGTCGAGGGGTGACTTTGCCTTGAAATTTTCAAGTTTTCTTGCGGGTTTTGTTCCGGAATCCTATTTTTGGTTTTTAGGGCATGGTACAAGCTGCATTTGAAGACCCAAATCAACTCTCTAGCTGCCGTAGTTTTCGAGTTACAGCCATTTGAAAAAGTGCAAGTTTGGACCCTCCAGCTGCCTCCGTTTCCGAGATATTCAAGGTTTTATATTTTCCAGTCGAGGGGTGACTTTGCCTTGAAATTTTCAAGTTTTCTTGCGGGTTTTGTTCCGGAATCCTATTTTTGGTTTTTAGGGCATGGTACAAGCTGCATTTTAAGACCCAAATCAACTCTCTAGCTGCCGCAGTTTTCGAGGTAGGGCCATTTGAAAAAGTGCAAGTTTGGACCCTCTAGCTGCCTCCGTTTCCGAGATATTCAAGGTTTTATATTTTCCAGTCGAGGGGTGACTTTGCCTTGAAATTTTCAAGTTTTCTTGCGGGTTTTGTTCCGGAATCCTATTTTTGGTTTTTAGGGCATGGTACAAGCTGCATTTTAAGACCAAAATCAACTCTCTAGCTGCCGCAGTTTTCGAGGTAGGGCCATTTGAAAAAGTGCAAGTTTGGACCCTCTAGCTGCCTCCGTTTCCGAGATATTCAAGGTTTTATATTTTCCAGTCGAGGGGTGACTTTGCCTTGAAATTTTCAAGTTTTCTTGCGGGTTTTGTTCCGGAATCCTAGTTTTGGTTTTTAGGGCATGGTACAAGCTGCATTTTAAGACCAAAATCAACTCTCTAGCTGCCGCAGTTTTCGAGGTAGGGCCATTTGAAAAAGTGCAAGTTTGGACCCTCTAGCTGCCTCCGTTTCCGAGATATTCAAGGTTTTATATTTTCCAGTCGAGGGGTGACTTTGCCTTGAAATTTTCAAGTTTTCTTGCGGGTTTTGTTCCGGAATCCTATTTTTGGTTTTTAGGGCATGGTACAAGCTGCATTTTAAGACCAAAATCAACTCTCTAGCTGCCGCAGTTTTCGAGGTAGGGCCATTTGAAAAAGTGCAAGTTTGGACCCTCTAGCTGCCTCCGTTTCCGAGATATTCAAGGTTTTATATTTTCCAGTCGAGGGGTGACTTTGCCTTGAAATTTTCAAGTTTTCTTGCGGGTTTTGTTCCGGAATCCTATTTTTGGTTTTTAGGGCATGGTACAAGCTGCATTTTAAGACCAAAATCAACTCTCTAGCTGCCGTAGTTTTCGAGTTACAGCCATTTGAAAAAGTGCAAGTTTGGACCCTCCAGCTGCCTCCGTTTCCGAGATATTCAAGGTTTTATATTTTCCAGTCGAGGGGTGACTTTGCCTTGAAATTTTCAAGTTTTCTTGCATGTTTTGTTCCGGAATCCTATTTTTGGTTTTTAGGGCATGGTACAAGCTGCATTTTAAGACCAAAATCAACTCTCTAGCTGCCGCAGTTTTCGAGGTAGGGCCATTTGAAAAAGTGCAAGTTTGGACCCTCAAGCTGCCTCCGTTTCCGAGATATTCAAGGTTTTATATTTTCCAGTCGAGGGGTGACTTTGCCTTGAAATTTTCAAGTTTTCTTGCGGGTTTTGTTCCGGAATCCTATTTTTGGTTTTTAGGGCATGGTACAAGCTGCATTTTAAGACCAAAATCAACTCTCTAGCTGCCGCAGTTTTCGAGGTAGGGCCATTTGAAAAAGTGCAAGTTTGGACCCTCTAGCTGCCTCCGTTTCCGAGATATTCAAGGTTTTATATTTTCCAGTCGAGGGGTGACTTTGCCTTGAAATTTTCAAGTTTCCTTGCGGGTTTTGTTCCGGAATCCTATTTTTGGTTTTTAGGGCATGGTACAAGCTGCATTTGAAGACCCAAATCAACTCTCTAGCTGCCGCAGTTTTCGAGGTAGGGCCATTTGAAAAAGTGCAAGTTTGGACCCTCTAGCTGCCTCCGTTTCCGAGATATTCAAGGTTTTATATTTTCCAGTCGAGGGGTGACTTTGCCTTGAAATTTTCAAGTTTTCTTGCGGGTTTTGTTCCGGAATCCTATTTTTGGTTTTTAGGGCATGGTACAAGCTGCATTTTAAGACCAAAATCAACTCTCTAGCTGCCGCAGTTTTCGAGGTAGGGCCATTTGAAAAAGTGCAAGTTTGGACCCTCTAGCTGCCTCCGTTTCCGAGATATTCAAGGTTTTATATTTTCCAGTCGAGGGGTGACTTTGCCTTGAAATTTTCAAGTTTTCTTGCGGGTTTTGTTCCGGAATCCTATTTTTGGTTTTTAGGGCATGGTACAAGCTGCATTTTAAGACCAAAATCAACTCTCTAGCTGCCGTAGTTTTCGAGTTACAGCCATTTGAAAAAGTGCAAGTTTGGACCCTCCAGCTGCCTCCGTTTCCGAGATATTCAAGGTTTTATATTTTCCAGTCGAGGGGTGACTTTGCCTTGAAATTTTCAAGTTTTCTTGCGGGTTTTGTTCCGGAATCCTATTTTTGGTTTTTAGGGCATGGTACAAGCTGCATTTTAAGACCCAAATCAACTCTCTAGCTGCCGCAGTTTTCGAGGTAGGGCCATTTGAAAAAGTGCAAGTTTGGACCCTCTAGCTGCCTCCGTTTCCGAGATATTCAAGGTTTTATATTTTCCAGTCGAGGGGTGACTTTGCCTTGAAATTTTCAAGTTTTCTTGCGGGTTTTGTTCCGGAATCCTATTTTTGGTTTTTAGGGCATGGTACAAGCTGCATTTGAAGACCCAAATCAACTCTCTAGCTGCCGCAGTTTTCGAGGTAGGGCCATTTGAAAAAGTGCAAGTTTGGACCCTCTAGCTGCCTCCGTTTCCGAGATATTCAAGGTTTTATTTTTTCCAGTCGAGGGGTGACTTTGCCTTGAAATTTTCAAGTTTTCTTGCGGGTTTTGTTCCGGAATCCTATTTTTGGTTTTTAGGGCATGGTACAAGCTGCATTTTAAGACCAAAATCAACTCTCTAGCTGCCGCAGTTTTCGAGGTAGGGCCATTTGAAAAAGTGCAAGTTTGGACCCTCTAGCTGCCTCCGTTTCCGAGATATTCAAGGTTTTATATTTTCCAGTCGAGGGGTGACTTTGCCTTGAAATTTTCAAGTTTTCTTGCGGGTTTTGTTCCGGAATCCTATTTTTGGTTTTTAGGGCATGGTACAAGCTGCATTTTAAGACCAAAATCAACTCTCTAGCTGCCGCAGTTTTCGAGGTAGGGCCATTTGAAAAAGTGCAAGTTTGGACCCTCTAGCTGCCTCCGTTTCCGAGATATTCAAGGTTTTATATTTTCCAGTCGAGGGGTGACTTTGCCTTGAAATTTTCAAGTTTCCTTGCGGGTTTTGTTCCGGAATCCTATTTTTGGTTTTTAGGGCATGGTACAAGCTGCATTTTAATAAGACCAAAATCAACTCTCTAGCTGCCGCAGTTTTCGAGGTAGGGCCATTTGAAAAAGTGCAAGTTTGGACCCTCTAGCTGCCTCCGTTTCCGAGATATTCAAGGTTTTATATTTTCCAGTCGAGGGGTGACTTTGCCTTGAAATTTTCAAGTTTCCTTGCGGGTTTTGTTCCGGAATCCTATTTTTGGTTTTTAGGGCATGGTACAAGCTGCATTTTAAGACCAAAATCAACTCTCTAGCTGCCGTAGTTTTCGAGTTACAGCCATTTGAAAAAGTGCAAGTTTGGACCCTCCAGCTGCCTCCGTTTCCGAGATATTCAAGGTTTTATATTTTCCAGTCGAGGGGTGACTTTGCCTTGAAATTTTCAAGTTTCTTGCGGGTTTTGTTCCGGAATCCTATTTTGGTTTTTAGGGCATGGTACAAGCTGCATTTTAAGACCAAAATCAACTCTCTAGCTGCCGCAGTTTTCGAGGTAGGGCCATTTGAAAAAGTGCAAGTTTGGACCCTCTAGCTGCCTCCGTTTCCGAGATATTCAAGGTTTTATATTTTCCAGTCGAGGGGTGACTTTGCCTTGAAATTTTCAAATTTCTTGCGGGTTTTGTTCCGGAATCCTATTTTTGGTTTTTAGGGCATGGTACAAGCTGCATTTTAAGACCAAAATCAACTCTCTAGCTGCCGCAGTTTTCGAGGTAGGGCCATTTGAAAAAGTGCAAGTTTGGACCCTCTAGCTGCCTCCGTTTCCGAGATATTCAAGGTTTTATATTTTCCAGTCGAGGGGTGACTTTGCCTTGAAATTTTCAAGTTTTCTTGCGGGTTTTGTTCCGGAATCCTATTTTTGGTTGTTAGGGCATGGTACAAGCTGCATTTTAAGACCAAAATCAACTCTCTAGCTGCCGCAGTTTTCGAGGTAGGGCCATTTGAAAAAGTGCAAGTTTGGACCCTCTAGCTGCCTCCGTTTCCGAGATATTCAAGGTTTTATATTTTCCAGTCGAGGGGTGACTTTGCCTTGAAATTTTCAAGTTTTCTTGCGGGTTTTGTTCCGGAATCCTATTTTTGGTTTTTAGGGCATGGTACAAGCTGCATTTTAAGACCAAAATCAACTCTCTAGCTGCCGCAGTTTTCGAGGTAGGGCCATTTGAAAAAGTGCAAGTTTGACCCTCTAGCTGCCTCCGTTTCCGAGATATTCAAGGTTTTATATTTTCCAGTCGTGGGGTGACTTTGCCTTGAAATTTTCAAGTTTTCTTGCGGGTTTTGTTCCGGAATCCTATTTTTGGTTTTTAGGGCATGGTACAGGCTGCATTTTAAGACCCAAATCAACTCTCTAGCTGCCGCAGTTTTCGAGGTAGGGCCATTTGAAAAAGTGCAAGTTTGGACCCTCCAGCTGCCTCCGTTTCCGAGATATTCAAGGTTTTATATTTTCCAGTCGAGGGGTGACTTTGCCTTGAAATTTTCAAGTTTGCTTGCGGGTTTTGTTCCGGAATCCTATTTTTGGTTTTTAGGGCATGGTACAAGCTGCATTTGAAGACCCAAATCAACTCTCTAGCTGCCGCAGATTTCGAGGTAGGGCCATTTGAAAAAGTGCAAGTTTGGACCCTCTAGCTGCCTCCGTTTCCGAGATATTCAAGGTTTTATATTTTCCAGTCGAGGGGTGACTTTGCCTTGAAATTTTCAAGTTTTCTTGCGGGTTTTGTTCCGGAATCCTATTTTTGGTTTTTAGGGCATGGTACAAGCTGCATTTGAAGACCCAAATCAACTCTCTAGCTGCCGCAGTTTTCGAGGTAGGGCCATTTGAAAAAGTGCAAGTTTGGACCTTCTAGCTGCCTCCGTTTCCGAGATATTCAAGGTTTTATATTTTCCAGTCGTGGGGTGACTTTGCCTTGAAATTTTCAAGTTTTCTTGCGGGTTTTGTTCCGGAATCCTATTTTTGGTTTTTAGGGCATGGTACAGGCTGCATTTTAAGACCCAAATCAACTCTCTAGCTGCCGCAGTTTTCGAGGTAGGGCCATTTGAAAAAGTGCAAGTTTGGACCCTCCAGCTGCCTCCGTTTCCGAGATATTCAAGGTTTTATATTTTCCAGTCGAGGGGTGACTTTGCCTTGAAATTTTCAAGTTTTCTTGCGGGTTTTGTTCCGGAATCCTATTTTTGGTTTTTAGGGCATGGTACAAGCTGCATTTTAAGACCAAAATCAACTCTCTAGCTGCCGTAGTTTTCGAGTTACAGCCATTTGAAAAAGTGCAAGTTTGGACCCTCCAGCTGCCTCCGTTTCCGAGATATTCAAGGTTTTATATTTTCCAGTCGAGGGGTGACTTTGCCTTGAAATTTTCAAGTTTTCTTGCGGGTTTTGTTCCGGAATCCTATTTTTGGTTTTTAGGGCATGGTACAAGCTGCATTTGAAGACCCAAATCAACTCTCTAGCTGCCGCAGTTTTCGAGGTAGGGCCATTTGAAAAAGTGCAAGTTTGGACCCTCTAGCTGCCTCCGTTTCCGAGATATTCAAGGTTTTATATTTTCCAGTCGAGGGGTGACTTTGCCTTGAAATTTTCAAGTTTTCTTGCGGGCTTTGTTCCGGAATCCTATTTTTGGTTTTTAGGGCATGGTACAAGCTGCATTTGAAGACCCAAATCAACTCTCTAGCTGCCGCAGTTTTCGAGGTAGGGCCATTTGAAAAAGTGCAAGTTTGGACCCTCTAGCTGCCTCCGTTTCCGAGATATTCAAGGTTTTACATTTTCCTGTCGAGGGGTGACTTTGCCTTGAAATTTTCAAGTTTTCTTGCGGGTTTTGTTCCGGAATCCTATTTTTGGTTTTTAGGGCATGGTACAAGCTGCATTTTAAGACCAAAATCAACTCTCTAGCTGCCGTAGTTTTCGAGTTACAGCCATTTGAAAAAGTGCAAGTTTGGACCCTCTAGCTGCCTCCGTTTCCGAGATATTCAAGGTTTTACATTTTCCAGTCGAGGGGTGACTTTGCCTTGAAATTTTCAAGTTTTCTTGCGGGTTTTGTTCCGGAATCCTATTTTTGGATTTTGGGGCATGGTACAAGCTGCATTTTAAGACCAAAATCAACTCTCTAGCTGCCGTAGTTTTCGAGTTACAGCCATTTGAAAAAGTGCAAGTTTGGACCCTCTAGCTGCCTCCGTTTCCGAGATATTCAAGGTTTTACATTTTCCTGTCGAGGGGTGACTTTGCCTTGAAATTTTCAAGTTTTCTTGCGGGTTTTGTTCCGGAATCCTATTTTTGGTTTTTAGGACATGGTACAAGCTGCATTTGAAGACCCAAATCAACTCTCTAGCTGCCGCAGTTTTCGAGGTAGGGCCATTTGAAAAAGTGCAAGTTTGGACCCTCTAGCTGCCTCCGTTTCCGAGATATTCAAGGTTTTATATTTTCCAGTCGAGGGGTGACTTTGCCTTGAAATTTTCAAGTTTTCTTGCGGGTTTTGTTCCGGAATCCTATTTTTGGATTTTGGGGCATGGTACAAGCTGCATTTTAAGACCAAAATCAACTCTCTAGCTGCCGTAGTTTTCGAGTTACAGCCATTTGAAAAAGTGCAAGTTTGGACCCTCTAGCTGCCTCCGTTTCCGAGATATTCAAGGTTTTACATTTTCCTGTCGAGGGGTGACTTTGCCTTGAAATTTTCAAGTTTTCTTGCGGGTTTTGTTCCGGAATCCTATTTTTGGTTTTTAGGGCATGGTACAAGCTGCATTTTAAGACCAAAATCAACTCTCTAGCTGCCGTAGTTTTCGAGTTACAGCCATTTGAAAAAGTGCAAGTTTGGACCCTCTAGCTGCCTCCGTTTCCGAGATATTCAAGGTTTTACATTTTCCTGTCGAGGGGTGACTTTGCCTTGAAATTTTCAAGTTTTCTTGCGGGTTTTGTTCCGGAATCTTATTTTTGGTTTTTAGGGCATGGTACAAGCTGCATTTTAAGACCAAAATCAACTCTCTATCTGCCGTAGTTTTCGAGGTAGGGCCATTTGAAAAAGTGCAAGTTTGGACCCTCTAGCTGCCTCCGTTTCCGAGATATTCAAGGTTTTATATTTTCCAGTCGAGGGGTGACTTTGCCTTGAAATTTTCAAGTTTTCTTGCGGGTTTTGTTCCGGAATCCTATTTTTGGTTTTTAGGACATGGTACAAGCTGCATTTGAAGACCCAAATCAACTCTCTAGCTGCCGCAGTTTTCGAGGTAGGGCCATTTGAAAAAGTGCAAGTTTGGACCCTCTAGCTGCCTCCGTTTCCGAGATATTCAAGGTTTTATATTTTCCAGTCGAGGGGTGACTTTGCCTTGAAATTTTCAAGATTTCTTGCGGGTTTTGTTCCGGGATCCTATTTTTGGTTTTTAGGGCATGGTACAAGCTGCATTTTTAGACCAAAAACATAAAAGAACTACGATTGAGGTAAACCCCAATCATGCAATACTCTAGATGAATTTGAACCTGGTTAAAGCCAATAAATAATTTTGGTTGCAATCTCGGATGCATCGTTAAGACGTAAGACGTAAGTCGTTAAGACGTAAGACGTAAGTCGTTAAGACGTTAAGACGTATTTCATGAAATAGTGCAGTTTGTATGGGAGGGGGTAGAAGGAGGGTGAGGATTACAATAAATTTTATAATGTAGGTTACAATTATCATAAAAGTGATATATTCAAAATTTCAAAGCAAGATGTTTTATAGTTTCTGAGAAAATCTGATTATTGTAAATTATCAAAAATGTGTCATTTTGTATGGGAGGGGGTAGACGGAGTAAGGGTAATCGATTACTTTTTTTTGAATCTAACTGATATTGTTAATTAAGTTTTAAGTACAAAATTACAGCCCGATAAACTGTATACGTACTGAGTAAATTGGCTTAACGTATTTCATGAAATAGTGCAGTTTGTATGGGAGGGGGTAGAAGGAGGGCGAGGATTACAATAAGTTTTATAACATAGGTTACAATTATCATAAAAGTGATATATTAAAAATTTCAAAGCAATATGTTTTATAGTTTCTGAGAAAATCTGATTATTGTAAATTTTCAAAAATGTGTCATTTTGTATGGGAGGGGGTAGAAGGGGTGGAGCGATTTAGCCCGTTCACGAACTTAGCCTTCATTTTTTGTCAAAAATAACGTGTACAAAATTTGAACTTCATAGCTCAACGCGTTCTCGAGCTAGAGAGGTCACGGACGGACGGACGGACAGACGGACAGACGGACAGACGGACAGACGGACAGACGGACAGACGGACAGACGGACATCCGGTTTTGAGATATTCGAGTGATAATATGAACTTCTGTATCATTCATTTTTTTCTGCGAGCCTTATTTCTTAGCGTTACAAACTTTGTGGCAAACTTATAATACTCTCAGATTTCATCTAGAGTATAATCAACTCTCTAGCTGCCGTAGTTTTCGAGTTACAGCCATTTGAAAAAGTGCAAGTTTGGACCCTCTAGCTGCCTCCGTTTCCGAGATATTCAAGGTTTTATATTTTCCAGTCGAGGGGTGACTTTGACCTTGAAATTTTCAAGTTTTCTTGCGGGTTTTGTTCCGGAATCCTATTTTTGGTTTTTAGGGCATGGTACAAGCTGCATTTGAAGCCCAAATCAACTCTCTAGCTGCCGTAGTTTTCGAGTTGCAGCCATTTGAAAAAGTGCAAGTTTGGACCCTCTAGCTGCCTCCGTTTCCGAGATATTCAAGGTTTTATATTTTCCAGTCGAGGGGTGACTTTGCTTTGAAATTTTCAAGTTTTCTTGCGGGTTTTGTTCCGGAATCCTATTTTTGGTTTTTAGGGCATGGTACAAGCTGCATTTTAAGACCAAAATCAACTCTCTAGCTGCCGTAGTTTTCGAAGTAGGGCCATTTGAAAAAGTGCAAGTTTGGACCCTCTAGCTGCCTCCGTTTCCGAGATATTCAAGGTTTTATATTTTCCAGTCGAGGGGTGACTTTGCCTTGAAATTTTCAAGTTTTCTTGCGGGTTTTGTTCCGGAATCCTATTTTTGGTTTTTAGGGGATGGTACAAGCAGCATTTGAAGACCCAAATCAACTCTCTAGCTGCCGCAGTTTTCGAGGTAGGGCCATTTGAAAAAGTGCAAGTTTGGACCCTCTAGCTGCCTCCGTTTCCGAGATATTCAAGGTTTTATATTTTCCAGTCGAGGGGTGACTTTGCCTTGAAATTTTCAAGTTTTCTTGCGGGTTTTGTTCCGGAATCCTATTTTTGGTTTTTAGGGCATGGTACAAGCTGCATTTTTAGACCAAAATCAACTCTCTAGCTGCCGTAGTTTTCAGGTGCGTTCCGCTGCACCCCCCACTAACGCAAACTACGAAAACGACTATTGTATAGTTATGTGCTAGTTATGTGCTGGTTATGTGCTGCATTCAAAAGTTTTGTGCTCGTCAATTAAAAAAAATATTGACACTTCAAAATGGGGGGTGTAGAGGAACGTTCCGCTACACCCCCCCACTAGAAATATTGAACTAAGCTTATTCAAACCCATGTCAGAGTTATGTGCTAGTTATGTGCTGGTTATGTGCCGCATTTAAAAGTTTTGTGCTAGTCAATTAAAAAAAAATATTAGCAATTCAATGGGGGGGTGTATAAGAACGTTCCGCTCTTTAATTTTGTCTCGGAAAGTTTTTTGCTAGTACTAATAGTTACGGAGTTACAAACAGAGAAATAAAAACAAAAAAACTCTCCCCCCGCGCAAGCTCGCACCCCACCGGCAGAAACTTTTAGTGTAATATCCTCCAGCAACAACAATCGTGCCAAGTTCCGAAATTTCTTGAATTTTTCCTTCGATCACCAAATATTGGCACCCGGTACTTAATTTTTTTTATCATCCGTTTTTATCATACGCAGTATGCCGCCTCATGTACATTTGCCAAAAATGCCCCAAATTTTTTTCATGGACATCCGTTGGCATGCAATCTCATGGATGAAATTAAACCATTGTGGCTTAACGAATCGATGATTAAAAATAAAGAATTAGTTTTTGAAAAAACAAAAATGCATATGAAATACAAATGTGTCATTTCTTATCAGTATATCTGCTAGATCAAATGGTTTGCCCGATAGTGTGCGCTTAATGAAGTGGTTCATAAACTTGGGACAAACGAAATAATCGTAATAAAATAATGTGTGACACTGCACGTTCGGATTATGGGTCGGCTCCAAGCAGCACAAACAATATTTTCATATAAGGTTTCCATTTTGATGGATGCGATAAAAAAACACAATTACTATCTCCAAAGAGATTCTTCGACGACTCTTTGCTATTTTTCACGAATTAAAGATCAACAAAAGCATAAATCGAATACATGGTTGGTAATTTGTTCAAAAATAATTCTACTTTCATATGTTCTTGAATCTGATAGCATAATTGAATCTGTTACCTCAAAAACGACTTAAGTCGTTAAAACCAAACTAAAGCAGACCGGCATTTATGTGATTTTTTTGACTTAATGGATTTATTATACGAGCATTATGTTGTGCATATAGTGTGGCTACTTCTAAGCAACCGTTTGCCACAGAAACAATGTATTTGAAATAATTTACTTATATTGTTTTTGAAATGACCTATTCAATCATTAGTTTGAACATAACTGGGGTATATTCGAAATTTATCATTCTTAGAGCCCGCGCAGATTTGTGTTTTATTCAAACCAAAAACGGAATTTTTCTAAGCAAAAATATTAATAAGTTATCCAAATGAAATTATTATTTGATTACTATAAGTTCTTCGTGCAACCAAAAGTGAAACAAAAGTCAATGATTTGCTAAACTTACCACTTACGATTACAAAAGTTATTACTTTCCGATTTTCTCGTTGGTGCAACAAAAATTTGATAAGTGAGTGTTTTTTGCTTTTCAAATATTATTTGAGTACTTTTCGTTTCTCTATTTGGTGCAACAGAAATTTAGCGTAAAATTTGATAAGTTGATAAGTGGTTGGTGCAATAGGGCTTTGGTCTTATGTTTACACATTGCAGTGGATACACAAAGAAAAGTTAAGTATGCACTTAGATTACTATGCGGAAACGATCTTTCTATACAAATTCCTATGCTTTAAGTTCATGAACTATTGAACGCAGGAATTTATGCGTGCTTTTTTATGATTTTTTGATTCTTTCTTTAAGTTTTCAGATACGTTTGCGATCGAGATGGATGGCGCATCCGGTACAACCATGCGTTGTATGAAATGTACGATGAGCTGCAAGTCTCGAAAATCGTCAAACGACTTCAATGGACAGGGCATGTACAAAGAATGGACGACGATCGCATGCCTAAGAGAGTAATGAATGCAGAACGAGTCGACGGAGCGAGACTGCGAGGACGACCGAGATCTCGTTGGGAGAGCTCAATAGGTGTGGACGCCGCGCAGCTGCTGGGCTCCCAAAATTGGAGGACGCGGTCACGTGACCGAGATAATTGGAGGACAATGATCCAGGCGGCCAAGGCCCGACGTCGGGCTGTCGCGCCACGATGATGATGATGATGATGATGATTTAAAAAGAAACCACTAGATGGCCCACCCTGTACTGTTAAACGAGGGTTTTTAACTTTTTTTTATCAAATGAAAGTTTGTGAAAGTTAAGGAGTCTGATATAATTTGGAAAACGTGTGTTAAAGTCAAAGTTTCAAATATCTTATTCGTTGCACTCTCCAATGCCGTTATGACTTAATTTCGATTGGGCTTCCTTATTTTCCCGATTGCTTGTTCTTCCTCTTCTGTTGGTATTCAATTTGCAGCTCTTCTTCGTATGATAACCTTCACTCGGATGAGTTTCCGTCCAGTGAATGAATCTCTTAAAAAGCAAGATCGTCAGATCAGATATTAGGGAGGGTGCAGCGGAACGTTGTTCCACACCCCCCATTTTGAACCGCTAATAATTTTTTTAATTCATGAGCACAAAACTTTTAAATGCGGCACATAACCAGCACATAACTCTGACATGGGTTTGAATAAGGTTAGTTCAATATTTCTAGTGGGGGGGTGTAGCGGAACGTTCCTCTACACCCCCCATTTTGAAGTGTCAATATTTTTTTTATTTGACGAGCACAAAACTTTTGAATGCAGCACATAACCAGCACATAACTAGCACATAACTATACAATAGTCGTTTTCGTAGTTTGCGTTAGTGGGGGGTGCAGCGGAACGCACCTAAATTGTACTATTATGGAATCTCGAATGATAGGAACGGCGCGGCGTTATTCTGTCATCGGCTTTACTTGGCAGCATCGTGAGTATCTCGAAGAAATGCGACCGCTTGAAGATCAAATTGGTAATCTGCGGAAGAATGTGGAACGTCGTAAGTGCCTACGCTCCCCAAGTGGGTTTGCAGCAAACTGAAAAAGAGGCATTTTGGAGCGACGTTGACACACTGCTTCAAAGTATACCAGATACCGAGCTGGTTTTTTTTCGGAGGGGATTTCAATGGCCATGTGGGAGAATCGAACTATGATTACGAGGATTGCCATGGTGGGAAGGGTAGCCAATCTACAGCCGGAAATGATGAAGGTGAGGCTATCCTGATTATGTGCAGATCACACGGTCTGGTCATCCTCAACCCATGGTTCATTAAGAACCAAGGGCACCTGATCACATATAGCAGTGGAGGTCATGCGACGCAGATAGACTATCATCTGTGTCATGAGACGTTGGGTGAAAGATTGCAAAGTGATCTTTGGTGAATCTGCGGTTACCCAGCACCGTTTGCTCCTGATGGAATTTATTTTGAAAGGAGGAACAAGACCACAAGCAATCCCCAAGCCAGTCGAGAAAATCAAGTGGCACAATCTCAACAACGAACGCTTTGAATCTGTTGTAACTCCACTCATTGTTAAAATGGAGGAGTGGCTTCAAATCAATACCCACTGCCATGAGCAAAGTCCAACTCAAACGTAGAATGCTTTGGATGCAATGTTAGTAGGTGGTGAGGCTGAAAAGACACTGGGAGTTTCAAAAGGGTGTTGGTGGAATAATGAAACTAAAAAAGAAGTGCAGGCCAAATCGAACGCATTTAAGGCTTGGACAACATGCAAGAGAAGCAGTGAAGCCAAGAAAATTCAGCTTCGGGAGAAAGTAAAGCGAAAGATCGCTCAAGCAAAGGCGACTGCAGCCGAGAAGTTCTACCAAGAACTAGAAGATCTCACAGCGGATAAGAGATCGGCATTGCAAGAGAAACCTAAAGACAATGCCAGGATTTATAAGGTAGCAGCCCAAAGGAGAAGAAACGCTCGAGAGATTCAGGCGTCAAAGTACGTTGAAGACTCACAAGGAGTGCTACTGGTTGAAGACACAGCAATCTGTAGCAGAATACGTGAGTACTTTGACGAAGTTTCGAACGAAGAATTTCCACGTGAAGCTTTCCAAGCTGTGGAGCCAAACACCACTGATATCGCTGACTTTTCAGTGGAGGAGGTGCTGAAAGCAATGATGCAGATGAAACGCGGAAAGGCAGTTGGACCGGACAAAATACCCTTGGAGTTTTGGTTGAAGATGAATCATGTTGGGATTAGATGGCTCACTGTTCTTTTCAACAAAATTAAAAGAGGGCAACCGATGCCTGATGCTTTCAGCAAAAGCTTCCTTCTCCCGTTTTACAAGAACAAGGGTGACTCACGCAAGCTGAACAACTATAGGGCAATCAAGTTAACATCTCACACATTGAAGACTTACGAGCGAGTTGTCTGCAATCGATTGAAAGAGATTGTACGGTTGGATGACAATCAATGCGGCTTTGTGGAGGGTCGATCCACTGTCGATGCTATTCAGTGCTTGCGTGTTACGATGGAAAAGCTTCGTGATGCACGTACGGACTTGCACTTTGTGTTCATCGATTTGGAAAAAGCCTTCGACAGAGTTCTTCATGATCTGATATGGGTTGCCCTAAGAGTAGTTAAGGTCCGCGAGCCATATGTTAAGATGATACAAGACATGTACTATATGATGGAGCAACTACTAAAATTAGATGCACAGCTGGTGAGTATGAAAAGTTTCCGGTTAAAGTTGGAATTCACCAAGGCAGTGTATTGAGTTCCTTGCTCTTCAACATCATCATGCTCTATTTATTAACACTCATCTCTGACGACCTGATCCCTTCTCTTCGCCGATGACGTTGTCCTGGGTAGCAAAGACATCGTTGCTTTGCAGGCTGCGCTAATCAAGTGGTGTAAGATACTGGAGGATCATGGACTGAGAATTAGAAAGACTGAGTATCTTTGCTGTCCTTTCTCAGATCCAGAGAGGCCGATACCAGATATCTACATACATTAAAGGAGAGAAGTTGAAGTCCTGTTCAAGGTTCAACTACCTGGGCTCGATGATCAACAAGGAAGCTACCTGCGATGACGACATCAAACAGCGCATAAGTGGCAGAGGGAAACACACATGGATCGATCAGATAAAGAAGCAACAACAACGCGTTAATCTCGGCGATGATACGATCCAAGACCGAGCTGTCTGCAAAAGGAAGCTGAGATTATACCGCCAAAATGGGCAAAGTGCCAACACCACAGGCAGAGCAACGCGAAGCCGCAGAGTGGTATGAAAGGGCAAGGACGAAGATATATAATGTGCATTGTACGACACGGGTTAGTTATTATCGTATCCAGTGGTGGCCTGGTCGACAATGATGTCAAGTTCCCCCACCCCCCAATTTAACAAAACTTAAATTTAACTATTCATTTGGTTTGTTGGTGATTGTTGGTCATTTAAAAACATTTGTTGATCGCTAATTACAAAATTACAAACAAATTAAAACTTTAGGTGTCACAAGAAAATGCTTAAAAAACGATATTATTAATACAAACTTGCCAAATTTTGAATGAAAATCGTTTGTTGGTCGTTTGTTGGTGATTGTTGGTCACTTAAAAATATTTGTTAGTAACTAGTTTTTAAATTAAAAGCAAACTAAAATTTACGTATAAAGCTGAGAAGCAAATGGTTGCGATATGGGGCGAAAATATCGGCTAGATTCTCGTTATTTCAGGCACCCACTAGCAGATGGCCCAAAATTCGTTAGAAAGCATTCAGAATTTAGCAAGTTTATGTTAGCAACATTATTTTTATACCCTTCAGAGATGTGATAGGGTATTTTAACTTTGTCATGAAGTGTGCAACGCACAGAAGGAAGCAAATCCGACCATATAAACTGTATATATTCTTTGTCAGTATGATGCGACGAGTCGATTAAGCTTTGTCCGTCTGTCCGTCTGTTTCTATGCAAACTAGTCCATCAGTTTTGAAGTCATCAAGTTGAGGTTTTGCACAAAGCCTTCTTTCTATTGCACGCTGTATATATGTCGGAACCAACGGAATCGGACGACTACGCCATATAGCTGCCATAGGAACAATCGGTTCAAAAATTCGTCTTTGTGAGAAAAACTTTTTTATTTCTAAAGATATCTTTTTCAAACTTCGGAGGAATCAATAGCATCTACAGCTAAATCACATTCACGAATTTGGTTGAAATAGGATCACTACATCATATAGCTGCCATAGGAACAACCGGTTCAAAAATTCGTCTTTGTGAAAAAAACTTTTTTATTTGTAAAGATATCTTTTTCAAATTTCACACTAATCAATAATAGCTTTAGGTAAATCATGCTCCCGAATCTGGTTGAAATTGGACTACTCTATCGTATAGCTGTCATTGGAACGACCGTTCCAAAGGCAAGTTTTTGTTAGAAAAACTTTTTTATTTCTGAAGATATCTCTACTAAATTTCATATTATTCAATCACATTGATTGCCGAACCACGTTCATAGATTTGGTTGAATACGGCCTACTATGTCATATACCTCTCATAGGAACAGTGAAATTGGAACAAGTTTTACTACTAATTTCAAAGTGGTAAATGCACTATAAGTCATGGTATCATACCTTCGGCAAGCTAGCTTGTTTAAGGATTTTCTAGTGAAGGGGAGCTAACAAATATTTTTAAGTGACCAACAATCACCAACAAACGATTTTCATTAAAAATTTAGCAAGTTTGTATTAATAATATCATTTTGTGAACATTTTCTTGTGAAGGGAGGCGGGGGGGGGGGGGGGGCTAACTTGACACCTAAATTTTTAATTTGTTTGTAGTTTTGTAATTAGCGACCAACAAATGTTTTTAAGCGACCAACAATCACCAACAAACGATATGAATAGTTGAATTCAAATTTTGTTGAATGGGGGGGGGGGGCAACTGGACGTCATTCTGGCGACCTGCTTCCCCGATAAGATTAACCCTTCAACGCTCGCGTGTCGTAAATTTGTACTCCACTCGCCTTTAAAAATCATAAGTCTAATCACACGCATGTGACGGGGGTCGGGTCTGGTGCAGCTGATTTTTTAGGGGTTATGTAGTGGAAGTTTTGATTTGAACCGTTATTCGGTTTTCGAGTTATTTTTAGTTTGAAGGTCGAAAGTCTTCAGGGAGTAATTTATTTTTCAAGTATTCTTAGAGAAAATACATACTTACATAAATTGGTATTGTATTTTTTTTCGCTTTTCTATGACTAATAAAAGTTCAAAAACGGTCATTTTTCGGATTTGAATTTTTTTTTATATTTACTATTTATAAATTTTATTTATTATTTTCATTCATATAATTAACTTGTTTCCAAACCTTACTTAACATAAAAATAGGTCATGAGAAATTTGAAGAATTAAAAGTAATACTTGTTGGAGTATAACTGTACTCCGCGCGACTAACCGTGCTACAAAATTCGCGCGAGCGATGAAGGGTTAAAGAAATTAATTAAACGAGTTTTAAACTTAGTTAAGTGCTAATTTCAACAAATCTTTCTGTCGTACCGCGCACATCGTGCTCTGATTATAAATTCAAATTTATTTAAGACGCTCCACTTCGTCACAAAGTCCGCCATGTCAACGAAATTGAACAACGCAACGTTCGTTTTTCTGCATACTCGTACATCACAATCTAATGGCATTTGAACGAGTTTAGTTACGTTACTCTAAATATCTTTCATCAGTCATTTAAAGTCGCATTAATAATTCTCGCGAGACAGTCACCAAGTGGGCATGGGGTATGGAATGGAGGCGCATCTAAGACGTTGCTGTCACAATCCCAAATGCTAGATAGCTTCTTGTCTTGTGAGCCTTTGTTGTTTGCCGACCCGGTGAGTTCATAAAAAAAAGATACAAAGTATCTACACTGCATGCAGATACATCGGAACATGGATATGTCTATGACTACCGACTGCGTGGAACCTGTTGTGTTGAAGATATCGACGTAAGTTTTGTAAAGATCCCAGTATAGTTATACTGGATGAAATCATTCGAGAAAACACGTCCCACGCTTTCGGTAGGCATAAGACATATCCATGTACCCATGTATCTGGTGGCAGTGTAGATACTCGTCATAAATTCTGCTTTGCTTTGTCCTGTCCGCTTGGGCTCCTTTCTCTCGCGGGATCGTTTCGTTTTCGTTTGCATCGCGTGTGTGCAATATTCACCTCCTCTCGTGCACCCTGTTCCATCTACCCGTTCGGTACAGTTTGCAGACTGCAGCCTATCAACATTTCGCTGAGTACGTTTCAGCTAATCGCAATCACGCTTCCCACCATCTTTTCCCAATCGGACGTGTATTGTGTTTGTGTATCTATTGCAAAATCGCTCCCACACTATCCGCCTCATCCCGCCCCTTTAATCAACAGTCCGGGTCCGGCACACACAATCCGTTTCTCAAGTAACGCGTGCCACTCTATGCGATTGTGTCCAGCAAACAGAAAGGGAAACTAACAAAAGTAAACAAAACATTCCAACACACGCACAAAGAGAATGCACAAGAAAAATTTTGGAATTTTTGCAGAAGTGGGGGGGGGGGGGGCATTTGATCTTCTGCAGACCTCTGAATGTACATCATAACATATAACATCCTGCGACGAATATTTCTTTATTTCGGGACTTGAGAGATTCTAACTCGCCTAGTATAAATCCGCCATTTTGTTCTATTTGTTTATTGCACGTGGGGTGGGGGCCCACATTATGGACCAGTGAGACCTCAAATCGCCGCCATTGCAAATTCACAAACGCAGTCGCTGGATTACACGATTTGGCTCGAATGAACTTCATCCGCTCTCGCTCATCTTCGGGGGCCGGGAACTATGTACACTCTCTCAAATTGCGTCTGCGCATGTCTAAATGTTAGTCGAACTGACTACTTGCTACCTTTTCTGGGACCCTAGTGGTTCAGATAATACAACACGGGCTATTTTATTAAATGATGAATGGGAATTGGCGGAAATTGAAGGTCATTGAAAGTCCGCCCGTTCACCCGTACACTATGTTATTTCTTGCCGTCCACAACGTCAACCTTTATCGCTATCAAATCAACATCCCAACATGTACACACAGGATCCCCGCAAGTGCACCGCCCGCGCGGATCTACAAGCAACAGCCATGCACAATGACCACTTCACTCAAACGACATGCACAACCAGAAAAGAAAAATTTTCGATGGGCTTGTTTCCTCTTCTGACCCCCGAGTAGAAAAACAGACATTTCGTGTGACGGACTGATTTTTAGGATGACCCCCAGCTATAAGACATATCCATGTCAAAAAACGAAAGATTCAATGACAGGCACCGACGACACGTTACTTGTGTCCCTCTGAAATACACGGGGAGGATGAGCCGCCGTCTTAGTATGGGCTCCTTCATCGCACGACCTGAGAGATGAGCCCTCACTCCGAAGAACTAGAAAAGTCAAGCGAACAACGTAAAAAAAGAAATATACTCACGCGTAGTTAACTTACTTCAAGAAATTCCAAACTGATAAGGCCGCCTTTCCAATGAGCGTGGAATTAATCTCTACGGGACAAATCTTTATTAATGACAACGGCATCACAGAGATGGATTTAGTTGTGTCGGTTCATCTTAAAAGGAGTGCTGACGATCCGCCAAACGTAGTTCGAGTATCGATTGATTAATTTTCTGTGATCAGGTTTTGTTCAGATACTACTGAGCGAAACTGAGAATCGAGATAATGTTGAAAGAGTATTTAGGCATGGGTGATTTTTATATGAAACTGCTGAAAATTATTCAAAGATTTTCAATTTTTTCCAAGGACAATGAAAGCAATTTGTCAGAATATTTTTTAAACATTTAGTCCCGGCTAGGAATTCCGAAAAGGCTTGATTATAAAAAAAATCGCATAGTTTTGATATTTTGCACAATTTTTATACCCTAGACTTTTAGTATAGGGTATATTGTTTTTGTCACGACGGAAATATGTAACACCTTAAAGAAGGCTCCGGAGGTATAGCAATGTATATATATAAATGATCAGAGTCACCTCCTGATTCGATTAAGCCATGTCTGTCTGTCATTCTGTCTGTCTGTCTGTCTGTCTGTCCGTCTGTCCGTCTGTCCGTCTGTCTGTCTGTCTGCCCTTCGCACGATAACTTTCGACAGAATGAAGCTAGAGCCTTGAAATTTTGACTGGATATTGGAAGTATGATCTAGTTGGTTGGTATTGAAAATGAACATGATCAGGCCAACAGAACGCCTACCTCCCCTGCATATGTAAAATAATTAAATGTATTTATAACTCCCGATTAAATAAACATGAAAACCTCTAGCTTTGGTAGATTGCTCGTGATGGTAATCTTATACTCCCCTGGAAAAATAAAATCGATCAGTTGAAAACTAACGGTAATTTTCTTACAAAGAGCCCCGTACTACCCTACTTTTCAGGTTTTTTGTCTATAACTCTTGAACCAATTGACGTAGACATCTGATTTTTGGCATGTAACCCTGGGGTGAGAAGCTGCTTAGGTTTTGGGAAGTTGGGCATAATCAGATCAAAGGAACGCCTACCTCCCCTACAAAATTCAAAAAATTAAATATTATTTTAATTACGATAACTTTCGATAGAATGACACTCGCAAGTTGAAAATTTGGTAGAATGTTGGTAGTAAGGTCTTATTAGTTAGCGCTGAAAATTGGGAAGATCCGACCCAAGGAACCCCTACCTCCCCTTCAAATGAAACTTCGAATAAGCGATTACTTTTGATACAATGAAGCCAGCAGCTTGAAATTTTTGTCAAATGTTTGAAGTGAGATTGAGTTAGTTGGCATTAAAGACGGGTTAGATCCGACCTAAGGAACCCCTACCTCCCCTAGAGATGACACTTAAAACAAGCGATAACTTACGACAAAATAAAGCTAACGACTTGAAATTTTGGCCAAATGTTTGTAGTAGGATCCAGTCGGCTAATATTGAAAATGCGTAAAATCCGACCAACGAAACCCCTACTTCCCCTACAAACGAAACTTCAAATAAGCGATATCTTCCGATAGAGTGAAGCTAGAGACTTAAAATTTTGTTTGTATGTTTGTAGGGTGATCTAATTGGTTGGTGGCAATGATGGGCAAGATCCGACCCAAGGAACCCTTACCTCCCCTACAACTTAGACTTAAAATAAGCAATAACTTTCGATGGAATGAAGCTAGCGACTTGAAAAATTCAACAAATATTTGTAGAATGAGTTAGTTAATTCATTTTGAGAATGGTCAAGATCTCCCTGAATGAGTGCCAACCTCCCCTA
Source organism: Chloromyia formosa (assembly GCA_964017055.1). Classification (NCBI taxonomy): domain Eukaryota; kingdom Metazoa; phylum Arthropoda; class Insecta; order Diptera; family Stratiomyidae; genus Chloromyia; species Chloromyia formosa. Next base: position 97,267,811 of record OZ024813.1, on the reverse strand, counting down.
TAAACTGGCTATATAGGAAACTCACTTTTAATGCATGGTCGTTGCCAATTATTACTTTTGGTGTCACCACTAGGTCTGTACAAGTCTAGGGTATATACGCTTCGGACTGGTTGAATATGTGCTCAAAATTTCCCGATGATTGGTGGTCCGGAAGTCTAGGGGAGAGGGGGTCAAAGTGATTTTTTGAGTTCTCCTTGATTATTTTGGAAACTATGGGTCCTACAAAAAAAAGTATCTCAAGGCCAAATTGAAATTTCCTACAAAATAATATATTATACCTTGGACCATAAAATGGTTTATTTTACTCTAGACAGGGGTACGCAACCAACGGCCCATAACGTTTTGTGCGAACCGCAAGGGAATAACCAATTATGTACTTTAAATTAAGATCTGTAAAATGGGAAGAAGATGTGTATGCGCACAAGTGCGGTCTTGTTGGTTTGAGAAATACATATGTGAAGTCCATTATAGAACTAGAAAAAAAAAAGATGATGCATTTGCTTACAGTTATAATATATAACCTCAAATATCACTTGATTGGTCACTCAAAGTCTGGTCTGTTTCCCACAGTCCTTGCTGTCTGTTGGTAACGGGTGTATAAATTAACGCAAATATCATAAAAAAGGAAGCAAGTCAACTCATATGGTCAATGTTCGGTCTTTGTGTGGCAGTTGGCAAGAGTCCACCAATAAATCCATTGCCAATATTGTACGGAAAATGAGAATCGGAAACTTGGGCGTACAAATTGACTTGTTGAGTAGAGTAGATTCAACCGCCGACGCGTCAAGTTTCAATGTGATCTTCAAAAGAATTTCGACTTCTCTTTTCCAACTGGGTTCCAGGTGGAAGCATCAGAGATGCTAAAGAAGAATGAATGCTTCGCCATTGCAGAGTACGTAGCCTCGATTAAAACTGGTCATCTTAGTTAATTTATTGAAAAGAGCCAGAGCCAATCTGTTGTTTCAAATCAACAGATTGGCCCCGGCTCTCTAGGATTGGGGCAATAATATGATAGACTGATTGTTGAAGTGTTTGTGCCTCTTCATTGGAACAGGCCCATTTGCCATATAATTCAATCTAATCCACACTCCCTAGATAAGAATCGAAAGATAAATTATGGCTTGGCTTGGCTACGTTTATTTATTCGCGGATTTAATAACGTCGGCCGGCGCTTTCCGTATTTCCAATTTTCAACATTTTGTGCACATGGGCAACTTAATTGCGGTTTGCTTTTTTGTGCACTGACACTTGGATGAGTATCCTGAACGAAATTCCATTCGAATCAACCATTCTATATTTTCAACTTCCAAAATTGATTACCTGGCGTGGTGTTAGCAACAGACTTTGGAACTTTTTTCCTGCACTGATACTTTATGTTTTTTTTTTCACTGTGCGATACTTCTTTTGAAAGTGGCCCACCTTCCTAAAAAGTTTGCCGACCCCTACTCTGGACCATCAAATAGTTTATGGTATATTGATTTATTCACAAGGGAAAGCCGCACGATAACTTTCGATAGAAACCAGTTAGCGATATCATCTATTAATATCTAGTTGGTTTGTACAGGAAATGGGGATGATCCGGCCAAAGGTACGCCTACCTCGCCTACAAATATTATTTATACAAACATGTCAATAACTCAGCACCGAATAATAGCAGGCAGGTCAAATTCAGGTGGATGACTGCCTATGACATTAGTGCACTCCTCTGTGAAAATTAGTGCAATCGGATGAAAACCAAGGCGACCTCCCATACAAAGTACTCCAAACTAGCCTAGTTTTTCTATTTTTTTTTGACATCTAACTAAAAATAGAAAGAAAATAGTGAAGATTTGAAATTTGACACAATTGATGAGAACAATGATCTGTACACATGCCCAAAAGTATCCGTTGATGGAAGGTCAGGAAGTGTTGGCAACGAGGGGCCAAAAGGTCTTTCTTCAAGTTTTCCTCAAAAATTTTGGCGAAAATCAACCAAGAAAATATGGGAAGAAAATCGTGCAGTTTTGAAACTTGACAGTATTAAGTCAAGTTTCAAAATAACTTGAATTTTTTTCCCATATTTATACCCTAGACTTATAGTATAGGGTGTATTGTTTTTTCCACAACGAAAATATGCAACACCTTAATGGAGGCTCCGGAGGTTTAGCAATGTATATATATATACAAATGATCAGGGTCACCTCCTGACTCGATTTAGCCATGTCTGTCTGTCTGTCCGTCTGTCTGTCTGTCTGTCTGTCTGACTGACCGTTCGCACGATAACTTTCGATAGAATGAAGCTAGAGCCTTGCAATTTTTGCTTAATGTTAGCAGTATAATCTTGGTTGGTTTTGAAAGTGGGCATGATTATGCCAAGAAAACGCCTACCTCCCCTACATATGTAAAATACCTAAATGTATCTATAACTCTCGATTAACTAAACGTGAAAAGCTCTAGCTTTGGTACATTGCTCGTGAGGGTAATCTCATACTCCTCTGGGAAAATAAAATCGATTAGTTGAAAACTAACGGTAATTTTCTTACAAAGAGCGCCGTACTATCCTACTTTTCAGGTTTTTTGTCTTCAACCAATTGACGTAGACATCTGATTTTTGGCATGTAGCCCTGGGGTGAGAAGCTGCTGGAGTTTTAGTAAGTTGGGCATAATCAGATGAAAGGAACGCCTACCTCCCCTACAAAAAATTAAATATTACTTTATATTACGAGAACTTTCGATAAAATGACACTAACGAGTTGAAAATTTGGCAGAATGTTGTTAGTAAAACTTAGTTGGTTGGTGTTGAAAATCGGCAAGATCCGACCCAAGGAACTCCTACCTCAGCCACACATGAATCTTCAAATAAGCGATAACTTTTGATAGAATGAAGCCAGCAACTTGAAATTTTACCTCCTCTACAAGTGAGAATTAAAATAAGCAATAACTTTCGATAGAATGAAGCTAGAGACTTGAAAAATACGACATTTATTTGTAGAATGGGTTAGATAATTGATTTTGAAAATGGTCAAGATCCTCCTGAATGAGTGCCAACCAGGGAAGGTTGGCACTCAATTTTCCACACAGAAAACTAATTTTTAATGCATATGGTCGTTGCCCATTGGTACTTCTGGTATCAGCACTAGGTCTGTACAAGTCTAGAGTATATACGCATCGGACTTCTGGTTTTTGTTCGATTTTAGAGAAAAACCAGGCCGAAGCTTCGCTACAGACCTAGTGGTGATACCAAAAGTACCAATTGGTAACGACCATATGCATGAAAAGTGAGTTTCCTATATGACCAGTTTATAGAAGAGGTTGGCAATTATTTAGGAGGATCTTGACCATTATCAAAATCAATGAACTAACCCATTCTACAAATATTTGTCGAATTTTTCAAGTCGCTAGCTTCATTCTATCGAAAGCTATTGCTTATTTGATGTTTCACTTGTAGGGGAGGTAGGGGTTCCTTGGGTCGGATCTTGCTCATTATTGCCACCAACAAATAAGATCATGCTACAAACATTTAAACAAAATTTCAAGTCTCTAGCTTTACTCTATCGAAAGTTATCGCTTATTATACCCTAGACTTATAGTATAGGGTATATTGTTTTTGTCACGACGGAAATATGTAACACCTTAAAGGAGGCTCCGGAGGTATAGCAATGTATATATATAAATGATCAGGGTCACCTCCTGATTCGATTTAGCCATGTCTGTCTGTCTGTCTGTCCGTCTGTCTGTCTGTCTGTCCGTCTGTCTGCCCGTTCGCACGATAGCTTTCGATAAAATGAAGCTAGAGCCTTGAAATTTTGGTCAAATGTAGGAAGTGTGATCTAGTTGGATTGGATTGGATTGAAAATGGGCATGATCACGCCAAGAGAACGCCTACCTCCCCTACATATGTAAAATACATAAATGTATCTATAACTCCCGATTAAAGAAACATGAAAAGCTCTAGCTTTGGTAGATTACTCATGAGGGTAATCTCATACTCTCCTGGGAAAATAAAACTGATAAGTTGAAAACTAACGGTAATTTTCTTACAAAGAGCCCCGTACTACCCTACATTTCAGGTTTTTTGTCTATAACTCATGAACCAATTGACGTAGACACCTGATTTTTGGCGTGTAACCTTGAAGTGAGAAGCTGCTTAAGATTATGTAAGTTGGGCATAATCAGATCAAAGGAACGCCTACCTCCCCTACAAATTTCCAAAAATTTAATACTCCTTTAATTACGATAACTTTCGAAAAAATGATACTTGCAAGTTGAAAATTTTAAAGAATGTTGCTAATAAGACCTTCTTTGATGGTATTCAAAATGGGCAAGATCCGACTCAAGGAACCCCCACCTCCCCTACAAATGAAACTTCAAATAAGCGATAACTTTTGATAGAATGAAGCCAGCAACTTGAAATTTTGGTCAAATGTTGAAAGTGAGATTGAGTTAGTTGGCATTAAAGATGGGTAAGATCCGAATTAAGGAACCCCTACCTCCCCTAGAAATGAAACTTAAAATAAGCGATAACTTACGACAAAATAAAGCTAGCGACTTTGGTCAAATGTTTGTAGTATGATCCAGTCGACTAATATTGAAAATACGTAAAATCCGACCATCGAAACCCCTACTTCCCCTACAAAAGAAACTTCAAATAAGCGATAACTTTCGATATAATGAAGCTAGAGACTTGAAATTTTGTTTAAATGTTTGTAGGGGAATCTAATTGGTTGTTGGAAATGCTGGGCAAGATCCGACTCAAGAAACCCCTACCTCCCCTACAAGTGAGACTTAAAATAAGCGTTAATTTTCGATAGAATGAAGCTAGCGACTTGAAAAATTGGATAAATATTAGTAGAATGGGTTAGTTAATTGATTTTGAGAATGGTCAAGATCCCACTGAATGAGTGCCAACCTCCCCTATGAACTGGCCATATAAGAGATCCACTTTTAATGCATATGGTCGTTGCCAATTGGGACTTTTTATATCACCACTAGGTCTGTACAAGTCTAGGGTACGCTTCGGACTCCGGGCCGAAGCGAAGCTTCGACCTGGTTGGAAGATTCATTTGTAGGGGAAGTAGGGGTTCCTTAGGTCGGATCTAACCCATCTTAAATATCAACTAACCCAATCTCACTTCAAACATTTGACCAAAACTTCAAGTCGCTGGCTTGATTCTGTCAAAAGTTATCGCTTATTTGAAGTTGCATTTGTAGGGGAGGTAGGGGTTGGTTGACTCGGATCTTGCCCATTTTCAATACCAACCTAGTAGATTTTATTAACAACATTCTAACAAATTTTCAACTCGCTAGTGTCATTCTATCGAAAGTTATCGTAATTAAATTAATATTTAATTTTTTGAAATTTGTAGGGGAGGTAGGCGTTCCTTTGATATGATTATGCCCAGCTTACTAGGACTCAAGCAGCTTCTCACCCCAGGGTTGCGTGCCAAAAATCAAGTGTTTACATCAATTGGTTCAAGAGTTATAGACAAAAAACCCGAAAAGTAGGGTAGTACGGGGCTCTTTGTAAGAAAATTGAAGTTAGTTTTCAATTGATCGATTTTATTTTTTAGGGAGAGTAGAAGATCATCCTCACGAGCAATCTACCAAAGCTAGAGCTTTTCATGTTTATTTAATTGGGAGTTATATATACATTTAATTATTTTACATATGTAGGGGAGGTAGGCGTTCTCTTTGACTGATCACGCCCATTTTCAATACCAACCAACTAGATCATACTTCCAATATTTGACCAAAATTTTAAAGCTCTAGCTTCCTTCTATCGGAAGTTATCGTGCGAACGGACAGACAGACGGACAGACGGACAGACGGACAGACAGACAGACGGACAGACAGACAGACATGGCTAAATCGAATCAGGAGGTGACTCTGATCATTTATATTGTATATATACATCGCCATACCTCCGGAGCCTCCTTTAAGGTGTTACATATTTCCGTCGTGACAAAAACAATATACAATATACTAAAAGTCTAGGGTATAAAAAACCGAATTGTTCAAGGAAAACCTGAAGAGTGGGCTTTTGACCCCCTTTTTCTGGCATTTCCTGACCCTCGACCCCGGAGTATCTTTAGTCGGATTGTCCCCATTTCCGGTTCAGATCACCCAGACATTAATACAAATATTTTGCCAAATTTTAATGTCGCTGACTGTATTCTATCGGGAGTTATCGTGCGGTTTTCCCTTGTGAATAAATCGATATTCCATATCCTTTTTCATGGTCTAGAGCAGGGGTCGGCAAACTTTTTCTGAAAAGGGCCAGATTTTTAAAATTAAGCTCAGCGGGCCGGATAACAAATTCGAAATTAAACTGCTTACCGTGTGCTAGCAGCGCTAGTCGTTAGCCGTATCGTATCTATTACGCCCAAATCCAATGACGAAATCGATATGTGTTTCTGCAAATGACCGCAAACCTGTATCGATTTCGTCAGTTCGAAGTAACGAAACACATAAGATATCATTTCTGACATAACTAGATTTAGACGAAATTGAATCGAAATTATGAGCAATGTAACTGCTAGATAGAAGAAAAATAAACGGTTGTTTTTTTCGTGGCGAAATTAAAGAGAATTCAAGTCATTTCCCTATTTTTTTCATTGTTGTTATTGAGGGTGAGTCCTGAGTGAATTCCCCCTTAGTATGTAATACATATACATATATCTGCGCCATAACCAAAGCTTAACGCCGAATAACGAAAAACCGTATTGCCTTAAGTGGAAATCTATTTCAGCGATTGAAATTCTTGATAGCGGAGACCACAGTAAAATGTGAATCGCTGCAGGCTAATATTGCTAGACGAATTGAAAATATGCTGTGTTTAAACCTCGGTATACAGGGTGACGAAAGCGAAATGTTCCACCCCCACTGACATTTCAGATTAACATGTTGTTGAACTGAATTGCACTGGATAGTCATGTAAGAAAAACTGAGCTACTATACCTATATACCAGGCTGTTAGATTCAATAAAGCTCATGAACATTCCCGGACCGACACTCAAATAATATCGTTTATTTCAGGAAACACTTTAGTTTCTTTAAAACATTAAATTTATAACAAAAACAAATTACCAAAAAGTATCACCAGTCCATCAAGCTAAACCTGTCGAAATAGGCACAGTTGTATTACTATTTTACACCGCAAATGCCATCGGAAAACGTTTTTGCCTCGTTACCTGGAATTGACGAAATCGATGCGAGTTTAAGTTCATTTAATCGCATCACACGCATCAATTTCGTCACCGGATCTGGAGTAGTGAATACGTTAAATGCGTCATCCTGCAAACATTACAGAGTGGCCTGGTTGATATTCAAGTTTCCTGCAAATAATTATGTTTCACTGAAAATTGGAAGCTCTGTTGGTTTGGTTTCATTCTGCATACAAACTTAGTATGCATGTGTAGATTAGCTTGACAGCGTGTCATTGCGTTGCTAGTCGTAGAACACTGTAGAAGTTAGCGCCCTTACGGGACAAATCCTTTTTATCTCCCACATTCCCTCTATTTTAATTAGTCTAAATTTATTGGACAAGTATTTGTAACGTGAGAGGCGCGAATCACAGCCGGTACGCAGAATGAAACCAAGTAAACCAAACTTTCAATGATCAGGTTGGTGTTCACCAGATATTGAAGGACCTCGAAGCACCGTTTTACTAGTCTCAATAAGATCTTCTATAAGAGTGTATACGTGCTCTAATGCCTATATTATTACCTGCACAGATAGCAATCCGAATTAATATTTCCTTGGCGCAGGACGTAACGGCATGAAAGTAGACTTAATATACGCTGGGCCAGACATCCATCGCAAGATACTAGTGTTTAGTTCAAATACCCCACCATAGACTCTGTGATCGGTTTTTACCATATGTTGCTATTTGGATTATTATTCCAATTGAGTCTCCAATGTACGAAATAAATTTGTTTTAAATTCAACTGAAACACACTTCGTTGTGATAAACAACAATTTTTAAATTATGTGTTTGTATAAATTTGATTTTGTCATGTCAAAAACAATATTAGCTCGCGGGCCGGATGAGAACCAGAGGCGGGCCGGATTTGGCCCGCGGGCCGGAGTTTGCCGTCCCCTGGTCTAGAGTATTATTAACAATTTTGTGATCTAGGGTATGAGTCAGTAAAGTTTTTAAGAAGGTGGGCCACTTTCAAATGAAATATATTTAGGCAGGCCGCACAGTACGAAAAAATTAAGTGTCAGTGCAAGAAGTAGACCGAAATTACGTTGCTAAAGTAGCATTTTGCTAGGCACTACTCTGCATCGATCGCAGGCGACGATCGAAAATATAGATACAAGTAGTGCTCCGTACTCTACGGCATGATCGCTAGTCGCGAACAATATGCGAGAATCGTGTATCTAACAAACCGTATCTTAACACCTCGCCAACCGAGCATACACTTAAAAAATGTAATGTAAATTGTAAATATGGGCGCTACGAAAACGCCGGCAAAACTCAAAAAATTCGTAACTCGACAACACCTCATCCTAAAGAAAAAATCTTCTTGGTGTCAAGGGGAATAAAGTAACGCATTCACTATCAGTTCAACTGACGATATTTCCAGGAAAAACGGATGACATGCTTACAGCCCATTTACTGTTTCACTGATGATATTCGTACAGAAAAAACTTTTCAAGGATATACTGACGATAACCTTTTAGGAAAAACTAGAGAAAAATCCGTAAGAATAGAAAAACTGATGATAATTTGAAGTGCTGTGAATAAGCTGTAGTAATAACTGATTTTGACAATTAGAAACGATGACAATAATCTGTAGGAACAACTGACGGTAATCTGCTGCGGATTATCTTAAGTTTATTCTGTATAAATATCGCTAGTTTTTCCACAGGTTCGTCGGCATTTCACATTATCGTCAGTTATCTTTTCAAGATTTTCATCCATTTTTTCTAAAGAAATATCGTTAGTTAAACTGATAGCAGATGAGCTTCTTAATAAATTTTGACGAAAAAATTATTGTTTCCCCGAAAACTCAATTAAAGTTAGAAAAGAAAAAAGAAAGCCTCAGCACCAATGGTGAGTAAAAGAGAACTTCATATTCTCCATAACGATCGGCGGTGCTACTCTTTGGTGAGCCCTTCGATGCGATTTTTTTCTTACAAGACTTGCTAAGCTGCATTTCGTAATGCGTGGCTGATTTCTCTTTTGGCATGGATATGTCTTTTGGTTGCAGTGCAGACCAAATCTAGAGTCACAATAATCGAAGTCGGTAAATTGCAAATGGGAAAAAGACAGTGGGAAATGTCATCGTCCCACATAGGAGATAAGGAAATAAAGGACATAATACTACTCAATACTCCATTGCCCTAACCCCTTGTGGGGCACAGCGCTTCAACTGTTCCATGTGACCCAGTTGACGTTTCGTTGGCATAAACTGGTTTCGAAGAATGCAATTGCCAGCATACACCTCCTGCACATCCATGGCCACGAGCGTCGTCGTGGACGGGATTCGAACCCGAAACGCCGGTAGTCAAACATGAGACGGATGCCTCAACACACTGCGCTACCGGTCGCCCTAAAGGGTATAATGGACGTAAGGAAAACTAGGCACCTAATGGCCATAACCCACCAAGTCCTCATTTTTTATATCCTTAACTTTTACTATAGGGTATATTGTTTTTGTCACGACGCAAATATGTAACACCTAAAAGGAGGCTCCGGAGGTATAGCAATGTATATATATAAGTGATCAGGGTCACCTCCTGATTCGATTTAGCCATGTCTGTCTGTCTGTCTGTCCGTCTGTCTGTCTGTCTGTCTGACTGACCGTTCGCACGATAACTTTCGATAGAATGAAGCTAGAGCATTGCAATTTTTGCTAAATGTTAGCAGTATAATCTTGGTTGGTTTTGAAAGTGGGCAAGATTATGCCAAGAAAACGCCTACCTCCCCTACATATGTAAAATACCTAAATGTATCTATAACTCTCGATTAACTAAACGTGAAAAGCTCTAGCTTTGGTAGATTGCTCGTGAGGGTAATCTTATACTCTCCCTGAAAAAGAAAATTGATCAGCACAACACTAACTGCTCGTGAGGGTAATCTTATACTCTCCCTGAAAAAGAAAATTGATCAGCACAACACTAACGTTAATTTTTTTTACAAAGAACCACGTACTACCCTACTTTTTAGGTTTTTTGTCTAGAACTCTTGAACCAATTGAAGTAGACACCTGATTTTTGGCATGTGACCCTGAGGTAAAAATCTTCTTAAGTGTTGATAAGTTGGGCATAATCAGATCAAAGGAAGGCCTACCTCCCCTACAAATTTCAAAAAATTAAATATTACTTTCATTACGATAACCTTCGATAGAATGACACTAGCAAGTTGAAAATTTGGCAGAATGTTGCTAATAAGATCTACTTGGTTGGTGTTGAAAATGGGCAAGATCCAACCCAAGGAACCCCTACATCACCTACAAATGAAACTTCCAATAAGCGATAACTTTTGATAGAATGAAGCCAGCAACTTGAACTTTTAGTCAAATGTTTAAAGTAAGACTGAATTAGTTGGTATCAAAGATAGGCCAGATCCGACCCAGTGAAGCCCTACCTTCCCTACAAATGGAACTTAAAATAAGCGATAACTTACGACAAAATAAAGCTAGTGACTTGAAATTTTGGTTACATGGTTGTAGTAGGATTCAGCTGGCTGATACTGAAAATACGTAAAATCCGACCAACGAAACCCCTACTTCCCCTACGAATGAAACTTCAAATAAGCGATAACTTTCGATAGAATGAAGCTAGAGATTTGACATTTTGCTTAAATGTTCATAGTATTGTCACACTAACTATGCATCGAGTCGACTATAGAGACGAGAAACGACCGGCTTGTATTCGCGGATTAAGTAGGCTTTGGTCAATTAATAAAAATGTTTTTGTGAGTTGGAGATATTTTAAGTATAATGAAAAAAAAGGGTCTTGTCAATAAACTTAAAATTAACAGAACTATCTTTATTATAATTTTCGTAAACCCCTTCATCCTGACAATTTCAGAAGTGGGATTTACATATTTAAAATTACTAAAATAGTCGAAATTTCAACGCTATCGACAAAAGTTCTTCGACGGATGCGCAAAGATCGGGAGTTGCAAGACGGTGGGTCGAAAAGGCAGCTTGTGGAACGGTTACGAAAGGCATGCGACGGAAACACGATTGAAGTCGATAGCGAGCTGGAGGATGGCGACGATGAATTTAACAAGTTAACGGACGAAATCAACGAATTGAAAAGGTTGGTACAGTCATTGGCGACAACCGTGGCGGCCATTAATGTGCCCCGGAACGATGTATCAAATGAGACCCACACACATCGAGAACGTGAGACTAAAGTCGCAACGGTGACTAAAGTCGCAACAGTGACTAAAGTCGCAACGGTGACTAAAGGCGCAACGGTGACTAAAATCACAGCGGTGACTGAAGTCACAATGACAGGTTGCACTTGTGTTTTTGACACGGTACCGAAAGTGCGGATTTCTATGAGGCCCTTTCCCCAAAAGATGTCGATTTTCAGTTGAGTGTTGGAGCTGCATCGGTACTATAGTTGGCGTCTTGTGCGAGCGAAAGTAACCATAATCAACACAAATAACCACGATTGAGTTGCCATTTGTCCACAAGTCTCAAATCCACGTCCGCCGCCAGCAATAAATCAACGAGTAACCATAAGCCATTTCGAAGCCCACACAATATAGCGTAAACAATTTGGTCCTTTTGAAAAATGAAGTTCAAGGTACTGACATTCCCGGTATGCAGATTACGCCAAGAAGATTTTGTTCAGTATATTCTTCGGATAAACTGAAGCCATGGTGTTCTTTCTCACCATATCTCGACGAGATCATCGAGGAATCTGATGAAGATAACAATGGAATCGAGGACGATTCCTTATCAGGAATGGCCTAGCTGTCACACTAACTATGCATCGAGTCGACTATAGAGACGAGAAACGACCGGCTTGTATTCGCGGATTAAGTAGGCTTTGGTCAATTAATAAAAATGTTTTTGTGAGTTGGAGATATTTTAAATATAATGAAAAAAAAAGGATCTTATCAATAAACTTAAAATTAACAGAACTATCTTTATTACAATTTTCGTAAACCCCTTCATCCTGACAGTATGATCTAATTGGTTGGTGGCAATGATGGGCAAGATCTGACCCAAGGAACCCTTGCCTACTCTACAAATGAAACTTCAACTAAGCGATAACTTTCGATAAAATGATGCTAATGATTTTAAAAACTCGACAAATATTTGTAGAGTTGGTTAGTTAATTGATTTTGAGAATGGTCAACATCCTCCTGAATGAGTGTCAACCTCCCCTATAAACTGGTCATATAAGAAACTCACTTTTAATGCAAATGGTCGTTGCCAATCGGTACTTTTGGTATCACTACTAGGTTTGTACAAGTCTAGGGTAGATACACTTCGGACTTCTGGTTTTTCCTTTTCTTTAAATTAGTTTTTCCTATATACATATTTAATTTTTCTTATATTTGTTTTGTATTTCCTAAATTTTCTTGCTATTTTTGCTTCATTTCTGGAATTTATTTGCATCCATCATCTACAATAATTTGTGTCACTTCGTTTTTGCTTAATGATGCGTCAGAAAAAATAAAAAAATGTATTGACTTTTAGAATCCTGGCTTTTCCTTTGAGGAACTTCCCGAAACCCCCTTTTTAGGTTGATGGTGAGATGAGGTAAAGGCCTCATCTCTTCACATTTCGCTATGGGAGGCCCCACAATTTTTTTTCATCTTTTCGGTCATGGGGGCCTCACGGTCGGGTTTGGTTTTTTCTTTTCAGCGGGTGTAGAAGGCCGAGGTCCACTGCCATCTGGGCCTGGTTTTTTCTCCTTTTTGCATAATTTTTTTTTATTATTATTTTTCCTATTACACTTTTTGAATTCTTCACATTACGAATTTATGAAATTAATTCCTGTTATGTGATAAATAAATAAATAAAGGACACATTGGTTATAAATAGGGCCGCGTTTTCAAAATTTGCGCCAAGGGACTTGAGAATTAGAAGCCCCCCCCCCCCCCCAAACCAATTTCTCATAATTAAAGATAATGAAAAAAAAACGAATTATTTAAAATTTATTTAATTTTTACAAAACCTTTAAAGCAGGAAAATACAGAAGTACAATATTTTATAGAGATACCTTTCGACTTTTCTTCTTTGAAAAAATTTCAATTATTTCATCAAATATAATTTTTCTTATATACTCTGATTCGATCGTCAGGATAGATAGGCTGTTTATCTTGACCTAACGTTGACCTGAGTGCACTTTTCACTCTTTTTAATGCTGAAAACGACCGTTCACCACTGCAGTTCGTTAAAGCAATTGAAAGATAGATTCGCAGTGCTACTTCAACATTCGGAAAAGTTGCTTGAATTTTATTTTTCAATATTAACTTCAAATATGATACTGGCAGTGAAATTTTGGAAGGGAATTTTTCATCTTGAATTAAATATCTGAATTGAATAATTTCTTCAATGAAATCGTCTTCCATGTCGGAACTATTTCTTCAATTTCCGACCAAAAAAAGTCATGAATCATGGCGCAAAAGCGCTGGCCATTGACTGTAACGGTAATGGCGACTCCTTCATCGTTTTCGAAGAAAAACGGCCCAATGACGCCGCCGGCCCACAATGCACACCAAACAGTCACTTTTTGCGGGTACAACGGTTTCTCAGCGGTCACTCACGGCCCCAGATGTGACAATTTTGTTTGTTTACATAGCCGCCGAGCGCAAAATGGGCCTCATCGCTAAAGAAGATTTTCTTCGGAAAATCGGCATCGGTGGCCTGCTGTTCGAGGACCCAATCTGAGTACTCACGACGCAATCTGTGATCAGTCGGCTTTAATTCTTGCGTAAGCTGGACTTTATAAGGATGGAGATGAAGGTCCAAATGCAAAATGCGCAACAATGTGCCGTAAGATAGGCCTAAATGCTGGGATCGGCTTGGAATCTACAAATTCGGGTATTCGGCCACACTTTCACTCACAGCGGCGATGTTTTCGGTCGAACGAGCAAAACGATGATGCACAGGTGTAGCAATGTCTGTCACCGATCCAGTTTCTTCAAATTTTTTCACTGTGTAGGCAATTGTGCGCTCACTGGGACGATCATGTCGACCATAATCTACGCGTAATGCACGAAACGTGGCCACCGCAGATTCACCATTTTGGTAGAATAATTTAATAATTTTAACGCGTTGTTCAATCGTAAAACGTTCCATCTTGTAAAATGGCAAACCTTCAACTAAACCAATACCAGTTTGGAATACACTGACATTTGACAGATGTCGAATGGCAGGGCTTTACTTTCCGAAACACGAAATAGATAACCCTTTATTTTCAATTGTGGTGCGTAAAATAAGTGGATGTAAAGTAAGTAGACTGTATTAGTAAACATCATGATGTAAGAAGAGTCTACTTCATGGTAAACATAAAGAGATACATTCAGTGCGAATTCGGTGCAAATTTTGCGACTAGTTGAAAATACCATAAATAAGTAGAATATCATCAACCGTTTTGTATTTTACTTGAATAAATGTTCTTAGCTATGTTCTTTGAAGGAACCTTAACAGATTATTCGATGATTATTCAAATTAAACACAACTCAATTGATATAATCGTACAATCGACATTATCGAGTACCACGATTATACATTTCAAAAAATAATTTTCTTATTTTACAAAACTCATTGCAAAGGAGACCTTCGTATCAAATTATCTCGTTATAACTTTTATTGCGTACGCTTATTTAAACTTAGTTTTCTTTTTTTTTTATTTCTTTTTTTTTTTTTCTTTCGCCGTCTGTGGCGCCCTGGGGCTTGAGCCCAATAAGCCCATAGGTAAACGCGCTACTGGTTATAAAGGAAATAATGGACGTAAAGGACATATATGTAGATATAAGATGACATAATAAGCATAAACGACATATCCACGATGTATATTTTATTCTCAATAATGGGAAAATGTCTATCTTTTACAACCATAAATGAGCACATAAAGGGCATATTGGACATAAAATACCCAGCCACGACCACAACTACCCCACAGAGGGTAGTTATGGTCGTGGCTGCGATGATCTTTTTCAAGCGAAAGCCAAATTATTCGCAGCGATTAGGTGAGGTTTAACCAATGCCGAGAGAATTTCCGTTTGTATTAAGGTGTGCGAGAAGTGTGCTATTCGGGACAAACTAAATACACTTGCGAGCAAAAATACTGAATCGAACCGAAAGCACGTGTAGTTGTATGTATATTTTAAAAGTACGTTATGTATCCCTACAAATCGTATGTCATTTGAAAGTGCGGGATCTTAGCTTTACAATGATACCTTTTTTATCACCATTTAATGAGTGTTTTATGAATGAACGCTACCTGGAGCTAAAAAGTCGGGAAATTGAACATTTATGAATGGGTTATTACAAGGCAAACTAACCCTATAAATGCATCCGCAAAGGGTTTTCAATGGTCAGTTGAATCTGGAAGGTCGAATGAATAAGTTTAAAGCAATAAAAGTCACAATTTTGTCATTCATGAATACCACGCCTCAGCAGGCGGCTCAAGTTGTCGCCCTATTTTCAGAAGGGCTTACTCAGAGAACAGTCGCTCGTCAACTAGGAATGAGTCAGTCTACTGTGTCAAGAGTGTTTCGGAGGAAGGTAGCTACAATCAGAGACCCCGACCCGGCCGCTCTAGGTGCACTTCCGATAGAGACGATCGTTTTATTGTGACAAGTATGCTACGCTACGAAATCGGCACCTCACGGGACGTGCAGCAGAATCTGAGGGACGTTCGCGGAGTAGCGGTAAGCGAGTGGACAGTGAGGAGACGACTAAAGGAAGCGAATTTGACGGTCCGTATTGTTCACCGACGAGACCAGAGTGTGTCTACATGGCAGTGACAAGAGGTCGGGTATACAGGCGTCCAGGTGAACGATTTGCGCAATGCTATATCACAGAAACGGTAGCATACCGGGCGGTTCGTGTATGGTGTGGGCGGGTATCTCTGTGGATTCAAAAACGGAAATTGTATTCGTGCCCTCTGGAGGCCGAGGAGGAGGACTGACAGCCGAACGGTATATTACCGTTATTCGACGGGACCATGTTGTTCCCTACGCAGCATCTATTGGCGATAACTTTACTTGAATGCACGATGTCACACATCGCGTCAAGCATAGCAGTTCCTGAACGAAGCTAATGTTGCGACAATTGACTGGCCTGCACGCAGTCCAGACTTAAATCCCATTGAGCTTGTCGGACGAGCTCAAAAGAAGAGTCCGACACAGAGATCCCGCGCCTTCGACTATCGACGAATTGAAGGAGGCCTTAATAGAGGAATGGAGCGAAATTTCTTTTTAAAAAATTAATAATTTCAATTAAAAATCGAGTACAAGCTGTGATTAGAGCAATGGGTGGTAATACCAGATATTAATAAATAAATAATTTTCTTATTTTGTAGAAAAAATTTTTGTTTTATTTAACAAAAACCTGACCACACTCCATTTTCGAAAATCCCCATTTTTCCTACTTTTTGATTTCAAGCCCCACTCTTTTAAAATCTATCTTCAAATATTGTTAAAAATGGTTGTAAAGCTAAGATTTCAAAATTTCTAATGATATACGATTTGTAGGGATACTTAATATATTTTTCAAAATATACATACAAATACACGTGCTTTCGGTTTGACTCAGTATTTTTGCTCGCAAGTGTAGTTGAAATGCTTGTACTATATCGATGGTGAAGCAGCCAACCTCCTATTTCAAAAATGGCATTTTTGGAGTCAGTTTACAATAAGAGTTTGTAAAAGTTATCTCCCAAAAACAACCCTGCTGTAAAAAAAAAATTTCCGCCAAGAAAAACTCCTCAGCCGTAAAAAGGATTGATATGAACACAATATTGCCAAAGTACTCGTAGCTTCGCACCTCGCTCTAGGGTATGCATATTGAACGCTGATTGCATTAGTTAATTTCTTTCAAAGCTGATTGGCGGGGAGCTTCGTAGCCTAAAGACTCACCGCCGAACGGATTTAATGACAAAGTGACAGTGATAATGACAACGATGTCGCTCTGATAAAGTTATGGATAAGTAGTTGCGTGCGGATCATGCTGTAAGCTCTTATGCCAAGTATTATTGTCTTTTCGCCCGGATCTCGTTATAAAGCCCCCGCCTTACAAAAGACTAGAAATGCACTTCAGGCCAGAAGTGATTAATAGACTATTTTCTACTGCGTTCTTCTTCAGATTGTTCAACTTATTTTGTTTAATGGGAGCTCCCCGCCAAACCACGTTGAAAGAAATTAACTAATGCAATCAGCGTTCAATATGCATACCCTAGAGCGAGGCGCGAAGCTACGAGTACTTTGGCGGTATTGTGTTCATGTCAATCCTTTTTACGGCTGAGGAGTTTTTCTTGCCGGGGATTTCTTTTACAACACGGTTGTTTTTGGGAGATATCACATCTTTTTGCATAGTAGTAGTAGTAATCCAGATGGCGCAACGGTAAGCACGTTCGCCTTCTATACATTGGGCTCCGGTTTGATTCCTACTGAATGCGGTAGTCTTTGATAAAAAAAAAAAAGGGGATTTACATGCCGGACTATGAGTCCTCTCAGGTTACCCATTTGGGGTAAATAGTTTTCTTGCCAAGAATATCATCTGTTAAAGGCACTTTGAGTCCTTTGAACTAGAAATCAAAGGACTCAAAGTGCCTTTAACAGTAGTTTACTGCATTCGTCTCATCACCCCCGATAATATAATACTCATCTTGCCTAAATATCGCTTCCTTGCCAAGAACATCCTTTTTCCTGCCCAAAGGACTCAAAATACAATACCTTTAACAGTCTACTGCATTCGCCTCATCACCTCCAGTCATGTGATACCCATCTTGCCTAGACATCGCTTCCCATCTTCCACACATTGGAAAAAATCATCTTGCATCATAATTCATATCTCATATGCCATAAATGAAACCACCTAAATCATATACCACACAGCATGTTTTTTTTCTTTCCAAACATCCTAAGATGCAGCCATACACATTCAGTTTTAATTTTTTCATGACACACTTTTCATTCATGCACTTGCCAAAAGCCAAAAAGCCTTGGTCACTTTACCAGTTTTTTTTTCGATTTTTTCGTTTTTCTTTGGCGGGGCGGGACGCCCCCGCGTCCCTAGATAAAGCACAACATGGACATAGAGGTCTTGGATGTTGCTGCTTCTAACGGGTTTTCGCTGAAAATAACAATAGGCGTGTTTTTTGCGTAGCCGTGTAGGGTGTCTGCCCTGGTTGTGCAAAAAAATGCTCTAGGGCAGCATCCAGGATAAATTCCGAATCGTGAAGTTGTCTGCACTGACGTCAAGTAGTGCGCCTCGTATGTGGTGGAAATAAATAAAAAATTCGAATGAAATATCAGTTTGATTGTCGGATCGTTTATTTATCGCGACAGCGGACATTAATAAACTTGGCGTACCGCTCTAACTTAACAAACATCATTCAAACGAGCTATTTATCATTGACAGCTACAAGTGCAACTCTATCCAAATGGGTCGCGGGTTCGATCCCCAGCAAATTCTAATCTTTTTTTTCCTTTTTTTTTGTTCCATTGATATTTTTAGTAATCCTATTGAAAATCTATTATTTAATAATAGGCATGGGCCCATCAGGGCAAGACGTAATATTAGTTTAGTAATGAATTTGGCTGAGTGACAGAAACACAAGCGTTGCCAACATCGACATGTTACGTTCTACACGACACCAGAGCCATCTCTTGTGTCATGCATGTGGAATTTATTGAGGGGTTATAGCGTGTAGGGCAGCCACCCAAATAATTTATCCCGGTTAATGTTGTTGGTGTAACGCGTGTGTTATTTTACCCTACACGCGATGAATTCCCAAAAAAACACGCCCAATATAGGCGGTCGAGCAATTGATGCATCAATATTTCAGAAACACGTTAGAAAAAGAGAAGAGTAAAGAGGAACACGTTAGAAAGAGAATTTACATAGGAAGTTGTGAATCTTCACCATCAATATATAGTTTATTGCTTATAGAACTGTAGGTAGATGTCTAGCCAATGTTTCGCTAGTCAAGACCCACTCCTGTCGCGAAATTTGTCACTGTCTGCGAAGAAAATCAAATATTAAGACATCCAGCTACAGTGACTATTTCCAATAGAACCATTAATCAGAGGATGGACACAAGTATAACGAAGTCAATAAATACGTCAATACCCTGAGGACACAATAAACTCACCTGGCTCCATATCCATGAAACTTTCCAGACAACAATCTCTGACCACATAGTAAAATCATAATTTTCTCACTGTCCTCGACGCGCGACTAAGTTTTCCAGCCAAGTGGAATTCAATGTTTCCTCTCTCTAGCTGTCCAGATGATTGATTTGAAACATTCCTGGATGTCCGTTCTGTTACAGCTGTCGACGAAATGTTACGCGTACAAATTGCTTTCAATCGAAAATTTATGAGAAGAGAAGTCATGTAATCGATTGACCCAAATTTCATTTGCCAATCAGCTCTACTCTCGAGGCATACATATTTGGTACAGTTCCAATCATCCGACATCTGCTCCATCCACTCGTGACTTGCTGGCTAAATTTCATCCTTCGGCCAAGAGTTTTCCGAATCAATTGATTGACTGTAGAATTTAATTGCCTTCAAGTGTACCCTTTTACGTTTCAATGAGTTTTACCATTAGACGAAAGGCTTGAAGGTGATATGTGAGAGTGTTTCGAGTCCTTTTGTGGGGCATGCGGTCAGTGTTAGGTCCGTTGGTTTTAAGTTTGCCGTGGTTACCCTATAATTGGGTTAAATTTTCTATGGGCAGCGATTAATATATGACGAGCCGTTTGAGTGGAGAAAGTTCGTCGAGTGGTCTGATAAAATCTTGATTTAATCAGTTTTGAAATTCCTTTTTGGTTTCTTAAGTCGATTTCATTATTGAGCAGACTGGGCGAAGCTCTAATACATCCAATTATCACTTTTTTTAAAATGGTTCGCCTCTTAGACGATCGATGGATTTTGACCAACTTTTCAGACAGCTCATGTCCTTGAACCGACAGCATGGCTGATACCTTTTTGGTCCATACATTCATATAATGGACTGGTATGCTGTCCTATGAATGCTGTAATGTGCGTTTATCCGTTTCTCGCGCATTTTCCGTGGTCCGATCCCAGCTAAATTTGGTATGAAAATTCTCTGAATAACTCTTAGCAAAGTTCGAAGTCGGCTTTTTGAATTATTACCTTATTTAACGGTACTTTTTCTTTTCTAATCAGAAAGTTGCTTCACCAAGTCTTTCTTTAACTCCACCGAAGCCTGTCCCAAGCCAGTGTTGTGAAAGGAGAAGAGGAATGATAGCTGCAGCCTGACTGGCTGAATTACTCCTAAGCGTCTCGAGTCATTAGGGCGACTACGTGATTCATACTCGGACCTGCAACACAGTTGTGTGAGCTCTCGGACGTTATGAAACACCTGAAACAGCTATCACCGAGGCTACCCCTGAATACGGTTTAGCGATGGACCGTTAAACCATCCTTGTAAAAACTACTCCATGTCAAGAAATCTGCAAAAAAAAGCATCCGATTGGACGGATCAACAACGACGACCACGCCACGTTTAACTGATTATATTGTACTTTTGGATACTGGAATGTACGCTCCCTGAACAAACCGGGGGTCCTACAACATGTCGAGAATTACAAATTGAGCATCACTGCAGTCCAGGAAACAAATTGTCTAGTGAGCGAGATCAACGACAAGAAAACGCACTCAATTTTCAAAAGCGGTAAAACATCTGGACACAAGCAGTTAGGAGTTGCGCTTATCGTGAACAAGCGCCTCAAACTGCGTGTTATTGATTTCAAACCCATCAATGAAAGGTTGTGTGCGATTCGCATTAAGACTCGATTTTTCAACCTCTGGCTTATCAACATTGACGCCCCCACTGAAGTGAAGGAAGAAGCAGTGAAAAACGGGTTTTTCAACCGCCTGCAGATATTGTTCGACTCACTTCCAACAAACGACGTCAAAATACTGGTCGGAGATTTCAATGCGAAAGTTGGGAACGAGAGTTGACATTGACCACTGGAGGATACAGCCTTCACGAGAATAATCGCGAAGTCGATGCAGCAAGAATCCTATCTTAAGTTCAGCCTGCCCCACTGACGCATTCATAAAGCAACCTGGAAATTGTAACCAACTGTGTTGCTTGAGGTAACCCTCAACTGAGGACGAAGAATAATTTTGAATTGGGACAAGTTTATCCATTCCGCAGTCAGTCTTTTTTCTCTGCCATCGCTTGCGCTTGTAGCTGAGAGTATTTTTTGTTTGTTTTCTCTCCGCCGACTGTCTGTACGATAAATAAGTGCACAAACGGGTGTCCGATGGTCTTATCCTGGAGAAAAGCTCGCTCGTTCGCTTATCCAAGCGGGAGATTAACTTCCCGTGTTTCGGCCGTTGACGGGTTTACGTCGCGGAGAAGGCTGCGCGCTAGCTGCTCAACGCTGAGGTAAGTCGTTAGAAAGGAAACCTTCACTGAAACGCATTTGGCTTACAAATCATTTTAAACCACTCACAGGTGAAAAATAAAAAACACAAAAATCGCAAAACATCGGGAGTTCCGTCCACCAGAAAAGGAAGAAGCAGAGGCAGCGTTGCCCCCCTTGACGGGAGCGGTGTTCCTGCGTTCCGCCTAGTGGGAAAAAAACGGCGGAGAGGGGAAAGACGTGCCAGGGAAGCTTTTCGACTGCCATCTTATTAATTCGAGTGTCCTCCGGTACAGAAGTGATCGAATAAATACAAACTTTGGAAAAAAAGAATAAAAGAAAGTAGAAACATTCAATGCATAGCTACTTAAAGAGAATACTATTACTACTACTATAATATAAGGGAAAACCTATGAAATTCAATCCTTTGTTTTGTCTCCTGATTTTGAGTAGGGTGCTTCTTACTTCCGCTTTCATCGCGTAGTTATAAATTGTTTCGTTAAGTCACGCAGCTCAACCCAAAGTTTGGGGAAATAGCGCGGAGCCTCAACGCCATCAGAGGGCCTGTTCTAGAGACGGTATGGGAATTTTGCCGGTCATTTCTTTTTGTGAATATCCTGTGAGGGACTTCCCGTGTTATTTAGGCACTCGGGCAGACGTGTGATTTTTTTTTTGTAGCGATTACAAGGCCGTTTGACCTACAATAACCCCGCCCACACTACCGACCGCTGAGCTAGTGTCGAGCACGTGTCAACTCAGGTCAAGTCTGAGGAAATTTCGGCACTTAGGTATCACGGCGGGTCTGAACGACCAGCCTCGATCTTCGTCCTAAGTTGAGGGTTACCTCAAGCAACAGAGTTCGTTACAAAATCGACGGATACACGCGCCGTCAACCAGATTAACCACGTCCTATTTGTGTAGGACCCCTTCAGTGCCTCAATCAAGAATCAGCCCGTACCTGTTTGCGGTACGGCGCACGCATACGGATATGCAGCCGCCCTTGAAGAAAAACTGACACTTATGCTACACAACACCGGCAACATAGGTGTACACGGGTTTTGGTAAGAACTAAAAAGTTCTATCAAGGAGGCCACAGAAAAGGTCGTGGGACATAAATCCCGGCGACCGCGAAATAACTGGCTCGACGAATAATGCCAAAAATCACTTGGCGAAAATAACGAAACTTACAGACAATATATCCAGCGTCCAATTAGAGCTAAGAGAGAAAAGTATGACGAGCTACAGCGAATATCAAATAGAATAATTTGACGTAAGAAATGAAACGGGGGCAAAAATTCCTCTTCCAGAGTCCTCCGCGTGGGCGCCCCCTGGGACGGCAGTGGTCACTGACCATTGTTAACCAAGGTCAAGCTGCCAGTGATGGCCGTGCGATGATTTGGTTCATGTAAATCTTCCCCCTGTGGTGTGGGGCGTAAAATGATACCACGGCCTTTCCCTTTGCCGGCCTGTCGTTAAAAGCGACAAACAATAGACAGGATGTGTATGTCAGCAACTTGCATTATCTGAAATCTTTTATATGCTAACGAAACGTCATCCATGCCTCGGATAATGACTGACTCAACGGTTACGAATTTTAACTATCATACAATAACAAACATTGGATTCAGGAATATGCGTACTCTCCTGGAAAATCGATCAGAAGGTCAACAGAACGCACGATTTCTTCAATTCGAGAGTGATTTTCTGAGGTATAACTTAAACATCTTAGGAGTTAGTGAAATAAGATGGTGGAACAGCGGAGAATTTATCTCTCCAATGGGTAGCACTCTAATGTTTTACTCCGGTATAGCTACCGGTAGTTGTCATGAGTCAGGTGTGTGGCTCCCTTTAACCAGACCCGCTCGAAACTGTCTCTTATCCTGGAATCCGGTCTGCGACCGAATCATGACGGCCAGGTTCCGGACCAAAATGAGAAACATCTTAATAATATAATGTTATACTCTAAGTGAACCCGACAGTGTCTTGGCGAAAGACTCCTTCTACGAAGACCTAACGCCGTTCAGAGCAGAACACCTAAAGGTGACATTATAATAGTTATGGGCGATTCGAATGCAATAGTTGGCGCTGACAACTATGGGCTGACACATGTGATGGGGAGACACGGTCTTGGTGATCGTAACGACAACGGTGAAAGATTTGTAGAGTTCTGCAACTTTTACAGTCTCTTCATCGGTGGTACTATGTTTGAGCATAAGGACCACCACAAAATCAGATCGACCATATTGCCATTAGTAAAAGATTAGAGAGTTGCCTCCTGGACATTCGAAACAAGAAGGGTGCCGATATTGGTATTGGGAAGAGACCATTATCTTATGTTCAGTAATGTTCGATTGCGTATTGCAACCGTGCGCCGTCCTACTGACGAAAGACCCAGGCGCCGCAAATTCAACACCGCTCGGCTAAAAAATCCAGCTGTCTTACAACAGAATAATGACCATCTTGCACAAAAAGCAGCTGAGATAGCTTGTCACCCAGATAGTGACATAAATGAAAACTGGGATGCCATAAAAAATGCGTAGATTGATAGCGCAGATACCATCCTTGGCACAAACCCGGATTGCTGGAATAAACCCTGCATGCCCGAAGCTCCATGGCAGCGGATTGTTGAAGGAAAAGAATTGAAGGTTCGTTTGGTTGCAGCATCAGACGGCAATGGAAGCAGCATCGAACTCCTTTACCGTCAGAGAGCTCGAGAAGTTCAGCGTAGTTTGCGGCGCGATAAAAGAGTTTATGCGAATTCTCAGCAGAAGAAGCCGTAACAAGTAACAATTTAAACGCTTATACAGTGTTATCAAGGAGTTTACAGGTGGTCGTAATTCCTGCTAACATCCGGTGATGGATAGTGATGGAAAGCTATCTATTTTGGAAGAAGATCCAATAAGGAGGTGGAAAGAACACTTCGCCGCGGTCTTGAACCATGTAACCTCTGGTGAAATCCCCTCATATATGTAAATAATTTAGATAACCATCAAAATATGCATATACGGTCCACTGCTCCGACTAAAGAGAAAATAGTCACTTAATTATTGCACTGAAACGAGGAAAGGCCGCCGGACTCGACGGTATCGCTGCCGAAACTTTATCAAGGCAAAAATAACTGCCGATTTGCTGCACCCTGTACAGAGACCTTTCCCACTAATTGTAAGTGAAAGGAAGCTTTGATCATCAAACTTCCAAACAAGGGTAGGCTCACAGACTGTAATAATTGGAGAAGCATTTGTGCGCTTGCGTTGCCAAGATAATAGCTAAAATCGTCCTGGAAAGACTAAAGGTTTATTTAGAAAGCACAATTGATGAAGAGCAGGCTAGTTTCCATCCGGATTCTCCTGTGTCGATCACATTAACACCTTGCGAATTATCATCTAGCAATGCGCTGAGTACGATTCTCCGCTCATTTGCTTTTCATCGATTTTAAGAAGGCTTTCGATAGTGTGAACCGGGATTCTATATGGGCGGCCTTGCGCATGAGAGGCATCTCTGAGTAGCTTGTGGCTATTATTAAGGCAACCTATGACGGCGCGAAATGTCGCGTTCTGCATAAAGGTAAGGTGTCGGGGGACTTTGAGATTCGCAGTGGAGTTCGGCAGGGGTGCATCCTCTCACCGATCCTATTCCTCATTGTGATCGGCGATGTGTTACATGCAGCCCTATCCGGACTCGACAGAGGAATTCAATGGACTTTGACATCTTATCTACAACATCTTGACTACGCTGACGACATATGCCTACTCTCCCACAAAATCATGGATCTGTCCGCAATGGCGTTAGATCTCGAGAGGGAGGCAAGCAAGGTTGGGCTAAAGATTAATACCAACAAGACCAAGGTGCTTAGCCCGCCGTTGCGAAAAAGAAATCCGACATCTATTGCCATCAATATTAATGGGCAGCCTGTAGAGAAGGCAGACAACTACGTCTACCCGAGTAGCATTGTTGCCGAAAATGGTGGTACGGAGCAGGATAGCGCTCGTCATATCAACCAAGCTAAATGCGCCTACAGCATGCTGTCCAAAATCTGGCAAAACAGTTATCTCAGCATAGAAACTAAGCTGGGATTGTTTCGCTCCCTGGTACTGTCTGTGCTTTTGTACCAGAAAGCTGCAAGTTTTTGTCAACTCATGTCTTCATCGAATTTTAAGAATTTTCTGGCCCGAAACAATATGAAACAAGCTAGCCGAAGGTATGATACCCTTTACGCTACGCGTGAAGGGTGTCACACCTTTTTGTGACTTATGGTGCATTTGCCACTTTGAAATTAGTAGTAAAACTTGTTCCGATTTCACTGTTCCTATGAGAGGTATACGAAATTTTCGGTCGATTTCAACCAAATTTAGGAACGTGGTTTGGCAGTTAATATGATTAAACAATGTGAAATTTGGTAAAGATACCTTCAGAAATTAAATTGTTTTTCTAACAAAACTTGTTTCAAACATAAACATCGGGGCCTCAGCATCGAATTTGTAGACGACTTCATGTACCTGGGTTTTAACCTGTCAAGGGACGCCAATGAAACTGCCGAAATCAAGCGAATTAAGAAATGGAAAATTAAAAATATGAAATACGGATGTATCGAAAACATTGAGAGTGGGGAAAATATGGCAGATTACCCATGGTCCCGAGTGGAGATTTTATGAGTTTTTCATCAGTCAGGCCGCATTTAGCTTACTTCGTTCAGGAGAACACAGTCCAAGAGTAACAGTAGAGAGACAACGAAAAAATTCGGAACAGCAATGCATGATGTGTTCGCAAGATTCCTAGTCCTCCTAAAGCTAATAAAGTTTGAAAACAAGATGGTATCAATTTAGTTAGCCCCGCTCCATTTTCGGCTCTAACCTTGCGAGCGCAATTCGAATCCTAATATACCCTACTTTTCTGAAAATGAATTTTTCATTTCAATCAGCGAACTGACACCATTCATTCATCATGAAGTACTTTCATAGTCGAACAAATTCGTCTTCCTTTCTTTACGCAAACAATTGACAACACTATCACCATATTTACGAAAAGCCCTCTTTTAACTTAATTACACTCTTATCCACGGGGACCTGAAGCAAGTTTATTGCTCCAAATCCATTGCATTAACATCCTTTCACGTCGAGCAATTATTCTGCAAGTACGGATACAATGCTTCCATGGCCATCTTTTAGTGCTCATTGTTTGCAACGAAAATACTTCAAGATTCAGGCAGAATCCTCGACCCCCTTTCTCGTACTCATCGTCAAAAGGAATCCTTGTCCCCCCGGTGCGTCGCACTCCGTACAGCCGAGCGCTTTGATTATGATGAAAAATGAATCGAAGATTAACTCGGATTCAACATGTCAAGCTGAAATTTTCACGGTGTCTTAACGTTGCTTATGCACCGCTTTCGGTTTTGTGTTGCTACTGATAACCACGATTTTGAGAACGAACTATGCCAAGACTTTGTCTGGTGAAGTCCTTTCTAATCCACCGGCAAGTTTTCATAGCTCCCATATCCTTGTATCTTATAACAACAGCCCAATAGCACAAGTAAAGAAAGAACCCCGTCATACAGAGAAAAATGAATGAGAAGTTCATGGAAATTTTTGAGATTTCGGCACAGTGATTTATGGTACTCCTGACGAAAAGATAACTTTGGATGGGGTCATCGTCGTATCGGAGATTTTCCTAACCCTCCGCGTTGAATGAAAGGACATTTATTATTCATGAAATAGTGTAGAGGAAAGTACACCGGTGTTCTGAACTAGTTTGCTGGTATTTAGGGAGTTCACTGGCGAAACAGGAGCTTGACGTTCCGCGTAAAAAAATGGGGTAAAAGACGAATGGCAGCCAACAATGAGCGTTGTCCTCTGCTATGTTTTTTTTTTTTGAAACTAACGTTCAGCCGAGGGCAGTTCAAAAATTCATCCACCATTCTCTGCGGGCTTTAGTTTAAGGATTTTTTTTTATATTCGCCTCCGCCTTGCAGCTCATTCATCATACTGAATTCATAGTTTCGCTTAAATATTCAATGCGAAATCCCTGAGAAAATTGCAAAATTGAAGAAGCATCCTAGATTCCCTTCACGATACTCTATGAAACACAGTGTTTCTTTTTTTTTGTTCGAGGGTCCTTCGACCACTTCATATAGCCAATGGTAGTTTCTCGTCCTATTTATTGGAACAAACTTTAATTACAGTAATTATTCGTTGGCTTATGCTGTCTTGCTCGAAGAATTATGGATGCTTCTGTGCTAGGTTGGCACGTGCTTTCCGATGCGATGGTGTCGAATCTTCGTTGAATCCCGCTAGTAGTCCGCAATGGCCGGATAAGGTCCTTGTTCGCCAAAGTATATGGCAACAACCGGTGTTAATGCATAATTAAGGAAATCATTGGCTGGCAATTTAAAATACAATACAAATGTAATTGAGTATAGTGGGTGTTATCAGGAGGGTGAATTTATGGCATCAAGATTAAGATATTTTGCTCGGTTAATTGGATTTTTCGATACAGTAGTGTGGAAGATATATGACGTTAATTAGAAGAATAGTGGTCGCATGGTGTGAAAAGGGAGATGAATTTTTCTTTTAATTCAATTAGGTGTTGGGGTATGAATCTACGGTTCAATTTGTAGACACATAATTGAAGTTTCAGGAAAATTAAGAAAAAGCCCAACCAATGTTGCGATGATTAACATGTACGGCATTCTGGACTTACAGTTATTATTGGGGAATTATGTTGCAGTCAATAAGAGTCTTTTTAATCGATAACTTATGGTTTCATAATTAGCTTATCGATTTGTTTAAGTTAATCTTTGTTCTCGAGATGTGTAGTTAACGGGAAACTTTCGAAGAATTACCCCTGACAACAAGACCCTCATTGTTCAATACTGTGACAGAACTTAGCATAAAGAAATTCGTCAATCTCATCGAAGAGTTTGAAATAGATATTTGTTTCTGTATGACAACCTATTACTATTATTGTCCTACATTCAAAAGAGTCTTCACAATTTACGATAATGAATTTTCATCTGTGTTGTAATGTTTTACCGTGTATTTTCTCTTTTTTTTTATGTTATGCTTCGTTTACACGTGGACATTGAGCCAATCATTAAACATTCGCGAGAGCATTCTGCTGTGTTCTTGAGCATTTGGGATAGTATACGAACAACTACCAAGTAAATTTCGTTCCCGACAAGCTCACAGGGAAGGAATAAAGAAAGACTGGTTGCTGAAAAGATACATATTTGCTCATGGACCAGTTAACAGAAAATTACCCTTCGTCTGTTTGTTGCCATTTGATAGGAGCCGCAAAGTAATAGTATGCGTATTGTTGATTCGTATGCATATTGTTGTTGTTTTCGTTAGGAGACATTTTTTGAAAGCATTGTCTTTATTGAAGGAATTAGTAGATATCGAGTATGCATTTTCCAACCGCAAGTACATATTATTTATTTATTTAAATAATCAAGCAAATCACTGAGCAGGATAAAAAAAATCCAAAAAACAGTAAATACAGTGTAAATT
This sequence comes from Chloromyia formosa, assembly GCA_964017055.1. NCBI lineage: Eukaryota > Metazoa > Arthropoda > Insecta > Diptera > Stratiomyidae > Chloromyia > Chloromyia formosa. The sequence goes on along the minus strand of OZ024813.1, from coordinate 97,238,778 downwards.
CGAAGATACCAAAGATGATGTGAATTCAGAACTTAAATAATAATAAAATTTAAAAAGAAAAAAAGAAGGATAATAGAATAATAATAATAAGGGAAATACATAAAAAAGAAAAACAACTCCAGTATTAAATATGAAGGAAAGGAAAAAAAGTGTAAAAGAAAGAAGAAAAGCAAAAATGTAAAAGAATATACCAGTTAAGGAAAAACTGAAAAAAAAGATACAAAACTTTATGTCAGTATCCAATGACTATCGAAGACTAGTTTCGAGCGCGTGTTGTAGAACGGAACACGGAAGATAATGCGCTCTTGAAGCGATGAGAGTAACAAACCACGGCACAATCTGAAGACAAAGCACTCATCTAGAAATATCCTTCTCTTTTGCAAGGATAACAAGTTGAAAATGTAAGACGTTCGACATAGGGAAGGTAGGGAAGATTAAATTTATACATTAAGGCACGAGTGAATTTCCGTTGAACTGATTCTTAGGAGTTGGCAGATGCGGATGACGAAGGAGACCATACAACAGAGGCATATTCTAAAATGCTACGGACAAGTGAAACAAAGAGATTAACAGAGGTAGAAATGGGACAAAAATCGTGAAAACAGCGTAGGACGAATCCCGCGAGTTTAGATGTCTGATTGTAGCGCTAAACAAACTTCAGGGAAAGAAACAGACGAAAAAAGCTTCCAGTCATCAGCGTAAAGTAGAGAAGGGTTTTCGAGAAGAGATTGTAGACCGTTGATAAAGAATACGAAAAGTAGCGGTCCTAAGATTGAGCCCTGTGGAACGCCAGACAAAGGACAAAAAGAAGAAGAAATTGTGTTATTGAAAACTACACTAGAAGAGCGATCAAGAAGATAGGACGAAAACCATGAGACAAGAAAATATGGGAAATTAAGAGCAGGTAGTTTATCAAGCAAAATGCCCTGGTCGACCGTATCGAAAGCCTTAGAGAAGTCAGTATAGATGACATGGACATCAAAATGTTTGTTGTAGGATTTAGCGACAAAGTCAACAAATTCTACCAAGTTGGTAACTGTAGATATTTTCTTGCAGAATCCATGCTGATTGGGACAAATCAAGTGTCCAAAGCAGTCTAAGTGTCTCCATACACTGTCGAACTTGAGCACGAACCTGGTACAAATGTCCTCTGACACACACCTACACTTCACATAGGTGTGAAGAAAACCGGTCCACTTGTACTAGGTTCGAGTTCGAGTTCGAGCTCGAGTTCGGCAGTGTATGGTGACACTTATACGTAGTCGAAGACAATTCGCTCAAGGAGTTTAGAACAACTTGAAAGAAGGGAGATAGGGCGGTAGTTGGAAACATCGTTAAATAACCTTTTTTAGGAATTGGGACTATGTAGGACGATTTCCATTGAGACGGGAATATACCTTTTTGAAGACTTTTATTAAAAAGTGTAGCAAGCGGACGAGTTTTCTTAATTAAATAATTAGGTATACCGTCGGGGCCTGAAGATGAGCTGCATTTTTTAACTGATTTTTGAAGAAAAAATCAGTTATTAGACCCTCCCTCGCAAAATGTTGTGGACACAATTACAGTCGAACGGAAGTCGTAAGCAAAATTAAACTTTTCAGTTGATAGATGTCAGTAGGGAGCCGGCGGCTGTTGAAATCCAGCAGTATCGATCAACCGGTTAAAAAGTTACAGCTATATAACGGCAAAATTATCTAAGCCTATTAGCTCCATAACGGAAAAAGCTAACTAGATCAAACTTGTCCAGTACGTAGACGACAATAAGGACTAGCCTATTATGGAATTTCATTAAACATCCATCAAGCGGTTAAAAAGTTACAGCTAAATAACGGCATAATTTTATAAACAAAATAACTACGTAACGGAAAAAGCTAGCTCAGCGAAACTGATCCAGTTGGTGGATGTTACGGAGGATTGGGCTCTTATCTAATTTCAGAGAAATGCATCAAACGGTTTAAAAGTTACAGCTATATAACGGCTAAATTTTCTAAGCAATATAACTCTATAATGCAAGAAGCTAGCTAAATGAAACTTTTCTAATTGGTGGGCGATCGTCAGAACTGGGCTCCTATTTAATTTCAGCATCATCAATGGGTCAGTTCCAAAGTTACAGCTATATAACCGTAAAATTTTGAAACCACAATTTATTTATGTATAACGGAAAAATTTAGTTGAACGAAACTTGTCAAGTTGGTGAAAGTTATTGAGGAATAGCTTCCGGTGGAGTTTCAGGAAAATCCACGGTACAGTCGGAAGGTTACAATAACATAAAAGCAAAAAGTAATAAGCAAAAATTTACCTACATGAAAGGCATTTAGTTGATGAAGCTTAAAATGAAACCGGAGATAAATAAATTCATATACGGATATTATTGTAAAATCAATCGAACAGTTAAAAAGTTTCATCATCTGAAAATATCGCCCGCATATCGAAATACATAATTCTGCAACTGGACCTGGTACTAACAACTGCAGTTAAGTATCCCACTCATATCATCATTATACATAAGCTCATAAATGATCCCGAATTAGCCCATATCAAAAAAGAGTTCCTCTGGCTTCACTGCGCCAGGTGTCTTTTTTTTCTATGTTAACACCAAAGCTTAGGGAATACCCTTTAATGCAATAGCATAGCTTTGGTAGGTGAGGGAATTAAGGTAAGAGGAAGGGGATGGGTTGAGCTGGATTAGACGAAATTAAATGACGGTGGACATTTTGTTTAAATTTCTGCAGGTCGTAATTGCAGGGGAAAACAGATGATGGTAAAGCGTTCCACATTCGAGTTGTTCTGTATACGAAGGAGTCATAATATTTTGCGGTTCGGCTGACACTAGTTTCGATGGTAAGATGGTGGGCACGAGTTGACTGCCTGGTGTTGCGTACAGGAAATGCAACATCGGCAATTAAACTACTTATTTCAGTAGAGCAGCGGCGTTTGAATTATCGATAAAAAAATGATAGACAACCAACGTCACGTCTGTGCTGAAGTGGTTCTATCCGGGAAGTTATATCGTCATCACCAATAAGTCTGAAAGCTTTTCGTTGAACTCTGTCCAATGCCGACAGTGCAGTCCAACCCGCACCGGCCCATAAATGGCAATTATATTCGAGTCTCGGTCTAATGTGACTCTTGTATATTAGCGCTAAATCAGATGGCGTGAAATATTTTTTGCATCTATTTAGGAAGCCCAGGCATTTCATTGCGTTTTTCGCAATGGAAAAAATGTGGTCAGTCCAATTAAGCTTTTTCGAGATGGTAAGACCTAATATATTAAGCGCTGGTGAGTCAAAAATACTCACTCCGACATGCGATCCCGATTAGTAGATGTTGTGCTCCTACGAGATTCAGTCACGGTACTAAAAGAGTACGTGCAGCCAAAAGTACTGTCATCGGCAAAACTGTGTATAGGGTTGGAAGTTATACCCAAAAGGTCATTGATAAACAGGAGAAAGAGGGTTGGAGACAGGACAGTGCCTTGCGGAGCTCCAGCATTGATGGTATACTGACTCAATTTCACTCCGTCAAGGTCGACTTGGATCGAACGGTCATGCAGGAAACTTTCAATCCATTTGATGAGCTTGGAGTCAAGACCAAAAGCATGAAGTTTAGCCAAGAGTGCTGAGTGTCAAACTCTGTCAAAAGTTTTGGAGATATCTAGAGCAATGACTTTGGCCTCACCGTATTGATGGATACAGCGATAACAACGCTCAGTGAGAAATGTCAATACGTCCCCCGTAGAGCGAGCAGATCGAAATCCGTACTGTCGATCGCTTATAAGATGGTGTGAATCTAAAATAGATAATTTATTAATTGAGAATTGACAAGTGTTTCAAAAACTTTTGACAAGATCGGTGTGAGTGCAATTGGCCGGTAGTTCGAGGGATCACTGGCATCACCCTTTTTGGGTATTGGTTGTATATTAGCAATTTTCCACTCAGATGGGAGCATACCCGTGTAATAGGATAAGTGGAATAACTTACGAAGAGGTTTTGCTAACGAGGATGCGCAATGTTTGAGAACTATAGGTGATATACCATCAGGTCCCGCAGATTTGGAGATGTCGAGTCTTGAAAGAATTTTGAATACCTGTCTTGTACGAAAATGTAGGTGCTCTTGCCTTGAGTCACACAATGGAATGGATGGTGGTTTTTGAGTTGTGGATGGGAGGCACGAGTTTGCGGCAAAGATCTCTGCAAAGAGATTGCCCTTATCCTGAGACTCGCTGTACACTTGGTCTCCATACAAAAGAGGTGGAACGGATGAAGACGTGAAGCTAGTTTTTACTGCTTTTACGAGCGACCAAAAGCCCTTGTCACCCTTCCTTTGAATAAACACTTTTTGCCTGATGCTTTTGTCATAGTTGTATTTGGCCGTGTTGATGGTAGATTTACAGGCGTTACGCACGGATTTATAGATATTTTTGAGTTCAGCTGAGCCACATAGTTGATAGGCGCGAAAAGCCGCTTCCTTGTTCCTAACTGCTTCTTCGCAATGGCTATTAAACCAGGGGGTAGTGATCGGTTTAGGGTTTTTGAAACTATGACTAATAAATGAACACATTCCGAACCATATAATATTTACAATGCTTTCGCTTATAAAATTGATGTTTTTTGTTGCGAAGCAGTCGGACCAGTCAAGTTCTCTAATGTATTTATTTAAGGAGGTCCAATCGGCTTTGTCATAATGCCATAGAAGTCTTTTCGCTGATGGTATGCTTTTACTTGGCATAAAGTTGTTGGGAAATCTAGCCGATACTAAACAGTGATCCGAACTGCCTAATGGACTTTCAACTAAGACCGAGTATTTATCAGGGTGGGATGTTACGAATAGATCTAGAAGATTGGCTCTTTCGCCGAGTCTATCAGGTATACGAGTTGGAAGATCAACTAATTGATGTAAGTTAAACGAATCACAAAAAAGTTCAACCAATTTTCCAGCCGGGCTTGTACCAGATGAGTGTCTAAGCCACTGGACGTTGTGGACATTGAAATCGCCTGCAAGAACGATTTCTGATGAAGGGAATTTCACTAATAGATCATCAATATTAGACGACAGTGCATCGAGGGAACGTTCAGGTTCGGCATCCGACATTTGGGGGCTGCGATATAAGAAACACAACACATTTAAAGGAAGAGATGAGAACGTCAACATAGAAAGACTCAATGGGAAAGTGTTGAAATATTGGCTGATTGGACAGAGTTAGAGAAAGTGGAATTGCTGGACTGGCGAACTGTGCTGGAAAAATGTGAAGCGAATAGTTCGCAAATTTCTTTAGGTGAATTGGCAGTTTGGTAACCGTAGAAGATGGAACAAGGGCGAGAGAAAGATGACCGCATATTTCTTACATAAGACCAGAACAACTGGCTCTCATTATTGCTGACACTATTTTCGATTCTTTCCAGGTAAGCGGTGGGTGCCGTTCGGATGAGGCGTTTAGTTTTGGCACAAAGTTTATGAAACAGCATGAGGTCTGAGTGAGGCTTGAAACGTTTATAACTAGAGTGAACACAGTTCTTTTTTCTGATAATTTTATGTATGTTCCAAGTAAACCAAATGGGACCTATACGAGGCTTAGAAGGGTGAGAGGAACAAACTCGTGAATAACACTCTGTAGAATGCTGTAGTGTAGAAGGTATCGACGGCAAGTACAAGTACGATAGTATCATTGTTAGCTTTCCGAAAGTTGTAATGGGTATTCTTGATATGTCAGTGAGAGGGTTTATTTTGAATATTCGTTTCAAATTCGATGGGAGGATGAAAAGGATCACAGGAAAGAAGGGCAGTACATGTCAAAGGAAGTTTGCTTAAAGCACGGTCAAGTGTACGATAAATGAAGTTGTGGGTAATGTCAAATTGTAACTGGGTTATGGTTTTGGACTGGCTATTGTTGCTATTCTAAATTACAATAATTTGATGATGAAATTTATTAGTGAAAGCAATAATCACACGAAAGCGAAGTTTAATTTAGATTGTTTTGAATTCTATCTAAACCTTTTATATAGTAAATCAATAAAGTCGTCCGTAAGTCACATACATTGTATGTATTTTTATACCCTAGGCCTAGACTTATAGTATAGGGTATATTGTTTTTGACACGACGAAAATATGTAACACCTTAAAGGAAGATCCGGAGGTATAGCAATGTATACATAGTATATAAATGATCAGGGTCACCTCCTGATTCGATTTAGCCATGTCTATCTGTCTGTCCGTCTGTCTATCTGTCCGCCTGTCTGTCTGTCCGTCTGTCTGTCCGTTCGCACAACTTTCGATAAAATGAAGCTAGAGCCTTGAAATTTTGGCAAAATGTTGGAAATATGATCTAGTTGGTTGGTATTGAAAATGGGCATTATCAGGCCAAGAGTGCACCTACCTCCCCTACATATGTAAAAAAAATAAATGTATCTATAACTCCCGATTAAATAAACATGAAAAGCTCTAGCTTTGGCAGATTGCTCGTGAGGACAATTTTATACTCTCCTGGGAAAACAAAATCGATCAGTTGAAAACTAACGGTAATTTTCTTACAATGAGCCCCGTACTACCCTACTTTTCAGGGTTTTTGTCTATAACTCTTAAACCAATTGACGTAGACACCTGATTTTCTGCTCGTAGCCCTGAGGTGAGAAGCTCCTTGAATTTTAGTAAGTTTGGCATAATCTGAACAAAGGAACGCCTACCTCCCCTACAAAACTCAAAAAGTTAAATATTACTTTAATTATGATAACTTTCGATAGAATGATACTAGCGTAGCGAGTTGAAAATTTGACAGAATGTTGGTAAAAAGATCTAGTTAGTTGGTATTGAAAATGGGTAGTATTCGAACCAAGGAACCCCTACTTCCCCTACAAATGGTACTTAAAATAAGCGATAACTTTTGATAGAATGAAGCCAGCGACTTGAAATTTTGGTAAAATGTTTGGAGTGAGATTGAGTTAGTTGGTATTAGAGATGGGCCACATGTGACCCAAGCAACCCCTACCTCCCCTACAAATAGAACTCAAAATAAGCGATAACACACGACAAAATGAAGCTAGCGACTTGAAATTTTGGTCAAATATTTGTAGTAGGATCCAGTTGGCTGATATTGAAAATATGTAAAATCCGACCAACGAAACCCCTACTTCCCCTACAAATGAAACTTCAAATAAGCGATACTTTCGATAGAGTGAAGCTAGAGACTTGAAACTTCGCTTAAATGTTTGTAGCATGATCTTATTAGTTGGTGGCAATGATGGGCCAGATTTGACCCAACATTTACCTCCTCTACAAATAAAACTTCAAATAAGCGATAAATTTCGAAACTCACTTTTAATGCAAATGGTCGTTGCCAATTGGTACTTTTGGTATCACCACTAGGTCTGTACAAGTCTAGGATATATACGCTTCGGACTTCTGTTGAAGGCATTTTGAGTCCTTTGGTGATGAAAAAGGGCATTCTTTGCAATAAAGTCATATGTAGGCAAGAGGACTGGGGGTGTTCAGGCGACTGCAATAAACTACTGTTGAAGAAATTTTAAGTCCTTTAGTGATGAAGAAGGGTATTTTTTGCAATGAAATCATGGGGGTGTTGAGACGAATTTCTTAGCCTAGACTACTGTTTAAGGTATTTTGAGTTCTTCAGTTACGAAAAAAGGACATGTATCTGTGTCTCAATAGATACTTTATCTGTTGCTCAATAGGTGCTGTATCTTTTGGTGTCTGATGACCAAAATATTTTGTATCTGTTGCTCAGTAGATAAGGACAACGGTCCAGGCGGCCAAGGCACGACGCTGGGTTGTCTCACCACAACGATGATATGACTCGTTCACATTCAAAACGATGTTGAAAGTACTTTCAATGCCCAGAAAAACTAGCTAAGAGATCTTTTAATGTAGCCTACCCACGAATTCAAGGCTGGGACCACCGACTTCCCGAGCTCTGGTGCTATGTTACTGCGTTAATAAATATCATTCTGTCTTATTAGCATCTTATATAGATTGGAAAATAGGCTGAGAGGTCTGAGATTATTAAATCATGCGACTGTTACTGAGTTCACGAAATGGATGGGCATGACTGGCTAGCCGGTTTCGATCCAAGGTGATACTATGTCTCGATTGTGATGTAGATCGGCCGTTATGGCATCGTAACTTCCTGCTAATTGAAGTGGTTCGAAGCTGCCTATAGACCAAAAGTTTTTATCTTTTGATATAATGACAGCTGAGGCAAATGGAGCGATATTTGCTGAAAAAAACGGGAACGTACGAGATGTTAGTTGTACTTTCAGGAAAATGAGTAATAAGCAAGACACCATGAGCTACCCTGTTTCACTAAAAAGCTAGGATTCGATGGGTTGAAATCAAGAATTTTCCTAAGTGAAGATGCTTTACCGGTCTCATAGATCCGCTCACAAAAAAATCTCCAGGACTTACGCTAAATTCTCAAATATATCTTGAATAGGTTTATTTCCTTTTTATAGGCGATCCAATCAAACTCCAGTTTGGTAAGGTTAGGTCTGTTAACGAACTCCCTGTATGAGGACTTGTAAGTGGAGGCCTGAGAATTCCCATCAGCTGGTTTAGGTACATGTGTGTTAGACGTGTTGTGGCCCATAAAAGAGAAACAAGCACTGCGAAAATAAGTCGCTGTGCGGTTGGCTTGGTGTTGGTCTTCATTTTACTGACAGTGAAAGTACTGATTGTTAAGCACTGACTCTTCAGTGTTGTCATTAGGGTTTGTGCCATATTATCCAGCTTCGGTGCAGTTTTAGGCTAACAACGTAAAGGAGTGATGACATCCGAGAAATTTTCCCGGTTCTTGATCCACTTTGTTTTTCTACGATTCAGAATGAGGATGATTCTCGCGCAGGTAGTTCTTTTAGACTGAACTGAAGGCAGGAGCCCGAAACGTATATACCCTAGACTTGTACAGACCTAGTGGTGATACCAAAAGTTCCAATTAGCAACGACCATTTACATTAAAAGTGAGTTTCCTATATGGCCAGTTTATAGGGGAGGTTGGCGATCATTCAGAAGGATCTTGACCATTCTCAAAATAGACTAACTAACCCACACTACAAATATTTGTTGAATTTTCCAAACCGCTAGCTTCATTTTATCGAAATTTATCGCTTATTTAAAGTTTCCCATGTAGGGAGGTAGAGGTTTCCTTTGTGCATTTTCAATAACAACCAACTAGACCGAAATTTCAATGCGATAGCTTCATTTTATCCAAAGTAATTGCTTATTTAAAGTTTCATTTGTAGGGGAAGTAGGGGTTTCGTTGGTCAGATTTTACGTATTCTCAGTGTTAGCCGACTGGATCCTACTACAAACATTTCACCAAAATTCCAAGTCACTAGCCCCATTTAATCGAAAGTTATCCCGTATTTAAGTTTCATTTGTAGGGGAGGTAGGAGTTCTTTGGGTCGGATCTATCCCATCTTCAATACCAACTAACTAAATCCTAATTCAAAATTTTAAGTCGCTATTTTCATTCGATCAAAAGATATCGCTTATTTGAAGTTTCATTTGTAGGGGAGGTAGGGGTTCCTTGGGTTGGATCTTAACCATTTCAAATACCAACTAGCTAAATCTTACTAATAACATTCTACCAATTTTCAACTCGCTAGTGTCATTCTATCGAAAGTTATTAAAGTAATATCTTATTTTTTGAAATTTTTGGGGGAGGTAGGCTTTTCTTCGATCTGATTATGCCCAACTTACTAAAACTTAAGCAGCTTCTCATTTCAGGGTTACCTGCCAAAACTGAGTTGTCAATTGGTCCAACAGTTATAGACAAAAACCTGAAAAGTAGGGTAGTACGAGGCTCCTTAGAAGAAAATTACCGTTAGTTTTCAACTGATCGATTTTATTTTTCCAGAAGAGTATAAGATGACCCTCGCGAGCAATCTATTAAAGCAAGAGCTTTTCATGTTTATTTAATCGGGAGTTATAGATGCATCTAATTATTTTACATATGTAGGGGAGGTAGGCGTACTCTTGGCCTGATCATGCCCATTTTCAACACGAACTAGATCATACTGCCAACATTTGACTAAAATTTCAAGGCTCTAGCTTCATTCTATCGAAAGTTATCGTGCGAACGGACAGACATGCACACAGACGGACAGGCTAAATCGAATCAGGAGGTGACCCTGATCATTTATATATATATTGTTCATTACTATACCCCCGGAGCCTCCTTTAAGGTGTTACATATTTTAGTCGTAATAAAAACAATATACCCATCCATTTTCAAATATTCATCATGAATGTATAAAACCCCTTGCTTTGTTATAGCTCGAGATCAAGATTATACAAAACTCAAGAAAAACTCAGTTCGTTTATTAGTGTCCGAGTTGCTTCATTAGATTAGTCGGAGCCGAGGACAAGACTAATTTTAGATGTACTGGTTGGAGATATAGCTTCTCTTCAATTGATCAGTGAGAAAATATGCTCGTATGGCGTGTAGGCAGAGGTAAACCAGTATCGCCTAGTACTGAATTCTAGGCAGACGACAACGGAATCCATATCTCTGAGCTCCGAAACAGAAAAGACAATAAGAGCTTTCATCAAAAGAATACAGAAACGGTGTTTACCCTGGTCCCTAGTCCCCTAGGCCTCTCACCTTACCACAATCCAGTGCTCCTGTATCAGAATGATATCTTCTCCGCTGTAGCCTAATAAATTCGAAGAGCAGCCGCGGGTGCTTTAGAATCTATCTCAATTGCCCTTGTGGGGCATAGCACGTCGAGTGTTCCATGTGGCCCAGTTGACGCATCTCGGCATAAACTGGTTTCGGAGAATACTGTTGCCAGCATGCACCTCCTGCACATCCATGGCCACGAACGTCGTCGTGAACGGAATTCGAACTCGAAACGCCGGTAGTCAAACATGAGACTGATGCATCAACACACTGCGCTACCGATCGCCCCAGAATAAATAACTGGCGCAACAGTCCAATTTTGGACCAAGGCCTCGCGATGAGTTAGCATCATCTCATTTACTATGAAAGATCGTGACGGTTTGTTTGTGTAGAGGTGTGTAATCAGCAACACGCTCAACCGAGTTGTTTACCCCAAATAGGTACTCATTTAACAGCTGAGTGGGCTCATAGTCCGACAAGTAAATCCCCTTTTTTATCGAAAATCACCCGATTTAGTAGGAATTAAACCGGGGCCCAGTGCATAGACGACGGACATGCTAACCGTTGCGCCATCCGGACTACTAAAATCAATTCTTTAGAATAATGTAGATTAACTTGTAGAAAATGTACCATATCATCGATGTATTGCTCACAATGTTAATAACGGCCTCCCTTATCGACGTTGGATTCTAGGGATTCGTACAGTGTCGAAAGATCCTGCACTCAATTCAGGTCTGTAAAGTCGGATCCCAGAGGAATATAATGTTTCATCGTAAGATAATTAAATACGAACTATCTGACAAGATAGTTGCCGCCTTATTCTCAAGAAAGTCGCTAAATTGTTCACTTATCCTCGGCATCTAAATCTCATGTAAAATAATTACTTTCATTTGACTCCCTGATTACTTTAAATTCAACTGTCTATTCAGACAGATATTCAGATTCATAAGGGCTATGATTTTCAGATCGTTTTGTTAGTATAGGATTTTTCATTGAGGGCACCTGCCATTGAATTTGTCGTGTAGAAAATCCATTGTTCAATGCGCTGTGTGGCACGTAGCGCCGCCGCGCCGTCTGGTTGGAACCACATGTCGTTGGGTTCAATATCATTCAATTTAGGACACAAAAAATTTATTGTATTATCATCGACCTGTACCTCTCGCTGGTGACAGTTACGGCAGTGCTAGCTTTTGGAAGAAGTACAGGCCAATGACCCCGCTGAATCAAAGCCCAGAGTCAGCGAATGCAACGACGATTTACTAATTGCCTTAACCCCTCCAGTGAAGCATGGGCACGGAAACATTTCTAGCAATGACTTTTTGACGTTTGGTTAGCATATAAATTTCAAATTTTGCAGCTTTTTTTTACTGACAAACTTGGAACACTTTAGGAGTTCTAATAGTACCCCCAGGTAGTTTTTAATTTTATTAACACGCCAAGGAAATGAACCGCGGCGTATAAAGTGACGCGGATACCGAGTGGGCTAAATATTTCACCCAACATGGCCGCTGTGCACTATCAAAGCTCTAGCGCCCCTATTGGAAAGCCCTATACTATATGCATGTAGTTATGCTCATTAAGCGCGTTTTTAACGTTCATAAAAAACATTGAATAGGCCACGAGTTGTTGCAATTTGAAATTTTTATCCCCGACAACATGATCCCCACAAAGCAACACGAAAAAGGCGGCTCTAATTACGAATAAAGTGATTTTGAGCCGAGAACCAACAGACCCCCGTGGCGCAATCAAATCCACGGAACTATCAATGCAATCTTGATCGCAGTGTAAAATCTTAATATGTACTTTCGATATTCATAATGTTTATAGTCTTGAATCTGGAATCTTGATTCGCAATCGTGTGAAGAAGGAGATGAGTGAAAGACTAAGCAAAAAGAAGGATTTTGTAAATGTGTTTTTTTTTTTTTTTTTCTTTGGCTATAATACGAATATTGCCTTGATCTTGTTGCTGATATTCAGATTTATGTTTCAATTAAAACGTTTTAATATGTCATCTGAGGTAGAAATATCGTGGCAAGGAGTCGAGCGTGCAAACCGTCATCTTGGGCTTATTAATGATTTTCGTTTGTTTTCTTTTTGCGTCAGGTGTGTCTTCAAAATATCCTCGATAAATTACTAACACCAGCATGAAGGAAATCAGTTTTTGTACCTTGGATTTTATAAGTATAGGGTATATTGTTTTTGTCACGATGAAAATATGTAACACCTTAAAGGAGGCTCCGGAAGTATAGCAATGCCCGTTCGCACGATAACTTCCGATAGAATGTAGATAGAGCCTTTAAATTTTGATCAAATTTTGGCAGTATGATCTAGTTAACTCGTACATATGTAAAATAATTAAATGTATCTATAACTGTAGATTACTCGTGAGGGTAGTCTTATACTCTCCTGGAAAAATAAAATCGATCAGTTGGAAACTAACGGTAATGTTCTTACAAAAAGCCCCAAACTTCCCTACTTTCCACGTTGTTTGTCTATAACTCTTGAACCAATTGATGTAGACACCTGATTTTTGGCATGTAACAATGAGGTGAGAAACTACTTAAGTTTTAGTAATTGGGCATAATCAGACAAAGGACCGCCTACCTCCCCCACAAATTTCAAAAAATTTTAAATATCTTTGACAGAATGACACCAGCGAGTTAAAAATTTAGTTGAAACTGGAAATGGGTAGGATCCGACTCAACGAACCCCTACCTCCCCTCCAAATGAAACTTCAAATAATTAATAACTTTTGATGGAATGAAGACAGCAACTTGAAATTTTGGAAAATGATTGAAATGAGATTTAGTTAGTTGGTATCATATTAAAGATGGGCCAGATCCGACCCAAGAAACCCCTAGCTCCCCTGCAAATGAAATATAAAATAAGATATAACTTTTGATAAAATGAAGCTAGTGACTTTTGGTCAAATGTTTGTAGTAGGTTCCAGTTGGCTAATATTGAAAATGCACAAGATCCGACAAAGGACACCTCTATCTACCCTACGTGTGAGACTTCAAATAAGCGATAACTTTCGATAAAATGAAGCTAGCGACTTGAAATTTTGGTCAAATATTTGTACTAGGATCTAGTTGGTTATTATTGAAAATGCACAAGATCCAGGATAGAAGAGAGGCGTTATTGGAACCGACAATGATGCGCCGGAAGAAGTGGGGGCGTCGGATCAGATAACGTGTACTCCAAAAAATCACCAAAATGCTAAATTGATGCAGATTACAACAAAAAGTGGAAAGCAGAGAATGAAAAAGAGGCGTCGAAGGACAAGGAAGGCCATCAGGAAGATCTCGAATCAACTCGACGAGGTAGGGCATGAGGAGTCGACTCCGCAAGTGGAAAGACCGGGTAAGAGATTCAAGGGCGGTAACCCTGGAAACTCAAAAGCGGATTAACCACGGGGGAAGAAAAGTCCTCGCGAATGACTGTTTCACTTGGTGGACCGCCCGCAAGAGAGGTTAACCAAGGTGAAACAGGGAAGGATGCGAGCCAGCAACCGGGAGGTAGTGGAAACTTTACTGAGGATGCCAAGCCAAGCAAGAAAGGGAAACGTTCCCAGGGACACCAATCTTTTGCACAAGCGGCAAGAAGATACCTTACCCTGGGTATCACCGGCATGTCGCTGGAGGAGACCTTAGGGACGGCACACCTGAACGCCTTTAAGACGTCTCTCTTGCGTGCCCTGGACAAACTCGGTGAAGATGCTTGAGAAATAGGTTTTGTTGGCAAGGCTAAACTGGTTGCTGGATTCATTACGATCATGTGTAAGAACCACTCGACCAAAGGCTGGCTTACCAACACTCAGTAAACCCTGACCAACATAAGGAAAGGCGCCCAACTGAGGATGGATGCCCTGCATGCGTTGCGTGACGAGGTAAGTATGATCATCCTTGCTCATGATTGTACCGAAAGCAAGGATATCATTCTGAAGACGATGCAAAGGCAAAATGAATGCGTGAAGGCTCCTTTTAAGGGGAGGAATCCCACGAAGACAGTTTTGGCTATTTAGAGAACGGGGCATGATGCTGACGGTATGGTTTCCAAAGGAGAACGCGAAGGCTATCGAGAACGCAGGGAGGAGACTCAACTCTGGTCTTGATCAAGCCACCGTGAAATTCAAGAGGAATGGCCGGTGAACTGAATGTCCACGTTGGGGCAGATGATTACGCAAGGAGGGGTCTATCAGGAATGGTGGCGGGCCCGCACAAACAAACACTAACTGTGTGCCAGTTGAATATTCATCACTTCAAAGCAGCATCAGCGATTTTGACGAGATGCTTTCCGGAAGAAAAACTGGACATAGCTTTAATACAGGAACCCTGGATTTTACATTACAAAACTATTGCCACAACAAACTGAAAATCTGTACCAAGCACAGGTCGACGGTAAAATAACGACCTACATCCTGGTGCCTAATGGAGTACGTGGAGTAGAAATGATGCATCTCGGCTCGTCTGATCTTACGGTAGTAATGATCGGCAGTGGTGCAGGATCACTCCTAATTGCATCAGCGTATCTACTTTATGATGCAACAGAACCACCTCCATCTGAGGAAGTGGAAAATCTGGTAAGATACTGTAAAGAAAGAGATATGGCCCTGATCATAGGCTGTGAAGCACACAACACTGTGTGGGGCAGCACAGACGACAATTCCAGAGAACAGCAACTGCTAGAATTTGTGAAAAGGTACAATCAGCCGGTAGCAAGCAAGGGGATGGCTCCCACCTTCGTGGATGAACGAAAGGCTGAGGTGATCGCCATTACCCTAAGCTCTGTTGATATGCTTGACGGTTTCAAAACCGGAGAGTAGTGGACAGGCTAACCATGTCTGATCACAGGGCTATCCTGTTTCGAATTCTGTATGGCAGAAAACAGAGTAGCGAACGCAAACGTATAAGAGTGCCGAAAAATACCGAACGTACTAAGTACGTGACATATTTATAGGAACAGGTGGAGAGTATCCGAGACAGAATACCACGGAATACGATCGAGATAGAGCGAACAGTGGAAGAACTGAACTCCGCTATCAATCGTTTCGTCCATGCTTATCTCCCCACAGTAGTAGACGAAAAGGACCCAACACCATGGTGGAGTAGGGAACTTTGCAAAGAGAGACAAGGCAAGCCTTTAATCGTTAAATGAGGGAGAGACTCTCACTATTGGGAACTATACAAGAATAAAAAGAGAGAACTGAAAATAACCTTACCTTACGGAACAGTGAAAGAAACGTTGCAATCGCTGATGGAGGTACATTTTCCTGGGAGTTTCGAGTCAAACCAACCATGGGTCCAAACTAAAAAGATACAAAGTATCTACACTGCATGCAGATACATCGGAACATGGATATGTCTTTGGCTACCGACTGCGTGGAACCTGTTGTGTTGAAGATATCGACGTAAGTTTTATAAAGATCCCAGTATAGTTATACTGGATGAATTCATTCGACAAAACACGTCCCACGCTTTCGGTAGGCATAAGATGTACCGATGTATCTGCATGCAGTGTAGATACTTTGTATCATTTTCAAGACATACCGTCCCGCATAGTGTACAGGAGAATACAAATTAACCCGACCGTTTCCCCGTGTGTGGATCAAGCGATCATACACTCTACATATTTATATGCGCCTGTGCTTCGTTAGTACGTCAATCCGCGATCGATCGCGTCAAGCCGCGGTCTAGCTAAACACACTTACTATTAGATACTTAGATAGTACTTGTCTAAGTCTAAAGACGGTAAGCGCGACAACACAATTTTATTGCATTAACGTTTACGTTATCCGCGCTGCACAAACTGCATCATCTGCACTATTCTCCCCACTAAATCAGAATTGTGCACTGTTAGTTGATATATCATCGATCGTGATAGTACGCGGTATGCGCGATAGAAGTACGGTCGTAAGTTCCTTACATCCACGGGAAAACACGTTGGTGACCTTGGTGACACTGATTTCAGTCGGCTGGATGGGATTGGCCATCACAAGAAAGGGGTGGATCCGCCGCGGAAGTGTAGTCCAAGGTCGGTGGAGCAAGCATTTCTTTCGCACTGTCGCCGATGACGAAGCAACGCCCATCCATTGAACTTCTTCCACTCAACCGTCTCTCCATTGCCTGCATACGAGTGTGTGTGAATGTGTGTGTGTGTGTGAAGTTGAAGCTATTTCCCGACCTACCCCAACGATTTTCTTACTGAGTCAGGTTAGTGACTAATTGATGAAAACGAAAAGATTGCTGTGAAGGAGGAGCCATAGCGCTGTGCACGAGTGAGGGAGACAGGTTGTCTAGATGTGGCTGGTGTTGTGAGCAGATTTGAATCACGAGGGGATGGCAGTTGAATGATGTTGACTTGTTTTATGGGTGCCTGGTTGTTTAGTCAGTTCATGACGCGAAGTTTTTCGATTTTCGTGAGTTCCCTTTGATGACTGACTCGGATTGACTGAGAATCGGCCACTACATTCATAGAACTCGGAAAAATTTTCAATGGGCTTGTTTCCTCTTCTGACCCCCGAGTAGAAAAACAGACATTTCGTGTGACGGACAGATTTTTAGGATGACCCCCAGCTATAAGACATATCCATGTCAAAAAGGGCCTGGAATGTATGGAATATTCCCGGCACTATTACAATGATGCACGAGCACTCTACTAGATAGGATCCGGAACATATTCGTTGCCTGTCTTTCAACAAGTAACATCCCGATGGCATGGAGGGAGCCTAAGGTGGTCTTCCTGCCTAAGCCGGGAAAAAAAGATAATACAGAGGAAAAGTCCTTTACGCAGGTTAGACTTACATCATTCCTGTTGAAAACAATGGAAAGGATGTTGCTGGACTACATGGAAAATACCACGCTAATGTATAGTCCCGTGAGTAGTTGTCAATATGCTTATAGAGCAGGCATATCTACGGAACCCACTCTACACGAACTCGTTCGAGTTGCAAAGAGAGAGGTTAATAACGGCGGCGGCATAAAGGGAGTTTTTGATAAAATCTCCTTTACCAAATTAAGAAACGCCCTAACTGAACGAGGGGTTGATCCTATTATAATTAAGTGGATCAACTTTATTTCTAAGCAAAAGGCGATAAATCTTAGCAGTGGATGTGCTAGAATACGGGGTAAGTAGTCCGAGGATGCCGACAAGGATGTGTTCTTTCGCCTCTACTGTGGAACATCACCATAGACAATCTTCTCTGGAAGCTGGACTGGATGGGCATACGCGGATGACTTGGCTCTTACGGTTAGTGGAAAGTTCATGAACACAATTCTAGGTTGGATGGGACAGGCACTCAAAGTAACCGAAGAATGGTGTAATGAGCAAGAGCTAACCATAAATGCTAGTAAATCAAACAGTATGATTTTTATTCGTAAGAGGAAAGACATAGAGATAACTCCGTTACGGCTTTTGGTTCGAAAATTAAGGCATCCAAGGAAGTGCTGAATCTAGGGGTTACCTTAGATGCGAAACTAACTTGGAATTTTCACGTTCATGAGAAGATCCAAAAAGCGAAAAGGATTTTGCATCAATGTAAGGGAGTGTGTGCTCCTAGGTGGGGAATTTCACCTAAAGCGGCACACTGGATTTACAAAATGATGGTGAGACTCATTCTATCATAAGCATCAGTTGTATGGTGGCCAAAAGCCATGTAGAAAATCACAAAGCGAAAGCTAGAAGGGGTACAAAGAATAGCTTGCGTAAGCATATGGTGCAATGCTCACCACACCAACGCTAGCTAGCTTTCTAAATATGTGCAATGCTTCCATTAGGCATTGCAGGAACATACTTAGAAACAAAACGGCGGCGCTTTCGGCATATACGTATGGAAAGCGATGACATATGGCTTCACTTTGAAACTAGCAGCGGTCATAAGAGCATCCTATACATTATATGTACAATACATTATGAGGTCAAGGGGACTCTAATGCCAGTAGAAGTCACAAGTAGATGTAGGGTAGTTGAATGACTGTACAAAACTCACATTGCGGATGGTAACATACACAATGAATGTATATACAATGACATCAGCATTTGTACTGATGTCTCTTTAATGGACAGGAAAGCAGGGGCGGGGGTTTATTCTGAAGAATTAAACCTAGCCTGTGGCTTCGTCTTGGAGACTATATGTCCGTATACCAGGCAGAGATGATTCGCTTTTTGCATGCAGTGGACCACCTGCTGGAATGTCAGGTGCTGGAAAAAAAATCCTTATTGCACTGGACAACCAATCGATGATCAGACGCATGCAGCAGACAAACATAAATTCCAAATTCGTAGTAGAGTGTGTCCGAAAGCACAACACGTGTGTCTCAGAAAATGAGGTTGCACTGATGTGTATAGGTACAACAGGAAATGAGGCTTCGGATGTCCTAGCAAAACGGCAATCTGCTGCGACTTCCATTGGATCAGAACCCAGCGTTACTCTGGGGAACGACATGATTGGAGCGAAGGTCGGGAAGTGGATGGACTCCATGCATGAGGATAGCAGGAGCTAGTCACTTGCAAACAAGCTCGGAATGCAATGATCAGCCCTTTAGGCAGGAAAGCGAAAAATGTGCTCAGTTTTAAACAGAGTACCCTGTCTTGGTCACAGGGCATGGTAATTTTAAGGCTCATTTCGTCAAAATGAAAATCGAGGAAGATTACGTTCGCAGGCTTTATCTTGAGGAGGCTGGGACGGCAGTATACATTTTGTACGAATGTCCAGCACTGGCTAGCACGGGGTTGAGCATCACAGGCAAGCACACGATAAGTGTGGAAACCATGAGTGAACTCAGCCTTAAAGAAATGCTTGAAATTACACGGGACTCAGTGATGCAGATAGAGGTCGACAATTATCAGCCAACATCTGGAAATCACTGACTACCGGGAGGGGGCGAAAAGAGACCCAAAGCATTGGTGGTGGTGGTCTGCTTCGGATATCCCCCGAAATACAATTATGGTATTACAATATTATTATTATTCATAGAAGTTTTCCGTAAATGGCTTCGTAAATTCTTCGCTGACAGCATTCGTTTTGGTTCATACACTGCTTCTTCCAGCTTACCACTTTGAGGATTTTTCGACGGTCTTCTTGTGTGAGTGCCTCCTTGCGTTTTATTTAGATATTCTGGACTTGCTTATACCGTCACACTATTTCGAAAGAGAGTTTGAGGAAATGGGTGATTATTAAACATGCCACCCGCTCTCAATGTAGTCTTCGCACTTCCATGAAATCTGGATACCAGTCTTGCTCATTAGATTCTAAGCTTCGCAAGCGTTCCGCTTCAAATTGACGACTTTATGATGTTGTAAATTTTGCCGATTTTTGACGCATCCCTTAGGAAAATATTATGGCCGGGCATTCCGATGCATGCTGTAGGTTTGTTTGTTCGGCCAAAGGACTACTTTTTGAATTTTCGACTTATCTAACGGTACATTTTGTGTTTTAAAATTGTAAAGTTTCTTGCCTTAGTCTTTCCTAAGGAAGTATTTTCTTTCCTCCGGACATTTCCCGTGGTCCGACTTCAACCCAAATTTTTAATATAACTTCCTTGCGCGATTTTAAGCATCACTCGATGACGTTTTTGTGCTGCTGATGGGCGTCAGGACAATAGGACCTCCTTGTACATGAAGTCAAACGGACACTAAACCTAGCAAATATGGGTACTGAATCGTTGTAATGAGACTTACGCCCTGGAGTTCAAAAGCACCTTCCTGGACATGAAGCGAAACCTAGCCAATATGAATATCTTCTTCGGGGTGATAAGACCAATTCACTGAAGTACTGTTGAAGATATTTTGGGTCAATTGGTTTGGACAGCAGGAAGCGAAACAGAAGCAGTGTGATGAAACAAATGCTCTGTACAGAGCGCACATAATAGTACAGGACATAATGGATAACAAGAACATAACGGAAAGAATAGTATAAAAGATTAATTTTGTACGTGGCTTTGGGTGTGTTTTCATGGGACTGGCCTAAAGTATCGGTGACCTTAGCAACTTTCGATGTCACTTTATTTTTAGTAGCAACATGCTATTTGCATAGTCAAAGGAGTTTTTCAAACGACACTCTGCCATTTTATAGTTAAATCCTTTCAAAACTAGTGATTTCCTCGAATCTTTAATTAATTTGGTAAATGTCGACCTAACCGCCTTGTCACTATTAACGATCATATCCAAATCCTTTGGCAAGGTTTTATATGCAAATTGCGACAGCAACTAAATGAGAAACATAAATAGAATGTCAGGTTGTAATTATGAGATTTTTCCCGGCGAGATGATTTTCAGCGGCATGTCGTCGTCGTCCGCAGCGTTCAGGAACTAGTCTCACTTAAGTGCATGCGCATCCAATAAAATCGTACTTGATCACATAATGATCGTCTTAATGTCATCTCGTTAATCTCTAAATTTTTTTTTCCTTTAATTTTTATTTTTCTTCGTTCCTATGTGTTCTGGTTTTCATTTTAAGTCCAACTCTTCTTGTGTTGTTGCGCTCGGACTTTTCGGACTCTAGTCTGACAGATTGATATTCTTCTTTATAATGCGGTCAAATTATGTCCAGAAAGGGATTAGCCTCTGGCTAAGCCTTCAACTTCAAAACATATAATATAAACGAGACGAGTTTCTCCGCGAGTCAGTAGTAAGAGTAGACCATCAGGTCTGTTCATTTTGAATGTTGTTTTCTTGTCTTTTGTCTAATACCAAGATTCTCATCATGTCGGCGTTTTATTTAAAAAATTTTCAATACGCCCAACAATATGGCTGTGGTATTACGGGTATACGGAAGAGTGGGCGTCACATGACAAATTGAATGGAAACAATGTTGCGCGTAGCCAAGCCCGATTCACTAGTCGTCATTGGAGTACCGCGTCCTGATAAGATTATTTTAATGAATTAGAGGCTTAGCGAGCCATTCTATGGCGATTAGGATTCTTAATTTGGTGGCTACGAGTTGAACGAAGTCAGAACGGATTTTGATTTACATGAATCTTATCGACAACGGATGACAGTTAATTTGAAATAATCATTATGAATCGGAAATTGAAGGGGCTATGTAGAGAAAAACGGAAGCCTTTTAATGGATGGGTTCAGAAGTTACCGAGCAACTTCTGCCCAGGTAAACATGATCTAATGATGACCGAGTAAGAAATATTTCCGCTCCTCGCTCACGCTCTTCTTCCTCTTTCTCCTTGACTTGGCCTATATACTTCATGTTCTGGACACGCTATTTTATATATTCCACTCTCCTCCTCATTCCTGAGCGGGTCATTTTCGCCGCGAACCCGCGAGGGAACGATAAAATCATCAGCCGCAGCACATATAGTAAACGAAAGGACGCTGGGACGATGAAGTGCTAAAGCAAATCAAGAAAAGGTACACGCTGGACGCATGCGAAAGTAGGGAAATTATGAAGATCCCAAAGAGCCATCAACTCAACGACGATAAAAGCAATTGTCCATCCAGATTAATACAAATTGCGAAGGGAGTAAGTCGCGCCCGAAATACTGTTGCTGCGAACCACGGCTTTGTTGAGCCGCCGTCACTGCAACAAAAATATTTTTGACCAGAATATGGCATATGACCCGGCTAGGTCAGCGAAATGGCGTAGGCTTTGAGTCTCAGCATCCTGGGTCTTGCAAAGCCATCTTTATTGATACGTAAAAGAAACTCGAGGGTGATAATTGGAGTAGGAAGGGAATGTGTCCATCCTTCGGCGCACGGATGAACCCAAATGAAAAAAAAAACGTTAATGAAAAAAAAAACAAAAAAATGCAATAATCAAAACCATCAAAGGAAGAAAAATTAAGATTTAAGATTGGCCGACGCGGAAGAACTTCTGCATACACTTGACACCGCTGAAAGAGAAATTGGACTACGTATCAACGAGGGTAAAATTAAAATAATCATGCTATCGAGGACAAGGTAGACCAGTTCGGCCCTAAAATTTCAAGACCGGTTTTAGATTTTTATGAAAACCGGTTTTCCTAGCGGTCAACCGGATCATTAAAAAACCCGACTCATGGTTAAAAAACCGGATTAAAACCCGACTCATTAAAAACCGATTCACCAAAAAAACCGACCGAGTACTCGAGTACTCAAAACCGAGTTGTTAAAACCGACTCAGTAAAAAACCGATTCACCAAAAAATGAGTACTCGAGTACTCGAAAACTGACTTGTTAAAAACCGAACGGCTCATGGTTAAAAAAAAACTGGGTTAAAAACCGACTTATTAAAAGACCGATTCACCAAAAAACCGGTTTTTAACTCGTCGGAACCGGTTGGCTTTTAACAAGTCGGTCGGTTTTTTGGTGAATCGGTCTTTTAATGTGTCGGCTTTTAACCCGGTTTTTTTTAACCATGAGCCGGTTGGTTGTTTAACAAGTCGGTTTTCGAGTACTCGAGTACTCGGTCAGTATTTTTGTGAATCGGTTTTTTAATGAATCGGTTTTCAACTCTTCGGAGTCGGTCGGTTTTTTGGTGAATAGGGTTTTTAATAAGTCGGTTTTTCTTTCCGTCGGTTTTTATGATCATGAGCCGGTTTTTTTTAATTATTCGGTTTTTTCGAAACTTGGGAATCTCGGGACCGGTACTAACAGAAGACCGGTGGACTGATTTTAGGAACATGCCTGGAACAAGGAAGCCAGCACAATCGAGTATCAATGTGGGGGACCTCAACACTGAGTTCGTGAACGACTTCATATACCTGGGCTGCAACATGTCAAAGGACGCTAACGAAACTGACGAAATCAAGCGACGGATACATTTAGCTAATAAGACTTTTTCTCGGTTCTCCCCATAATGAAATCGAAGCATGTGGACAGAAAAACGAAGCTCCGCGTGTACAAAACCATCATTCGACCAGTGCTATGCTATGGCTGCGAAGCATGGGCCCTAACTCAAGCCACGGGAAAAATGTTAGACACATTCGAACGCAAGGTTCTGCAGTGAATTTTCGGGCTGTTTGCGATCGAGATGGATGGCGCATCCCGTACAACCATGAGTAGTTATGAACTGTGCGATGAGATGGAATTTTCGAAAATCGTCAAACTACAACGACTTCAATGGGCAGGTCATGTACAAAGAATGGACGATGATCGTATGCTAAATAGTGTAATGAACGGACGACGAGTCGACAGAGTGAGACTGCGAGGACGACCGAGAGCTGGTTGGGATAGCTCAGTATATGCGGACGCCGCGGAACTACTGGGCTTCCAAGATTGAAGGACGCGGTCACGTGACCGAGACAATTGGAGGACAACGATCCAGGCGGCCAAGGCCCGACATCGTGCTGTCGCGCCACGATGATGATGATAACGTGCTGGATATTAGATCAACTCACTTAACTCAAATCGTGGAGGAAAATTTGGTCTGATGTCGAAGAAGATGATGATGGATGCTGACCCTGATATTTTACCGTTGCTGAATGAAATCCAAACTTTACAAAGTGGTGAAATAGTGAATCGGTCTGATATTCAAGAGTGGTTCACTACAGACGGGAATCCATTTGGTGATTTGGACGAAGAAGAAATTTTGGAATGCGTTTTTGGAATAGCTCGAGAATCGCTGCAACCACTACTGGAGTCTGATTCTAACGAGGAGACTTCTAAAGCTTGCCATTAGTAGTAGTAGTAGTAGTTGAAGCTTTAGAAACACTACTTAAGTACGTCGAACGACAAGTTTCAGCTAAGGCGATGGACATCCTTTGGTTGAAAAAATGGAGGAACCACGCAGAACATAACCGGAATTTAAATTTAAAGCAAAGTAAAATAACAGATTTTTTGGATTAAGAGACATTATAATGTATTATACACTTGGGGCGACCGGTAGCGCAGTGTGTTGAGGCATCAGTCTCATGTTTGACTACGTTTCGGGTTCGAATCCCGTCCGCGACGACGCTCGTGGCCATGGATGTGCAGGAGGTGCATGCTGGCAACTGCATTCTCCGAAACCAGTGTATGCCGTCGAAAAGTCAATTGGGCCACATGGAACAGTTGACGCGCTATGCCCCACAAGGGGTTAGGGCAATTGAGAGAGATTGAGAGATTATACACTTGAAGTAGAGTCATTTTCCTTTAAAATTCAAATGTCTCTCCCAAACCCGACGCCGCTTCGGTCCCATGGTGGTCGGGTTTGAGAGGTTCTACTGTATATGAAATTGATATGAAACAGTCATAAACTTGACTGTAAAACAAAATATAGATTTCCTCCGAAAATGTATCAATTCAAATCGAAAATTAGAGCCTTACATGATGAGGATGACTATAGACACATTTTTGGAGTTTGAAGTTTCTTTGGATGGGAGCCTATCGATGCTTCAAATAATTTTGAAAATCTAAGGCCCGTTTTCTCAATGTCCGGTTAAATTGCCAGTTAGCTATCCGGGACACTAAATTTAACCTTAGCGCCTGCAACGCTCAAAATATGATAATGCAGTCTACAGCGCAGCTAATGCAGTAGAAAGTCAGCTGATTTTCTTGGCGGAACTCTGCCACCTTTTCAATTGTATTCTACGCCTGTGCCACCTCTCAGCAGTATTTTGCGGCTGAATTGGTTTCAGATCCGTTTCCTTCGAATATCCAGAACTCTGTTCTTTGTGACCAGTTTAATTGTCTCATTTGAATGTGCGAACGTAAACAGTTCTAGCTGTCAAAATATCAGCAGTACGTATCAGCTGTTTAGAATTATTGTCCGATAAATTCTTAACCGGAAGATGAGGTCTGGTTAGCGTTTATCTTCAGGATAAGATTTAACCAGACATTGAGAAAACGGCCCTAAATATTTTTTTTATATTTTAGTTCTAAATTCTTCATTCTGCGTGGACTACCATATTGAATCTTACAAGGAAATAAATCAACCTCTTCAGTCATTCATGGAATTGAGCATATTCCGCGTTTCATTCCATATAATGTCGACAAGCACATCGACATCATTAGATCGTTTCATGCCTGCACTTTTCGTAATTTATCACCGAATTCCTTCTTTTTTTTTAAAGTGTAGAGTGTTCTTCTTTCAAATGCTTCGGGTTAATTTAATTGTACTCGTTCATGTGTACACAAGAAACGAATCACGTTTAAATCCCTTTGATGCTATCAAATCGACAGCAGTTCATTATTCAAGCTATTGTACTTCAAGTGGACGTTGGCAGCTTCTGGCCTACAATCCCGACATACAATATAATAAGAGTTCTCGAGAGTACTGAGACGACCCCAAAATGGTAGCTTGAAATCTTCTGGTCTTTTTTTTTGTCGTTTCCTCCAAATTCTAATTAGCCGCGCTCTAGAACAATATTAATCATGAGCTTCTAAATAATGTCACCATGCTCCTAGTTCTTCAAGGGTGTTTCAGTAGAAAAACACCAGCAGCAGTAGCAGAGCAGGAGCTTCTTTACGTAGTTTGGAGCGAGAGTGTACCATTTGTTAGTTCTTTTTCTTGCCTAGTCGATTGGTAAACACTTGGAACTGTCGACGGCATCGTTGTCAAGAAGATGGTGATGATTTGCAAGAGTGTACTTTGAACAAACGTCTCATTACTGAAATGAAAACTGCGTTCAACCCTTGTCACTATATCACGGCACGGGCGTTTTTGTTTATTTTGAGACTGGCGACACAAGGTGTGTTTTTTGAACATTTATCCGGTGCAGGTTAGAGTATCTCCATGCATTACAGCAACACTTTAAACTTGTACTGGTCATTGGGGTAGCTAACCTGCACTCGATAGATTGATAGATACAATTGTATCAAAAAACGCGCCTATTGCTATGCTTATCGTTAATTTGGCAGTTGGTGTAAAATTGCGACAATGATGTATTAATCAATTCCTACCAGTTACATTCGTAATTTAGGCAGCTATATTATATTCATATTTGCTTGTCACATAAATAGAAACGAACGAATTCTGAAAGCAACTGTCAATCAATGCCATCCCTTATACCAACAATCAGTTGACTGGGAGGCGCTGTAGGAGCATCTGCAAAATAAAGTCGTACTATCCAAAATTCATAAAATTTAAATTAGAAAATGAGCGATCAATAAGAATAGGAACGTCTTCCACTGAGTTTTTTTTTACTCCAATGCTTATACTATGTACGTCGAATTTGAATGGAGCATTGTACATTTAATTATGATAGTGCTTTGCGCAAAAGTAGAAAGGAGATGTGAGGAGAAGAGGAGGACAGAAAAAAATGTTTGAAGCCAATCAGGGTAGACAGCTTGACATTTAAAAATTTAACTTGGATAGCTGCAATGGATGTTTTTTTATGCTCAACGAGTTACCCTACCCTAACCTGTTGTACAAAAGGCGTACCTATAGTGTAATTCGTTCAGTACCATAAATGTTAAGTAAGTTTTTTAAGGGTTGAATCTTAAGATGTCGTTTGGTAATGAAAACATCGGGATGTAAAAGAATCGAGAACCTAATAGGAAAACAGTGGATATAAAATAAGTTTAAAATACAAATTGCAATGAACCATATTCTGGGCTGGTTGTGATGCTTCCACCGGCTTATCTATGGCAGCACCTCATGAGTAAGGATCTGTCGGTGGTACAAAACCAGAGGTCGAGGGTTGCATTACACCTGGACTCCACTGCGAGTGCGAGGGCAAGCGAGGAATCCGCCAACCATTCTATCCTTATCGCCCCATATTTTTATTCCCCATTTTTACCTTCCTTGTTGTGTTGTCTTCCCCAGGTCTGTTCGATATTTTATTAGTACGTAAAGGACAGGGCAATGAGCGGCGAAAACCCCACCAACTTCTATTGAACTGAGCATCAGAAAGCATAGGCCACTGTTACCTCGTTTAGGGACATTTTTTCCGCCAGATGACACGGCCCGACTTTCACGGTTATTATGCTATCTTAGTCTAAGCCCCCACGGGCACCTTCGGGTGCCCACCAAACCATCTATTACAAATTCGTTCCTAGGTTGATAGCCGTTCTTAATTATGTTTACTAGTTTATACGCTTGTCTGGTGTTCCTATTAGCTAAGTTTTCGTTAATATTCAGCAACTGCTCGTCAAAGTATTTACGTTCCTTACGTTTAATTATTCTATTCAATATTCGCCGTAGCCCGTCATATTTTTCTCTTCTGGCTCTAGTCCCTCGTTGAATCCATTCTCTATAGGCCTCGTTTTTCGCATCAAGTGACTTTTCGCATTCTTTGTCGAACCAGTCATTTCGCGCTCGTCGGGCTTTATATTCCCCGACCTTCTCTGCGACATCCCTGATGGTACCCTTGAATTATTTCCAAAACCAATCGACGCCTGTGTTGCTGGTGTTGTGTAGCATAGGCGATAGTCTTTCCTCAAGGGCGGTAGCATACGCCACCGCCGTGGCATCGTTCAGAAGCTTATCAACCGCAAAGATTTTAGGAGGGTTGATTCTCCATTGATGCACTGAAGAAATTCTACATCTGTAGGTCGTCTTCCCCAAATGATGATCTGAGTCGCAGTTTGCTCTTCGATAGGAGCGGACATCCACGACACTCGACGCCCATCTCCTTCAAATAAGGACGTGATCAATTTGTTTGACGGTATGTGCGACTGGAGATTTCCAGGTCTGTTTCTGAATGAGTCGTAGCGGGAAACACGTAGACCTTACGACTAGATTCCTACTGCAAGCGGGCGAAGTCGATAAGTCGCTGGCCGTTGTCGTTAGGACGTGATCAATTTGTTTGACGGTATGTGCGACTGGAGATTTCCAGGTCTGTTTCGCAATGAGTCGATGCGGGAAACACGTAGACCTTACGACTAGATTCTTACTGCAAGCGGGCGAAGTCGATAAGTCGCTGGCCGTTGTCGTTACACTCTTCATTTAGACTGTGGCCTCCAGTGGTCCCCCAGTGCCAACTTTCATTTCCGACTTTCGCATTAAAGTCTCCCAGCAGCATGTTGTCATCGTTTGTTGGAAGTGAGTCGAAGAGAGTTTCAAGGCGGGCGTAAAACTCGTCTTTTATCGCGTCTTCTTTAACTTCAGTGGGGGCGTGCACATTGATGAGCCAGAGACTGAAGAATCGAGTCTTAATGAGAATCATACACAGTCGTTCATTTAAGGGTTTGAAGTCAGTAATATTCGGTTTGAGGTGATTGTTCACTATAAATGCTACTCCAGATTACTTGCGGCCCGATGGTTTGCCACTTGTAAAAATTTTGCGCGATTTCTTCTCATTGATCTCGCTACCAGGCCAATTTGTTTTCTGGACTGCAGTAATGCTCAGGTTGTACTTTTCGACTTATTGAAGGAGGGCCTTTTCGGCCCCGGTTTGTTCAGGGAGCGTACATTCCAGGATCCGAAGGAATAATCCGTTATTCGTTTGCGTGGTCGTCGTTGTTGATCCATCCAATCCGAGGCTTTTTTACCAGGTTTCTTGACGTGGAGTGGTTTCTACAAGGACGAGTTGTCAGCACATCGCTTTAGCGATGGTATATTAAACGTGCTGAAGTTCACACAGCTATGTTGCAGGTTCAATTACACAAATAATTTCATCCTACTAAACCTGATACGCTTAGGTGTTGGTCAGCCATTCAGGCTACAACTATCTGCCTTTTTCCAAACTGTCTTATCACTAAGACTTAGCCGTCACCGGTTTGAAACACTGCCGTTAGCAGGGGGAGCCACGAGGAGGACTATGGAACAGTTCTTTTGCCCCCTTCAGTTTCAAGTCCTTACTACAAATATTTGAGCATAGTTTCAAGTCTTTCAAGCTTCTTTCTGTCAAAAGTTATCGAGCGAAAACCTAGTCTCAAAGGGCACACAAAATTCGTCCTTTCTCAAGAAACCCAGCGCCCAGGAAGATTAAATTCATGCAGAATGTTACTTTGCAAAGAAGTACTTTAAATTGACACCAATTCCATTATTGTAGGTTCAACGGCCAGCTTTGATGCAAAAATGCCTATCCTCCTCTACACAATATGTATTTCGCAGTACCAAATATTCCACAACAAAAATTTCATAAATTGCAACAAAATAACCGCTTTGTTTGGTTTCAGAAAAATGTAACTGTAAAATAAATAGTTGAGAAAATAGTTACCATAAAACCAAGCAACGGTTGTCAGAGGTTGGCGAAAAAACAGTTATCAAAAACGGTTGTCGTCAAATTGATTGTTGGGAAAACGGCAATCGAAAAAAAGTTATTATAAACGGTTTTCGGAAAAATTATTGTAGAAGGAGTGTTTGCGGAGAAAGCGGTTGTCGGAGAAAATAGTTATCAAAAAACTGTTGTGAGAAAAATGGTGGAAAGCAATTGTCGAAAAAGATACAAAGTATCTACACTGCATGCAGATACATAGGAACATGGATATGTCTATGACTACCGACTGCGTGGAACCTGTTGTGTTGAAGATATCGACGTAAGTTTTATAAAGATCTCAGTATAGTTACACTGGATGAAATCATTCGAAAAAACACGTCCCACGCATTCGGTAGGCATAAGACATATCCATGTACCGATGTATCTGGTGGCAGTGTAGATACTCGTCATAAATTCTGCTTTGCCTTGTCCTGTCCGCTCGGGCTCCTTTCTCTCGCGGGATCGTTTCGTTTTCGTTTGCATCGCGTGTGTACAATATTCACCTCCTCTCGTGCACCCTGTTCCATCTTCCTGTTCCATCTACCCGTTCGGTACAGTTTGCAGACTGCAGCCAGCCTATCGACATTTCTCTAAGTATGTTTCTGCTAATCGCAATCACGCTTCCCACCATCTTTTCCCAATCGGACGTGTATTGTGTTTGTGTATCTATTGCAAAATCGCTGCCACACTATCCGCCTCATCCCGCTCCTTTAATCAACAGTCCGGGTCCGGCACACACAATCCGTTTCTCAAGTAACGCGTGCGACTCTATGCGATTGTGTCCGGCAAACAGAAAGGGAAACTAACAAAAGTAAACAAAACATTCCAACACACGCACAAAGAGAATGCACAAGAAAAATTTTGGAATTTTTGCAGAAGGGGGGTTGGGGCATTTGATCTTCTGCAGACCTTTGAATGTACATCATGTCACGATGAGCTGCCCGGAACTATAACATTTTAACTCGCGTAGTACGAATCCGCCATTTTGTTTTATGATATGTTTATTGCACGTGTGGTGGGGGCCCACATTGTGGGCCAGTCAGACCTCAAATCGCCGCCACTGCAAATGCACAACCATAGTTGCTGGATCACCCGATTGGGATAGAATGAACTTCATCCGCGATGGATCTCGCTCTCTATCTTCGGGGGCGGGAACTATGTAATGTAATGTACACACTCTTAAATTGCGTCTGCGCATGTCCAAATGTTAGTCGAACTGACTACTTGCTACTTTTTCTGGGACCCCAGTGATTCAGATAGTACAACACGGGCTATTTTATTAAATGATGAATGGGAATTGGCAGAAATTGAAGGTCATTGAAAGTCCTTGACCTAAATAATGAGTAAAAATGGAATTTCATTCTGTGTGACCTCAGATTGGGTCTATGCATGTGCATGTCGGGAGTGCACAATTTGTTTAATGAAATGGTGAGAGTGAGAATGATATGAATGAATGAGAGGAGGAGGTCCGCTGCCCTGAGCGAAATTTCGCATACATTCAGAGACCATAAATTGCGTTTGAGCATGTCGAGCGAGGAGAGCAGACGACTTCTTGCGACGTGTTCAAGTTAGGTAGTACGGAGCGTACTCTATATTTTTGAGGATTTTGAATGTATGGTATGGTGTGTACGTATGCAGGAGTTTTGATTATGGCGTCGCGTTGACTGAGAGCGTGGGACAGAGAGCACAGAGAGCGCCTGTTCACCCGTACACTATGTTATTTCTTGCCGTCCACAACGTCAACCTTCATCGCTATCAAATCAACATCCCAAGATGTACACACAGGATCCCCGCAATCGCGCCGCCCGCGCGGATCTACAAGCAACAGCCATGCACAATGACTACTTCACTCAAACGACATGCACAACCAGAAAAGAAGAATTTTCATTGGGCTTGTTTCCTCTTCTGACCCCCGAGTAGAAAAACAGACATTTCGTGTGACGGACAGATTTTTAGGATGACCCCCAGCTATAAGGCATATCCATGTCAAAAACGGCTGTCGCAAAAACGGTTGTCGACAAGAGGGGTGTGGGATAAGCAGTAATCGAAGCTAAAATTATTGTCAGCAAAAAAAAACGCTTGCAAAGAAAACTTTTACTGAATACATCGCAACGTGAAACTACACAGTTGGCTTTTTGAAAATATCTCACAAATGCTACTATCTATCTATCCCCAAACAATACACCCACCTTAAACTTGTCATTTCTTTCTCATAGTTGTTCAGTCCTCATTTCTAGATATACATATATCCGTACATATACAATTCCTTAAAGTTCGCCTCTCGAAATCTCAAGTTCCAAGCAAATCACTTGATGGTGTCGAGTGTTCCTCTATGTTGATTTGTTACTGTTATTATATTACTTCCTTTTTCCACTGTGTGTCTTCGCCGCGCCGTGCCACTGCTATTCTTCGAGCATGAATTAAGATGTTTTATTAAAGAATCGTGAACATTAGATGTACATTATAGCTGAAGAGAGAAAGCCCTATACTACAAGAGAATGATTCAAAATGTACTCTAGTACAATAGTAGAAACGATGTCGATTCGGGTACGCGCGCCGTACTACATGAAATCGTACATACAATTGGAGTATCTTTTATCTGCAGCATCCACAAAGTTTGTTCCAGGTATATACGGTATACGTAGCCAAGTGGTAGTAGATATCTATTGGGGTATATGCGATTAGGCCGACTACGACCGAACCGCAGGATCGACCATTCACTTTGTCATTAGATACATTTTATGTTCAGATTTTACGGATGGAAAATGCCAAGTTTGCATACAATTTACGACAAATTGTCATTATAAATTACATTAGCGAATCATGAAGGTAAAAAAACGCAGTAATTGTTCTTTAATATGCTATGACAATGCGTTTGCGGAATGTCTAATGAAGAAAACTTTTGATCGTATTTTATTAAGTTTCACCGGAATGGTTTATATGTGAAAAAAAATACTTTAATAAGAATAAATCTCAGATACGGGAACAATAATATAGATTTATTTTTCAGAAAATAGAAAATCTATAACTCGTGTAGTGTGAAAGAGGCTTTCAATGCCTTTTAGGTTATTTTATTTGGACTAAAAATAAGTAGTCTTTATTTTGAAATTTTACAGTTCCCGAGAATTCCAACATTTGGCTCAATTTGACCGTAAATCGTCGTCCGTGCTCCATAACGTAAGTGGCGCCCAACGTCGGGCCACTGTTTTATCGTTAATCGTATTCTGTAAAACATGACATAAGTAGCACCCAACGTGGGACCACATTCTAACGTTATTCGCATTTCGTAATACATCGCATAAGTAGTGCAGAATGTTGAGCTCAATTTTCACCGTTAATCTGCTCCATTACGTAAGTAGCGCCCAATGTGGGGACACATTTTTACCGTGAACTGTATTTCGTCATACGCGACATAGGTAGGGCCCAAAGTTGGTCTAAATTTTTACCGTTAATCTTTCTCTGTACTCCATCAAATAAGTGGCGCCCAACGTGGGAAAACATTTTTACCGTTAATCGTATTCTGTGGTACATGTCATTAGTAGAGCTCAACGTTAGACTCCCAAGGGACCAAATCAAATTGTTACAAAACTCATGTTCAGGAGAATCGACGTTAGCCGACCGATATCCCCGCGCAGGTTTTTTTCTAACGATTCTAGTCAACAATCGATTTGAAAGTTACATGTGTTTTTTTAATTGTTTAAGTCTAAGTCCTGGCTGTCATATCGGTTATCGCATTTCTCTTACATCCGAAATATTTGGTAAGACTCAGCGAGGAAGCTTGTGAGAAGTGTCAAGTGGTCCGCAGTCCCGTTGGGCTTCCGCTGTAGGCTTAGGTATCGGTACACCTAAGTCATTATTGTTCGATATTTCCGTTACCTTATTCTCTATGATAGCTCCACTATTTCTCGGAACGTTGCGGTGGATACTGTACGAATTTATCCTTGATTCCAATTATCGATCAGATTCTTCGACTTTCGAATGACAAGCGTTTTATTTCCAATTGTTGTATTTCATTTAGTACATGTTCTAATTCCAGGATTTCATTCCATTTATACATAATAATGATGTTTCCAATTTCAATTCAATTAGATTGTAAGACTCAACATTGATATAAAAATTACCATGGACTTGAAGTTTGTTTGACATTACGTAAGTAAACAACAATGATGCAGTCTCAGATAAGTTTATTTTTTTGTAATTTATCGAAATGATGCTTTGTGTTTAATTATAATAATTTCAGGCGCACGAAAGTGGACGGCCGAGAACTGAGAACATCCAGACCCGTACGTCGATCGGCTGAAATGCGCCACATGTTGGCATGTGATGATTTTGGGATCCGATGCTGCCCTATGCCGACTGTTGGTGAACTTTTCAAACGGATACCCCCGATTTTTACTGAATTATCACCAGCGAAGTTCACTGGCGGTTTGCTTGCTATGATTAGCAGCTTTGTTTGGCGTATATATATGTCGCATAAAAGAATGTATTTATTGGCCTTCTTAGCCATTTTAGACATCTTGCTAATGTCCTGTGAGCGGTCAAGTCATTTACTCTCTTATATGATATCCAGAACTTCCATACATGATTGTTGCTCCTACAATTCATTACCGAACATGTATTCTGGGGCGACCGGTGGCGCAGTGTGTTGAGGCATCAGTCTCATGTTCGACTACCGGCGTTTCGGGTCGAATCCCGTCCATGACGACGTTCGTGGCCATGGATGTGCAAGAGGTGCATACTGGCAACTGTATTTTCCGAAACCAGTTTATGCCAACGAAACATCAACTGGGCCACTTGGAACAGTCAATCTAACAAAAATCTACGCCCCTCTACTGCCAGCACTCGTCAGTTGACCAGCTGGGGTACTTGGGTAGGACGTTTTACACTTAGATGCCTTCCTTCTCGGCAACATCAAGCTAATTCGAATCCTGCCATCCCTAAATCATGCACTCATATGTATCTACGGAAAAGTCATTTTTTTTTGGGTAAAAGGGAAAAACATCTTCTTTTAAAAAGTGACTGCTTTTACCCTAATAAATGATATTCTGATTACCAAATATATTATCGATGAAAACCATCCTGTTCGTAGAATGATTTTTTTTGTCGATATTTGGAAAGATATGTCAGCGTGACGAATATTTTTGGCTTTTTAACAAATTTTGAAAAGCTGCTTCTTTGTAAGTTCTGGTTGTACTGAACTAAATTTAGTATCTATTTTAATTCAAGCAAGAAAAATATCAATGAGTTTTTTTTTTAGGATGTTGAAAATATGGGTCAAAAACAAACCAAAAATGTCAAAAACTTGGCCAGCCAAATTTTTGTTGGCAAACCTCGGATTCCTGTTGAGCACTCCAAAAGACATAAACTTACACTAAACAACAAAAGATTTCCAAAACTTTCCAACTCAAAACCACAGGTTCCTAGACTAATATACTATTACGGCTCATTCGCAGAGAAGGTGTTTGGTGGATTCAATGTCCTCCTGGCAAAACCGGCATTTAATCTCAGTGGAGTGTAGTGGTGATATCTCACCAAGTGGTGTCCCCTAGTGTGACTAACGACTAACCTCAATTCCGCTCTGCCCATGCGGCTAGCTTCTTTGAGACTACTTTACCAGGGATTAAGGCATAGCACGCCATCGTACTCTGGCTATCGAACGCAACTAAGTGTCACCCAGAGACTCACGCTCTTTTGCCACAAAACTGCAGAGCACCCCATTGGCCGGCCTTGATTGGAAATGGGGTTCCATTTAACGGCATGCAATGCAATGCTTTTATCATTAGTCCGCAATGTGTGATCTATCCACTGGCATTTTTGCCTGCGTATCAACTCGTCGATAGGCATCTGCCCCGTACGCCAAATAAGCCCTTCATTTGATATTGTTTCGGGCCAGAAAATTCTTAAAATTCGACAAAGACATGAGTTGACGAAAATTTGCAGCTTCTTGGTAACTCTTACAGAAGCTTTCCAGGTGCTGCTCCCATACTAAAGTATAGACAGTCAGGAAGCGAAATAGGCTCCGCATAGACCACCTGGGTATATGGCGATATCACGTGCTTGTGATAATAATTACGATCCGGTGTTAGTCGTTACCAATAGATCTTTGTTGTTCAAAGGATCCTGACACATTGTGAAGCTCCCAGGACTACGCAAGCTGAAACCAGCAACTAATTCTTTAAAAAATTGGGCCCCAGGCATTTTCATGTTTCCTAGCAAGCGCTGGACGGTACATAGCACAGAATGTAACTTAGAGTTTTCTCTATGTTTGTTCGTTTTGTGCCAGTTTGTGATTGCCAGCCCATGAGTCCTATCGTCCAGTTTGTTCTTGCATAGTTGTATTGGCGTCGGCAGCTCTTCAGCTGTCCCTTGTGGCTAGCCCGTTGTTTAGCTAGTCCATCCGCAATTGCGTTACTGCTGCGACCCGGAACCCACGGGCACATCCCTGGATAAGAGACAGTTTCGTACGATCTAGTTAAAAGGAGCCTTGTACCTTACTCACGACCACTACCGGCAGCTTGTCCGGAGTATAACATTAATGTGCTACACTTTAGACAGATAAATTCTCAGCTGCTTCACTATCTCAAGTCACTAACTCCTTAGACGTTTCATTTACAAATCGAATGTTCTGGCAATCTTCTGATTCATTGTCCAGGTGTCTCTCTCAATTGCCTGAACCCTTTGTGGGGCAAAGCGCGTCAACTGTTCCATGTGGCCCAGTTGACGTTTTGACGGCAAAAACTGGTTTCGGAGAATGCAGTTGCCAGCATGTACCTCCTGCACATCCATGGCCACGTACGTCGTCGTGGACGGGATTCAAACCCGAAACGCCGGTAGTCAAACATGAGACTGATGCCTCAACGCACTGCGCTACCGGTCGCCCCAATATTTGTCATTGTACGACAGCCAACGGTATCCGATGAGACCGTCCTTATCCGAGGCATATGCCGCAGTCTTTCGTCCACCGATCATTTCCTCACTAGCGCCCTGGCTGTGGCTCAGATCAGACCGCAGCAAGGATCAGGTCAGAATAATTTTTCCGATGAGCCTTGTCTAGCCAGTTAATCCGCAGCTTCATTGCTTTGAATGCCTCAGTGCCATGGCACCCAACATAGAGCGACCCGATTGGTGTTTGTGGGAATGTGAAGGGTATTAAAACACTCTCACTAATTTTTATGAGAACTAATGTGAAGAAAGAACATTAATGGCTGTGTGCGCCATGTTAGCGTTATCGAACCCTGAATTTTTTTTGCGCAGCCCCCGTGGCTTAGAAAACGTTGGACCAAATGCCCATAGAGTTTGGAAATGTTTTTGGTCCAAAGATTTCAGCAACAACTCATTGTCCACTTTTTACCCGTTGGTAAACCACATGATACACCTGAGGTCAGGACAAAGATTACCAATATCTCTTTCCTAGTGACTAGGGCAGGGCACCGAAAATTTCTTACCGAAGCAAAGTTTCGAAGTCATGATTTCGAGCAAATCGGAAATCCAGAAATCCGCTCCAGAATACTCATGTACTACTACTTTGCCTTAACCCCTAGTGGGGCATAGTGCGTCAACTACTCCTGCGCGCCATCGTATTCTGCTCTGGGCAATGGGGCGCAGCTCCCCAAAAGACTTACCCAGACCCTACACTCCTCTGCCACAGATTGACGGCTTGTGATTTTAGGACCTCCTCTTGGTCGGCCTTGGTTGGAAATGGGGTTCCAATTCATGGCGTTTTTTGCATTTTGTTTTTCTCGGTTCTCCCCATAATGAAATCGAAGCATGTGCACAGAAACATGAAGCTCGGCGTGTACAAAACGATTATATGACCAGTGCTATGCTATGGCTGCGAAGCATGCACCCTAACTCAAGCCTCCGAAAACATGCTAGACACATTTGAACGTAAGGTTCTACGGGGAATTCTCGGGGCTGTTTGCGATCGAGATGGATGGCGCATCCGGTACAACCATGAGTTGTATGAACTGTACGATGAGCTGGAAGTTTCGAAAATCGCCAAACTACAACGACTTCAATGGGTAAGGCATGTCCAACGAATGGACGATGATCGCATGCCAAAGAGAGTAATGAATGCAAAACGAGTCGACAGAGCGAGACTGCGAGGACGACCGAGATCTCGTTGGGAGAGCTCAGTATATGTGGACGCCGCGCAGCTACTGGGCTTCCAAGATTGGAGGACGCGGTCACGTGACCGAGACAATTGGAGGACAACGATCCAGGCGGCCAAGGCCCGACCGACGTCGGGCTGTCGCGCCACGATGATTTCGACTTAGCTCTTCATTTAATATTCTTTCGCGCCAGAAAATTCTTGGAATTCGGCGAAGACATGAGTTGACGAAAAATTAAAATTTACTGGTAACTGAAACTTTTTATGTACTGCTCTCATGTAAAAGCACAGACAGTACCGGGGGCGAAACAGGTCCAGGTTGGTGTTGATTCTGAGATAACGGCTTTGCCAGATTTTGGAAAGCATGCCGTATGCGAATTTAGCCTGGTTGATACCGCGAGCGATGTCCTGCTCCGTACCACCATTTTCGGTAACATTACTACCCAGTTAGACAAAGTTGTTCACTTTCTTCACAGGCTGTCCGTTAATATGGATGGCAATAGGTGTAGGATTTCTTTTTCACAATAACGGGCTAAGAACCTTGGTGTTGTTTGTGTTAATCTTTGGCCCGAATTTGCTTGCCTCCCTTTCGAGATCTAACACCATTGCGAACATTTGTGGGAGAGTAGTCATATGTCGTCAGCGTAGTCAGGATGTTGTAGATAAGATGTCAAAGTCCATTGAATTCCTCTGTCGAGTCCCGACAGGGCTGCATGCAACACATCGGCAATCGTTATAAGGAATGGGATCGGTCAGAAGATACATTCCTGCAGAACTCCACTGCGAATCTCAAAGTACCTGACACCTTACTTTTATGCAGAACGCGACATTTCGCGCCGTCATAGTTTGCCTTAATAATAGCCACAAGCTCCTCAGAGATGCCTCTCCTGCACAAGGCCGCCCATATAGAATCCCGGTTCACAC
Source organism: Chloromyia formosa (assembly GCA_964017055.1). Taxonomy (NCBI): domain Eukaryota; kingdom Metazoa; phylum Arthropoda; class Insecta; order Diptera; family Stratiomyidae; genus Chloromyia; species Chloromyia formosa. Next base: position 97,200,065 of record OZ024813.1, on the reverse strand, counting down.
TATCGAAAGCCTTTTCGAAATGAGTGAAAAGCAAGTGAAGCGGAGAACCATACTCAGTACATTGCTCGATGATGATTTGTAAGGTGGAATGTGATCGACACAGGGGAATCCGTCTGGAAACCAGCCTGTTCTTCATCAAGTGTGTTTTCTAAGTTGGCCTTTAGTCTTTCCAGGACGATTTTAGTTTTTATCTTGAAACGGCAGGAAGCTCACAAATGCCTCTCCAATTATTACAGTCAGTGAGGCTACCCTTTTTTGGAAGTTTAATCATCAAACATTCCTTCAACTCAGTGGGAAAGGTCTCTGTACTCCAGGCTTTATCAACAAGTGGGTGCAGCAAATTGCCACTTACGATTGGCGTTGCTTGATAAAGTTCGGCAGGGATACCGTCGAGTCCGGCGGCCTTTCCTCGTTATAGTGCAATAATTGCAGTGCCCATTTCCTTTTTAGTCGGCGCAGTGGATCGAATACGCTTATTTTGATGGTTAGCCAAATTATCTGTATGAGGGAAAACTTCATCAGGTTACACGGTTCAAGACCGTGACGAAGTGCTCTTTCCACAGTCTCCTCTGATCTTCTTCCAATATGAGTAGCTTTCCAGCACTATCCTTCATAGGATGTTAGCAGGAGCTACGACCACCTGTAAGCTCCTTACCATATCTTCTATTGGCACCGTTCATTTACTGCACGATTTCATATTGTCATTTCTTCCAAATTGTGGTGAACACTTGAGAGTCCATGCTGTATTTGTCACATCATTTCTGCATATCAAAGAAGACTGTACTCGTAGACGTTTCACTCTGTAATCACGCTTAATGTGTTCCGTTGGTTAATTGGACAACAAATTGTCGCGCCGTGGGCGCCACTGGGTTCCTTATTCTTGCTGCGGATGCTGCAGGCCATTGACTGACATTTTTATGAAGAAACAACAGTGAATCCTTAATTAGAATTTCCTATTTAAGATATCAGACTCAAGGCAATGTCCCGTTCGTCTGCCGAATGCATCACTCCTGTTCACCTGTGATAATATTTTGATTTTCACATGTGAACGTCCCCACGTAGACGTACGGACAAAACCTTCCATTTGAAGCACGATGGTAGAACGCAATGCTATACTGTGGGAATGTTATACTTGGACCATAGGAGGAGCTTTGCAAAATACAAAGTACTGCCCGCATATCGTGTATTTGTACAAACCATATACGTTGTGAATTGAATAGTGTGTTCTAAAATACCGCAGAAAATTAAAAGTAAACACACGAATACCCGAACGGAGCATTTTCCACCACCAGTTACCCAATTTTCATTTTTGGCCCCGGCTATGGATGCTACTGCAGGACCACCCCATAAATTTAAACTAACATTAAAATACGAATGTTGATGTACGTATACTCTGCGGTGCTTGTACAGGACTAAAAGTGGGTAGTGTTGTCGGTTTTTTAGACGATATACGGCTCCTTGAATTATTCAATGTACGAATATCAGATAGTATCCGACTTGTTTACGATTCATTACGTTCCGTAGTCCGTGGACGAATCCTGGGCCAGGATATTCAATGAGCTACAAAGTATGCTAATATGTACTCATGCCCGAACCCAAGTAAATATGAGCTTAACTGTAATTTGCCTTCATACAGGTAGTTATACTGAGCAACAACGGTTTGTAAACACTCGCGCTCTAGTGGCCAGGACTTTGAATACGAAATTCCAGCAGTTGTATGGAAGTTTACCAACATTCAGGTTTCAGCATCACTGCCAACACTTTTCAATGAATCTTAGATTAAATCTATAGTTGAAGAACCAGGGGTTTTGAGATGGAAAGTTTGAAACACTTTTGGTTTTTGTGTACCTTTATGTATTTTGAGGGGCTGAACATGAATCCGAGGTTTGCCAACAAAAATGCGGCTGAAAATTAAAATATTGATCAAAATATCGCCTTTTTTTCTTGGTTTTGACCCATATTTCCGGAAGTATACATCCTGTGGAAAAAGTCATCAGCATGTTTTTTTAAGTATACTAAATGTGCTTAAATTTGATACCAAAATCAGCTTAGTACGCGCAGAACCTACCGAGAAGCAGCTCTTCAAAATTTTTTAAAAAGTCAAAAATGTTCGTCACGCTCTTATATCAAATATCGTGAAAAATATTCATTCTATGAAGAAACTTATGAAAAGTAAATTTGTGGATAATTTGATCATCTTTAATTCGCTGTGAACCACTTCCGTGTGATATATAATTTTTTAGAAAATGACAAAAATATGTAAAAAGAACAAGTTCGCTCGCGGATTGCAAATAAAAAATTAGGTGTAGTTTGCAATACAAACATTGCATATATTTAACTTTTTTTGTGGCGAAAATAGTAAATTTAAAATATAAATTAGCAATCTTTCTCCTTATTTCATTGTCTTTATTTTATGACTGTTGCGTTATTTCTAAGAAAATTAAATCCCGCATTTCCCAGAGTTACAAAAGAACTTTTCGTGTATTGGGTATGGCTGGTATGGCCCAAAAACAACCCTGTTGTAAAAAGTTTCCCGCCAAAAAAAATTCATAAGCCGCAAAAAATATTAACATGAACTTAATTCCGCCAAAGTACCCGCAGCTTTGCGCCTCGCTCTAGGGTATGCATATGGAACCCTGATTAAATTAGTTATCTTCTTTTAATGCTGATTGGCGGGGAGCTTTGTTAGCTTAAGCACTGATGGCAAGTACTGTCTTCTCGACGGATCTCCTTATAAGCATCTTGCCTTATAAAAGACTAGAAATGCACTTCAGATCAGAAGTGAATAATCGACAATAGCCTATTGTTTGTGTCGCGAGCAGTTCAGGGCAGAACAAGAAATACACGCGTCAAACTTAACAAAATTGCTCTGGATTGAGCCGGTTGTTAGTGTTATGCGTATGATTGTCGTTCTGCACTTGATCTTCACTGCACAAAAAAAAACCAGCTTATATTTTCTACTGCGTTCTTCTTTTTCTTCCTTGCCCTATCACACCAGTCTGCGGCTTCGCGTTGCTCTACCTGTGGTGTTGGCACTTCGCCCATTCTGGTCGTATAATCTCAGCTTCCTTCTGCAGGCAGCTCGGTCTTGGATCGTATCATCGCCAAGATTACCGCGTTGTTACTGCGTTTTCAACTGATAAATCCAGGTGTGTTCCCGTCTACCTCGGTGTTTGGGTCCAGCAAATGGAACATTCATTGATAGCGCTTTCATGACAGGGTTCTCAGGCGGACGCCTTAGAACGAATCCATACAACGATTTTCGAGCTTTTCAGTGATCGGTTGCCCAACAAAAAAGCTGCCTCGGATGTGGGTACTTTTTATACGATCCTTTTTGGTCACACTGACATCCGTAGCATTTTTATCTCAGTCGCAGTAATTTAACTTTCGTATGACTTATACATAGTCCAGCATTTAGACGCATACATGAGTGCGGGACGTACGACCGTTTTGTACAACTTGCCCTTAAGCTTTCGTGGCATCTCCTTGTCGCAGAAAACTCCAGAGTGTTCTCGCCACTTCATCCAACCGACACTGATGCGATGTTTGATGTCGGCATCGCAGGTAGCTTCCTTGTTGTCCATCGAGCCCAGGAACTTGAACCTTGTACAGCTGCTCTCCTTTAATATAGGTATAGATATTTGGTATCGGTCTCTCTGGATCTGAGGAAGGACAGCAAAGATACTCAGTCTTTGGTATGCTAATCCTCAGTCCACGATCCTCCAGTATCTTACACCACTTACTCAGTGCAGCCTGCAAGGCAACGATGTTTTTGCTACCCGGGACAATGTCATCGGCGAAGAGAAGGGATACTTTCAAGCCATCAGAAATGAGTGTTAATAAATAGAGCATGATGATGTTGAAAAGCAAAGGACTCAATACACTGCCTTGGTAAACTCCGACTTTAACTGGAAATTCTTCTGACTCTCCAGCTGTGCATCTAACTTTAGTAGTTGCCCCATCATACATGTCTTGAATCATCTTGACATATGCCTCGGGGACCTTAAGTGCTCTTAGGGCCACCCATATCAGATCACGAGGAGCTCTGTCGAAGGTTTTTCCAAATCGATGAACACAAAGTGCAAGTCCTTCCGTGCATCACGATGCTTTTCCATCGTAACACGTATGCACTGATAAGCATCTACTGTGGCTCGACCCTCCACAAAGCCGCATTGATTGTCATCTAACCGTACAATCTGTTTCAATCGATTGCATACAACCCGCTCGTAAGTCTTCAATGTGTGAGATGTTAACTTGATTGCCCTATAGTTTTTGAGCTTACGTGAGTCAACCTTGTTCGGGAGAAGAAGCTTTTTCTGAAAGCGTCAGGCATCGGTTGCCCTCTTTTAATTTTGTTGTTCTACTGCGTTCTTCGCTTCAGTCAATTAGACTTTCCGTTTTACTGAGCACATTTTGTTTAATTAACTTAATCTTTCAATTCAAAAAAATCATTCCATGTTCTTCAACTTATCTATTTTAATTCTAAGCTTTAACAGAAATTAACTAATTTATTCAGGTTATATGCATACCCTAGAGCGAGGCCCAAAGCTATGGGTAATTTGGCGGAATTATGTTCATATCAATCCTTTTTGCGGCTGATGAGTTTTTTCTTGGCGGGAAAATATTTTTACAACGGGGTATTTTTGGGCCATATTACAATACATCTTTTTTCATTTTATGGAGCAAGAACTCGGGTAAGAATTCCCAAACTGCTTTAGAATTCTTATATATTCTAATAACATTTATTGTTATGCCCGGTTCACATTATTCCAGTCCAGTAATCCAGTCCAGTGCTGGATGGGATCATATCGTCTACATGATTCCAGTCCAGTAGTCCGGCGAGTGTGTTGTTGATTCGGTAGCTATAGTGACAATGATTTCTGGGCGAGCTGGAATGAAAAAGTAGACCGACAATCCAGTCACTGGACTGGATTGCTGGATTGGATTGCTGTCCAGTGCCGGTTCACATTATTCCAGTAGCAATCCAGCGCTGGACTGGATTACTGGACTGGATTGGTTACTGGAATAATGTGAACGGGGCATTATGTGATATTGACTTCTACTTCTGTCCTTCGGTTTTAGGATTCAGGTCCCGGTTCTGAAAAAAAGGAAAGTTGAGGTGGAGTTAAAACAAACAAAACTAAAATTTAACTCCACAGATCTCAACTTCCATTTTTACAGAACCAGACTCGAATCCTAAAACTGAAGTTTTTTGCTTATAAATTTTTCCTCTGTAAGTTTTACCAATCTGTGGGTTCTACATTACCACGCCGAACTTCAGCTTAATTAAACTTGAAATAGAGTCTCGGAATAAAAGCTTTCAGACTCATTGGTGATTAAGGTATAACCTTACGCACTTCACCACAGAAGTGACTTTGGTTGCCTATCCCTTTTTTATCGATACCTCAACTGCCACTGCTCTCATGAAATAAGCAATCTAATTGTTGATGTTGCATTTCCCTTAATAACGCTATACCCGGCAGCCAAGTCATGCCCACTGTCTTACCATCGAGGTTAGAACCAGTCGCACTGTAAATGATTCATTCGTATGCAGGACAACTCGAATGTGGAAGGGTTTACCATCGTCGGTTTTCCCATGCAGTCACAACCTGTTTTTTTTGGTCACGCCGAGATTTATATTAGTATCGTAGGGCGGTGACCGAACGACCCCAGCTACCGAGCGCGACTTTCGAAGAATAGTAGCCTCACAGACTGTAATAATTAAAGAGACATTTGTGTGCCTGAAAATATAATAGCCAAAATAGTCGACTCACTTGGAAAGCATATAATTGGTGAATTGCAGGCTGGCTTTCGATCCGGATTATCCTGTGTCGATCACATTAACACCTTGCGAATCATCATCGAGTAATGTGCTGGGTGCGATTCTCTGCTTCACTTGCTTTTCATCGTTTCGAAAAGGCTTTCGATAGAGTGAAAAAGGATTCAATATGCGCGGCCTTGCGCAGGAGAGGCTTGGGGCTATTATCAAGGCAACCTATGATGGCGCGAAGTGTCGCGTTCTGTATAAAGGTAAGGTTTCGGGGTACTCTGAGATTGACTACGCTGGCGACTTATGCCTACTTTCCCACAATATCATGGATCTGTCCACGGCGTTATTTCTTGAGAGGGAGGTTGTGCTAACGATTAATACCAACCAGACCAAGGTTCTTAGACTGCCATTGCGAAAAAGAAATCCGACACCTGTTGCCATCAATATTAATGGGCAGCCTGTGGAGAAGGTGGACAACTTCGTCTACCTGGGTAGCATTGTTGCCAAAAATGGTGGTATGGAGCAGGGCATCGCTCGTCGAATCAACCAGGCTAAATTCGCAACGGCATGCTGTCCAAAATTTGGCAGAGCATTTAGCTCAGCATCAAGACCAAGCTGGGCCTGTTTCGCTCCCTGGTACTGTCTGAGCATTTGTATGGGAACAGTACATGGAAAGTTTCCGTTGGTGTTATCAGAAAGCTGCAAATTTTCGTCAACTCATGTCTTCGTCGATTTTTAAGAATTCTCTGGCCTGAATCAACATCAAATGAAGATCTAAGTCGGTATACAGATCAGATGCCAATCGACGAATTGATACGCATTCGAAAATGGCAGTGGAAAGGTCACACATTGCGGAAGGATGATAACTGCATTGCTTTACATACCCTGAAATGGAACTCCATTTCCAACCAAGGCCAAGCAAGAGGGGGTCCTAAAATCACATGGCGTCGATCTGTTACAAAGGAGTGTAAGGCGCTGTGTAAGTTTGGAAGAAACTCAGTCGCAAATCAATATGCTGAAAGACCGTATAGATATTGGATATAATTGTGGACTGCAGAATTCCGCCAAGAAAATCAGCTGATTTTGCCTTAAAAGTTTTGAGGCGCATTCCACTCTTTCTGTCTTGGCAATTTAATAACGAAAATATTCGTCGGCAAGTCTATCGCTTCGATAAGCTCTTGTCTCTGTTAGTGATCGGGCAGTTTAACGAGGCGTTGAGAAAACGCTGCTTTTTGTTTTCCTCACTCAAGGGTATTGGTGTCTCACTCGTGTTTGCATCCGTGTTACTTCATCCCAAACTTGTACTTGGCTTAAGTACTTGAGTTTTCAACAATCGTCTCTCCTCAAAATAATCTTTTTGGACCGTGTCGTGGAAACATAAACTAAACCTGGTAGATATGAGTATCTTCTGATTCACTGGAGTACTTTCGGGGGCATTTTGAGTCCTTGGGTGAGGAAAAAGGATATTCTTGGCAATGAAGCGATATCTGGGTAAGATGGGTATCATTTGGGGTGTCATGAGGCGAATGCACTAAACTACTGTTGATGGCAGTTTGTGTCCTGTGTTAGGAAAAAGTTGACATTCTTTAACTCGCTTTTTAGATATGGGTATCTCCTGAATCGTGGCGACAAGGACAACATTTCTCAATATAAATCATAGAATAGACAACATGAAAATAAAATGGATAAAAATGAAAATGTATTTGCATGGGGCGGTCCTAAAGAGCCGACGAACATCATCGCCCTTTTCGTCTCATTTTGTTTCGACCACAACTTGAAGTTATTAGTTGAATAGTTGATAATTTTGATTATGGTAGCTGACAATATCATTAACTTTTTCGTATTAGGCAAACTTTTTGCAATTGAAAAACGTCGTCGTGTTTCTTACTACAAATGAATTATTTTGCCTTGCGTTTGCAATGAGATTAACCACATCCATTGACCCTTTTCTTGTTTTCTCAAAGATATCAAAATCTTGATCGTGGGAAAGGAACTTGTGACCTTTCAATGTGAATTTGGAAGTTAAGTGCTCTGGAACCAGGTGGCATGGAAAACTTTTTGACTTGCATCTTGCGTTATTTTCCGTTATGGGACAATTGTTCGTACTAATTTTCTAATAGCAAGTATGCGCCGGCACATACATCATTTTAGCGTACGTTTATACTATGGCGGTGGCGGCGACGTTTTTTTTTCCGTCGACGTTCGACGTTAAAAAAACGTCGTTGGCTTGTGATTATATTACGACGTTTTTTAACGACGTACGTGGAATCCTTCGGTATTTCTTGAGCCTACATCCTGGATAGACGGAAAATATTGCTGCTTTGTGCATTGGAAGCAGATGTGCTTCTCATGTTTACAACTACATAATATTTCACGTGTAGAAACAAATCAACAAATATATCCCCATCCTCACCCTTATCCGTATCCTCATCTTTTCATTATCAAATATCCTTATCCTCCTCCGCATTCTCGAGATCGAACAATTTTTTATCCACACCCTCATCCTCATCCGCAAAACAATATCCCTACTAAACCACCACAACAAAGAGTAATTGCATGTAATTATAAAAAAGATTCAAGAAAAAACGCTGCTGTTACCGTCGTAATATAAACTCTGCCATATAATTGCACGTGTTTATAGTGGACGTCGACGTCGACGTTCGAACGCCAGTCCGCCAACATGCGACGTTAACAATTTTGGACGCGACGTTCGACGTTAAAACGTCGAACGCTACCGCGCCTAATAACAACGTTCCCATTCATTTCCATGTGTTGCTAGCCATTAATTGCTTCGACGGAAAAAAAAACGTCGCCGCCACCGCCATAGTATAAACGTACGCTTAAGCTAATAAAACGGTTTGTCGTTGGAATGGCACTTACAACCTTATGGTTAAGTACCCCTCAATTATATAAAGCAGCCTCCATATTCGAAAATTCTGACTGGCGCGACGTTCTTCTTTTCTCGGATCCCAATTCCGTTTGTGCCACAAATTTTTATACCCTAGACTTTTAGTATAGGGTATATTGGTTTTTGTCACGACGGAAATATGTAACACCTTAAAGGAGGCTCCGGAAATGTATACATATATATATGATCAGGATCACCTCCTGATTCGATTAAGCCATGTCTGTCTGTCTGTCTGTCTGTCCGTCTGTCTGTCTGTCTGCCCGTTCACACGATAACTTTCGCCAGAATGAAGCTAAAGCCTTTAAATTTTGGCCAAGTGTTGGAAGTATAATCTAGTTGGTTGGTATTGAAAATGGGCATGATCAGGCCAAGAGAACGCCACCTCCCCTACATATGTAAAATAATTAAATGTATTTATAACTCCCGACTAAATAAACATGAAAAGCTCTAACTTTGGTAGATTGCTCGTGAGGGTAATCTTATACTCTCCTGGAAAAATAAAATCGATCAGTTGAAAACTAACGGTAATTTTCTTACAAAGAGCCCCGTACTACCCTATTTTTCAGGTTGTTTGCCCATAACTCTTGAGCCAATTGACGTAGACATCTGATTTTTGGCATGTAACCCTGAAGTGAGAAGCTGCTTGGGTTCTAGTAAGTTGGGCATAATCTGATCAAAGGAACGCCTACCTCCCCTACAAAATTAAAAAAAAATTATATGTTACTTTAATTACGATAACTTTCGATAGAATAAAACTAGCGAGTTGAAAATTTGGCAAAACGTTTATAGTAAAATCAAGTTAGTTGGCATTGAAAATGGGCAAGATCCTACCCAAGGAACTTCCACCTACCCTACAAATGCAACTTCAAATAAGCGATTACTTTTGATAGAATGAAGCCAGCGATTTGAAATTTTGGTCAAATATTTGAACTGAAATTGAGTTAGTTGGCATTAAAGATGGGTAAGATCCGACTTAAGGAACCCCTACCACCCCTAAAAATGAAATTTAAAATAAGCGATAACTTACGACAAAATAAACCTAGCGACTTGAAATTTTGGTCAAATGTTTGTAGTAGGATCCAGTTGGCTAATATTGAAAATACGTAAAATCCGTCCAATGAAACCCTTACTTCCCCTACAAATGAAACTTCAAATAAGCGATAACTTTCGATAGAATGAAGCTAGAGACCTGAAATTTTTTAAAATGTGTGTAGGTTGATCTTATTTGTTGGTGGCAATGATGGGCAAGATCCGATCCAAGGAACCTCTACCTCCCCTACAAGTAAAACTTCAAATAAGCGATGACTTTCGATAAAATTAAGCTAGTGACTTGACATTTTGGTAAAATATTTGTACTGGGGTCTAGTTGGTTGTTATTAAAAATGCGCAAGATTCACCAAACGAAACCTTTACCTCTCCTACAAGTGAGACTTCAAATAAGCAATAACTTTCGATAGAATAAAGCTAGCGACTTGAAAGATTCGACAAATATTTGTAGAATGGGTTAGTTAATTGATTTTTATAAAAGCCAAAACCAAGATCCTCCTGAATGTGTGCCAACCTCCCCTATAAACTTGCCATACAGAAAATTCACTTTTAAAGCATATGGTCGTTCCCAATTGGTGCTTTTGGTATCACCACTAGGCCTGTACAAGTCTAGGGTATATACGTTTCGGATACGGCTGATAGTCGATTTGTTAACGACATATTTTAAAAATAGAGCGGCAAATGACGAACCACTTTCCAATTCCCATATAATTTGCGCTTTATCTTTAAATGATAAAAATTTACACGACATACATATTCTTTAACAAACAACACGAACAATTCAAGGAAACTCGATTCAAACAAAACCAGTCGGGAGCGTATATAACCTAGACTTGTACAGACCTAGTGGTGATACCAAAACTACCAATTTGCAACGACTATTTGCATTAAAAGTGAGTGTCCTATATGACCAGTTTATAGGGGAGGTTGGCTCTCATTCAGGATGTTGACCATTCCCAAAATTAATTAACTAACCCATTCTACAAATATTTGTCGAATTTTTCAAGTCGCTAGCTTCATTCTATCGAAAGTTATCGCTTATTTGAAGTTTCATTTGTAGGAGAAGTAGGGGTTTGGTTGGTCGAATTTTACGTATTTTCAATATCAGTCCGGATGGCGCAACGGTTAGCACGTTCGCCTTCAACGCACTGGGCCCCGGTTCGATTCTGGGGATTTACGTGTCGGACTATGAGCCCACTCAGCTGTTAAATGAGTACCCATTATGGGGTAAATAACTCGGTTGAGCGTGTTGCTGATCACATACCTCTGCACAAAAAAACCGTCACGATCTAGAAAATGAGATGATGCTAACTCATCTCGAGGCCGTGGTTCAAATTGGACTGTTGCTCCAGTTATTTATTTAATATCAGCGAACCGAATCCTACTACAAACATGTACACAAAATTTCAAGTTGCTGGCTTCACTCTATCAAAAGTTTTCGCTCATTTGAAATTTAATTTGCAGGGGAGGTAGGGGTTCCTTGGGTGGGATCTTGCCCGTTGTTAATATAAACCAAATTTTTAACTTGCTAGTGTCATTCAATCGAAAGTTATCGTAATTAAAGGAATATTTAATTTTTTTATATTTGTAGGGGAGGTAGGCGTTCCTTTGATCTGATTGCGCCTAACTTACTAAAACTCAAGCAGGTTCTCAGCTCAGGGTTACATGCCAAAAATCAGGTGCCTACGCCAATTGGTTCAGGAGTTATAGACAGAAAACCTGAAAAGTAGGGTAGTACGGGGCTCTTTGTAAGAAAATTACCTTTCGTTTTCAACTGATCGATTTTATTTTTCCAGGAGAGTATAAGATTATCATCACGAGCAATCTACCGAAGCTAGAGCTTTTCATGTTTATTTAATCGGAAGTTATAAACACATTAAATATTTTACATATGTAGGGGACCTCACCATGCCAACATTAGACCAAAATTTCAAAGCTCTAGCTTCATTCTATCGAAATTTATCGTGCGAACGGGCAGACAGACGGACAGGCAGACAGACGGACAGACAGACAGACAGACAGACAGATATTGCTAAATCGAATCAGGAGCTAACCCTGATCATTTATATATATACATTTCTATACCTCCGGAGCCTCCTTTGAGGTGTTACGTATTTTCGTCGTGACAAAAACAATATACCCTATATTATAAATCTAGGGAATAAAAAAATACCATTAGACAAGCACGCGAATTGCCGTATGAACGACAGATGGCTTTCTGCTACTAGACTTAAGTTGAACCTTTCTTTTGCATGTTTAGAGCAAGAGCGTAGGAATTTGAAAAGAAACGGTTTTATTTTATTTAAACTCGAGAATTGCAACAAGCGTTGCAAATTTCGAGTCTGCAATTTAAAATGAAACCGGAATATAGAGGGCTACTCCCGCAATCCGAGGGTTGTGTATCAAGCATTTATTCTGGTATGTAAGTATCGGCTACTTGCTCTTCTTGGTACCATTTAGATGGATAAAAAAATGATAATAAAAATGTCTGACCCATCCTATACTATCTTACATGCCCATTCATATTACGTGATTGTAATGAAACTTAGAACATACTATTGCCATTGGCCATCAGTACTTTTGATCTCGGACGTGTTTAAGGGATGCAGGGGTGCGCTAACTGTAACTATGAAAATAAACTATTATAAAAATATTTTGAGGAGATATACAAATTCCATTATTTCCCGTTTTATATGCTATTCGGGACCCACTTTCCTGAGTTTTCTTTTTTCTAAGTGTAACGGTCTCGAAATGCAAGTGGGGGCTGCAAATTACGATCTAATATTTTCTCCTTCCTCACTGTTCCCCTTTCTTCAAATTAGTAAATGCCAAAAATAAAATGTGCTCACCATTACCGTTCTCACAACACCCCACTTGCCTATACCAGTCGATAAACAAAATTTGACTTTAATTTCGCCCCACCCTCCCTCCCCCGCCCGTTACAGTTGGCCATCAATTACGACACATCAACCAATCTTCACCCTTTCATAAATGCAATTAATCATAATATGTAACAATAACTGCAATTCGCACTACGAAAAACAACATGCAAGTAGTACTCGCACCTTCGAAGCCGGTAGGTGTATTTTTTGTATGAATAGTGTAAAAATGCCTAACTTTAACTGAATGTGCTATTATTAAATATTACATGATTGTAATGAAACCTAGAGATGTTATTGCTTATGGTGTTGATTATCATTGGCCATCAATATTTTTGATCTCGTGTGTGCTTAAGGGGTACAGGGGTGTGCTAACTGCAACTAGTGAAATGTACTATTTTTAACCTTTTTTGATGAGATTTTAAATCCTATAATTTTTAGTTTTCTATGTTAGTAAAATGCCACTTTTCTGTAAATTTTCATATTTCTAAGTATAACGGTCTCGAAATGCAAGGGGGGGGACAAGCTCGGATCACATATTTTACCCTCTCCCTCTTTTCTCCTTCCTTCAAATTTGAAGAAAATTCCAGAAATGGAATGTACTCGACGGCACCTTTCTTACAATACCCCACTTGCCTATACCAAACGAAAGAAAAATTTCGACCTTCATTTCCCCTCTATGGGGACCGCCCCTTAAAGTTGACCTATTACAACGCATCACTTTCTCCAGAGAATTATAGTACTTTTACATCTTTTCACCAAATTTCATGCATGCAGCTTCAGCGGTTCCTGAGATATTTCATGGAAAGACAGACAGACGCATGACCAATTTCATAAGGGTTTTGTTTTACTACAAAATCCTAAAAATTTACTATTACGAATACCGAGTCTTGCAATTATCGAGGGTTGAAATTATGGAATTTGCACTATACTTGAATTATCAACAAATATAATCCGAACAACTTTCCTCGTGGGATGACCACTTTCCCCGATATTGGTAAAAACCCTCGCTAAAACTAAAATTCTTAAGACATCGGGAGAAAACATTTCCCGTTTTTAAAGAGCTTTTTTTCGGAAACTTCTGGACATTCAAAGCTGACTTTGGTATGAAATTTTAGCAAGTTTAATGGGATTTGACAAAGGTGTGAGAGTGACTTTTTCTCTAGGATCTGAATAAAGTGCAATAAAAAAAATCTTTGACAAAACAAAACCGGAAAAATGTCATTTCGGTATTTTCGTCTAAATTGGGTTCCTTGACCGAAATGTGCAAACCTCAGATTCGCAATAGGACCCCAAATATGTACCAATAAAAAATAAAGAAGTTATTTCAACATAATCGTCCAAAGGTTAGGAAAAATGCGTAATTTTTAACAATTAAAAAGTTTCCCAGCCGAATTTTTGGTGACAAACCCTGGATTCGTGGTTAGCACTCCAAAAAACATAAAGGTACATTAAATACAAAATTAGTGTTAAACTTTCCACCTTGGCTGTTTGTATGAACCACCATTCTTGGGCTATCTGGCAGACCAGGACGATGTGAAACTGAGACACCAACTAAAATTCTGCGATACCCATGTTACACTTTATCGGGTGGATATTTCAAATGTATTTATGGATTCCGCAACAACAACCCCTTGATTCCGGCGAGTCATGTTCAATGGAGGAGGGTGGCGCTGAGGGTGGTGGTCGTGCCGACACTAGCTGTGACCCAGGCATTATAAATCGGTTAATGAGTTTCAGATATGCATGGGACAATAGAATGAGATTGGCTTAATGCACTTCTAATCTGCGAATAGTATTCGAAATAAAGCAGCATACAAAGTGGAACGTTATTGAGTCCAGGACATTCAGGCACGGTCCCAGACTCTGTCCAACCGATGTTCTGGCATGCTCACTGCAAATGTCGAACGATGTTCTCGTCGTCCATAAATTTTGATTAAACGCCGATATAGCAGTGGAAATGGTACGAAAAAATAAAGGGTGAGATAGATGCAACCCCACTCCCCCTGGGACGGATTATGGCACGAAAAGGATCTGTTGGATTAACGCAGGGTAATTTCGTCTGACGGGAGTGCTGCTGGTATTGTACACTTGCTGTATTGCTTTGTTCGATTCGAATAAACAACAACAGATGGCCCTAATATAAAAATGCAAACCGCATGAGAGTAAATAGTATCTGTGCCTCGTCGTTACAACCGATAACTATCACATTTTCGCGGCGACAGGCGAGAATGTGAAATGAAATTGTGTCCTTACACTTCAAAGGCAAACTTTCACCACGAAGCAAACAGATTGTAATTCAATAATAGTCGCAATGACCGCGCAATTTTCAAGTACGGGGTGTTGCAAATAGAGTGGAAATATACGTCAAATCGACATTCAGTCAGATGGTTCATGGCTTTTGATGTTGCACTCGGCGAATGGATATCAAATTTGGATTGATAAAAAGATAGGCGACGACGACGCGTCGGCGAGTTGGAGGTTTTGTTTGAATTTTGAATTGAATTATGTTTTATGTGAGGGTCTGGTTTTGTTTTTCTATTTAATTACATTTAATGCAGGCTTTTTCAGATAATATAAGATATTATATCAGAACAATAATTTTATTTATTATTAAGGGGGAATGTGAGTTTGACTTCTCTTGTGCTTCTATAGGGCTTTTCAATAGGGACGATGCATTTTGTTTTTAACATTTTTCGAACAGGAGTGGAGTTGGCTTCGCAATTTTTTCACTTTTTGAAACGTCAGTCTATGCCATTTAATCAAGGAGAGATACATGCTTAAACAACGTTTGAAAATTATTCAACTTTTTATACTCTAGATGAAATCTGAGAGTATTATAAGTTTGCCACAAAGTTTGTAACGCTAAGAAATAAGGCTCGCAGAAAAAAATGAATGATACAGAAGTTCATATTATCACTCGAATATCTCAAAACCGGATGTCCGTCTGTCCGTCTGTCCGTCTGTCCGTCTGTCCGTCTGTCCGTCTGTCCGTCTGTCCGTCCGTCCGTCCGTGACCTCTCTAGCTCGAGAACGCGTTGAGCTATGAAGTTCAAATTTTGCACACGTTATTTTTGACAAAAAATGAAGGCTAAGTTCGTGAACGGGCTAAATCGCTCCACCCCTTCTACCCCCTCCCATACAAAATGACACATTTTTGAAAATTTACAATAATCAGATTTTCTCAGAAACTATAAAACATATTGCTTTGAAATTTTTAATATATCACTTTTATGATAATTGTAACCTATGTTATAAAACTTATTGTAATCCTCACCCTCCTTCTACCCCCTCCCATACAAACTGCACTATTTCATGAAATACGTTAAGCCAATTTACTCAGTACGTATACAATTTATCGGGCTGAAATTTTGTACTTAACACTTAATTAACAATATCAGTTAGATTCAAAAAAAGTAATCGATTACCCTTACTCCGTCTACCCCCTCCCATACAAAATGACACATTTTTGATAATTTACAATAATCAGATTTTCTCAGAAACTATAAAACATATTGCTTTGAAATTTTGAATATATCACTTTTATGATAATTGTAACCTACATTATAAAATTTATTGTAATCCTCACCCTCCTTCTACCCCCTCCCATACAAACTGCACTATTTCATGAAATACGTTAAGCCAATTTACTCATTACCTATACAATTTATCGGGCTGAAATTTTGTACTTAACACTTAATCAACAATATCAGTTAGATTCAAAACCAGGTTCAAATTCATCTAGAGTATTGCATGATTGGGGTTTACCCCAATCGTAGTTCTTTTATGTTTTTTTATCAAAGTTCACCTTCGATCGCGACTACGTTGCGCGCTTACGCCAATTTTCGGTGGACGAAACCGTCCAACAAGACGGACTATTGAACGTTTGGTGCAAAAATAGGAAATAACTTTTGCATTGCAGAATGTCCCAGTGCCTATGCGACAACGTAATGCTCGAAGTGAAGAAAATAGCCTGGCCGTTCGAGAAAGTGTGCGTGAGAAGTCAAGGATGTCGATTCCACGCCGATCGTAGTCATTGAAAATCAGTGTGACCAGTTTGTGGCGAATTTTGAGTCGGATTATAAGATTGCGTTGACTCAAGAACTGAAGCTAACCCACCATTTTAAGCACATTCGCTTATTGGGCTCTGAACCAGATGCAAGCTGACGACAATTTTCACAAGAAAATCATCTTTTCGGATGAAACTCACTTCTGGCTCGATGGTTTTGTCAACAATTGTCGCATTTAGTCGAGTGAGCCTGAAGTGATGCACGAGACACAACTTTATCCGAAAAAATTAACTGTTTGGTGCGGTTTTCATGCCGGCGGCGTCATCGGTAAATTTTTAGGGTTTTGTAGTAAAAACAAAACCCTCATGAAATCGGCCATGCGTCTGTGTGCCCATCTGTCTGCCTGTCTGTCTGTCTGTCTGTCTGTCTGTTAGTCCGTCTGTCTGTCCATGAAATATCTCACGAGTCGCCGAAGCTACTTGCATGAAATTTGGTGGAGATATTTACAAGTAATATAATTCTCTGGAGAAAGTGATGCGTTGTAATAGGTAAACTTTAAGGGGGGTCCCCATAGAGGAGAAATGAAGGTCGAAATTTTTTGTTCGTTTGGTATAAGGCAAGTGGGGTATCGTAAGAAAGATACCGTCGAGTACATGTCATTTTTGGAGTTTTCTTCAAATTTGTAGAAAGGAGAAAAGAGAGTGAGGGAAAAATTTGTGATCCGTGTTCCCCCCTCCTTGCATTTCGAGACCGTTATACTTAGAAATATGAAAATTTACAGGAAAGCGGCATTTTACTAGAATAGAAAACTAAAAATTACACAATTTTGAAATCTCATCAAAAAAGGTTAAAAATAGTACATTTCAATAGTTGCAGTTAGGACGCCCCTGCACCCTTCAAACACACCCGAGGTCAAAAATGTTGATGGTTAATGATAACCAACATCATAGGCAATATTATCTCTAAGTTTCATTACAATCACATAATATTTAATGACAGTACAATACATTAATTTAAAGTTAGGCATTTTGACACTATCCATACAAAAAATACACCTACCGGCTTCATGCATTGGTGCGAGTACTACTTGCATGTTGTTTTACGTAGTGCAGTTATCTAATGAACCAATTTTGGAAGGATAAAGATTGATTGAGGCGGTGATTCGAACAATAATTATTCATACAATTTCTTTTTTTTAGGGTGTTGTGTCTTGAATCTTACAAAATCGGTCAAATGTCGAAATGATGTTTTGTAATTGGCCAACTTTAAGGGGGGTCAACGTAGAAGCGAAATTAATGTAAATTTTATTTTATCGACTGGTGTAGGCATATGGGGTGTCGTGAGAAAGTAATGTTGAGTACATTCCATTTTTGGCATTTTCTTTAAATTTTAAAAATAGGAAACAGTGGGGAAGGAGAAAATATCAGATCGTAATTTGTCCCACCCCCCTAAGCTCTAAGTTTCGTTACAATCATGTTATATGAATTGGCATGTACGATATTTATCATGGGTAAGACATTTTAATTACGGTTTTCTTTATTCATCTATGTGTACCAAGAAAAGCAAGCGCTGGCTACAAAACCCTCGGATTGCTGGCGTTACCCTCTATATTCCGGAAATATGATTGGTTGGTTTATGTGGCTGTTTTGAATGTGAACCCCAATTAGTGCTAGTGAGCGCAGTTTTGCTGTCACGAGCCTCGTAGGGAGAGCAACCGTTGTTGTTTAGTTCATATAGCGTTCGAATCGGAGAGCATCCTTAAATCTAGATCGCGAAGTTGAGGGAACGTTGAATCTTTGTGATTCCCTTTTGAGATACTTCGGATATGACCTCGAAAAAGGTGGTGCTAGTGCCTAGCCCTACCCAGGGCTGGAACTTTGACCCACTTGCTGTGCAAGAGAGCGTTGTGTAATGAACCACCTGCAATGGACCATATCCTGGTAGTGCTGCTTCCACCGGCAGATCTATGGCAGCACCTGATGAGTAAGAATCTGTCGGTGGTGCAAAACCAGAGGCCGAGGGTTCCATTACGCCTGGACCCCGATGCGATCACGAGGGAATCTGCACCGTCCGCCAACAATTCCAACCTTATCGCCAATTTTTTTTATCATTTCCCATTTTTGCCTCCCACGTTTGTATTGTCTTCCTCAGGCCTATGAATTTTTATTAATACGTAACGGACATTGGAACAAGCTGCGACAACCCCGTCCACGTCTCTCGAACTGAGCTACAGCAAGCATAGGCTGCTGCTTAGCTCGTTAAGGGGCCTGTTTCTTCGCCAGATGGCATGACCCGACCTTCAAGGTCATTATGCAGCCTTAGGCTCCGTCCCCACGGGCATTTTCGGATGCCCACGAAATCGTCCGTTACAGTTGGTCCACCTTGGCTTATAAGATGGCCAAAGTTTCCTAGACGTAGCGCATGTTGGAAAAGCGCTGACGGCACACAGGGGCGGCCACACTCCAGCGCAGAGCATTCATGGAAAGCGAAGCCTTGCCTCGCAAGCTGATCGGCCTCTCCACTAACCCTTATGTTCCTATATCCGCTAATTCATAGGAGGGATATTCTGAAGCGGCTGCTCAGCTCGGTTAACGCTTGGTGACACTGCGTTACCAGTATTGATGACTTACAACCTCCAACGCAACATTCGTTACGGTTTCGGTGGTTCGTCTCAGTATGCTAAAATCCTCCCAAGTATTTGCCTCTGCCTGGAATTTTGATACACCGAAATCCATCGAACAGATACCAGCCGCGCTTTCCGTTTCGGGGCTGTCAGTGAAAATGGTCCAGTCATATCTCCCCGTGAACTCATCCATGCTCCATTGCGCTCTCGTTGGAGAGGCAATAGCGTATGGCTTTTGGAAGTCCACCTCGGTTACGGTGAAATCTGTTGGAAGGAAATCGCGCACCCCCCAGCGCCCATATGTGATTATCGGTCGTACTGCTGTCGTGTAGAGCCATAGAACCATCATGGGTTGAAGTTCCCAGCTTCTCCCGCAGGTCCTCCTCCAGGCATGAATAGTCAAGTCGGCCTTCTTTACCCGATGCTCTATATTCGGCTTCCAGGGCAGTTTTGTGTCGAGAATGACTCCCAGGCACTTAACGCTGGATGTATGCTTCAGTCATCAGCCATTTAGTCGTGGTAATCTATATTCCGGTATGCTGGTCTTGGTCGTAAAGAGTACAAGCTCGGTTTTACATGAGTTCACACTTAGACACCATTCTGCCACCCATGAGCTTAAATTTTTAGGACACCTTTCATGATATCAATGATGCTCGTCACAGGAAGGAGCTTTCCCGAAAATAGAATTACTACTTCATCTGCGTACGCAACCACTTTAGGTTCTAATGCTTTCGGCCTTCTCAGGAGTGTGTCCATCACAATGATTCATAGTAGAGAGGAGATCATCCATCTTTGGGCGTTCCCCAGCGTGCATATTTAATTACTCGACTCCCTCCCAATTTCGTCACCATTTTGCTGTACAGAATGGATAGTAGCCATCTGATGAAGTGTATCTCCACTGCGAGCTTGGTGAGGGACTCACGAATGGGCTTTTGTACTGACGTTGTTAAAAGCGCCTTCTATTTGCAAGAAGGTCGCTAGGGTGTAATGTTTGTAGTGTAGATGGTGCTCGATTTTGCGCACTACCTCACGAAAAGCAGTTTCCGTCGATCTTCTCTTGAGGTATACATGCTGACATTTGGATAGTGGCGATTTTATCTATATTTGGCGTATGTGGCTGTCCAGAGTTCGTTCCAGTGTCTTCATTACGAAGGTGGTTACGCAAATGGTGTACTGAGGAAGGCGCAAGTGCTGTCCGAAACGCGAACTAATAAAAAATATAGTATTCGTCGGACTAAAAATTAACCAAAAGTTTTTCTTTTACTAAAATAGTTTCACTTTGAAAAATGTAGGTTCGTACTGCCTAAAGCGGGAATCATTTTGAGGGTTAGTGAAGGGTGAATTTCGGCTTTATAAAGCACAAACATACCACAAATTCATCGTAACAATAATTTGATTCTGAAGGTTCGTACCTACTTGCTGAAGCGGAAATTCACTTAAGCATGGGAACCGCCTTAGACAGTACGAATATAACTGCTTCTCCAACTTTCTGCATTTTGGGGTCTTTTGTATGATGAACCAGTCCCCCCCCCCCCCCCGCCCCCACCCCCAGTAAAATGGTTTTTCTAAGGATCTTGAGAGTTATCCTCAAAAATGAGGGAAGGGGCCAGACTATCGGTCCTTCGTATCAAATTTCCTTTGTGTGCCAAGTTAACCATGACAAGGTCCTACACATATGGCTATTCAAATTCCTGTTCTTTTCATAAATCCATTTATCCTCATTTTAATCATATAATAACTATGAATTACAGCAACTCAAATCGACAAGAAAAGTATCCTGGCAGAGTACTTTAAGATCGCTCTTCGGAAGCCGACAATTATAATACCGGTATTCATAAATTGCAATCTGACGATATCAAATTTCAGATCCATATCAAAATCGGACGTGATACGTCTCTTCAATATGTGTGTGTTGTTTTGATACGAGACACATATGAGCCCGTGGTAATTTCAGACTGCTGATGATGGTATCCAATTCACTGTAGTCCACAAGCGCCGCGCCGTCATGTCCGTACTACTTATTCGGGAAATTGGTTTTATTTTGTCTCATCTCCGCCCTCAGGTAATAGCCATTAACCTGGCGCACCGTTTGGAAGTAATGAAAATTGCAATGTATCTAACACACATGCTGGCATCGACGCCGGGCTACTCGTCGAACTGAAGGTTGTTGGCAAAAGACAGTTCAGGCCACGACACCATACTCGAGTCCACGAAAAAGTGGATTGTGTACTTGGAAATTAACAACAGGACGACTACAGTTGGTATACACCATAAACACGAGTGAAGTACCGGTGCCAGGTGGCAAACGTGCACCGAAATTTAATTTTCATCGGTTCCTCAAGTGTAGTACGATATGAGATTGTTCAGGTTCATGTTGCAGCCGTAGCCCTCTTAGATCAAATTCGGTCCATGTCTTGGATTTGTGTTGGATGAGAACAGTATTGCCGACTAAGGTTCATGAAATAAATTGAATGATGATCAGGAGGCCTATTGATGGGTTTTGAATGGCGTAATGAACAGTCCAAGGAAGAAGACTGCTTGAGTACCGACAAGCCTAAAAATTAGAGGCGCGTTGTTAATCCATCCGTCTGGAAAGCCTGTCTTCTTCTTCTTACAATATCTTATCAGCCTATGTGTCCTTCACGGGATATGGAATCCGTCAGTCGTTGCCTCGGTCTAAACACCACGTGCTTCAGCTCCTGAATTCGAGCAGCTTGTTGCTGTCGTTGCCAACGGAGGCCCCCCCCATCCCTTTATCGGTCTGCCGGGTGGTCTTCCACCTTTGCCTACTCACATAAACGCCTTTTTTGGTATTCGCTGTTTCGTATCACGTGTTCAGCCCATTGTAACCTTCATAGTCTAACGAATTTGAAGACCTTTATTTCGTCGTAGATTTCGTTTATCTCACTGTTGTATTTTCTTCGCCTGGTTGCTAACACGAACAGCTCCAATGATTCGCTGGAGGTCCCTCCTCTAGATGGCGTTGGTTAGCTTCTCTGAGATGTCTCATATCCGCGATACAACATAGGCCTTATTATTGTTTTATACACTCCTGTGTATGCCGCTTCATTTTAATATAGGGAGCATCGAGTAGCACAACAGACCTTCAGGTCGCAGTGCTTGGTGGCCATTCAGACCAACCGCCTTCCATTAAATCTTATCGAATAGAGTAGATTACTTCAAGAGTTTCATCGCCATTCTCTGTTAAATTCGTCCCAAGGTAAATTAAGTTTTCCACCCTTTCGATAACATGGTCGTCCAGCTTCAGTCCGCGGGGTTTGATTGTTTTTTTGTGGGATTGGGTGAGCCCTTTAGTTTTTTCTCTGTTGATATGTGGACAAGCTTCCTTTGCTACTTGATTAAGGGAGTGCAACGTTTCTTTCTCAGTCATCAGTGACGTTGATGTCATCTACGTAGCCCACTAGTTGGACATCTGCGATTAGTAGGGTCTTCATTGTTTCCACCTCTAGTATCACGTACAAGTTGTATGTTGAATACCTGGGAAGCCAGCCTATCTCCCTCTTTTACTCCAATGCCCGTATCAAAGGCGCCCGTCAGACTGTTGTTAATTCGGACCAGCATTGGTGAATCGGACTGATTTTGCCGAGACTCCAAAGGATTCTTTTGTGGATGCGTAAGTGTGGGAATGTTGCTGAGGTGATGACTAGGTCTCTGCTGCCAACGAAGTCTACAAAGCGCTGGCCCTTCTCATTACATATTTCGTGGAGACTGTGTCATCCGGTTGTAGCGCTGGGAGTCTCTTTGCTACCAACCACTGCCAGCCACTGTTTGACGTCATTCGATGGCAGGGAGTGAAAGAGTCTTTTCAGGGTGGTATTTTGTAAATTGCCTTGAACCCTCCAGGGGTATTGGCGCGATAATATCTCTAGCATATGCATATGCTTTGTTGACGTTTCGGTAGCATATCTACTTTTCGAAAGTGCAGTTGCTAGCGTGCACCTCTTATCCATAAAGTACGAGCTCTAGATTTGTATCGTAGAGCGGTGACCGAACGGCCACGGCCACCGAGCGTCATCTTTGATTTCTTCTTTTTATTGAGTAGAAGCAGTTGATTAGCCATATTTTGAAGAACATAGCTTTCATGCGGATAGCGCATAGTCTTTCGTTGATTGGTTTGAAGTCAATGACATGAGGTTTAAAACTTTTATCTACCATAAAGTCTACCCTAAACTCTCGCCTTCCTGTGAGTTTTCGGCTTCTTGCTGCAACACACGCTGTCACAGCCAGGCCCGTCGATAGATAATTCGGGCCCGGTCCTCAACTTTTGTAGGGGCCCATATATGGTGACTGGTAGGTCAGTGCGTCAGAGTGGTATGAAAGGGCAAGGAACAAAAAAAAAGCTCAGTGCGGAGATACTTTTTTTTTTCAATCTTTCAAATTTTCGGGCCCCCGAGAAAAACCCGGGCCCGGGGCGTTTCGTCCCTTCCGCCCCCCCCCCCTTTCTCCTCTCGACGGCCCTGGTCACAGCTACTTTTATTAAGAGATCGTACATTCAAGGTTCCAAGAGAGTATGCCGTATTCCGTTTGCGTATTCGTTACCGTTGATCCGATCCTATCCTCGATGACGTCCATTTTAACGAAGTGAATTAGTCCCTATTAGATACTTAAACTATCCTACGGAAAAACAACACGCTCGATGGGCGTGGTGGTTCGGTCACCGCTCTACGATACTAATCTAGAGCTCGGAGTTCAAATCTCAGCGCGATCAAAAACTGCCTGTGGGTACTAATAGAACTCTTACAGTGCTCCGAGCTTGTCAGTATAAAGACGGCGCAGATAGGAAGTGCATGCTAGCAACTGCTCTTCCGAAAAGTAGAAATGCTTGACGCGGCCATGCCTCTGGAGTGGTCAAGGCAATTAACAACAACTTTTGTTATAACCGCCTGATATGGTTCACCTTTTTCAGTTACAGTTTTGAATTTATTTGCCGCCGTCGCCATCTTGGATTTGACTCCTTCCATTTTTTAAGCAAACAAAACACTTCCCGGTTTTGTGTAGTTATGAAAATATTACCGCATTCACGGTAGTGTTGTTTTTGATAAATGCACTAAAATTTAGTAGATTTAGCATCGTATGGTCGAGGAGTTCGTTCTCGACCGCCGGGGTGTGAGAACTACGAAAAAAGGGGAGTCGAGTGTTAGAGACGAGAGAAGCAGTTCTAGTTCGAGTTGCGCGCGTTTTTTTACATTTAATTAATGAATTTTTACATTTTTTTCGACAGAATTTTGTTTTTGGTTTTCTTGTGAGGCAGCTCCTTTCAAAGGGTCGGAAAACAATTTTTTTTTTCTTGGAAGGAAACTATGTCGCATTCCGAATGGCTTCAGATAGTGCGGGGAAAGGGTCCATGGGCAGCAGTTGGTCGCGATGGAGCGCGCTCGATTCCGTACGATTTAGTCCCCAGTTTTCTCCTGCACGTTTTGTGTCGGGTCGTTGTTCTCCGTCCGTCCTCTTTCGTGCAGTAAAATGAGAAGTGGTGCTTTTCCGGTGACCGGTCCGGCAGTCGCGTCATCCTGCAAATATCTCCTTCTGTTAGCTTCTTGTCCTGTGTTACCCGCGTGCGCTCTGGTGTAGTGTTCGTTTTCGTTGCCCGATCGGCGTGACCTCGCGCAAGGAACTTCCTTGGATCATAAAGTTACTCCCTGGTGTTCCACGGAAAGGAGTGTGCCAGAACAGTCGTCGAGTCGACATATCGTCGCCGCGGATGAATTCTACAAAAAGTTTCTCGGGGGCGCCGCCACCGCAGTCGCCAGTCATCGTAGGTGCTATTGGAAAGACTCCGTTAACTCGTAAGCGCGCCCCCTCCATGCCCTGTGTCACCTTCTCGGTGGGTCAACATGTCACCAAGTCACGAAGCGTGTGCTTCCGTGACAGAGAGTCAGCACGGAATATATGTGCGAGCGTGCAACAATCAGCGAAGCTCCGTGTTCGTCGATTCCATATCGCCTGTGCGTGTGTGTAATTTCATTCGCCTTTATGCTGTGTTTTGCTAGATAGCGGCTGGGCGTTTTGCGTCTGCGGCTCGAGAGCAATTTATTCATCATTCAATGTCGGGGTTTTGTATGAAAATAGTACTATGTAGTATGTTGGGCAGGTTGTCTATGCAATCAAGAATTTTTATATGTACGTGAGGAGAATGGATGGAGAGAGACGAATGTAATGTAGATGTTGAGTCCTTCGGTGGCAGCAAGGACATTCGAGAAAGGATATTTTTGGTAGTGAAGCGATATATGAGGAATATGGGTGTCATATGAACCGGGATGAAGAGGCGAGTGTCCAGGAGTAGTGTAGATGGCATTCCAGGTCCTTCGGTGGCGACAAGGACACTCGAAAAAGGATATTTTTGGCAGTGAAGCGAAATACGGTCAATATGGGTGTCATATGAATTGGGGTAGACACCCAAATATCCAGGAGTAGTGCGGATGGCATTTCGAATCCTTCGGAGGCGAAAAGGACATTCACGAAAGTCGAATGAAAAATGGGCAGTATGGATGTCATATGAACCAAGGTGAGGTGGCGAATGCCTAGGAGTACTATGGATGGCATTTCGAGTCCTTCAGTGCCGATAAGGATATTCGAAAAGGATACTTTTGGCAGTGAAGCGAAATACGGTCAATATGGGTGTCATATGAATCGGGGTGGACACCCGAATATCCAGGAGTAGTGCGGATGGCATTTCGAGTCCTTCGGTGGCGAAAAGGACATTCAAGAAAGTCAATTGAAATATGGGCAATATGGGTGTCATATGAACCGGGGTGAAGAGGCGAATGCCTAGGAAAACTATGGATGGCATTTCGAGTCCTTCGGTGCCGATAAGGATATTCGAAAAAGGATACTTTTGGCAGGGTAGCGAAATACGGTCAATATGTGTGTCATATGAATCGGGGTGGACACCCGAATATCCAGGAGTAGGCCGGATGACATTTCGAGCCATTCGGAGGCGAAAAGGACATTCACGAAAGTCGAATGAAAAATGGGCAATATGGGTGTCATATGAATCCGGGTGAAGAGGCGTAGATGTAGATAGCATTTCGAGTCCTTCGTCTACTTGCGCAGCATTTACTCGAAAATGGTGGTGCGGACCAGAACAACGCTCGTTCTATCAACCAGGCTAAATGCGCATACAGCATTCTCTCCAAAATCTAGCAAATGAGTTATCTCAGCACCAAGACCAAGCTGGGCCTGTTTCGCTCCCTGGTAATTTCTGCG
Source organism: Chloromyia formosa (assembly GCA_964017055.1). Classification (NCBI taxonomy): domain Eukaryota; kingdom Metazoa; phylum Arthropoda; class Insecta; order Diptera; family Stratiomyidae; genus Chloromyia; species Chloromyia formosa. The sequence continues at coordinate 97,173,601 of OZ024813.1, read as the reverse complement.
CTTGTGTATGGTAGCGGTACATGGAGAGTTCCAGTAAGAGTTACCAGAAAGCTGCAAGTATTCGTCAACTCATGTCTTCGTCGAATTATAAGAACTTTCTGGCCTGAAACAATATCAAATGAAGAGCTAAGTTGGCGTACGGGGCAGATGCCAATCGACAAATTGATATGCAGGCGAAAATAGCAGTGGGTAGGTCACACATTGCGGAAGAGTGATAAATGCGCTGCTCTGCATGTCATGAAATAGAAACCCGTTTCCAACCAAGGCCGACCAAGAGGGGTTTCTAGAATCACATGGCGACGATCTGTGGCAAAGGAGTGTAGCGCGCTGGGTAAGTCTGTTATAAGTTTCACCCTATTCCCCAGAACAGAGTACGATGGCGCGCAGGAGTGCAGCTTTCTGGTAACTCCTACGGAAATTTTCCATGTACTGCACCCATACAAAACTACAGACAGTACCCGAGAGCGAAAAAATATCAGCTTGATGTTGATGCTGATACAACTACTCTGCCAGATTTTCGACAGCATGCCGTATGCGCATTTAGCCTGGTTGATAGAACGAGCGTTGTTCTTGTCCGCACCACCATTTTCGAGTAAATGCTGCGCAAGTCGACGAAGGACTCGAAATGCTATCTACATCTACGCCTCTTCACCCCGGTTCATATGACACCCATATTGCCCATATTTCAATTGACTTTCTTGAATGTCCTTTTCGCCACCTAAGGACTCGAAATGCCATCCGCACTACTCCTGGATATTCGGATGTCAGCCCCGATTCATATGACACCCATATTGACCGTATTTCGCTTCACTGCCAAAAATATCCTTTTTCGAGTGTCCTTGTCGCCACCGAAGGATCCGGAATTCCATCTACACTACTCCTGGACACTTGCCTCTTCATCCCGGTTCATATGACACCCATATTCCCCATATATCGCTTCACTGCCAAAAATATCCTTTCTCGAATGTCCTTGCTGCCACCGCAGGACTCTACATCTACAGTACATTCGTCTCTTTCCATCCATTCTCCTCACGTACATACAAAAATCCTAGATTCCATAGACAACCTGCCCAACATACTAGTACTATTGTATTTTCATACAAAACCCCGACATTGAATGATGAATTAATTGCTCTCCAGCCGCAGACGCAAATCGCCCAGCCGCTGTCTAGCAAAACACAGCATAAGCGGTGCATGCAAGCGGCTAGTGGCTGGACAACGATGCTGTTGATTTCGACTAATGCGATTGCAGGTAGGCATTGTAGACAAGAGAAATATCGTGTCGGATGAGTTTAATGCAAACCCACCTTTCTCTTGAGCGGCGTATTTTGACATGGATATGTCTTATATCTGGGGGTCATCCTAAAAATCTGTCCGTCACACGAAATGTCTGTTTTTCTACTCGGGGTGCGCTTGCGGGGATCCTGTGTGTACATGTTGGGATGTTGATTTGATAGCGATAAAGGTTGACGTTGTGGACGGCGAGAAATAACATAGTGTACGGGTGAACAGGCGCTCTCTGTGCTCTCTGTCCCACGCTCTCAGTCAACGCGACGCCATAATCAAAACTCCTGCATACACACCATACCATACATTCAAAATCCTCAAAAATATAGAGTACGCTCCGTACTACCTAACTTGACTAGGCCCCCAGAACACGTCGCAAGAAGTCGTCTGCTCTCCTCGCTCGACATGCTCACACGCAATTTATGGTCTCTGAATGTGTGCGAAATTTCGCTCAGGGCAGCGGACCTCCTCCTCTCATTCATTCATATCATTCTCATTCTCACCATTTCATTAAACAAATTGTGCACTCCCGACATGCACATGCAAAGACCCAATCTGAGGTCACAATGAATGAAATTCCATTTTTACTCATTATTTAGGTCAAGGACGTCCAAGGACTTTCAATGACCTTCAATTTCCGCCAATTCCCATTCATCATTTAATAAAATAGCCCGTGTTGTACTATCTGAATCACTAGGGTCCCAGAAAAAGTAGCAAGTAGTCAGTTCGACTAACATTTGGACATGCGCAGACGCAATTTGAGAGTGTGTACATAACATAGTTCCCGCCACCCAAAGATAGAGAGCGAGAGCCATCGCGGATGAAGTTCATTCTATCCAAATCGGGTGATCCAGCAACTATGGTTGTGCATTTGCAATGGCGGCGATTTGAGGTTTGACTGGCCCTCAATGTGGGCCCCCATCATAAGTGCAATAAACATATCATAAAACAAAATGGCGGATTCGCGCGAGTTAAAATCTCCCAAGCCCCGAAATAGAGAAATATTCTTCGCAGGATGTTATAGTTCCGGGCAGCTCATCGTGACATGATGTACATTAAGAGGTCTGCAGAAGATCAAATGCCCCCCCTTCTGCAAAAATTCCAAAATTTTTCTTGTGCATTCTCTTTGTGCGTATGTTGGAATGTTTTGTTTACTTTTGTTAGTTTCCCTTTCTGTTTGCCGGACACAATCGCATAGAGTCGCACGCGTTACTTGAGAAACGGATTGTGTGTGCCGGACCCGGACTGTTGATTGGGGGGCAAAAACTCCTCTTCCATAGTCCTCCGCGTGGGCGCCCCCTGGAACGGCAGTGGTCACAGACCATTGCCAACCAACGTCAAGCCGCCAGTGATGGCGGTGCGATGATTTGGTTGAGGTACCCCTGTGGTGTGGGGTGTGAAAAAAAATACCACGGCCTTTCCCTTTGAGGGCCTGTCGTTAAAACCGACAATCAAAGGACAGGATGTGTATGCCAGCAACTTGCACTATCCGAAATCTTTATATGCTAACGAAACGTCAACTATGCCTCGGATAAGGACTGACTCAACGGTTACGACTTTTAGCTATCGTACAATGACAAAGATTGGATTCTGGAATGTGCGTACTCTCCTGGACAATGGATCAGAAGAGAGTGAATTTCTGAGGTACAAATTAAATTTCTTAGGAGTTAGTGAGATAAGATGGTGGAACAGCGGAGAATTCATCTCTCCAACGGGCAGCACTGTAATGTTGTACTCCGGTAAAGCTACCGGTAGTCGTCGTGAGTCAGGTGTGGGGCTCCTTTTAACCAGAGCCGCGCGAAACTGTCTCTTATCCTGGGAACCGGTCTTTGACAGGGTCTTGACCGCCAGGTTCCGGACCAAAATGAGAAACATCTCAATAATACAATGTTATGCCCCTACTGAACCCGACAATGTCTTGGCAAAAGACTCCTTCTACGAAGAACTAAACGCCGTTCAGAGCAGAACACCTAAAGGTGACATTATAATGGTTATGGGTGATTTGAATGCGAAAGTTGGCGCTGATAACTATGGGCTCAGACATGTGATGGGGAGACACGGTCTTGGTGATCGTAATGACAACGGTGAAAGATTTGTAGAGTTCTGCAACTTTCACAGTCTCTTCATCGGTGGTACTATGTTTGAGCATAAGGACCACCACAAAATCAGTTGGTCCTCTGTTGATCGGCGCAGAACACAAAATCAGATCGACCATTTTGCCATTAGTAAAAGATTCAAGAGTTGCCTCCTGGACGTGCGAAACAAGAAGGGTGCCGATTGGGATGGGAAGAGACCATTATCTTATGATCGCTAATGTTCGATTGCGTATTGCAGCCGTGCGCCGCCCCAGCGACGAAAGATCCAGGCCCCGCAAATTCAGCACCGCTCGACTAAAAAATCCAGCTGTCTTACAACAATATAATGACCATCTTGCGCAAAAAGCGGCTGAGATAACTAGTCACCCAGATAGTGACATAAACGAAAACTGGGATGCCATAAAAAATGCGTACATTGATAGTGCAAATACCATCCTTGGCCCAAACCCGGATTGCCGGAATAAGCCCTGGATGTCCGACGCTTCATGGCAGCGGATTGTTGAAAGAAAGGAGCTGAAAGTTCGTTTGGCTGCAGCATCAGACGACAATCGAAGCAGCATCGAACTCCTTTACCGTCAGAAAGCTCGAGAAGTTCAGCGTAGTGTGCAACGCGATAAAAAAGTTTATGCGAATTCTCTTTTAGCGTCAGCAGAAGAAGCCGCTAGAAGTAACAACTTAAACGCCGTATACGGTGTCATCAAGGAGTTTACAGGTGGTCGTAACTCCTGCCAACATCCGGTGAAAGATAGTGATGGAAAGCTACTTATCTTGGAAGAAGATCAAATGAGACGGTGGAAAGAACACTTCGCCGCGGTCTTGAACCGTGTAACCTCTGGTGAAGTTCCCCCTCATATAGATAATTTAGCTAACCATCAAAATGTGCGTATACGGTCCACTGCCCCGACTAAAGAGGAAATAGTCACTGCAATTATTGCACTAAAACGAGGAAAGGCCGCCGGACTTGACGGCATCCCTGCCGAACTTTATCAAGCAGCGCCAAGCGTAACTACCGATTTGCTGCACCCACTTGTTGATAAAGCGTGGAATACAGAGACCTTTCCCACTGAGTGGAAGGAAGGTTTGATCATCAAACTTCCAAAGAAGGGTAGCCTCACAGACGGTAATAATTGGAGAGGCATTTGTGTGCTTCCTGCCGTTGCCAAGATAATAGCTAAAATCGTCCTGGAAAGACTAAAGGCCCACTTAGAAAGCACAATTGATGAAGAGCAGGCTGGCTTTCGATCCGAATTCTCCTGCGTCGATCACATTAACACCTTGCGAATCATCATCGAGCAATGCGCTGAATACGATTCTCCGCTTCACTTGCTTTTCATCGATTTCGAAAAGGCTTTCGATAGTGTGAACCGGGATTCTATATGGGCGGCCTTGCGCAGGAGAGGCATCCCTGAGAAGCTTGTGGCTATTATTAAGGCAACCTATGACGGCGCGAAATGTCGCGTTCTGCATAAAGGTAAGGTGTCGGGGGACTTTGAGATTCGCAGTGAAGTTCGGCAGGGGTGCATCCTCTCACCGATCCTATTCCTCATTGTGATCGGCGATGTGTTGCATGCAGCCCTATCCGGACTCGACAGAGGAATTCAATGGACTTTGACATCTTATCTACAACATCTTGACTACGCTGACGACATATGCCTACTCTCCCACAAAATCATGGATCTGTCCGCAATGGCGTTAGATCTCGAGAGGGAGGCAAGCAAGGTTGGGCTAAAGATTAATACCAACAAGACCAAGGTTCTTAGCCCGCCGTTGCGAAAAAGAAATCCGACACCTATTGCCATCAATATTAATGGGCAGCCTGTGGAGAAGGTGGACAACTTCGTCTACCTGGATAGCATTGTTGCCGAAAATGGTGGTACGGAGCAGGACATCGCTCGTCGTATCAACCAGGCTAAACGCGCATACGGCATGCTGTCCAAAATCTGGCAGGGCAGTTATCTCAGCATTAAGACCAAGCTGGGCCTGTTTCGCTCCCTGGTACTATCAGTGCTTTTGTATGGGAGCAGTACATGGAAAGTTTCCGTAGGAGTTACCAGAAAGCTGCAAGTTTTCATCAACTCATGTCTTCGTCGAATTTTAAGAATTTTCTGGCCCGAAACAATATCAAATGAAGAGCTAAGTCGGCGTACGGGTCAGATGCCAATCGACGAATTGATACGCAGGCGAAAATGGCAGCGGATAGGTCACACATTGCGGAAGAGTGATAACTGCATTGCTATGCATGCCATGAAATGGAACCCCATTTCCAACCAAGGCCGACCAAGAGGGGGTCCTCGAATCACATGGCGTCGATCTGTGGCAAAGGAGTGTCAGGTACTGGGTATGTCTTTTAGGGAGTTGCGCCCCATTGCCCAGAACAGACTACGATGGCGCGCAGGAGTAGTTGACGCGCTATGCCCCGCTAGGGGTTAAGGCAAAGTAGTACAATACACGTCCGATTGGGAAAAGATGGTGGGAAGCGTGATTGCGATTAGCAGAAACTTACTCAGAGAAATGTGGATAGGCTGCAGTCAGCAAACTGTACCGAACAGGTAGATGGAACAGGGTGCACGAGAGGAGGTGAATATTGCACACACGCGATGCAAACGAAAACGAAACGATCCCGCGAAAGAAAGGAGCCCGAGCGGACAGGACAAAGCAAAGCAGAATTTATGACGAGTATCTACACTGCCACCAGATACATCGGTACATGGATATGTCTTATGCCTACCGAAAGCGTGGGACGTGTTTTTTCGAATGATTTCATCCAGTATAACTATAGGTATACTGGGATCTTTATAAAACTTACGTCGATATCTTCAACACAACAGGTTCCACGCAGTCGGTAGTCATAGACATATCCATGTTCCGATGTATCTGCATGCAGTGTAGATACTTTGTATCTTTTTTACATTGCGCCTGTAGTTCGATCGACAGAAAGAAAAATATTAGGAAATGCCTGCATAGCACGGATATCGAGTGCAATTATCTGCCGGAACATCGTGAGTTAGACAAAATCTTAGCAAATAAATGGATGAGTTAAAAGTGTCGTGTCTAGGCTAAACAAAACTTTTTAGGACATTAACACATGAATGGGAACAAATCATCAAAAACGACGTGTGGAGACGTATTAGGACAAATTGACCGAGTGGAAGGCGTACAACGCAATATCGACCGAGAATCCTGTCAGCGGACTGTTCTCAGGAGATAAGCACCTTTTCTTGCTGATTTCGCTTTGGGGTCCACGTTACATTCGGAACGGGGGTCAGCCGACAGGTTTTAATCCAATTCGCAATTCCGTTTCAATTAGTGGTTGAGGTGGTAGGATTTCATAATAAATTCACCTATAACACGCAAAACATGGATTGGTACGAGACCGGAACACAACGCTATTGTTTGTATATAAAATACTATATACACTATATACTATACCTACGACTATGTTATACTATAAGTATACTCGTATATCACTTATTACACAACTTTGCTCCCGCCGTTTTCCGAAGAACGGCTGCATCGGTGAGGGCTGGTCAAAATACGTAGTTGAAAAGTGTCACAAAATGAGTTTGGACTTCTGTGAACGTATCGACATCCCCGCATTAGTAAAAGTTGTTCGCATTTTTAATAAAATTCGCGATTCAAAATGTCTATTTTCGAGCAAAGTTCTCGTCATTTTCGGGAAGATTTGACCTTCTGCTTCCATTTGAAAAAAACTGCAGCTGAGACTCATCGAATTCTCCCAGGTACTTACGGTGAGGTTGCTTTGCTCTGTGTGACAGAACATGTCCTGAGTGGTTTCAACGTTTTAAAAGTGGCGATTTCAATGCCTAGGACAAGCATGGTGGTGGGAAAGAAAACATTTTCAAAGACGACGAATTGGAAGCACTGCTCGAACGCAAGAAGAATTAGCTGAATCACCAGGAGTGACTCAGCAAGCCATCTCGAAACGCCTCAACGCCATGGGCATGATTCAGAAACAAGGAAATTGGATTCCGTACGAGTTAAAACCGAGAGATTTTAAACGGCGATTATTTGCATGAGAACAACTGCTTCAAAGGCAGAATCGGAAGAGATTTCGACATCGCATCGTAACCGGCGACGAAAAATGGGTCCGTTACGATAATCCCAAGCGCAGAAAGTCATGGAGAATGCCCGGACATGCTTCAACGTCGACGGTAAAACCGAATATTCACGGCGCGAAGGTTATGCTTTGCATTTGGGGGGATCAGCTCGGTGTGAAATACTACGAGCTACTTAAACCGAATGAAACTATCACAGGAGATCGGTACTGAACGCAATTGATGCGTTTAAGTCGACCATTAAAGGAAAAACGACCACAGTATCAAGAGAGACACGACAAAGTCATCCTCCAGCATGACAATGCTCGCCCACACGTCGCAAAAGTGGTCAAGACATACTTGGAAACCCTGAAGTGGGAAACCTCGCCCCACCCGCCGTACTCGCCAGACATCGCCCCATCCGACTACCACCTGTTTCGTTTCATCGCGCACGGCCTGGCTGATCAGAATTTTCGTTCGTACGAGGAAGTCGAAAAATGGATCCAATCATGGATCGCGTCGAAAGACGCCTGCTTTTTCCGAGATGGAATCCGGAAATTGCCGGAGAGATGGGCGAAAGTTGTCGCTAGCGATGGACAGTACTTTGAATAAATCATCTGTAAGTACTTTTTGACAATTAAGCTTTTAATTCCAGGGGAAAACAGAGGAAGCAAAGTTGTACACCCAATATATATAGTATATACTCGTACATCAATTCAATTCGCATATACCTATATACTCATGAATTTTTTGTACATGCGTATATGTAATAAAATTATAGGCTAGGTCCCAAACTTTTCTCTTCTTCTCCCTTCTTCTTTCTCGATTGCTATGATTTAAATATTAATTGGGGGTTTTCAAATTATGCGCCCGAAATCCCACGGCAGGGTATGCCCAGCTCATACTATACCATCTGGGGTCCGTAGCTTGAGCCGTTCAACACTTTAAGGCTCTGCACCTGAGAGGGAAAAGGATCTATCCCGACTGGACGGTATTATCGTTTTCTTCATATCTTTATATCCTAGGCCCTGTGCCAGTTAGTAGGTTCGCTGATGCAGCCCTGCGTCGCTCACGGGACTTTGTATTTTATTCATGTTCTGCGAGTTTGACGTACGTCGTCACCAGTATTCGTAGGTTCCTCTTTTATCTTTATCTTGTAGTTTACTTTTTTCTCCGTTTTCTCCGATTACTGGGCAGACGTGCGGTTCCTTCTTTGTACTTGAATGGAGGGGCCGATAACTGCTGCGTTTTACTCACCCCACTACTCCCGACAGCTGAATTGGTCTGCGAGCGCACGTCAAGGGTGGTCATCGGAGAGGGTTTTCGTCACTTTAAGTGCACGCAGGTCCGTACGGCCAATCCTTGCCCACGCGCTCCGGTCCTCATCACTACAATATACATGGCTATTTTTGCTTTGCTTCGCATACCTTATTTCAATTTGAATTTGTTCATAGATCCCAAAAAAATAAGGAACTGCTGAATGTATTGTAGATATGCTAGGACAAAACGGATGCAGGTACATATAGAAGGGGTGAAACGAATGACCTAGGGCTTGTAATGAAGCATATTCTGGTTTGGTGGTGCTGCTTCCACCGGCAGTTCGATGGCAGTACGTGTAATGTGGTGGTTCGAAACCAGATGTCGAGGGTCCCATTACACCTGGACACCGATGCGAGCGCGAAAGCAAGCCACCCGTCCGCCAACCATTCCATCCTTATCGACTCGTTTTTTTCATTGACCATTTTTTCCTCCTCTGTTTGTGTTGTGCTCCCCAGGCCTATGAATTTTTGTTAATACGTAATGGACAGAACAACGAGCGGCGAAAACCCCACCCACGTTTCCCGAGCTAGAGTAAGCATAGGCCGCTGCTTAGCACGTTGAGGGACCCTTTTCTTCGCCAGATGGCACGGCCCGACCTTCACGGTCATTATGCTACCTTAGGCTCCGTCCCCACGAGCATCTTCGGATGCCCACCAAACCCTCCATTACAGGCTATATACGGGGGGTCGCGACCCCCTAGGGGCCAATCTAGCCCAGCTCGTTCTAAACCGAAATTGTCCAAGCACACTTTGTGCGATACTGCGGGTTTTGAATCAACACTCCTTTTTGTGTGGGCTCCGCTCGCTATGCTCGCTCCGCGCCTAACAAACTACAACCCTCCAAACCCGAACAAACGTGTACGCTCGCTTTGCTCGCTCTGGGTGCAACAGTCTCTTGTGTGGACTCCTATTGTGAATCAACGGTCCCTTGTGTAGGCTCTGCTCGCTCCACGTTTATGGGATCACAACCCTCTGTATTGTACGAACATAAACGCTCGCTTCACTCGTTCTGGGTACTATAGTCTCTTGTGTGGGCTCCGCTCGCTCCGCGCTTAAGAAATCACAGCTTCGAGACGTAATTAATGAGTACGGCAACTCCTTTCAATTTGACCATTACTGGAATATGGTAAACGGTAAACATTCTATTTTCTTCTTTTTTCAATGAAATCTTTTAGAATGCACTGCCGACAAATATAGGTTACGGTTCAAGTGATACAGACTTGGCCATATGGCGCTGATGTGAAGTCAGGAAATTATCTCACACGTCCTTAATTCTAGTTCTTAAAAATCCGACGGACGGTGGTAAGAGTATAAAATCTTAACAAAAAAAAAACACTTCGATCCATAACAAATTCACTGCATAAACTATATGCTTAAAGATACCAGACAAAACTTAACTTAATCTTAACCGGCATGACACTCTTCCATAGGAAACAAAGCGTTGAAAATTCCCCATTCCACTTGAACGGTTTGCTGGGAAATGGTTCAAAGGATTTCCGTAAATCGTTTGCTCTCTGCTCCTTGTCGACACACACTCAACTTGAGATTTCGAATAACAAACTTTTTAGTCGGAAATGCTGAAAGTAACATTTCAGATTTTTTTTGTTTTGAAACGGGAATTGATAGTATCCGAATCGAAGAAAACAAAAAAGAAAAGGAACAAAAGGAAACACTATTCATTGAATATCTGCAAGATTGGATACGGAATACGGACGATATCCTCCTTTGAAAATTTCCATTTAATAAAATATTCAGAAGTAAGGCAGTGGAAATCCACCTTGGTGCTGGCCAATATTTTTGAAATCGATACATGACTGGCGATGGCAATAAAAGGAGCAATATGTGCTTTCATTGTATCGTTGTTGGTCGTTGTGAGAAACAAATAAGAGTCTTTTCTGGCGTTGAGGATGAGATGTGAAGTAGAAGAGTATACTGCTGGTTGAAAGAATTTCATCGAATATTTTTATTTAGTGTGGTACCATAAAAAAGAGTTCTGGAGCAGGCGGATTCAACGAGGCTTGCAAGCAGCAAGCCGTTAGTGCAGTTAGTGCACAGCTGCCATCGGGCCGGTTGTCAGAGCCACCCAAGGAAACCATATACCGAAGTCGCTTTAGATCGAACCACGGGAAGTGCCTGGCCAAACAGACAGCATGCACCAGACTATATGCCCGTTCATTATATTAAAATATATCACTGTCTTTGACGAAGTGCATAAATCACACATTTCTATTCCCTTCGTCAAAACATTCCTTTAAACCAAGAAAACAATCCAGAAAGGAAGTGGCGTTCCGCATGACACTAATAAAATCAGGGATAACGTTGGCCCCTAAAATTGACCCCTTAATTTTCTCCTTTCATCCTCTTCTTTACAACTTCTTCAGGAATTGATGAATCGTAGCTGCCGCGGCCCGACTCAGTCGGGAGTTGCAGGGTTCAGAATACTACGACTTCCATGGTCACTTCATACTACTCGATATTAGACTTCTGTTATATCAAGGGCGCCCAACGTAGGATGTGAGAAAACAAACGTTCCCGAAAACCCTTTCCGACAAAGATATCTTAAAATGACATGCTTACCCTTAGTCTTTAGGCTTTTAATTCATCAATGGTGCCCAATTTGGTATGGGAAAAAAACGTTGCAGAAAGCAAATATGAGGTCTTTTTATTTAAACATTGAGTTGGAATCCATCGTTTTTCGATACTTCAGTCACAAAGTTAGGTTAGATAATAGGGTTGCCGCTCGAGCTGCTCGCACTAGGCCTGCGATTTGAGCCCATATGCCACTAATTAGAGCTGGCAGGTGACCACTATGCTAAATTGAATCAATTGATTCAAGGAGGCGACACTTGCCACTTCTGCAAGCTCTTGAAAGCTGTAAGCACCCAGGATGTTTAGGCGTTTTCAATTCAGAGCTGAACACTCACACAAAGTATGTTCAATAGTGCCCTCCAACATCAATTGCTGGCGGTCAGTCCCAACCTTCTCGCGTGAGATGCGGTAAGGTAGTGTCCTATGTGAGTAGACCTACCGTCGCCAGCCTATTTCTTTTAAGTTTGAGCAGCATCCTGCTCTCACTCAAATAAAGTGATGGCCACAAAGTCCTGGCTACCCTACAATCCGTTCTGTTTGTCCAGTCAGATTGTAGTTTCGTTCGTTTGTGACGTCCGCAAGTGACCGTGGTATAGGTGCCAGTTCATCGGCTTTCTCGTTGCCTACGACACCACTGTGGCCGGGCACCCACATAATCGTTATAGGAATATATTTAACCTTCATAAGCCTGAGCGGGGTGCAGCTGTACCCCAGACTTACATTTCTTAGGATATTTTCTGAAACAAAAAAAATTTCCTATTAAATTTCCTCTGAGATGTGTTTCTTAAATATGCTTCTTAAATCGTGCAAAAAAGTTGAAATAATTTACTACATACTGTAACGAGCTAACGTTAATTTTGTTCGTTGCGGTACAGGTAATCTTGAACTTTTCGGTACAATCAGTACCTGAAAGAAGATTATACCAAAATCAGCACCATTTGTGTTAAGTGTGATAGTTATTTTTTTTACTATGGATATGACTGTTTCTTAATTTCAGTTTTATCTCTAGATTATTTTTCAAAATATAGAATTAAAATCTTTTGTCCAAAATATTTGTTGTCCTTTATCTAACACAAAATTTGGGGTGCATTTACATACACCCCACTTGGTCTTTAACGTAACTTTTCGAGGTCGGTCCTATGAAGGGTAACCTTTCTGTCAGCAGCCTCTCAGCATACGTTAACAGTTGACACTAGAGCCTGAATAGCCGCCCTGCAAGCTTATCTTCGTGATCCTCGTTGAAGTTCCTTGAATGGACGTAGAGCCATGCGTATATACGGCCACGTGGTTCGCCAGTCTGAGCCACTGGCTAAGGCCCAGTTCCGCCGAGTAGACGCCTGAGCCTACTGCAGTGTCAGTCTTTAAACCATTGACAGGACGCAATCAGGACGCCAACGGTATTGACGGCTTCTCTGCTCTCCCAGTCTCTCCTTGTAGGGAACTTCACTTCGAAGTTCCTTTCGGGGTATGTTTGTGTGGTCATGTGATCCGTATCCTGAATATCGAGGCCGTGCCGTATTGTCTCTGATATGTTGTCAGAATAGAGTGGCCTTCTATTGAATTGTGCCTCATGTCAGGACTTTTAGCGGGTTTTTCTGCGAAGCTTCTCCAGATGAACTGGCCAAAGGGCATAAACCCCAGCATATTTTCCAGCCCAGTGGTTGGGGTGGTTCACAGGGCACCCGTAATACTTATGCAGACCAGTCGCTGCAATCTTGTTAGTTCCTTGACAGTGGTTTTGTTCTTGGTGGCGTTCCACCATACTACCGCTATAAATATAAGTGTAGGTCTCACTACACATACCATGTGAGGTCTGATTCCCCATGTACTGGAGTGAGCTGACTGACACGCAAAGAAAGCTGCGCGGGGCTTACCAATTATGTAATTCACATTATCTCCCCAGATCAGCTTCCTGTCTAGTATTAGGCCCAAATATTTAACACTGACAACAAGGTGTAGTGTTGCTCCGTTGAGGGTGGGTGTGGCAATTTCCAGCTCGTTATGATTCCTTGTAAAAATGATTAATTCGTTTTTTGTTGAATCAGCCCATGAACTAGTTTCGCCGCTCCAGATTTGTATCAGGTTCAGCGCCGAATAAATAAGGTCCGACAAGGTTTGAGGGAAGTTATTCGGTGTACAAATTTGCTTCCGCCGTTTTTTCCTGGAATTAAAAGCTCAATTGTGAAAAACTGTCCACAGCTTTTGATCATCTCTCCGGCAATTTTCGGATTCCATCTCGGAAAAAGGAGGCGTCTTTCACACGATCCATGATTGGATCCATTTTTCGACTTCCTCGTACGAACGAAAATTCAGGCAGGCCGTGCGTCATGGAACGAAACAGATGGTAGTCGGAAGGAGCAATGTCTGGGGAGTACGGCGGGTGGGGCAAGATTTCCAATTTCAGGGTTTCCAAGTATGTCTATTTGATGCCATACATCAATTACTCATGCGAGTATGGGAGGACGAGGAGATTCCAGACGATTAGCGCAGAAGCATCATCTGTCCAATCCACAAAAAGGGAGATAAACTGCGGTGTAAGAACTACAGGTACACATCACAAGTCTGAATGTCCTATACAATTTTGACGAAAATTCTGGAAAATAGAATAAAACTGAACGCAGAACGAATCGTTGGCGAATATCAAAGCTGTTTCAGACCTGGTCGCTCCACAACCGACTTTGACTTTATGGTCAAACTGATACTGCAGAGGTGCTGGGAATACAACTTAAACGTATACCAAATCTTTGTCGACTTTAAGCAGACATACGACAGTATCGATCGTGGAGTACTGTAAAACATCATGCTGCAATTTGGTATACCGGCCAAATTAGTGCGACTGACAAAGATGACGATGACCAACTCCGTCTCACAAGTCAGGATCCCGAATAGACTTACTGATCTATTTGAAACACACACTGGTCTGAAACAGGGCGATGGACTGGCACCGACGTTCTTCAACCTAGCACTGGAATACACTATTCGGGCTATAAATGTGGACAATAGCAGGACGCTACTCATCAAGTCGACACAATTGGCAGCGAACGCCGATGACATCAACATCATATCCCGAAGATTGGAAGACCCAGAAGGACTTCTGCATACGTTCGATACTGCTGCAAAAGAAGTTGGACTACGTATCAACGAGGGTAAAACTAAAATAATGATGCAATCGACGACAAGGATACCCGCACAACCAAGAATCAATGTGGGTGACCTCAACATCGAGTTCGTGAACAACTTCATATACCTGGGTTGCAACTTGTCAAGCGACGCTACGAAACTGACGAAATAAAGCGACGGATACAGTTAGCTAATAAGACTTTTTTCTCGGTTCTCCCCATAATGAAATCGAAGCATGTGCACAGAAACACGAAGCTCCGCGTGTACAAAACCTTTATACGACCAGTGCTATTCTAAGGCTGCGAAGCATGGACCCTAACTCAAGCCTCCGGAACATGCTAGACACTTTTGAACGTAAGGTTCTACGGCGAATATTTGGGGCTGTTTGCGATCGAGATGGATGGCGATTGGTACAACCATGAGTTGTATGAACTGTACGATGAGCTGGAAGTTTCGAAAATCGTCAAACTACAACGACTTCAATGGGCAGGGTATGTCCAACGAATGGACTATGATCGCATGATAAGAGAGTGATGAATGCAAAACGAGTTGACTGAGCGAGACTGCTTAGACGACCGAGATCTCGTTGGGAGAGCTCAGTACATGTGGACGCCGCGCAGCTACTGGGCTTCCAAGATTGGAGGACGCGGTCACGTTACCGAGATAATTGGAGGACAGCGAACCAGACGGCCAAGGCCCGACGTTGGGGTATCGCGCAACGATGATGATAAATTTAATAATTTAAACGGGTTCGATCTTGTTCTTGAGAACATGATCCTTTACGACTGCACCAGTTATTTAAATGGACCTTGAATAATACTTTATTTAAAGAAACCCTTTGGATCGACTCAACAAAATATTTTATTCCTGGTCACATAAAATCGTCCAAGGAACATTGGTATCGTAACTCGCGCACGGTGCAGGACGCACACGGTGCAGGACGCACACGGTGCAGCAGTCTCTTGTGTGGGCTCTGCTTGATACATTTTTTCAACTTCGTGCGAATGGGGATTCATTGAATGAGATTATCTCGAAATCTATTTAAGATAGGAAAAAGTTGCTGTGGCATTTTTTATGAATATTGATTTTCAATTTCGCATCAGAAAGTCTTTTGCTAGGATTATTAGTTACAAAGGTAAAAGCCAAAAGCTATACAGGGTGTCCCAAACCCCAACGTCAACCCGGAAACCGGTGTTAGGCCAAGTGTTGGCAGTTATCAGAAAAGTATTAAAAAAAGTCTCCGTCAATTATTTTTTGACTTATAGACATTCAAAAAAGAATTGGAAAAATTCATACCCTGTGATGATTTTTTAAGTACTGTTATTACAAAATTTCATTTTTTTATTTTTACTTTTTATGAAGCAACCCTGACTAACTGTTCTATAAATCACAATCTAAAAGTAAAAAATTACTGTATTGGTTTTAAATAAAATATGACTTTTTTCCCCAAGTTTGTTCCCAAAATTATCACTTATCCCAACTTCAACTGACTGCACTGTAAAAAAAATATACCACGCGGTTTTGGCAAGTAACTGTGAAAGATGGCGCATTTTGTCCAGATTCCAAAATGGTACGACACTTCCTATATTATCTCTTAATTGAGGTGAAAAGAAGTAATAATCTCATTTAGGCAAAAGTGTAATTTATTGAACAAAAAAATCAATTTACAATTAAACGTTAGAACTTCAATTTACAACAAATGTTCAAAATGTTTGCCTTCAGCTGCAATGCAAGCACGACATCTTCTTAAAAAATATCGAGTTATAAGCCGGGCGAATCTTCCGGAACTAATGGCTTCAGCGGCTTCCGCAATTTTTCGGCGGAGTTCCTCCAAATTTTCTATTTCTTTCGTGTAAACCTTTACTTTTACCGCTCCCCAGTAAAAAACATCGAGGGAATTTAGGTCAGGTGAACGTGCCGGCCACGAAATTGTACCAGACCGCCCTATCCACCTCTCGGGATATTCTCGATCGAGGAACTCTCTTACTATACGGGCATAATGCGCTGGGCAGCCATCGTGCTGATACCACATATTTGCAAAAGTACTGAGTGGCACGTCTTCCAGTAAATTGGGTAAATGATTCATTAAAAAATTTAAATATGTCTCTTAACTTAAGTTCTCCGAAAGCTCGAATGGTCCAATAATTTGGCCATTTAAAATTCCAGTCCACATGTTCACTTTAAAGCGATGCTGCGCTCTATTTTGCCGCATTAAATGTGGATTTTCAATGTGCCACTCGTGTAAATTGTGGAGGTTAATGTAACCATCTTTAGAAAATGTGGATTCATCGGTCCATAGAATTTTGTCAAAGAATCGGGGATCTTCTCTGTACTCACGCAACATCGTTTGACAAAATTGTACTCTCTGTGGATAATCTCGAGGTAGCAGACTTTGGACTCGTTGATCATGGTACGGGTGCATCTTGTTTCTCCGTAGAATTCGTTGTACTGTACTTTTGGGTACTCCTGTGTTACATTCAATTGCACGTACTGAAGCACTGGGGTCCTGTTCGACTGCTTGTAAGACTTCCTCCTCGTAGGGCATGATGGAATTTGGCTCTCCTGTCATGTGGTGTGGAATTCGACCCTCTGAGAATGACTGGTGTACGTTTATAAATATTCGGTGATCCGGATAACGTTCAGCATTTGGATATCTCTTACGATAAAGTCTGGCTGCAGCACTAGCATTGCATTTGCATTCCCCATAAATAAGATGCATGATAGCATATTCCCGCGCACTATATCTGTATGGAATATTGGCAGTTAAATGCGTCCTATAATCAAATTGTTACTGAATCACTAAATCATTCATAAGGTTACATGTGCTACATATGTCGTACCATTTTGGAATCTGGACAAAATGCGCCATCTTTTACAGTTACTTGCCAAAACCGCGTGGTTTTGTTTTACAGTGCAGTCAGTTGAAGTTGGGATAAATGATAATATTCATACAATTGTATGAGCCTGTGTCGTAGGTCTTCAGAGATTCGGCATGCGCATGTATCATGATCATGGCTCGTTTTCATAAACATCGAAGGTGCTTAATAACGTTAAACCTGAGACAATTCTTGTCGCCAGTCTACCCCGGTTTCACTTCACAAAATGTCCTTTTTTAATAATAACAAAACGCCCGCATTGGTACTTACTGAATAAATTTGTTTTTTTTTTTTATACTAATTTCAATGTTGTTAAATTATTTATGTAATTAATGGACATTCTCTTATACCATTATGGAAAATGAGAAACGATTCCATTTTCCACATGCAAATCAATCATTCCGTCCACCTCATATACACGCTACAACCACTACGATTTCATTTATGCAGATTCAATTTATAGCTTTTCAAGTAAATTTAATTTAAACTGCTCAAAGTGATTTCCTTGTTTACAATTCCAATCATTAAAATAAACTTTTCCTACAGGATGAAAAAAAACGGCAGTACATTACCGGAAATCCAGAGGAAAAAAATTCGATTTTTTGTTGCATTACATGACGGTATTCAGTTATTCATTTGCCAATGCAACCGTGCAATAAAATAATGCATTTTAAATCACAAAATAATAACGCACTAAGAATGTGAAGTTTTATTTTACGTAATTTACATTTGTAATGAATAAACCATTATACGGCAATAATTTTGAAATAAAGAGAGGGTGCATGAAAGTTGCGTTGTGGACCTGCATCATTGAAATCTGCAGAGTTCTGATTGTAATGATGGGTAATGAAATGGAAGTACATGTTCACCTTTTTTTTTCAGAATACGCCAGTTGCCTTTTTTCAGGAAAGGATCATTGTCGGATATTTTTAATACTACTTTGCCTTAACCCCTAGCGGGGCATAGCGCGTCAACTACTCCTGCGCGCCATCGTACTCTGTTCTGGGCAATGGGGCGCAACTCCCCAAAAGACATATCCAGTGCCTGACACTCCTTTGCCACAGATCGACGCCATGTGATTCGAGGACCCCCTCTTGGTCGGCCTTGGTTAGAAATGGGGTTCCATTTCATGGCATGCAAAGCAATGCAGTTATCACTCTTCCGCAATGTGTGACCTATCCACTGCCATTTTCGCCTGCGTATCAATTCGTCGATTGGCATCAGACCCGTACGCCGACTTAGCTCTTCATTTAATATTGTTTCGGGCCAGAAAATTCTTAAAATTCGACGAACACATGAGTTGGCGAAAACTTGCAGCTTTCTGGTAACTCCTACGGAAACTTTCCATGTACTGCTCCCATACAAAAGCACTGATAGTACCAGGGAGCGAAACAGGCCCAGCTTGGTCTTGATGCTGAGATAACTGCTCTGCCAGATTTTGGACAGCATGCCATATGCGCGTTTAGCCTGGATGATACGACGAACGATGTCCTGCTCCGTACAACCATTTTCGGCAACAATGCTACCCAGGTAGACGAAGTTGTCCACCTTCTCCACAGGCTGCCCATTAATATTGATGGCAATAGGTGTCGGATTTCTTTTTCGCAACGGCGGGCTAAGAACCTTGGTCTTGTTGGTATTAATCTTTAGCCCAACTTTGCTTACCTCCCTCTCGAGATCTAACGCCATTGTGGACAGATCCATGATTTTGTGGGAGAGGGCTTTGTGGGCTGTTGGACTCAATAATAAGCGGCTGCTTTTCCCGGCTTTTGGCGTAGTGCGAACAAAAAGGGGAGAATTTGTATGCTAAAAACATGCACCATCCGAAACCAATGATATACTAAAGAAACGTCAACTAGGCCGCCAGAAGTAATAGGGTGGAAAAAATAATATTTTGACAAATACAACAAATTTTTGGTTTCCTGAAAGCGTTTCTGTTTTCCTTCCAATTTATGGAGTCTAATCGACGACAATGATAGCGTCAACGGATTCCAATATTTAACAATCGCATACATATTTGAGTACCCGTTTTTTTTTTACTTATTGTAAATTTTATTGTCCCCATCTTCTTAATGAGCTATCACTATTATGTTTTACCTGTAAAAACATATCCACATGCAATTTTGCATTTCTGTTTATACATTTTTTTCTTCACTTTTTGTTGATTACCCCTAGGATACATTTATGAGTACCCGGGTACTCACCTTCATATTATATGGGGTTTTAACCAGAAAAATGATTCTTTGATAAATTTGGCAGTTGCAATAAAAAAGTGAATACTCCAAACGATAGGTTTATGACTCTAAGTGTCACCATACACTGTCGAACTCGAACACGAGCCTGGTACAAATGTCCTCTGACACACACACACACTTCACATAGATGTGAAGAAAACCGGTCTACTTGTACTAGGTTCGTGTCCGAGTTGGACAGTGTATGGTGACATTTACGTATCCTGTATCAGGATTTGGTTAAATCCTGTCGCATAAATCTGTTGAATTTGAGGGTTTCCATTCAATTTCGACTTGACCATTGAGAGTGTAAGACTATAAAGAATTGGAAATGGATGATACTAGCCATGCTCGTTGGCACGTATGACGAACGAAGAACGCCACCAATCCATAAGAAGTCTTGTTGATTCCAGCGATGCTGGCGACTTCCTCGGTAGTTCAGACGAAATTTTGTAAGAAGTATAAACATAAACACGCAGTAGATATGTCGGAACCAACGGGATTGGATCACTACGTCATATAGCTGCCATAGGAACGACCGGTCAAAAAATCAGTCTATGATCATCATCATCGTCGCGCGACAGCCCGACGTCGGGCCTTGGCCGCCTGGATCATTGTCCTCCAATTATCTCGGTCACGTGACCGCGTCCTCCAATTTTGGGAGCCCAGCAGCTGCGCGGCGTCCACACCTACTGAGCTCTCCCAACGAGATCTCAGTCGTCCTCGCAGTCTCGCTCCGTCGACTCGTTCTGCATTCATTACTCTCTTAGGCATGCGATCATCGTCCATTCTTTGTACATGCCCTGCCCATTGAAGTCGTTGTAGTTTGACGATTTTCGAGACTTGCAGCTCATCGTACATTTCATACAACTCATGGTTGTACCGGATGCGCCATCCATCTCGATCGCAAACAGCCCCGAAAATTCAGCGTAGAACCTTACGTTCAAAAGTGTCTAGCATGTTTTCGGAGGCTTGAGTTAGGGTCCATGCTTCGCAGCCATAGCCTTGCACTGGTCGTATAATGGTTTTGTATACGCGGAGCTTCGTGTTTCTGTGCACATGCTTCGATTTCATTATGGGGAGAACCGAGAAAAAAGTCTTATTAGCTAACTGTATCCGTCGCTTGATTTCGTCAGTTTCGTTGGCGTCCCTTGACAGGTTGCAACCCAGGTAAATGAAGTTGTTTACGAACTCGATGTTGAGGTCCCCCACATTGATGCTTGGTTGTGCAGGTGTCCTTGTCACTGATTGCATCATTATTTTAGTTTTGCCCTCGTTAATACGTAATCCAACTTCCTTTGCAGCTGTATCGAGCGTATGCAGAAGTTCTTCTGCGTCAGCCAATCTTCGGGACATGATGTTGATGTCGTCGGCGTACGCTGCTAATTGTGTCGACTTGATGAGTAGCGTCTTGCCGTTCTCCATATTCATGGCCCGAATAACGTATTCCAGTGCTAGGTTGAAGAGCGTCGGTGCCAGTCCATCGCCCTGTTTCAAACCAGTGCGTGTTTCAAATATTGTAGATCAGTAAGTCTATTCTGGATCCTGACTTGTGAGACGGAGTTGGCCATCGTCATCTTAGTCAGTCGCACTAATTTGGCCGGTATACCAAATTACAGCATGATGTTGTACAGTACTCCACGATCGATACTGTCGTATGCCTGCTTGAAGTCGACAAAGATTTGGTATACGTTTACGTTGTATTCCGAGCACCTCTGGAGTATCAGTTTGACTGAGAAGAGCTGATCGGTTGTGGAGCGACCAGGTCTGAAACCGCTTTGATATTCGCCAATGACTCGTTCTGCGTACGGTTTTATTCTATTTTCCAGAATTTTCGTCAAAATTTTATAGGACGTACAAACTAGTGAGATGCCCCTGTAACTCTCACACCGCAGTTTATCTCCCTTTTTATGAATTGGACAGATGATGCTTCTGCGCCAATCGTCTGGGATCTCCTCGTTCTCCCATACTCGCAGGAGTAATTGATGTATGGCATCAACTAGACTCGTTCCACCGAATTTTAGCAGTTCAGCTGGAATCTCGTCAGCGCCCGGCGCTTTATTTCGTTTTAGTGACCGCAAGGCGAGATCAACTTCCTCTACTGTCGGGGGTTGAATGGGTGGGCCTAGATCAACAATATCGTCGAGAGCTTCCAGTGTGGGGATGTTAGATGGTCGGTTTAGAAGCTCTTCAAAATGAGAGGCCCATCGCTTGTTAATACCATCGGTGTCGCTGATGATGTTTCCATCCTTGTCCTTACAAAGGCTAGTCCTTGGTTGGTAGCCGTTCTTAATTGTATTTACTAGTTTGTACGCTTGTCTGGTGTTCCTATTAGCTAAGTTTTCGTTTATGTTCAGCAACTGCTCGTCAAATTATTTACGTTTCTTACGACTAATTATTCTATTCGATATTCGCCGTAGCTCGTCATATTTTTCTCTTCTGGCTCTGGTTCCTCGTTGAATCCATTGTCTGTAGGCCTCGTTTTTCGCGTCATGTGAGTTTTTGTATTCTTCGTCGAACCAGTCATTTCGCGCTCGCCGGGCTTTATATCCCACGACCTTCTCTGCGACATCCTTGATGGTACCCTTGAGTTCTTCCCAGAACCCATGGACGCCTGTGTTGCTGATGTTGTGTAGCATAGGTGATAGTTTTTTCTCAAGGGCGGTAGTATACGCCACCGCTGTAGCATCACTCAAAAGCTTATCAACCGCAAAGATTTTGGTAGGGCTGATTCTCGACTGGTGCACTGAGGAAATTCTACATCTGTAGGTCGTCTTCACCAAGTGATGATCTGAGTCGCAGTTTGCTCCTCGATAGGAGCGGACATCCATCACACTAGACGCCCATCTCCTGCAAATGAGGACGTGGTCAGTTTGGTTGACGGTATGTGCGTCTGGAGACTTCCATGTCTGCTTGTGAATGCGTCGATGCGGGAAACACGTAGAGCTTACGACTAGATTCCTGCTGCAGGCGAAGTCGATTAGTCACTGGCCGTTTTCGTTACATTCTTCATGGAGGCTGTGGCCTCCAGTGGTCCTCTGGTGCAAACTTTCATTTCCGACTTTCGCGTTAAAGTCTCCCAGCAGCAATTTGACGTCGTTTGTTGGAAGTAAGTCGAAGAGAGTTTCAAGGCTGACGTAGAACTCGTCTTTTACTGCGTCTTCTTTAACTTCAGTGGGGGCATGCACATTGATGAGCCAGAGATTGAAGAATCGAGTCGCACACAGCCGTTCATTTATGGGTTTGACGTCAGTAACATGCGGTTTGAGGTGATTGTTCACTATAAATGCTACTCCAAACTCCTTGCGGCCCGATGGTTTGCCACTTGTAAAAATAGTGTGCGATTTCTTGTCATTGATCTCGCTGCCAAGCCAATTTGTTTCCTGGACTGCAGTGATGCTCAATTTGTACTTATCGATTTGTTGAAGGAGGGCCTTTTTGGCCTCCGGTTTGTTCAGGGAGCGTACATTCCAGGATCCGAAAGAATAATCATTTAGTCGTTTGCGTGGTCGTCGTTGTTGATCCGTCCAATCCGAGGCTTTTGTTCCAGGTTTCTTGACATGGAGTGGTTTTTGCAAGGACGAGTTGTCAGCACGTCGCTTAACCCCATTCAGGGGATGGCCTCGGAGATAGCTGCTTGAGATGGTTTAATAAACGTGCTGGAGCCCACACAACTATGTAGCAGGTCCAACTACGCAAGTCATTCCATCCTACTAAACCTGAGACGCTTAGGTGTTCGTCAGCCATTCAGGCTACAGCTATCTGCCTTTTCCAAACTGTCTTATCGCTAAGACATTGGCCGTCAGCGAATTGATACACTGCCGTTACCAGGGGGCGCCCATGCGGAGGACTATGGAAAAGGTCTTTGCCCCCCCATAGAAATTTTTTTTTTATTTGTAAAGCTATCATTTTTAAATTTGATATTATTCAATAAATTTGCCGCTAAATCACATCCTCGGATTTTGTTGAAAGTGGATTATCGTATAGCTGTCATTGGAGCGACCGTTCAAAAAACAAGTTTTCGTTAGCAAAACTTTTTTCATTCTAAACATATCTTTACCAAATTTCATACCATTCAATTATATTTACCGCCAAACCACATTCCAAATTTCGTTGAAATCGGCCCACTAGTGTATATGCCTCTCTTAGGAACAGTGAAATTCGGACAAATTTTACTACTAATTTCAAACTGGCAAATGCACCGTAAATCGAAATGAGGGTATGATAAATAACAGGTTACACGCGAAGCTTGAACGGTTTTATACCTGTTTTTATTCCAAATCCGTTTGATTTGCCCCTTGTCAACACCAAATTCTACAAAATTTCCATACAAAGTCTATCTGAGTATCCGGGTACTCATATAATGTAATGACGTGGTATTGAGATTGGATGTATGCGAGTGTTAAGGAATAGAAAAGTACAGTATTCGGACGTATGCGACGAATCAACGCGGAAACATTACAACACAGGTTTACTCTTGCTACTGTTAACATAGTAGTGAAGCCCAGATAAGCCAGTCAAACTAAGCCAATTTTGGGGCTTTTTAATAATAATGAGGGAAGGATCTGGAAATAATTTTAATCCTTTCTATAGATACTGAATACATGGAAACTGAGTTTGCACGGTCGTTGAAGGTGAGCATAACTTTTGGAGGGCGAAAATCCGAGAAATTTGACCCCTTTTTTTAATATTATCATTATAACTCCTAAACGGTGCCTCGGGTCGAAAAAACTTGCAGAAGTAAATTAAAGACCGTTGAATTCTGCGTTCAATGCACTACTCAAAGTTGAAATTCGGTTCAGAAGCATAATCAACGTCGATAGTAAAAAAAAATGACAATTTTCGAGGCTCCGGCTCCTAAATTGGTCTTACAAGAAATCTTGTAAAACTTTATTTAACTAGAGTAATTTATCTACAATTTGAGACTAAAATAAAACTTCTAGCAGTTATACTTACCGAGATAGAGCTTTTAAGGCATAAATCGATGCGCATTCATTTTTGAATTTTCGCTCATAGCTACTCCAAAAATAGTCCAAATTGAAAAATATTGGCCACGTTAGTCTTACAATCAAATTATCCCCAACTTTCACAGACAAGCTTTTCCATTTGGAGCTTTCGTTGCAAAGATCTGTATGCTTGAAAAGTGATAAAGTGTGATTTTTCTCCGGAGCCTCGAAAATTGCCATTTTTTGACTATCGATTTTGACTACGCTACTGAATCGAAATGCAACTTTGAACAGTGGATTGAACGCAGAATTCAACGGTCTTTAATTTACTTCTGCATGTTTTTTCGACCCGAGGCACCGTTTAGGAGTTATAATGATAATATTAAAAAAGGGCTCAAATTTCTCGGATTTTCGCCCTCCAAAAGTTAAGCTCACCTTCTACGACCGTGCAAACTCAGTTTTCGTGTACTCAGTATCTATAGAAGGGATTAAAATTATTTCCAGATCTTTCCCTAATTATTATTAATAATATTTAATTTGACTGGCCTAAGAGGTGTGTTAAGTATTAATAGTGTATATCCCTGCCATTAAACATACCGACTTCTTTACACTGCATATCTGCTGGAATGTAGCATGTTTTCTTAACGCGAGCCAAGACCCGACTTGCGTGCCTCCACCTTAAATTTTGGTTCGCTCGCTCTTAAGTTATAACGACGTGCATTGGTCAACCTAGTCGACGGCATATTTTGTTCGCGAATCAGATCGTTGCTGCTGTAGGATCGTACAATCAATGTGGAAACATTACAAAGTCTCCGAAAGCCTCCAAACTGAATTTAAAAAGAATAGATAAACGAGGTACAGGGCTCTAATCCGCATAAGAATTGAAGGCGTACAAATCAGCTTTCGCGCTAACTAGCCAGGACGAGTACGTAATTTTTAGTTGCCTCAATAAAAGAAAAATTTATCCGGCAAACACTACACTATTAAAAACCTACACACAATTCCACCAAACAAGTAAGCAACCACAACAAAGTTAAAAACCGAAGGATTGCAATTATCTTGTTGGCGGTAAGCAAACAATATATCATAGTTAAATTTGCACAGAGAGCAAATATCCATATATACCGACCTCCTATTTCCCAATAATTCCATTTATCATCGGACTGGAAACAATTTATCACCGGGTCATTTATATCTGAATGATGCTTTCCGCATCAATTCAAAGTCTGCAGCTTCTAGTCGAGTGTATGTATCTTCATCCATTCTCGTAGTACGAGTATTATCGCTGGAATATTTAAAGAGGTCTCTGCCTCTCTCTCTTGTCTTGAGCAATAAATCATTAATTTCACTACCCCATTCCTGTAAATAGGATAGTAAACAGAACAGAATCTGAAGGAGGAACGAACATACGAACTTGAGCCGTCTTAATTTTTCCTTATCATTTTTCATTGTCGACGTCATTATAATGTTTCAAGTCGTTTCGTCATGTGTCTGCGGGGTTTTTAATCAGAAGGATTTTTTTTGTTTTTATTAGTGTAACTGGTTTGCTTGGCGTACGCATCCCAATCTCAATAATTATTACGTTTTGCAGAAATACATACCTGAATGGAGATTTTGCCCCGAATCGGAATGGCAGCTGCCTGAGCCTTTTAAAGTAGTAACAAAGAATATATTTATAGGCTTTTGACCAAGTAAAGACTCTGTACTGGACACTTTGCTTTTTCTCCGTTCTAGTAATATTAACGGATACTGGCCAAAGACGATAATATTTTCCGATGAAGGCTCTATGCATTAACACCCTACAAATAATGGCACTAGCTCGCAAAATCTTCGCAGAAACGCTTCTAAAATTTTGGGCATTATTTTACAAAAACCAATTATCGCATCGACCCAAACCAATTTTTTTTAACGATGAAAAATCGCCTCAAATTTTGGAACTGCCTAAAGCGGAAATCCTGTCTGAATATTTTAGAAGGAATTTCCGTGGCTTAGTACTGCCAAATAGTATAGACTGCACAAGAGTGATCACTCCATAGAACTTTTGTCTCTTCCAGTAGATTTGCATGTACTGACAAATAGTATAGACTACACAAGAGTGCCCACTCCATACAACTTTAGCCTCCGCCGGTGGATTTGTATGTATTAATTCTGTTGTGTATCACTCTTGTAGTCTTTACTATTTGTCAATACATACAAATCTACGGGCGGAGGCGAAAGTTCTATGGAGTGATTACTTTTGCGCAGTCTATACTGTTTGGTACTGCCTTAAGTGGAAATGTTTTCGAAATTTCTCAGGGTGGATTCCCACGAGTTAGTGGGGGCCAAGGGGTAAAACGGGCTACCCGTGTTTTCTTCCAAATAAAATACGTTTAAATCACACGAAAACATGAAAAATACTTCTCTTCGTTCGATCTCTTTATTACTACTCAATTGCCCTAACACCTTGTGAGTCATAGCGCGTCAATTGTTCCATATAGTTGACGTTTCGTTGACGTAAACTAGTTTCGGAGAATGCAGTTGCCAGCATGCACCTTCTGCTCCCCCATTTAGCTGCCCATCTGTGACAAGTCGGGAACTGCTGTGGCTTATAATTACGCCCTGCACCACAGGGGGAAGACAACACATACATTCATGGCCACGAACGTCGTCGTGGACGGGATTCGAACCATCAGAAACTCCGGTAATCAGACATGGGACTAATGCCTCTACGCATTGAGCTACCGGTCGCCCCAATTGCCGCGCAGCCGTCAAAAACTGAATTTAGGTGATTTTGTTATTATTTTTATTATTCAGTGGACCCCGCTTATTGTGATCACGAATAATGTAATCAACCGTTTGTTGTTACCAAAAATCAAACCAATCTTATGGCAATGCATACTAAATGTATCGCTTATTGTAATTGATATTCCGGTTAATGTTATCAAGTCGCCTATGCTTGAGCTCAAAAACTTGAGCTGAAACTGGAAAACAAAAGAAAATTCGGGCAAATAATTCTTGTTAATATTAGGCCTGCACATTATGTTCTTCTCGTAAAAAATGTGGCGCCCATTTTTCTTTTAGTTTCGCAGTCAATATGTTTAGTAAATCTGCTGCTGCATTCTACTCCGTTTTATTAGGACGGCACCAACAATTTTTATTGAAGAGAATATTGCAAACAAATTTAAATTTGCAGCTTCACAGTCAATGATAAGCTTACTCTTACATTCTGTTTCGATCTCTTAGTGTGAAAACACACCGCATCAGACAAAACGTTTTTGTCTCGTAAGGCAACGGAACGTGTTTCATTGCAGCACACACCAAGTGAAACACAGTGAAACAAAACAAAACGGTTTTTGGCTTGATTCGGTTGGTGTGTGTTGAGATAAGACAAAATTAAATTTGCAACGACGACGTCCATAATCTACAAAATTTTACATAAAATGACCAGCCATTAAGCGTAAACAAATTTTTGTTTCCGAAAGACAACTGGCCGCCTAGTGGCAACGAAACATGTCTTTCTATTTTGTCTTGTCTTTTTGTTTCGTTTCATGCGGTGTGTGTTGCGCCTATTGCAATGTATGCAATTATCGACAACGACGTTTGTGTGAGACATCATCATCATCATCGTGGCGCGACAGCCCGACGTCGGGCCTTGGCCGCCTGGATCATTGTCCTCCAATTATCTCGGTCACGTGACCGCGTCCTCCAATTTTGGGAGCCCAGCAGCTGTGCGGCGTCCACACCTACTGAGCTCTCCCAACGAGATCTCGGTCGTCCTCGCAGTCTCGCTCCGTCGACTCGTTCTGCATTCATTACTCTCTTAGGCATGCGATCATCGTCCATTCTTTGTACATGCCCTGCCCATTGAAGTCGTTGTAGTTTGACGATTTTCGAGACTTGCAGCTCATCGTACATTTCATACAACTCATGGTTGTACCGGATGCGCCATCCATCTCGATCGCAAACAGCCCCGAAAATTCGCCGTAGAACCTTACGTTCAAAAGTGTCTAGCATGTTTTCGGAGGCTTGAGTTAGGGTCCATGCTTCGCAGCCATAGCATAGCACTGGTCGTATAATGGTTTTGTACACGCGGAGCTTCGTGTTTCTGTGCACATGCTTCGATTTCATTATGGGGAGAACCGAGAAAAAAGTCTTATTAGCTAACTGTATCCGTCGCTTGATTTCGTCAGTTTCGTTGGCGTCCCTTGACAGGTTGCAACCCAGGTAAATGAAGTTGTTCACGAACTCGATGTTGAGGTCCCCCACATTGATGCTCGGTTGTGCAGGTGTCCTTGTCACCGATTGCATCATTATTTTAGTTTTACCCTCGTTAATACGTAATCCAACTTCCTTTGCAGCGGTATCGAGCGTATGCAGAAGTTCTTCTGCGTCAGCCAATCTTCGGGACATGATGTTGATGTCGTCGGCGTACGCTGCTAATTGTGTCGACTTGATGAGCAGCGTCTTGCTGTTGTCCATATTCATGGCCCGAATAACGTATTCCAGTGCTAGGTTGAAGAGCGTTGGTGCCAGTCCATCGCCCTGTTTCAAACCAGTGCATGTTTCAAATAGATCAGTAAGTCTATTCTGGATCCTGACTTGTGAGACGGAGTTGGTCATCGTCATCTTTGTCAGTCGCACTAATTTTGCCGGTATACCAAATTGCAGCATGATGTTGTACAGTACTCCACGGTCGATACTGTCGTATGCCTGCTTGAAGTCGACAAAGATTTGGTATACGTTTACGTTGTATTCCCAGCACCTCTGGAGTATCAGTTTGACTGAGAAGAGCTGATCGGTTGTGGAGCGCCCAGGTCTGAAACCGCTTTGATATTCGCCAATGACTCGTTCTGCGTACGGTTTTATTCTATTTTCCAGAATTTTCGTCAAAATTTTATAGGACGTACAAACTTGTGAGATGCCCCTGTAGTTCTCACACCGCAGTTTATCTCCCTTTTTATGAATTGGACAGATGATGCTTCTGCGCCAATCGTCTGGAATCTCCTCGTTCTCCCATACTCGCAGGAGTAATTGATGTATGGCATCAACTAGACTCGTTCGGCCGAATTTTAGCAGTTCAGCTGGAATCTCGTCAGCGCCCGGCGCTTTATTTCGTTTTAGTGACCGCAAGGCGAGATCAACTTCCTCTACTGTCGGGGGTTGAATGGGTGGGCCTAGATCAACAATATCGTCGAGAGCTTCCTGTGTGGGGATGTTAGATGGTCGGTTTAGAAGCTCTTCAAAATAAGAGGCCCATCGCTTGTTAATACCATCGGTGTCGCTGATGATGTTTCCATCCTTGTCCTTACAAAGGCTAGTTCTGGGTTGGTAGCCGTTCTTAATTGTATTTACTAGTTTGTACGCTTGTCTGGTGTTCCTATTAGCTAAGTTTTCGTTTATGTTCAGCAACTGCTCGTCAAAGTATTTACGTTTCTTACGTCTAATTATTCTATTCGATATTCGTCGTAGCTCGTCATATTTTTCTCTTCTGGCTCTGGTTCCTCGTTGAATCCATTGTTTGTAGGCCTCGTTTTTCGTGTCAAGTGAGTCTTTGCATTCTTCGTCGAACCAGTCATTTCGCGCTCGCCGGGCTTTATATCCCACGACCTTCTCTGCGACATACTTGATGGTACCCTTGAGTTCTTCCCAGAACCCATGGACGCCTGTGCTGCTGATGTTGTGTAGCATAGGTGATAGTTTTTCCTCAAGGGCGGTAGTATACGCCACCGCTGTAGCATCACTCAAAAGCTTATCAACCGCAAAGATTTTGGGAGGGCTGATTCTTGATTGGTGCACTGAGGAAATTCTACATCTGTAGGTCGTCTTCACCAAGTGATGATCTGAGTCGCAGTTTGCTCCTCGATAGGAGCGGACATCCATGACACTAGACGCCCATCTCCTGCAAATGAGGACGTGGTCAATTTGGTTGACGGTATGTGCGTCTGGAGACTTCCAGGTCTGCTTGTGAATGCGTCGATGCGGGAAGCACGTAGAGCTTACGATTAGATTCCTGCTGCAGGCGAAGTCGATAAGTCGCTGGCCGTTATCGTTACATTCTTCATGGAGGCTGTGGCCTCCAGAGGTCCCCCGATGCCAACTTTCATTCCCGACTTTCGCGTTAAAGTCTCCCAGCAGCAATTTGACGTCGTTGGTTGGAAGTGAGTCGAAGAGAGTTTCAAGGCGGGCGTAGAACTCGTCTTTTACTGCGTCTTCTTTAACTTCAGTGGGGGCATGCACATTGATGAGCCAGAGATTGAAGAATCGAGTCTTGATGCGAATCGCACACAGCCGTTCATTTATGGGTTTGAAGTCAGTAATATGCGGTTTGAGGTGATTGTTCACTATAAATGCTACTCCAAACTCCTTGCGGCCCGATGGTTTGCCACTTGTAAAAATAGTGTGCGATTTCTTGTCATTAATCTCGCTGCCAAGCCAATTTGTTTCCTGGACTGCAGTAATGCTCAGTTTGTACTTTTCGACCTGTTGAAGGAGGGCCTTCTCGGCCCCCGGTTTGTTCAGGGAGCGTACATTCCAGGATCCGAAAGAATAATCCTTTATTCGTTTGCGTGGTCGTCGTTGTTGATCCGTCCAATCCGAGGCTTTTGTTCCAGGTTTCTTGACATGGAGTGGTTTTTACAAGGACGAGTTGTCAGCACGTTGCTTAACCCCATTCAGGGGATGGCAAGAGATGTGTGAGACAAGTTTGTTTCATTCGGTGTGTGTTGATAATATTCAAAGACATGTACAAGGTTATCCATTTTCTCTTTCGGAAAGTAAACTTAAATTAAACACAGTAATTATTTGAATTTCGATGGAATTTTTATTTCATAATAAAGTTTGGATTATGCCATTATACGTGGAATACAATATCTGTCAAATGTCCCCCACGGGACCGCTTGCAGGACTCGATCCTTTTGAGATAATTTTCGATTACCTTTTCACACATTTCGGCCAATAACTCGGCTATAACTCGACGGATTTCGTCCTTCAATTGACCAATCGTCGTGGGATTGTTCGCAGAAACACGGTCTTTCGCATAGCCCCACAAAAGGAAATCTAACGGCGTTAAATCGCAAGACCTTGCTGGCCAAGCCACATCGCCGAATCTCGAAATTACGCGTCCTGGGAATTTCTCGGGCAATAAAGCCAAATTTTGTCGCGTGGTGTGGCATGTGGCCCCGTCTTGTTGAAACCACATATTGTCGAGATCCATATTTTCAATTTCCGACCAAAAAAAGTCATGAATCATGGCGCCATAGCGCTGGCCATTGATTGTAACGGCGGCCCCTTCATCGTTTTCGAAGAAAAACGGCCCAATGACGCCGCCGGCCTACAATGCACACCAAACAGTCACTTTTTGCGGGTACAACGGTTTCTCAGCGGTCACTTGCGGTTGCTCACTGCCCCAGATGCGACAATTTTGTTTGTTTACATAGCCGCCGAGCGCAAAATGGGCCTCATCGCTAAAGAAGATTTTCTTCGAAAAATCGGCATCGGTGGCCTGCTGTTCGAGGACCCAATCAGAGTACTCACGACGCAATCTGTGATCATCATCATCATCATCGTGGCGCGACAGCCCGACGTGATCGGTCGGCTTTAATTCTTGCATGAGCTGGACTTTATAAGGATGGAGATGAAGGTCCAAATGCAA
The DNA here is from genome assembly GCA_964017055.1 of Chloromyia formosa. Lineage (NCBI taxonomy): Eukaryota > Metazoa > Arthropoda > Insecta > Diptera > Stratiomyidae > Chloromyia > Chloromyia formosa. Next base: position 97,141,452 of record OZ024813.1, on the reverse strand, counting down.
AATGCGCCACAATGTGCCGTAAGATAGGCCTAAATGCTGGGATCGGCGCGGAATCGACAAATTCGGGTCTTCGGCCACACTTTCACTCACAGTGGCGATGTTTTCGGTCGAACGAGCAAAACGATGATGCACAGGTGTAGAAATGTCTGTCACCGATCCAGTTTCTTCAAATTTTATCACTGTGTAGGCAATTCTGCGCTCATTGGGACGATTAAGTCGACCATAATCTGCGCGTAATGCACGAAACGTGGCCACCGCAGATTCACCATTTTGGTAGAATAATTTAATAATTTTAATGCGTTGTTCAGTCGTAAAACGTTCCATCTTGTAAAATGGCAAACCTTCAACTAAACCAATACCAGTTTGGAATACACTGACATTTGACAGATGTCGAATGGCAGGGCTTTACTTTCCGAAACATGAAATGGATAACCCTTTATTATCGACAACCAGCCATAAAACGCATCGAGACAAAAACGTTTGTTTTGTTTCGTTTCTTTTGGTGTATGCTGCCTGAGAAGAAGCAATGGTCGGTTGTTTCTTGAAACAAAAAAAAAAACGTTTTGTCTTATGCAGTGTATTTTCAGCCTTATGCGGTGTGTTTTCAGCCTTAGTGAACAGTTTCAGTTGCAGTGGTCTCTAATGAAGAAGAAACTTGGACAGGTTTCTCACGCCTAGTGTAGCCACACACTGTCGAACACGAACTTGAACTCAAATACGAATATGGTACAAGTGTCCTCCGAATGGCTAAAGACACACACACACTCACTTCACGAATATGAAAACGCTAGCGCTCACGCTAGCGATAAAGAGACATGCGGCAATTTGGAAGATTTAAAGTTGGAGTCTAAAAGGGTTGGAGGTGACAAACGTCAAATGTTGAAAGACCTAACTAACTTAATGAAATAATAACAAATAACAGTAAATAAATGAGTTGTGTGTTTCTATCTTTTTTTTGAGCGTGCTGCTGATCACACACCTCAGCACAAGACTGTCACGATCTAGAAAATGAGATGATGCTAACTCATCTCGAGGCCATGGTTCAAATTGGACTGTTGCGCCAGTTATTTATTTTTTATTTCTATCTAATTAACTCTGATGTAACGACTATTTGGAGAAATTTTATGATTTTTGGTCGATTTGCTTAATGTTATCGTCCGTTTATTGTTATCAATTTTGCTCAACCCAAACGTGACCACAATTAGTATTGTATTTGTATTTGTTGACCGCAATTTTATTTGGAAAATATTATTTTCGTTATGATGTTTTGATTCAATGGTTACAGTAATATGCAATCAATAATATCACCGGGAAATAAAAAATATGTCCCCGTGACTTTGTGAATCAATCTTGTTTTTATTTGAAATTTCTAACCGTAAGCGGGGCAGGATGAGCATGGGTAGAAACACAACAGGAAAATTGAAAAGATAAGAAAAAATTAAAAAAAATTAGCTAAAAAAGTGAAATATGTAATAGAAGCACTTGACTTTAGCAGTTTCTCAGTGATGAAAGCTTAACTAGCCCTTCTTTCCCGACTCTCTTTTACTGCTTAAAACGAAAATCTTCTTTGAGGTTTGCCGAGGCAAAATTCCGTGGGCTCGTACTGCTTACAGCTGAATCCACTCCGGTAAAGTTCAGAGTGGACTTCCGCCCTAAACACTCCATTGTACTCCGAGAAATCTCACACAAGATTGACAGTTGGGGCGATTTCTCGTCGTAACAAAAGCCACTCTGGGAAATCTCAAAGGGCACATTTACATTGAGGCGCTCGGGGGTGGTGTTCGTTCAGTCACCGCTCTACGGTCAAGAGATTGGAGGTACGATTCTCGGTACTAGCTGACTCACCGGCTACTTTTCTCGCTGTTGTGTAGCTAGTAAACTCGATCAATGGAGCCGAGGCTTTGGATAGTACTCGGACACATCCGAAAGTGGACGTCCGCTTTAATTAGTGTGAACTCAGGGAAGTAAAGTAAATCTAAGGCAAGATTTCCGCTTGAGGCAGCACTAAAATTTGGAGTGATTTTAAACTTTCTAAAGAAAAAAGTGTTTAGGGCGATAGTTCCTCAATTTTATGACAAATATTCTTGTGATTTTGAGGGGAAAATTCCACTTGAAATATCATCCTAAGATCAGGGCGATTTTTAATTTTTGTTTTGGGTCAATAGATCCTGAAACTTTAATGCGTGGAGCCGCAGATGACACCTTGCTCCCACAAGAATGCAGTCCAATAAATCGGCCGGATACGAGTATAGTTAAATGATGCTTTTTGCCTTTTTCTTCCACATATCTTCTCTGACTCAGAGAAATTATGAATGGAGTATTCGTTTTCAGTATATAACATGTACGACTTTCATCCTATCCTAATTGAGCCATTACATCAAATGATGAGGCCCCATTAAGTGGCAGCTGCCTTCACGTCACGTCCGTCGTCACCAGTCCCAGACACTACGAACAGCGACATATTCGCATATCTGTCATCCCTAATCAATATTTTTTTACTATGTAAGTCGCTTCCAATCAAATGACAAAGGACACCTGAGGAGAGAATGTAATGTGTCCTGATATGTAGGCTGTGTCTCGTAAAAAATAAAATAGAAAATAAAAATGATAGCATTTGAGTGTAATAAAAGTGAAACTATTTTTATGATTGCCGGAATACGTGTTGGCAGTCCACCTAAATCGCATTTCATTTATGACGAGGAGGACCCTTTCTGTTTTAACGATTCCCGGGCCGGTTTTGATTGCATATTAGTAGCTGTGAAAATAAAACGCAATCCTACTTAAGTGGATCGTCCAATTTTATGACATACGAAAGAAACTTTTGGTGACCACAGTGCGTGGCTGTGATAAGAGTTTGGGAGAATACTTGCACTTTGCTGAAAACATTGAAAAATATGATAGGAACTGTATTGAAAACTTTCGGATGATGTCCTGTTGAAAGCTGTAATTTTCATTCCATTGCTGTGACATTGCCCACTGATCCGAATTGCGAGGAATTTCGACTGACCAAATTCGTTGGACATTTGAGCAATTTGTTTGTGACATCATTTGAATGGAGTACCAGTATCTATTGTAGTACAATAACGCCGTGTCTTCGACAACATTACGTAATGAAAAAAAAACAAGCTAGCCTTTGGCTAGCCGAAAGTATGATATAATTCACGCGAAGCGTTGTGACTTATGGTGCATTTGCCACTTTGAAATTAGTAGTAAAACTTGCTCCGATTTCACTGTTCCTATGAGAGGTATATGAAATAGTGGGCCGATTTCAACCAAATTTGGGAACGTGGCTTGGCAGTCAATATGATTGAATAATATACAGTTTGGCAAAGATATCTTCAGAAATAAAAAAGTTTTTCTAACAAAAACTTGCCTTTGTAAAGGTCGTTCGTCGGTCGTACTATTGATTAGTGTCAAATCTGGAAAAGATATCTTTAAAATTAAAAAAGTTTTTCTCGCAAAGACGAATTTTCGGGCCGGTAGTTCCTGTGGCAGCTACATAACGTAGGGTCCGATTCCGTTGGTTCCCACAGATATACAGCGTGTAATAGAAAGAAGGCTTTGTACAAAATTTCAGCTCAATAGCTTTAAAACTAGTTTGCATAGAACCAGACGGACAGACGGACAAAGCTTAATCGACTCGTCTCATCATACGGACCATTTATATGGTCGGAGATGCTTCCTTCTGTGCGTTGCAAACTTCACGACAAAGTTAATATACCCTGTCACATCCGCGAATACCGACGCAAGACAGAAACGCCTCCATAAAACTTACACGGGTGCCGCCTGATGGTGTTGAGTAGCCGCGCATCCCACCCTGACCTTGGACCAAGCCGCGCAATTTTCTAATCCCCCATTCTCAAAATACTTTCAGCAAGACGCATTGGGGCCTATCCTGGGTCCTGAAAATGTACCTTTAGGGTTGATCTCGGTCACCCTAGCACCTCAATTTACCTCGAAGTTCAATCAGCGGTCCCAATGCCGGAGTTACTACTTTGCCTTAACCCCTAGCGAGGCAAAGCGGCATACTCCTGCGCGCCATCGTACTCTGCTCTGGACAATGGGGCGCAACTCCCCAAAAGACTTACCCAGTACCTGACACTCTTTTGCCACAGATCGACGCCATGTGATTCGAGGACCCCCTCTTGGTCGGCCTTGGTTGGAAATGTGGTTCCATTTCATGGCATGCAAAGCAATGCAGTTATCACTCTTCCGCAATGTGTGACCTATACACTGCCATTTTCGCCTGCGTATCAATTCGTCGATTGGCATCTGACCCGTACGCCGACTTAGCTCTTCATTTGATATTGTTTCGGGCCAGAAAATTCTTAAAATTCGACGAAGACATGAGTTGACGAAAACTTGCAGCTTTCTGGTAACTCCTATGGAAACTTTCCATGTACTGCTCCCATACAAAAGCACTGATAGTACCAGGGAGCGAAACAGGCCCAGCTTGGTCTTGATGCTGAGATAACTGCTCTGCCAGATTTTGGACAGTATGCCGTATGCGCGTTTAGCCTGGTTGATACGACGAGCGATGTCCTGCTCCGTACCACCATTTTCGGCAACAATGCTACCCAGGTAGACGAAGTTGTCCACCTTCTCCACAGGCTGCACATTAATATTGATGACAATAGGTGTCGGATTTCTTTTTCGCAACGGCGGGCTAAGAACCTTGGTCTTGTTGGTATTAATCTTTAGCCCAACCTTGCTTGCCTGCCTCTCGAGATCTAACGCCATTGCGGACAGATCCATGATTTTGTGGGAGAGTAGGCATATGTCGTCAGCGTAGTCAAGATGTTGTAGATAAGATGTCAAAGTCCATTGAATTCCTCTGTCGAGTCCGGATAGGGCTGCATGCAACACATCGTCGATCACAATGAGGAATAGGATCGGTGAGAGGATGCACCCCTGCCGAACTCCACTGCGAATCTCAAAGTCCCCCGACACCTTACCTTTATGCAGAACGCGACATTTCGCGCCGTCATAGGTTGCCTTAATAATAGCCACAAGCTTCTCAGGGATGCCTCTCCTGCGCAAGGCCGCCCATATAGAATCCCGGTTCGCACTATCGAAAGCCTTTTCAAAATCGATGAAAAGCAAGTGAAGCGGAGAATCGTATTCGGCGCATTGCTCGATGATGATTCGCAAGGTGTTAATGTGATCGACACAGGAGAATTCGGATCGAAAGCCAGCCTGCTCTTCTTCAATTGTGCTTTCTAAGTGGGCCTTTAGTCTTTCCAGGACGATTTTAGCTATTATCTTGGCAACGGCAGGAAGCACACAAATGCCTCTCCAATTATTACAGTCTGTGAGGCTACCCTTCTTTGGAAGTTTGATGATCAAACCTTCCTTCCACTCAGTGGGAAAGGTCTCTGTATTCCACGCTTTATCAACAAGTGGGTGCAGCAAATCGGCAGTTACGCTTGGCGCTGCTTGATAAAGTTCGGCAGGGATGCCGTCAAGTCCGGCGGCCTTTCCTCGTTTTAGTGCAATAATTGCAGTGACTATTTCCTCTTTAGTCGGGGCAGTGGACCGTATACGCACATTTCGATGGTTAGCTAAATTATCTATATGATGGGGAACTTCACCAGAGGTTACACGGTTCAAGACCGCGGCGAAGTGTTCTTTCCACCGCCTCATTTGATCTTCTTCCAAGATAAGTAGCTTTCCATCACTATCTTTCACCGGATGTTGGCAGGAATTACGACCACCTGTAAACTCCTTGATGACACCGTATACGGCGTTTAAGTTGTTACTTCTAGCAGCTTCTTCTGCTGACGCTAAAAGAGAATTGGCATAAACTCTTTTATCGCGTCGCACACTACGCTGAACTTCTCGAGCTTTCTGACGGTAAAGGAGTTCGATGCTGCTTCGATTGTCGTCTGATGCTGCAGCCAAACGAACTTTCAGCTCCTTTCTTTCAACAATCCGCTGCCATGAAGCGTCGGACATCCAGGGCTTATTCCGGCAATCCGGGTTTGGGCCAAGGATGGTATTTGCGCTATCAATGTACGCATTTTTTATGGCATCCCAGTTTTCGTTTATGTCACTATTTGGGTGACTAGTTATCTCAGCCGCTTTTTGCGCAAAATGGTCATTATATTGTTGTAAGACAGCTGGATTTTTTAGTCGAGCGGTGTTGAATTTGCGGGGCCTGGATCTTTCGTCGCTGGGGCGGCGCACGGCTGCAATACGCAATCGAACATTAGCGATCATAAGATAATGGTCTCTTCCCATCCCAATATCGGCACCCTTCTTGTTTCGCACGTCCAGGAGACAACTCTTGAATCTTTTACTAATGGCAAAATGGTCGATCTGATTTTGTGTTCTGCGCCGATCAACAGAGGACCAACTGATTTTGTGGTGGTCCTTATGCTCAAACATAGTACCACCGATGAAGAGACTGTGAAAGTTGCAGAACTCTACAAATCTTTCACCGTTGTCATTACGATCACCAAGACCGTGTCTCCCCATCACATGTCTGAGCCCATAGTTATCAGCGCCAACTTTCGCATTCAAATCACCCATAACCATTATAATGTCACCTTTAGGTGTTCTGCTCTGAACTGCGTTTAGTTCTTCGTAGAAGGAGTCTTTTGCCAAGACATTGTCGGGTTCAGTAGGGGCATAACATTGTATAATTGAGATGTTCCTCATTTTGGTCCGGAACCTGGCGGTCAAGACCCTGTCAGAGACCGGTTCCCAGGATAAGAGACAGTCTCGCGCGGCTCTGGTTAAAAGGAGCCCCACACCTGACTCACGGCGACTACCGGTAGCTTTACCGGAGTACAACATTACAGTGCTGCCCGTTGGAGAGATGAATTCTCCGCTGTTCCACCATCTTATCTCACTAACTCCTAAGATATTTAATTTGTACCTCAGAAATTCACTCTCTAATTGAAGAAATCGTGCGTTCTGGGGACCTTCTGATCAATTGTCCAGGAGAGTACGCACATTCCAGAATCCAATCTTTGTCATTGTACGATAGCTAAAAGTCGTAACCGTTGAGTCAGTCCTTATCCGAGGCATAGTTGACGTTTCGTTAGCATATAAAGATTTCGGATAGTGCAAGTTGCTGGCATACACATCCTGTCCTTTGATTGTCGGTTTTAACGACAGGCCCTCAAAGGGAAAGGCCGTGGTATTTTTTTCACACCCCACACCACAGGGGTACCTCAACCAAAACATCGCACCGCCATCACTGGCGGCTTGACGTTGGTTGGCAATGGTCAGTGACCACTGCCGTTCCAGGGGGCGCCCACGCGGAGGACTATGGAAGAGGAGTTTTTGCCCCCAAGCGCAGAAAGTCATGGTTAATGCCCGGAGATGCCTCAACGTCGACGGCAAACCCGAATATTCACGGCGCCAAGGTTATGCTTTGCATTTGGTGGGACCAGCTCGGTGTGATATACTACGAGCTACTGAATCCGAATGAAACTATCACAGGAGATCGCTACCGAACGCAATTGATGCGTTCTAGTTTAGCATTAAAGGAAAAGCGACGACAGTACCAAGAGAGACACTACAATGACAATACTCGGCCACACGTGGTCAAGACATACTTGGAAGCATTGAAATAGGAAATCTTGCCCCATCCGCCCTACTCCCCAGAAATCGCTCCTTCCGACTACCATCTGTTTCGTCGAAAAATGGATCCAATCATGGATCGCATCGAAAGACGCCTCCTTTTTCCGAGATGGAGGCCGAAAATTGCCGGAGAGATGGGCGAAAGTTTTCGCCAGCGATGGACAGTACTTTGAATAATACATTTGTAAGTACTTTTTGACAATTAAGCTTTCCAGGGAAAAACGGCGTTAGCAAAGTTGTACATTTTATAGTCAAGAGTATGATACATCGTTTTGTAGGAAATTTTATTTATTTATTTATTATACCCTAGACTTATAGTATAGGGTATATTCTTTTTGTCATGACGAAAATATATAACACCTTAATGGTAATGTATATATATAAATGATCAGGGTCAGCTCCTGATTCGATTGAGCCATGTCTGTCTGTCTGTCCGTCTGTCCGTTCGCACGATAACTTTAAGCCAGAGCCTTAAAATCTTGGTCAAATTTTGGAAGTATAATCTGGTTGGTTGGTATTGAAAATGGGCATGATCAGGCCAAGAGAACGCCTACCTCCCTTACAAATGTAAAATAATTAAATGTATCTGTAACTCCCGATTTAATAAGCATGAAAAGCTCTAGCTTTGGCAGGTTGCTCGTGAGGGTAATTTTATACTCTTTAAAAAAATAAAATGGATCAGCTGAAAACTAACGGTAATTTTCTTACGAAGAGCCCCGTACTACCGTTTTTAGGGTTTTGTATTAAAAACAAAACCCTTATGAAATCGGTCAAATGTCTGTCCGTCTGTCTGTCTGTCCATGAAATATCTCTCTAACGGCTAAAGCTACATATATGAAATTTTGTGGGAGTATGTAGAATTATTATAATTCGCCGGAGAAAGCGATTCGTTGTAATAGGCTGACTTTAAGGGGATGTCCCCATAGAGGGGAAATGAAGGTCAATTTTTTTTTTCATCTGGTATAGGCAAATAGGGTATCATGAGAAAGGTAACACCGAGTACATTTCATTTCCGGTATTTTCATCAAATTTGAAAAAATGGGAAAAGAGATAGAGGGGAAAATATGTGATCCGAGTTTGTCCCCCCCCCCCCCTTGCATTTCGATACCGTTATACTTAGAAACATGAAAATTTGCAGAAAAGCGGCATTTTACTAGTATAGAAAACCAAAAATCGTAGAATTTTGATATCTCATCAAAAAAGGTTAATAATAGTACATTTCTATAGTTGCAGTTAGCATACCCCTGCAAGCCTTAGGCACACCCGAGGTCAAAAATATTGATGGCCAATGATAACCAACATCATTGGCAATAATATCTCTAAGTTTCATTAGAATCACATAATATTTAATAATAGTACATTCATTTAAAGTTAGGCATTTTGACACAAAAATTACACCTACCGGCCTCATAGGTGTGAGTACTACAATACTTTCATGTTGTTTTTCGTAGTGCGAATTTCAGTTATTTAATTAATCATTTTTGAAAGGGTAAAGATTAGTTGGGGGCGCTGCGTCGTAATTGGCAAACTTTACCGGGTGTAAGGGGGGAGGGGTCCATATAGAGGCGAAATTAAGGTCAATTTTTTTTTATCGACTGGTATAGGCAAGTGAGGTGTCGTGAGAAAGGTAATGTTGAGTACATTCCATTTTTTCGCATTTTCTTGAAATTTGTAGAAAAGGGAATCGTGGGGGAGGAGAAAATATTAGTTCGTAATTTGCCCCCCTCCCCCGTGGCATTTCAAGACTGTTAGAATTATGAAAACTTGCAGGAAGGTGGGTTCGGAATAGCATATAAAATGGAAAATAATGGAATCTGTATATCTTCTCAGAATAGGTAAATAATAGCTTATTTCTGTAGTTACAGTTAGCACACCCCTGCATGCCTTAAACACTTTCGAGGTCAAAAGTACTGATGGCCAATGACAACCAACACCTTAGGCAATAATATGTTCTAAGTTTCGTTACAATCACGTAATATGAATTGGCATGTAAAATGTAAGTGGGTAAGACATTTTAATTAAGTTTTTTTTGTCCATCTAAGTGGTATCAAGAAGAGCAAGGAGCCGATATTTATATACCAAAATAAGCGCTTGCTACAAAACCCTCGGATTGCGGGCGTAGCCCTCTATATTCCGGTTTCATTTATCTATAACTCTTGAACCAATTGACGTAGACACCTGGTTTTTGGCACATAACAATGAGGTGAGAAGTTGCTTTAGTGTTAGTAAGTTGGGCACAATCAGATCAAAGTAACGCTTACCTCCCCTACAAATTTCAAGAAATTAAAAATTCCTTTAATTACGTTAACTTTCGATAGAAAGACACTAGCAACTTAAAAATTTGGCAGAATGTTGCTAGTAAAATCCAGTTAGTTGGTATTGAAAACAGGCAAGATCCGACTCAAGGAAAACCTACCTCCCCTACAAATGAAACTTCAAATAAGCGATAACTTTTTATAGAATGAAGCCAGCAACTTGAAATTTTAATCAAATTTTTGGAGTAAAATGGGGTTAGTTGGTATTAAAGATAGGCCAGATCCAACCCAAGGAACCCCTACCTTCCCCTACAAATGGAACTTAAACTAAGCGATAACTTACGATAAAATAAAGCTAGCGACTTAAAGTTTTGGTTACATGGTTGTAGTAGGATTTAGCTGGCTGATATTGAAAATACGTAAAATCTGACCAACCAAACCCCTACTTCCCCTACAAATGAAATTTCAAATAAGCGATAACTTTCGCTAGAATGAAGCTAGAGATTTGAAATTTTACTTTAATGTTCATAGCATGATCTAATTGGTTGGTGGCAATGATGGGCAAGATCGGTTCCAAGGAACCTCTACATCCCCTACAAGTGAAACTTTAAATAAGCAATAACTTTGTATAGAATGAAGCTAGCGACTTGGAAACCTCAACAAATATTTGTAAAATGGGTTAGTTAATTGATTTTGAGAATGGTCAGCATCCTCCTGAATGAGTGCGCTATAAACTAGTCATATAGGAAACTCACTTTTAATGCAAATGGTCGTTGCCAATTGGTACTTTGGGTATGACCACTAGGTATGTACGCTTCGGTCTGGGTTTTTCTTTTCAAAATAATCAAAGAAAACTGGGAAAGAGGACTTTTGACCCCCTCTCCCCTTCACTTCCGGACCCTATATCATTTAGGACTATTGAGCACATATTCAGGGGACTGTCTTCATCATCATGCCAAATTGCAAAACTACACGATTTATTTTTCCTATTTTTCTTTCCCAGGCTGGACTATAATTCCATTTAGTTATATATACTACTCAAAACAAAATAAGGGCCACCCGAATATTTTTGCTTCGATAACTAATTTTTATGAATGCCGTTATGTTTTCAAGTGTTTTGTTAACGATAACATGAATGTGGCATGGAGGAATGGCGTGAGGTGCTTTTCACGGATGAGTGTAAAGTGAAGTTTTTTTTTAATGACAATCGACGTATGAGAGTATGGAGAACCACAAAAAACAATCGGAAAATTATTAGTGGCCCTTATTTGGTTTTGAGGAGTATATATTTCGTGACTCATCCACTTAAAAGTAATTGACGTGCAAACGGTTCAATTTCGAATCTTGTTGCTTCAATCTCCAGTGAAATAGTAGCTTACTGACAGGCCCGGCTCTACCATATACCTCGTATGTCACTATATAGGGGCACGATATCTCTAATCTTATTAATTAATCGTTAAACACTTTAGAAATCAAAATGTATCCTTGAGGTATATCTCAAAAAGCTTATGTGTTTTTTTTTTCATTTCAGCTTCAATGACTATCTAAAGTCACAGTGCCTCTACATTGGACGCACAATATTTTCCAGCTTTTGCGATAATTTTTCGCCTATTTGGAATGGTACATTTTTACTACTTCGTCGGGGATATAAAAAACCATAAATCAGTTTTAATTTCTGCTTTCGGCTTTTGCGCCTTTTACTTAACGGTACTGAGCGCCAAGTCGGCTACATCTTTTTACTTTGTTATCAATAAAAATAAAATGATGCTAATCATTTTCTGATGTCAAAAAAAGACAAGGTAGCCTTCGGCTAGCTTGCCGAAGGTATGGCGAATCATACCTTTGTTGTGTTTCTGGTACATTTGCCTTTGTTAAATTAGTAGTAAAACTTGTTCCGATTTCACTGTTCCTATAAGAGGTATATGAAATAGTGGGCCAATTTCAACCAAATTTAGGGACGTGGCTTAGCAGTCAATACGATTGAATAATATGCAATTTCGTAAAGATATCTTCATAAATAAAAAACCAGGCCGAAGCGAAGCTTCGGAGTCCGAAGCGTATATACCCTAGACTTGTACAGACCTAGTGGAGCTACCAAAAGTACCAATTGGCAACGACCATATGCATTCAGAATGGGTCTCCTATATGGCCAGTTCATAGGGGAGGTTGGCACTCATTCATTAGGATCTTGACCATTCTCAAAATCAATTAACTAACTAACCCATTCTACAAATATTTGGAAAATTTTTCAAGTCGCTAGCTTCATTGTATCGAAAGTTATTGCTTATTTGAAATTTAGTTTTTGTAGGGGAGGTAGGGGTTCCTTGGGTCGGATCTTGCCCATCATTGCCACCAACTAATTAGATCACCCTACAAACAATTAAACAATATTTCAAGTCTCTAGCTTCACTCTATCGAAAGTTATCGCTTATTTCAAGTTTCATTTGTAGGGGGGGGGGGGGGTTCCTTGGGTCGGATCTTGCCCATATTGAATACCAACTAAGTAGGTCTTACTAGCAACATTCCGCCAAATTTTAAACTCGGTAGTATAATTCTATCGAAAGTTATCGTAATTAAAGGAATATTTAATTTTTTTAAATTTGTAGGGGAAGTAGGTGTTGCTTTGATCTGATTATGCCCAACTTACAGAACCTTAAGCAGCTTCTTCCCTCAGGGTTACATGCCAAAAATCAGATGTCTACGTCAATTGGTTCAAGAGTTATAGACAAAAAACCTGAAAATTAGGGTAGTACGGGGCTTTTTGTAAGAAAATTACCGTTAGTTTTCAACTGATCGATTTTATTTTCCCAGGAGAGTATAAGAATACCCTTACTAGCAATACACCAAAGCTAGAGCTTTTCTTGATTTTCTAATCGGGAGTTATAGTTACATTTAATTATTTTACATATGTAGGGGAGGTAGGCGTTCTCTTGGCCTGATCATGCCCAATTTCAATACCGTCCAACTAGATCATACTGCCAACATTTGACCAAAATTTCAAGGCTCTAGCTTTATTCTATCGAAAGTTATCGTGCGAACGGGCAGACAGACAGACAGGCAGACGGACAGACAGACAGACAGACAGACAGACGGACAGACAGACAGACAGACATGGCTAAATCGAATCAGGAGGTGACCCTGATCATTTATATATATACATTGCTATACCTCCGGAGCCTCCTTTAAGGTGTTACATATTTTCGTCGTGACAAAAACAATATACCCTATGCTATAAGTCTAGGGTATAAAAAGTTTTTCTGACAAAAACTTGCTTTTGGGACGGTCGTTCCTATGAAAGCTATATGATCGAGTAGTCCGACTTCAACCAAATTCGGAAATATGATTTCACTAAAGATACTATTGATTATTGTGAATTTTGAAAACAATACCTTTAGAAATAAATAAGTTTTTCTCACAAAAACGAATTTTTGGTCCGGTCGTTCCTATGGCAGCTGTATGACATAGTGTCCGATTTCAACCAAATTCGTAAATGTGATTTAGCTATAGATGTTGTTAATTTTTGCGAAATTTCAAAAAGATATCTTTAGAAATAAAAAAGTTGTTCTCACAAAGACGAATTTTTGGACCGGTCGTTCCTATGGCAGCTATATGACGTAGTGGTCCGATTCCGTTGGTTCCGATATATATACTGCTTGCAATAGAAGGAAGTCTCTGTACAAAATTTCAACTTGATAGTTTTAAAACTGAGGGACTAGTTTGCAAAGATACAGACGGACAGACCGACAAAGCTTAATCGACTCGTCTCATCATACTGACCAAGAATATATATAGTTTATATGGTCGGAGATGCTTCCTTCTGTGCGTTGAAAACTTCATGACAAAGTAAATATACCCTATCACATCCGTGAAGGGTATAACAAAGTCATGTTGAGGAATATTAGACTTGTTTATATTATCCCCTTGCGGGGCGTGCGGCAAGAATTCCATTCAATTCATCTGCACCGGCTATATATAGATGGGTTCACCTATTTTGGTGCTGTTGATGTCAAATACAGGCCTTATTGAGGTGTGTTTGATGCTAATTAGTCATTGGTGCACTTTTAATTATGTTTATTAAATTAGTCACTATCTTAGAACATAGTCCGGATGGCGCAGCGGTTAGCACGTTCGCCTTCAACGCACTGAGCCCCGGTTCGATTTCGGGGATTTACGTGTCGGACTATGAGCCCACTCAGCTGTTAAATGAGTACCCATTATGGGGTAAATAACTCGGTTGAGCGTGTTGCTGATCACATACCTCTGCACAAAAACCGTCACGATCTAGAAAATGAGATGATGCTAACTCATCTCGAGGCCGTGGTTCAAATTGGACTGTTGCGCCAGTTATTTATTTATCTTAGAACAAAGAGCCATGGAATGAGCTTGTCCTGTATGTCTCTGGCTCCAACATTTGGCGAATAAGTCGACAGCCAGCCTACTCGGTTGTTGTTTGATATTGACATATGTTGACTGTTCTGTCGAATTGTGCATGAATTAAAGGTCAATTCTTGTCAGAATGTCGACAGTCAACCTATTCAGTTGGCGTTTTGGTATTGACATAATGTTGACCGCACTGTCGAATTGTGCACAAACAAATGTCAATTCTTGTCAATATTTAAATTTCAAGCTACTAAACGGTCTACTGAGTTAGCTGACTGTCGACCACATGTCGACTTAGTACCCAGATTTTGGAGCCACTCTTTCTATGGAGAAATACAGAACAAGCTCATTCCATGCCTCTATGTTCTAAGGTCACTATCCAGCTGTTTTTAAGAATGTGGTTTATTTTTCCTGTTTGTACATTATAAATGTTTATCTGTTTGGCGACGTTTCGCTATTTTAATAGCATTCTCAAGCCTTATTTTTATGTTCACTAATTTCTTAGGTTTTTACAAATCATCCTCCTCGTAGGATTGTTCAAAAAACGTTTCCACGAGGAGGATGATTTGTAAAAACCTAAGAAATTAGACAATAATAAAAATAAGGCTTGAGAATGTTATCGGCGGCTCATTCACGCTATATCTAAGGTCCGAGTGGCCTGGAAATATTGTATAAAAAATTAAATGGTGATGTATCATAGTATGTTCGTAACTACCTCAAGCGGAAATTTATTATATATATATAATTCCAGCACTGGATTTTCTCATACAAAAGTTCCAAATTTAATGGCAAATATCTCCGAAACGGTTATGTGTTTGCAGAAAAGGACTTCAGATTCGCTCATTTCAGAGCAAATATGATTGAAACCCATCATTAAAATTTGGCGCCTCAGATATTGAAGTTGCCCCAAAACCTCTTTAGTAAAAGTGACAGATTTGACGCGCGATGAGTAGCTAGCTCGGCTCTTCAACCCATTCCAACGATTCCTCGCCCTACAACTGATACAGGCGCCTTCTAATGGCGTTTGGAGTGACGCGCACTCCCACCCCTGCTCGATGAGATAAAGGTTAAAAGTTTAAAAAATAAACGGAGTCTGTAAGGCTCTGAGCGTGTGAAGCAGTCACCCAGAGACTCTAATCAACCATAACTGTAAATTATTGGGCCCCACTTTGGGGGCCATTTTATATCTTTTGAGGATCAGTCCTAATATTTGCGCTTCACGCACACAGAGTCTTGCAGACATCAGACATTTGTTTTCTCTGTTTTAATCGTTATGTAAACTTTCTTTTCCGACACCTATCCCACAATAGACTGGGAGTATTCTGATTTATTTAAACCTGCTTTTGCAACGTAGCCAGCAATCAATATAGACACCCTGTGGAACTACCGGTGTTAGCCAGCAATCGACAAAGATACCCTGTGGAACTACCGGTGGAAGCAGGCTGTTGGCAAAATCTTATCTGTGCCATCAGCGCTGACTAAACTTGGTCGGGCGGGGAGCAGTATCTCCCTTATAAACATACCCTAAATCCAAGGTGGAACAGCATACGCCGAGGGATGCATGGTCAAGAGGTTGCTTGGCCGCTAGTATGCGAACTCTGGATACCTGTCGACCTCCAGTTTTAAACCAGACTTCTGACGGCAGACCGGGTGATGCCGTCGGTGACTGTTTTTTCCCGGATATTCATGGGCTTCTATGAATAATAAAAAAAAAAGAAAAACAAAACAAACCAGAGTGTGATGCAACTCCAAATGCATCAAACACAGTTTCCTCTGAGCTGCCTACTAGCTCACTGCTCGACGGAGCCTCCAGGCCCGTTGTTGAGACTGTCGATGGACTGAACGTTAAGCGATACAGTCCCTCTGAATCGTCCTTGGACTTCTTTAGCCCGAGGAACCTCAGCGGCTCTCACCGAAAGGAGCGTCAACAAAAGGGGGACGGAGGCAACAGTTCCCGACAGGGCAAGCAAAAGTGCCTTGTCCAACGCTCGCTATCCTCGCAGGACCATGAGCGCCATTAAGGTGCTTCAAGCGAACCTGCACCACGCAATAGGAGCATCGGCCACTGTGTGCAGGTTATTCGCCGATAAACAGGCCACCATTGCGCTTATTCAAGAGCCATGGGTGGCCCGTGGCCGAATTTGCGGTCTAAACACAACAACTGGTAAGTTGATATATGACAGGTTAGCGGGTTGTCCGCGTGCGGCGCTTCTGATCGACAAATGCGTCAACTACTTGCCACTAACCAATTTTATTTCTAGAGATCTAGCTGCAGCATTGGTGGAGGTATCCACGCTCAACGGTCGTCAGAAAGTGGTAGTTGCGTCTGCCTACTTCCCATCTGACAATGTTGAGATTCCACCACTCGAGGTCCAGCAGCTCGTTGACTTCTGTCGACGTACAAACCGGCATTATGTGATCGGTTGCGATGCAAACGCACACCACACGGTGTGGGGTAGCAGCGACATCAACGACAGAGGTAAGCGCCTTCTTGACTATCTTATGTGTAAACATATGAATGTCCTGAACAGGGGGTGCAAACCTACCTTTGTCACTGCGGCAAGGGCAGAGGTACTCGACATCACCCTTGCTAGCGGTTTCTTCTCCAGGTTCATTGCGAACTGGCACGTGTCGGACGAAGTGTCTCTTTCAGATCATAGACACATCAGATTTGACATCCTAGGACAATCCGACATTCGCTCGGATACTTTTTGTCCAAGGAAAACTAACTGGACTAAATTCCGTGAACTAGTTAGCTCCAAATCGGAACTACTGGTCAGCCCCATAAGCACTACAGGGGAAATTGAGATTGCAGCTGAGGAGCTCAATGAAATTTTAACTTCCTCCTACAGAGATAGTACCGTTTCACGTTCGGTGGAGTCGGGGCGAAAAGTACCCTGGTGGAACGAGGAATTGGCCCGCAAGCGATCTAAAGTTAGGAGGATGTTCAACAAAGCCAAGCGCTTCAATAGGTGGGATGAGTACAGAACTGCTCTCACCGAGTACAACAAACTCATTAGGCATTCCAAACGAGAATGCTGGAAAAGACATTGTGAAAGCATTCAGTCGCTACCGGAAGCGGCGCGCCTTCACAAAGCCCTTTCCAAAGACTCAGCTAACGGCGTCGGCCTTCTATTGAGACCAGACAGTTCGTATACTGAAGGTCCAGAAGAAACATTAAAGTTGCTTCTTCAGACCCATTTCCCTGGGTCCGTACTGTCTGATGGTGACCCCTGCCCAACTGCGAGGCCCCAACGGGTTCCCGTAAGCCGGGCTCGCAGTTTATCGGGGGTCATCTTTGACATGGACAAAGTAAAATGGGCGATAGAATCCTTTGAGCCATTTAAAGCTCCCGGTGTAGACGGCATCTTCCCCGCTCTGTTACAAAACAGCTTGGAGATCATAATAACTCCGCTAATCGAACTTTTTAGGGCAAGTTTCACCCTAGGGTACATACCACAACCTTGGAGGAAAGTTAATGTGGTCTTCATACCCAAAGCGGGCAATAAGCCGGAACATATGCCCAAATCCTATAGACCGATTAGCCTTACTTCCTTCTTCCTTAAAACCATGGAAAAGTTGCTTGATTTGCATATCAGGCACAAGATGGAACTGTCAATCCCCCTACATCGTATGCAATTCGCGTATACGAAGGGTAAGTCAACAGTAACCGCCTTGCATAGCCTTGTCAGTACAATCGAAAAGTCCCTCAGTGAAAAGGAAATCGCGTTGTGCGCGTTTCTTGACATTGAGGGGGCTTTCGATAATACTGGCTACGAGTGCATTTCCAGAGCACTGGAACTCAGAGACATCCCGCCCGCTACCATTGCATGGATAGACGCCATGCTCCGTGGACGGGATATTTACTCAACTCTAGGCAGCACATCCATTTGCGTGAATGCCGTAAAGGGTTGTCCACAAGGTGGCGTTCTGTCACCCCTTTTGTGGTCCCTTGTCGTAGACGAACTGATTTCCATGCTTAATGAGCGCGGTTATCTCACTATCGGATACGCGGATGATTTAACTATCATAGTCAGGGGCAAATTCGAATCTACCATCACTGAGGTGATGACGTCGGCCCTTGACATAGTTCTACGCTGGTGTGTGGCTGTGGGCTTACAAGTAAACCCACAGAAAACTGTCGTTGTGCCGTTCACACGAAAACGAAATATAACTTTGGATCCAATTTCGTTAGGCGGCACGACCTTAGATTATTCCACTGAAGTTAAATGCCTCGGGGTAACTCTAGACTCGAAACTCACCTGGAATACTCACATAGATAATGTACTTGGAAAAGCCACACCCACAATGTGGGCTTGCAGAAGTTTCTTTGGACGGACATGGGGGCTCACCCCAAAGATAATTGAGTGGTTATACACCATGCTGGTGCGGCCTATGGTGACCTACGCAGCGCTTGTGTGGTGGCCGAAAACTCAGCAATCTTCTGTCTTACTGAAGTGCAATAAGCTTCAACGCCTTGCCTGCCTTGGCATCACTGGAGCTATGCGCACTTGTCCTACGCCAGCCCTGGAGGCGATTATTGGACTTACTCCGTTGCATATATTCATTCAAGAATCAGCAGCTCTAAATGCTCTTAGACTTCGTCTAACTTCCGACGTGCGTAGTGAAGAAAGCGGTCACATGAGCATTCTGAATCAAATTCCTGACGTGCAGATCTGCTTGAGATCAGATTACATGATCACGGAGGTTTGCTTCGGCAGAAAATATTCAGCCCTCATCCCTAACCGCTCTGAATGGGTAAATGGCACACCCTGTCCAGACCCTAGATGTATCAAGTGGTTCACCGATGGGTCTAAAACAGAACAGGGTGTTGGTGCAGGTGTCTTTGGACCCAACACCAGGATTTCGATCGCAATGGGAATCTCGCCCAGCGTTTTTCAAGCTGAGATCCACGCCATTGAGGTCTGCGCCAGGGTAATCTTGGAAACTGGACTTCGCGGCGCTCACATTGCTATCTACTCAGACAGCCAAGCAGCTATAAAAGCGCTCTCCTCATATAAGGTCTCTTCAAAACTGGTGAAGGAGTGTTACAATCTCCTTCAACTGTTGGCAACCAATAACCAAGTCTTCTTGTGTTGGGTGCCTGCCCACCAGGGCATTGAGGGGAACGAGGCTGCGGATGAACTTGCTAGACAAGGATCATCCAGTCGTTTTCATGGACCTGAGCCTTACTGTGGCTTTGGACTGGCCTCGGCCAAACTGCGGATCACTGATTGGTTTGCACGATTGCGTCAACAGTACTGGAATAACCTTCCAGGGCTTCGTCAATCAAAGGAGCTGATAATGCCCTTCAGTCACAAGGGTACTACTCGAATGAGTAGAACCCACCTAAGACTCCTAGTGGGGTACTTATCTGGCCATCACTTGGTCAGATATCACCTGAACAAGATGGGTCTGTCAAGCGAGACTGAATGCCGTCTTTGTCTGGAGGACGTGGAAACGACCAAGCACATTTTGTGCGAATGTCCCGCCATCGCGCGTTTTAGGATGTCACTCCTCGGGCAGGCTACTATCAGCACTGCAGAATTCAGGTTGATTCCTGCTAAAGACCTACTGCCCTTTATTAGAAGGGTGGACGGTCTTTTGGATTAATGAGCTACGGCACAATAGATCTTTATGGTCGCAGTGCCTTCCTGCTGGGAAAGTAGCTCGAATCTTTATATCTATCTTTATATCTAACTACCGGTGTCCCGGTGTCAAGAGTTGAATCCCAATATCCAATCCGGGAACCTCGATCGTTGCTTTCACCTTTCTGTAGTAGGCACTGATATTTAATAGCTCGTTCTTATATCAAGTCTGATTTTGTAATGTATATTTGCTCTGCTTATTTTTTTAGATGGTCAAGGGAGAAAGGGAATAGCGTTCGCGTTGACCCTCATAAACCTTTGAAAAAGATAGGTACTTCGTCGACAAGGAATGAAAGTGAAATTTATTTTGTGAGCAATTTTCTCTAGGCTAGGACAGTCAACTTAGCAGGTGGAGAGACTTCGAAGCGGGCCATCCTGTGTATGTCTAATATGTATTTTTAAGTGCTAAGCTAAAATGTCACGGGACAGTTTCTATTAGCTGAACAGGCGCTAACATGTTTAAGACCGGTAATGCACCGACGATAATATTAATACCGAGCTAAACCCACTCTCGCAACTACACACCTCCCCAAGCGGCGTCGATGTTAGTATGAAGCGAAATTATTTGGACAAAAGTGGCGCTTGAAAAGTAACTCATACAACCGCCCTCGTGCAAGTGGGTTCTATTTTGAAAAAAAAATTCTGGAGAAGGAGGGGTGCCAAAATATTCTTGCCTACTAAATAGGTTACATCTCCGTAAACTTAACCTGCAACTGACATCTTGACCTAGTCCTGCTAGACTAACGGAAAGGCAGTGACACTTAAAATACACTTAAGTTCTTCGAAATCGTAACTACGAAATAATAGGATTAAATTAAATGAATAAAATGTCATTGCCATTGGATCAATTTATCATGAAATATTGATTTAGTGTTCATTTTTCGTTTACAGTGAATATTTCGTACAAACATTAATATTTTCCTGCTGCCTGCGAATTTACCAGTTGCTAGTGCAAGCTACCACTACATATGTATATACATATGTATGCCTCTCTTACTACGGATGTGAGACATGGACTCTCATTCAAACCTCGGAGAAGTTGATCACCATCTCTTGCGAATCATTGGAGCTGTTCGTGATGGCGACCAATGGCGAATAAAGTAAAACCGCGAGTTGCACAAAATCTATGACGAACCAGACGTCCCCAAATTCGTCAGAATACGAAAGTTACAATGCGCTGAACACGTGGTACGATAGGGCGAACAACGAATACCCGGGAAAGACGTTCATTAGAGTTGGCAAAAGTCGATGATTATCCGGTACACCGAAGAAACGATGGGCGGACTCCGTTGAAAACGACAGAAACAAGCTGATCGGATTCCGGATCTGGAAGACTGAGGCGACGGCTGGCGGAAGTCATATCCCACGGAGGACTCACGGGCTGACAAGTAAGTTGGTTTGCCGCACGGTGTATTTCAATTATTGCTTTAAAGATTCAAATTCGAGTCCTGTACCGCCAGATGAGTGCTCTGTCCGGGACAATGCTACGGAAGTGGATGTAAATTTAAATGATTCACATGTTTGCTACTTAAAGCCATCTTCACCTGGCAATATATTTCACTTCCCTCAATATGCGACAATAAATAGCTTACTTTCGTTGGTATGTCCTTGACATATAACATCTTCAATATACGCGTTTTATATGGTTTTCTGGGAACAATTTCGGTCTGTTACGGTGCAGATTATGGCCTATTGCCACCACCCGAAAAATCCCAGCAAAATATATTAAGACGACAAACGTTAGAATACAAAAATGTTTGTCTGTAACGTGTTCTCATTTCGCCAGAAAAAAATCCGCTTTTTTGTTGCTTTCGTCCTTTAGACACACATATTTATCCTTTTAAGTTGTTTGCTTTCAGAAAAATACGGGGCAACATTCAGAAGAAAACAAAAAAAAAAGGAAAAGAGAAGAAGCTTTTATACTCGAGTATGTTAAACGAAATACAGAAAATTCTGTTTTTGGTAGGTTTCCGACACAGACCCCTTTTTGTTCAGCTCCCGCTTCCACATACACACACACACACACACTTAGATCGTGAGGATCCATCAAAAGTCCCCAGGACTCATGGTAAATGGCGAGGGAAGATGAAGATGTCGACGTTTGTTCTGCCACGTTGTCGTCGTCGCAACTACACAAAGAGAAAAACACATAATTTTCGTGCGAAAAGGCATCCTATAAAAAGGAGAGCTCAGAAAATAACCCTAGGAATCATTTTGTGCGGTATGTAACGATATATAACTCGTTGGCCTCATCGTTTCGAAATGAACATGCCCTGCGTGCTCGTATAGCAAGCACTAAATGTCGGGCCTTGTTTCAGAGGGGAGTAAATGGCCTAAAACAGACTCTCATTGATACCGCAAATTACCATATTTTCAGTTTGTGAGAGAGCCTTAACTATCCCGACGAATGGCGCTAGAGCGTACGGTAATCATTTATTTTAAGTACCTTTTATGTTCAAGGTATAGGCTTTCTAAATTGATCCATCTCGACTGAGGTAGGAAGGTGGAGAGAGTTTGGTAGCCTCTGAGCTTGGCTCCTTAACTCCTTATGCCACGACGCCGAAACGAGCTCTTCCGTTTGCCGTACGGTAACAGTGTGGCGGCAAGGATATGCTCGCATATGCGGTTCAACTCCATCCCACCAAAAAACACTTCAGGCATAGGCCGTAATGGATGTGAGAAAGGTTAGAATGTTTATACAGTGACATGATTTCAGGAAATATTAGGATCAAGTGCTCTTGGAATAAATCTAGCTTCACCGTACGCACACGTTATAGGGTTGCGCGTATGTTTCGGCACTGGAGGATTTAATAAAAACAAAATACATTTTGCGACGTAAGACCTTTATCTTCGTTAAGTTGAGGGATGTAGCGTATGTATAGTTTCCTTTTTTCATGCTCGGCTCTATATGCGGTTACCATGCTATTACGGAGCCTTCTAAATGACCTAGTAATGGTGTAGAGGAATCCGTTTATTGTACGAAAGTTAATCACAATAAACATCTTAGAGGCGCCAGGATTTAGATGGCGTTAAAAATGGCGATATTATGAGTATCAATCTTGTTGGTCGTGTGAAAACAACAATTAAAACGCGACATTTAACAAAGTGATTATCCTGTGTGTGCGTTAATGTTGGGTACGGCGAACTAAGAGGATTTTTGAAGAATATGTAAAAGACAAAGGATGAGCATGTGGGGATAAGAGTAAATTCCGTTTTCCGTATGTTCTGAAGAAAAATTTTTAATATTTGGGTATGTTTATAGGGAACCAAATTGCGTTTAACTTATACACAATGTATAGAGGAAGATCTCCGATATATTAAGAATATTCCCGTAGAGGAAAGGACGGAGTAGCAGAAAGCTTAATTTGAGTGGGCAGCTAATCTGATTGACGGTTTACCGGACAGACCTAGCATCGCTAAAAGAAAGAGGTCGGTTGAGGAATCGCCGAAAATTTCCACGTTGGGCGCCAAGTCATGTTATGTGCAAAATGGTGACCAGATAGTGTGTTGGGGACGGAGCGAAAAGTTTTCCAAAAGTGACCGTGCAGGTCCGGCGACACTAGAACTGAATGCTCCTCAACGAGCTGAGCTGCGGCACCTGCTTTTTCCAGCTCAGTTCGGGAGATGTTGGCGGAGTCTTTATTTGCTCGTTGCCCCAGCCATTACACAGATAACAGGTATCATGCGCCCTGGGGGTAGACAAAGCAACAAAGGATAAACCTGGGTCCTACAGACTCAGAAAACTTAATAAAAAAAGATGCCAGTGGCCGTCGACCGGCTGATGCACACACGCTTTGGGCCCAGATGTTGACGACTATTGGCTTCAATACCCAAAGACGAAAAAATACCCAATCAAAGATGTTCTATGGCCAGCAAAAAATTTCGGAACTTTCCCATGTGGACAAGACATGAGGTTTAACCTGAACGGCAGGAAAGAAAGTTTCTCAAAGGAAAGCCATAGCGTCAATCAAAATTACACCTAACTAGCCTTAATCTAAATGCCCTACCTGGTTGGCGGATTTACTCACTAATTTTCTCTGAATCATTCGTATTTGCTGCGCTGTCCGTCGCAATCTTCTGCTACGTCGACTCATCCGGTACACCGTCCGCTTTTCCAAAATATACGCCTTGCCTTCACAGCGCTGTCCGACGCAATCTTCGTCTGTGTCTCCGTCTACTTAGCTGGTACACAATCCGCTCTTTAGAAGTCCCCAAGAAAAAGAATTCACCTCCGTCGCAGTATTTGATTCTAGTATCTTCAATCGATAATCAAAAATCGGACAAACAGCGATGTATGTAGGTCACAATTATGAATTTTCCTTTCCGGGAATAGGGACACTCGCCTTCAATCGACAATCAAAAATCGAGCAAAGAGGGTTCCCATTTATTTGCCATGGTTTAAATAATATCGCACCAACGAATATTTCTGCGGATCAGTTATCCGCGCAGTACGAGAATCCGGCTTATTAGTACTAATATTAGTACAACAACCGGTGTTGATAATGTGGTTTACGTCACTCTGACAATCAATCCTGTGTATGTTTTTATCTTTCAAAGTATGTGCTTGTTTTCGCCTTAAGTATTATGTTTGGCGATACTTATCTTCTGTGTTGACGATGGACTCCAGTGAACTCCCGACTCAAGATTGGAAGATTGTCATGCTGAAGGAGCCAGTTCGAACATGCAGATGAGCCGTTCTTATGATCAATGTGGAATACCTAGGTTCTCTCAAAAGTAGGGTAATTAAGTTTGGCTATATAAACATCAAGCTGCGGGTCTACGAGAAAAGTCGACCGACGGCCAGTAAGTAAGCTTTGACCCCCATGCATGAAGATGATACTCATAAGAAGAGGCTGATCAGACCGGTCTGCTTTTAAACTGGCACGGTGGGGATTGTAGATGAGCAGTGGATACTACTCGAATATCACTGGCATGCCTCAAGACTTCGCCTACCCTGCAACAACTTCTGTGAAAAACTCGTAAATCGCCTTCAACGGTACAATTAATTCTCCACTTTTCAAAATGTGTAAGTTGCTGAAAACATTTTTGGAAGTTCACTGTTTCTGCATTCGTGAATTTTCTACAAAATTCAATAAATAGGAGTGAAAACTTCTTTGAAGAAGATAACAGTACAGTACATCCTTTTGTCACACATTCTTTCTCTGACCGAATTCGGTTAGGTGGCGGTCTTACAGCCCCGCATAGACCGCTTGGGTCCATAGCGATGCCACAAATTAACAGCGGAGCAAAGGAACTAAATATTCAGATTAGTTAATATCGTTGGGTCATTGTTGAGTTCGAAGGTTTTCGTCGCGTTCGCGAATTCTGAGAGATTCTTTATACTGATGTCCGCGACCGCCTTCAATTTGCGGAAGAATTAGGCACCAAGGCATTTTTGTCTTGTTTTTGCGAGTGCTGGGCATTCACACAAGAGGTGTTCCAGAGTTTCTTTAATATTAGACAGCTGACAGTTTCTACAGTCGTTAGAAGTTATTAATTAAAGCCTATAGGCATGCTCCCCTATCCGTCAATGTCAAGTAAGTAATCCGATTAGCATCGCAGACTTACCTTTGGATAGTTCTAAGACCATTTTTGTTTTTGTTGGATTGTAGGAATTCCAGACTTCCCTCGTTATCCTGGAATTTATGGCTCTGTTCCAATCCTTATGAGTCAGTTGCATCATCTTACAGCCCATTTCTGATCTAAGTACCTGCATTGGTATAGGGATTGCTATAGCCATTGCGTTATCAAGAGCAGCATCCTGTCTTGCAAGACCCTTCGCGATGTCGTTGTCAAATATGCCGCTATGGCCTGGTGCCCATCGGAGTTCTACTCTCCTTGAAGTACCTAGCATCTGAAGAGCCGAAAGACATCTAACCACTGTCTTTGATCTTATGGTGTCGGATTGTAGCGCTTTTAAGGGGAGTGTCAGTCGAAAAATCGAAATAAATTTTTTTTTTTTTGTTACATCATAACTATTGAGGCTAGCTGAATGAACTTTTTTTGTTTGATTTGTATAGGGTCATTCAAACAAGGCGACACATAGGTAGGCGGCTCAATGGGGGAGCAGCAGGTGCATGCTGGCAGCTGCATTGTCCGAAATTAGACTATGCCAACGAAACGTCAACTGGGCAACATGGAACAATTGACACACTATGCCCCACAAGTGGTTAGGAAAAAGCGCCTCAATCAATCTGAACGGTACATTCAAGTAGTTAGGTAATATGTGATGTACGTCTCATTACTGGCCAGTTGATTGTTCGGTCACTCCTTTTATTTAGCTAATTATTTGTTGTAATGCACAAGAATCAACTCAATTTTTCAAATTAAGTGAGTCGCATCTTTGCTGAAAATGTAAAGATTCAACTTGTTTGACAGAAAACACGAGAGTATAATCTAATATGCGGACGTTTTGAACGATTTATGGACCTAATAGATGTATTGCTACTTTAAACTTTTCATTTCCAAATAAAAATAAGTTTTTTTCCTTAGACACTCCACGTTGGACGCCAATTTAAATAATGCTTTCAGACCAGTTCTTAGTCCGGAAAAGGGTTCTCATTTCAAGGCAGGTCTGTTCGAAATTATGCACTCCTAGCAGATCATGAATGTACGAATTAAGAAAGAATAAAAGTGAATTTAAAATGAAAGGGAAATCTTCTTTTTCGAAGCATAGTTCCTAAAAAAGGGTGTTAACTTCACTTATCCCACATGCTGGAACAGCTTTCCGTATATTTTTTTGATTTGGACTTAGTTTCATTTTCCTTTTATTTGTGGTCCTACGTACGGGCCTGTTGAAAGGATTTTGTCCTCAGTACAAACTCATCTGAACCGATGGCGACAATTATCATATTGGTAAATTGCATCAGCTTGAAACGATTCTGGTGTGAGACATCAAGTCTACAAATCAGATTATGCTCAGCGTTCTCTTCTTGCTACCGTCAATAACCAGCTCTTTGTAATTCTTCAGCGCGCTAACACTTTTTTAGACATAAAATAATACCATCAGTCCTTCCATCAATTCTGCTGTCAGAACTGCTATTAGAAATTCTAAAACGACTCATTTCCAATGGTAATGTCTGGTGAGTAATTTTCGAGTTTTCGATAGCAGATCTGACGGCTGGGCTGGTGGCAGAACTGATTTCTGTCCTGACAGTATGATATATGGACTTGCATTATGTCTAAAAACCCTTCAATCAGAGATTGGGTCGCTTGTATAGTGGTCCTCTATTTTTTGAACTCCTCAGGCAGTAAATCCAACAACAACTTAGTCCTGCGGGGAGTGTGTGTTTGACTTAAGCCAAGTTAGTTTGATTCCGATTCATTGCCCACGCCCTCTATTTTTATACCCTAGACTTTTAGTATAGGGTATATTGTTTTTTTGTCACGACGGAAATATGTATCACCTTAAAGGAGGCTCCGGAGGTATGACAATGTATATATGTAAATGATCAGGGTCATCTCCTGATTCGATTAAGCCATGTCCCAACTAACAAACTCTCAAGAGTTAAAGTCTTATCGCTTACAAAAAGCCCTCATAAGACTTTAGTAAAACTCTCCGACACTCTCGTAACGTAACTCTTGGGACAAAACTTAAATTCATTCTCGTAGCACCATTCTGATGAGAGTTTAACTCCACTAGAATTAGGGAAACTTTCACTCCTCTAATAGGAACATCGCTGCAATCTTATTAAGCCTTTTTTAAAAGACTTAATCTCTAGAAAAGCTATACTCTCATAGATGGCCCTTATAAGAGCTCGAGTGTAAAATTACTTCACACGATACTCTTATAAGATTCATAATACTAGATCACTCATGCAGAGAGTATTATGAGCCCAATGATTATTATTAACTCGCATAAGTAGCCCGCTGTAGGAACTCGAGGAGCTTGAGTGTAAAATTGCTTGTCGTAATACCCTTATGAGACCCAAAATACTAGATCACTCATGCGGAGAATATTATTATTGAGTAAACATCATTGTAGTTGACATTTCGACAGCTACTGCATGTAAACAAGTGACATTGCTCTCCGCGAAAAGTAGACGAACACGATGAATAGTATGCATAAATTATTCTGAATATGTACGCCGATGATCTCCGAATATCAATTTCCCCATGAGGAACATTAAGTTTATCATCAGTTTCGTCAGCGATGCAGAGAGAAACAATATACTACTTAATTGCCCTAACCCCTTATGGGGCATAGCGCGTCAACTGTTCCATGTGGCCCAGTTGGCGTTTCGTTGGCATAAACTGGTTTCGGAGAATGCAGTTGCCAGCATGCACCTCCTGCACATCCATGGCCACGTATGTCGTCGTGGACGGGATTGGAACCCGAAACGCCGGTAGTTAAACATGAGACTGATGCCTCAACACACTGCGCTACCGGTCGCCCCACTACTAATACCTATATACTGCCGTTGAATGAAATTGAAAACAAATGAGTTCAATTGAAATTATGCACATCTGCCCCTGACCGTGGTAATACCCAAAAGATAAATACGTCCGTCCGATCACATCTGCATGTATTTCGGCCTTTGCATTCTAATGGGTGTTGACAACGTCTTTGGTAAAAAACGCATTCATATATGTGTGCGTCCTTTGTCCTTTCTCAAAAAATGATACATTTTTTTTTGTAAAATATCTGCTCCTTTGAATTTGAAATATTGCCTTACTGCGTTACCTTATGACAACGAGAAAAAGGTACAAGGTTCAAGTCTCATTACGTATGAGATTGTTGAGAATAAACACCTCGTCATAAAACCCTTTTTAAAACCCACTTGCATCGATGCATGTGTGTTTCAAAAAGGGTTTTATGACGAGGTGTTTTTCAGCAATCTTTTGCTTCAATAGTTTTAAAATGCCAAATTGTATGAAAATTTTGTATCTGTGATCTTATGATGACAAACGATTTGTTATGATTGATCATTTACTTATGTCATGTATCGGTTTTGATAACAAGTGCTAAAATCTCACTATGCAATCCGAACTCTGAGAAAAAGAGTTTATTCCTTACAAAGGGATTTTCATTATCTTTAAAAGACTGGCACTTTCATAATCTGATCTTTAGTTTCATAATATTCTCATAAGAAGTATTGATCTATTCCTGTCATTGGAATAAACAAATTTAAGCTCTTCATAAAAAGAGGAGTATTTTCATAGCGTTCATTTTTATAAGAAAGAACGACCAGTGGCGGCCATATTTTTCTCTGATTGGAATTTTTGGAGTTGAAATATGACTTTTGACTAATGATTAATAATCGTGATGAGGAATGCATGGAAAATAATGATTGGTGATTTCTAAGATCATAAATATGTCGTTCCACAAATTTTCTGCCGACTATTGGAGCGGAACACAACTAATATATTGTATTTCCCAAACAGTAAATTTTTTCTAGAAACTTCTATAAATTGCGATTATTTTTACGACGCTTTGCATTTTATCGATGCAAAATGTCTATTATTAACAATAAAATTTCAATCGCATGAACTTTTTCGCTCATATGTGTGAAGAAAATGCAAAGTTCTTTAATATAAAATAATATTATTATACGAACTTTGCAACATACATGTGCCATCTAAAATATCCTATAATGTATCTGTTCTGCTCTTCGAAATATAAATTACATTTTTTTTTGTATATCGTTCTCTTTCTAACAACAATGACCAAGATAGTTTAGCTCTAATGGCAAGAGGCTATAGCTCTACTAACAAAAATCTAATACTTCTTATTAGAGTAAAAATGCACTCGTATAAATAGACTATTAGTTTCCTTATGAAATTTGTGTAACTCTCATGAGCAGAGTTACAGTGTTGTTATAAGGTAGTAACAGATATCATAAAGTGCGCCATTTAATTTTTCTAAGAGTCTCGTTAGGTGATTGAAGTACTCTACAAGGATGAAATTATGAGAGTATGATTCTCAAAGGCAATCCGCCTTCATACTCATAAGTCTCTCTTAGTGTGTTACGAGATCAAAATTGTTAGTTGGGGTCTGTCTGTCTGTCTGTTTGTCTGTCTGTTTGTCTGTCTGTCTGTCCGTTCGCACGATAACTTCCGATAGAATGAAAGTAGAGTTTTGTAAGCCCCGTACTACCCTACTTTTCAGGTTTTTTTGTCAATAACTCTTGAACCAATTGACGTAGATACCTGATTTTTGGCACGTAGCCCTGAGATGAGAAGTTGCTTGAGTTTCAGTAACTTGGGCATAATCAGATCAAAGGAACGCCTACCTCCCCTACAAAATTCAAAAAATTAAATATTACTTTAATTACGATAACTTTAGATAAAATGGTACTAGCGAGTTGAAAATTTGGTAGAAGGTTGGTAGTAAGATTTAGTTAGTTGTTATTGAAAATGGGTAAGATCCGACCCAAGGAACCCCTACCTCCCCTACAAATTAAACTTCAAATATGCGATAACTTTTGATAGAATGAACCCAGCGACTTGAAACTTTGGTAAAATGTTTGAAGTGAGATTGAGTTAGTTGGCATTAAAGATGGGTTGGATCTGACCTAAGGAACCCCTACCTCCCCTAGATATGAAACTTAAAATAAGCGATATATTCCGACAAAATAAAGCTAGCGACTTGAAATTTTGTTCAAATGTTTGTAGCAGGATCCAGTTGGCTAACGTTGAAAATACGTAAAATCCGACCAACGCAACCCCTACTTCCCCTACAAATGAAACTTCAAATAAGCTATAACTTTCGATAGAGTGAAGCTAGAGACTTGAAATTTTTTATAAATGTTTGTAGCATGATCTAATTTGTTGGTGGCAATG
This sequence comes from Chloromyia formosa, assembly GCA_964017055.1. Taxonomy (NCBI): domain Eukaryota; kingdom Metazoa; phylum Arthropoda; class Insecta; order Diptera; family Stratiomyidae; genus Chloromyia; species Chloromyia formosa. The sequence goes on along the minus strand of OZ024813.1, from coordinate 97,110,797 downwards.
ATAGGCAAGATCCGACCCAAGGAACCCCTACCTACTCTACAAATGGAACTTCAAATAAGCAATAACTTTCGAAAGAATGAAGCTAGCGACTTGAAAAATTCGACAAATATTTGTGGAATGGGTTAGTTAATTGATTTTGAGAATGGTCAAGATCCTACTGAATGAGTGCCAACCTTTCCTATGAACTGGCCATATAGGAGACCCATTCTTAATGCATATGGTCGTTGCCAATTGGTACTTTTGGTATCACCACTAGGTCTGTATAAGTCTAGGGTATATACGCTTCGGCCTGGTTGATTTTGAGAATGGTCAGGATCCTCCTAAATGAGTGTCATAACCTTCTCTATAAACTGGCCGTATAGGAAACTCACTTTTAATGCATATGGTCGCTGCCAATTGGTACTTTTAGTATCACCACTAGGTCTGTACAAGTCTAGGGTATATACGCTTTGGCCTGGTTCGGTCTATTTTTCCTTCCTCTTCCCACGGACGCGGACCGGATACGCAAAGAGCTGCGTTGCGATTTGGCTTTGGAAAGTAGCAGGGGTCTCCGCTTGCCTTCGCTAAAGCCCATTTTCTCAATGTCTCGTTAAACTACCAGTTAGCTACCCGAGATACCAAATAAAACCTGCATGCAACGCTCAAAATATGATAATGCAGTAGAAAGCTTATGCATTCGAAAATCAGCTGATTCTCCTGGCGGAATTCAGCAGCCTGCTATATTCTATTCTACGCTTATACAGGCTGTCGGGTTGGGTACGAAACGTCGACTTTTAAAATCTCGATCTTGCCTGTATCATAGTCTCTACAGGTGAAATCTCGACTTATCAAAATCTCGATTTTCAAAATATCGGCAATGAATCAAAAAATAATATTTTCAAAGGCGGCCGCCAATGGTAAGGTGCCATAATCCATCTCAAAGGCGACTTTATTTTATTACCCTTTTGAAAAATAAATAAGGTCAATTGACATTATTTCCGATTTTCCCCGATTAAGTAGTGCGGTCCCATTGGGGTAAATTTCCACTTTAATAATATGGGCTAATTCAACATTATTACTGGAGAACGAGCATTCTAGGACTATTTCCTGAGGATCAGAAAAGATTATTTAAATGTGTAGCCCCTTTGAGAGACTGTTACACTCAGAGCGAGCGAAGCGACCATCCATTTTTATGCGATACTAAGGGTCGCAATCAGTCGCAGAAATATTTTAATTTTATTGCTTTCGAAGAAAACATTAAATTTGGAATAATGCTATCGAATTCGGTAAATAACCATTAATTGCTACCAGGAATTAAAGAAAGGGTCGCGCATGTTGATTGTTATCGTATCTTCACTAGGAACATATATATGGCACTAAAAATGTTTCCGATGCATTGTCACCACGACTAACCGAACAGACAATTCCAAGGCATTTGCATGCAAATTTGACCAATCTGTCCAATAAATATCAGCAGAAGACCAAAATAGAGTCAATGACTAATTTTTGCCATCTTATTTCTTGTCTGCCTTTTGCAAAGATATGATGATGACCCAACAGAATACCATGAACTTTGCTTCTATGAGTATTTAAACATTTTTATGACCGAATTCGATGAAAGGTTGCGGGATTGTGTTTCAAATCTCTTCTTGTCGCTTCACCTGTTGAGCCTCCTCTAGGTCCATCATGACCAGAGTCCAGACAGACCGACAGACGTGACAATCGCATTTAACTCATTATGTGTGTGCGTCCTAAGATGAAAGATATTATTCCGGTAAGATTCTCACGTTGTTCTTGTGTGACTTCTATTTGCCGCCACTTTGATGACGATAATGATGATGATAACGCAGAGAACATTGATACCGATGGTAATCCGCATAGCTATCATCATTCCGTACAGTGAATATTACCATCGGCTTCCTATAACCTTTGTCCTGGATAATGGCTTAATAACGTAAATTCTTTGTTCATTTTCTTTCCAGTTCGCTTATCATTATTGCCATTAACTGGGCCCTGGTAAAGATGCTGCGAATGGTGTTGCCGACTTGTTAAGGAGGAGAGTGTTGACAGTATTTTTCTATTTGAGTATGGTTTATTTCAGGGGTCGGCAACCTTTTTAGGACAGTGGGCCATTTTCAAAAGAAATATCTTTAGGCGGGCCTCACAGTAAAAAAAAAAAGAATTATGTGTCTTATTCGTCTTAAGAGACGACCGCATGTTTACTACCCTCATCGCGTTTTTGTTCTGCACGTAATTAGATTAAAGAGTTTATACGTGCAGGTGCAATCACGGAATACCCATCCTGCCGGAGCAGATCCGGCGGAAATGCCTCTTGACGAATTACATAAAAGTTGAAAAATGGGTCGCACTATCCTCATGCTGGCTCGTAATCAAAAATGCGATCCTGCCTCGTCACTTTCGTTAGGCAGGATTAGTTTTTCGAAAAGAATACGTCAAAACCTTTGATTTGACACCGTATTTATCGCAAAACTCGATGATGGTAGTTCATCGACTTCAAACATCATATTTTACGCTTCTGCCATCCACTTCCGAGAAGTTTTCGCGAGGCTTGATTGGTCTTTCAGGAAGAGGACGCCAAGATCTTTGATTTGACACCGTATTTAGCACAAAGCACAATGGGGGTACTTTGTCGCTTGGGAACATCAGTTTTGCGCTATCGTGCCACCTAGTTCCGACAAGACTGGACGAGGCAGGATTGGTTTTTCGAAAAGAGGACGTCAAGACTTTTGATTTGCCACCGTATTCACCGGAAAACGCGATAAGGGTTGACCCCAGACATCACCTTCGCGCTTTCCCACCCGGGTGTTGTGGCAAGTGGATGAGGCAAAATCACATATATTGACGCCCTCTCTACACTTTTACGAATTTTCGATTACAAACCAACATGAGGGCAGTGCGACCCACTCTTCAACTATTTTGTAGTTCAGTGAAAGGCATTTCCGGCAGGATCTGCTCAGGTAAGACTGATATTTCGTGATGGTAAATATAAACTTTATAACCGAATTACAGTCTAGAAAGGAATCGCGATGGGGTAGTAGGCACGCGGTCATTTCTCTTCCTATCAATGCTAGAAAATAGATCGAAATTCCGTTGCTAACACCATGCCAGACGAGCAATTTTGAATATTAGAAATATAGTCGTTACTGAAGCGCATGCAAACATGAAATTTTTTCTTCTCAGTCTATGTGTCCCTCGCGATATGTGACTTCCGCCCTTCGGGGCGTCCAGTCATCTCGGTTAAAACACTGCGTCCTCGAGTTCGTGAATCCGAGCAGCTCGATGCTTTCTTTGTCAGCTTCTTCGGTCTACCGGATGGTCTTCCACCTTTGTCTACTTCTGTAAACGCCTTTTTTGGTATTCGTTCATAACCCCTTCGTACCAGGTATCCAGTCCATTGTCAACTTCATATTCTTAAGAATTTGGAGACCTCAAGTTCGTCTGCAGACATCATGAAGAACGCGATAAAAGGATAATTTTCTTATTCGAGATTCGAACAGAATTTTATTCAGGACACTCATCCAAGTGTTAGTACGCAAAACATATTCCGTTGAAAACCGAAATTCTGTTGCAAATGCGCACAAAATGTTAAAAATTAGAAATATGGAAAGCACCAACGATATTAAATCCGCGAAAAAATTACCGTAGTCAAGTCATTTATGCAAAGATGATTCGAACGACATTCGATATGGAACGCTCCCCAGCGGTACAAGATACGTTTTATTGGATTTTCTACATTTTCTGTTGTCAGCATCTAATACGATTGTGCGATTTCAAAAGAGGTCTAGTACAAAATTTTGCGATTTTTAAAAATCGAAACTACGATTTACGATTTTCTTGTCTCTAGTCTAGTTTTTCCGTACATTTAACGTGAAAATGAATAAAAGGTTTTCTTGGAAAATATCTATGAAAATTACTTTTTATGTGCAGGGATTATGTTGGAGAATTCGAATTCGATAAAATACATTTTAAATGGGGGCGAAAAGTATAATACAAACTGAGCAATACTCCAGTCCAGGAAACAAATTGGCTTGGCAGCGAGATCAATGACAAGAAATCGCACACAATTTTAAGAAGTGGGAAACCATTGGGCCGCACTGAGTTTGGAGTAGCATTTATAGTAAACAATCACCTCAAGCCGCACATTACTGACTTCAAACCCATAAATGAACTGTTATGTGCGATTGGTATTAAGACTCGATTCTTCAATCTCTGGCTCATCAATGTGCACGCCCCCACTGAAGTTAAAGAAGACGCAGTAAAAGACGAGTTCTACGCCCACCTTGAGACTGTCTTCGACTCACTTCCAACAAACGTCGTCAAATTGCTGGGTGACTTTAACGCGAAAGTCGGAAATGAAAGTTGGCACCGGGGAACCACTGGAGGCCACAGTCTCCGTGAAAAGCGATCCTCACACCGGCGCGACAAAAATCGCAGCGACGAAATTCGCGGCGTATTCGCGACGGATTCGCGACGGAAATTCGTGGCGATTTTTAGATATTCACACCGAGGCGACAAAAAATCGCCGCTGAAAAAATCGCATTCAGTATTCGTTGTGTATTTTGTTGTGTAACTGAGTCTGCAGCGAATTTTGACGCCACACCGCCACGGCAAAATTCACAATCGGAAACATTAGCATGAACTTCTAAGATGAAGAAACTGTTTTGCTTGTAGCAGTGGCTAAGGATGAAGAAAGGCAAAGGTAAATTGAATTCTTTAACAATGGATAACGCCGTCAGGAAAAATTCTGCCTTCTTAGGGAAAGAAGACTATGCGTGCATGGCATAAGTTTCAATGCACCCGTTGCTTACTGCTTTGCTCGGAAAAAGCGGGAGCATGAAATAAAAAATAATAATTGGTACTTACTACATTTTGCTCCAAGCTCGTCGGCAATATCTTTCCAGATTTTATCTTTTTTCGCATGTTTTTTTTATATTTTTTTTTTCTCATGATCTCAATCTGTTTTTCGATATCGCTAGCCATACCGAATAAACAACTACTTGTGAAGTAAACAAGAAGGTATCGACGAAAATCAAATCACACTCAGCGATTTTTTGTCGTCGCGACAAAATGGCTGCACAAAGTGGCGAAATTTCGCGTCGGTGTGGGCACCTTCGTACAAGGCTGTGGTCAGATTTTTGTCGCGGCGAAAATTTATGTCGCGAATCCGCTGGGCGATTTTTTGTCGCGCCGGTGTGAGGATCGCTAAAAATTTAACAACAACGGCCAGCGACTTATCCACTTCGCATGCAGTAGGAATCTAGTCGTAAGCTCTACGTGTTTCTCGGATCGACGCATTCACAAGCAGACTTGGAACTCTCCAGACGCACATACCGTCAACCAAATTGCCCACGTCCTCATTTGCAGGAGATGGGCGTCTCATCTAGTGTGATGAATTTCCACTCTTATCGAGGAGTAAACTGCGACTCGGATCATCACCTGGTGAAGACGACCTACAGATGTAGGATTTCCTCAGTGCACCAATCGAGAATCAGCCCTCCCAAAATCTTTGCGGTGGATAAGCTTCTGAGCGATGCTACCGCGGTGGCAAATACTACCTCCCTTGAAGGAAGACTATCGCCCATGCGTTGTGTAGCAACCCAAGTGTGCATGGGTTCTGGGAAGAACTCAAGGGTACCATCAGAGATGTCGCAGAGAAGATCGTGGAATATAAAGCCCGGCGAGCGCGAAATGACTGGTTCGATAAAGTATACAAAAATTTATTTGACGCGAAAAACGAGGCCTATAGACAATGGATTCAACGAGGAACAAGAGCCAGAAAAGAAAAATATGACGAGCTGCTCAAATTCGGTGAAACGGGCCTAGCTAATGCCATACATCAATTACTCCTGCGAGTATGGGAGGACGAGGAGATCCCAGACGATTGGCGCAGAAGTATCATCTGACCAATTCACAAAAAGGGAGATACACTGTGGTGTGAGAATTACGGGGGCATCACTAGTTTGTACGTCATATAAAATTTTGACGAAAATTCTGGAAAATAGAATAAAACCGTACGCAGAACGAATCATTGGCGAATATCAAAGCGGTTTCAGACCTGGTCGCTCTACAACCAATCAGCTCTGTAAGGTCCAACTTATTTCTCAGAAGTGCTGGGAATACAACGTAGACGTATACCAAATCTTTGTCTATTTCAAGTAGTCATACGATAGTATCGATCGTGAAGTACTCTACAACATCATACTGCAATTTGGTATACCGGCCAAATTAATGCGACTGATAAAGATGACGATGAACAACTCCGTTTCAACAAGTCAGGATTCAGAATAGACTTACTTATCTATTTGAAACACGCACTGGTCTGAAACAAGGCGATGGACTGGCACCGACGCTCTTCAACCTAGCACTGGAATACGCTATTCGGGCTATGAATATGGACAACAGCAACACGCTACTCATCAAGTCGACATAATTAGCAGCGTACGCTGACAACATCAGCATCATGTCCCAAAGACTGGCCGACGCAGAAGAACTTCTGCATACGCTCGATACCGCTGCAAAAGAAGTTGGACTACGTATCAACGAGGGTAAAACTAAAATAATGATGCAATCGACAACAAGGACACCTTCACAACCGAGCATCAATGTGGGGGATCTCAACATCGAGTTCGTGAACAACTTCATTTACCTGGGGTGCAACTTGTCAAGGGACGCCAACGAAACTGACGAAATCAAGCGACGGATACAGTTAGCTTTTTCTCGGTTCTCCCCATAATGAAATCGAAGCATGTGCACAGAAACACGAAGCTCCGCGTGTACAAAACCTTTATACGACCATTGCTATGCTATGACTGCGAAGCATGGACCCTAACTCAAGCCTCCGAAAACATGCTAGCCACATTTGAACGTAAGGTTCTACGGCAAATTTTCGGGGCTGTTTGCGATCGAGATAGATGGTGCATCCGGTACAACCATGAGTTGCATGAACTGTACGATGAGCTGGAAGTTTCGAAAATCGTCAAACTACAACGACTTCAACGGGCCGGGCATGTACAAAGAATGGACGATGATCGCATGCCAAAGAAAGTAATAAATGCAGAACGAGTCAACGGAGCGAGACTGCGTGGACGACCGAGACTTCGTTGGGAGAGCTCAGTAGGTGTGGACGCCGCACAACTACTGGGCTTCCAAAATAGAGGACGGGGTCACGTGACCGAGATAATTGGAGGACAACGATCCAGGCGGCCAAGGCTGTCGCGCCACGATGATGATGATGACGATTACAAACCAACATGAGGTTAGTGCGACTCATTCTTTAACTGCGCCTGCAAACATGAAATTCTTTTCATCTCAGTCTATGTGTTCCTCGGGGATGTAGCTTCCGCCTTTCGTGGCCTCCAGTCATCTCGGTTAAAACACTGCGGTCTCTGGTTTGTGAATCCGGGCAGCTTGATGCTTTCTTTGTCAGCTTCTTCGGTCTACCGGATGGTCTTCCACCTTTGCCTACTTCAATAAACTTTTATTTTTGTGTATTCGCTGTTAACCCTTTCCTATCGCGTATCCAGCCCATTGTAAACTTCATATTTTTATGAATTTTCGTCTGCAGACATCATGAACAACGTGATGAAAGGATCATTTTCTTATTCGAGATACAAACATAATTTTATTGAGGACACTAAACCAAGTGTTAGTACGCAAAACATATTCCGTTGAAAAACCGATTCAGTTGTAAATGCGCACAAAATGTAAAAAATTGGAAATATGGAAAGCGCTGACGTTATTAAATCCGCGAATAAATGACGGTAGTCATTTGTACAATGTTGATTCGAACGACATTCGATATAGAACGCTCCCCTGCGGTGGGTACTAGATACGTTTTATTGTATTGACATGGATATGTCTTATAGCTGGGGGTCATCCTAAAAATCTGTCCGTCACACGAAATGTCTGTTTTTCTACTCGGGGGTCAGCAGAGGAAACAAGCCCAATGAAAATTTTTCTTTTCTGGTTGTGCATGTCGCTTAAGTGAAGTGGTCATTGTGCATGGCTGTTGCTTGTAGATCCGCGCGGGCGGCGCGCTTGCGGGGATCCTGTGTGTACATGTTGGGATGTTGATTTGATAGCGATAAAGGTTGACGTTGGGGACGGCAAGAAATAACATAGTGTACGAGTGAACAGGCGCTCTCTGTGCTCTCTGTCCCACGCTCTCAGTCAACGCGACGCCATAATCAAAACTCCTGCATACACACCATACCATACATTCAAAATCCTCAAAAATATAGAGTACGCTCCGTACTACCTAACTTGACTAGGCCCCCAGAACACGTCGCAAGAAGTCGTCTGCTCTCCTCGCTCGACATGCTCCCACGCAATTTATGGTCTCTGAATTTTTGCGAAATTTCGCTCAGCGGACCTCCTCCTCTCATTCACTCATATCATTCTCATTCTCACCATTTCATTAAACAAATTGTGCACTCCTGACATGCACATGCATAGACCCAATCTGAGGTCACAATGAATGAAATTCCATTTTTACTCATTATTTAGGTCAAGGACGTCCAAGGACTTTCAATGACCTTCAATTTCCGCCAATTCCCATTCATCATTTAATAAAATAGCCCGTGTTGTACTATCTGAACCACTAGTGTCCCAGAAAAAGTAGCAAGTAGTCAGTTCGACTAACATTTGGACATGCGCAGACGCAATTTGAGAGAGTGTACATAGTTCCCGCCCCCCGCCCGAAGATGAGCGAGACCGGATGAAGTTCATTCGAGCCAAATCGGGTGATCCAGCGACTGTGTTTGTGCATTTGCAATGGCGGCGATTTGAGGTCTGACTGGTCCACAATGTGGGCCCCCACCACACGTGCAATAAACATATAGAACAAAATGGCGGATTTATACTAGGTGAGTTAGGATCTCTCAAGCCCCGAAATAAAGAAATATTCGTCGCAGGATGTTATATGTTATGATGTACATTCAGAGGTCTGCAGAAGATCAAATGCCCCCTACCGCAATAATTCCAAAATGTTTAAAATGGCTGAAATCCAAACAAATAAAATAGCGCGCGTTGTACCACATATCTGAATCAATAGAGTCCCAGAAAAAGTAGCAAGTAGTCAGTTCGACTAATATTTGGACATGCACAGACGCAATTTGAGAGTGTGTACATTACATGTTCCCGCCCCCCGAAGATATAGAGCGAGAGCCATCGCGGATGAAGTTCATTCTATCCAAATCGGGTGATCCAGCAACTGTGGTTGTGCATTTGCAATGGTGGCGATTTGAGGTCTGACTGGCCCACAATGTGGGCCCCCACCACACGTGCAATAAACATATCATAAAACAAAATGGCGGATTCGTACTGCGCGAGTTAAAATCTCCCAAGCCCCGAAATAGAGAAATATTCGTCGCAGGATGTTATAGTTCCGGGCAGCTCATCGTGACATGATGTACATTCAGAGGTCTGCAGAAGATCAAATGCCCCCCTTCTGCAAAAATTCCAAAATTTTTCTTGTGCATTCTCTTGGTGCGTGTGTTGGAATGTTTTGTTTACTTTTGTTAGTTTCCCTTTCTGTTTGCCGGACACAATCGCATAGAGTCGCACGCGTTACTTGAGAAACGGATTGTGTGTGCCGGACCCGGACTGTTGATTAAAGGGGCGGGATGAGGCGGATAGTGTGGGAGCGATTTTGCAATAGATACTCAAACACAATACACGTCCGATTGGGAAAAGATGGTGGGAAGCGTGATTGCGATTAGCAGAAACTTACTCAGAGAAATGTCGATAGGCTGCAGTCTGCAAACTGTACCGAACGGGTAGATGGAACAGGGTGCACGAGAGGAGGTGAATATTGCACACACGCGATGCAAACGAAAACGAAACGATCCCGCGAGAGAATGGAGCCCGAGCCGACAGGACAAAGCAAAGCAGAATTTATGACGAGTATCTACACTGCCACCAGATACATCGGTACATGGATATGTCTTATGCCTACCGAAAGCGTAGGACGTGTTTTTTCGAATGATTTCATCCAGTATAACTATACTGCGATCTTTACAAAACTTACGTCGATATCTTCAACACAACAGGTTCCACGCAGTCGGTAGTCATAGACATATCCATGTTCCGATGTATCTGCATGCAGTGTAGACATTTATTTTCTACGATTTTCAGCATCTAATACGGTTTCCGATTTTAAAAGACTCTAGAATAAAATTTTTCGATTTTCAAATATCGAAAATACGATTCACGATTTTCCAGAAAACTCTGTACACTTAATCGTGAACGTGAAAATGAAAAAAGGTTTTCTTCGAAAATATCTATGAAAATTATTTTTTATGTACAGCGATTATATTGGAATAAATGCAGAATTCGTTAAACTAAAATACATTTTTAATATATTTTCACAATTTTACATTGAGATTTCATATACTTTTTTTTAAATTCCCCATACATTTCACCGTTAAAAAATCGTTATGCAATGTACGGAGAATTTAAAAAAAGTATATGAAATCTTAATGCAAAATTGTGAATATATGTATAGTATATTCAAAATGTAGCTTTTCGAATCCTCCATTTATTCCAATATAATCCCCGCATGCAAAAAATCATTTTCACGGATATTTTCCAGGAAAATGTTTTTTTTTTTTCATTTTCACGTTCAAGATGAAGTGTACAGAGGCCTTTAGTTTCAAAAAGAAAAAAATGTGAACTTTTCATAAATTGAGTAAAATGCAGTACGCAAAATTTTCGAATAATAGTTTCTTTTGATTCTTATCTATTGATGTGTGGATTAGGTTAAATTAGTCTACAAACGAGCCGTGCTCCAAAGGAGGTACAAACACTGCTACAATCAGTCCATTATGTTATTGCTCCGATCCTAAAGAATTGGACTGGATCTATTGATCCAACCTGCTCTTTTCGATAAATCAACAGTTTTCGGGGCTACGTACTCGGCAATGCCGAAGCATTCATTCTTCTTAAGTATGACTAACGCTTCCACAAGTTTCAGGTCGAAATTCTTTTAAAGAGCACGCGTCAATACGTTTCGAAACAACAATCATCTGAATATCCCAATTTTCTGTTTAATTAATTAGTGGATTTGTGCCCACTAACCTCACAAAGATCGAACATTGAGCACATGACTTGACTTACTTCATTATACCCTTCACGGATGTGATAGGGTATATTAATTTGTCATGAAGTTTGCAACGCACAGAAGGAAGCATCCCCGACCATATAAACTATATATACTCTTGGTCCAGTATGATGACACGAGTCGATTAAGCTTTGTCCGTCTGTCTGTTTCTATGCAAACTAGTCCCTCAGTTTTAAGGCTATCAAGCTGAAATTTTGTAGAGAGCCTTCTTTTTATTGCACGCAGTATATATGTCGGAACCAATGGAATCGAACCACTACGTCATACAGCTGCCATAAGAATGACCGGTCCAACAATTAGTCTTTGTGAGAAAAACTTTTTTATTTTTAAGATATCTTTTTCAAATTGACAAGAATTAATAATATTTATAGTCAAATCACATTCCCGAATTTAGTTGAAATTGGATCGCGTTATCATATAGCTGTCATAGGAAAGATTGTTCCAAAATCAAGTTTTTATTAGAAAAACTTTTTAATTTCTGGAGATATCTTTACCAAATTATTTAATTATATTGACTACCAAACCATGTTTCTAAATTTCGTTGAAATCGGTTTACTATTTCATATACCTCTCATAGGAATAATGAAATCGGAACAAGTTTTACTACTAATTTCAAAGTGGCAAATGCACCATAACTCATAACGAAGGTAGATACCCTTCACGCGAAACGTGAATAGTATCATACATTCGGCAAGCTAGCCATATAACCAATCAAGTGCTATTTTTCTATTATTATCTATTATAAGAGCAAATGCACCATCTTTTTTTTGTAGTTCTATCATGAACTTCGCATATTTCGACAATCTACAAGAGTGCACTTGAGCGCGTTCACAGCATGCTAACGTCAAAGAAAATCGAGTAATCTGTACCAAGAACGTAGACCCCATACGATTGAACGCCCAAAAATTAACCTCTAGTTCAAAGGCAAATCGCCTTTAGAGGGATAGGGACGGTAACACTTCATTGTATGAGTAACATGCTTGGTAGTTGACATTACCCCTTTGTGCACTGATATGGAATCAACACATATGAGACGTATAGGCACTAGCGCTAATTTGTATGGAGTCCCTGTTCTTGGTACAGAGTACTCGATTTTCTTTGCTCAAATTTTGTAGATCTTAATTTAAAATACATAATTCGTTATTGCCTCGCGGGCCGCACAAAAAGTTATGGGCCGTTGGTTGCCGACCACTGGTTTAGTTGATAGAAAATGACACTAAAGTAGCGATCGTCATTTCCAATTAGAAAAGCTCAGTTGCCCCTACCAAAGGATTCAAAATGCAGCATCACCCCAATTTAGAAAATATTCATGCTGACAAGGTTTGACTTAATGGCCTGGAAGGCCGAGCTTGTGGCGTCTGATTGTCCGCCAGTAAATGAGGCCTTGGATTCGCACACCATGTCGCAATTAGTAGGTCACCATTCTGTGACTCTCCGCCCAAGCTTATCCCAAGCCATGGTTGTGAAAGGAGGAGGGAAGGATAGCTGTAGCCTGATTGAGTCACACCTAAGCGTCTCAGATCAGTAGGGTGTCATGAAATACATAGTCAGACCTGTAACATAGTTGTGTCAACTCTGGCCACCTGAAGCAGTTATCACCGAGGTCACCCCTGGATAGGGTGTAGCCAGGGCCGTGCGAAGGGAGAGGCGAAGGGGGCGATCGCCCCGGACGCCGTCATCAAGGGGCGCGGAGAGCAATAGCATAAAAATGAAAATTAAATAATAATACTAAACAAAATAAATAATTTAAAATGTTTTAAATGAATTGACTATACGCGAAAATACACTCCTGGCTTGAATAGAAACAGCAGCAAGACTGGTTTCACCCAAAATTTCCAGTGCTTTAGTTCAGAGTGTAATATTAAGTTTCCGTTATGAAAGATTACCTTGCTGATCACTCCTTTTGGGCAATATGAGAAACATTTAGTTAACAACAGTTGTGTTTCATTAACTTTAAGTAGAGATAATGCATCGATAAATTGTACGTTTAAAATTGGGCCACTTGAATAGGACCACTAGTAAATTTCAGCTTTCTCACACCAAAAAAAGAATACATACTAATAGTATAGTATACAATATTTTCGTTACAATTGGTCTTTCCTCCTTATTGAAAGCTGCGTCAAAAATTTCATTCGACTTGCGATACTTATACGGATTAAACATAATTTGGTGGAAGTTCACCCAGAGCTAATTGAATAGCCTTCATTAGGTGTTTTTCGTCCTCGAACTGAATGCTACCTTTATCATTTTCGCGACAAAATCATCCTCAAATATTTCGCTGAATATCTAATTCTGGGGCACAGGGATCGGGTCATCAAATCCACATTTTAAGCTTGGATTCACTTTTTATCAGTCGGACTGTATAAATCGGAGCTTGACCCTAAATGGCACCTCACACATGCAATATTTTCTACAATAAATTGAACAGCAATTTGAAGACCAAATATTGTTCAATAAAAGGGGTATTCAAATTATTTAATGTTTGGCAAAAATGTTCAAGTAACTTTAAAAATTATTGCGAACCATTTAATATTTTACCACTGAAATTTTCGAGTGGGGCTAGGTTTCTGGCAGTTCATATCCCATTATATCGACGTGAGTATGAAATCGGCTGTGCATTTTTTTGAGGTTATTGGCGCAAGCATTTGAACAAAATATTGAACATAATTTGCTATAGTGGGTCCACTGGTGTTAAAATTTTGTAAAATAATTTGATATTCAATTTTTTTTTTCAATATATCGAAGAAAACATTGCTAATGTGAGTTGCGTCCATGTGGACCAAAAATAGTGTGGAGTTGTGGAAAAAGTACTCGTACTTTCCGTATCCTAAGTTATGACTTTGTTGTCATTTTGTAAGCAGTATCTAGGACGAAGTCACCCGAGCAAGGTTGCGAGGAAGACCAAGAGCTCACTGGGCAGACTCAGTGGACGCTGACGCGGAGCAACTGCTGAGCTTCCCAAATTGCAGGATGCGGTCACTTGACCAAGATAATCGGAGGTCAATAATCCAGACGGCCAAGGGCTGTAGCGCCACAATGATGATCAGTTTCATCGGACGAAAAGGAAGTTAACATCAATGGTCCCGACGGACCTAGCTGCTCTATCAGGTATTTGCTAAAGCAATTGCGTTTCTTTTTGAGTCCTTATAGAATAAAAAGTTGCATCAGTTCCAGTGTCGACTTATGTACTTTGCCGCCATATACTATACATATATCCTATCCGTTGACTCGCTTTTTACTTATACATAAGCCAAGCCAAATGCTCACCAAGCCATTTTATTCTCTTTTTTGGAACCGCTTCAAAACTTAATCTAACGTTATGAATGATCTACTTCAAGCAATGGGTTAGCAACTGTGAAATTTGACAAACCAAAATATTGGTATTGTTTCCGCTCCAATTTTTCTGTTTTTTTTTTTTCACTCAAGTTGCAACCTCTGGCTTATTACGGTATTACCAACAACTGAATGAATTTCATATGAACAGCTTTCACTATTTATAGCCAGAATACACATAATTTGTTATTACCAGCGCCAATAAAAACATTGGCACTCCAACGACTTCCATGATTTTTGCGCAAAAGGGAATAAAATGGTTTGAGCACCTTTCTTTCCTCAGCACTTGGGGGCGCCATATTAAATTTTTCGCCCCGGGCGCCAAATTTCCTTCGCACGACACTGGGTGTAGCGATGGGCCGACAACCTATTCTTGTCAAAACTACTCCATGTCAAGAAACCTGGAACAAAAGCCTCGGATGTTCGCGTGCCTAAACAAGTAATGAACGAACGAAGAGTCGGCGGAGCGAGACTGCCAGGAAGACAGAGAGCTCGTTGGAAGTGCTCAGTATTTGCTGACGCCGAGCAACTATTTGACTTCCAAAATTGGAGGACGCAGTCACGTGACCGAGATAATTGGAGGACAACGATCTAGGCGGCCAGAGCCCGACGTGGGTCGGGCTGTTGCGCCACGATGATGATTCTGTTTTACATTCGGTCAGCCAATGGAAGAAGTCTATTAGTATTGCATTTCAGTTAGTATTTGGATACTTTTGTAATGATCTGTATTATGCATACAGCATACTTATTACAAATGTGTTTCAATTCGAGCCTATGATATTCTTCTATTCGACTTACAATTAAAATAGAATAATTAGTAATTTGATACTCCGGATAAAAATCGGCCTACTGACGCAACAAAAGGGAGAAGTACGCTAAAAAGGATATTCAGGCGTAAAAAATGCACTGTCTTATGGGCGAAAACACTACTAGCATTAACTATTCACGGGAAGATTCATGTCACGCTCGGTGGCCGTGATCGTTTGGTCACCGCCCTACAATACTAATCTAGAGCTCGGAGCTCAAATATCGGCCCGATCAAAAACTGTCTGTGAGTAGTAATAGAACTATCACAGTGCTCCGAGCTTGTCAATATAAAGACGACGCGGATAGGAGGTGCATGCTAGCAACTGCACTTCCGAAAAGTAGATATTGAAACGACAAGAAGGCATAGAAATGCTAGAGATGTTGACGCGCCCATGCCCCTGGAGGGGTCAAGGCAATTAGAGAGATTCACGAGAAAACGAACTACTTTCTAGCTCCAGAACCACAAACATCTTTCACACCCTTGACCATTCCCTTTTCTCAATCTCTCTCCAAGAATTTTTTTCATCAAACTCCACCGGCCACAAAATTATCTCATATTTTCTGTAATTAAAATTTTATTTAAATGAGGTGTGTGTGTGTGCAAGTTTGACGAAAATTGTGCGTTTATGATGATGGTAGGAGGTCTAGTCGCGATGATTAAATTCATTCACCGGCGAAACATTAAAAAAACCGATACCAAGGAGAAAACACTTAGCAGCTTCGGGTGAATATAATTCAGAGTTAAGACCGATTCAGAAAGAGTCTAATGCCTTTCTATTCATGCAAATTTATTCCAAACAAATGACTGCCTCGCTAAACGCTTAGCCGTGATGCAGAGAGAGGCGGTCGACTTGAGCTATTCACATTCTCTGCCCGAGGAATTTAATCAAAGGGTAAGGCTTCTAAGTCGTCCCTCTCTAATGCTCATAGCTCGTAAGTTTGATAAACTGAAAGACATTGAATTAAGCATTAGCATGCACGTCCCGGGCAGGAGTGTAATAGTCTCTTAGTGCACACAAGTAGACCCCTTCACCAGGTAATTTGTACAATTTATAATAATTTCGAAATTAATTCACCGGCTGGTGCATAAATATTCAATAAGATTAGCGGGATGTAATGTGAAATTAATTAGGTAATTCATTTGTTCAAGTAATAATTTGCGACGGTGGATAGAAGGTTATTACAAAAAAAAAAATCTTTTGTATGTAAATCGTCATGAATGAGACGAATTGGTGCCTGTTTTCATAGATTAATTTGTAATTAAATTTTAAAGCTACTGATATGAAATATGATATATTATATTTTTGCAGCGGTGTGAAAGAGGATGGCTGCTAACTTTAATCTTCTTGGTATATTTTTTGGCATCAGATAAACAAAAATCATTGTTTGAAGAAGAGAAAAAGGAACAAAGGCAACATACGTATGAGAGAATTGTTTTGAATAAATCAGCCCTTGCATCTAAATTGGAACTCGGGAATATTTTTAGTTTCCGGGGCCCGGGGTGAAAAAATCATTTTTCACTCGGCTTTTTTGTCACTTATCACTCGCGTCACACTAAGACTCTCAAATTTGCATTTTTTTTATTTTTAATCTAATTTTTCAAATTTTTCTCCCTTATTTTTTTGTTCTAATGATTTATACTGAGCGTTTGGTGTGTTTAAGACTGATCAAAACACTGTTGCACGCAGAGCGAGCGAAGCGAGCGTTCATGTTTGCGCGATACTGAGGGTTGCGATGCTTTAAGCGTGGAGCGGAGCCCACGCAAGGGGATTTGCGAATATTTCAATTTTCCATGCCTCCAATATATAAAAGATTCAATATAAATTATGAAAAAAAAAATTTAAATAAAAAATAATTAAACCTTTAAAAAAAAATAAGAACATTTTTTTTTTTTTTTAATTTCTTGACTTTTAGAGTGACGTGAGTGAAAAGTGACAAAAATTCGCGTGAAAACTGATTTCCCCAGCCGGGGCCCCGGAAACTATAAAAGGTTGCCCGGCCTCTGGTTTCGTACGACCGACAGATCCTTACTCAAAAGGTGCTGCCATAGACTGTAACGATTATCCCACCAAAGGACGGAATCAAAGCACCTGCTTGAGGGCAGCTCTGTTCGGGAGGGAAAAACAAAATAAATGTTTGTCGTGGGTTCACGTTAAATTTCCGACCGGGACTTTCATTACGGAGGGGTTTTCAGGTGCTATATGAAACGGGAGCGAGTCACAAACGTTAGAGAAAAAAAACGGAAGAAAAAAAAAAGGACCCGGAAACTACTAAGCCGCGATACCATGGCCACTGGCGAGCCGTAACGGGGCTCGCACCCATCCGGTTAACTAGGCAGAACTATGTGAGGGAAGACGGAGTCACACTGAAAATTGGCATCTCCAACGACGGAAGAGGGAAGACACCACACCAATTACTAATAACACATTATTTTTTTTTCTACTTAAACAATGAACCACTTTTATTACAGACAAAAAAATCCATTTAAATATTGACAATAATCGCATGTATGCTATTCCGCTTATGTTATAAACTTTTTTTTTTTTCTACTTTTTTTCTTTTAAAAATCATTTACGCGCACGGTCATATTTGTTTCTTTTTTTTTTTTTTTTTTTTTCAATTTAGCCTTCTGAACTTATCCACTAATTCTATATATTTTTTTTTTTTTTTTTTTTTTTTCCAGGCGAAATTTACCGCGGTAGCACTACTCCTATGGCGGCCGCTACAGGACAATACCACTACCACAATTACAACAATTACGTAATTGAACTATCATTATATTATTTATCTTTGATTTTTTTTTTTTTTTTTTTTTTTTTTTTTTTTTTTTTTTCTCAATCACTAGATTTCCTTACTGCGCGCAAACATACATATATCTACACCAACAATTACAACTACACATATGGGAATACCTCGAGTCTTTTTTTTTTTTTTTGTTTTTTTTTTTTTTTTGTTTTGTTGTTGTTGTTTTTTTTGTTATTGGTATAGGAGGCGAAGCTCTCGAACACTTGCGGGCGGATCCCCCTTCAATTTCTCGGCATGCGGGCAAAGCCCCGACACTATTGTTGTGACATCGACTTGCGGGCGAAGCCCCGGCTTGAGCGGCTTGTGGGCGAAGCCCCAGCACGGTTGTTGCAGCGACTTGCAGGCGTAGCCCCGGCACAATGGTGGCAGCGATTTGCGGGCGAAGCCCCGACACAATTGTCGTGGCAGTGATTTGCGGGCGAAGCCCCGACACAATTGTCGTGGCAGTGATTTGCGGGCGAAGCCCCGACACAATTTTCGTGGCAGCTATTTGCGGGCGAAGCCCCGACACAATTTTCGTGGCAGCTATTTGCGGGCGAAGCCCCGACACAATTTTCGTGGCAGCTATTTGCGGGCGAAGCCCCGACACAATTTTCGTGGCAGCTATTTGCGGGCGAAGCCCCGACACAATTGTCGTGCGACTTACGGGCGTAGCCCCGACTTGACCGGCTGGTGGGCGAAGCCCCGTCACGGTTGTTGTGTCAGCTTGCGGGCGTAGCCCCGGCACAATTGTCGAAGAATCTAACAAAAAAAAAAAAAAGAACAAATAACACCGGGTTGCTATATTTTAACTTTACTCACTTCCTATGATAGCCGAACTATACGACCACTCGAGGGAACACGTCCACTTTGTGCACGACTTTCACAGGAAAAGACCATGTGGTGGTTTCGATTCACTTTTCTGTCTCCTTTCCGGAAACGCCCTGTGAGGTGAGTAACTAAGAATCCCACCTCACGAGCCACAAGGGAAATTTACAGAAAAAATTGCCAATTTCAGGACGCTACCCAATTGACAAATTTCCCCATATGCTAAATTTCACTTGTTTGACAATTCTCCATTGTCAGATGGATTACTTGTCAACAAGACGCTGGACCACCAAGGAGGGAATTCAACTGCTAGTGACAGGTAATTGTTTTGCCATTTGATGTCAAATAAGTGTCGAGCTCTGGCCTTGGGGTATATCCGTTCTCGGATATGTTGGTTTGTCAAAAATTAAATCAAATCAACTATTCGAAAACGGAGGTGATATCTCTAGGCCCATTCATCCCTAAAGGCTTCCATTACAGGGCAGGCTTTTCTAACGAACTGTGGAGGTAGAAAAGTCTGAGTTTCAACGCCGGATATCTTTGGCATGGAATGTCCCGACCATATTGCCGGACATATCGGATAGCAAATAGCAAGATTCGCCGACTCTTTTCTCTATTCTTGCTGGGATGAACTTCCGATCGAGCTTGACATTATAATTATCTGTGAATTTGCTCTGCCTAAAATTCCGTCTATACACTACATCCCCCGACTGGTACGCAACCGGTTTAGATCTCAAGTTATAGATCCTAGCATTAGTGTCGTACGCTCGGCGAATATTTTCTTGTACTTTTGCTCGAATTAACTCTTTTTTCTCAGTTATCGTACTTGCAGTTGGCTCATTAAGGAGATCCAAGCTCCTAAGCAGTGAATACGTGTCCCCATGTGAAACCATATTTTGACCAAACACTGCAAAGTACGGGGAGAATCCGATGGAAGAATGATTTGCCGAGCGCAAAGCACTATTGATAGAGGACAACTTGGCATCCCAATCCTTCTGATTTGGATGAACATAATTGCGAATGCCAGCTACCAATGATCGATTGACTCGTTCTGAGGCATTGGCCTGGGGCGAGTACAAGGCCGTGAATATGTGCTTTACCCCATAAGATTCAAGAAAGCTTTTGAGCAACGCAGACTTGAATTGGACACCGTTATCTGACGTTATAGATTCAGGAACCCCAAATGTGTGAAAGATCCTTTTTTCAAGGAAATTCACTAGATTTGTTGCAGTCATCTTACGAATAGGTTCCACAAATGTAAACTTGGAAAGATGATCTAGAACAACGATGATTCCAATGTTGCCTAAACGAGACCGTGGGTAAGGACCTAAAAAGTCCACATACAGGCGTTGGAATATTCGATCGGGGACAATCAGTTTTCCCATAGGAGGTCGGAGTATTTCATGGGTAGCCTTCGTCTCCTTACATTTGACACACTCGTTGACAAAGTTTTTAACATCGATTGACATTCGTGGCCAAAAGTAAAACGTTTTTAAGCGTTTCAGTGTTTTACCAATTCCGCCATGTGCACATAAAGGATGTTCATGCGCGCGTGTTATCAAAGTCGACGTCAATTCATGAGGAATCCACAATCTCCACGAACTCTCCTCTTGAGTTTCATCCCCGGTCGCATATTCCGAACGCCGATATATGAAACCATCAATGACTTTTATATCCGGAAGTAAACGTTGTTTGTCCGCAATCTTTGCTATTAATGATGTGTATGAATCGGCTTTAAAAGCTGGTGAATTTAAATCAACTTCAATCGAAGGATCAAACAAGGCAAGAGATTCAATTGCATCAGCAGCATGGACACGCGACAAGGTATCCGGAACAATGTGTTGGTTACCTCTACGATGTTTAATCGTGAACCGAAAACCCTGAAGTTTTAAGGCCCACCGGGCCAATCTGCCGTGCAGATCCGTTAATGACATCAGCCATTTTAACGAGGCGTGATCGGTGACGATTTCAAATTCGTAGCCCTCCACGTAAGCGCGAAATTTTTTTATTGCCGCCACCGCTGCCAGACACTCTTGTTCCGAAACCGTGTAATTACGTTGGGCGGAGTTTAGCTTTTGAGACATATAAGCGACCGGTACTTCAACGCCATCATCTGAAGTCTGCACTAAAACGGCACCAATTCCAAATTGACTAGCGTCGCAGTGTATCGAAAAGGGTCGCTTAAAATCTGGGCTTTGCAAAACGGGCGCGGAAGTCAGACTTGCCTTTAAAGCCTCGAAAGCTTTGAGCCCGTCTTCCGTCCAACTAAATGCACGTTTTCGGCTCAACATATCTGTCAACGGAGACGCCAATGTAGCAAAGTTATCTATAAAGCGACGATACCACCCGCACATGCCCAGAAAACGTCGTAATTGCTTAATGGTCTTTGGGCGCGGAAATTCAGCAATTCCCTGTACTTTGTCAGGATCTGTGCGGATAGTACCGTCTCCAATAAGGTGTCCCAAATATCGTACTTCCTTCATTACGAATTTGGACTTCTCAACGTTCAGAGTAAGTCCAGCTTTCCTCATGCATAAAGCAACTTCCTGTAATAAAAGGAGATGCTCCTCAAAAGTCTCAGTCACCAGCAACAGGTCATCGAGATAAATGAACACCTGGTGGCGAAGGTGGGCTGGAATCACCCGATCCATCAGTCGTTGCATCGTTTGAGGCGCGTTGCACAGTCCGAACGGCATAGTCACGAACTGATACAACGGCCTCCCTGGTACAGTGAAGGCGGTTTTATCCCTAGAACACTCATCCAGAGGTATCTGCCAAAAGGCATCCTTTAAGTCTAAACTCGTAATAAATTTAGCCTTAGGGAGCCTACTCAATATACCCTCGATGAGTGGCAAGGGATAAGCATCCTTCACTGTGACTGAGTTTACCTTTCGGGCGTCCAGGCATAGGCGGACCTTCCCAGGTTTCACTACCAAAGTTACTGGCGACGACCAGGCGCTTTGAGACTCCTCTATAACGCCAAGAGCCAGCATGCGGTCAATCTCGCTGTAAAGCTGTTTCTCCACAGCGGGAGAAACAGCGAAATGCCGTTGTTTGATGGGCTTATTTTCACCCACGTCAATGACGTGCTTGATTAAATCTGTGTGTCCCAAACCCTCCACTGCAAACGAGGGGAACATCGCAATCGCCGCATTAAGTTTGTTCTGTTGGGCTGCAGTCAAGGTATGTCGGTTGTCGTTATTATGACATGAGGTATCAGCCGGAAACTCTGATCGCAAAGAAGACACGAATAAGTCCGAGGCCAAATCGAAGAGCCGAACAAAATCCACTCCTAAATATAGCTGTTGTGACAAGGAAGGAATGATTAAAAATGTCATCGTCTGAGTCCTACCCTTAAAAGTAATATCTGCGGCAACCCTTCCGATAGCGGAATGCGCCGTCCCATCAGCAGTGTTGACATTGACTTTAAACCGTTCCCAACTAAATTTATTCTCTTTGATGAATCTTTTTGCCAAGTCAGAAGCTAAGCAGCTAATAGTGGCACCTGTGTCGATAAGCCCCGAAACTGGTTCCCCCAACAACGAAACTTCCGCATAAGGGCGTACGTCGGTTAGTTGGGAGCTAGAACAGAAGGCTGAACAATAAAATCGACGAGCTTCTTTAATCCGTTTCCAAAAAACTCGCCAACGCAAAGTCGAACGCTTAGAACGACGCAACGAAATCTCTTCCGCTTTAAAAATTCGGTCGCGCGCGGCTTGGTATTCCTGCCAACGCACGTGCCAAGGTTTGAAGCTGTGGTGACTCCGGGTCTTGTTTTTCTCCTTAAATGTAGAAGACGGATTGATTGATACTGTCAGGGTTGAGGTAGAATCCCGAGACAAACCCACAGTATTAGGAGATGTCTTGACTAGTGTGTCTGGTATGGTTACAGAAGCAGGTGTTATTGAGGAGTCACTTCCTTCGTATTCGGTGGTGGAATCGAGGGTCGGTTCCTGTTTGGGACCCTCGATCTCATTCCGTTTTTTGGTGACTGGCGACAATTAGTACAGTTTGGCTTATACGTTTCGGGAGCTCCACAGCCAAAGCAAAATATCGTCCGAGGAGCAAAACACTCGTCAAAACGATGTCCCTCGTTGCGACAGTTCCAACAAATCATTTTGTCACCGATGGCGGAGACAAATTCGGGACCAGAATCATCGACTGGGATAGCCGGGTCTGTCATAACCATCTCGGAGATATTCCTCCTTGATGGAATCATCCGATCTGGTGGGAAGGTAGGTGTAATTTCCTCCTGTAGTTTTTCCCAATGAAATACTAGGGTGCGTAGCTGTCTCACGGAATAAATAGGGACATTTAGTAGATGGCAACGAAGTCCCATTTTTACGTTTCTGCGAAGGATTTCTATGAGCTCCCACTCTGCTACCGGTAAAGCAAGGCGGTCAGCCAGTTCCATGATACTCTCATAGAACGCATCAAAAGACTCAGACTGACCCTGTTTTTTGTTACGAATCATTTCCATTAAGTCGTAGTCCGACAGTCTTTCTTGGAACTGTTCCCGTAGGGCTTCACAAAACTGATCCCAATCGAATCTTATGATGGCTCTATGGAATCTCCAGAACCAATTGGCCGCCTTGCCAACCAGCAGCAAGTGCAAATAATTGGTTACAAGTTGGAGCTGTCCATTTAACGTATGATTCGCCAAAGTCCGAACTTGGAAGAGGAATTTTTCCACCGACAAGTGTGGATTTTCTCCGCTGAAGTGCAGGTTCCAACTACTGATAATACGAGCCACTTTTTCGAGAGGAAATCCTGTAACTGGTGTAAATAACGCGTTTTGGTTATGCGCTTCCGATGCGAAAGTCTGATGGCTACTAGGGTGATCGGCCCTCCGAGACGTCAAAGACGAGTCGCGAGAAATATTAGCCGCAGGCGAATTCCTCACTAACGGCACGTAACGCACATCAGAGGCACCTGTACGAGGAACGTTTAAACTTGGGTGCGACAATCGTTGTGCTAACGGTGCAACCCCTCTCGGTACCTCGTGATAGGCATTCATGTCTCTATCCACCATCTGATATGGAATAGTAAACTCCCGGCCACGCTGCACATTGTTATCCCGAATTATATTCGAAGCAACATTTAACTGTTCGGGCATGGGGACAACTGGAGGAGCATGGCTAACTATCGCGTTCCCTTCTCGACTGGAGTTCGATGGATCACTGATTTTCTTTGCAGTTTGATTGCAAGAAAATTCATTTAATTGCTCACGGAGCACTTCTCCAATCAACTCTCTAATTTGTGATTTAAGAGTTAAGTCAAGAGAGCCTGTAGTAACGGGAATGTTCCCGTCTTCAGTCTCCAAATTCTCAACTCGAGATCTCCGTCCCAAATCAAAAGACCGCTCTCGCTGAGCTTCCCTTTGAATAATAGGCTCAAGTCGGGAGCCCCTTTTGGGAGATGTCGCCCTTTGCATTCTAGATCGAGCCCGAGTGACAGGACCAAGGTCTTTCGGGATGGTCCCTGTCTGAGACCTCCTTTGATCATCATCACCTAACACCGCTTCGGACATTGCCAAGGGTAATTGCCTACTGAAGGGATCAAAGGCTGCCAAACTCCCCGGGTCACAAGACCGTCTACATAGGGGACACGAGTTCTTCTCTGCCAACCAAGTGACCATACAATCCCTATGAAAAGGATGGTCACAGGTAGTTACAACAACTTGATCCGTATGGACAAAATTTGCTTTGCAAATTGAGCACCACAGTAAAGGATCCATGTCCAAAGTCAATAGGTCTTCAACACTTCGATGCACAGGCATAGTCGTTTCCTGTTTTTTTCTCTCCTTTCTTTTCTACACGCAGTAATATATTAGGTATATATATTAAATTTCCAACTACCAATTCACAAATTAACAACAAAAAAACAAATATGTATACAAGAATATTTTTCTATAACATAGAATAAAGGTGTCTTCCACTCAATCCGACGTTGCCTCACGGGTGAATATATAGTCCTGAGTTGCCGTTTACGAATTGAACCGAATGGGAGACGAGCCCCAGGAATTAAGCTCATCATGAGAAAAAAAAAAAAATACGTAAACTACGAATATAGTTCATCTCCGAAAAGTACACTACTCACAGCAAACTTCTGTCCAAACAGGGTCAGAATTAGGAGGAACTAAGCCCCCAAATTTTCTGCAATGCCTCAAATCTTTCCAGAAGAAAATGGAGAGCGCTTTCTAGAGAATCCTATAGGTCTTGAAGTAGAGGAGTGATCTTCCGACACAAAGGCAAGGATTCATCCTTAACAAAAATTCCCCCTGTCTATATTAAAAACATTGTCTTTTATGTAGAGTCAAGATGGGTTTTTTAAGGACGTCCTTGCGTGGCAATTCTACCACTCACACAAACACACAGAAGGACTCCTGACGGGGAAAAAAAAAAAAAAAAATCAGAACAATTAGGCCATGGTAGTTTCACATTACGTTAAGTTATTGGCAAAAGCAAATCGAAAGAAATCTTTTTACGAAGAGATAGAAAAAATATTTAAATGAAGCATGACGTACTTGGTGTCAGACTTCAAATCATCGAAGACTGGTATTTGTAGCCAAAGTCACATCAGCTGTGCAGGACCAATCCACTATGGATCCCTTAAGTAAAAGGACCCATAGCTTCGGGCCCCACGTTGGGCGCCACTTTTGTAACGATTATCCCACCAAAGGACGGAATCAAAGCACCTGCTTGAGGGCAGCTCTGTTCGGGAGGGAAAAACAAAATAAATGTTTGTCGTGGGTTCACGTTAAATTTCCGACCGGGACTTTCATTACGGAGGGGTTTTCAGGTGCTATATGAAACGGGAGCGAGTCACAAACGTTAGAGAAAAAAAACGGAAGAAAAAAAAAAGGACCCGGAAACTACTAAGCCGCGATACCATGGCCACTGGCGAGCCGTAACGGGGCTCGCACCCATCCGGTTAACTAGGCAGAACTATGTGAGGGAAGACGGAGTCACACTGAAAATTGGCATCTCCAACGACGGAAGAGGGAAGACACCACACCAATTACTAATAACACATTATTTTTTTTTCTACTTAAACAATGAACCACTTTTATTACAGACAAAAAAATCCATTTAAATATTGACAATAATCGCATGTATGCTATTCCGCTTATGTTATAAACTTTTTTTTTTTTCTACTTTTTTTCTTTTAAAAATCATTTACGCGCACGGTCATATTTGTTTCTTTTTTTTTTTTTTTTTTTTTCAATTTAGCCTTCTGAACTTATCCACTAATTCTATATATTTTTTTTTTTTTTTTTTTTTTTTCCAGGCGAAATTTACCGCGGTAGCACTACTCCTATGGCGGCCGCTACAGGACAATACCACTACCACAATTACAACAATTACGTAATTGAACTATCATTATATTATTTATCTTTGATTTTTTTTTTTTTTTTTTTTTTTTTTTTTTTTTTTTTTTCTCAATCACTAGATTTCCTTACTGCGC
This sequence comes from Chloromyia formosa, assembly GCA_964017055.1. Taxonomy (NCBI): domain Eukaryota; kingdom Metazoa; phylum Arthropoda; class Insecta; order Diptera; family Stratiomyidae; genus Chloromyia; species Chloromyia formosa. The sequence goes on along the minus strand of OZ024813.1, from coordinate 97,084,459 downwards.
GCAAACATACATATATCTACACCAACAATTACAACTACACATATGGGAATACCTCGAGTCTTTTTTTTTTTTTTTGTTTTTTTTTTTTTTTTGTTTTGTTGTTGTTGTTTTTTTTGTTATTGGTATAGGAGGCGAAGCTCTCGAACACTTGCGGGCGGATCCCCCTTCAATTTCTCGGCATGCGGGCAAAGCCCCGACACTATTGTTGTGACATCGACTTGCGGGCGAAGCCCCGGCTTGAGCGGCTTGTGGGCGAAGCCCCAGCACGGTTGTTGCAGCGACTTGCAGGCGTAGCCCCGGCACAATGGTGGCAGCGATTTGCGGGCGAAGCCCCGACACAATTGTCGTGGCAGTGATTTGCGGGCGAAGCCCCGACACAATTGTCGTGGCAGTGATTTGCGGGCGAAGCCCCGACACAATTTTCGTGGCAGCTATTTGCGGGCGAAGCCCCGACACAATTTTCGTGGCAGCTATTTGCGGGCGAAGCCCCGACACAATTTTCGTGGCAGCTATTTGCGGGCGAAGCCCCGACACAATTTTCGTGGCAGCTATTTGCGGGCGAAGCCCCGACACAATTGTCGTGCGACTTACGGGCGTAGCCCCGACTTGACCGGCTGGTGGGCGAAGCCCCGTCACGGTTGTTGTGTCAGCTTGCGGGCGTAGCCCCGGCACAATTGTCGAAGAATCTAACAAAAAAAAAAAAAAGAACAAATAACACCGGGTTGCTATATTTTAACTTTACTCACTTCCTATGATAGCCGAACTATACGACCACTCGAGGGAACACGTCCACTTTGTGCACGACTTTCACAGGAAAAGACCATGTGGTGGTTTCGATTCACTTTTCTGTCTCCTTTCCGGAAACGCCCTGTGAGGTGAGTAACTAAGAATCCCACCTCACGAGCCACAAGGGAAATTTACAGAAAAAATTGCCAATTTCAGGACGCTACCCAATTGACAAATTTCCCCATATGCTAAATTTCACTTGTTTGACAATTCTCCATTGTCAGATGGATTACTTGTCAACAAGACGCTGGACCACCAAGGAGGGAATTCAACTGCTAGTGACAGGTAATTGTTTTGCCATTTGATGTCAAATAAGTGTCGAGCTCTGGCCTTGGGGTATATCCGTTCTCGGATATGTTGGTTTGTCAAAAATTAAATCAAATCAACTATTCGAAAACGGAGGTGATATCTCTAGGCCCATTCATCCCTAAAGGCTTCCATTACAAGACCTGCCGGTGGAAGCAGCACAACCAGAACAGAATATGGTTCATTACACAATCTATTGAACAAGAAGAGAAGCAAACTCGAGAATTACTTCTTCCAAGTCAAATTTTCTAGTAGTCTCACTTTCATTTAATGTTGTTGCCAATGCATTTAAACGATCCTGTTTCATCATAATAATTATTTTCAGTTGAATTTGCGATAGTGAGATTTGGGACCGAATCCATGTTTTAGGAATTTCACAGCATTTTGTTGTTGACTTTTTTCGAATAGGAGTGAAGTTGGCTCCGGAATTCTTTCACATTCTGAAATGTCTATGCCATTTAATCATGGGGAGATACACGCTTCAACAACGTTTGTAAATTATTCAACATCAAAGTTCACGTTCTATCACGACAACGTGGCGTGCGCTTACGCTGATTTTCGGCCGAAGAAACCGTCCAACAAGACGGACTATTGAACGTTTGGTGCAAAAATTCGAAACAGCTTATGCTTTGCATAATGTCCCATTGCCTGTGCGACAACGTAATCCTGGAAGTAAAGATGATATCGTGGCCGTTCGAGAAAGTGTGCGTGTGCAGTTAAGGAGGTCGATTCCACGCCGATCGGAGGCGTTGAACATCAGTGTGACCAGTTTGTGGCGAATATTGTGGAAGTATGTGATTCTCCGCCCGTATAAGATTGCTAACCGACCATTTTAAGCGTCGCATATTCGCTAATTGGGCTGACGACGACTTTCACAAGAAAATCGTCTTTTCGGATGAAGCTCACTTCTGGTTCGATGGTTTTGTCAACAAGCAAAATTGCTGCATTTGGTCACGTGAGTAGCATGAAGTGATGCACGAGATACAACTTTATCCAAAAAAATCAACTGTTTGGTACGGTTTTCAAGCAGGCGGCTTCATCTGCCCATTTTTCTTTTTTGATGAAAACGGCGCGCCAAAAACCGTCAACGGTGATCGCTACAGGGCCATGATATCGGAGTATTTTTGGGACCAGCTGGACGCTATGGACTTGGACGATATGTGGTTCCAACAGGACGGCGTAACGTGCCATACAGCGTACGACACAATCGAATTATTGAAGACCAAGTCCGGCGAGAGGAATCTCATGAGACTGTTCTCGCGAATGGCCGCCTCGTTCGTGCGATTTAACTCCTTTTGTAACGCCATACACATTTTCCAAAAACCCACAACACGCAACAGCCCACGCAATACACAGTCAATGATGCACGCAACGATCACGTGAACAGCCAACCGCCATCAGAAGGGTACGATATCACACAGCCGCACACATCGATCCACGACGACGCAACGACGATGATAAGCGACACCCACACGATCACACCGACGGGTATAAAAGGCGAGCCGTGACCAGCATCCATAGGCATTCGAGCATTGGCATCGGAGCATCCAACATCTGGAACTCAGGAACGATCCTCGAAACGCCCTAGCGACTGCATCGTGTGCGTACAGTATATGGACCGCACGGACAGTACTAATCTTTGACATTATTAAAATCAGCTATAGTGACTGCATCGTGTACGTACAACATCTGGACCGCACGGACAGCACTACTATTTACAAATTATCATTCTTAATTGTTCATTGTCTTAAATTATACGCTCCACTGTGTTCTTACTGCGAACTCCACTTACTCCGACGTGACCACCATCCCTTCTCGTTACACTTTGGACTTTTTTCATTGGGGTTACATTAAATCGCTGGTGGGCCAAAAAGCCAGCAACGTTAGAAGAGCTGCAGGCCAACATCGAACGCATAATTCCTGGTATTTCGTGTCAGCACTTCCGCGGCGGACATATGAACGATATTGTATTCCATAAATAATGGCATCAATTGTACTTTCATTTGAAATAAAAATCATTTCCATAATTAACCCACAAGTCTTTTAATTGAAAAAAAAATGCGTCGCTCTTAATTAAAAACCCTTCACACTTTGAAGGTAAATTTCTGGCTCGGTGAACCAATTTTATCTGTTTTACATCAACGAAATCACCATCTTAAAAATATTTTGCAAGTTTGTCGCAACAGGATACCATTCGCATTTCTAAAGCTAAAACTCTCATCCAAAATGTAAGACAATTTTCTTCTTAAACTGAATTCATGCTACAAAGAAGAATCAGATTGTTGATGTCATTGGCTATGTGTAAGCCGTTTAACTAAAAGGCAATTTAACTAAATCGTTTTAGTGCTAGTACTTGTTCGTTGTGTGTTTATACCGACCAAACGGTGAGGTACTAAATAGGTGTATGTCAGTTGTTGGTTAGTGACTTTGGTTTAGGAAATGTCAAGAGGCAGTAGCCTCTCAATAAAAACGCGTTTATATCGCTATAATCACAGGATGTAACGAATGTTTATTTAACACATAAAATACAACTTTCACCAACAGCACCATTAGCGAAGACAGCAACACCATCTAGTCCCAATTTGTCAGTCCAGGTCTGCATCCCAAGTGGAGGTAAAACTAGTACCAAAACTAACTAATGCGATATATTTATACCGTCGTGAGTTAGCTCGAATTAGTAAATACTCGAAGATAGTTCCGCGGCATAAACGAGGCCACTGTACATTCCATATGGAATCTTGAGCAGGAACATGTTCAACAGGAAAGAAATATTTTTATACCCTAGACTTTCTAAGTATATATGTAGGGTATATTGTTTTTGTCACGACGAAAATATGTAACACCTTAAAAGAGGCTCCGGAGGTATAGGAATGTATACACATAAATGATCAGGGTCACCTTCTGATTCGACTTAGCCATGTCTGTCTGTCTGTCCGTCTGTCTGTCTGTTCGCCTGTCTATCCCTTCGCTCGATAGCTTTCGACAGAACAAAGCTAGAGCCATGCAATTTTGTTTGCAGTATGATCTAGTTAATTGGTATTGAAAATGGCCATGATCATGTCAAGAGATCGTCTGCCTCCCCTACATATGTAAAATAATTAAATGTAGCTATAACTCCCGATTTAATAAACGTGAAAAGCTCTGGCTTCGGTAAATGGCTTGAGAGAGTAATTTAATACTCTCCTGGAAGAATAAAATCGACCAGGTGAAAACTAACGGAACTTTTCTTGCAAAGAGCCCCGTACTACCTTATTTTTCATATTTTTTGTCAATAACTATTGAACCATTTGACGTAGGCACCTGATTTTTGGGATGGAACATTCAAATTTAAGTCAACCTCAACGACAATTTAAAAAAAAAATGAAATATTCCTTTAACTACGATAACTTTCAATATAATGACACTAGCGAGTTGGACAGTTGGTAAATCTAACAAATTGAAATTTTGGCGAAATGTTTGTAAAAGAATCCATTTCACAGATTCGTCATGATCGGAATAAAAGGACGCCTACCTCCTCTATAAAGGATATTTCAAATATATGGTAACTTCCCATAGAACGGAACTAGCGACTTAAAATTTTGGTCAAATATTGTATTTGTGGTGTGGGTTAGTTAATCGATTTTAGGAATGGAATCTCCCCCATAAAGTTGTGATAAAAAGGACTCACCCGTCTCAAATGGCGCCCACGTTCCCTACAAACGTTCCTCCTTCGTGGTTTCATCGTCTAACTTCTACTCAATCCAGTCATACAGGAAATAAAATTTCAATCCATATGGCTGTTGCATGTTTTAAGTTTTGGTGTCATCGCTAGGTCTGCAGAAATCTAGGTTACATACGCTTCGGACTCCAGATCGAAGCGAAGCTTTTTTTTTTTTTAATCCGAACGGAATGAACAAGGTTGTGTGCGCGGGGCCTCTACAGACACCGCGCCGAGGGCAACCGCCCGGTGCGCCCCCTCGCGACGACACTGTCTGTCGAATCAAATATGTGTGTTTGGCATGTTTTTTTTTTCGATTTAACCGAAAATACAAGATTATTGCTCACACCAGTCGTTTTAAATTACATACTCAATTGCCCTAACCCCTTGTGGGGCATAGCGCGTCAACTGTTCCATGTGGCCCAGCTGATGTTTCGTTGGCATAACTGGTTTCAGAGATTGCAGTTCCCAGCATGCGCCTCGAGCACATCCATGGCCACGAACGTCGTCGCGGACGGGATTCGAACCCGAAACGCCGGTAGTCAAACATGAGACTAATGCCTCAACACACTGCGCTACCGGTCGCCCAAAAATGCTCGTTATACCCTTCATGGATGTGATAGGGTATATTGACTTTGTCATGAAGTTTGCAACGCACAGAAGGAAGCATCTCCAACCATATAAATCATATATATTCTTGGTCTGTATGACGAAACGAGTCGATTAAGCTTTGTTCGTCTGTCCGTCTGTCCGTCTGTTCGTCTGTTTCTATGCAAAATAGTCCCTCAGTTTTAAAGCTATCGAGCTGAAATTTTGTACACAGCCTTCTTTTTACTGTACGCTTTACATATGTCAGAACCAATGGGATCGGACCACTACGTCACATAGCTGCCATAGGAACGACCAGTCAAAAAATTCGTCTTTGTGAGAAAAACTTTTTTATTTCTAAGGATATCATTTTCAAATTTCACACTTATAAATGATATCTTTAGTCAAATTATATTGCTGAATTTGATTGAAATTGGGCTACTCTATCATATAGCTGTCATAGGAACGACCGCTCCAAAAACAAGTTTTTGTTAGGATTTTTTTTTTATTTCTGAAGATATCTTTACCGATACGATTTCATACTATTCAATGTCGCGCTCGGTGGCCGTGATCGTTCGGTCACCGCTCTACGATACTAATCTAGAGCTCGGAGATTAAATCTCGGCGCGATCAAAAACTGCCTGTGAGTACTAATAGAACTCTTACAGTGCTCGGGGCTTGTCAGTATAAAGACGGCGCGGATAGGAGATGCATGCTAGTAACTGCATTTCCGAAAAGTAGATATGCTATTGAAACGTTCCGCAAGGCTCCCACATAGGTCCCTTATTATTTTTAATTTTTATCAATGATATAGTTAACGTTTTCCAGAATGTTGAATTTTTACTTTTTTCAGATGACTGCAAAATCTTTAAAAAAAATAACCTGTAACGATGACATCCTAATTCTGCAATCTAATTTAAATAACTTCTTCAACTATTGTACCTGGAATAATTTAGAGATTAACCTATCAAAATGTCAATTCATTGTATTTAATCGAAGTAGAACTTATTTTCATTACACTTATTCCATCGATAATGTTCCGCTTACGCAAGTTAACTCAATTAATGACCTTGGAGTACTCTTTGACTCAACTTCAAATTTCTGTGAACATATTATGGATATTTCCGAACAAGCCCGTCGAATGCTAGGTTTTATAATTAGAAATTCTTCCGAGTTCCGTAACATACATGCACTTAAATCATTATATTTTTCACTGGTCAGGAGTAAATTAGAGTACATGTCTTTTGTATGGAATCCATTTTATAAATCTCACAGCAATACTATTGAAAAAGTTCAGCACAAATTTCTAAGATATACCTATATGGCATATAAAATGCATATTCCATTTGAGAATATTAATTATTCTTGTATTCAGTCAACATTAAATATTAACACCCTTGAAGCTAGAAGAAGTTATTATGATGCAATTTTTGTATTTAATTTAGTTAATGGTATAATTGATGCCCCTGACATACTTCAAGAAATCCCTTTTAAAGTCGCAACTAGAAACACAAGGCATCATGGACGTTTTTGTCTACCTACATTCCGAACTATGAGTCAAACTCGCCTATGGAAAGATTGAAAGCTATTGGAAATCTGGTTTCTAATCATTTGGACTTATTCAATTCGAATAAAGATATGTTGAAAAAAATCTTACTAGATTTATTTGAGTGATTTTCTCTTAATTTTGTTTACTAGTAATTTAAGCGTTTACTTTGAATTTTAAATATTGAATTGTTACTTAATAATAATAGTTAATTATAATATGTTTACCTAGTATATTCACTATAAGACAGCCATTTTTTATGTTTTTATATATAAAGGACACTTGTCCGTTTACTATTAAATAAATAAATAAATAAATATTGACAGACATATCACGTCCCTAAATTTGGTTGAAATCGGCCCACTATTTCATACACCTCTCATAGGAACAATGAAATCGGAACAAGTTTTAGTACTAATTTCAGAGTGGTAAATGCACCATAGGTCACAACGAAGGTATGATACCCTTCACGCTTCGCGTGAAGGCTAGCTTGTTTTAAAATGCATGCGCTCAAAAAAAAAACTTGAAATTGCGGCCATATGCCCATGTGCAGATGTTCATAGCTAAGAAGTGAGACAACTGCACCCATATCCTGAAGCTAATCAAATGTTTCACAGTTCATATGCATAGACTCGGTCGTACGTTTATTTTCGACCCTTTGTACCAAAAATTCAATTATCTTTCTCCCTTCCCAGCCGCCATTTACTATACAGACAATAACAAAACAGCGACTTAGAATCGAATTGACCTTCTATAAATTGGTTGCTTATCATGCTCAGACCCCATAAAAGCCACCCTTTTACACTCTTCTCTTGCCGACCTTGTTCATTCATCTCAGGCTTTTGAGATGAACAACGTTTTTCTTTAAATTTACCCTATAAACTACCCCAGAGTACAAGCAATAATGCTACGCAAAAAAAAGATTCGTATCCAGTAAACAGAGTCTGAGCTCGTATATAGCATGAAATCTAATAAAAAGCCGAAAATCTGGAACATTGCAAGGACATATTCGTATAGTATAGTTGCACAGAGCCGATGATAGTTTATACTCGTATACTATGTATCTGTACACATACGTTGAACGTAAAGTTACTCTAAAGTTTTCTGAACACGGCACAACAACAAAAAATGCAATGAAAAGGGGTTGTCCTTTTAGAAACAACGGAACACCCCTTTAGGAAAATATTGTGCTCAGTTAGAAGTAGCAGCTTCGGCTTAGAGCATGAAAAATTTAAAGACGATAACAGAAAGTTGTCGTGAATCATCAGGCGTCCTGGTTTGTACTTGTATACCTACCGAAGTAAGTGCCATAATCTCATTTTAAAGGACATGCGATATCTAAAACCAGAGGCTGTTGCAACAAGAGGCAACGAGTTAGGTAAAAATATGATGTTGCTTCCTTATCCTCCGGCACTATACGGTTAGCACAAAACAAAAAATAAAAACACGTAGGACGATTTAAGGAACACAACAGAGCCTTGGTTCTCCCGTGGCTACAATATATTTTCTACTGATTTTCTTCGAAGCACTAGAGTACTGACTAGCCCGCGAGACGCGTTTTTAAAGGTAATAGTGAAGATAAAGATGAAATATTTGACGGAGCAACATTAGATATCATTTTAGATAAATACTGTCGCCTGTACACGGAAAAGTTTCCCGTTTTATGTAGCTATAGTGAAGAGGGTAAGTAATGGAAATTGTGAAAAGTAATTGAGGGCAAGTGCTTTGCTCCAGAGACGGAGAGAGAGAAAAAGTGTATGGCGAAATTATGTGCTAAAAGTAGCAGTCAAGTCAGTAAATAGAAATGCTTCGTAGAATGTATTGCTTCTCCTCGATAGAGGGTTCAAAAACCGGCCAGAATTTTGATCTTAGAGAAAATGAGCCCAAAGAACAAAGCCCCTGACTAATGGATGAAATTAATGTTGACTTGATCATTTCTCTTCACCATTACTATAATTTGTATTTTCATACTTTTCCACCCTAATAATTCAAAAATCTGGTCACCTATTCTACTTATTAACTCCCTCCCAAATTTAAGACCCTCTCAATATACCCGCAAGTCATACACATCTTGAAGCAAAAGTCAGAAAAGACCAACAATCAGACACTGAATAAATGTGAAAATGGTACTGTTTGTTGTGCACCCTCCAAGCGTACAATTAATCACCCTCCTAACCACCGAGAAATTTATCCTTTGGCATGCGGTTATCTATTGTCCTGATGTGTTCTCTTGTTTAGTGCATAAAGTATAGTGCATATAGTGTATAGGCAAAATATTATCTTTGGCGCTTTGGCAGAAAAAAGGATAAATTACCTCCAAATAATGTTGCCATCTGTCCAAAAATACATTACTCCAGGGATCAATTAATATGCCATGTCTCCGGGGTTTTGTGTTGTAGTTGTAGGTACTATAGTAAAAGGAAGGACATTTCGACCCCGACATTATTTTTGACCTCGTTCAGTCCTTACGGCTAATGAACAGTGATGAATTCAACTTGCCATGCGGATAAACTCAGATTCAAGTCGAGACGGGACACAGCACCCTGTGTTCGTTCGTAAAACGGAGTGAACATTAAACATGAAAGGTGACATTATTTGAAATCAGAAAGGGTGGGTGGGGTTGACGTTTGAATTTGAGCGATGGTATACAGTTGTAAAAATGAGACGAAACTATTTCGGGTTCAGATCAGTTTTTGGTTGAAATTTAGTCCAGGATATGATTAATCTTATTTTTGTGAGACAACCACAATGGAAATCGGCTCCAAGACAACTGATTTCTTCGGTTTCGAGAGTCACCCAGTACTCCTCCCACTTCTTGGCACTAAATCAGTTCAGTGTCCCAAAGAGCCTCGTCGAAAGTCCAATTCATAGAAACCTTTCCTCAATACTATCGTATTGCCGTCATCAAGGAAGTACCCGAACCCCCGAGTTTGCCAAAAGAACATTCATATCTCGCGTTCGGGATGTCCATTGAGTCACGTGACTAATGCATTTTACCAAATGTCTGGGAAGTGCATTTCTCGGCCCTGTATGCAAGGAACAAACATCTGACACCAAATGTTTCGCATCATGGGGCAAAATTGAGTTTCGATGTTCAATTTTTGCTTCATCCGGCCACCTTCGTCTCTATTGCATTTACTGCAGCTCCAACTACACCCTTGCCAGAGAATGCGAAATTTTCAAGGGTGACACATTCGGGATTGAATTCGTTATTGAACTTCACGAGCACGTGTTAGACCTCAATACCTCACGATACAGGGTCGAGATGGCAAAAGTTCCTTTTGAATATTCCGTCAGGGGTGAATGCGTCACGGGTGACACGATTCGATTCGCTTCGGACAATACAAAAGGCCTCCGTAATTGACTTAGAAAGACGCAAACTATGATTGGTTCAGAGTCAGGACACCGACGCGATGAGAAAAAAGATAAATTTAGCATTGAATTCGCTTATCGATAGATAGACACCAGAAGCCCTTACAATGGGATGGGTGTGAGACTAGGAAAAATGTCGGAGACACGTTCCAACTGAGAGAAATGGCTTGCGTAGATGCTGAAGCCTGGAGCGGACAATATGTTCGGGAAAACGTGCCAGACTTGACGAACGCTTCGGGGGTAGTAGTCACGTTATAGATAATGCGAAAAGTCTCTCATAGTTTTATTGTTCTTCACGAAAAGTTTTTGGTATTTAAGTTGATTGGCCATCAGCCATGGCGTTGATGTTTTCCATCAAAATTACGTTAATTGGTGTGTGGGCTTTTCTGATTAAGTTGGTATATGCTGTAATTAGCTAGAAGACGAAAATGTTGATGAAACATTGACATTCAAGGCTTGTATGTTTACTTAGTTGCATAAGAAGGCTGAATCGAACTGATTATTTATCCCCGGGAAACATGCTTATGTCATGTTATGTTTTATTATGTAATTTATGTGAGACCAATATTCGTGGTATTGCTTGTTACACCGTGTCCGCGGTCTTACGACCGTCCGACCAACTATTGGAGAAGGGTCGCGGGCGCCACGTACTTAATATTTTTGACCGCCAGTGTGGTTCTTTTCCGCGAAAAAGTACGAATCCGCGGAAAGGAGTGTTGCTTCACTGTGACCACCGACACGGAATATACTGTCAAAGCTTATTGCTCGAGAAAATCCAAAGCGCGTCATATACGATTTTTACTATATTTATTACTGAATCCAAATATTAAGTTAACGAAACGCAAATGAGACGACCGGTCGTAAATAATTAAAGGACTTACCCTAGAAATTAAACACTATCTTAACACAATCCTAAACTTACTCACTGTCAAACCCACTACTTATGACGATGCCAATTTCCGCTCATACGTAGTCCGCACACTATCCGTTCTTTGCCTAGCGTCTGCTATTGATTCGATTCGTCGTCGACGCGTCACAACGTTTTCAAGGCGGTTCCTCACTCGGCTATTTGTCTCCCACACACTCTCCGTTCCTTTTCTAATGTCTGCTATCCATTCGTCACCGACGCGTCGCAACGTCTTCAAGCCGGTTCTTCACTCTGCTAATTGTCTCCTTGAGCTCCACGATCATCCACCAATCATTCGAACCAATCGCCGATATTCTTTAGTCCACAAAGAAAAATTAGACAAAGAGAGAGCGTTAGTCTCCAATTATTATCATTTCCCCTTTTCGGGAATAAGGACACCCACCTTTAGTTCACAAAGAAAAATTAGACAAAGAGGGGTCCCGTTTGATTTCCATCGCATCGGGTCAACGGATAATTGCGTGTATCAGTTACCCGCGCAATACTAGAATCCCACTCATTAGTACGTCAACCGGTGCTGGTAAAGCAGTTCACGTCAATTTGACAATTCGCGAAGCAAAGTTTGTGATATTGTGATAGTAATATTTAGATAGATAGATATACAAATACGAGCTACTTTCCCAGCAGGAAGGCACTGCGACCATAAAGATCTATTGTGCCGTAGCTCATTAATCCAAAAGACCGTCCACCCTTCTAATAAAGGGCAGTAAGTCTTTAGCAGGAATCAACCTGAATTCTGCAGTGCTGATAGTAGCCTGCCCGAGGAGTGACATCCTAAAACGCGCGATGGCGGGACATTCGCACAAGATGTGCTTGGTCGTTTCCACGTCTTCCAGACAAAGACGGCATTCAGTCTCGCTTGACAGACCCATCTTAGTAATATTTAACTTCTGTGTCGACGGTAGATTCCGGTTGTGCGCGTGAATTGACGAGGAACGAGAGGACAGTGAGAATCAGATAAGTATTTTTAGGGTTTTGTAGTAAAAACAAAACCCTTATGAAATCGGTAAAATGTCTGTCTGTCCGTATGTCTGTCTGTCCATCTCTCCATGGAATATCTCACGAACGGCTGAAGCTACATACATGAAATTTTGTAGGAGTGTGTGGAATTACTATAATTCGCCGGAGAAAGCGAATCGTCGTAATAGGTCAACTTTAAGGGGAGGTCCCCATAGAGGGGAAATGAAGGTCGAAATTTTTTTTCATTTAGTACAGGCAAGTGGGATATCATAAGAAAGGTACCGTCGGGTACATTCCATTTCTGGATTTTTTTTAAATTTGAAAAAACGGGAAAAGAGGGAGAGGGGAAAATTTCGAGACCGATATAGCTAGAAATATGAAAATTTACAGAAAAGCGGCATTTTACAAGCGTAGAAAACCTAGATTAATAGAATTTTTAAATCTCATCAGAAAAGGTTAATAATAGTACATTTCTATAGTTGCAGTTAGGACACCCCTGCATCCCTTAAGCGCACCCGAGGTCAAAAATATTGATGGCCAATGATAACCAACATCATAGGCAATAATATCTCTAAGTTTCATTACAATCACATAATATTTAATAATAGTACCTTCATTCAAATTTTGACATTTTGACACCATCCATACAAAAAATGCACATAACCGGCCTCTGCTACGTACTATGAGTACTGCATACTTGAATATTGTTTATTGTTTTTCATAAAGTGAATTGGAGTTTATCATTTCTGAAAGGGTAAAGACTGGTGGGATAGGAGTGTGAGGGGAGAGAAGTGGATTGGGGAGGTAGGTGGTAGGAAATGAAGATCAATACTTTTTTTTCATCTGGTATAGGCAAGTGGGGTATAATGAGAAAGGTACTACCGAGTACATTCCATTTTTTGCGTTTTCATCAAATTTGAAGAAAGGGGAAAAGAGGTAAGGGGGAGATTATGAGATCATAATTTGTCCCACCCGCTTACCATTTCGAGACCGTTACACTTAAAAATTTGAAAACACACAGGAAGGTGGCTTTCAACTAACACAAAAAGCAAAAAAGTTATGGAATTTTGATATCTTCTCAAAATACAATAGGTTAATAATAGTATATTTCTATAGTTACAGTTAGCACATTACTGCATTTCTCAAACTCATCCGAGGTTGAAAATATTGATGGCTAACGATAATCAACACCATGTGCAATAATGTTTCCAAGTTGCGTAATAATTACGTAATATTTAATAGTAGTATATTCATTTAGATTTGGCCATTTTGATATCATAAATACAAAAAATGCACATAACAGGTCTTTTCCCAACTAACAATTTTGTTCTTATAGAGATCTTCAAGGATTTTATAAGAACTACATTTAGTTTCAGCTAAGACTTATTGACTTGCAAATTGTTCTGATAGAAATCTTAAAGTGGCGTATGAAATTATAAGTATAAAGTATTTTAAGAATTCTTCAAGTCTTCTTGACAGCTCTAACTAGAGAACTTATCAGAAAGTGATTTACAGTAATCTGCTACACATACATAGATCACCTTTTAGAATCTTAACTAAGAGACAAAGATTTCTATTGGTTTCCAGTAAGTAAATTTTGTGCTTATTGTAGCATTAAGTGGAATTCATGATACTTTTGGAAGTTCTCTATAAAAATACGAATGGAGTTGAAATTCATACTTGTATTATTGGTCTGATGCACTTTTTCGCAGTGGATTTTGTCGATTTGATAGTCAAATTTTCTCTGCGAAAGAAATTTTTCTGATCAAATGCTGTACAAAACTCCCAAAAAAAACGAATCCCTCTCGAAATTTAGCATACATGTACATTTAATGTTCATCATGAATTAAATGTACTTTTTGCATAGTAGCTAATAGTGGCCTAAAATGCATTAAACACGTTCTTATTTGCTTGTCAGACCCTAAGAAATACATTTAAAATGAAAATATCCAAAGTCACCAAAGTATTGAAGAAATTAATTTCTGGCGCAATAATTGCTATAACCAAACAGTCGAAAAAGATGGCGGTTCTCTCAAGCTCTATTTTAAAGAACTTATAAGTGTTTAGTTTAGTTTGTTGCTCCCATAAGTAAATTATAATAACTTCTTCCTCTTAAACTTTTCTTCAAAATTGCAGTTAAACTATATCTTTCCCTACAACCTTCGCCTGACTTCTTTAAGTACCAGAGTGTATAGCTTTCTCATTTGAAGCCGTTCTACTCATCTCTATTTAATCTAAAATATTACAACCCTGAAACAGGAATATTTTCTTGATCAAGCTTATTATACAAGCAGTACGAGAGTTGACAAACGGCAATTATTTCCTATAATGGTTTAGTTAGACCTACACTGCATTAACACTTAGAATGGTCTAAAGCAAAAACTTTAAGAGGATCTTTTCTAATAACACACTTGCAAAAATTACTTTTAAGGCTATAATCTGAACAAAATGCCTTTAAAGTTTTCATCGAGCTTCCAATCTGTACTAAAGACTTTTTACACGTCTTTTCTTTTAAAAGTTACAACAGATTCAGGTATTAGTTTTACTTTTTAGCAGAATGCCTAATAAATATCTTTAACGTAATATTTCGTCCCGAAAGGTTTAATACCGATATTATAAGAGTTTTGGCTCTCACCTCAAGAGCAAATTGTTAGTTGGGTTGTACTACATACTAGTACTACGAGTACAACATACTTGCATATTGTTTTCCGTAGAGCGATTTGGAGTTAACCATTTTCCAAAGGGTAAAGATTGCTGGGAGAGGAGGGAGGTATGCTGGTCGCAGACTCTACTTTCTATAATTATTAAAACAATTTATTTTCAATATTTTTTACTTAAGCTCGCAATACCGTCTTAACATGAATGGTTAAGCAAGAGTAGGACAGTTCATCTCCTATTGGCATGGGACACTACAAAACTCTCGGATTGCGGGCGTAGCCCTCTATTTTCCGGTTTCATTAAGTATTATATCCGTGAACAAGAGACTTAGTGGTATTTTTCTCTGCTTTTAGGAACTGGTCACCGGCTTCCGAAATATCCTCCGCAAGGTATTCGTAAGTATACCGCCACCCCCTAAATGCCACCGTAAATAATCTATCAATTTCTTACAGATATCTTGTCACGCTTTGGATCCGTGACACGCTTTGAACATAAATCATATTCACAGTAAACCTTCTTTCAAAACAAATGGATATTGTGACTATATGGAGTATCATGCTGGGTTTAGTACAATATATTTTATTAACATGTACTCAGTCATTTTCAACCATCGCCAAATTGAGGATCAATTCGCCGGTTCGTGGATTCCGTTGTGTGTTAATTACCTTAACTACTCCAGGGGTTTGGATGCGCCAACACCTCTAGCATACCAATGCCGATAAGATCTCCCGTTTTGTCACTGGTAGGCGGCTAAATGGGGAAGCAGGAGGTGCATGCTGGCAACTGCATTCTCCGAAACTGGTTTATGCCACCGAAACGTCATCTGGGTCACATAGAGCAGTTTTCGAGCTATACCCCACAAGGTATTATGGCAAATGAGTAAATAGGGCCAAACTGGTGTAACGGTTTTTTAATATCTGAGCTAAAGCAGGTCCGAATGGTGGATTATCCTCGATGGGGAAGCCAAGAAAAACATACCGCTAGCCCATTTAATCTTTTTTTCACCCCAACATTGCTTACGCGTTTTTCAACCCCAATAATGTCTGCTTGCTTCACACCATCTAGACTTCAGTGGTCCACTTTTGAAGTAATACCGGTACCTCCCGGATTTGAATGTCGCCACGCCGAATTCCCCCTATTCAATTTCTCCGTGCTATGCGGTTTCGTACAAATAAAAGCACTCTTCAAGTCCTTTATCTTCGCAGCTATCCTTGCGCAAGACGACCACGAAAGTGTGAGAATTCTACTAGTGTAGGCCGTGCAGGCGTGACTTTACTTCAAAGCCACCATTGAGGTCTAGATGGTGTGAAGCAAGTAGACATTATTGGGGTTGAAAAACGCGTAAGCAATGTTGTGGTGAAAAAAGATTAAATGGGCGACAAAAGGAGAAATGCTTTGGCTTAATATTACTCCCCGCACCACACGGGGAAGACAACACAAACATCCATGGCCACGAACGTCGTCGTGGATGGAATGTTTTACTCTATGGATTGCACAATGATCCGCAAAATTTGGTGTTCGTAGATTTTAAACTGATCAAATATTACAACACAGGTGAATCCTCGTTGCCACTATTAGCATAGTGGGATGTTGTAGCTCTTAGGGACATGATCTCTTGGCATAAAATGCCTCAATCGTCCTTGCCTGCATTTCTGAAAAAGAAGTAAGCATTGCCTATCAAAGCTAAAATTCGAGCCTATTAGAATTTGAGATTCAACATCGAAATGAAGTGATTCTCACTCCAAACTCGACTAGCCTCGAAGGCGATATCTGATGATGTGATGTCTGATTGTCTTTTTTTTTAATCTTTGAATGAATCAGATCCAATTTAACGTTAGGCTCCCACCGCCGCTGTAGTACTGCTCAAAAGGATCGAACACTCTCTGCTCCAGACATTCTACTAGAGCCTACTTCTTCATGGGGCATGTGCGGATTCAAAATGGGGTACTTGGAAAACTCATAAATATTAGTTTTCGAGGGATTTTTTAAGGGATCTTTTTGAGACGCCATATTCTGGAAAACAGAGCAGATTTTTTTGTAACACAACTGCAGTTTGGTCTATTTGGGGACTCTGCTAATACCTAGAGCTTGGAGACGGATATTACAATTTTTGATTTTCTTAACTGCCCCATACAAAAGCTTCACTTTGAATCCGCATATCCTAAATGGAACAGATTTTTTGAAAAAAAAAAAAAACTCTGATTTGGTCGGTTTGGGAACCCTGTTAATAATATATAAATAACTAAAACCGTGGACACGGAAACTAAACTCCTGCCAGATATCACTACAATGAGATTGATGCCATTTCTCGATTTCGGTCGCCGATAATGTCAACCCAATGGGAGACCCTTTCCTGGCTGATTAATAGGATATGCATGCCAGCCTTATAAAATAATAGTTGTGACGCTCTATGTCCCGCAATGGGTTACTCCCTTCTTCAGTACATTTGCTACCCCAAGTGTACTAAAGAAGGGAGTGAGACGCTCTCGAAATGCCGGTATTTACCTGGAATAAAAATATATTGTAGTGAGGAGAGCTACTGTTTTCATCACTTAAGCGTGTGTTTGAGAATTTTCTTCAAACGGCTTGAAGAAACAGCAAAACTGATCAAGCAAAGTAAACTTGAAGGAAGTATAGCTTCAGAATGGAAAGGTATACCAAGAAAAACAATCAAATGCACAGTCTTTATAAATTGTCATTCTAGATATAAATGACTTCCCACACATAACTGTTAACATACCGTTTATGATTGAATGCCTTTATTGAAATTAAATTACAGTTTGTCATCAAATGAACACTCGAACATCAACATGACCATAATATTGCTAAATCACTACATTTAGCGAGCTCAATCTGAAACAAAAGAAACATTATCCAATCGCTGTATCTGTATCTTCATCTCCCGATACGTTTATGTCCCTTTATTAAGTTATTGGGTCGTAAATTGTTAACACAACATCTTCCATTTTATGAATTATCCATTTGACCTAGAAACGATCCAGCAAGACGTCATATGTTCCGCCTGCATTATTGGAAGTTATTGTCGTCCTGCCCGATCCTCCTGTCTCCGAACAATATGATGTCATAAAATGAAATCGCTCAGATTTCTAATGCTGTTCGCTGGTGGAATCAAAAGAATTGCTATTCCATAAATTAAGCCCCAAGCATACGGTGACTGTCCCGCGGTACCGAAGAAAGAGAGAGGGGGACTAAATTTGCAATCTTTAGAACTTTTGTTGCGGGTATAAGCTCATAACTTAGAAAGGGCAGCAAATACCGTAACATTAAAACCAACGTGAAGTGCTTACTGCCTATAACGAGCCAAACAGGACAGAAGAGCAAGACTTGAAACATACGTGCATGACCAAAGAGCAGTTCCGCCATCATAAATAAAAAGATTTTGCCTCTTTTACGGATGCCACCACCACGGTGTGTCTAGCGAAAGTACAACTGTTGGACGAGGAAGGCTTTGGGTTCTCGAAAAAATATGAATTCAATTCGGAGCATTTTCGATATCATATTAGGCATGTTCGTATCACCAGGTCTCGGATATATTACCCTGCAGAACGACTGACCGGTTTCTGATCAAGGTATGGGTTCTCAACGGATCAAAGTTGAAAGTGAATTGTTTGAGCGTTAACTGGTTTCTCGACAATTCGCCCCTATCTATTTGTTCACAGTTTGGCCGCCTATTTGTATACGAACTGTTTGAATTCGCTTGTCGTAGATCCGTGGCGATCGATTCACCTTAGATTTGAGACCGAGTCAAACGAACACGGCTATTATGTTACTGG
Organism: Chloromyia formosa; assembly: GCA_964017055.1. Classification (NCBI taxonomy): domain Eukaryota; kingdom Metazoa; phylum Arthropoda; class Insecta; order Diptera; family Stratiomyidae; genus Chloromyia; species Chloromyia formosa. The sequence goes on along the minus strand of OZ024813.1, from coordinate 97,065,827 downwards.
GTGTACCTACCTAGGGTTTCCTAGGTATTACTATAAAGCTGATTTATTTTATACATATATCCTTAGCTGACGGTGGACGTCCATAGGTAAAAAGGATATCAGAAGATATTCCATCCATAATGCACCAAATTTGTCTCATCCATAATTTTATTTTCTGTAAAATTATCCTATAGCTTCTCTGGAACATCAGCAATCAAACTCCTCGTCCATAGGATGTCCCCAACCAATCTCACTGTCACAGGCGACATGACCGCGCGAGCGACCTTCCTGAGGACACGTCATACTGTATTTCTTAACAAAATTTATAGCTGCAGGAAATCATTCAAGTAGATGCTTGGGCGAAAGAGATTGTTATTCATGCAAGACATCGTGAAGGATATAAAAATTTCATAAAAGACTAGCGCGTTGTGCATTAAGGCATGCACAATATAGGTATGGTCATTCTCGTCGTCGTCATCGTCGTAGTACCGCTACGTTGTTGATGCTTCGGATCGGCCAAAAATGCCACGAAGGAATCCCATTAGTTCCATTAGCTGCGAGAGTAGTTACCATGTCTCCATTAGCTATGGCATTCATGACACTAAATGTCTCGGAAGAAGTAATGTTTAAAGTCCGACATTTTTATGAATTACATTTTAATGGTTTGTATGCTTTACGTGAATTTACCTCATAATTTTTGCATTCTGTCTGAAAGTTTGAATAGGGTGAATGCGGTGCGACGAACGAAAAAGGGTCATCGTTTTGGGGGAACAATGGGTACATTTGGAGAAGTGACAGTGTCGTGTGTTACTATAGAGCCGCCCTAACATAAGATGAAAAGTAGTGATTTCATTATTTTGAAAGTTGTTTGAAGCATTTGTTTCTTACTACAGTATTCTGGATAACAAAGCTTGAGGAACGAAGTACCTCCTTCAAAATGGTGTCATAATATTCGCCCACCCCTGTAAGCACTCCTGACCAATTTAATTGACGTTTTATTAGCATATATGTAACTGGTTTAGTCCCAAGCATGTTGCTAGCCTACACCTCATGCCCATTTAGACACATTGTATGTCACCCGTTGAGCTGTAACTGATCCGGACATCAGCTTCGACCAGGACAATCTGTCGATTTTTATCTTACTACTAACTCTTCATTATACTAGAACCTGTAGTCGCGGTTTACCAATTTAACTATGAAGATCCTCCCGCAATCCGAGGGTTTTGTAGCAATCGCTTATTTTGGTACATAAATATCGGCTCTTTGCTCTTCTTCATACCACTCAGATGGATAAAAAAAAAACGTAATTAAAATGTCTTACCCACTTACATTTTACATGCCAATTCATACTACATGATTGTAACGAAACTTAGAACATATTATTGCCTAAGGTGTTGGTTATCGTTGGCCATCAGTTCTTTTGACCTCGAACGTGTTTAAACCATGCAAAGGTGTGCGAACTGTAACTATAGAAATACACTATTATTGACCTATTCTGAGAAGATATACAGATTCCATTATTTTCCATTTTATTTGCTATTCGGATCCCACCTTCCTATAAGTTTTCATAATTCTATGTATAACAGTCTCGAAATGCCAGGGGATGAGGGCGAATTACGAACTAATATTTTCTCCTCCCCCACTGTTCCCCTTTCTACAAATTTGAAGGCAATGCGAACAAATGGAATGTACTCAACATTATCTTTCTCGCGACACCTCACTTGCCTATACCAGGCGATAAAAAAATTTACCTTCTTTTCGCCTCTATGTGGACCCCTCCACACCCTCCCCCCCCCCCCCCCCCCCTTCCACCCGGCAAAGTTGGCCAATTACTACGCAGCGCCCCCAACCAATCTTTACCATTTCAAAAATGATTAATTCAATAACTCCCAATTCGCACTACGAAAAACAACATGAAAGTATCCGTACTCAGTCACACCTATGAGGCCGGTAGGTGTATTTTTTGTTTGGATAAATGCCTAAAAAATGCCTAATTTTAAATGAATGTACTATAATTAAATATTACGTGATTGTAATGAAACTTACAGATATTTTTTCCAATGATGGTGGTTATCGTTGGTCATCAATATTTTTGACCTCGGGTATGCTTAAGGGGTGCAGGGGTGTGGTAACTGCAACTATAGAAATGTACTATTATTAACCTTTTTTGATGAGAAATCAAAATTCTACGATTTTCGGTTTTCTATGCTAGTAAAATGCCGCTTCCCTGCAAATTTTCATATTTGTAAGTATAACGGTTTCGAAATGCAAGGGGGGGGGGGGGACAAACTCGGATCAAATATTTTCCACTCTACCTCTTTTCTCCTTTCATTAAATTTGTTGAAAATACCAAAAATGGAATGTACTCGGTGTTGCCTTTACCACTTGCCTATACCAGATGAAAAAAAAAAGTGTTGACCTTCATTTCCCCTCTATGGGGACCTCCCCTTAAAGTCAGTCTATTACAACGAATCGCTTTCTCCGGTGAACTATAATAATTCTAGTACATATTCCCACAAAATTTTATGTATGTAGCTTCAACCGTTCGTGAGATATTTCATGGACAGACGGACAGACATTTGACCGATTTCATAAGGGTTTTGTTTTTAATACAAAACCCTAACTAGCATTCGGCTGATTTACGGTGCATTTGCCACTTTGAAATTGGTACTTTCTAGTCGATGATAAAAATAGCGGTCATCGATTTGTGCTCTGTGGAACATAAGGAAACTTCATACCAAGTTTCGTTATGATCAAAATGCGGGAAGTGCCCGGACAAACGAACAAACGAACAAACGAACAAACGAACAAACGAACAAACGAACAAACGAACAAACGAACAAACGAACAAACGAACAAACGAACAAACGAACAAACGAACAAACGAACAAACGAACAAACGAACAAACGAACAAACGAACAAACGAACAAACGAACAAACGAACAAACGAACAAACGAACAAACGAACAAACGAACAAACGAACAAACGAACAAACGAACAAACGAACAAACGAACAAACGAACAAACGAACAAACGAACAAACGAACAAACGAACAAACGAACAAACGAACAAACGAACAAACGAACAAACGAACAAACGAACAAACGAACAAACGAACAAACGAACAAACGAACAAACGAACAAACGAACAAACGAACAAACGAACAAACGAACAAACGAACAAACGAACAAACGAACAAACGAACAAACGAACAAACGAACAAACGAACAAACGAACAAACGAACAAACGAACAAACGAACAAACGAACAAACGAACAAACGAACAAACGAACAAACGAACAAACGAACAAACGAACAAACGAACAAACGAACAAACGAACAAACGAACAAACGAACAAACGAACAAACGAACAAACGAACAAACGAACAAACGAACAAACGAACAAACGAACAAACGAACAAACGAACAAACGAACAAACGAACAAACGAACAAACGAACAAACGAACAAACGAACAAACGAACAAACGAACAAACGAACAAACGAACAAACGAACAAACGAACAAACGAACAAACGAACAAACGAACAAACGAACAAACGAACAAACGAACAAACGAACAAACGAACAAACGAACAAACGAACAAACGAACAAACGAACAAACGAACAAACGAACAAACGAACAAACGAACAAACGAACAAACGAACAAACGAACAAACGAACAAACGAACAAACGAACAAACGAACAAACGAACAAACGAACAAACGAACAAACGAACAAACGAACAAACGAACAAACGAACAAACGAACAAACGAACAAACGAACAAACGAACAAACGAACAAACGAACAAACGAACAAACGAACAAACGAACAAACGAACAAACGAACAAACGAACAAACGAACAAACGAACAAACGAACAAACGAACAAACGAACAAACGAACAAACGAACAAACGAACAAACGAACAAACGAACAAACGATCAAACGAACAAACGAACAAACGAACAAACGAACGAACGGAGGAACAAACGTACAGCATGCATTGGACTATATGGCCGTCCATATTCATATATTTTTTTATATGGGACGGGGCCAAAAATAATAAATCTCGCTACTCATTGCCTTTCCATTTTGAACCTACCTAAGAATATGTTACACGGAATTCCACCGGCCGTCCAGTCTCTTACGTTTTTCCATAAATCTAGGCCAGGCTTTCCGGGTCTTATCCGTCACTCCTTGACGCTCTGCCCAAGTTGTCCAAATAAAACCTGTAGAGATAATAACATTTATGGCGACTCAAATGAGGGTAGTGCGCTCATCCACAGCAAAAAGTTTGGACTGTCATTGGCTCACTCCACTTACTCGATTTACAAGACTTGAACCTGGATACAAGTAGTTTTTCGTTGAAACTGTATAGACATTGTTTGTAACCACCATGTCATCCTACTAAACCTGAGACGCTTAGGTGTTGGTCAGCCATTCAGGCTACAGCTATCTGCCTTTTTCCAAACTGTTTTATCGCGACGACATTGGCCGTCAGCGATTTGATACACTACCGTTACCAGGGGGCGCCCACGTGGAGGACTATGAAAAAGGTCTTTGGCCCACCAGGCGTTCTCTTGGCCTGATCATACCCATTTTCAATACCAACCAACTAGATCATACTGCCAACATTTGACCAAAATTTCAATGCTCTAGCTTCATTCTATCGAAAGTTATCATGCGAACGGACAGACAGACGGACGGACAGACTGACAGACAGGCAGACGGACAGACGCACAGACGGACAGACAGACAGACATGGCTAAATCGAATCAGGAGGTGACCCTGATCATTTATATATATACATTGTTATATCTCCGGAGCCTCCTTTAAGGTGTTACATATTTTCGTCGTGACAAAAACAATATACCCTATACTATAAGTCTAGGGTATAAAAATAATTACCTAAAAAGTACGTAAAATAAAACGTATATAGTCTAAGTTCGAGTTAAAGCTAAGTGTCACCACAAACTCTCGAACTCGAGGACGAACCTGGTACAAATGTCCTCTGACACACATACACACTTCAAATAAATGTGAAGAAAACCGGTCCACTTGTATTAGGTTCGTGTTTTCGACAGTCTGTGGTGACACTTAGGTCGTAGTTAGAGTTCTAAAGGAAATTATTTCTTTTAGCGAAGTACACATTGTTGAATAAGTTAAAGTCAATTTATAAACAAGTAAAGTAAATAAAGCTGTACCAAAGTGCAGCTTAGTGTTTATTAATTTAAACTGAAATTATCCTCTATTACACTAGCAAATATGGGTATTCTCTGGAAAGGGGTGATAAGACCAATGCACTGTGGTACTTTCAAAAGTCCTTTTGCCAGGACAAGAGGACCTATTAGGGTATGAAGTTAAATCTTTCCAATGCGGGTATCTTGCGATTTGGGGTGATGAGATTGTTGCTCTGGAGAACTATTGAAGTCATTTCGACTCCTTTGGGCAGGACAAAAGGACCTTCTTGACACTACATGCCCAATACTCAATTGCCCTAACTCCTTGTGGGGCATAGCGCGTCAACTGTTCCATGTGGCCCAGTTGACGTTTCGTTGGCATAAACTGGTTTCGGAGAATGCAGTTGCCAGCATGCACCTCCTGCACATCCATGGCCTCGAACGTCGTCGTGGACGGGATTTGAACCCGAAACGCCAGTAGTCAAACACGAGACTGATGCCCTCAACACACTGCGCTACCGGTCGCCCCAATGAAATTAAATGATTTCAGAGCAATAGGATGATGAGACTGTTGCTCTAGACATAACGCACAAGTAGGATATGAAGGATATAACAGACAACCAACAGAAAGGAAACAAATGATATAAAGGACACGAAGGATATGAAGGGGTAAAAGTACTCAAAGTCTGATTCGCTCTGGGATGCGTAGCGCACACAGTTTTGGTTCTTTGCTGACAAATTTTAATCAATCTAAATCAATGTGTTGATATCTGGAAAGCACATCGGATGGGCCAAAAGTACCCATGGTCGTGGCTACTTTTTGTTTCATTTCTATGTATGTCAATTCAAACTCCATGCTGGCATGACATCACACAATCATCGAAAGTAATCTAACCCCATGCACTGTTCATACATCTCCCACGTCCTACATCACTCGCATCTAAATGGACCAAAACCCAGTGACCATTTACGCGTATGTTTCTTAGAAGGACATCTCTGATTATTTTATTGGAACGGTGTTAATTTACTATCATCTACATGTTGGCGTTTTCAAGATTATCTCGTCTTGATTGTTTGGCACAGCAGGCGAAACTTTCTTATGTAGATTCACAAGGTTACGAGTAAATACAACGATGAATACTTTGGTCACTATAGTTTTTTGTGTTCTGCAAGAAGCCTACATACAATAGTATCTAGAGAAAGACGCCAACGTACCGGTACCTATGCCGGTTCATATCCAGAGAGGTGAATAACGAAAAGTGATAATGGATGGAGTTTTGTTCTTACGAGTTGGTCGTGAAGTTATCGTCCAACAAGGGGGGTACAAGCTGACCTAGAGATGGCTAAACGTTCGTCTAATCAACTGAATTGATCTAACACTTCCTGCGGTGCAAAGTCATGATGAATATCAGATGCATAATCGTTAACATGTGGCCCAACATTTGACGCGAGGTTCGATTGTTTTCTTTTTTTTTTCATAAATTTCCATAGACAATGGATTTGAAGAAAATGTTGCCCGATCAAAATTGTGGCTATCGTGAGGCACTGAAGTGAATCTATGCTACCTCCTCGAAGAGAAGAACGTATTTTCTTGGAGTATGTTAAAAATGCCTTTTTTAAATAGTTCAACCTTAAAAACGCCCCGCGAAAGATGGACTCTCCGTCTTTACTTTTATCCATATAAATAACTCATCATAGCAACATCCGAAATTTGCTTGGCAACTCCACCGCGACCCGTATTGGGTTCTAGTACGAAAATCTCTGAAAAAAAAACAGCCATGGTCCATCCGAACAAGAAGTGTGAAAAAACCCTGCGGCAACGAATTATAGAAAACAAATTTTTATGGTCATCGATAACATCTTTTGGGTTGTGTTCAACTCTGCAGGTGATATGACTGGTCTCGTCTTGGGCATTGTCCAATTATTGTTTTCTATCCGGCAATTTCTCAGGTGCGGTCAAAATGAATGACTAAGTGGTCAGACACATAGCCGCTCATCAATATAATCGAATCGGCGGAGATTATCATTGCGAGGTGGGCTTAAAAGCAGTGTTTGGCTTGATTTGCCGTATTCTTCTTATAATGAAACCGTGTCTCCTGAGGGTTCGCCTGGTTGTCGTCGGGTCTCGGAACAATCAAAAGCCACCCGCGTCCTGGCAGGGTTGGGGATGATAATTAAGGATTCGAGTCTCCGTCATTGTTGTCCCATTGTGGCATTCCGCTTCTTTGAATATTCATAAGTCATCCCATTTGACATAGGGACTACCAAGAAATTCACGAGACAGGACTCTATGTCTGATAAGACGTGGTGTGCTGGTGGTTCATTAATTTTGCCGACGACTGACTTGCCGCCTATATTTCGTGTGTTTCTATAACTTCACGATAACGACGGGACTTCATTCAATTTTTGCTGACTGCCGGCCAACTTCTACCGGGGAAGTTCCTTCTTGCTCGCGTCGTCGTCTTCTTAGATTTTTGGTTTTTCGGCTGTAATTGCTTAAAATATTTATGAATAGCACAAATGACGAAGTACAATTTTTCCCGAGCTTGTTCCAGCGTGAAGACGATGATGAGAATTAATTCTGCTGGCACTGTGGTGGGCAGTTAAAATTCAATTTTGAATTCATTAATATTAAATTTTCAAGTTTTGTAGTTTTGAGTTGTAAGCGAAAACCATGGTGGCAACATGATGACAATGGGTCTGCTGATTGTTGGTTTGTCTCGTTTGTGTGAGGAGGAAAGGATTGGGTTAACCTGAGGGAAATCATCTGCGGGTAAAACGGCAATTCCAATAAACACTTCAATAAGTTTCACTTAGCTATTTAAAGAAAACTACTTTTGATTTTATGGTGTGTAAACATCTTATGGCGCAGTACGGGCTAAAACCGTAGAATCTGTGGAATGCGTAAACAAATTCCTGTGTATGAACTCACAATGAGTATTCAGTGCTTTTGATGTACAATATACTACATAGCTTGCACAATGAATAAGTTCCATCAGAGGCTCAGTGGCTGAGGCGGTAGCGCGACGGGCTAGTAACCATACGGTCAGGGTTCAAGTTACCGTCGCGTGAGGAAATCGGCATTCCTTGCATAGGAGACAAAAATATTTTTTTTTTGTTAAATTTCCTGCCAGCGGTGTCGCGTCGGAATTTGAATTGCATTACTTAAATGGCGCCCAATGTAAGGTCGAAGGACAATGGGTTAACTTCTATAACCTATGCGATTTATTATGCCATAGCCTTTTTAAAAACATAAGCCCCTCCACTAACCTAATAAAGGCCAGCAAGTTCTTTGTGGGGGTACTCTTAATGATATCGGCGTTCCCGATTGCCTCTCCAAGAAACAATCAGTAGAACATCGCCGGGCATTCACAGAGGAGGTGTATAGGCGACTTTGAGCATAGCACAGACGTGGCGTCGTTGGACAGACTCATAGTGGTGAGCTGAGAGGTATCCCACGATCAAAATCAAGTACGTGGCGTCGTTAAGACTAAAAGTACAATATTTATCAACTCTTTAGACTGCTGCAGATCTAGAAGATTAGTTCATTGTTTAAGTCTTCTTTTTGTAGACCATTTCCTAACCAGTACCCTGGTTAAGCCCCAACTTGGTTCTTTGAGTTCCAGTAGCGATCCGGCCCGTGTAGAATTGCCAGGATGAACCATTCCTATTCAGTTCATCTGCTTCGTGGTATATTATTAAAAGTGTAACTCGCTCGGGGAAAAAATAGATTAGTGAAGAAACAATGAAATCTAGGATGCTCCAGGTACCCTGGAAGGCAGAGACGACTTTAAAGGACATTTTACTTTTTCCTGATTAAAGAAGCCTCTGTAAAGGCTGCGTCTTAGGCACCGGGTACAGCCTGCTGCGAGCCAAGAAAAGCGTTCTCAAAATAATCTCAAGAGTTTCCTTTGTCGCCTCAGTGAAATAACCATCCTATCTTTTCAGGATATCCATTCCGTTCGAGTATTCTCTAGATAGAGCCTTGTGAAGGCATGCAGCTTCCGTGCTTCAGCGATAGGATTCTTTTCCAATTCTCCCGTTTGAAGCACTTAAGGAGTAGATTAACCCTAGATTACCGCACACTAAAAACGTCACTTTTTCGGCATGGGGTGCATTTGCACCCCATCTATAAAATACGAACGATATTGTGATAAGAAAACTATATTTTGCTTGCGGTGAACTGTATTCATTTCGTTGGTAGTTACTGTTTAGTGTAACGTGTTGTGCGGTGCAATTTTACAGTGAAAATTAAAAAAAAAAATCGAAAAACCTGGAAAGAGGTGAATATTTTTTATATTATGAAATAATAATAATAAGATGGCTGAATTCAATAGAACCTTGAGACGTTTTAATCGTAGCAGTGATGGGGGATAGTGGAGACAGGCAACAATTAGCGTTGCAATTGTTGGGATTAGTTGACAAAGAAGAAGACCCCTTTCATGTCGGTGGTTATGATAAGACGATTAGAACAAATGATCAACCCCAAAGGGCAAAAAAGTATGGTCGAGTTTATGATTCAATGTTTGAGTTCTCTGATAAAATGGCTTTAGTGTCGTATGTTCCGAAAATAAATAAATAGGTTGTTTTATTGTCAACACACCACACGAGAAATAAAAATACAATTGGGACTAAAGGGAAACCCGAAATCATATGCGACTATAACAAAAGTAAAGAAGGTGTTGTTGTTTTTGAGCAAATGATATCAACTTTTACCAATGCTCGCCAAAATCAACGTTGACCGATGATCGCATTTTATAACTTACTGGATGTAGTTGCCCTGGCATTTGTCATCATTTATAAAAATTTCGCGTTCGGTGGCCGTGATCGTTCGGTCACCGCTCTACGATACTAATCTAGAGCTCGGAGATCAAATCTCGGCGCCATCAAAAACTGGCTGGGAGTACTAATAGAACTCTCCCAGTGCTCCGAGTATAAAGACAGCGCGGATAGGAGGTGCATACTAGCAACTGCACTTCCGAAAAGTAGATATGCTATTGAAACATCAACAAGGCATATAAAAGCTAGAGATGTTGACGTGCCTATGCCCCTGGAGGGGTCAAGTCAATTAGAAAGAGATAAAAATTTCGATACATCAATTGAAAATAGAAACTCTTGGTATTGAAATGATAAGTTGAACCAGCTTGCAATGGAATTGATTGAGTCGAAACTAGAAAATCGTTCAGATCCTTCGAATAACCAAGTAATTGGCTAAGACGGTGTTGATGCTCTTAGAATTTTGCCAAGAATTTGGCCAACTCCTATTCAATCACTTGATGAAAGGCTTCCCCGAAAAAAAGTAAAAAATTTTAGATACGAAATGTGTTTTGATTGATATATTGATTTTGAAAGTTTACCAAAGTTATTTTTCAGGCCAGATGCCACAAGTGTCCAGGAAGTGAACAGAGAAAAGCCAGGAATGCATGTGATACTTGCTAAAAAATTGTTTTCCCTCGTCACATGCCAGCCAGAGCCACCTTCACCACATATGTAATTTATTCATAAAACTTTCTTAGCTTTTACGGCAGATCTTGATTAATTTTTATTAAATATCTTTCCAATAACTTAATATGATATATTCTCACTTACTATATAATATGTGACTTCATTGCGAAAAATATTAACCTTTTTGGGGTGCAAATGCATCCCAAGATGAAATAGTGACAAAAAAATTTAAAAAAATTCTAAAAATTTCAGAAAAAATCCCACGGCCAAGAAAACACCAAGAAACAATAGAAAACAGTTGAACGTAAAGGTACTGAAGACCCCAGGCAGAAAAAAAAATAGAAACTGAAATTTAACAGATGGTCAAAGCAGGCTTGGGGTGCAAATGCACCCCATGCGGTAATCTAGGGTTAAACTCAATTAGCGAGCGACATCTTTTTTCATTTGATTCTCTTTACCAGTCGTCGACTTGTATGTCAATGTATTTGAGTTGCGGTCGAGTGTCATTGAATCGAAATTGCATCAGGGAACGTCGACACCATCCACACTGACAACTCGGGTGTTCTAGCCATCAACTTTTCAATTACAGTTTTCCTTTTCTCAACAGACATTGAACTGTTTTTATTTTATTTTTGTGGTAGGTTCCTCCTTGCAGAAACTTGTCGATTTTGATTAAAGTGAACCCTAGTAACATATTTGTCGAGAAATATCAACAAACAACCCACCCCAAAGTTACCTACCCAACATGAACTGGAGTTAATTGCTGTTATACACTGACTGATTCCGAATAAACGCCTGTTTATATTCTGTTAATAACACGGCTGTGTATTATTTTGTTCCCGTGAACCAGGAAAAAAGCATGACCTTAGACATGACCTTAGGATGACAGTGTTCTAAATCTACACTATCGTTTCTCTTAACTATTAATTCATAAGCCTTTCTTAGCTCCAGACATTATATTCCCAATCACCAGTATACCGCGCCGACTGGGCGCCGACCCGTCTTCCTACATAAAATATATTCGACAAATACCCCAATATAGACAGACATCTACCTCGCATCAAATAGGGTGTTTGTGATTTTTTGATATATTTTGTATGGTCATTGTCTTACTAAGTTTTCGACCTCGGCGAAAGACCAGAACGGCGTGGACCAGAACGGCGAGGACCAGAAGCCCTTGGGGGAGGGGGTTAATGGGGAGCCTTTTAAGTTTTTGAATTTTATTTTTGTAACTATTATCAATCCTAGAAAAAAGCCTTCTTAGACAAAATTAAAGATCACAAAAAACTACATAAAAAATGTTATAACTACTTTTTCCGTATCTTAAATAGTTTTTTTAAGTCTATTAGTTAATTTCAGAAAAAGGAAAAAATTTATTTTTTTCTAAGAAATCAGGTTTTTTTCTCATAACTATCATACCTACGGGCATCTGATTTATTTCAAATTAAAGCTTATTTAGTTATATAAAAAAACGATTATTATCACTACGCGGGACTAGTGTTTTACCCGCTATTCGATAAAATACATAATGACACAAAACAAGCGATGATGTTCATCGGCACTTTAGGCCCGTCCCATGCAAGTAAATTTTGATTTCAATCCATTTGCTTTCAAGTTTCCTATGATTTGCTTTAAAATATGTTATCTTTATTGCCCCGATTCAGGAGAAACACATATCTATAAGACGAATGCAAGAACGTCAATATTTTCTGACATGTGGACTCAAAATGCCATCAACAGTAGTCTAGTGCAGGAGTCGGCAAACTTTTTTGGCAAAGCGCAAGATTTTTTAAATTTTAGGCTAAGCGGGCCGGATAGGAAATTCGAAATGCAAAAGCTTATCAGAGTGGTCAACCTATTACCAATAAAGGTCGGATGGAAGTTTCTCTTTACAGTAAAATAAATTTTGAAAAATGGAACTGTTTTGTTTTCAACACTACAACCTTAGGGATATATTTGAGAATTTTCGTTAGCATGTAGTTGTACCTTTTTTTAGCACAGCAAATGATCAAACATATTTTATCTTATTTGGGTTTTTAATGCAAGTTTTCGGCAATATATTTGAGAGTTTATAGCGAATAATGTGCAGTTTTTCATAAATCTGCTCATGCTGATTTTCGCAGCCATTCATTTTTGATTATATCGATATAAAGATCAAAAGATAAAAATAAATGTTTCCATTGCTGTGCCAAGGGCAAGGCAAGAATATTGCGCTCTGATCTCTAGTCAAAATTGAAGAAGGAATAGTGTTGGCCTCTGACACAACTAGATCAATAAAACATTACAAATAGAGATCGCAGTTCAGTGTTCTTCGCTTTGGTTATCAGACCCTAACCAGAGTTTTAGCAAAACTTCGTAGATGAAGGACAGCGTATCAAGAATATTCAGTCTCATTTCATCAGCACACACCACGATGATCCTGCGCGACGTAGATGTAGACGAAATTGAATCAAAATTATGAGCAATTTAGCTGTTAAATATAAGAGAAAAAATTGGTCAATTTCTCGTGCCGAAATTAGAGAGAATTCATGTAATTTACTTATTTTTTGCATTGTTGTGACTGAGAATGAATCCTGAGTGGATATCCGCCATATTTACATAGTACATTCCTGCAACATAACCGATGCTTTTTTTCGGCGCTACCAAAAAACATAAAATCGGACTGAATAAAAGCGGGTACTAACCTTTTCAATTAAAAATATTCCACTTATCTCTCCCAAGAAAAAGTGACAGTGTAAACTTGCGCACAGTACCTTGCCTTGAACTTTACTTCTACTCCAAAGACCAGTTTTTGAGCGAAGCGAAATAAAGTGCAAAGTAATTGTTTTCGCGTGAAAATTGCTCATAATGATGTGGAGACTTTTTGCTTTGAATGAAATATGTTAGTACTGACAATGAGAGCAAAATTTTTTTTTCGTGTGAACGCAAGTTTTGACAATTTTCGTATGAGACTTCGCTCGAAAGCGACCTTAGTACTTTGCTTAAAGTGGAAATCAATTTCAGCGATTGCATTTTCGTTGCAATACTTGGCAGTAAAATTTGAATCTCTACAGACGAATACTGATAGACAAATTGAAAGTATGCATACTCTGTTTAGCCCTCCATATACAGGGTGACGAAAATATCCACTCTATTGATATTTCAGGTTATTATTATATTCTGGGGGATAGCCGAAGCAGACCACTAACGTTTGGGCCCCTTTTCGCCCCCTTCCGGTCATCAGTGGCTTCCAGATGTCGACTGATAGTTGTCGACCTCTTTCTTCATCACTGAGTCCCGTGTTATTGCTAGCATTTGTTTAAGGCTGAGTTCACTCATGGCTTCCACACTTATCGTGTGCTTGCCTGTGATCCTCAACCTCGTGCTAGCCAGTGCTGGACATTCGCACACAATGTGTGCTGCCGTCTCGGCCTCCTCCAGGCATAGCCTGCAAACGTCATCTTCCCCGATTTTCATCTTGGCCAGATGAGCCTTAAAATTACCATGCCCTGTGACCAAGGCAGTTATCCAGCTTAGGGTACTCCGTTTATAACTGAGTACCTTTCTCGCTTTCCTGCCTAAAGGACTGGTCATTGCATTCCGAGCTTGTTTGCAAGTGACTAGCTCCTGCCATCTTTGTTGATGCATGGAGTCCATCCACTCCCCAACCTTCGCTCCAATCATGCCGTTCCCCAGAGCAACTCTGGGTTCTGGGCCAATGAAAGTTGCCGCAGATCCCTATTTTGCTAGGGCATCCGCCGCCTCATTTCCTGTTGTACCTATGTGTCCTTTTACCCACATCAGCGTAACCTCATTTTCTGAGGCACACGTGTTGAGCTTCCGGACACACTCTAGTACCAGTTTAGAGTTTATGTTCGTCTGCTGCATGCGTCTGATCAACGATTGGTTGTCCAGTGCAATAAGGATTCCCCCGCACCTGACTTTCAAGCAGGTGGTCCAACACATGCAACAAGCCAAGCATCGCTGCCTGGTATACGGACACATACTCTCCTAGACTAAGCGCACATGCTAGGTTTAGCTCTTCAGAGTAAGCCCCCGCCCCCGCTTAACCGTCCATTAAAGAGCCATCAGTAAAAATGCTGATGTCATTGTGTATATTTCCATCTGCAATGTGAGTCTTGTGTAGTCTTTCAACCACCCTACGTCTACTCATGCCTTCTACCGGCATTAGAGTCTCCCTGACCTCATCATGAATAATGTCTAGGATGCTCTTATGACCACTGCTAGTTCCAAAGCGATGCCACATGGCGTCCCTTTCCATGCGTATTGCCAAAAGCGTCGCCGTTTTCTTTATAAATAAGTCCAACGGCGGCAGTCCCAGCAATGCCTCCATTGCTCGCGTTGGTGTGGTGCGCATTGCACGACATATGCTTACGCAAGCTATCCTTTGTACCCCATCTAGCTTCTGCTTTCTGGTATTCTGCATTGCTTTTGGCCACCATACCACTGATACGTAGGCTAGAATGGGTCTTACCATCATTGTGTAAATCCAGTGTGTCGCTTTAGGTGAAATTCCCCACCTACGAGCGCACACTCTCTTACATTGATGCAGAATCCTTTTCGCTTTTTGGATCTTTTCATCAACGTGAACATTCCAAGTTAGTTTCGCATCTAAGGTAACTCCTAGATGCTTCACTTCCTTGGATACCTTAATTTCCGAACCAAAAAGCCGTAAGGGAGTTATCTCTATGTCTTTCCTCTTACGAGTAAAAATCATAGTGTTTGATTTACTAGCGTTTATGGTTAGCTCTTGCTCATTACACCATTCTTCGGTTACTTTGAGAGCTTGTCCCATGCAACCTAGAATTTTGTCCATGAACTTTCCACTGACCGTAAGCGCCAAGTCATCGGCGTATCCTACAGTGTGTACGCCCATCGAGTCCAGCTTCCAGAGAAGACTGTCCACGGTGATGTTCCACAGTAGAGGCGAAAGAACACCTCCTTGTGGGCATCCTCGGACTACCTTACCCCGTATTCTGTCACATCCACTGCTAAGATTTACCGCCCTCTGCTTAAGCATAGAGTCGATCCACTTAATTATAATATAATCAACACCCCGCTCAGTCAGGGCGTTCCTTAGTTTGGTAAAGGAGATTTTATCAAAAGCACCCTCTATATCCATAAAAGTAGACATAGCGATCCCGCCATTGTTAATAATATTTCAGGTTAACGTTTGTCGCTATTGTTGTTGGACTGAATTGCACTGGATAGTCATGTAAGAAAAAACGCATCTATAAACTAGGCTGTAGGATTCAATAAAGTTCATCAAAATTTGCAGACCGATACTCAAATAAAATCTTTTTTTTTTAGGGAACACTACCGTTTGTTCTTAAACATTAAATGTATAACAAAAACAAATTACTAAAAACTGTCATGAATTCATCTAGCTAAAGTTGTCGAAATAAACACCGTGTTATTACTATTTTATATCACAAATGCCATCTAAAAACGTCTTTGTTTCGTACCTTGGAATTGACGAAATCGATTCGAGTTTAAGTTCATTTTATCACCACACACACGCATCAATTTCATCGGTCCTGGGGTAATGAATACGGTTTTTAAATGCGTCACTCTGCAACCCGTACAGAGTCACCTGGTTTCAAGTTTCCTGCAGAGTGCAGGTACAAATTATATTTCATTGAAAACTGGAAGCTGGGTTGGCTTCACTCTGCATACCAACATAGTATGCATCTGTAGATTAGCTTGGCAACGCGTCATGCATTTGTGTCGCCACTCGAAACACTGTCGATTGAAGTCCGCATTCTTATGGACCAATATTTTTTTTTATCCAAATTCCCTCTATTTTAATTTCTCCGAACTTAGGGGGCAAGTGTATGTGCCGTGATGAGTGAGGGGCGCAAACCTCAGCCGGTACGCAGAATGAAACCAAGTGAACCAAACTGGTCACTGGAGACCAGGTTGGTGCTCATCAGACATTCGAGGAGCTCGAAGCACTCTTTCACTAGCCTTATCTTATTAAGAGTATATACGTTACGTATGCTAATGCCTACGTTATTATCTGCAATGTTAGCGCGTCTGAATTAAAGTCTCCCTGGCACAGGCCATCTTAATGGAATTCATACGCTAGGACAGACATCCATAGCGAATGAAATCCTAGTGTTCTGTCGAAAGACCCCACCACAGACTCTATATTCGATTGTTACCATATGATTTACCGCGGATCTGGACAGGGATTGCTATTTGGATGATTATTCCAACTGAGTCTCCAATGTAGCAAATATATTTATGTAAACTCAACTCCAACACATTACGGTTGTGATAAGAAAAAAATTGCTTATTAAACTATTTGATTTTCCCATGTCAAAAACAATATTAACGCACGGGCTGGATGAAAACCAGCGCGGGCCGGAAGTTTGCTGACCTCTGGTCTAGTGCATTCACATCAACACCCCCAGTCATATCATAACCATCTTGAATAGATACCACTTCCGCGCCGAGAATATCCTTTTTCCTGACCAAAGGACTCAAAATAAATTCATCACTATTCAAGTGCATTCGCCTACACATCCCCAGGCATGTAATACCCATATTGCCTAGATACCACTTTATTCCCAAGAATTTCATTTTCTCCTAACCAAAGGACTCAAAATGCCATCAACAGTAGTTTAGTGCATTCGCCTCATGACCCCCAGTCATTTGATACCCATGCCATTGCCAATAATGTCTTTTTCTACACACCAAAGGACTCAAAATGCCTTCAAGAGTAGTCCAGTGCATTCGCCTAATGACCTCCAGTAATGTGATACTCTTCTTGCCAAGTCATCGCTTCATTGCCAAGAATGTCTTTTTTTTACCAAAAAAGTCCTTTTTCCACACCAGAGTACTGAAAATCGTATCAGTCCTGGCCAAAGGACTTAAAATGTCTTCAATATTACTTGAGTGCATTGGTGTCATCACCCGAACCAGGCGAAACCCATTTCTACCAGGTTTGGTTTCAGTTTCCGAGCAAACGAACAAACGAACCAACGAACAAATGAAGAAATGAACAAACGTACAGCATGCATCGGACATATGCCCGTCCAATGTACTCTATGTATTTTTATATGATCCGTTATTGTTTTTCGCGGGAGAATATCTCCATATATAAAATACGGAAAAAGTGGTAAGAACATTTTTTATGTATGTATTTTCTTGTGATATTTAATTTTGTCTTAGATAGTTTTTTTTTGGTAGGATTGACAGCTACGGAGATAAAAATAAAAGAAGGCCGCTTTTAATTCCCTATCCCAAGAACTTCCGGACATCCGCCGAGGTCGTAATAAGACCGCGAACATATAAAATATTTTATAAAAAATCACTAATAACGTATTTGATGCGAGTTAATCCCCCTTTTAATCTACAACTGGACTGGCCTAAAGAGAATATTCGGCGACGAAATAGTCAAGACACATTTCGCCCATAGAATCAATGCTATAAAAGCTGCAAAGCTATGAAGATATCTTTTTTATCCCAATGTTGTTCTATGATGAGTTTTCCAGGGAAAGAGGCACAAATAGACCATTTCTACTCACTTCAGTCACGCCGTACTGTATACGGTCTCAATTTTTAATGATCTCTAAATAGGTAATGCCATTCATCATGATCATCAAAAATAATTACCTGTTATCTTTCGTAAAATGATGCGTTGGAAACAAAGATACAAATAATCACTTTCAGCTTATGTAAATAAATGCTTATCTTCATAATGTAAATGATAGTTCAATTAGAGCATCTAAATTCAGTTTAGAAATAAGTTTTCAATCAATTCCCCCACAAAAAAGAAACTAAACATCTAAATCATAAAACTAGCCATCTTGGAGATTTATTCCTTCTAATCTTCACCATTCGATAAATATTCATGAAAATTAGTGTGATGAATCGACGGTTTTTATTGAAAACAGATCACGCCGAAATGAAGCTTAAAAAAAAACAACGGAGACCGATATTGAAATAAGAAAAAGACTAATTCAGGTAGCAGTTGTGCTATTAAAACTAAATTAATGTTAATCGATAAGATGAAAGCTATGATCGAAAAAATCCATCAGTTTATTGCACGAGAAATGGAATCAAATACGTATATTATTTATGGATGCTAAGTCTAGTCAAACATGGGCAAAGTGTCGTTGTCAGTCAGCAGTCAATGCCAATAATTCAAATGGAGTTTAAGTTGATGAAGTCCTGTTACTACAAAAAACGCAACGTTCAAATTTATTTTAAAGCATACTGACAGACAAAGGATGAGAAATTGAAGTTGAATGTCAATCGTATGTTGAAGACCCTGTTTTATACGACGAGCAATGTCCTTTTCCGTATCGTCATTTTCGGCAATAATGCTTCCTAGTGTAACGACCGACATGGGCATTGGTGCCGGTCATGCCGGTGGTACACGCAGTTGCAAGTGTGCCTGGCGAAAATACTCGGCGGCACACTTGCAACTGACTATACCAGGCAACCCGAACCAAAACCTGCATGCATGCGCACATTCGGATGACGAATGTGCGAATGCATTCGCTATTTCCCCAAAAAACGAGCATGAATGTGCACATTCGGATGACCGAATGTGTGAATGCATACACGTTTCCCCCAGAATTGGCATGCACACATTCGGACTACCGAATGTGTGTGCATGCACTATATCGGCATGCGTTATTTCGGGGGCGACTTCCACCATGAATTGACAATTGACAAGAGTCATAAAGTGGCGATTCATGGTGGAAGGTGGTACACGGACGGAGAGAAAAACGAGCAAATACGACGAAACTTACCAGGTAAGTGTTTTAACGTATGACTTGGTCACTCAAGTCGATGCTCGAGGCCCTAATAGGATTACATTTAGATCATCGCATCAATTCAGCCGGCAGGAACACCGCCCGCTACAAAAAGGAGTGACGCGAACATAGCCTCAACGGCGGACGGTGTGTCTGCTGGCTGGAGGTCGAGGAAAAGTAAAAAAAAAGCAAAGGACCAGGACCTACCACCAGAGAAACGGCCCGGTGTTCGGCCGAGCGCCCCAACAAGAGCGCCACGAAATTTACTGTCGGCAGACGGCGGCGAGCCGCCACGAAATTGGGCGCCAGTGAACAGCGAGCGAGTCGCCACCACATTGCGGCTGTCCCACCTAGAACAGCGAGCCGCAACACAACAGTTTGGACCGCATCTCTACTAGTGGGACGCAGCACAACATTGTGGATCACCAGCGGGACGCAACATAACCTTGTGGCCCAGCACCTCAGGCAGCAAGCCGCAACAGTCAGACCCGTCACCAAGGACAGGTATTTGTCGAATACATTTTGGGGAAATCCGCGTATGCACTTCGCATAAGAGTGCCGTGGGTTGTATATATATACGAGTGCATGGATTGTTGGTGGACCGTGTTCCATTAGTACTTAACAGTCGTGATTAAGGCACTATGAGGCGGGTTTATTTTTATTTTGTTTTGCGTTGGCTGGCAACCTTAAACGACGGCAACAACAACAACATTCGAGTGTTTACCTGACTTGCCCCCGATTAGAAATTCGGTAGAAATAAAAGTACATACTGGCAAATGCTACCAGTACAAAGCCCTAGGGGGACAGTATGCTAAATGAGAAGATTCTATTTTTTTCTTGATACGGCGCTGAAGTAAAGTTTAATCCTTTACTTTTACTTTTTTTAATACAAGTTGGGAAAAATTGGGGAAAATCAAGCTTCATTCCTTGATATATACAGAATTTCAATGAGCGATTGAGCGTGTAAGACAGGTCGTGACTCTGGTATGATTTTGTTTATATGAACCGCCTGGAATGCTCGACATTACAAAAAATATTTATTAAACACACGTCCTTATATATGTCTATGAAATTGTAAAAGAAGCGGTAGTATTTTAGTTTTTTTTTGCTAGTCCGAAAGTGTTTTATTTACCAACAGTTAACTAACTACGGTCTAAACATTAATGTGAGGTAATTAGAGTACATTAGGAATTTTACCTAAATTTGATTTATGATTTAAATGAACTAGCTCATAACATAGATTATAGTCACTTAAGTTAAAATTAAGCAAAATCGTATGCTGCGCGTCAAGCATGGCCATGCTTATCTGGTGAATAATATCTCCTATGAGTTTTGGAAGCATCGATTTGAATGTTCGTTTGATAAATATGGCGTATTTGTAAATGCACGAATGTTTTGGAATTAATTATGTGGGCATTTTAGGCCGAGTATTACATAGGAAAATCGTCGCAATTAACGTAAAGTTCTTTACCCTAAGGGTTTTTGTTTATGCAGTATTGGAAAAGAAGATCTATCTCGTTTTTGTAAAAACATAGACCAAAAACAAAAAAATATGAATGAATATGGTATATATCTGAATAAATTGTTTATAATGGGCGATAATTAAAGTCTAGTGTTTGCTTCTTGAATTCTTGAGGCCCTTCCACTCCTCCACTCTCGTCGAGTTTCATCGATTCGAAAGGGGGTTGGGCAATATTGCGCGGCCCAACCCAAAGTAAGGGGAGGGAGCGCGGAGCCCCATCGTCATCAGGGGGCTCCCGTGCTAGAGGCAGGGACTTAGGAATTTTTCGCGGCCAGATTTTTGTTTTTATTTCCGTTGAAGGACTCCCGTTTAGTTTCGGCATTCGTAGCGACGACGAGGCAGAAATACCCAGCAAACCCAAGCCCTCACTACCGATAGCTGAGCTAGCTATCAAGCACGCGTCATCTCGGGTCATTTCTGAGGAGGTTTTGACACTTAGTTGTCACGGCTGGTCTGAACGACCATGCCTCGACCTCCGTCCTCATTCTGAGTACAGCTCAACAGAACAGTTCGTTACACTAGGTTGACGAATTGGTCGTCCACCTTCTTCACAGGCTGTCCATTAATAATAAAGGCAATGGGATGAGTTGTATTTCTTCTTCTTCTTCCTAACGGTGGGAACCTCGGTCTTGCTGATGCAAATCTTTGTTCAAGGAGCTGCATTCAATACATTGCCAATAACTAAGATGAATAAGATCGGTAGGAAGTTACATCACTGCCGAACTCCACTTCGTATCACGGAGTCCCCCGACACATTTCCTTTATGCAGAACGCGACAATTCGCATCAGGTGAGGTAATCGACACTTACCATCATCATCATCGACATCGGGCCTTGACTGCCTGCATCGTTGTCCTCTAATTATCTCGGTCATGTGACTGCGTCCTCCAATCTTGGAAGCCCAGTAGCTGTTCGGCGTCCACATATACTGAGCTCTCCCAACGAGATCTCGTTCGTCTAGGCAGTCTCGCTCCTTCGACTCGTTCTACATTCATTACTCTCTTTGGCATGCGATCATCGTCCATTCGTTGGACATGTCCTGTCCATTGAA
This sequence comes from Chloromyia formosa, assembly GCA_964017055.1. Classification (NCBI taxonomy): domain Eukaryota; kingdom Metazoa; phylum Arthropoda; class Insecta; order Diptera; family Stratiomyidae; genus Chloromyia; species Chloromyia formosa. The sequence continues at coordinate 97,043,873 of OZ024813.1, read as the reverse complement.
GTCGTTGTAGTTTGACGATTTTCGAAACTTGCAGCTCATCGTACAATTCAACTCATGGTTGTACCGGATGCGCCATCCATCTCGATCGCAAACAGCCCCGAAAATTCGCCGTGGAACCTTACTTTCAAATGTGTCTAGCATGTTTCCGGAGGCTTGAGTTAGGGTCTATGCTGCGCAGCTATAGCATAGCACTGGTCGTATAATGGTTTTGTACACCCAGAGATTCGTGTTGCCGCGCACATGCTTCGATTTCATTATGGGGAGAACCGAGAAAAAAGTTTTATTAGCTAACTGTATCCGTCCCTTGATTTCGTCAGTTTCTTTGCCGTCCCTTGACAAGTTGCAACCCAGGCATATGAAGTCGTTCACGGACTCAATGTTGATGGTTTGCCACTTGTGAAAATTGTGTGCGATTTCTTGTCATTGATCTCGCTGCCAAGCCAATCTGTTTCCTGGACTGCAGTAATGCTCAGTTTGTATTGTACTTTTCGACCTGTTGCCGAGAAGGCCCTCCTTCTGCACATTTCAGCGAATACCTTAGACCGCTTCAAACTTCATTGACATACAGCTACGCTTTAAATAATATATCAGTTGACCTTCTAGATGCTGAAATAACAGACGATGACATTATCAGGGTGTTGGTGAGAACTAAAAATCGTAAAGCACCAGGAAAAGATAGGATCCCAAATGAGTTTTGGAAATATGGCCCTAACAAATTAGTCGCAGTGTTAGCAAAATTTTTCAACACGATTTTGAAGAAGGCAAAGTTCCAAATGCTTTCAAGTACTCAATAATATTTCCTTTGCTTAAAAAGGGAGAGCCTAGAGTAGCTGAGGACTACCGTGGAATAAGTTTCATCAATACGATGTGTAAGCTGTTAACAGGAGTGATTTTACACCCACTGGAACTATATTGTAACGAGAAAGGCATTTTAACTGAATGTCGAGCCGGATTTCGCCCAGGATTCTCCACCGAACACCACATATTCACTTTGTTTAACATAGTAAAATACTTGCGAAAGAGAAACAAAAAAGTCTACGCCGCATTCATCGATTTTCGATCAGCATTTGACAATATCAATCGGCGGGCTCTTATATATAAGCTCAGTCTCTATGGTATATCAACAAAAATTCTGAACTTCCTGTCAGAATTTTACTCGAGAACGAAGGCTGCTGTTTGGGATAGTTCATCACTCTCGGAATGGTTTGATTCGAATTCAGGAGTTCCCCAAGGAGAAGTTCTAAGCCCGCTGTTATTCACGTTATATATAAATGATATTGTTGAATTTCTGCCTGGCGGTTTAATTTTTGGCGATATCCCCATTAAAATTTTGCTGTATGCCGATGATATCGTCATTTTGAGCGATTCACCCTGCGGTCTACAAGCCATGCTCACCAAGCTGGAAGAATATTGAGCGCTATGGTCACTTGACGTCAACTTAAGCAAATCGAAAATACTTATTTTTGGAAGACGATCTAGACACGCCAGTAGAGATGAAAGATGGAACTTTAATGAAGCTGCAGTTGAAGTCGTGAAAGAATATCAGTATCTAGGAATAGCACTCCTGCCAAATCTTAACATGGCACGACATTTGGAAAGGAAACTAAAATACTCGATGTGTGCAATAAATTACACCTGGAAAAGCATATTTGGGAACCAGCACATTGCACATAGCATAAAATATAAAGTTTTTATCTCGGTAGCTAGGTCAATTATGTTCTATGGAGCTCAAGCTTGGGGTTATGAGCAGCACGAAACGGTAGAGAAGTTGCTTAGATTCTATATTAAGAAAACCTTTCGGCTACCTAAGAACATACGAACTGTATGATTCCACTCGAAACTGGGCTATCAGCTTTGCATATCTGCACTCTAAAACTGCATTACGATTTTTTGATGAAGATTGTCAACATGGAAGAAAGCTGACTAGTCAGGCAGGTAACGCTTATTTCAATGGAGGACGGCGTTGACTGGTGGAATTCAATCAAAGAGCTTGCATGTGGAATTAGAACGGAAGTTTCTTCATACGAGGATTTATCACGAAATCTGCTATATTCTATATTGCAGAATATTGACGAACTGCAATACTCATGTTTCGTTGAAAAAGCTGTATCTAGCCAATCCAGATTTGTCTATCCGCAGTTAACATATGACCTGCAAGAAAGGAACTACTTTCAAGATGAACAATTTGTGGAAGCGATTTCAACCATTTTCAGGCTTAGAGGAGATTTATTGGGGCTTAATTATATACCATATTCAGATTTAGCGTCAATTTGTCAACTTTGTAACCTGGGGCAGCGTGAAGATTCATTTCGTTTTCTGGCAATATGCCCTATATTAAAAGAAACCAGGAACTTTTATTTTAATAAATCTTGTTTAACTTTAGAAGAAGCAATCGATGAATTAAACGGAAGCAATTGGCTCAAACTTTATAATTATTGTAAATATGCTCCTAAGTACAGAAAGGATTATGTTTGAATACACATGTTCAATACCTATACTCTGCAGACGAGCAGTATGCTCATGCACTTTTATTCATTTGTATTTATCTATCTGATTTATTTTTATGTGTTATTTTTGGCATTTAATAAATGAATTTATCTATCTATTTATCTATCTATATTCCAGGATCCGAAAGAATAATCCTTTAGTCGTTTGCTTGGTCGTCGTTGCTGATTCGTCCAATCCGAGGCTTTTGTTCCAGGTTTTATTGATGTGGAGTGGTTTTTATAAGGACGAGTTGTCACCACATCGCTTAACCTCATTCAGGGGATGGCCTCTGAAGATAGCTGCTTCAGATGGTTAAATAAACGTGCTGGAGTTCGCACAACTATGTTGCAGATCCAACTATGCAAGTCATTCCATCCTACTAAACCTGAGACGCTTAGGTTTTGGTTATTAATTTTTTATAATACTTTTTTCTAACTTGAGTTGATTGTAGGTAGTTAGGTAGGTTAAAGTGGCTACCATGGAGTACACAGCACACGTTGACCACCACTGGGTCCTTTGTAATACCACTATAGATTCCATAACCCGAGTCGATCAATTCATTGTACCAGCCGGAGCTGTTGATAAAACGTTGCAGCTGACCGATGCTAACGTCTTCAATGTCATTCAGTTCGCCAAATAAGAAGGTATTTCTTCTTCTTACAGCCAGGGCAAGACATTTACACCGTAGATAAACGCTACACTACTCCCCACTACTTCTAGCCTTAGTCCGTTAGCATGCTCCCCGATTAAACAATTAAATTTCTTCTAATCAACGCCAGCAGATCTGCAGACCGTTGAGGATTAAGCCTAAGCCAAAGTTATCTAGCAACGTTACAAGCGCTACCATTACTCCACCTGGCGTTAGCCATTAACATCGTTCTGTATGCTTATAAGAACAACCTAAACTCGCGCTGACTTAGTCTGATCCCACTAGACGTGCCTACTCTTGTTAGTTCATCTGCTTTGTATTTACCATCAAAGCCACTACGGACAGGGATCCAGCAAAAGGGGATGTTGAAAAATTTCTATATCTTCAAGAGGTAAGTGCGACATTCGGCAACAGTCTTCGAGTTCGTAATAACACACTCAAGGGATTTAGTCGCCGGCGATAGTGATGTCTGGACAGATATCACTGAAATTTCAGTGGAGGAGGTGATGAAAGCAATGATGAAAATGAAACGCGGAAAGGCAGTCGGGCCGGACAAAATACCCTTGAAATTTTGGTTGAAGATGAATCATGTCGGGATTAGATGGCTCAGTATTCTTTTCAACGAAATTAAAAGAGGGCAACCGATGCCAGATGCTTTTAGCAAAAGCTTCCTTTTCCCGTTTTATAAGAACAAGGGTGACTCACGCAAGCTCAACAACTATAGGGCAATCAAGTTAACATCTCACACATTGAAGGCTTACGAGCGAATTGTCAGCAATCGATTGAAAGAGATTGTACGGTTGAATGACAATCAATGCGGCTTTGTGGGAGGTCGGTCCACAGTCGATGCTATTCAGTGCATACGTGTCACGATGGAAATGCATCGTGATGAACGGACGGACTTGCACTTTGTGTTCATCGATTTGGAAAAAGCATTCGACAGAGTTCCTCGTGATCTGATATGGATGGCCCTAAGAGCACTTAAGGTCCCCGAGGCATATGTCGAGATGATACAAAACATGTATTTTGGGGCAACCACTAAAGTCAGATGCACAGCTGGCGAGTCTGAAGAGTTTCCAGTTAAAGTCGGAGTTCACCAATGCAGTGTATTGAGTCCCTTGCTCTTCAACATCATCATGCTCTATTTATTAACCCATTTTGTACTAACGTTGCGTTTTCGCAATGCTTTACATTTCCATATTTCAAGCCATTCGGGCAAAAAATATCAACTTGGTTTATATATTAATGTTCTTGCAAATGTACAAGTGCGAATCATTTTCAATTTAAATTGGAATTGTTTGTGACACTTGGTTTCATTCTGCACACCAACTTAGTATGCGTCTGTAGCTTAGCTCGGTAACGCACCGGGCATTTTTTGCTACTCGAATTCCCTCTGAATTATTACCGAGCTAAGCTACAGACGCATACTAAGTTGGTGTGCAGAATGAAACCAAGTGTCACAAACAATTCCAATTTAAATTGAAAATGATTCGCACTTGTACATTTGCAAGAACATTAATATATAAAGTAAAATTGCCAGGGAACAAATATCTCCACTTCTCACCCTCTCTCCACCCCTCTAGTGAGTTAATATAAGTGCTTCACACCATCTAGACCTCCACGGTCGAGTTTTCAAGTAAAATCACGCCTTCACGGCTTATACAAACAGAATTCTCACACTTTCGTGGTCGTCTTGCACATGGATAGCTGCAAAGATGCAAGACCTGATGAGTGCTACTATCCATACGAAACCACTAAGCTCGGAGAAATTAATTCAGAGGGAATTTGAGAATAAAAAATAGTTGGTCCCGTTGCGGGGCGCGAACCGCAGAGACCGTGTTTCGAGTAGCAAAAAATGCCCGGTGCGTTACCGAGCTAAGCTACAGACGCATACTAAGTTGGTGTGCAGAATGAAACCAAGTGTCACAAGCAATTCCAATTTAAATTGAAAATGATTCGCACTTGTACATTTGCAAGAACATTAATATATAAAGTAAAATTGCCAGGGAACAAATATCTCCACTTCTCACCCTCTCTCCACCCCTCTAGTGAGTTAATATAAGTGCTTCACACCATCTAGACCTCCACGGTCGAGTTTTCAAGTAAAATCACGCCTTCACGGCTTATACAAACAGAATTCTCACACTTTCGTGGTCGTCTTGCACATGGATAGCTGCAAAGATGCAAGACCTGATGAGTGCTACTATCCATACGAAACCACTAAGCTCGGAGAAATTAATTCAGAGGGAATTTGAGAATAAAAAATAGTTGGTCCCGTTGCGGGGCGCGAACCGCAGAGACCGTGTTTCGAGTAGCAAAAAATGCCCGGTGCGTTACCGAGCTAAGCTACAGACGCATACTAAGTTGGTGTGCAGAATGAAACCAAGTGTCACAAACAATTCCAATTTAAATTGAAAATGATTCGCACTTGTACATTTGCAAGAACATTAATATATAAAGTAAAATTGCCAGGGAACAAATATCTCCACTTCTCACCCTCTCTCCACCCCTCTAGTGAGTTAATATAAGTGCTTCACACCATCTAGACCTCCACGGTCGAGTTTTCAAGTAAAATCACGCCTTCACGGCTTATACAAACAGAATTCTCACACTTTCGTGGTCGTCTTGCACATGGATAGCTGCAAAGATGCAAGACCTGATGAGTGCTACTATCCATACGAAACCACTAAGCTCGGAGAAATTAATTCAGAGGGAATTTGAGAATAAAAAATAGTTGGTCCCGTTGCGGGGCGCGAACCGCAGAGACCGTGTTTCGAGTAGCAAAAAATGCCCGGTGCGTTACCGAGCTAAGCTACAGACGCATACTAAGTTGGTGTGCAGAATGAAACCAAGTGTCACAAGCAATTCCAATTTAAATTGAAAATGATTCGCACTTGTACATTTGCAAGAACATTAATATATAAAGTAAAATTGCCAGGGAACAAATATCTCCACTTCTCACCCTCTCTCCACCCCTCTAGTGAGTTAATATAAGTGCTTCACACCATCTAGACCTCCACGGTCGAGTTTTCAAGTAAAATCACGCCTTCACGGCTTATACAAACAGAATTCTCACACTTTCGTGGTCGTCTTGCACATGGATAGCTGCAAAGATGCAAGACCTGATGAGTGCTACTATCCATACGAAACCACTAAGCTCGGAGAAATTAATTCAGAGGGAATTTGAGAATAAAAAATAGTTGGTCCCGTTGCGGGGCGCGAACCGCAGAGACCGTGTTTCGAGTAGCAAAAAATGCCCGGTGCGTTACCGAGCTAAGCTACAGACGCATACTAAGTTGGTGTGCAGAATGAAACCAAGTGTCACAAACAATTCCAATTTAAATTGAAAATGATTCGCACTTGTACATTTGCAAGAACATTAATATATAAAGTAAAATTGCCAGGGAACAAATATCTCCACTTCTCACCCTCTCTCCACCCCTCTAGTGAGTTAATATAAGTGCTTCACACCATCTAGACCTCCACGGTCGAGTTTTCAAGTAAAATCACGCCTTCACGGCTTATACAAACAGAATTCTCACACTTTCGTGGTCGTCTTGCACATGGATAGCTGCAAAGATGCAAGACCTGATGAGTGCTACTATCCATACGAAACCACTAAGCTCGGAGAAATTAATTCAGAGGGAATTTGAGAATAAAAAATAGTTGGTCCCGTTGCGGGGCGCGAACCGCAGAGACCGTGTTTCGAGTAGCAAAAAATGCCCGGTGCGTTACCGAGCTAAGCTACAGACGCATACTAAGTTGGTGTGCAGAATGAAACCAAGTGTCACAAACAATTCCAATTTAAATTGAAAATGATTCGCACTTGTACATTTGCAAGAACATTAATATAAAGTAAAATTGCCAGGGAACAAATATCTCCACTTCTCACCCTCTCTCCACCCCTCTAGTGAGTTAATATAAGTGCTTCACACCATCTAGACCTCCACGGTCGAGTTTTCAAGTAAAATCACGCCTTCACGGCTTATACAAACAGAATTCTCACACTTTCGTGGTCGTCTTGCACATGGATAGCTGCAAAGATGCAAGACCTGATGAGTGCTACTATCCATACGAAACCACTAAGCTCGGAGAAATTAATTCAGAGGGAATTTGAGAATAAAAAATAGTTGGTCCCGTTGCGGGGCGCGAACCGCAGAGACCGTGTTTCGAGTAGCAAAAAATGCCCGGTGCGTTACCGAGCTAAGCTACAGACGCATACTAAGTTGGTGTGCAGAATGAAACCAAGTGTCACAAACAATTCCAATTTAAATTGAAAATGATTCGCACTTGTACATTTGCAAGAACATTAATATATAAAGTAAAATTGCCAGGGAACAAATATCTCCACTTCTCACCCTCTCTCCACCCCTCTAGTGAGTTAATATAAGTGCTTCACACCATCTAGACCTCCACGGTCGAGTTTTCAAGTAAAATCACGCCTTCACGGCTTATACAAACAGAATTCTCACACTTTCGTGGTCGTCTTGCACATGGATAGCTGCAAAGATGCAAGACCTGATGAGTGCTACTATCCATACGAAACCACTAAGCTCGGAGAAATTAATTCAGAGGGAATTTGAGAATAAAAAATAGTTGGTCCCGTTGCGGGGCGCGAACCGCAGAGACCGTGTTACGAGTAGCAAAAAATGCCCGGTGCGTTACCGAGCTAAGCTACAGACGCATACTAAGTTGGTGTGCAGAATGAAACCAAGTGTCACAAACAATTCCAATCAACTTGGTCCCTAAGAAAAAAAGATTCAGTTAGGAAGTATCTAATTGACCTGTTTTTGCTCAGTGGTGTATTCTTTTATTTTTTATGATTTTTTGGCTCATGAAAATTGCAAAAATTGCATTTTTTGAGATAAAACAGCAAGTTTGTTTATAAAATAACTTAGAATAAACATTTTCGTGAAATCTTTTAAAATTGCATTAGAAACACTATAAGAGAAACGAAAAAATGCATAGTTCATCAAAAAGTTGTATCATGAGCTCACCACATACGCGCAAACTATTACGTTGCGAAAACGCAACGCCAGACTATAAGGGTATCTTTTTTTGTTATTTAGTGCTTGACGAATTGATTCCGATAGTTTTGCTGCAAATTTAGTTTTCACATTCGACAATTTCTTCACCAGTTATAAACTCCTGGCGCATATTCAATCGAAAGGATATTTTGCTATTGGCACAGTCAGAGCAAATCGAATCCGCCTATAATGGACAAAAAGGCAATGAAGGAACAGCCACGCGGGACGAGTGACCATTGTTATGACGCCAGCAATAACGTTCTTGCATTGACCTGGAATGATAACTCGGTCGTTTTAATCCTCACTAACTATTGTAACATCGAACCAATGCATAATGCTAGGCGGTATAATAGGAAGGAAAGCAAAATGACCCAAGTTCCTATGCCGCACGTTATTCATGAGTACAATCGAACTATGGGTGGAGTGGATCTGTTCGATAACGCCATGAATAATTATAGGATTCGCATCAGGGGGAAAAAGTGGTATTGGCCTTTACTAACCAACGTACTTGATGGTCAACGCCTGGAAAATGGATTGCCTCCTACGCAAATTTGAAAAAAAAAAGACAATCAGGCCGCACCTCGATTTTAGAACATTTGTTTGTGAAAGTTGGCTTCGTACTGAACGGATCCTCTTAGCGCAGGCGTCATGGAAGAGGGAAAGCGAGCAGGAGCTTCCAATCGACATAGTCCGTGTGGATCGAGTCGATCATCATGTTGTTCGCAGTGATTATCGAGTTCGTTGCCGCCTCTGTAAAAGCCAAACCATATACAAATGCTCAAAATGCGTTTGCGGTTTGCATCTAAATGCATCCAGCAATATCACAAAATAACAAAATAACACTTTTAATATGTTCCCATCAAATACAATGCTGCAATGCTATAATATTTACTATAATAAATACATTTATATTCAAAAGAAAGACTTCTTAGTTAACCAAAAAATATACACCTTTTAGACCAGCGTTGCGTTTTCGCAACGTGCTCTACAGCCCAAACTATAAAAAAACAAAAAATACATTTCTTCGAATTTTGCATATTAATGCTATAAAAAACTTCTGTGTGAATTTTCGTAATTCTAGCACAACTCCTTCTTACCCCCGGACAATATGGGTTAACACTCATTTCTGACGGTCTGGAAATATCATAATATTGTCCTGGGTAGCAAAGACATCGTTGCTTTGCAGGCTGCACTGGTGTAAGATACTGGAGGATAATGGACTCAGGGTTAGAAGTCCTGTACAAGGTTCAAATACCTGGGCTCCATGGTCAACAAGGAAGCTGCCTGCGATGATGACATCAAACGTCACATCAGTGTCGGTTGGAAGAAGTGGCGAAAAAACTCTGAAAAGCTTAAGGGAAGTTGTACAAAACGGTCGTACGTCCCGCACTCATGTATGCGTCTGATTGCTGGACTATGTATAGGACATTCGAAAGTAAAATGACTGCGACTGAGATGAAAATGCTACGGATGTCAGCCGGTGCGACCAAAAAGCATCGCATCAAAAGTACCCACATCTGATGTTGAGCAACCGCTCACTGAAAAGCTCGAAGATCGTCGTATCGATTGGTATTGCCATGTTCTAAGGCGTCCGCCAGAGAACCCTGCCATGAAAGCACTATCAATGAATGTTCCATTTGCTGGACCCAAACCCCGAGGCAGACGGAAACACATGTGAATCGATCAGATGAAGAAGCAACAACAACGCGTTAATCTTGGCGATAATACGATCCAAAACCGAGCCGCCTACAGAAGGATGCTGAGATTATATCGCGAAAATGGGCGAAGTGCCAACACCACAGGCAGAGCAACGCGAAGTCGTAGAGTGGTACGAAAGGGCAAGGAAGAAGAAGATGGTGATGTCTCGAGCAGTAATAATATGATGGGGATAAATACGCGCTCCCCCTCCTCATGAGTTCTTATAGGCCCCCGCAGATTAATTAAAGTGGTTCAGAACTTCACCAGTGGTTTAGGCATTTGCTTGATCATGAACCTCTCAAAACGGCGCACTTATTATACAAATCCCTGTCAAAATTTAGAACCCAGCACGCCCCTGACGGTATCTAAACTTAAAGTAATGAATAACCATTTAACAGTTCAATAAAATATTAACTCTAACCTTACAATGTTATCTGCAGTTGGTTTTTAGATACTTTGGGCCCACTTTATTTGAATTGGAGTCCTTAAATTCGTCATCAAAAGTTCAGATCCAAGCATAAAAAGTCTGCAATATCACTTACAAAAAACAATATCCTTGGAAACGAGGTTGTAATTTATGTGCATCCTTACCACCTGTCGAGGGTGCGATGGTCCTTCGCATGAATTTACAAAAGCACTCTATGATACACGTTGAATGACGAAATCCACGACTGTACAAAGGCCACTCAAGCATTAAATTTTCACCTAAGTCCTGGAACCATACACCCTCAACTTGTTTGATATTCAAGGATTAATGTTGAAATGCCAACTTAATTTGAACCGTTCAAAACAGTGGGTGCAGATTTCAAAGTCTTTTTAAAATAATTAACAAAAAAAAAACATCAGACACGTCGAATAATGCGAGTATAACATTTAATAAAAAACCTCTCAACTGATACTCAAAGAACATCAAAAGATCGCCGCCAAAACTATCAATCTGAACCGCTAATCGAAACGCTTAACATATAAAAAGAAAGCGTGAAATTCTTCCGTGGATCAGTTAAACGTATCTTAGAATATTTTTGCACAATTTCAGTGCTCATTAATAATAATCGAAGGAATTCTCTCAGATGCTATGAGCAGTCAACGCTATAAATGAACGATTATAATCAGCTTGTTGACCACCTGGGTCGCTGTAGCTTAGTACTTTTAATAATATCCGCCTGTTTTCTTCAGCGGGTCCAGTTTTAAAAGGAGCAGTAAACCCATTTGTCGGAATATAATCAGATATGAAACAATCGTCATAATGCCTCCTATGACTTTCCCAAAACTACGTTATTAGTAAAATTATCGTATCTTATACAATGTGCTGTATCCGACTTGAATATCTTTGAGGGGAAATCACTTAAGAATTGAATTTTTATTTTCGAGCTTTAACTAAAGCAGGAGAATCGCTGGTAATTATTTTGATGCGTCCCACTTAGCGTTAATTGAAGTGACTGCTAAGCTGCCTTTTGACCCAAGACGGTACGAGTTGGCTGGCATGGTGTGACCCTAGACTCGTAGTTGATACAGTTTATTGTCTATTTTACGCTAATTAACAATGGTAATGCAAGGAGAAAGTAATACCAGTAGAAAAATTTATAGAAGGCTTGCCAATTAGGACGTAGCTAGTTGTAATGGCCGTACTAGATTTAATCCTGAAATTTATTTAAATTAATTAGTTTCATTACACAATACAACTCACGATGCTTCAGAGTCCAGAGCCGGATTGAATGCGTGTACATGGGTCTAGAGCTAATTATCTATGGACAACCTGTGGTGAAGATTAGAGATTTTTAATCGGAGGTTTGTTTCTGTTCAGTTCACTCATGTGACGAGGTAATTTTTCAACGACACATTGGGTGGTCAGATACAGATTAGATATAGTTATTATTGATTGGGTAGGAGAACAATAAAATCAGCGTGAATTTGGAAAATGATGGGCGTTAAATATTGTTGAAATTTATCAAATTTTAAATGCGATGGAATGCGATTAATTTTAATTTGTAAAGATTTATTGTTGGAAATTAAAATGAAGAATTAGCCGGATCAAAGAATTAAGAAGAACGCATTTTGATACATGTATACGTTTAATAAAATTGTGCAGTAAGAAACTGCAATTTTAACTTTTTAAATACATATAGGCAGATGTATGTCAACTTAAGGATGCTAATTTTGGGAGTGCATTATTTGAAGAGAAGCCAGTGACATTTCAAGCCATTTTGACAGGAATGGTGAATATGTAACGAGTGCGCCGGAATTATGGTCGGTCGGGTGCGAACGGTGCGTTCAGTTGCAAGTGAATCAGGCGAAAATATTCGCCCGGTACACTTGCAACTTATTGCATCAGCTCGACCCGATCGAGTATAACCTCGACAGAAGCTACAGCGCCATATGTGGAGAAGTAGCCGAATCCACGTGGAAATTTCGAAAACAGAAAACAAATGCAATGCAATCTTTCAATTACCAGCCGGAAATTGGAAGGTGGCACTTACATCTGACAGCTGCCATCAAACAATCGACGTGGAGGAGGCCGCACGCACAGCAACGGGATCGTAGCAAAATTCCGGGGATCGAGGTAGGTAATGGCATTTTGGCTTTAATAGGATGGTACCATACTAATGCATGTATTTCAGGACGCAACGAATATTCCGGCCGGGAGAAACGCCGCCCGGTACGACGTGAGGGAAACCAAGGCAGACGGCGTGTCTGCCGGCCGTAAAAAAAGAGAATAAAGTGATCGGTATTGAGAGTTGGACGACACTTTCCCTGTTCGTAACCTTCTGCAGCCACGGAGCCGTAGCCTCCTGTAGCCATGGAGCGTAGGTGCAACATCGGGTCGGCTGGATATCGCCTTCGAAAAACCAAGTAGTTTTAGTAAATAAACATTCAATCCGCCTGTGCGAGTGTTATGCGGTCGCATTATAGTTGGCAAAAGTGTTCTATCGGTCGGCTTAGGAGGCCCAATCGCCGTAGTCGACGACTTATTGATTGCCACGGGCGTGATCCAGCGATGAAGCGTTGTGAAAGGTAGCGCATGGAAGCTTTCGATAATGAAAAATATCTTTCTATTTAATTTTGGGCACCTATTCAAATTTGTCTGATCACGTTTCGTAGTAGTAGATTCAAATCAGTTCGGTTTTGTGGCTCAGACGATAACCGCTGAGTCTGATCGCGTTTGAAATTGTCGCGAAAACAAAATATGGACGGAAATTTAATACTTGCGCTTCGAAAACGAATAAGAAAACTTTAGGCAGTATGTGCTTATTTTTATTACAATATAAAACAAAAACGGTTGATCGACGCTGAACTATAAGACATCAAAAAATAAATAAAATAATTATATAATTTTTTTTTCTACCTGACCTACGTGCCATCCACCCTTCCGTTCTCGTCACGGTTGACTACTTATAATTCGCAATGGGGGTTGAGCAATATCGCGCCGCTCAACCCAAGGTCGGGGAGGGAGCGCGGAGCCTCATCGCCATCAGGGAGATCCCATGTTTAGTGACAGGGACGATAAGGGAAATTTTCGCCGGCCAATCTTCTTGTTTGCTTGTACACCCTGTGAGGGACGTCCCGTGCAGTTTCGGCACTTGGGCAGACGAGTTAAATTTTTGTTTGGCAGTTTGACTTTCAACAACCCCGCCCACACTACCGACACCTGAGCTAGTGTCGAGCACGCGTCATCTCAAGTCATTACTGAGGAGATTTTGGCACCTAGGTGTCACGGCGGGTCTGAACGATGCCTCGATCTCGCAACATCGTTACAAATCTACAGTTTGCAATAAAAAAAGAGAACTTTTCCCATTTGCCATTTTTTTCTATACTTATTGTAAGAACTTTACAAAGGACCAAATTTTTAAAAGCATAAACAGATAGCAAGAATACATTAGGGGGGGGGGGGGGGGGCATAAGACCTTTTCTGTAGTCCTCCACGTGAGCGCCCCTGGTAACGGCAGTGTATCAAATCGCTGACGGCCAAGTATTGGCGATAAGACAATTTGTGAAAAGGCAGATAGCTGTAGTCTGAATGGCTGACCAACACGTAAGCGTCTCAGGCTTACTAGGATGAAATGACTTGCGTAGTTGGACATGCAACATAGTTGTGTGAACTCCAGCACGTTTTTAAACCATCTGCAGCAGCTATCTTCTGAGGCCATCCCCAGAATGGGGTTAAGCGATGTGCTGACAACTCGTTCTTGCAAAAACCACTCCACGTCAAGAAACCTGGAACAAAAACCTCGGATTGGACGGATCAACAACGACGACCACGCAAACGACTAAAGGATTATTCTTTCGGATCCTGGAACGTAGGCTCCCTGAAAAAACCGCGGGCCCAGAAGGCCTTCCTTCAACAGGTCTAAAAGAACAAACTGAGCATTACTGCAGTCCACGAAACAAATTGGCTTGGCAGCGAAATAAATGACAAGAAATCGCACGCAATTTTTACTCAAGACGCACATTACTGACATGAAACCCATAAATGAACGGCTATGTGCGATTCCTATTAACACTCGATTCTTCAATCTCTGGCTTAACAATGTGCACGCCCCCACAGAAGTTAAAGAAGACGCAGTAAAAGGCGAGTTCTACGCCCGCCCTGAGACTATCTTCGATCCACTTCTAACAAACGACCTCAACCTGATGCTGGGAGACCTTAACGCTAAAGTCGGAAATAAAAGTTGGCACCGGGGACCACTGGAGTATATGAAAAACGTAACGACCATGGCCAGCGACTTATCGACTTTGACTGCAGTCAGAATCTAGTCGTAAGCTCTACGTGCTTCCCGCATCGACGCATTCACAAGCAGACCTGGAACTCTCCAGACGCACATACCGTCAACCGAATTGATCACGTCCTCATTTGTAAGATATGGGCGTCTAGTGTGATAGATGTCCGCTCGTATCAAGAAGCCAACTGCGACTCAGATCATCACGTGGTGATGACGACCTACAGATATTAAATTTCCTGTACAAATCGAGAATCAGCCTTCCAACACAGGCGTATATGGGTTCTCGGAAGAACTCAAGGGTACCACCAAAAAAGTCGGAGAGAAAGTCGTGGGAAATAAAGCCCGGCGAGCGCGAAATGATTGGTTCGACGAGGAATGCAAAAATTTACTTGACGCAAAAAACGAGGCCTATAGACAATGGATTCAACGAGCAACCCGAGCCAAAAGAGAAAAATATGACGAGCTACAGCGAATTTCGAATAGAATAATTAGATGGAAGAAGCGTAAATAATTTGACGAGCAGTTGCTGAATATTAACGAAAACTTAGCTAATAGGAACAACAGACATGCGTACAAAACAAACTAGTAAATACAATTAAGAATGGCTATCAACCCAGGATTGGCTTCAGTAATGACAAGGATGGAAACATCATCAGCGACACCAATGGCATTAACAAACGATGGGCCTCTTATTTTGAAGAGCTTCTGAACCTACTATCTAACATCCCCGCACAAGAAGTTCTCGAAGATATTGCTGATCAACCCCCGACAGTAGAGGAACTTTATCTCGCGCTGAGGTGATTAAAATGATACAAAGCTACGGGCACTGATGAGATTCCAGCTGAACTGCTAAAATTCCGCAGAGCGGGTCTAGTTAATGCCACACATCAATTACTCCTGCGAGTATGGGAGGACGAGATGATTCCAGACGATTGGCGCAGAAGCATCATCTGTCCAATTCACAAAAAGGGAGATAAAGTGCGGTCTGAGAAATACAGGGGCATTTCACTAGTTTGTACGTCCTATAAAATTTTGACGAAAATTCTGGAAAATAGAATAAAAGCATACGCAAAACGAATCAGTGGCGAAAGCGGTTTCAGACCTGGTCGCTGGCCGGCTAAAATGATACACCCGAAGTGCTGAAAATACAAGGTAGACGTATACCAAATCTTTGTCGACTTCAAGCAGGGATACGAGAGTATCGATCGTGGAGTACTGTACAACATTACGCTGCAATTAGGGACAACGGCAAAATTAGTGCAACTGACAAAGATGACGATGATCAACTCCGTCTCACAAGTCAGTGTCCATAATAGACTTACTGATCTATTTGAAACACGCACTGGTCGGAAGCTGGGCGTCAAACTTTCACCGGCGTTCTTCAACCTAGCACTAGAGTATGCTATTCGGGCTACGAATATGGACAACAGCAAGACACTACTCATCAAGTCGACACAATAGGCAGCGCACATCAACGACAATGCAGAACGAGTCGACAGAGCGAGACTGCCTAGACGACTGAGGTCTCGTTGGGAGAGCTCAGTAGGTTTGGACGCCGCGTAGCTACTGGGAGGACGCAGTCGCGTGACCGAGATAATTGGAGGACAACGATCCAGGAGGCCAAGGCCCGACGTCGTGCTGTTTCGCCACGATGATGATGATGATGATTTGGAAAAAGCCTTCGACAGGGTTCGTCGTGATCTAATATGGATGGCCCTAAGAGCAGTTAAGGTCCCCGAGGCATATGTTAAGATGATACAAGACATGTATAATGGAGCAACTACTAAATTTAGATGCACAGCTGGTGAGTCTGAAGAGTTCCCGGTTAAAGTCAGAGTTCACCAATGCAGTGTATTGAGTCTCTTGATCTTCAACTTCATCAGGCTCTATTTGCTAAAACTCATCTCTGATGACCTGGAAATATCCCTTCTCTTCGACGATGACGTTGTCCTGGGTAGCAGGGCCATCGTTGCTTTGCAGGCTGCACTAACCAAGTGGTGTAAGATACTGGAGGATCATGGACTGAGAGTTTGCTTACCAAAGACTGAGTATATCTTCGCTATCGTTTCTTAGATCCAGAGAGACCGATACCAGATATCTATATTAAAGGAGAGCAGATGAAGTTCTGTACAAGGTTCAAATACCTGGGCTCGATGGCCAACAAGGAAGCTACTTGCGAAGAAGATATCAGAATTCGCATCTGTGCCGGTTGGATGATGTGGCAAGAAAACTTTGGAGTTTTCTGTGACAAGAAGGTGCCACGAAAGCTTAAGGGTAAATTGTACAAAACGGTCGTACGTCCCGCACTCATTTATGCATCTGAATGTTGGACTATGTACAAGACGTTGGCGTTGTTAGATCTTCCGCCGCTCCACATTCACCTAAAGACAGAGGCAAAATCAGCAGTAGCTAGGCTTAAAGCTAATCAAACTAACATCAAGTTTAATTTGGAGCAGGAACACTGGCTCCACGAGGATAATGAATTAGGCTTGCCATCAGACCACATAACAAGGGAACTCCGCTTCAATCACCTCTTCTCTACAACCATATGGAGCAGAGAAGAATGGGAAATGAAGCACTCAACCCTTCCTTCCAGTACCGTTAAATGGTTTACGGATGGCTCCAAAACTGAAGAAGGCTCAGGGGCGGGTATCGCAGGCCCCTCAATTAGAGTGTCTATTCCTATGGGGAAGTACACCACGGTTTTCCAGGCTGAAGTTCACGCGATTGAGGTATGTGCGAACTTTTGTCTGGAAGCTGGCTACCGTAACAGTAGGATTGCAATCTTCACTGATAGTCAAGCTGCAGTCAAGGCGCTTAGCAAATTCTCCTTTTCATCGAAACTGGTTCTGAACTGCTTTGAAGCTCTGCAAAGAATTGGCATTGCTAATATTGTTACCATCTATTGGGTCCCTGGACATGTTGGTATTGCGGGTAACGAAACCGCTGATGAGCTAGCCAGGACGGCTTCTGCAAGTCCGTTTACAGGGCCTGAACCCTTCTGTGGTATCCCTCTATGTAGGGTAAAATCACACATAAGAGAGCAGGAACAGTTAGAAACCACTGCACATTGGGAAAACCTCCCTGGCCTGAGACAATCGAAATTGTTTATTTCAGCTCACTCAACCAAGCGCTCCCTGGAATTGGTGTGCCTTGGCAGAAGCAGAGTGAGAATCATTTGCGGTCTCCTTTCAGGACATTCCACTCTCAGGGGTCACCTATACAGAATGGGGATTATCTCTAACCCCAACTGTCGTTTTTGCGAAAGCGATGATGAGACTTCTCAGCACATCCTCTGTGAGTGTGAGGCACTCGCCCGTCGCCGCTTAGAGAGTCTCGGTGAGGCATTCCCTGAAGTAGAAACGATCGCCTCTTTCAAACTTGGGCAGCTGAGCAGATTTGTGGGATCGATCAAACTCGATCGCCCACTCTAGATTTACAGGGCTATAGCACAATAGACCCTATGGTCGCAGTGCTCGTGGGCCCTTCGGGCCCACTGCCCACAAACTAATCTTAATCTTAATGTACAAGACATATGAAAGTAAAATAACTGTGACCGAGATGAAAATACTACGAATTTCAGCCGGTGTGACCAAAAAGGATCGCATCAAAAGTACCTACATCTGAGGTTGCTTGTTTATTGAGCAACCGATTACTGAAAAGCTCGGAGATCGTCGTATGGATTGGTATTGCCATGTTCCAAGGCCTCCACCTGAGAACACTGTCATGAAGGCACTATCACTGAATGTTCCATTTGCTGGAACCAAACCCCGATGCGAACGGAAACACACATGGATCGATCAGATGAAGAAGCAACAACAACGCATTAATCTCGGCGATGTTACGGTCCAAGACCGAGCTGCCTGTAGAAGGAAGCTGAGATTATTCCGCCAAAATGGGCGAAGTGCCAACACCACAGGCAGAGCAACGCGAAGCCGCAGAGTGGTATGATAGGGCAAGGAAGAGGAAGTCGTAGGATCAATACTTTCAATCGATTCTAAGCACCGGAGCGACCCGGTCACCAGAAACGGGCAAGGGCTGCCAAACCCTTCTCACGCCAGTAGGCGTTGCTTCTAAAACAACAACGAAATCCTGAATAAGTTGAAACTAAGTCGAGCTTTCTACGATGAGCGGTGACCATTTTGCAAGTTTGCTTTTAAATAAGTCAGGTAGTTTACTTGCTTTTCCCACTTCTCACACTTTTATTCTTTCCAACTGAAGGCATCCCACAGACAGGAGTTTGAAGAGAAATCGAGGTCAGCGATTTTCGCACACTCCACTTTACCCACCTCCGTGTCGAATAACATTTATTACACGACACATTGTTTTATGCGATTGTTTTATATCCGGACAAGTTAAACTCGTAATTTGAACCAAGTTTTCAATTGGTCTATTTTTGTATCAGTTCACTATTCAATACTAATTAGTATCCTAAGTTGAATGGAAATTTTATTATCTACAATCTCTTAAACTATTGAAGATACGAAAAAATGATGTGAGATACAATTATAGAGAGTTTGGTTCTCCTCTTTTTTGGACATTTAACTGTTTTCGTTGCAGTGCTCGGTTTTCGAGATATATGCGAAAATGGCAACTTCTTCGCCCCCCCCCTTTCCACACCTCGTTGGCTCGGGGAATTTCAGTAAATCCTAAATTTCCTAAATCTCTTTCTCTCAATTGCCTTAACCGCTTGTGGGGCATAGCGCGTCAACTGTTCCATGTAGCCGAGTTGACATTTCGACAGCCAGCATGCACCTCCTGCACATCCATGGCTGCAAACGTCGTCATGAACGGGATTCGAGCCCAAAACGCCGGTAGTCGAACATGGGACTGATGCCTCAACACACTGCGCTGCCGGTCGCTTTCCTAACTGGTCCACACAAACCCCCAGAGTTCATTTTTGTGTCACCGTAGCTTCCGAAATGAATAGTTTGCCCTGTCTCAAACCTGGAGGTCTCCCATGTTGCAATTGATCTTTGCAAGTAGCAGTAGGTATTCCACAAAATAGTTCTGGGAAGTGGAAGGAGGGTTTTGAAGGCTCGGTGTGCTTGTCATTCTGCTAGCTTATGGTCTTCGATTCTCGAGTAACTAGGGACCCAGTAAAGCGTGGGTTTGTTCATTGAATCTACATCATGGAAGATCCTTGACTGGATAGCACCTGCTTACAGTTAGTACTGAAGCTGGTAAGTCCTTTGATGGCAGCCTGGCTGTTGGTAAATATTGCTATGTCCTTGTTTCAATAGCCAGTGGTTTGGCACAGCCTAGCACAGACGTCTATGTTGTGTTTTTCCGCTTGGAACACGGACGTTGTTTTACCCATTGGGATCATCTAACTAGCCTTAGTCTTTCGTTTACTCAGAATTTCGCCTTCGCAACTGCAGGTATTTCTAAAAGTTTTCGCTACAGGGCAGTTGTAAAAAATTGAGTTTTTGAATAAAAGAAAAAATCGTACGTATGACAGTTGAACGAAAATTTTAAACTTATAAAATCAAGTCACTCGCTTAAATCTTTCGTTTCTTTGTATTTGGGGCTTTGAATAGTAGATAATTCCAAAATTCAGCGCTAAAACTCAGTTATATTGAAAACATGGCATTCACGGTAGCTCAGTGCGATGAGACGAATGCCGAATGTCTGTTTCTACCGGTTCATGGGCTCGAATTCCGCTGCGGTCAGGTTGGTTTTGTGGTCTTGTGTTGTCCAAGCCGGCGACTATTTATAAAACTAGCGTTCCATCATGTTCTTCCATACATGTTTCCTAACTGACAAACTGTGCAATAGCATGAATGGTAAACCGCATATAGCTTTGGCTCTAATACCAAATGAAACTGGAATATAGAGGGCTACGCCCGCAATTCGAGGGTTTTGTAGCAAGCGCTTATTTTGGTATATAAATATCGGCTCCTTGCTCTTCTTGATATCACTCAGATGGATAGAAAAAACGTAATTAAAATGTCTTACCCACTTACATTTTACATGCTAATTCATATTACGTGATTGTAACGAAACTTAGAACATATTATTGCTTAAGGTGTTGGTTATCGTTGGCCATCAGTACTTTTGACCTCGAACGTGTTTAAGGCGTGCAAGGGTGTGCTATCTGTAACTATACAAATAAACTAAAATATTATTGACCTATTCTGAGAAGATATGCAAATTCCACTATTTTCCATTTTATACGTTTTTCGAAACCCACTTCCTGTAAGTTTTCATAATTCTAAGTATAACGGTCTCAAAATGCAGGCAAGGTTGGGGTCGAATTGCGAACTAATATTTTCTCCTCCCCCACTGTTCCCCTTTCTGTAAATTTCGAGAAAATGCAAAAAAATGGAATATACTCATCATTACCTTTCTCACGACACCTCATTTGCTTATATCAGTCAATAAAAAAATTTGACCTTAATTTCGCCACTATGTGGACCCCTTCCTTCTACCCGGTAAAGTTGGCCAATTAAGACACAGCGCCCCCAACCAATCTTTACCCTTTAAAAAATGATTAATTAAATAACTGCAATTCGCACTACGAAAAACAACATGAAAGTAGTACTCACACCTATGAGGCCGGTTGGTGTATTTTTTGTGTGGATAGTGTCAAAATGCCGAACTTTAAATGAATGTACTATTATTAAATATTATGTGATTATAATGAAACTTAGAGATATTATTGCCTATGATGTTGGTTATCATTGGCCATCAATATTTTTGACCTCGGCTACGCGTAAGGGGTGCAGGGTTGTGCTAACTGAAACTATAGAAATGTACTATTATTAACCTTTTCTGATGAAATTTCAAAATTCTAGAAATTTAGGTTTTCTACACTAGTAAAATGGCGCTTTTATGTAAATTTTCATATTTCTAAGTATAACGGTCTCGAAATGCAAGGGGGGGGGGACAAACTCGGATGACATATTTTCCCCTCTCCCTCTTTTCCCGTTTCTTCAAATTTGGAAAAAATTTCAAAAATGGAATGTACTCAACGGTACCTTTTTTATGATACCCCACTTGCCTGTACCAAACGAAAAAAAAAATTCGACCTTCATTTCCCCTCTATGGGGACCTCCCCTTAAAGTTGACCTATTACGACGATTCGCTTCCTCCGGCAAATTATAGTAATTCTACACATTACTACCAAATTTCATGTATGTAGCTTCAGCCGTTCCTGAGATATTCCATGGACAGACGGACAAACGGACAGACGGACAGACATTTGACCGATTTCATAAGGGTTTTGTTTTACTACAAAACCCTAAAAAGGAAAAACGTTGATTTTCCTAAGACGGGATTCTTTTTTAGGAAAAATCAACGTTTCAACTATTTGTTGAATTGTACTGAAGAAGGACATAACTGGTGTCCGAAATGCGCATTTACAAATAAAAAAGAATCCCGTCTTAGGAAAAATCAACGTTTTTCATTTAGTATTGCTATAGGGGTGGAAAATATTGACGAAAATCTCTTGTATACCAAAAAAGGATCAAAATCGTATGACGAGTCGTCGAGAACTTAAAATTTGGCAAATTGGGCTTCTCGCTTTAATCTTTCGTTTCGCTTCTCCTGCTTTCCCACCCTATACAATTCAATGCAAATTTGATGTACTGACTGTGCATCTACACAAAGTGTCGATCAAAATACAAATAGGCGGGTGTCGTGTTAGAAAAACGAGATCCCACCCATCTGGAAAACTGAGATAAAAACTTCGAAAGAACAACAACAGCCGCCGCGCCGGACAATTAGAATCGTACCAAACAGAGGTTAAAAGACGATAATTAACGAGATAAATTTGAATGGACGCTCCCCTCCCCTTTCCCTTCTTTAGTTGAGAGACATTTTCAAGTCTTTTGTCGGACAATGCCTAAATAAGTTAATTAACAGATTCCAGCGCGCTATTCGAAATAGTCAAATTGACGCTCCACCTGAATGCTGAAAGGCACATAATGCATCACGGGTCGATGATTTCCTGGCCACTTTTTTTTCTGTCTACGAGCGTGTCTTTTGATTACCATTATCATTTCATGGAGACTGAGAGGGTAAAGAACAAGTAGATAGTTCCGAATTTCTGGGTTGTCGTTAATGGAGTGCTGACAAAGAGGCGTGCACACACCGAGATTCTGCGGAATAGTTCAAAATTTGGGACTTCAAAAATCTACATCTGCTTTCTGGGAAGTTGGCGTATAAAAAATTGGTTTTCTTTTGAATCCCTAATTATATGCTCGGCCTATTTTCAAGGTATGTAAGAAAGAGTGGCATTCAAAAAATATGTCCAAACTTTCCGATGGCAACTCCAGCCCAAAGGCACAGCCTTGGCATATGGTGGTCTGCTCTTTGCAGGGCGGTCAGCCAAACAATGGCGGCATACGTCAAGATGAATTGGTAATTGATGGCTTTTATATTTGAATTTGTTTTCATTTGAAACCTTTTAGTGGTGTCTTTTAATTGTATCTCTATCGCATGTTAAGCAATTGTGTAAAGTTCGTCTTTTTTTTGTTATCTTCGCTTCTTCATGCAATTAAACTATCTTTTCTATTCTATCTGTGAATATGAAGTTATCTAAATGCGTAACTCTTTGAAAAGACTACTACCGCATTCGAAGATTTTCTTTTTATTGGATCATTTACCATCAATCTTATGTTAGATATAAAGACGAAATTTGTTTAAGAAAAAAAAAGAAAGGCTCTTTTGAATAGGTACTTTGACAATGAATTGTCTAGAAGCTGAACATGTGTTAAGGTTTTTGTCGTGTGCACATGTTAATAAGTTGGCGGTTAAAAATAATCAATTGTGGTCTGGAAAAACAATCTGACTTTCTAAATTTAATTGGAAACTTAAATTTATGGTCTGGGAAAGAAATATCAGAGAAATTTGACGTAAGCTTTTTTTCGTTTAGATATGATAGAAATGAAAGAAAAACTGTTTACTGCCGTTACCACCACATAATTTTCGTTCCCTTCTTTTTATTTTATCAGCTTCTCTACGGAATTAGGCTTCTAATAGCTATCGCCTATATGTTTCTCGATTTCGGCATCGCCTCTTCCAGTTCCGAAAGCCGAACAGTTTACTCCTTTCTTCGTCTATGGAGTCCTGGAGTCGGCTCTTCTCTTCAGTCAATTTAATAGTAAAGTTAACATTAACAAAAAGATATGCACGGATCGACCAATTTTTTTTTTATTGGTTCAAAACAAGCCTCCCACAGTAAATACCCAGTCTCGATGTGTTTGGTATTAATATGCGGGCAAAATATTCTTCTAGAGCCAAAAGCAAACCCCCAAAATCGGTCACAGGCTGTCAAAAAAATTAGATGGATAGTAGGAGTATCCTAAGTCACCCAAAATAAAACTTCCCTGCCCGCGGTCTATCACTTCTTCCAAAAATCACCTTTTAAGGTTAATTTCACTGAATGTCACCGAGCGTTAATCGTTGGCGGCTAGCGATCATCACGGTGCGCTATTTGTGAGTTTTTATGTGGAGGTAGTTTGCTACAAGCTACTGTGACTACCGACGTTACTACCGTTCTTGCGGCAGGCGATTCTTTTTACCAGAACGAACCCGTTTTCACAACGGCGAAGAGCTGCCAAACCCTTTCAATGCAGAAGGAATGTATTGTATAAATGTGTGTCATATTTTCAACGTATCCGTTCTTTACGGAATCTGGGAGCTTCACATCTGGGCGTAGCTGCTCTCAGTTCTCCTCCACTCCGAAGGCATCGAACTCAACCCTGGTCCATTGATTCGCTACGTCTGCAACAGAACGCTTTACCCAAATGCATCCTGAGTTAGATGTAACTGTTGCGACGAGTGGTGCCATCTCAAGGAATGCTCCGGTTTAAGCCATCGCAAAAAGTGGAACTCAACATTTACAACGGGTTGTAACGGACGGTTTGGTGGGCATCCGAAGATGCCCGTAGGGACGGAGCCTAAGGTAGCATAATTGACCGTGAAGGTCGGGCCGTGGGATCTGGTGAAGAATAAGGCCCCTCAACGAGCTAAGCAGTGGCATATGCTTGCTGTGTGGTTTTCGCTGCTCGTTGCTCCTGTCCTTTACGTATTAACAAAGATTCATAGGCCTGGGGAAGATAACAGAAACAGGGGAGGTAAAAATGGGGAATAAAAAAAATAGTCGATAAGGATGAAATGGTTGGCGGACGGATCAGACGCCCACGCGGTCGAATCTGAGTCCGGGTGTAATGCGACCCTCGGCCTCTGGTTTCGTACCACCAACAGATCACTACTCATCAGGTGCTGCTTCGATCTGCTGGTGGGAGCAGCACTACCAGAGCATAATATGCTCATTACAGGTGGTTCATTACAGGGTCTCTCCAGAAACAGAGGACAACAAACATCTACCACAAGTAACTCACCTTCAGTTTCGGCGAGTGTGCAATCAAGCTCCCAGCTATCTTCGGTTACACCTTCGAACAACAATCCCACACGATTTTTTTCGAGTCAATACAACCTGACTTCTGCTTTACCCACCGCTAACTTCAAGAGCCGGCAACCTTTTAGTTTCCGGGGCCCCGGCTGGGGAAATCACTTTTCACTCGGATTTTCATCACTTTTCACTCGCGTCACTCTAAAAGTCAAGAATTTGCAAAAAAAAATTTTTTTTTTAATTTTTAATTTTTGTTATAAGTTTTAATTATTTTTTTATTTTTTAATTTTTTTTTTCATAATTTATACTGAGTGTTTGGAATATTGGAGGCATGGAAAATTGAAATATTCGCAAATCCCCTTGCGTGGGCTCCGCTCGCTAAGCTCGCTCCGCGCTTAAGGGATCGCAACCCTCAGTATCGCACAAACATGAACAACAGCGTTTTGGTCAGTTTTAAACACACCAAACACTCAGTATAAATCATTAGAACAAGAAAATAAGGAAAAAAATTAAAAAATTGAGATTAAAAATAAAAAAAAATAAAATTAAAATTTTTTTTTTTGCAAATTTGAGAGTCTTATGCTGCGCTTACACGTGAACATCTCGCCGAATTTGAACGTGAATACAATAACAATAGCATTATATTCGCCGAACGGAACAGGCAATGTTCCCATCCATCCATTTCCCGAGAACTTTTTCGCCGAATGTTGCTGCGCGTCTTATGGAAAAAGCATTAAGACGACAAAAGGTGCATTCGGCGAATATGTTCGGAGCTGCTCCCATGAGGAATGGGAACGGGCGAAAATGTTCGCTGAATAAAATGGAAATGTACCTTTTCATATGGAGGTATGTTTTCAAACGAGGGTCAACCATTGAGAGGAAATGTATATGCTACGAATCTATTTCAATCGTCTTGCGTTTCACACAAATTGCCAACAGGTAGACGATGGGTAATTTGAGTTGAGTTGTTGTTTGTTGCTTGAGTTTTTTAGTTTGTTTTTGATTTTATGACACCAGATCAGAATATAATGAAATAAGAACAAATGGATATTTTTTCTGAGGTGTTAGATCGAAATGCAATCAGATGTAAGTCTGATTGATTAAAATGTAACTGTTTGAGCTATGTAGGTATATTAGATATGTAGATATATTAGTATAAAGATGTAGGTATATTATTTAACCCATATTTTCGCATAATTTGCCTATCGATGTATAAATTAGGTAGGCAATTGGTCCTAAAACGTAAAATTTTACTACAAAAAAGATCTTATTAATCTTTGCCGTATGATCAATATTTTGAATGGGTGCGTTCTGTGGAAACCCTAAACGTTCCAAGTGGCTTTGAACTCAGTTCAATTTCAGGTGGAGATGGTATGTAAAATACCAACTAGTGAAATAAATCAGAACATTGTTCTGGTTGATTTCCCTTTTTATCGTTTGACATGCATTTGCTAAATACTTGAAACGTAATTGCAACGTTGAGAATCCTGAACCTAGGCAATGTATGGCATGTACCCGAAACGTACAAATGGTATAACTATTCATTTTGGAGTCATTTTGATTTCGGTGTCAGATGAAAAAACAAACGACACGATTCTGCGACGAGCGAACTTAAACATCATACAGACACTTTGCCACATTGGGCCGAATTACGGGCTCAGTATAAAAAGGTTTAGAGGCGGATGGCGGAGAAAGAAGTTTCTTTCAGCTAATTCACTCTGATCCAGATGTGATCCCATACAAGACCTGGATCAAAACTGGTCTCATTTTCTATCTACTGATTGACAGATACAGTATCTACAAAGAACAGATACAGTACCAACTGACCAACAGATACAGTATCTACTGAGCGACAGATGCAATATATAATGGCTAACAGACACAGTATATACTGAGCAACAGACTCATTATCTATTGACCAAAAGATACAGCCCCTATCGAGCAACAGATAAAGTACCTATTGAGAAACAGGTAGATACAGAGACTCAAAATGCCTTCAACAGTACTCTATTTCATTTGTCTCAACACTGAACAAACAACATGCATCGCACTTTATTCCCGTCTAATCTAATTTTATATGGGACGGGCCATAAACAAGAAGTTTTCCCCACTACACAAAAATGTGGATGTATGTACGTACATACCTATAATTCTAGGCTGCATAGAATGTATTCCTTCACAAAACTACAATTCCATGTGGGTACATATTTATAATAAATATATTTGTACTTTATTCACTTAAACTAAAATAAAAAATGAAACCGGAAAATAGAGGGCTACGCCCGCAATCCGAGGGTTTTGTAGTGTCCCATGCCAATAGGAGATGAACTGTCCTACTTTTGGAGATGCTTAACCATTCATGTTAAGACAATATTGCAAATTGTAAGTTTGCATAAAAAATATTGAAAATAAATTGTTTGAATAATTATAGAGAATAGAGTCAGCGACGAGCATACCCCCCCCCCCCTCCCTCCTTCCCCCCTTCCCATCCTCCCACCTCTCCTACCAATCATTCCCCTTTTGAAAATGGTTAACTCCAATTCGCTCTACGGAAAACAATATGCAAGTAAGTTGTACTCGTAATACTACATAGTATGTAGTACAAGAGACCTGTTATGTGCATTTTTTGTACGGATGATATCAAAATGACCAAATCTAAATGAATATACTACTATTAAATATTACGTGATTATTACGAAATTTGGAGATATTATTGCACATGGTGTTGATTATCGTCGGCCATCAATATTTTCGACCTCGGATGAGTTTGAGAAATGCAGGGGTGTGCTAACTGTAACTATAGAAATGCACTATTATTAACCTATTTTGAGAAGATATCAAAATTCCATAATTTTTTTGTTTTCTGTGCTGGTTGAAAGCCTTCTTCCTGTATGTTTTCATATTTCTAAGTGTAACGGTCTCGAAATGGTGAGGAGGGTGGGACAAATTACAATATGATCTCATATTTTCCCCTCTGCCTCTTTTCCCCTTTCTTCGAATTTGACGAATTCGCCAAAAATGGAATGTACTCTGTAGTACCTTTCTCACGATACCCCACTTGCCTATATCAGATGAAAAAAATGTTGACCTTAATTTCGCCTCTATTGGAACCTCCCTTAAGGCAGCAACCCACCTACCTCCCCCCTTAAACTTCTCTCCCCTCCCACTCCTATAGCACCAATCTCCACCCTTTCAGAAGTGGTTAACTCCAATTCACTTTACGAAAAACAGTAAACAATATTCAAGTGTGCAGTACTAGTATGTAACCGGTTATGTGCATTTTTTGTATGAATGGCATCAAATTCTCAAAATTTAAATGAATGTACTATTATTAAATATTATGTGATTGTTATGAAACTTAGAGGTACTATTCTCTATGATGTTGGTTATCATTAGCCATCAATACTTTTGACCTCAGGTGTGCGTTAGGGGTGCAGGGGTGTGCTAACTGCAACTATGGAAATGTACTATTCTTAACCTTTTCTGATAAAATTTCAAAATTTTAGAAATCTAGGTTTTCTACACTAGTAAAATGGCGCTTTTCTGCAAATTTTCATATTTCTAAGTATAACGGTCTCGAAATGCAAGGGGGGGGGGACAATCACGGATGACATATTTTCCCCTCTCCCTCTTTTCCCGTTTATTCAAATTTGAAAAAAATTCCAAAAATGGAATGTACTCGACGGTACCTTTCTTATGACACCCCACTTACCTGTACCAAATGAAAAAAAAATTTCGACCTTCATTTCCCCTCTATGGGGACCTCCCCTTAAAGTTGACCTATTACGACGATTCGCTTTCTCCGGCGAATTATAGTAATTCTACACATTCCTACAAAATTTCATGTATGTAGCTTCAGCCGTTCGTGAGATATTCCCTGGACAGACGGACAGACAGACATTTGACCGATTTCATAAGGGTTTTGTATATACTACAAAACCCTAAAAACCACACAATGTACGTGACATACGTACAAATTAATTGATTTACTACATACTACTACTTTGCCTTAACCCCTAGCGGGGCATAGCGCGTCAACTACTCCTGCGCGCCATCGTACTCTGTTCTGGGCAATGGGGCGCAACTCCCCAAAAGACTTACTCAGTACCTGACACTCCTTTGCCACAGATCGACGCCATGTGATTCGAGGACCCCCTCTTGGTCGGCCTTGGTTGGAAATGGGGTTCCATTTCATGGCATGCAAAGCAATGCAGTTATCACTCTTCCGCAATGTGTGACCTAT
Organism: Chloromyia formosa; assembly: GCA_964017055.1. Taxonomy (NCBI): domain Eukaryota; kingdom Metazoa; phylum Arthropoda; class Insecta; order Diptera; family Stratiomyidae; genus Chloromyia; species Chloromyia formosa. The sequence goes on along the minus strand of OZ024813.1, from coordinate 97,014,691 downwards.
CCACTGCCATTTTCGCCTGCGTATCAATTCGTCGATTGGCACCTGACCCGTACGCCGACTTAGCTCTTCATTTGATATTGTTTCGGGCCAGAAAATTCTTAAAATTCGACGAAGACATGAGTTGACGAAAACTTGCAGCTTTCTGGTAACTCCTACGGAAACTTTCCATGTACTGCTCCCATACAAAAGCACTGATAGTACCAGGGAGCGAAACAGGCCCAGCTTGGTTTTAATGCCGAGATAACTGCCCTGCCAGATTTTGGACAGCATGCCGTATGCGCGTTTAGCCTGGTTGATACGACGAGCGATGTCCTGCTCCGTACCACCATTTTCGGCAACAATGCTACCCAGGTAGACGAAGTTGTCCACCTTCTCCACAGGCTGCCCATTAATATTGATGGCAATAGGTGTCGGATTTCTTTTTCGCAACGGCGGGCTAAGCACCTTGGTCTTGTTGGTATTAATCTTTAGCCCAACCTTGCTTGCCTCCCTCTCGAGATCTAACGCCATTGCGGACAGATCCATGATTTTGTGGGAGAGTAGGCATTTGTCGTCAGCGTAGTCAAGATGTTGTAGATAAGATGTCAAAGTCCATTGAATTCCTCTGTCGAGTCCGGATAGGGCTGCATGCAACACATCGCCGATCACAATGAGGAATAGGATCGGTGAGAGGATGCACCCCTGCCGAACTCCACTGCGAATCTCAAAGTCCCCCGACACCTTACCTTTATGCAGAACGCGACATTTCGCGCCGTCATAGGTTGCCTTAATAATAGCCACAAGCTTCTCAGGGATGCCTCTCCTGCGCAAGGCCGCCCATATAGAATCCCGGTTCACACTATCGAAAGCCTTTTCGAAATCGATGAAAAGCAAGTGAAGCGGAGAATCGTATTCAGCGCATTGCTCGATGATGATTCGCAAGGTGTTAATGTGATCGACACAGGAGAATCCGGATCGAAAGCCAGCCTGCTCTTCATCAATTGTGCTTTCTAAGTGGGCCTTTAGTCTTTCCAGGACGATTTTAGCTATTATCTTGGCAACGGCAGGAAGCACACAAATGCCTCTCCAATTATTACAGTCTGTGAGCCTACCCTTCTTTGGAAGTTTCCTTCCACTCAGTGGGAAAGGTCTCTGTATTGCACGCTTTATCAACAAGTGGGTGCAGCAAATCGGCAGTTACGCTTGGCGCTGCTTGATAAAGTTCGGCAGGGATGCCGTCAAGTCCGGCGGCCTTTCCCCGTTTTAGTGCAATAATTGCAGTGACTATTTCCTCTTTAGTCGGGCCAGTGGACCGTATACGCACATTTTGATGGTTAGCTAAATTATCTATATGAGGGGGAACTTCACCAGAGGTTACACGGTTCAAGACCGCGGCGAAGTGTTCTTTCCACCGCCTCATTTGATCTTCTTCCAAGATAAGTAGCTTTCCATCACTATCTTTCACCGGATGTTGGCAGGAGTTACGACCACCTGTAAACTCCTTGATGACACCGTATACGGCGTTTAAGTTGTTACTTCTTGCGGCTTCTTCTGCTGACGCTAAAAGAGAATTGGCATTAACTCTTTTATCGCGTCGCACACTACGCTGAACTTCTCGAGCTTTTTTGACGGTAAAGGAGTTCGATGCTGCTTCGATTGTCGTCTGATGCTGCAGCCAAACGAACTTTCAGCTCCTTTCTTTCAACAATCCGCTGCCATGAAGCGTCGGACATCCAGGGCTTATTCCGGCAATCCGGCTTTGGGCCAAGGATGGTATTTGCGCTATCAATGTACGCATTTTTTATGGCATCCCAGTTTTCGTTTATGTCACTATCTGGGTGACTAGTTATCTCAGCCGCTTTTTGCGCAAGATGGTCATTATATTGTTGTAACACAGCTGGATTTTTTAGTCGAGCGGTGTTGAATTTGCGGGGCCTGGATCTTTCGTCGCTGGGGCGGCGCATGGCTGAAATACGCAATCGAACATTATCGATCATAAGATGGTCTCTTCCCATCCCAATATCGGCACCCTTCTTGTTTCGCACGTCCAGGAGGCAACTCTTGAATCTTTTACTAATGGCAAAATGGTCGATCTGATTTTGTGTTCTGCGCCGATCAACAGAGGACCAACTGATTTTGTGGTGGTCCTTATGCTCAAACATAGTACCACCGATGAAGAGACTGTGAAAGTTGCAGAACTCTACAAATCTTTCACCGTTGTCATTACGATCACCAAGACCGTGTCTCCCCATCACATGTCTGAGCCCATAGTTATCAGCGCCAACTTTCGCATTCAAATCACCCATAACCATTATAATGTCACCTTTAGGTGTTCTGCTCTGAACGGCGTTTAGTTCTTCGTAGAAGGAGTCTTTTGCCAAGACATTGTCGGGTTCAGTAGGGGCATAACATTGTATTATTGAGATGTTCCTCATTTTGGTCCGGAACCTGGCGGTCAAGACCCTGTCAGAGACCGGTTCCCAGGATAAGAGACAGTTTCGCGCGGCTCTGGTTAAAAGGAGCCCCACACCTGACTCACGACGACTACCGGTAGCTTTACCGGAGTACAACATTACAGTGCTGCCCGTTGGAGAGATGAATTCTCCGCTGTTCCACCATCTTATCTCACTAACTCCTAAGATATTTAATTTGTACCTCAGAAATTTACTCTCTAATTGAAGAAATCGTGCGTTCTGGGGACCTTCTGATCCATTGTCCAGGAGAGTACGCACATTCCAGAATCCAATCTTTGTCATTGTACGATAGCTAAAAGTCGTAACCGTTGAGTCAGTCCTTATCCGAGGCATAGTTGACGTTTCGTTAGCATATAAAGATTTCGGATAGTGCAAGTTGCTGGCATACACATCCTGTCCTTTGATTGTCGGTTTTAACGACAGGCCCTCAAAGGGAAAGGCCGTGGTATTTTTTTTCACACCCCACACCACAGGGGTACCTCAACCAAATCATCGCACCGCCATCACTGGCGGCTTGACGTTGGTTGGCAATGGTCTGTGACCACTGCCGTTCCAGGGCACTACATAAAGCATTTAGATAGAATTCCAAACAATCTAAATTAAACTTCGCTTTCGTGTGATCATTGCTTTCATCCCTAAATTTCATCATCAAATTGATTTCCCAATGCAAAACAATAACAAGTCAAAAGCCATAACCCAGTAATATGTACTTGCGACAGAAAAATGCATACCCGATATCTATTGATGTCTTCAATAAAGACAATGCTTTCAAAAAAAATGTTTCATAACTAAAACAACAACAATACGCATATAATTACCAAATGACAACAAACAGACGAAGGGTAATTTTCTGTTTACGGGTCCATGGGCAAATATGTATCTTCTTCTTCTTCATGCCTTCCGTGTGTGTCGGCAACGAAATTTACTTGGTAGTTAGTTGTTGGTATATTAGTCCTAATGTTCATGAACATTACCGCGGTAATGTTCAAATTCGGCGAGATGTTCACGTGTAAACACACGCTTAGGCTGACGCGAGAGATAAGTGAAAAAAAAAATTCGAGAGAAAAACGATTTTTTCACCCCGGGCCCCGGAAACTAAGAATATCCCCCGCTTTCTTTCTAAGATGTTCACAAAGTTTTTGATTTTCTCTCGTTCCTCTTGCTGTAACATTCGTGTAGGCCTCAGTTTTCTTGTTCACTGCTTCTAAGTATTCATCGTCGAACCAATCTTTCTTATTGTGCCGGAGTTCGCACCACACTATTTGTTCTGCGGCTGCCTTAATCTTATCCTCGATGTGATTCCACGTATCGTCCACGGATCTTGCTGAGGTGCTTCGAAGCAGTGGTTGTAGTTGTCCTAAGCATCGATACGTTTTCCCTCGCTACCGCCGGTATTTGGACGCATTATTACGGCGCGGTTCGAAAAACTTGGAGCACTTGGGGAAATGGGCTGCACTAAAAAATAGGAGAGGCGGTGTGTTTCAATAAATAATTTGATAGATCTTACCCAATCACCCATCACAACAACAACGATCAACTCGTCTATCGTCGCTAGAATATTCGCCATGCCAATTTCCTTAAATAGAGGGATAATGACACAAGGAATCGAGTTCAAGTAATAATGAATACTTTTCTGATGAATCGAACGTCCTTGGAGTCCCAAATATCGAACGTTGAACGCTCAACGCAAAGCCCGAATTGGCAGTGTGGGTCGCATGTTGGTATTGCCATTAAGCCTGTATATGTCCGAGATGAGTAATGAAGCTTTAACCTTCATAGGCCCGAGCGGGGTCCAGTCGCACCCCACACACACATTTTTCGGGATATCTCCAAAGATATATTTTTCAATTTAATATCCTCAGAGATATGTTTCTGAAATATCCTTTTAATAAAATATTTATTTCAAGAAGTTTCAAAAAATTGCTATAAAATGTAAGGAACTATAAAGATTTTTATTGGTTGGGTTGCAGCTACATCCCATTCGGTCTTTAACGTCAGGTATATATTTCGCATACGTTAAAGACAACTGGGGTGCAATTGGACCCCACTGTGTATGTATTTTATGTATGTATGTATACGGGCAAACTACTTCATATTTTAGTGCTTTCGGTACATTTCTTTGTGGCGTGTTTTTATAGTAGTGTACGGATATATGTGTGTTTATAAAAATGAACGGAAGAAAAAATAAACTTTCGGACGAGGAAATATTAAATATCCTAGAAATTAATGATTATGAGTTCTTTTTGGATGATTTAGCGTTAGAGGATCTCGCAAGTGATAATGAAGAAATCGACGTTATAACGGAAATTTCCGAAGTAGATGACGTTTTGATCGTTGCCGATCGGGAAAACGAACCTACAGATTCCACGGATGTGGTAAGCCAATCAGTAAATTGTGATATTCATGATCAAATTTATGTCAGTAAAGATGGCAGCAAGTGGTCAAGGAATCCAATAAACATAAGATCAAAGAGAAGAGCACATAACATACAAAAAGTAGCAGAAGGCTTGACTACTTACAGTTCCGGATTTTCAACCATAAAAGAAGACTTCGAGTTATTTTTTCACCAGATATTATGGATTTGATTTTATAGGAGACGAATAGAAAAGCCATGCACTATTATCCATATTGTGGATCAAGCTGATAACACATTCTAGTGCAGTAAACTGTGCTGTGCTATAAACAGCTTGACAATTTTTGACAATTTTTGCTTTTTAGCTTTTATTCTTTGAACACTATGGAGTGCTCAGCCAAAACTTGTATCGATAAGGCTGATAAATCACCTGCCATTATTTGTGCCGGATTTTGTGGTAAACAGTTTCACAGCAAATGTGTTGGCTTCACGGGTATAATCGGTGATGTCATTCGCGATCCTGACACTGGTGTCTACTGGTTTTGCTCTGTATGCAGAGCCATGTCGATGGCAACGTATGTAGATAGGTTGAAGAACGTAAACCTTGCTCTGGAGACGACTTCGTCGGAATTAGCTTCCGCTCAAGCTAAGCTAAGCTCAGCTCTATCGGATGTTGCTCCGCTTTTAGTTCCAGTTGATCCAGTACAAGCTAACCAGAGCTTATTAGATCCAGTCGGCGTGACTACTCGCTCACAATTTAAAACTAATAGAAGCTTACAATCTCCTCAACAGTCACCTATTCCACCTACTCAAGTCGAACCAACTCAACGGCTTGAACCAACTCTCCATGTTTCGTTACCTCCTCAATCTCATCATCAGCATCGTAAGAGTCATGAACAGCTTTCATCCGTGCCCCTTACTGAGTGTTTGGTTGTCCAATCTCCGCAACCTACAATATTTTGTCTTCACTTCCTCCACCTCCAACGATCAACATTACAACTTATGGTGTTTCTCCGTTGCCAAGTAATGCTTGTGGGTCTCTTCGTGTCTGTTCTCCGCCTCGTCAGTTATTTGTATCCCGGCTTGCGTATGATACAACTGAACTTGAAGTTCATAACTATATTGTGAGCAAGCTTGGCTACAATCCATCTTTGCTAAACTGCCAAAAGCTAACGAAAGATAATATTCCTAATAAGGTTGTTGCATCTTTCAAAATTACGCTACCGCACGACATACAGATGCCTTGCAATGACTCCTTCTGGCCACCAGTGTTTTACTCAAGGACTTCGTAAGGAGAAATTTTCCTCGCCGACGAGACGACCGAACTCCGAAGTAATTAAAACAAACATTTTTTCTCTGTATTACCAAAATGTACGCGGCTTAAGGACCAAGCTTCGTGACCTCAATCTATCTGCTTTAACTGCTCAGCATGAAACTTGGCTAAATTCATCTTTCAGTAGTGGAGAGTTCCTCGAAGATTTTGTTGTCTTTCGCTGTGATCGCAATTACGAACTTTCTGGCGGGTCTCTTGGTGGTGGTGCTCTTATCGCCTTGAGGGCCAACATTGAGTGCACCCTACTATCTGTCACTACTAATGAACCTTATGACTGCGTAACTGCTATAATTCGTGCTTCTAAAATAGTTCAACTTTGCTCCTCGTCTCTTGCGTTTACATACCGTGTAATGCTGCCTTGCCAGTCTATGAGAGTCTCTTCTCTCATTATGCTAACATCATCAATATCTTACACCCCGATTCTCCTATTATTATCTGTGGTGATTTTAATATGCTTTATTTTAGCTGGCCTGATTGCCCGGGGCTGCCTTTATCCTCCTCGTCGCCTAGACTTTTCTTGGCGCTCTCATTTTTTATGGATTTCTGTGCTCTGTCACAATACAATGTTACTCGCAACTTTATGGATCGAACTCTAGATCTCGTGCTTAGTAACCTTCCTTTAGACTGCCTGTCCACTAGTTGTATTGCTTCTCCTTACGTCCCCTGTGATCCTTTCCACCCTCCACTTGAGTTTGATATAAAGATCTGCACTAAATCCACTTGTGGGCGTGAAAAGAACCCCCGTCTTAACTTTCGAAAGGCTAATTATGATGCTATCTTACTTAGACTGAATGAAGTTGACTGGTCAAATATTTTGCTTGCTTTAGATTGCAATAGTGCCGTCGATACCTTCTACACCATTTTATACAATATAATTCATGAGTTTGTTCCACTGTACTCTTCATTGCTCCGCAAAGGACCAATATGGTTTACTCGAAGCATATATAAAAGTATCAACAAAAAAAACCGTATACGTTCTCGATATAAACGTTTCAAGCGTCATTCGGACCTATAACTTTTTCGTCAACTTCGAACTAAAACCAAACGCCTCATGCACGAACTGCTTACCTTGATAGCATCGAAAACAGTATCCGTAACAATGAGAGCCAGTTATTCTGGCCCTACGTAAGAAATATGAGATCTTCTGGTTCTCGTATTTCCTGCATATCCTACGGCAACCAAACAGCCAACTCACCCAAAGAAGTTAGTGAATTATTTGCCACATATTTCTCCAGCACTTTCCGTCAGTCTAGCAATTCCAACTCATTTTGCTCTGAACATCTATCCGTAAGGTCGACACTGACACCTATTTAGCCTTCCTACGTTGATTTCCTCATATCGTCCCTTAAAAGCAGTTCGTCTTCCGGGCCTGATGGTTTACCCAATTCTTTCCCTACCACTAGCCATACTGTTCAATAAAAGTCTTCAAGAAGGTATTTTCCCCTCACATTGGAAGTCGTCCTACATAGTACCTATTCCCAAAGCAGGTAATCCTAATGATGCCACCAATTATCGCCCTATCTCCTTGCTCTCTAGCTGCTCTAAACTCCTGGAACGGATAGTTTTTGATTTCATTTACGACAGCTTTGGACACTGAATTGGTCCAAATCAGCATGGGTTCTGCAGAAATAAGTCTACAGCTACTAACTTGGTCGAATTTGTCGACTTTGTCGCTAAATCTTTTGACAATCATCTTGACGTCCATGTCATATTCACAGACTTTCCAAGGCTTTTGATACGGTCAATCATGGGATTTTGCTCAATAAGCTGCTCAATCTAAATTTTCCATTTCTACTAGTTTCATGGCTCTGCTCCTATCTTTCTGACCGTTCATCCAGCGTCGTTGTCAATGGTACAGTTTCGTCTTCCTTTTGTCCATCGTCTGGTGTTCCGCAGGGTTCTATCCTAGGTCCACTCCTTTTTATATTTTTTATTAACTATCTGCCATCCATTTTCAAAAATCTTTCTTTGCTTTATGCGAACGACTGCAAACTCTACTCGGCAGTATCTTGCCCGGAAGACTGCCTTACGTTACAATCAGACATCAACCTTTTATATGATTGGTGTCATACTAACCAGCTGCACCTTAATGTCCCCAAATGTAAGGTAATGGTTTACTCGCTGAAATCCAATCCTTTGTCATTCTTTTATCAAGTGAATTCCTCCTACCTTGACAATGTTGTCACTGTATAAGGACCTTGGCGTCACTTTTGATTCAAGGCTTCGATTCAATTACCACTATGAACTTATAATCAAAAGGGCATCGAAAATTGCAGGATTTGTCTTACGCTGCTCGCATGATTTTCGCTATATCTCCACCTCTGTAAGCCTCTTTGTTTCTCTTGTCCGTAGTATTTTAGAATACGCCTCTGTCGTATGGTCCCCCTCGTATTCAGTTTCAATCACCTCTATTGAATCCGTTCAACGGAAATTTACCCGAGCCTTAATATACAAATTTCATCTTTCTTACCTTACCTATGATGAACGTCTTAGCTACCTACAGCTGCTGTCCCTAGAAAAGACAAGAATATATCTTGATGAATGCTTTCTTTACAAGCTATGTCGCGAATTGCTACATTCATCACTCTCTAATGTTATTTGCTTCCGTGTTCCGTCCTATAACACGCGTTTGAACATTGTCTTCGATTCTCCCACTGCTGAACTCTCAGTATATATGAACTCTCCGTTAATTCGTATCATAAGAAATTACGACAGATTGGAGCTGGGTCCTTTAGCGGCTTCACTTTTCGCGTTTAAACGTGTGCTTCTGCAAAAACTTTCCACATTTGAACTATGATATTTTCATATCTTGCCTTACCTAACTTTTTAACTTTACTATTTGACTTAATCTTTTAACTTTAATCTCATTTTTATTTACATTAGTACATTGAATTAACTTCTTTTTTCTTTCTATAGTTTCTTTCTATATTTATTTTGTTATTCTTTTGTTCTTACTTATTATTTTGTCAATTAATACTGCTTCCATATATTTGTACCATACTATACTGTTTTTTGGGTTTGTATTATCCTGTCAGTTATAGCTTGAATAAATAAATAAATAATAAATAAAGAAATGAAAAGACCTTTTCTCCAATAGTGAAGGAAGAACTGGAAGGATTTATCGGAATCCTTTTTATATTGGGAGCACTGCACGCTGCTAAAGAGCCAATTTGTGTATTGTGGAGCCAAGATCCAACTCTTTAATACCTGCTGCAATGTCTCGCAACCGATAAATACGGCATAAAAATTTGGGCTTTGGCTGATTGCAGTTCCGCATATACAGTGAATATGCAAGTATATTTAGGTAAGTCATTTTATAACCAAAAAATATATGCATTTATTTATAACGGAATTTACAATTTCGAGAAAGGAAGGAAACCAACCAGAAAAGGGTCAAGGACAGAGAGTTGTTATTGACTTGACAAACCATTTGTCTACGGGATATGGAGTGACGACCGACAACTTTTTTGCGAGCGTTAAATCAGCCGACAAACTTCTGGGCAAAAATATCACTTTATGTGGTACTTTACGAAAAAAAACAAGCCATGTATACCAAAGGAACTTCCTCCTGCGAGGCATAAAAGGGAATTTTCAAGCACATTTGCTTTAATGGAAAACAAAACCTTGGTGTCCTATGTACCAAAAAAAATTCTGCTGTGGTTCTATTGTCCACAGAGCATCAAGATGATAAATCAAGTGGAGCGGAAACCAACTTTAAACCGGATATAATTTTACATTATAATAATACAAAAGGAGCTGCGGACACGACCGCTAAGTTGGCTAAAGAGTACACCACTCAAAGGAAAAGTAATCGATGGCCGATAGCGATATTCTTCCATCTGCTTGACATCGGTGGCATCGCCACCTATAAACTCTGGAAGTCGAAAAATCCAATAACAGATTGGATGACCGAAGGATAATTCAAACGAGCTAAGCAGCGGCATATGCTTGCTGTAACTCAGTTCGGGAGACGTGGGCGGGGTTTTCGCCGTTCATTGCCCTTGTCCTTTACGTATTAATAACAAGCTAGCCGAAGGCATGATACCCTTCACGCGAAGCGAAGCGTAAAGGGTATCATATCTTCGTTGTGTTTTGTGGTACATTTGCCACTTTGAAATTAGTAGCAAAGAGGATTGATAATTCTACAAGAGTTTCCACTCCATATAACTTTCCCCTCTGCCAGGAGATTTGTATGTATACTCCTCAAAACAAAATAGGGGCCACTAATAATTTTCCGATTTTTTTTTGTGGTTCTCCATACTCTCATACGTCGATTGTCATTAAAAAAAACTTCACTTTACACTCATCCGTGAAAAGCAATTCACGCCATTCCTCCATGCCCCATTCACTTTATCGTTGAGGTATATGGGTGTGTGGAGAGCGGAAGATACCACACCTCTTTCACTCATTAAAAACTAAAAAACTTGTGTTGTTTAATTACTAAATTATTTTATTCACGTTTGATAAACGGTACACGGTCACATGGGTAAAAGCTATCTTTTTGTCGAGTGCTGTATGGGCCACGAACTTCGTGTCGGAAGGCGAGACACTCTCTTTGACGGCTGAGGCACGACTGTGTTTTCGCTAGCGACGAGGTTCGCTGGTGATGTTGGGGAAACGGTGTTGCCGCCACACTAGCCCCCCCCTGAGACGGCGGTCGTTGAGCGTCGTCGAAAGTATTTGCCACGTTTGAACGGTCAAAGGGTGATGGCGGTGGTGCTTCTGCTGCCGCTGCTGTCGGCGCTGACGTTGAACTTGGTTGCCGGCTGTTATGGCCGGTGATGTTGTGTTTGGCTGCTGCGTTGCTGAAGCTGCACGGCGGTTTGCATTTCATTGCCGTGGCGCCGAACTTGTAGTGCCACCAACAATTTTCGAACACTCGTTTTGATGAGCTGGGTTGCTGGCTACTTTGGGTGTTTGGTTTCGTGCTTCGGAGCTCGTCGACCATTTGGGTAAGTTCGCGAACTTGGTGTCTAAGCTCGCTGATTTCCTCTTCAGGTTGTTGGGTGAATTGGCGAGCTTGTTGTTTGGGCCCTCTGATCCTCTTTTCCGGGTCCTGGGTGAACATCGCTTCCAACTCGGCTTGTGTTGCCGGTGGCTCGATTTTACATGCCCCCGCTGCTGAAGGTGGTTGAAACAGCGTCATGTTGTCTGCTATCTCGACTACAGTGTTCAGGTCCGCTGTGTTAGATTTGGGGATAACGCGGTATATGTGCTGCGGTAGTTTTTGCATCCACAGGCGCCGTAGAGTTCCGTCGTCGTCCATGAATGTGGGTGCGATAGTTCGCATCTCCGCCAACAGTTCTGACGGTCTTTTGCCGGTGATTGTTAGCGTCCCTAGCTGTTTCAGTGTGTCGGCTCGCGTTTGCTGTTTGCACGTCTCAATTGCTCGGCGCTTTACTGTTGCATACTGTTGCCCAGCTGGTGGTGACTTCGTCCGCAGATCCGCTAGATGATGCAATATTTTTGTTGGCAGCTGTCCGATGATGAAATTGTATTTTGTTTTGTCGGATGTTACTTTTGCTGCTGCGAATGCCATTTCTGCCTGCCAAAACCATAGCTCGGCGTGAGACTCGTCGAAATCGACTAATTTAATGTTGCACGGCTGTGATTCAAGAAAAATTGCCGTGACGTTGGCGGAATTCTCCCCATCACTTTCGGAGGACGACGACACTGTTGATTTTTTCACTTCGCTCGATATTCTTGTGTTTGCTACGCTACTTTTCACCAAAACTTGCACTTGGCTTATTTTCTATCGCACTCCGCGTTGTTCGCCCGCTAGGGTTATAATTGCGCGAATGACTGTCGTGTGATATTGTAGCCGGCCGCGTATCTGATTGTTTTTCAACGTGTGCAAGTACTTGTGTGCGTGGCGACTACATCTACAGCCGGTCGGGGAAGTGTACTTTTCTTCCTGTCCTTGTCATTGTGTGATGCTTGGCCGTAGCTGTCCGCTGTTGTCCGATTGCGATTTTCGGAGCGATAGTAGATGGTTGGCTCGTTTGCACTTGTTCTTCTATGTGGGCCGCCTTGAGTCGGTCGATGGAGACGTGTTTTGTTTTTCCTTTTACCGATACTTTGTATGTTTTTGAATAGCGTTTTATTATTTCGAATGGACCATCATATGGTTGTTGTAGCGGTGCTGTTATGGTGTCGTTTCGTATGAAGACGTGCTTGCATGTTGCTAGATCCTTCTGTACGAACGGCTTCTCGGTTGCGTGGCGCGATGTTGGCGTAGGTCGTAGCTTGCTCATCGTTTGTCGGAGTTGTTGGCAGAATTCGGTTTCGTTGCAGCGTGTTTTCTGCTCAGTGAAGAATTCGGCTGGTAAACGGAGACTTTTCCCGTAGACAAGATCGGCCGGAGTGGCTTTGATATCCTCCTTGAACGTCGATCTGAGTCCCAACATTACTTGCGGTAGCTCCTTTGACCAACTCAGGTTGTCCTTACGTTTGAGTGCTGCTTTTAACACTCGGTGGAAACGTCCGATGAGTCCGTTTGCCTGCGGGTGGTACGCCGATGTCCTCAGGTGTTGGATTCCTAGCGTTCGATTCATTTGCCTGAAGAGTTCGCTTTCGAATTGTCGCCCTTGGTCGGTCGAGATTTTCGATGGGATACCGAAACGTGATATCCAAGTATCAATAATCGCCGTCGCTTCAGTTTCGGCTGAGATGTCCTTCGTAGGAATTGCCTCAGGCCAGCGGGTGAAGCGGTCAATGATCGTGACGAGGTATCGGTATTCGTTCGATGGTGGTAATGGACCCACGATGTCCACGTTTAAATGCTCGAAACGTGATTCCGTTGGTGCGTATTCCATCAACGGAGATTTGTTGTGGCGATGTATTTTCGATTTCTGGCAGGCGACGCACTGCTTCGTCCATAGCGTGATGTCACGTCTCATGCCTGGCCAGACGAATTTTTCACCGATGAGTTTGTTCGTGGCTCGTGTTCCGGGATGTGACAAACTGTGCATTGCTTGAAAGATTTGTCTGCGGTGTGGCTGTGTAATAAATGGCCTTGCCTTGTTGTCGATTATTTGGCAATAGAGCATTTTGTTTGAGTTGGGAATTGGCGTTTTGGTCAGTAAAATGCTGTATTTTGATTTTCCTTCGATGATGGCTTTGAGTTCTGCGTCCAATTCTTGTTCGTCTGCCAATATGTCGTAATTGATGGCTTGTCGCTGTATTCCCTCGATGCGTGAGAGAAAATCTGGAACGACGTTGTCTTTTCCTTCGATGTGCCGGATATCAGTGGTGAATTGGCTGAAGTAATGTAGCTGTCGAAGGTGTTGTGGCGTTGCTTTCTCTGGTTTTTGTGTGAAGGCATGTATTAGAGGCTTATGATCCGTATAAACCGTGCATATGCGTCCTTCGATTTGGTCAGCGAAGTGTTTGATGCTCTGGTAAATTGCCAACAGCTCCCGAGAGTATGCGCTCCAATTTCGCTGAGTGTCGGTTAACTTCTTGGAGTAGAAACCAAGTGGTTGTAGTGTGCCGTCTGATAGTTGGTGGAGTACGCCACCGACGCTTGTGTTGGACGCATCGACTGATAGTACTAGATGAGCGTTTTCCAGTGGGTGTGCTAGGAGTGTGGCATCTGTGAGTTGCTTCTTGAACCGTTCGAATGCATTTTTTCCTTCTTCTGTCCACTGGATTTCTCGCTTGTCGTTTTTTATATTGCCGGGGATTAACCTCTGCAGTATGTCTTGAGTTTACGCTGCTCCCCCGATGAATCGTCGGTAGAAGTTTATCATTGCGATGAAACGTCGCAAGTCTTTTGCAATTTTGGGCTGCTGGAACGACATGATGGCTCCCACCTTGTCTGGTAGTGGTGAAATTCCTTCGGGTGAGACTACGTGACCGAGAAATTTGACTGATGATTGACCGAACTTGCATTTGTCCAAGTTGATGGTCATTCCGTGTTGTTTTAGACGGTCAAATACGATGCGTAGGTGCTTCTCGTGTTCTTCTTCGTTGCTAGAGGCGATGCAAATGTCGTCCAAGTATGGCACTACGAAGTTTAGTCCACGAAGTACGCCGTCGATATGCCGTTGAAATGTTTGGCCAGCGTTGCATAGGCCAAATGTCATGTATGCAAATTCGAAGAGTCCAAAAGGTGTAATGATTGCCGTTTTGGGAATGTCGTCCGGGTTGACGGGGATTTGGTGGTATGCCTTCTCCAAATCGATCGTGGAAAATACTTTTTTTCCTGCGAGTACGTTGTGGAAAGTTTGTATATTTGGTATCGGATACCTGTCTTTCCGAGTCACAGCGTTCAGAGCTCGATAATCGCCGCAAGGTCGCCATTTCTGGCCGTCCTTTTTTGGGGCCATGTGTAAAGGTGATGCCCATTGACTTTTGGATGGGCGACCAATGCCTTTCCTCATCAGATATTCGAATTCGTCCTTCGCTATCTTCAGTTTTTCTGGCGTTAAGCGTCGGGCCTTTGCGAATACTGGCGGTCCTTTGGTGACAATGTGATGGAATGTTCCAGTTGCCGGGGTAATCTTATTATCTGGCATGGTGAGTATTTCCTTGAATTCACTGAGCAGCAGTTGATTGGAGTTGCGTTGTTGTGTCGATTAGCACTTTGTTTGCCACATCGACCAGTAACTTGAAATGGCATAGGAAATCGGCGCCGATTATAGGTGTTTCGACGTCGGCTATGTTAAATGTCCAATCGAAGCTGCGGCGTAGTCCAAGATTGACTCTGATGGGCTTTTTGCCATACGATGTGATCGGAGAGCCGTTTGCGGCGTAGAGTGTCGCCGTGATGGGTTTTAGTGACCGTAATTCGGTTGATGTGGGTGGTATGACGGATACGTCTGCTCCTGTGTCAATCAAGAACGTTTTAGCTGTTATCGGATCTCATAAGAAAAGTCGGAGAGTTTTGTTTGCATCGAGCCAATTCTCCCCAATGGTGACTCGACTCGCTAGTTTTCCGATTGGTTGTTAGATTTTTTCGACGTGTGGAAATTGCACGGTTGTTTGCATTTTTTCGCTTGGGATCCGAGCTTGAAATGCCACCAACATGTCTCAAACTTCGGTCGTGATGATGCGGCTGGTGTTTGTTGCGTGATTGCTGGCGGTGTGTCGCTTCGCCGGGCATTGGATCGGTCTCCGGATCTTGGGCGCGAGCGATGATTGCCGTTCTGCAGCTGCTGTAAAATTTGCTGTATTTGCGATCTCATTGTTTGGATTTCCCCGTGCAGTGATGCGGTTGCCGTCGATTGCTCCACAGTCTGCGGTCTGATTGCGTGTACCGTTTTGCCAGACAATTCTTCCCAAATGCGGTCGGCAATTGATGCTGCCTGGTGTAAGGAGAGTTCCGTTCCTGATGCCAATATTGCACGCACTTGCTCTGGTAGGTTTCTTTGCCAGAGTGTCTCTAATAGTTCATCAGTGATTGGTGTTTGAGCGGCTCGTACTCGCATTTCCGCCAGTAGCTGTGATGGCTTCTGGTCGCCCAACTGCATTCCACTGAGCAACTTTGTTACCTTCATGTTTATGCTGTCCGCAAACTCGTCGGTTAACCGTTTCTTGAGGGTGACGTACATTTGTCCGACTGGTGGTGGATTTGTGTGCAAATCGACTAGTTTGCACATTATTTTCGTTGGTAGTTGGCCGATGATGGTGTTATATCTTTTCCTGTTGGCTGTAATTCCGTCTGCTTCGAAGGCGGCTTCCACTTGCCAGAACCAAATGTCCGTGTGTTCTGGTGTAAGCTGTGGGAGTTTCGTCTTTCCGTTTCCCAACGCGCTGACATTCGCTGTGATATCGCTAAATTTCTGAGTGGCATTGGTTGGGGTTGTGACCGGTGCTGTATCTTGCGGTGTGTTCTCGTTTTCCGACATGACTGTGGCAGAAATTCAATCGCGCATGAGAAGTAGTAGTATACGTCGTTAACTTAACGTAGTGTGTATGCACTTTGCGATTTATTTCACCGAATGTGTATTGTACTGTACGAGTTTACCGGAATATTGTCCGTTTTCCAGGTTTTGGTTAATTTTCCCGCCGTAACACGTGTTTCTGAACCGGTACCGTGGAAAAGTATTCCGTTATTGTACGGCACTATGGCAATTGTATGCGGCACTGTGGTAATTGTCCCGTTGTCCCGCAAGTCTCGTTATTTTCGAGATCGTGCGTCACGACAATGGCACTTGCACGTATTTTTCACTGTACTTTTTCCTAACTGGAATTTTTGTCCGTATTTCCAGTTTAATGGAACTTTTTCTGGTGAAAACTTTTTTTGCTAGTGCATGTACTCACTGTGTAACTGTCTTTTTGTCACTGGTGGAGCACGTTTGTAGCGTGTACCGTACTACGGTAGAAATCTTTTGCACCGTGTGTCCGTTTTATCACAAGCACGTGTGTTTGTCGGTCCATGAAATCACTCGTGTATTAAATTTTGCTCGGGATCGCCAAAATGAAGAACCCGATTGTCCACGTGTTCACTTTTTATACTCGGGGTCACCAGTATGAGGTATATGGGTGTGTGAAGAGCGGAAGATACCACACCTCTTTCACTCATTAAAAAACTAAAAAATTTGTGTTGTTTAATTACTAAATTATTTTATTCACGTTTGATAAACGGTACACGGTCACATGGGTAAAAGCTATCTTTTTGTCGAGTGCTGTATGGGCCACGAACTTCGTGTCGGAAGGCGAGACACTCTCTTTGACGGCTGAGGCACGACTGTGTTTTCGCTAGCGACGAAGTTCGCTGGTGATGTTGGGGAAACGGTGTTGCCGCCACATCGTTAACAAAACACTTGAAAACATAACGGCATTCATAAAAATTAGTTATCGAAGCAAAAATATTCGGGTGGCCCTTATTTTGTTTTGAGTAGTATATTTACAAATTGTATAGACTTCACAAGAAAGCTGACTCCGCCTCCGGCGGTAGATTTGTATGTATTGATTCTCTTGTGTATCTATACTGTGTAGTTTATACTACAAATGTTTATACAATTTATCAACAAATCTCCTGGCAGAGGCGAAACTTCTATGGAGTGATAACTCTTGTGGAATCTATACTATTTGTTAGTAGTAAAACTTGTTCCGATTTCACTGTTCCTATAAGAGGTATATGAAATAGTGGGCCGATTTCAATTAAATTTAGGAATGTAGCTTAGCAGTCAATATGAATGAATAATATGCAATTTCATAAACTTCAGAAACAAAAAAGTTTTTCTGATAAAAACTTGCTTTTGTAACGGTCGTTCCTATGACAGCTATATGATAGAGTAGTCCGATTTCAACCAAATTCGGAAACGTGATTTCACTAAAGATACTATTGGTTATTGTGAAATTTGAAAACGATATGTTTAGAAATAAAAAAAGTTTTTCTCACAAAGACGAATTTTTGGACCGGTCGTTCCAATGGCAGCTATATGACGTAGTGGTTCGATTCCGTTGGTTCCGACATATATACAGCGTGCAATAGAAAGAAGGCTTTGTACAAAATTTCAGCTCGATAGCTTTAAAACTGAGGGACTAGTTTCAGTTTGCATAGAAACAGACAGACAGACGGACAGACGGACAAAGCTTAATCGACTCGTCTCGTCACACTGACCAAGAATATATATAGTTTATATGGTCGGAGATGCTTCCTTCTATGCGTTGCAAACTTCATGAAAAAGTTAATATACCCTATCACATCCGTGAAGGGTATAAAAACATAATACGCAGATATAATAATGACTCGTCCATACAACAAATAATAAAACAACACATGATAACAATATATCCAGAGCTAATAGAAGGAAATCAGCATACGGGTCCAATGGTTGCAAGACAGCATAGATGCTTCCTATGTAATAGAGCTAAAGAGACAAGACAGAAAAACAAAGAAATGTTGTATGCGATGTAGTCAATAATGTTTGTGGAGAACATTCCACAAATAAAACAATATGTAATAAGTGCATCGAGTAAATTTACATTTACAACAACACAGATTAATTGTTTGTAATTTATCTTTTCTTAATTTATTAAAATTATAGCATGTTTACCCAAAAAAACGTTGGGGTGCACTTGCACACCACTTGATCTTTAATATAATTTTTCGAGGTCGGTCCTATGAAGGTTAAATACTACAAAAGCGATTAACATATCCATTGTGTCGTCACTATGATAGTCGGATAAATGGGTAGCGGGAGAGTACTGTACTCGTACCGAGTTAATAAAAGGGCGACAAACTGTGCGGGATACCCTCTTTGTTCTTTTCTCTTCATGGAACAACCCCTAGTAGGGCATAGCGCAAGAATAACCCCTGCGGTCATCGTACTCTGCTCTGGATAATGGGGCATAACTCCCAAAATGACCTACCCAGCGCCTTGCGCTCTTTTGCGACAGATCGACGCCATGTAATTTTAGGACACCCTCTTGGTCAGCCTTGGTTGAAAATGGGGTTCCATTTCATGGCATGCAAAGCAATGGAGTTATCCCTCTTCCGCAATGTGTGACCTATTCACTGCCATTTTCGTCTGCGAATAAATTCGTCGATTGGCATCTGACCCGTACGCCGACTAAGCTTTTTATTTGACATTGTTTCGGGCCAGAAAATTTTAGAATTTGACGAAGATATGAGTTGACGAAAACTTCCAGCTTTCCATGTACTGCTCCCAAACAAAAGCACAGACAGTACCAGGGAGCGAAACAGGCCCAGCTTGGTCTTGGTCTTGATGCTAAGAAAACTGTTTTATTAGATTTTGGACAGCATGCCGTATGCGCATTTAGCCTGGCTGATACGACGAGCAGTGTCCTGCTCCGTAATACCATTTTCGGCAACAATGCTACCCAGGTAGACGAAGTTGTCCACCTTCTCAACAGGCTGCATACTAATATTGATGGATTTAGATGTCGGATTTCTTTTATGCAATGGCGGGCTAAGAACCTTGGTCTTGTTGGTATTGATCTTTAGCCCAACCTTGCTTGCCCCCCCCCCCCCCCCTTTCGAGATGTAACGCCATTGCGGATAGATCCATGATTTTGTGGGAGGGAAGGCATATGTCGTCAGCGTAGTCAAGATGTTGTAGATAAGATGTTATATAAAGTCCATTGAATTCCTCTGTCGAGCCCGGATAGGGCTGTATGCAGCACATTGCCGATCATAATGATTAATAGGATCGGTGAGAGGATGCACCCCTGCCGAACTCCACTGCGTTCTTTCCATCGCCCCATTTGATCTTCCTCCAGAACAAGTTGGAGACCGAGATATCAACATGTTAACGACATTGAATCTGAGATCTCAACCGTAGAAGAGGAGCATTATCGACGAGGACAGAGTGAAGGCTGATTAGCGAAGTCGTGAGAAGCCGAATTTAAGGATGACAACTTTGAGTGAGCATTGCCGAGTATCTTTTACTGGCGGAGATATTGTGGGAACAATTTACCAAAATAATTGGACGAGCAGCGAGGCGACTAACGATACAGCTGACGTGGGAATCGCGCTGAATAGAAGTACGTAGAAAGTAGGTGGTAGAATATCTTCGCCACCCCAAGGCCAGTTTAGTGCAGTAGTGTAGTGTTAATTAGATAATAAGTGAAATAGGAGTTGTTAGTTTTCCTTTTCTTTCCTTTATTCGCGTTTTAACGCAGAGTCTAGTCAGTAAGTGCATGGTTTAGTTACTTGCGGAATATATGGAATTTGGAATTAGAAAGTTTAAATTCTTTGTTGTGAAGAGCGCTGCGGGTGTCAGTTTTGGAGAGTGACGCGAGCCGTTATCTTTCCCATTCGCGCGGAAGACCTACTGGGTCGATACGCGACTGGCTTAAATCGAAAGTGCGTGGCGTCACGCGGCCCTTACTCTGCAGCAAGCCGACACCCGTCGTGACCTTCGCGAGAAAACAGTTTAGTTCCTCTAAAGGTACGTTAGTCGCGGATGCTGCATGCCCATCTTCGTTGGATGAGGATATGGTCTATTTGGTTGCAAATACAGCTATCCGGGCATACCCAGGTTCCTTTGTGTATGCGTCGTTATGAGAAACTTGTAAAGCTGATGACTTAGGGCCGTCGTCCTTCATCCAATGCAAATGCAACGCAAAAGCAACCCAACTTGTTTGCATCAGTTGTACGGAAGCTATTTTTAGTTTGTTGACGAAACTCTTCTACGACTTGTGGTCAACCCCAAGTTTGTTTTTCGTCAGTCTGCAGGAGAAAAAAAATAGAAAAAAATGAAATAGGTACTCAAAAATCAAAACACCAGAAACTAAGGAAAAGTAGGATGAGAGTCGACACGCAAATTGGCAGTCAAGTGGTTTTGAAGTCGGTCGTTCTCTGAACTCGCGTTTTCCTATTGGTTTGTCGTTTTTGTGGATTGTATGCAATTTCACGTCGTTAACGTCCTCTCGTTTCCTTGATTGTCAAAACGGTGAGGTTCTAGCTACTGGCCTGTCGTAATAGATTTTTGACTGCACCAGTCAAGGTTTCGGATATTCCAGGTTCCAAGAGAGTATTCCATATTTCATTTCCGTAAATCTGTTCGTATTCGAGGCTTGACATCATTTTTTTGGACAAATTGATTCCTGGGGCGATTTGCCGGCTCATCATTTCAACTATGTATATCCGTTACCATGCGGAGTGCAGCAAGGGTTCGTTAGCAACGTTTTGGGCATACGCGCGTCAACTATTTCTAAGCGGGTTAGATTACGCTTTGTTAGAACATAACTGGTTTCGGACTCTGCGTTTCTAGCACCTCCTGCTCATTTAGCCACATTCTGCGACAAGTCGTGGCTAATTGTTCATCTCCAGAATAGGAATGATAACGCAATCCGCTTTATGCAAATAATGGTCTTTTGTTTTAGACAAAAGAATCCCTTTGCTCATTATGACAAAACCGTTGCTATCGTTTGTTCCAAATTATCGCTACCACACTATAAAACCAATCTCCACTTCTGACCATCGCTTTTGTGGTTATCAAAGAGGGAGAAGATTAAATCCTTAATGAGGTAAATAGACAAAGTTGCCTGTCACATAGACCCTTTGTAAGTCACTTCAAAAAAAAAAAAGGAGAACCGAAGTGATAGCATCATATTGCGTAAACCGACAGCCGAAAATTTCATTAACCATAACGTTCTTGTAGAACAACAAAAGCCGCCACGTTTAACATCAACCCCTGACGAAGCCGGTTCGGTGAAAACAAAACTGGCAAATCTAAAGTAAAACATTTTATTTGAGTGCGAGGCTATCTCCGGTTCCATTTTGGCTCATAAAACCATTTTATAATCTCATTGGTCACCACATCAGACATCAAAGGAATTCCAGGGATCGTGATGCCACAAACACACCTCTATATATTCTCGTACGTATGCCACTTCCATTCTCCCACAAGTGGACACAAAAAGAAACTTCATACGTACCGACAACACATACATATGTAGATACAGTCGTATCTTTCGTCCTGGCGCTACCCTATTAAAATAACGTCGTGTAATGAAAACCGTTTTTGTTCATTTTCGATGGGGGCGCTCTTGGTCGAATTAGGTTTAGGATGGTTCGTTTGACGGGAGCCCGACATTATACTACACGTATATCTAAACCCACTCGGCTATTCACTCAGATCATGGTCAAAGCCAAAACCTCAGGCGAAAAGATGACGACGACGATGGGGAGGGCAAAGAAATGTAACCACAAATACCCCCGGAGATAAATGACGAAAAGTAAACGAACGCAAACAGCGTTCAACAAACCGCAACTAAGTTATATCCTTGCACGAGCATGTTCCACTATAGAATCTGCTCAACGAGTTTCACTAGCGTTCGAGAACCGAACCGAATTCACCACTAACATGGAAATTTTCATTCGGCTTGGAAGCAAAAAAGATGGATATGGGGAATTTTCTTCAAATCACAAGTTGACGATAGGATAATTGAATTTAAATGCAAGAGATCTTTAGATGGTATTATTTTAAACATAATGGAAGGGAATTGAATTTGAAAACCTGACAGGCCACTTAAAGGTTTGTGTGTAGTGGAGGGTGTGGAAAAGACATTTACCCTTTGGGATATGCGGTTTCAGTTTTGCCCTATATTATGAATGCATATGGGTCGATGGGCTGACGGCACTTCTGACGAATCCCTTGATCACTGGCAGCTGAACTCCAGGAACGATATTATTGGTAAACGAGGCTAATACTGAGTCTCCAAATGCCTCAAGGTAAATTTTCCAATCAACTTCTTCGCACAGGTGGGGTTTCAACTGTTCTTCATAACAACCGAAGCCCGCTGCAAACACTTGTTTTTTTTAAAAAGGTTGTCAAATGTAGCAGATTGCACATTTATGACATTAATACATCGACTTCAAGTCTAAACGACTTTAATACCCTGCAGCATAAAAAGACTGGATACCCAGGTAGTACTCGTATATCACTCTGAGTCGTGTTGTGTCTGTTCGCTGTATGCAAACGGAAAGACGAACACTGCATTGACCGTTGATGACCGCCCAATGCAAACACGCTAAACATTTCATCTTCTTACTATGCAGAAGCCCGGGGCATAATTACAGCATCTTATGAATATGTATCGAGGGGACCAGCCACTTTAATTATTAGAATTAATCAAACCCAATCATAATTTTCGTAATTACATATCATTCGGTGCAGACATACGATGGTGGTACATTCGGCTTGATCTCTGGTTGCCTGTAGTACCTATGTATCTCGTTCCATTCGCTGCGGTCTTCCGGAATTATTACAGGTCGTTGGGATGGGATCCCTTTGAAACTGGAGCGTTTCACCTGATTCCAGAAGACAGGTTAGTTAGAATTGCAGATAGATGATGATGATGTGAACGTGCTTTTCAGTGATTTACCATAAAGTTGGTTCATCACTAAATGTGAACAAATGGGTCGGTGTCCGTTGTGGAGATGAAAGTTTTATTAGGTGCTTTGAGGGAGAATGGGCACTCATCGAGCCCAAAGAAAGTAAAATTTGTCGAGGATGCGGAACTCTTCATTGGTTTTTCGGAGAACGGATTTCTTGTTTTTCTTTTCTTTTTTCTCCAACTACCACCTTACCCAGTCATTCATAATTATATCTAAATATATTCAGGCCTACACAATATTCATTCATTTACAATGCCAGGGTAATTTTTTCCAATGATCAACACTAAACGTAATCGCGGTTAACCTGCACTACATGTATCTGTATCTTTTCTTTGGCCGCGGCGGTAAATAGCTGCCGAATCCGAGAAAATCACCTTAATGTGAGTTGCAAGGTCGATTTTCTCACATCCGCGATGATGCTGCATCTGAAATTATAAAAATCTGTAAATTGCTATGTCCGAAAATGTCTTAAATGGCCTACACTCATATCGCGTCCGGTATATGTAAGTGTAAGATATACGCAACACCCCAAAGATATGATTTACTACTTTATGACTTGAAAATTAATGTATTTCGTCGATGGTAAATTGAAATTAGTTGCCACACTAATTTTCCTGGGCAATTATTATTAAAAGACGGTCTGACGATGGTTGGTTTTTTTTCGGGGCCTGCCTTTGAAGAGTTTCTTTTTGTTCTCCCGATTAGGCAATGATGAAGATGGAAATCAATTATATATCACAATGCCATTGATATGAACGATCAAACCTCAATATTTACATGTGCTATTGCGTAAATTTGCCATAAACGTAGAATTCTATTCAGTACGGTGGGAAAAGTAGAATTTTGTTGGAAGAGATTTTTTAGAAAAATAGAATTTTGCAAACAATATCCATAGGAGGCATTAATTTGTATTTTGTGTAAGATTTACTCGAAGACAATTTGAAATTCTTAAGTAATTTATATTTTCGAAAATAATTTGCCTAGTCTTATCCAGAAACATATTCGACTCTCACATTTGTTTACATTGAATACCAAGAAATATCTGGATTCAACAAAAAGTTGATCATAAGGTCACTTTCAGACTGAAGTTCAACTTACATGCAGACAGCTGGACGGACGGCAAGATTCCATTGATCAA
Source organism: Chloromyia formosa (assembly GCA_964017055.1). NCBI lineage: Eukaryota > Metazoa > Arthropoda > Insecta > Diptera > Stratiomyidae > Chloromyia > Chloromyia formosa. The sequence goes on along the minus strand of OZ024813.1, from coordinate 96,990,595 downwards.
TTATCCTCATTCGCACTAAGTTCGGGTCACACGAAACGACGTTTGACCTTTTTCCAAAATTATGCATTTTCAATATTATATAGACAACGCCCTTGTAACAATTTGTGGAAAGGAACCGTCCGTCTCTGATCATCACTCCCTCCAATTCAATTTTAATAAGCTTCCTGAACCCAATGCAATCATTCTTAACTGGAAAAGGATAACCGGAGTCATGTACAGGGAGGTTATACTGGAAGTACTACCCCTCTCCCCCACTAACCGTCAGTCAAGTCAGAGCTAAATGAGATGGTACCAGCTTTGAATGGAGCACTTAACAGATCTGCTCCAGAATCAAGCCCAGTTAGTAGAATCATCATCGTGGCGCAAAAGCCCGACGTCGCGCCCCGGCAGCCTGGATCGTTGTCCTTCACGTATCTAGGTCACGTGACCGCGTCCTCCAACCTTGGGAGCCCAGTAGTTGCGTGGCGTCCACATAAACTGAGCCTTCCCAACGAGATCTCGGTCGTCCTTGCAGTCTCGTTGTAGTTTGACGATTTTCGAGACTTGCAGCTCATCGTACAGTTCATACAACTCATGGCTGTACCGGATGCGCCATCCATATCGATCGTAAACAACCCCGAAAATTCGACGTAGAACCTTACGTTCAAATGTGTCTAGCATGTTTCCGGAGGCTTGAGTTAGGGTTCATGCTTCGCAGCCATAGCATAGGTCGTATAATGGTTTTGTACACGCGGAGCTTCGTGTTTCTGTGCACATGGTTCGATTTCATTATGGGGAGAACCGAGAAAAAAGTCTTATGAACTAACTGTATCCGTCCCTTGATTTCGTCAGTTTCGTTGGCATCTCTTTCTCTTGACAAGTTGCAACCCAGGTATATAAGGTTGTTGACGAACTCGATGTTGAGGTCCCCCACATTGATACTCGGTTGTGCAGGTGTCCTTGTCGTCGATTGCATCATTATTTTAGTTTCACCCTCGTTGATACATAGTCCAACTTCTATTGCAGCGGTATCGGACGTATGCAGAAGTTCTTCTGCGTCGGCCAATCTTCGGGCCATAATGTTGATTTCGTCGGCGTACGCTGCTAATTGTGTTGACTTGATGAGTAGCGTCTTGCTGTTGTCCATATTTATAGCCCGAATAGCGTATTCCCGTGCTAGGTTGAAGAACGTCGGTGCCAGTCCATCGCCCTGTTTCAAACCAGTGCGTGTTTCAAATAGATCAGTAAGTCTATTCTGGATCCTGACTTGTGAGACGGAGTTGTTCATCGTCATCTCTGTCAGTCGCACTAATTTTGCCGGTATACCAAATTGCAGCATGATGTTGTACAGTACTCCACGATCGATACTGTCGTATGCCTGCTTGAAGTCGACAAAGATTTGGTATACGTTTACGTTGTATTCTCAGCACCTCTGGAGTATCAGTTTGACCGTAAAGAGCTGGTCGGGTGTGGAGCGACCAGGTCTGAAACCGCTTTGATATTCGCCAATGATTCGTTCTGCGTACGGTTTTATTCTATTTTCCAGAATTTTCGTCAAAATTTTATAGGACATTAAAATTAGTGATATACCCCTGTAATTCTCACACCGCAGTTTATTCTCCTTGGTGAATTGGACAGATGATGCTTCTGCGCCAATCGTCTGGGATCTCCTCGTCCTCCCATACTCGCAGGAGTAATTGATGTATGGAATTAGACCCGTTCCACCGAATTTTAGCAGTTCAACTGGAATCTTGTCAGCGCCTGGCGCTTTATTTCGTTTTAGTGGCCGCAACGCGAGATCAACTTCCTCAACTGTTGCGGGTTATGTGGGTGGGCCTAGATCAACCATATATATATACTTGTGTGGGGATGTTAGATGTTTGGTTCAGAAGCTCTTCAAAATAAGAGGCCCATCGTTTGTTAATGTCATCGTTGTCGTTGATTATGTTTCCATCCTTGTCCTTACAAAGGCCAGTCCTGGGTTGGTAGCCATTCTTAATTGTATTTATTTGTTTGTACGCTTGTCTGGTGTTATTATAAGCTAAGTTTTCGTTTATATTCAGCAACTGCTCGTCAAAGTATTTACGTTTCTTACGTCTAATTATTCTATTCGATATTCGCCATAGCTCGTCATATTTTTCTCTTTTGGCTCTGGTTGCTCGTTGAATCCATTGTCTGTAGGACTCGTGTTTCGCGTCAAGTGAATTTTTGCATTTTCCGTCGAACCAGTCATTTCGCGCTCGCCGGACTTTATATCTCACAACCTTCTCTGCGACATCCCTGATGGTACCCTTGAGCTCTTCCCAGAAGCCATGGACACCTATGTTGCTGATGTTGTGTAGCATAAGCATAGCCTTTCCTCAAGGGCGGCAGCATACGCCACCGCTGAAGCATCGCTCAGAAGCTTATCAACTGCAAAGATTTTGAGAGGGCTGGATCTCGATTGGTGCAAGAAAGAAACTCTACATCTGTAGGTCGTCTTAACTAAGTGATGATCTGAGTCGCAGTTTGCTCCTCGATCTCCTGCAAATGAGGACGTGATCAATTTGGTTGACGGTATGTGTATGCGCCTCTGTAGATTTGCAGGTCTGCTTGTGAATGCTTCGATGGGGGAAACACGTAAAGCTTACGACTAGATTCATGGTGCAGGCGAAGTCTATAAGTGGCTGGCCGTTTTCATTACATTCTTCATGGAGACTGTGGCCTCCAGTGATCCCCCCGTGCCAACTTCATTTCCAACTTTCGCGTTAAAGTCTCCCAAGCAGCAATTTGACGTCGTTTGTTGGAAGTGAGTCGAAGAGAGTTTCAAGGCGGGCGTAGAACTCGTCTTTTACTGCGTTTTCTTTAACTTCAGAGTCTTAATGCGAATCGCACATAGCCGTTCATTTGTGGGTTTAAAGTCAGTAATGTGCGGCTTGAGGTGATTGTTTACTATAAATGCTACTCCAAACCCCTTGTGGCCCGATGGTTTGCCACTTGTAAAAATTTGTTTGCGATTTCTTGTCATTGATCTTGCTGTCAAGCCAATTTATTTCCTGGACTGCAGTAATGCTCAGTTTGTATATTACTTTTCCACCTGTTGCAGGAGGGTCTTTCAGCCCCCGGTTTGTTCAGGGAGCGTACATTCCAGGATCAGAAAGAATAATTCCTTAGTCGTTTACGTGGTCATCGTTGTTGATCCGCCCAATCCGAGGCTTGTCTTCCAGATTTCTTGACGTGTAGTGGTTTTTACAAGGACGAGTTGTCAGCACATCGCTTAACCCCATTCAAGGGAAGATAGCTGCTTCAGATTGTTTAATAAACGTGCTGGAGTTCACACGACTATGTTGTCCAACTACGCAAGTCATTCCATCCTACTAAACCTGAGACGCTTAGGTGTTGGTCAGCCATTCAGGCTACAGCTATTTGCCTTTTTTCAAACTGTTTTATCGCTAAGACTTGGCCGTCAGCGGTTTGAAACACTGCCGTTACCAGGGGGCGCCCACATGGAGGACTATGGAAAAGGTCTTTTGCCCCCCAAAGTTTGGGGCATACCGATCTATAGTTCGGAAAAAAAAAATGCTGCAATTTTTATTTTATTTAGAGCATGACTACCATATAAGCTGCTCTTCACGGTACGGCACATTTGCCACCATTCAGACATGTTCAAAATGCACGGTCACGAAAACTTCTTCACAATCCGACACCGCGTAAAAATATCTGTGAGGATAACGATTCAACCAGCATTCCAGCCACACAACTGCCTTTAATTGAAATTACAAGGTACTTTTTTTCTTTGCAATTTTTTCCCACAAGAACACATTTCAAAAACAAGCGGCTTTCGTCAGGATTTGTAGGCAACTTACGAGCATAACATCGTTCAACACCAAAATACAATTTTCATTACCACTGAGAGAAGAGAAGGGACCCAGCGAAGCTCAAATGCAAACGGCCCAAGAATATCATTTGAAAATATTAAATTTGAATTGCACTTGGAAACTGCGAGCTAATTAAAAAGCGAAGGCAATGAAATTCTCGTGAAAAAAAGCCGAGATGAAAAACGAAGAAACCCTTCACAGGATATATGGTACTACGATGTTAGTAGCTGCCTACGATTGCCATTACAAACCAGCCGACGACGGATCATAAGTGTAAATTCAAACAAAGTTAATTACGGCGATCCAGGTATGGTACGGTTACACTGATAATGACCAGAAGGTGTCGCGCAAAAGAAATATAACGTAGGAATGTTAGTCCATGAAGTACTTCATATAATCTAGGTAGCTCTGTTTTTTCGAAAAGAAATGTTGCCACCATTAACCGTTTATTCTACCTGAATGGTACTAATGAATCTCATTTGCTTCTTCTGCGAAGTTCTTACAAAAGTCTGTCTTTCAGTTTAAAATGCGAGTACTTTCATGTAATAAACTCGCATCCATTGACCACTTATACAGCTACGATGTCTCCTTCTATATATCCTATCCCTTACAAAATACCTACTGTCCATATAATCTATACCACTTCTTTCGCACCCTGAGAATTGCAATACTCGGAATGCAAGAGTTTGGAAAAAATGCGGTTTACCACTGTTAAAATAAATTTCTTAGTTTTATGTCATCCGCAAATCGTTTTGGAAATCGAGGCTAGGAGTCCGGGTGCCGAACCCCAAAGCGAATGGTGCTGGTGATGATGATGGCTAGAACGAACAGCTCTACCGCACCTGGCGTTACCTGAGGTGGTTTTTATACACAGACCAATTAGCAACGAGACTAGTCAGAAGACCTAGTACGAAACCAGTCCTGAGACCTGCTGCGAAACCAGTCATAAGACCTGCCGCGAGATCAGCCACAAGACTAGCCACGAGTGCTGCTATGACACCAGTCATGAGACCTACTGCGAGACCACGCACGAGACCTGCTACGAGACCAGCCACGAGACCTGCTTTAAGCCCTGCCACCTGAGCTGCTGCGAGGCCAGTCATAAGAGATTCTTCGAATCCGCCACGACAGCTGCAGTGAGACCTGCTACAAGACCAGCCACGAAACATATCAAACCAACTATACTTTTCCTGACGGAAAGCCAACATGTCTTGCGGCTCACTTCACAACAGGCCTCGTGGCTGGTCTCACAAAATGTCTCGCAGCAGGTCACGCCGCTGATTATTTTTGTGTCTAAAAAGCACTTTATATTTACATTTAGTCGTATCCGTATTTTGCTAGGCGGAACGAGCGAATGTTGTTCACTCTTTATCGCCTCGTGCTTTTGCTACGACATACCTCCTTCCACCTTCTGGGATTAAGGCAAATTAAAATGGAAGCATAATAAAATATTAAATTTATTTTTACAATTTTACAAATATACCTTTGCAGTTTGGATGTGTCTTAAGGATGAGCGGATCTATGGAAAATTTGGAATTGGGTGGAATACGTGACAACAGCTGAATTAATTTAGGGTTCATGGCTAGTGAATTTTAATTTTTAGATGTTTTCCAGAGGGAGAAGTTTTCGTGTTTATGATTCCGCATTCAAAGATTTTGTATATTTTGAGCACTTTGTTGGTATTTTTCGGAATTTTGATGGGAATTCAAGAATGCAAGAAACTCATATACGGTGTCTTTGCACTATAGAGCAAATTAAATTTCCATGAAGGTCTGTTCCTATATGGAAAATATGTATGGACTTTCTAGTCCAAGTTAAACTCAGGTTTCCACAGAGAAATTTGTATTGTTATGCAATGAGTATTGTTTAGTTTCCTCTCTCTCTCTCTTTTTGACTCTTTGGGAGAAATCATTTGAGTGATTTTAATTGGAGGCATACCAATTTGATTGCAAATTATTTACATGACTCTTGACTACTTTTTTAAGAACAAATACCCAACTAGCTCTTCAAGTTCAAATGACATCATGCTGGTAGCGAAATGAAACGATTCGCACCAAACATCACCTTTTCAAAGCTTTATAAGGTACTATAGGTATACAGCTACAGCTAGTCGGGTCATCGCTGATGTGGTCCCGCCTCTCTTACATACTGAAAATCCAGCTCTTGATGTGGACCGGAGCTCTTGGATGAGGGTAAAGCGCAAGAAGCGGTTTCAGAGGGAGAAGAAGAAAAACGGGAAAAATAAAAAAATTAGGACTAGACCGGACGCAATTGTTATATGTCAGTCGGGAGACATGACATATGCGGAAATACTCAAAAGAGTAAAGTCTGAGCCAGTGCTAAAGGAGATGGATGACAACGTCTCTCATATACGTCACACCCGACAGGGGGAACTACTGTTCCAAATGAGGACTCGCGGTGGGAACTCTATAAACGAGTACAAATCCATCGTGACGGGTGTGTTACGGCTGATAGCTGAAGTGAAAACCTTGCGCCAGGAGACGAGGATAGAATGCCGCGATGTTGACGAGATGACCACTGAGAAGGAAATCTGCACGGCGCTCCTGGAATAGTTGGAGGTGGACCTTCAACTCGACGCAATGAAGTCACTAAGGAGGGCGTGTGGATGCACTCAAATTGCAACCATTAGCTTACCGACGGACGTGGCCAACAAGGTGTTCGGAGCGGGTGGAGTGAAGGTTATATGAGCGAACTGTCGCCTAAAACGACAATTGTCCGCAAAGAGATGCTTCAAGTGCTTTGTATTTGGACACTTCGCGAGGGACTGCAGCAGTAAGCATGATGGGTCGAACATGTTCCTCAAATGCGGAGGAAGAAGTCCACAAGGCTGTAACATGTGACATAGAGCCAAACTGCGTATTGTGCCAAGAAGTTAATAGAACGAACTGCAAACATGTGATTGGAACCGCTTAGTGCCCGGCGTATTGAGAGACACTAAAGCAAACCGTAAATGAAGTTCGTGCAGTTAAATATGTACCATTGCCGGGTGGCACAGGATCTACTATCGCAGACCATCAGGGAGAAAGGAGTGGATGTAGCCATTATCTGCGACCAGTATAAAAGTTTGGGTAGCTTGATTTGGGTCGCAGATGAGCAAAAACAAGCAGCCATTTGGACGTGTGGAAACCATGCTTTCCAGCTTTCATATCAGAACCGATAAGCGGCGTCGAAAGGGCGAAGATCAACGGTATCCACGTGTAAAGCTGCTATGCTCCACCACGAATAGACCTGGCAGAATTCGAAAGATTGCTAGACGGATTGGTGCATGACGCGAGTAAACACAACCCGGTAATAATTGCGGGAGACTTTAGCGCATGAGCGACAGATTGGGGCAGCCGAGATACAAATGCCCGAGGGCGGCTATTTCTCGACGCCCTTTCACAACAAGTCGTCCAAATGAACTCAGGTGGTAACAATACCTTCAGGAAAGGAAGTGCACTCTCTATTATTGACCTAACGTTCATCAGTAGCTCTTTGGCACCAACCGTAGATTGGCGCGTCAGGCAAAATTACACCCAGGCAATCTTTTTTACAATCATCATCATCGTGGTGCGACAGCTCGACGTCGGGTCTTGGCAGGAGGGATACGCCGAATACAAGGAAGAGCCCCGACACTGCGATGATCCATAAAAAGATTCGATGAGGCAACCGTCAAGAAGGTCTTGCTTCAGAGCGGGCCCATCGAAGGACAGGCAGAACAGAGGACTGCGCAGATTGCAAAGCACTTAGAGACAGCATGCGAATTCTCCATACCAAGAAGAAAGTCTCCAAATCTACGGAGGGAGAACTACTGGTGGACTGAAGATATCGCGAGCCTGAGTTTTACTATATATGACTATAAAACCGCTCGTAGCCTACTGAAGCTTGCGATTAAGAAAAGCGAACAATATTGCTTCAAACAGTACGATGACGTGGATTTAAACCCGTGGGGAACGGCTTATAGAGTGACTATGAAGAAAACAGGGCAGAAAGCACCCCAACTAAAATGTCCCGTTGTTTGGAAAATATTGCCTCGGTTCTGTTCCCTCAACATGAACTGGAACCCATGGGACTGAGTCCAACATTGGCTGACGAGAGCATACCTGACATAATGGCAAATGAACTTCTCCAAGCCGTATCCAGATTTGAGGATGGTAAAGCGCCAGGCCCAGATGGGGTCCACAATAAGGCATTAAAGTTGGCAATCCGAACAATGTCAGAGAAGTTTATAGACGCATTCGGAACGTGCTTGTTGGAACCAAAAACCATGGGAAAGGCAAAAGTTGGTACTGCTTCTACGCCTTCTACGCACTAGGCCCTGGTTCGATTCCTACTGAATGCGGTTGTTTTCGATTAAAAAAAGGGATTTACGTGTCGGACTGTGAGCCCACTCAGCTGTTTAATGAGTACCCATTGATGGGGTAAATAAATCGGTTGGGCGTGTTGCCGATCACACACCTCTGCACAAGACATACCGTCACGATCTAAAAAATGAGATGATGCTTACTCATGTCGAGGCCATGGTTCAAATTGGACTGTTGCGCCAGTTACTTATTTTATATCGAAATGTACGCCAGCGAAGTGATCACAACTATCAAGTTTTGGTTGGAAACTGGAAGTTAGCCTAGAGCTCGCCGAGCAAGAAACGGAAGTTCAGTGTCGGAAGCAGTGTCATAACCTATTAGGTTAGGTAAGGTTAAAAGGCTGCCGCGGATGACGCATCACACATAGGCTACAAAGGGCCCGTCCATTAAACCAGCCAGAACTGGCAATGAACCGATAAAGCCTGAGCGGGCTCATGCCCCTTAGCTCTTCCAAATGAATGAAGAAAGAGTCAAAACCTCTTAGAAAGCTATTAGGCACCTGGGGGTGAAGTTCAACGCGAACTAGTTGGAGAGCACCTGAAGTATGAATGCGAGAACTAAGTGTCCGCCACTATGGTCTTGGCAAAAATTATGCCAAATATAGGCGGCGCAAGACCAATCAGGAAGCTTCTGTTGTCTATTGTGATAACCTCTGTTCTGCTATATGCCTCACCAGTTTCAGTCAGTGCAATTCAATACGCTTGTCACACCAGGAAAATTAGATCGGTTTACCGATTGTGCTCATTGAGAGTATGCTGTACATACCGAACCACTTCGAATGAAGCTGTCTATGTGTAATAGACAGTTTCGTGCACATCTGAACATGCCCGTGGGGACGGAGCCTAAGGTAGCATAATGAACGTGAAAGTCCGCCCGTGCCATCTGGCGAAGAAAAGGCTTCCTCAACGAGCTAAGCTGTGGCCTATGTTTGCCGTTACTTAGTTCGGGAGACGTGGGCGGGGTTATCGCCGCTTATTGCCACTGTCCTTTGCGTATTAACAAAAATTCATAGGTCTGCGGACAATACAAACATGGTAGGCAAAAATGGGGACTAATAAAAAAAGGTGAAAAGAGTGGAATGATTGGCGGACGGCTAAGTTGCCCTCGCTCTCGCATCGGGGTCCGGGTGTAATGGGACCCTCGGCCTCTGGTTTTGTACCACCGACAGATCATTACTCATCAGGTGCTGCAATCGATAATTTAAATGCACTCGCTGAGGATGACAATAGTCAAAATTCATCCGAAATCATGAAATTTATTGTAAAATAAATTTTATAATAGCAAATTTTATTAAGGTGATTTAATTTTAAATCATAAAATTCATGGACTTTGCGGTTAAATAATCTTATCGTTTTTTAACATAAAACTCGCTAAGTAGAGAGTTATAGAAAGTAGAGTTAGTCATCAGCCTACCTCCCCCCCACCCCCTCCCCTCTTCTCATACCTCTCTCCCACCAACCTTTACGCTTTCAGAAATAGTTGACTCTAATTCGCTATCGCTCTGCGAAAAACAATAAAATATTTAAGTATGTAGTACTCGTAGTACTAGTATCTATTGTAGTATTATATGGTCCGGAGTGTCAGGCACTGGGTAAGTCTTTTGGGGAGTTGCGCCCCATTGCCCAGAACAGAGTACGATGGCGCGCAGGAGTAGTTGACGCGCTATGCCCCGCTAGGGGCTAAGACAAAGTATTATATGGGGCCGGTTATGTGCATTTTTATAGGACGATATCAAAATGTGCAACTTTAAATGAATCTACTATTATTAAATATATAACGTGATTGTTGCGAAACTTGGAGATATACATATATATGTATATTTTTGATGTCAGATGTGTTTGAGAGATACAATATTAACCTATTGTATTTCGAGAAGATATCAAAATTCCATTATTTTCGGTTTTTCTTTCTTATTTGTATGATATCCCACTTGCCTACCAGAGGAAAAAAAATTATCCCCTCTGTGGGGACCTTCCCTTAAAGTTAGCCTATTACGACGCATCGCTTTCTCCGGCGAATTATAATAATTCTTCACATTTCCACAAAATTTAATGTATGTAGCTTCAGCCGTTCGTGAGATATTCTATGGACAGACGGACAGACAGATATTTGACCGATTTTATCAGGGTTTTGTTTTTATTCTCTCTTTCTCTCTGGTTCCTGTTAAACCCTTGTAGGGCATTAACCACGCCTACTTTCCGCCTCGTCCTGTTGACCGCAATCGCCTTTAGCTCTTTCTACGATTTGCCTATTGAGGCACCCTCGCTCAGCTGACGTTCTCCACGTGTTTCTCCTCTTTCAACTAGGCGTTTTGCGTTGGGTCCTTGTGGGTTTAAATCGACAGCTTGCTAAGCAATGTTGTTCTACCCTTTACGGAGGGTGTGACCTATTCATTGCCACTTTCTTCTTTTGATCAAAGTGTCTATACTATCCTGGCGAGAAATAGTAAGGAGGTCGTCGTTAGAAATGACCTCCGGCCAGTGAATATGTAGGATGTGCCGTAGACATTGGTTCAGGAATGTTTGTTACTTAGTTCTTATCTCACTGGTCACGTTCCAAGTTGAACAGCCATATAGAAGCACGGATTTTACGTTGGTTTCAAAGATCCGGAGTTTGGTGAGTCTGGAATTGTTGTTGTTGCTTTTTTACAGAAGGGAGTCAAACTGAGAAAAGCTGCTCGAGTCTTGTTGATGCGATAGTGTAAGTCGGTATCCACTCCACCATCTGATGTAAATACGTTTCCGAGGCAGCAGAAATTGTCCACATTTTCGACTGCCTACCCCGAAAAACAAATTTCGCTTTGCCTTCCTGGATACAAGCTCAAGCACTTAGTCTTGGCAGCACTGATTTTAAGCCCCGCAGTACGACTTTGGTAATGCATAGCATCAGACATTTGAGCTACTTGATCCAATTTATTTGATAGAAGACAAATATCGTCAGCATGTCTAGGTGTTGAAGGTGTTTGAACAACTTCCATCTTATAACTTTGTTCTGGCGTTCTTGAAGCGCGCCGCTTAGTACAACATTAATGGCAATAAGGCGGCTATTACACTATAAAAGTTCTTTTACAAATATCTTTGAAGCACGATATTTTAAAAGAACTTTTATGAATGAAATTAGTCGCCTAAGGGGGAAGGTGTGCAACCTTGTAAGAAAGATACTTGAAACAAGCAATGTTCGTGTCGCAAATCTTTTGTTAGGTGGCTATTACACTGCAAAAGTTCTTCGAAAATATCTTTTATAGAAGATATTTGTACAAGAACTTTTATAGTGTAATAGCCGCCTTACAAGCAGTAAAGGTGACAAAATTCAGTCTCGTCACACTCCACTATGCACCTCAAAACGATCTGATAGCTGATCCTTGTGTAAAATGTGACATTGGGCTTTCTGGTAGGACTCCCTTATGAAGGAAATTATCTGGTATGCCTCTCCCACGTAAAGCCCTCCAGATGTATTCCCGGTCTACGCTGTCAAACGCATTTTCGAAATCGATGAACATGAGGTGTAATGCGGATCTCCACTCTGCGGATTGTTCAATAATAATTCGGAGGGTGTTGATGTGGTCATTACATGAGAACAAACCGGCTTGTTAATCAATCAATGTGTGGTCAACTGTTTGTTTGGTCCGGTTCAAGATTATTTTTGCCATCAGTTTGGATACTGCTGTGATAAGACAGATCCCACGCCAATTATTGTAATCGTTCAGGTCGCCTTTTTCGGGATCTTAATAATGATGCCCTTCTTCCACTCTTAGGGAGAGTTTCGCTTCCCCAACACTCTTGGATAAAGGGAGAAGAATATCGGCAATAGCATTCGCATCCGCTTTAAAATGTTACCGTAATTTCATCTATCCCCGGGGCCTTACCCGCATCCATCGATTTAATAGCCGCAGTTACACCCAGTGACAAAAAAAATTGCCGCACTCACATTTTTCAATTCCTTTGTTCCAAGACATGTTTGAGTGGAAGCTTAGATAGAATAATTCTTGTATTTGCATTCTTTAGAGTCTTGTCATTTCATTTATAAAATAATTTCTTCCGAATATCTTCAGCTGATTTTTTTTTACCATTATAACGATTTAAGGACTATTTCCGCTGTTGGATTAACTTTTTAAAAATCTTCGCACTTTTGACTCGTTGCAGGCCATCACTAGCGCAATTCCTCGATTTGACGTTTTACTCACTTCTTATAACGCCACTCGCCTTTTTTTCAATAGTCAATTTCTTGGTATGGGCATGTGTTTAAATTATGCCCACTAGATCTTAGAAAACAAATGAGGACCATGATAATATTGTCAGAACTATTTATACCCACTCTACTAGAACATACCATAACGATTTCTGGGAAGGTACATAATTAAGGACTGACTCAATACGACTTTTGAAGAATTTCAAAGTGCGGCGACTTTTTTGTCACTGGGTGTACTTCCGGCGTAAATGGTGGGCTGGTATCAACTCTGGCTATTTGCGGAATATCTTCTAGTACTAATGAAGATGCATTCGAAGGTGTAAAGGTGTTGTTGAGGCCCTCAACGAAGTGTTCTCTAAATCTCCGCAGTTGGTATTCTTCGGCAACCAGTAGAGACCTATCCTTATCTTTCACAGGATGTTCCGTTGCAAAAGATTTGCCTGTTAATGGTTTGATAAGCTTAAGAAATTTTCCACTGTCATCGCGGTAAGTCGCCTTCTCTGCCTTCTTCGCTAATGAACGCCTTTCTGTTGTGGACGGTATTCTGTTCTGAGTTGTTCTTTACGTGAGTCGTCAGCAGCTTAGTTAATCTGATCCTTAACAGGGCAGCTTCTACTTCGAGGCCTGCCAAGAAGAAGAAGCTGAGGACAAAGTGTGCTGCTAGAAATTGAAAAAAAAAAACAAAAGCGAGCTGGGAACCGGAGTCAGCCGACAACCATTGTAGAGGGGAAAAATTAGCAAGCCGAAAACAAAATACTACATTTCTCAATTATTCAGATGATCATCAGGTTACAAAGAATTCTGAGGCCAGCAGAGGCGCAACACTGCATTCCTTGCCGTAATTCACTCATAAACTCTGTGAGCTGCTGAGCACATGAACAATAGGAAAATGCAATACTGTGTAAAGAAATTTTTTAAGTTACTTAGAAGGACAATCCTGGCAAACAAAAAGGTATCCAGGGCTCCTCCGCGCTTCGTCCGGTCATCGAAGATGCTCCAAATGCCGGCAATTCAAAGCATTTATGGAGGCCTTAAATATGTGGCTAAACCACTAAAGACAAACACAAAGCCAAGACTGCCTTGTTAAACTGAATCTAAAAGGAAAAACTACTCTACATGAAGGATGGGGGTGCTACAGAGGAAAGCACAGCTACTTGAATGGAAAATACGTGAAGTAAAGATGGCTAAGTCCTAAGACTTAGGGCAAATAGCCTTAATGTGCTTGTGGAGATACAAATCGGTAGAAAGACCAAAAAGGAACTCGATGAGGTCCTTCTTAGTCCTGTGCTTTACCAGAAATGGGCCCCACGTTGGGCGCCAAAGATGTAACGGACAGTTTGGTGGGCATCCGAAAATGCCCATGGGGACGGAGCCTTGGGTAGCATAATGACCGTGAAGGTCGAGCCGTGCCATCTGGCGAAGAAATAGGCCCCTCAACGAGCTAAGCAACGGCCTATGCTTGCTGAAGCTCAGTTCGGGAGATGTGGGCGGGGTTTTCGCCGCTCGTTGCCCTTGTCCTTTACGTATTAACGAAAATTCATAGGCCTGGGGAAGACAACACAAACAGGGGAGGTAAAAATGGGGAATAAAAAAAATTGTCGATAAGGATGGAATGAGAAAATTTGTTAGTTTTTAATCACTGGAATTGTTGGTGAACGGGTCAGACGCCCACGCGGTCGAATCTGGGTCCGAGTGTAATGGGACCCTCGGCCTCTGGTTTCGTACCACCAACAGATTACTACTCATCAGGTGCTGCTTCGATCTGTCGGTGGGAGTAGCACTACCAGGCCATAATATGGTTCGTTACAGGTGGTTCATTACAATAGGCTTGCATTCCTAGTCAACAGGATTTTGACGCCTGCCATTCGAGGTGAGGTATCATCTTCACTTCTCATAAAGTCGCTCCCGATCCAGATCATCTTTTTTCGCTCAGTCCTCGTATAACGATGTTATATGCGCCCATTTCCCGTTCGAGTTCAGTGAGCCTCGCACTATTGCACTCGCCCCACTTCGTTCGAACGTTCCAAAAACCGATCGTGGTCCGTTGTTTGTAGCCAAAATTCGTTGCCGGCGAATCGTTTATTGTTTCGAGTGTAAATTGATTTCAGGTTCGCAGGTTACAAGCCTACATATCCAATCTTAGGCGAAGGGTTGCTACCTTTGGAGCTCTCCAATGGTGTTTTTGATCGCGCGTTATTTGATGATCTTTCAGCTTGGTGTGGCGTGTTGGTGTTCTCACAACTATGTTGCAACTCCACGGTTCGCCTACTTCATGAGACGCACAGGTGTTTTTGGCCATTCAGAATTGTCATCGTTATGTGCCTCTACCAAATGGTTTGAACTGCGAAACTTGGTTGGCTTGGTTACCCGTTCCAGAGGGCGCTCACGAGGAGGACTATGGAAGTCTTTTGTCCCCTGATCCATCACGTAAAGTATAATATATTGTTGTACGGTAACTTAAGTCCCCTTATGAGGTCGTTCACGACCCATGGTTCCTGAATCAAAACAACATCCTCTTCACTACGTCCCAGCTGTAAAAAAAGAGCAGCAGAAGCTGCTTTGGAATGGTGAATATTTATTGTACGAATTTAATCATACGATCGGAACAACCCCTGCCTCTTCACAGTCCGATGCAAACGTCCCATCAAGAATGGAGAGCGCTATAACATTCTACAAATCAGTGATATCAGAAGACGAATCACGAACAAAGGGAACGGCCGCACAGTCAACCACAGAAGTTAACACCGACACCCCTCACCGACTCCGCAAAGCAAGCAATTCATAGGCGGCGTTTTGGGCACCCTGTAAAGTTTTCAGGTTTTAACTGACCAAACTCTGAACAAGCACGACCTATAGTGTGTGTTGTGGATATTAGCTGACCAATTCCCATGCACTTGATTCTAATTGAACATTTAAGGTTCAGCCACACAGTACGCGTTATAACGCGACGTTCGGCGTTCCTGTACCGTCGCGTTACGGTGGTTCGGTTGTATTGCACTGCATTGCATCATCCCTGCCACATACGTGGCGTTATCACTCAGCGTTACCTTTCGGAACGCGACGTTAACTTTTCGGGTTGTAGAAAATTACAAAAGTAACGCGCGTTACCGGCGTTCTCCTCATCAGAACTACTCATGATTGCTGTACAAACTCAACCACAGTACTGGTTCGCCCGCCCAGATAACGCCGCGTGTGTGACGTAGCCAATATCGCCGAACGCCACGTTGAGGGGCGTTCCATGAACGTCGCGTTATAACGCGTTCTGTGTGGCTGAGCCTTTAGTGTTTAGGGCAAAGACCTGGTAGTAGAGTCCATAACTTTAAAATTGCACCTTAACAGTCACGTTAAAAGATGCGTTCCGTCACCAAAAGACGCAGAATCTACAGCAGAGTTTAGGTACTTACTGATTTTCGATTACATTCTTTGTATATTTAGTCATAATCATTTCCTATTTTTAATCAAACATATTCGTCCTTCTACCGATCCCTCCGTACACTATGCCCCAATCTATACACGTCCAATATTGACGTCTCCGGCATATAATATTGATCCTGTGACATTTTAATCTGGACCAAACAATGAATTAATTTTTCGTCTTGCCTTCATGCTGTTATGTCAATCGTTATCCTTGACATGGACCTTTCCCTATTTCGCCTTCAATAATGTTTGTCTTAAGGATTTACAAGCGATTTATTGGATATGATGTTTGTATGTCAAACATTTACACAACCGAAACGGTGCCTGATCGTAAGTGTTGAAAAGACTCGTTTACAGTATGTTGTTCCAAACTTCCAATACATACACTGGATTGCCTGATGGCAAGAGCCTTTACTTTGCCCCCCCCAAAAATTTTGTCAAGTCACGAAATACAAACGACGACGCCGACAAAAACACTTTGTACATGACTTGAACGAATATTGTCAAGATTACGTCAGGATTATGGCTTGTCATCTGTCTGGATAGCCTGGACACATTATCGTTATGTTGATTGGTGGTCCCTAGTCCGCTTTCAGGGACACAAGTTCCGAAAGCTTTCATAACCCAACTGAAAATCTCCAGAAAACTTTTTTTTATACCATCTCGGTGAGACCACACTGCACATGGTAAACGAATGTCGTTTTTTCTGTGCATCATGATGGCCATAAGGACTTATCTAATCTTTAGCGGAGGACATGTCAGAGCGATTAAAATGTTTAACAATGATAAATATCTTCTAAGAAAAATCTGTGAAATGTAGACATCAAAATTGGGCGAAAAACGTACAACAATTTCGGCAAAGAACTTTTAAAGACGATACCATGCATATTGGAACCATATTTTGCTGATACTTGTATGGAATCGAGCCGCTGTTTTTTTTTCAGGACGACGACGATGACGGCGATGATCACATTTCAGGCATTTTGGGAATTCATTGGGTTCAGCTAATTTGATAAATAGGAACCGATTAAAAGACAATTCGACCTGGGATAAGATATTTTGTTACGGTCAACGAATGGGGTCGAATTTATTCATCGCGATAGCAAAACAAAAAAAGGCGTAACCCATTTAACCCATAAGTCACCACTAGTGAGCTACAAACAAGCATATAGAAAAGCTAATGTGTAAATTGGAATTATCTACCTACCTACTTAACACCCATCTTTTCACAAGTCAATCAAAGGTATTTTATCTTCGTATCTTCAGTGTAAATACGACACTGTCCATGATCGATGAGCAAAGCCGAGAAAAAAAAACAACCTTTGGAAAATTAGGAAGACTGGGTCGCGAATATTTTAATCGCCTCGATAATGGACTGAGTAATCAAATTACGTCCAGGATCGTGCGTGGCAATATGAGAAGTTTGTGAAATTGATCGTTTATCAGTTTTCCAAGTAAACGATCATCAATGTGCTTGAAACTAATCGATTCTGATATGGTGTAGAATAGTATTAAGTTGTCATGATCGCATAGCCGCACTCCAACGTTGTTAGCATCCCAGATTTGGTGATGGTTCGCGAGGCTTTTGAAAGTGCCCAAGTAAAATTAAATGCCAAAAAACATGTTGGCGTTCTCCGAACCCGATGTTGGAACAACTGAAACATCTTATATCGTTGTGGTTATTAGCGAAAGACAAAAATAACATAAAACCCATTGTCGCATGAACCTCTTGATTGCAAGCGTTCATTGTTAAGATACTTTCAAACAGTAGCAGATAAACATACTCGCAATGACACTCCACCAGCGCTAAAAGATTACCTCGCAGATCCGTGATACCTATACCCAGGTTCAACTGAAGATGAAGAAAAACAGAAACATTCAAATTGGCGGAACAACGGTGAGTATGATTTCGAGTTGATTGCCAACCATACCTGCTTCGGTCATAACAATCAGCCTATAACAAAGCACTGTAATTTCAAAGGCAATTATAATTTATAATACCCCATTTAGGAACACCTTTAGCACAAAAACCATCGAACCCACTCTCGTCTGGGCTTATAAGAAGAAAGTATTGTTTTCTGGCGAAAAAAAAGAAGAAAAGATAGAAACCGAAAGAGTCAAAGTCATCAGTTAACACGTTCTGACTAACAATTCTTCCTTTCTTTCTTAGCGAGGCAAAGAAAAAGATTTCAGAGGCGCATCAATAAAGTCATTAATTCGCTATTTAACCTCACAATTACGGAGATTTGTCAGAACAAATACAGGCTCAACATTTCATAAACGCCCAAGAATAATGTGTATCTGCAATGCGACCGAAAAGCAAAAGCAATCGTTAAAGTACAAGAGTAACGTGGTAAGATGGGCGGGCGAATATCTTATGAATACGATAAAGACTATAAAAGATATTTTTAGAAATAGATTATCAAGTACCAGGTGGAAATTGATGATAGATAATTGGCGCACGGGGTTTCAAGGTTACGCGGTGACGATGGGTTGCTATTGGCAAGTTTGTTAGCATTATTAGCAGTTAATAACGTTCATCGTAAGCAGGTCGCGGAAAACGTGAAAAAATAATAGTTATAATACATGCTACTATGTTATTGCTTTTACTACTTCGGTGGGGCATGGGTGCGCCAACATTTGTAGCAATGCCTTGTTGGTAGTTCGTTAGCATATAAATTCCATATGGACCTGTTGCTAGTATACACCTCTCCTCCCCGTATCGACATCTTTTCCAGACAAGTTCGGAACGCTGTGGGAGTTCTAATAGTATCCACAGGTAGTTTCTTTTTTATTAACGCGCCAGGGGAAATGAAACCCTGTACTCTCGATTCAAGCATCGTAGAGTGGCTACCGAGACCTCACTACCGAGCGCGTCAATTAGGCGATTAAAATTCGGAACTTTTATTTTTTTCTAGTTACAAAACTATTATCGGCTAAGAAGCTTTCTGCAAGTTCAGCAGCCCTCAATATTTGACAAAATGTAAACTTATTTAACAGATAGCTTGATCAATACTTTCGAAATTAAAATGTTTAAAAATTAGCTCCTTCCAAAATTAGCTGTTTAAAAAGTAACTGTTGACCAAATTAGCTGGTGAGAGATTGTTCAAGCATTACGTAAACAGAATTTTAGCCATTTTTGACTCCCCTCCCTTTGTCTGCAAAAGTAACCGTCGAATAAAAACAGCAGCACCTTGATGATTCAATCGCCGGTTTGGCGTTGTTGCAGCGTAATCGAGCGGGCTTTTTTCGACGTTTTCGGACGATGGATGAAAAATGTGACCATTACCATACGCCTGAGTTCAATAAGCAGTCTGCAGAGTGGCTGAAAAACCATGAAAGCTGACCAAAGCCGCCAAATGACCAACGCTAGTCTGAGATGCGAATGGCATAATCTTCATCGATTACCTGCAGAAGGGAAGAACAGTCACAGGAGAGTATTATGCTGCGTTATTGGACAAACTGAACAACGAAATAAAGGAAAAACGGCCCCATATGGCGAAGAAAAAAGTTCTGTACCATCACGATAACGCACCGTCACACACGTCCTTGAAAGCGATGGCCAAACAAATTACGATTTGAATTGGTTGCTCACCCACCGTATTCACCAGACTTGGCTCCCAGTGACTATTATCTGTTCCCAAATAAACTTGTTTTTATTAAAAATCCCGGGACTTTTCAGCCCATGAAGTATATGTAGATTTTTTTAAATGGTATTTCATGGTCATAATGTAGCGCAATGAAAAAATAAATTTAAGTAAATTATCACATATCAGAATTTCGAAGCTACGCTAATTAAAGCAACCATTGTTATAAGAGTTTGACTGGCCAAAGGCATCTATGGTAAAGTTTTGTAAAATCGGTACCCTTACTTTAATAAAAACTCAATAACTTTAAATCAAAGAAGACGCATCTTTCCCAGACTATAAACTTTATATTAGACAATATTATGTATATTCAATACTAACTGCGAGAGCTTGCTTCGCTCGCTCACAACTTGACACTAACCTCAATTATTTTTATCACACATAATAAAGGTGCGTGTTTTTCAAGGGCCATACAGAGCAGAGCAGGTTAAGACCACACAATTACAGTAACAATTTGATCTGAGCTACTCTGGGTAAAACTTCAGTGCAAGAATGCTCCGTTAAGTAGTCTGCATTTTGAAATGCAGGCGGCGCAGGTGTCGAAGTTCTTAGTCAGTTACAGTTTGGGAAGCACATGAAATTCATTTCCTGTCAATAAAATGTTCGTTTTTGTAATTATGTAGAATAGTAAACATGCAAAATAATAATTAAATAATTTTGCAGCCTAAAGGAAATTTGTCCGATTGTATATGTACTAAGGATTTTAGTTTTCTCTTGAAATTTGAGTTGGCATTGAATTCTAACTAAACCAAGACTCACCCCCAGCAAAGATATGTTCGGTACTGAAGAAGAGGGTAAGTCCCTCCCGAAATATATATGTACATTATAAATAAAATTTATAGTTTGTGGGAAAGCTGCGTCTTCTTTTATTTAGTTGACAACTACAAGCGTCGAACAACACCTAACATGTCAATAACTTTAATTAATACTTTTCTCTTAAGCTCACTTACGGAAGATACAGAGGGAGGCGAATTAGATTATCGAAATATACTATTATTAACCTTTTCCCTAAAGATATCAGCATACTGAAGGCATAACATCAATTTGCTAATGATATGCCTCCATCCTGGAAATTTTCATATATGTGCCTTGAGCGGCCAATATCAGCCCAAAAAAGTCTGCCTTTTGCACCACCCTTTGATGCGACACCCCAAATGTCTCCATATTCGACGACAACGAACAAGTGCCAATTACCCCCCCCTCCCCTCCTTGAATTTTGCCAATAATTAAAAGTCTTCAAACACAAATTGTCTCTCTTTCTGTCTCAATTGCCCTAGTCCCGCATAAGCGCGTCGCCCAGTTGACGTTTCGTCGGCATAAATTGGTTTCGGAGCATGTAGTTACCAGCATGCACCTCCTGCACATCCATGGCCACAAACGTCGTCGTGGACGGGATTCGACGCCGAAACGCCGCGCCGGAAGTCAAACATGAGACTGATGCCTCAACACACTGCGCTACCGGTCGCCCCCTTTGTAATCTTTCATATTTCTACCAAATTTCATACACGCAGCTTCAGCAATTTTCAAGATATTATGTGAACAGGCGGACATTTGACTGATTTCATAATTTATTTTTTTTTTTACAAAACCCTAAAAGCGTTACTATGCTGCAAGCTATTAAGCAAAGACTTTTTAAATAAGATTTAATTCTCTATAAATTAAGACAAACAAAACTTAAACCGAGATAGAGCTAATAACGCTGAAATCGCTAAACAAGCATATCGGCATTTCCTAACAACTGCACTAAAAACGAGCCATTTTGAAAAGTATTGGGAACGTTAAACAGGTAATCGAAGTATATTCAACTTTTTTCGGATGGGGTTTCTCATTTGGATCAACCGTTTCAGAGATATGTAACCTTGAAAAGTGATATAGTGTGATATTTCCCCTAAGCCTCAAAAAGTGACATTTTTTTTTACTATTAATTTCGACTATACTATTCAACCGAAATTTAAGCCTGAGTACTGTTTTCGACGCGGAATTTGACGCTCTTTAACCCTGCTTAGATAACGTACGTCTGAGGGACGTATGCTTTTCACATTATTCGCTCTCCCTCTCAGTACGATTTTCATAGCAAGCTCTTACTTTTGTTTATCTCAGTCATTCGCTGCAGCTTGACGGTGGTTCCTGTTTTTTTGCGGTAAGCTCGCTGTTTGCAGAGTTATCGCTATGTCATACGTCCAAGAGACGTATCGTTATCTTTTGTGCACCTTACACCTTAAGTGTTTTGTCTTATTTTTTTACAGGTTGAAAGTGTTATATTTTTGCATTTGAAGAACTGGCCTGAAATCAGGGGTTAGATGACAACCAAATTGCTGCACTATTGCTTAATATTTCTGACGATTCGAATTTATCGGAAAATAACAGCGAAAAAGACGACGCATTACTTCAAGATGATGTTCAGACCGACACAAAAGATGAGAATCTTGACATGGAAGAGTCAGAAATGAGTATAGATAGCCGCATAATTACAGTATCTCGGCCCAGCATCAAGAGCAAAAGTAAGTACTGTTGGACCACATCGAAGGGAAAGAATGCTGGTAGGATATCTTCAACAAATATCGTTCGAACGGCAAGAGGTCCCACTCGGGCATGCAAATCGCTATATGATCCCGTTTCATGCTTCAATATTTTTCTAACTGATGAAATAATAAATTCATATATGTATAATTTATTGTCATAATGCAACTTCAATTAACAATAAACCGCTTAGTAGGAAGGAGTTTATGAAGGCACTTTCAACATCTAACAACGCCTTGGATGGAGAAAAGGCTAGATGTAACCACGTTATCCAAAACTCTTCGTTCCAGCATTGAAAATGCTATACCTCAGCGGACCGAAAATAACAATCCTAATAATGGTAGCAACGGAGATGAGCCTGTCTCAAAAAAGAAGAGGTACTGTTCTTTCCGCCCATCAAAAATTCGACGTATGTATGTCCAAGATGGAATGTTATAAATGTAAAAATCCCATATGTGGCGAACACAAAAATTTAATGTGTAATTCGTGCACCTAATTTTTTTTAAGTTGAGTTGTTTGATATGCGAATATTATTATTACCTTATTATCTGATTGGAGAACAAAAAAAAGATTGTTATTTCAGTTATTAATTCTCATTTGGTTCTTCAGAGAGAAGACAGCATATTTTTGTGAATTTTTTAAGAGCTGTGAATTTTTTTATTTTATAAAATAAATAAACAATAATTTTTTCTGTCCTAAGTCTTTTAATAACAAAAAACAATTAAATATATGATGTAAGCTCAATTCATTTCACTATGATTTCAATTAATATATTTTTAAACGTAAACTGACACTGACACTCTTTCAATAAGGCAGTTAATACTACTGGAGCGAGGAAAATTTGTATTCAAAGTGAAAATGAACGAATTAAAGACGAATGTCATACTACGGCAGGTGAACCAAAGCCATGCATACCTACTTAGAAATGAAGAAAACTTTGTCACACCAACCCTAAGAACAGAGCGCTTTCGAACGGATCCCGTAATACATTCCATAGCCTATTTCAACGAATTGCCAACAACGATAAAGGCAGCGCCGAACATAATAGCATTTAAAAAAATGTTAAAAGGACATCTTCGAGAATCATCGATAATATAAAATAGTATAGTACCATAATCATTTCTCTTAACTTTCTTGATACGTCAGACCAAATAAATTAAAAGAAATTTAACACGAAAACGGAATTAAAATAATTTGCAATGCGATCCCTTATACCAACAATTAGTTGACTGGGAGGCACTGTAGGAACATCTACAAAAGAAAGTCGCACTATCCAGAATTTATAAAATTTTATTGTAAATTGAAAATGAGCAATCAATAAGAATATAGTAGTAACGTCATCCACTGAGTTTTTTTTTCCGTATGGTTTTTTTTTTACTCGAAGGCTCATACTACGCCGAAATTGAATGAACCAATGAACATTGACTTAAGATAGTGCTCTGCGCAAAAGTGGAAAGGAGATGTGAGGAGGAGAGGAGGACAAAAAAAAATACCGCGATACGTCTCCCAGACGTATGATTATCTTTTAAGGACAAAAAAAATAACGTTATCTAAGCAGGGTTAATTTACATCCTATTAAGTTTTTCGATCCGAGGTACCGTTTAGAAGTTGTAGGGAAAATGTTGAAAAAAGGGTTAACATTTTCCGGTTTTTCGGCTGCACAGGCGCTCTGCCGCGAGATCCAAGGTGGCTCCATCTGTTAAATTGAAAGTATGGGCCCACCAACATTCGTACTAAACGGCATTTCTCTATCATATTTTGCAAGTTTACATCCATATATGTCGCTTAGCATCCCAACTATAAGAAACTTGGTCTTGTTGGTGTTAATCTTTAAATCCATGATTTTGCAGCGGTGGGGCGACCGGTAGCTCAGTGCGTAGAGGCGCCGGGCGCTGACAAGATTCCAGCTGAACTGCCAAAAATTCGGTGGAACGGGTCTAACTAATGCTACACATCAATTACTCCTGCGAGTATGGAAGCACGTTGATATCCCAGACGATGGGCGCAGAAGCATCATCTGTCCAATTCACGAAAAGGGAGATAAACTGCGGTGTGAAAATTATAGGGGCATATCACTAATTTGTGCGTCCTATAAAATTTTGGCGAAAATTCTGGAAAATAGAATAAAACCGTACGCAGAACGAATCATTGGCGAATATCAAAGCGGTTTCAGACCTGGTCGCCCCAGAACCGATCAGCTCTTCACGGCCAAACAGATACTCCAGAGGTGCTGGGAATACAACGTAAAAGTATACCAAATCTTTGTCGACTTTAAGCAGGCATACGACAGTATCGATCGTGGAGTACTGTACAACATCATGCTGCAATTTGGTATACCGGAAAAATTAGTGCGACTGACAAAGATGACGATGACCAACTCTGTCTCACAAGTCAGGATCCATAATAGACTTACTGATCTATGTATTTGAAACACGCACTGGTCTGAAACAGGGCGAAGGACTGGCACCGACGCTCTTCAACCTAGCACTGGAATACGCTATTTGGGCTATGAATATGGACAACAGCAAGACGCCACTCATCAAGTCGACACAATTAGCAGCGTACGCCGACGACATCAACATCATGTCCCGAAGATTGGCCGACTCAGAAGAACTTCTGCATACGCTCGATACCGCTGCAAAAGAAGTTGGACTGCGTATCAACGAGGGTAAAACTAAAATAATGATGCAATCAATGTGGGGACCTCAACATCGAGTTCGTGAACAACTTCATATACCTGGGTTTCAACTTATCAAGGGACGCCAACGAAATCAAGCGACGGATACAGTTAGCTAATAAGACTTTTTTCTCGGTTCTCCCCATAATGAAATCGAAGCATGTGCACAGAAAGACGAAGCTCCGCGTGTACAAAACCATTATAAAATACATCCAGTGCTGTGCTATGGCTGCGAAGCATGGACCCTAACTCAAGCCTCCGAAAACATGCTAGACACTTTTGAACGTAAGGTTCTACGGCGAATTTTCGGGGCTGTTTGCGATCGAGATGGATGGTGCATCCGGTACAACCATGAGTTGTATGAACTGTACGATGAGCTGGAAGTATCAAAAATCGTCAAACTACAACGACTTCAATGGGCAGGGCATGTACAAAGAATGGACGATGATCGCATGCCTAAGAGAGTAATGAATGCAGAACGAGTCGACGGAGCGAGACTGCGAGGACGACCGAGATCTCGTAGGGCGAGCTCAGTATATGTGGACGCCGCGCAGCTACTGGGCTTCCAAAATTGGAGGACGCGGTCACGTGACCGAGATAATTGGAGGACAATGATCCAGGCGGCCAAGGCCCGACGTTGGGTTGTCGCGCCACAATGATGATGATGATGTAGGTTGCCTTAATAATATCCACAATCTGCTCGGAGATGCGTCTCCTGCGCAAAGCCGCCCAAATAGAATCCCGGCTCACTATCGAAAGCTTATTCGAAGTCAATGAAAAGCAGGTGAAGCGGAGAATCGCATAATCATATTTATAATAATTTAATTTAACGTTTAAAATTAAATACTAAGAAAAGTTTATATAGTTTTCAAAATCAAAAAGATGTCGTCATTTTGAAAGTGGGCGCCTGCGCCTCAGAGACGTATGGTTATCTCCAACGCGTCTTCCAATAAATCACCGATAGACACAAGGCTGCACCTGTAAAAGTTTGTATTTAGAAGAACTCTACCGGCGGACGAAACCAGGCGATGAGATGGTGGCTACCGGCGTTTAGCCGACTCAAGAGGTTCTATTCAATTAACCACTCTGTTCTTAACATTTTAATTGAAACTGAAATGAGAAATATTTGATTACGAAGGACCTTTCAAGGAGTGTAGATTTTTTTGCTTTCTTGAAAACAGGGGTATTTGTATTTTGTCGTCTAGAAGGAAAGCATGACATTAATAAATATTTTTTTATGCATTGCTCATACATCTACCTTCGGTTAATCGTTGAATTGACGATATCCACCATCCTCACAAAAAAATTTTAGTTTTTTTTTCTCCTCAAGACGATTGCATGTCATTCGAAATATTTCCATTTTATTGCATGCCATTGCCAGGACTTTATGGTCCGCGTGCGGTGACTTTCCAAAACGAGACCTGTAATTGTTTCATGGGAGGCTTTAAAAAAAGCGTGTGGATTTCTGGAGTCAATATCAGACGGGCAAGTCCTGTATGCAGATTTCCGTATTCGTTTTTTGGTGTTTCCACTCACCCTGTCTGCCCCTGATTTATGGTAATGCAAAAATGGCTCATGCCATTCGAAATCGTGTGCTGTAAACAGACACCGGGACCCAGTTCGGGGGCGCCTTGCGTGATCCACAATTCCGTCGTCGTTGCTTTTATGTGATTTTCGTTTGATTGTTATTTTCATAAAAACGGAAGAAATATGAATGATAATTCCCATATACCAAGAGCGGAAGGATTGTTATTACACCCGGGAGTATACGGGTATTGTCACTCAAATTATTCAATGAACTGTGTTCTCCGGGGGGTGGCTGGCGTACAGCGTGGTACGTGCATAGGTGAGTTCATTTTATAGCCATTGAAATTTTATGGGCGTGCTATTACTGAAATTGTATATCGCCGGGATTCCATTCGATAAATGAAGGACGATAGCCTGAATCTCTATAGGATTTCCGCACGCTACTATTATGAGATATTGAGTGGTGATTAGTAACAACATTTTATGGATTTTATGGTCATAACTGCTGTTAGCGAGGCTGAACACTTTTATTAGTATCAATTCGGGAGTGGTTTGGCTTTTGGGTTTCAGGGGTTCTTTTTTCGTTCTGTTCATCTTGCTGACACCCATTGATCTAATTGGATCGAAATTACCCGCCTATGCAGTGTACACTATAGGGATAGTGTAAAAGTAGCCAATTCCGATTTCATCGAAGCTTATCCGAGTTGCACGTTTCCCAAAAACGAAAGAAGTCATAACAGTTTTCTCCCCAAATTGCTATCGTGTTATTATTTTTTGTTCCCTCCCTGTCTTGATTAAACTTTCACGTCTGCCTGGCACTTCATCAGTCAGAACGTTTTGCCTTATTCTTATACTCATGTATCCTAGCCATGGATAGATGAAGAATCAATGTCCAATGTACCGGTCAGCAGACATTGTTAAGATTTAATGTAAACACTTCTTCATCTCGGATGATTTGTTTGGAACCATTTGTTAGTAATAAATGCATGGTCACGTTGTCTAGTTAAATAAACATTGTCCGACACGGCAATCGGTCGAAACTCACTTCAACTCCTCCTAATTCATCATTTTGATTGTATTCCGGATTATAGTCATCCCCTGAAGGTCGGTCAATTTTCGTGTCGAAATTGTGGCTCTTCTTGGCGTTGCAGGCGCACAATGATAAGTGGAAATGTACACATACACATACTCGCATATGCCAACGGATTGTCCCATGTGAGGAAAAATCCAGTTTTGATTCCCTAAAAGATTCATTGGCATTCTTAGGTGCGTCTCTAATTAAAAATCTAACAGCCAGTGTAAATAGCGATAGTGTAATTTGTCCGACATGGCAATGCTCAAATTGATGAATTAACCAGCAAAATAAGAAGACGAGTGCTGCTAAATCGGTGATTGAACCAAACGCTATGGAGAAAAGGTGCTAAGACTGAAACACGGACTGGACAATAGATACCCAAAAGTTTAACATTCAAGATACATGGTACGAGTACGGGTGCTTTGGTACCTGGTGCATGTCATCAATCATCACACTAACTGGCAACTCATCAGCAAAGCTTAGGTACGAATTAAAGACTAATATGAAATTTATCTGAAGAATACCAGCAAGAAAGTAGTTGGATGCTTCACATTGCAGATCGAACTAAGGCCTTTGTCGTCAGTCGAATTACCTTGTCTTGAGCAAAGTGGCAAGAGAACTTACATAAAATCGTTTTGTTGTTTTATTATAGTATCAGATCGTGACTGTTTAGGATGACTAGATATATGTCCATTAAGTAAACCTAAGGAAAATATGAAGCCGGTGTGGTGGTCCAGGGAACTGGATATTCACAGAGCTGCCTGTAGAAAGGGGTTTAATATTGCTAAAGCTTCAAGATCTGAATCAGGATGAGCCCTCTACAAGGAACTCCTTAGAGAACACAAGAAGAAGCTTAGTAAGGCGAAGCGTAGATCGTGGAAGTTCTTCTGAGAACGCATTGAGGGATCCTCTGAGTCCTCCAGACTTAGAAAAATTTTATCCACTAACCCTTCCATGGCAAGCTTTATTCAGAAGCAATGGACGATCTGCAGCGAAGAGATTCTGATGGACGTGCACTTTCCAGATAGCTCACCCATGCTCTCATAGCACCTGTGCTCAGGAATATGATTTGGCTTCTGGTGACCTTAGTTCAATCGTCTCAAGGGGAAAGTGCTATGGGCGATTTCAAGCTTTGAGCTCTTTAAATCCGCTCGACTTGATGGCATTATTCCGGCCGATATACACCACTCATCGGATGTTGTGGCTCCATGGTTAGAAATTATTTTCACATCCTGTCTCACCCTAGTCCACATTCCCACTGTGTGGATGGAGGTCAATGTGGTGTTCATTCCCAAAGCGGGGAAGAGCTCACATTCGAACCCAAAAGATCTAAGACCCATAAGCCTGACCTCTACACTCCTAAAGATGCTAGAGAGATTAATTGATATTTATCAACGCAGCACCATTCCAGCGCCCTACTCTCTACTTCGCAGCATGCCTACACCAGGGGTAGGTCGGTGGATACAGCTTTACACTCACTTGTGAGTCACATAAAAAGATCTCTGCCTTACCTTCCTGGACATAGAGGGTGCCTTCAACAATGTTAAGCCTGAAGCAATTACTGATGCACTAAGAGAACTCGATGTAGATTGTTCCCTAATTCAAATTATTAAACTGACGGTAATATCCAGGGTTATATCGTCGAAACTGGCGGACTCGACCGTACGCGGGAATGCCTGTAGAGGTACTCCGCAAGGTGGTGCACTCCCACCCCTCTTAACATCGTGGTCAACAGACCGCTTTTAGACCTGGAAGAGGTAGGATGTAAAGTTACTGCCTATGCGGATGACGTTTCTATTGCCATCTCCGGTAAGTTCCCTGGGACCCTCAGCGAGGTTACGCAATATATACTCTCTTTACTTACTAAGTGGGCCAGGAAATGCGGTCTCAGTATTAATCCTGAGAAAGCCAAACTTGCGCTATTTACACGGAAAAATATCATCCCGCAAGTAGAGCCTCCTACCTTGGAGGGGGTGAGACTTAAATTCACCGACAGGGCGAATTTTCTGGGCCTGGTATTGGGCAGGAAGCTTAACTGGAGACTAAACATCCAGGAACGAACCAACAAAGTCGCAATAGCACTCTACTGCTGCAGAAAGGCTATAGGTAAGACATGGGGCCGCAGTCTAGGGTGCTGCACTGGCTCTATGTGTCGGTCCTGCGTTGTTATATGATGGAACGCCCTTCGCACCGAAGTCAATCGTAAATTATTGGACAAGGTACAAAGAGCGACCTGCATGGCAATCTGCGAATATGCGATAAAAGAGGCTGCGATGTCGTTAGATCTCGCCACAAAAAACCAAAAGGGGCATCAGTATTTTCGCGGACAGCCAAGCTGCAGTTAGAACACTTGAGTCTACGCTGATGGTGTCTAAAATAGTTGCTGAATGTCGAGCATGCCTTATGGAAGTTAGCAGCTATTTCAATATCACATTGTGCTGGATACCTGGCCACAGCGGTTTTGACGGCAGATCAGTGGTTATATTGCTAAGCCCCTCTCTACCTGCAAATCTGAATTGAAGTTGTCAGGAAAGCCAACTCGACATGGATGAATGGCGTTACATGCCCGAAAGCAAAGCTGATTTGGCCTGAGCTGAATTTCAATCGTTTTGCTAAATTGCTATTAGTGACAAAACTCCAGATCAGGGTGGTGGTTGGTGTTGTTCCAGGTCATTGCGTCATCGGTGAGCACGCCAAAAGGCTTGGACTTCCATACAACGACTTCAGTAGAAGTTCCGGTGATGTGAATGAGGAGAAGAGCACCCATCATCTGCTCAGTAGCTGTCCGCCACTGGCATATAGAAGAAGGCCAATCATTGGGAAACCTTTCTTTTTTACGGTTGGCTCCGGATGGGTCGATTCAACGTAGAGACTGGACACAACTTGGGTAACACAATGGACCTAGCGCTGGCCTAAGTGTGCTGCGGCAATCACGGTAGCCCCCCAACCTAACCTAACCTACGTCTAAAAACGAGGAAACAGCTCCCTCCACCCCATAAATAGTGCCTAGAATTTACCATGGTTTAGCTGCTATTAACTCAACTGACCATTAATCGTAGAAGGACTGATGGACCTTTGTATCGGGATGCTCGGTGGCCGTGGCTGGTTTAGCTGCTATTAACTCAACTGACCATTAATCGTAGAAGGACTAATGGACCTTTGTATCGGGATGCTCGGTGGCCGTGGTTGTTCGGTCACCGCTCAACGATACTAATCTAGAGCTCGGAGTTCAAATCTCGGCGCGATCAAAAACTGCCTGTGAGTACTTATAGAATTATCACAGTGCTCCGAGTTTGCCAGTATAAAGACGGCGCGGATAGGAGGTGCATGTTAGCAACTGCACTAGATATGCTATCGAAACGTCAACAAGGCATAGAAATGCTAGAGATGTTGATGCACCCATGCTCCTGGAGGGGTCAAGGCAATTAACAACGTAGCACCTTCACTGTCAAGTCAGCCCTGCCGTAGATAACAGCTAACACTCTGGTAGGTGTTATAAATGCGACGGTATCTGCATCACTTCCTATTAATGCATATAAAGGTAACAAGAAACCGGCCTGGTGGAGCACCAAAATCTTCGAACCCAGAGCTGCGGAAGGGAGAGTTTCAGTAAAGCTTCCAGGCTCGAGTTAGATTGGCACTCTTATAAAAAAATATCTGTGGATAGAAGGGTCCTGCGATACCTCCCGATTTCGCAAAATCCTGCGTCAAATCCATCTACGCCATTTTCCCACAAAAGCATGACGGTTCCCGGACGTCTTCGAATAAAGAAACTATCCTGCACGGAGTTGGTCTATCTTCCTCGCATCTGAATGGAGGTTCGGGATGTTTTTATCCCGAGTAAGGGTAGATGTTCGCATGCGCGCCCGGACGACCTCAGACTCATGTAACTTAACTGCTGAAACTGCTATTGATATCCATCTGCGAAATAAAATTCCGTTGTGCGTAAGGGTGGATCGGTGGATACGGCTCTGCATCCTTTGGCTAGTTTTATTGAGAAATCATTTGATCAATA
Source organism: Chloromyia formosa (assembly GCA_964017055.1). Lineage (NCBI taxonomy): Eukaryota > Metazoa > Arthropoda > Insecta > Diptera > Stratiomyidae > Chloromyia > Chloromyia formosa. The sequence continues at coordinate 96,959,329 of OZ024813.1, read as the reverse complement.
GTAGTACGCGATTGTTGTTCCCGTGAACGTCCAGACGATTTTCAATAACATTAAACCCAGTGCGATCATCGAAGCATTCCTGAGCCTGCATGTTGAGCATCATCCGAAACTGGTTTATGCCAACGAAACGTCAGCTAAGCCACATATGGACGCGCTATGCCCCACTAGGGGTTAGGGCAAATGAGTATGCTGATGAGTCGCTTTACACATTCATTAACACGATGTTAAGTGTAAGGTTTATTCATACTACTTTGGGCACATCGTCTATGTGCAAGTGTGTTTTAGAGAACCCTCCAAGTGGGCATACTGCCTTCCCTTCTCTACTAAAATAGAATCTCCCGGTCAACAGATTGCTTTCGCAGACAACATCGCCGTCACAGTCACCTCCATATTTCCTGATACCCTTAGCGAGTGCTACAGAAAGTCCTATTCTTACGAGGTGGTCAAATCGCTTCTGCGCTAACCCGAACAAGACGGAGCTTGCACAATTCACTAGACGGCACATGATCCTTACAATCAAACTCCGTATTCTAGAGGACACTAAACTGGCTTTCACTGACTGGAAGCTTAAAATTCTAGAACGGGTACTATTACAAGTTGGAAGGTCATAGCCAAAAACTGGGCCCTGCAGTCGAAATCTGCATATTGGATCTATACAGCCGTTGTACGTCCTATACTATTGTACGGAATAAGTGTGTGGTGGGCAGCACACAGAGTAGCAGCCTACTGTAATCTGCTGTGGACGATACCTAAGCTGCTTGCGTTGGCTACGACGCGAGGAGGCTTTTAGAACCGCACTCCATCAGCTGAAGTTGATATGGTACTCGGCTTGTCTCGTTCGATATTTTTGGCGAACAACTGGTGGCAAACTTTGCTTTTCGCCTGCGCGAGACGGACCAATGACGTGCGCTGAGTGTGGGCACTCTATTATACTGGACAACATGGATCTTTCTAGGGAGACGGACTACATTTCTCCAAATTACCATTTTAGCAGAAACCACGCTAGTCTGATTGTGTCGAGGAATCTAAGGACGGGAGATATGCTCCTGATCATCGAGTTCATGGTCATCTATTCAGATGACTCTCGACGGGATTAGGGTAGGCATATGTATACTCGGAGGGACTGGGGATTAACCTATCGTTCCTTCTTCCCGACTTTTGTAGTTTCCTACAGCCCAGGTTTCGGCGATCTCGGAAGTTCTGTCCTGCCTAGTCATGTCATTATGAGAGACACAATCAGTCAAGCAGCTCACTCGAATCCGTCTAGACAAAACGTAAAACTATCGAGAACTGTCGCCCAGCTCTCGCGTAGATGGGTGGTTTATTTAATACGAGTATCACCCTCTGTTGGATCAAGAGCAATAGTGGCTTTGTGGGTAACTGCAAGGCGGATGAGCTTCTTCAGGAGGGTACAATCAAAGCTGTTGATGATCAAAGTGCCAATTCTCATGTTAGGCTTTAGACTGCTGCTGTGGACAGGGCTAATACAATATAAGAAGTCTCTGCAGCAACACATGCCAAACACCGAAGATGATTTGGTCGCATATTGAGATAAGCTGCTCTGCGACACAGTTGTTGCTGAACAGAAAGTACATTGTGTAATGACCGTGGTACAATAATTTTGCGAGTCGCTGTAATTGCATATGCAAATTTTGCAATAGCGGGTCGCAAAATAACAAACGAACAAAATTCGGGCGACAATAGGGCCAGGTAGAAGGGAGACCGGTTTTCAGCCGTGGGAATCGGGTGTTGAGAAAAATAGGGGGTCGTGTTGGAGATTCCGGGAAGGGAAGACGTTTTTGGAAGAGTTTTTTTTGTGTTTGACTGATTAAGTGCCTCAGAGCTAAATTGGAAATTTTGTTTCTGTGGAGTTATTGGAGATAGTTTTTTGTCAACTGAAAAGCGAGGACGTGCTTTCGTGATCGTTTTTTTTTTGCAGTGCACTTATCTGAAATTTTCAATTATAACTTAAGTGTTGTTAACGGATAAACAACAGTGGATTAACCCATTTTTACGTCAATTTTGGCGATTTCAACTATTGCCAACACGACATTTGAATTTTTCGTCTTAGTTGGTGGAGTTGAAGCGCGTCCCCGGTCCCAAATCTACGATTCCCTTGTAACACAAATGAGTTGCAATTGCAATCTCTATGTGGTATGCACTCTGGGCTGGACGTACTGTATATTGGGTGATATCATCCACCCAGTGCCATTGTGTGGAGGGCTCCGCCACCAGCGCAGGAGCCCCCAGGTAAGTGGGTCCCTTTTCCAGCAGCAACCACGTGCCCCTCGCGCATACACCCCCACGGGTGAGTGTGTGAGATGTTCCTATGTAGTCGAGAGTCGTAAAGAAGAAAAAAAGGCACGAGAATAGGAAGAAAAATCTTTTTAATAAAGTACGTCGATGTGTTGAGATTGTTTTAGGGGGGGAAGCGATATTCAGAAAGCAGGTATCGCCAAAATTGTCACACTTAAATGCCACTATTATGGCTACTCGATTAAACAAGTCGCCAGATAAGATTATATTGTATTGATTGAAAATAGTGATTGCGAATATGTGCTGGTAAATAGACACATACACACACGCCACATTTAAATGAACAGATACACATCCCTAATAATAGTTTCATTCTGAAATGTAAAGCCCAGTCGTAAACGATAACAAATGAAGTCAGAATTGAATACATTATTTTGCTTTTAAGATTTATTTCTTCTATTAACTTGCGATTAATAGGTTTGGTTCGTGTACGCACTAAAGAAAAGGCATAGAAAGAAGAAAACAAATAGAATGTTAGTTTAGTTAATAAAATTATATAACCAGAAACAAGAACCATAATGATATATTGAGTATAGGAGTGTACACACACACACACATATCTAATGACTGAATTATATCTATTCTTACTTTATTAAAAGAATCATAAAGTTCGCCGATATCGTTTCTCTCTTTTTACTTGTAAATCCTTGAAGATGGTGTTTTACTGTGTGTAAGGTGAACGTTACGTTTATGGAACACACATACCGACAAAATGACAGGGAATCGTCGTCGAAATTAGAATAACATGAAATATAATATCAAACAGAATATACAAAATCAAGAAATAGGAACCAAACAAAACAAACAGTATAATAGTTGTTTTTTTTTGAATTTATTATCTCATTTTTGCAGCATATATACATAAATAAAAAAAAAATAAAAAAATTAAAAAAAAAATAATAATATATTTTATAAATAATATTATATAGATTAGAAAAAGAAAAAAAAAATACGAAATTTCGAAATCATGAATTTTTTTTTTTTAATTTCGTAATAATTAGAGACTAAGAAAAATGCAAGAATAAACACAAATCTTCTTCCCTCTCTCTCCTCCCTCACTTTGAATTATTGAATTACTAGGGGGATTTTGAAATGTTGCGCCCGAAATCCCATGGCTGGGAGGGTGAAGAAGCGCCGGGCCCATACCATCTGGGGCCCGTAGATTGAGCCGTTTTCCAGCGTAAGGCTCAGACCTGAAAGGGAAGAGGATCTGTCCTGATTGGACGGTCTTCCCATTTGCTTATATTTTCGGCCTTGTGCCAATTTGTAGCCTGGCTGTTGCAGCCCTGTGTCCCTTCACGGGACTTTGTATCGACTTATATCTTTGGGAGTTTGACGTTAGTCGTCACCACTAGGTTTCTGTTGTTAGCACTTTATCTTATTCGCTTTGTTTTAGTATATTTCGCTGTTTTCTTGATTACCGGGCAGACGTGCGACTATCTTTTTGAATGATAATGGAGGAGGCCGATGATTGCCGTGTTGAACCACCCCGCCACTCCCGACAGCTGAGCTGGTCTGCTAGCGCACGTCACGGGCGATCATCGGAGAGGGATTTTTCGTCACACACGGTGTACAGAGGGCTTTAAGGCAAATCTTCACCCTCGTCCTCCAGGCCCCCATTACATCAATGGCGCCCAACGTGGGGCCCGATTTATACCGTTAGTCGTTCTTGAACGACGGGGACTCAGCTCCATCTTGAGTCCTCCCATTTTGGGTGCCCCACCACACCAGTCCTTGAAGACTTCGGAGCGCTACGGCACTCCATATGATTTTTGGCTTCACGCTTTTTCTATTGCCCAGGCAGACCCTAGGACTGGTGTCCCTTCCCAAGCCCCTTCCCTTTAACGTAGCGTTTCCCTTCCTTGACAAGCCCTGATCTGCTTTGTTGTCGTCTAGTGGGATTGTATACCACGTGGTGATGGTTCTCTTCCGGAGTGCGTCGAACTGATGACTGCGTCAATCGATGTCTGGAAGTAGAGAAAGTCCAGCACCACCTATCTGTGCAGATCAGGAGCTTACAAACAACATATTCTGTATTTATTGGCACGGATAGCCCTCTTGACCGGTTTTGATTCTAAGGTCGCAAGGACTAGTGGATTCGTGGACTAGGCAATGGTGCCAACTCCATGACTCGGTCTCATGGCTGCAGAGGACAAACTGGTTGAGAGTAAGCGATCCGGCCAATCATCATTAGACTTGCATCCCTTATCAGCCGTTCATGAAGGACTCTTCCTATTTTCTTTCAGGTCATTTTTCTGTTAAATTCATGTCCGATTGCGAGTAATTTTACTTCGTGACTGCAGCTTAGAGGAGAGGATGGAGAGGGAAGACTTAATATGAACCCATAAATATATAACAAAAAACCATTTTTTCTTTCGTTTATATTTGTTATTCTAGGAAGATTATATTATCTTCTTTATATCGAATATTTTTTTTGGAATATCTAAAATCTCGATTTTCTTTTAGCGTATCTTACAGGGTATCTATATATCTTTTTTCTGATCTTTAAATTCTTAATTTTTTTATATAAGATATTAGTTCTAGAAACTTTCAATTCCTATTGAAAGTTCACCTCATTTAATTAGTTAACCACCCCATGAACATACCAGTTAGGATGACAACGAGACATACTCCCCCACCATCGAAGAAGACCGGAGCAGCCCCGAAGGGTACAGGGCCCGTGACAAGATCCAGGTTGCAGGCGCAACTGAATCCACAGTCAATGGAATTCAGGCCAATCGATTCGGGCGGGATGAATCATGCCATGCAAAATTTAGACGGACGTCAATCGTTGCCGGGGAACTGGGGATCGAATATGGATCTAATAAATACAGAGGGATCATACACGCAAGGTACTCCACTCTTTGGTCAGATGCGAGAACATATTTCTCCGCTACAAACGATAAGATCGGTCCCACAACAGGGCCCTCCAGTTGCAGGGTTTTCTTTCCAGCCCCCAAACTTTAACCCATCGGCCCAGAGTTATACCCCTTTTTTGCAACAGATGCACCCAGGACAAGTAACCCATTCTCCGCCCGTAACATCTATTCCAAATCCGGTACAGGGCCAAACTCAACCGTTCCGTCAGATGTGCGCTGAACAACCAACTACTTCTCCGCACCAGCATTCGATGCAAAACCCGGAACTGAACCAAACGCCATCTACACAACAGATGGGCGCAGGACAGTATCAAACTTCTCCGCACCCACCCATCATGCGAACCAATACACCTTCGCAACATATGGTCGCCGGACAGTGTCAAACATCTCCGCAACACCTTCCGATACATAGCCAGGTACAGAGTGGCACCCTGCCCTTACAACCAATAAGTGCAGGAGGGTCATCTATTTCCCAGCCTCACCCTTCCAGGTCCGGTTCAGTACAAGGCCTACCGTCTTTACCATATGGTCCGGCCCAGGGACAGGCAGCCCTTCTGCCACAGGCAAACACCGATGTCTTATTACAGGCCTTGACATCTTATATAGATCGCGTTCTCGGCGAGCGTGGCTTTTCAGTAGCTCGTGATAGTGAACCCGTGAGGCCGTCTCTAGTAGCTCCTGTTGAGGAACACAGACCCCCTTTAAGGGAAAGAGATAATTGCCATAACCCTGGGAGGGTACTACGCACAATAGCGGATTGGGGTCTACGATTCAGTGGCAATGACGCGGTGGATGATTTTATCCGCCAAGTGGAACTGTTTACTGATCGGACCTTAGACAGTAACTATCGAGACTTATGTTTAGGTGCACATCTTCTATTCGTCGATAGCGCAGCTTCCTGGTTTCGACGATACACAGCGGACGTAGAAAATCGATATACTTGGTCCACATTGCGAGCTGCCTTGCGAGAGCAGTTCGGGGATCGTTTCAACGATGAGGACTTGATTGCGGAGATTCGAAGCCGCAGGCAGAGAAGTGGACAAAACTTCGACAGCTTCCTTGAGGAAATACTTCGCCTTAATGACCGGATGCGGGTGAAGCTCTCTGATACCGCTCTGACGAGAATACTTCTAGATAATGTACACGAAAGCATCGGTCGTCAGCTTCTAGTGGCTGACATTAACTCTCTTAGGGAACTTCGCATGTACGTGCGAAAGTTTGAAAACTACGACCAACGTGTGTCTACCAGGCGGCCTAAGCGCACCCACCTAGCTGAAGTATATGAGGAACCTCACCCCGACAACAAAGATTCTGCTGAATATAGGAGTGACGTAGACGTTTCTGAGATCAATCCTGCAGCGTTAGTTTGTTGGAATTGCCGACAAAAAGGACACCGCTACGTAAACTGCATGGCTGAACCTAAAGTTTTTTGCTATGGGTGTGGCGCTGCTAATGTTTACAAACCGCAGTGCTCAAAGTGCGGTACCCCAAAAAACCTGCCAACGAGGAGGCACAACACCTCAGCTTCCTCAACGAGCACTCAGACCGACTAGACGCTCACAGACCGCAATTCAGTCTCAACCCTCATTTCAACGTGTCTAATACTCCTTCTTCTGATGTACCATTATTACCGGACTTGTCTTATCCACTTCCTTTAGTTGTGACCTCGGGCATGTCACGTGACGCGTCAGCCCAAACTGATGCGTCTACTTCATCCGCTGTGTCAACTACACCAGACCCAAACACTCTCTTTTCTAACCGCATGGACGCCTCTGTTCCAGAGCCTATTATATCTTCTGACTCTTCGATTGTTCCATCTGCGTCAATTACACAACCTATTCGCGTGATTCCGAGATCGGTTCAACCCGTAAATTCTGGAGAAGACGCTTCTGCAGACCCAGTAACGCCAGGCTCTACCTCTCTACCGTGGCATTGCAAGCCTTATCACATTCGGCTGCTTGAATACGAGCATGCTCGTCAACGAATATTCGAAAATGATGAGCAGGTTTGCAGTAAGCCAAAGCGTTCGACTCTTCGCTGGAGACGCTTCCGAAAGCAGTTAAAGGCCACACGGCGTCAATATTGCTCCGCCATCCTGATTGAGCGACCTGTTGATGATCTAAGACCCTACGCGAAGGTTACCATTTTCGACGAGGACGTAGTTGGACTAATAGATACTGGTTGCTCCTTATCGTGCATATCATCTGACTATGCAAGGAAATTTGTTCAGGAGAACAAACATCCCTGGAAACGCTTCCATCTGTCGCTGTCGACGGCCGATGGCACTCCGCATTCCACTCTTGGACAGACCACCGGCCCAGTATCATTTAGAGGTCAAACAAAAATCATGACCTTTCTTATCATTCCGTCGTTAAGTCAGGATTTATACCTGGGTGTGGACTTTGTGCGCAATTTTCATCTGGCTCCCGATTTATTTTCTCCACATCGTTCCGCACTTACCCCGTACGTAAGTGAATTAGTAGCTACGGACAACAAACACCTCTTGTCGCCTAAGCAGGAAGCAGTCTTGGGGACCATCATTTCCAGTTTCCCGTCCTACTCAAAAGAAGGATTAGGGCGAACAAGTCTCATTCAACACCACATCGACGTAGGCGATAGCAAGCCGATCAAGCAACGTCATTTCGCGGTGTCACCCGCCGTTGAGAAGTTGCTGTTCGCCGAGTTAGATAGGATGCTGGAGATGGGCGTCATAGAGGAGTCGAAAAGTAGCTGGGCTTCTCCCGTTACAGTGGTCGTGAGGCCGGGAAAAATCCGTATGTGCCTTGACGCAAGGAAAGTCAACAGCGTCACCGTGAAGGATGCATATCCGTTACCCCTCATCGATGGGATTCTCAGTCGGCTACCCAAAGCCCAATACATCAGTAGCCTGGACTTAAAAGATGCCTTTTGGCAAATCCCACTCGATGAGGAGTCGCGAGAAAAGACCGCATTCACGGTTCCAGGCCGACCACTGTATCAGTTCATTACCATGCCCTTCGGGCTATGCAATGCACCTCAGACGATGCAACGCTTAATGGACAAAGTTATTCCAGCAGACATCCGCCATCAAGTGTTCGTTTACTTGGATGACTTGCTGGTAGTGTCCGAATCGTTTGAGGAGCATTGCAGTCTGCTTCGACGAGTGGCTTCCTGTTTACGTGACGCCGGACTCACTTTGAATGTGGAGAAGAGTCACTTTTTAATGAAAGAAGTGAAATACTTAGGCCATATCATCGGCCACGGGACTTTGCGAACTGATCCAGACAAAGTTGCCGCGATCGAGAACTTTCCTCTCCCAAAGTCGGTACGACAGCTCCGACGCTTTCTGGGAGTGTGCGGCTGGTACCGCCGATTCGTACCGAATTTCTCTGCCGCGACTGCTTCGTTAACTGATATGCTGCGGAAAGGTCGTTCATTTCTGTGGACAAACGAGGCGCTACACGCATTTGATGCGCTAAAGAAGAGCCTCTCCTCTGCCCCCGTTCTACACAGCCCGGACTTTGCCCGTCCCTTTTCGATTCATTGTGACGCAAGTCATGACGGGATCGGTGCGGTGCTGGTTCAAGTCACGGATGAGGGCGAGGAAGCCCCTATAGCATTCATGTCACAGAAATTAACGACAGCTCAGCGCAATTATACAGTAACGGAGCAGGAATGCCTTGCTGCAGTGACCGCCATAAAGAAATTTCGACCATACGTGGAAGGTATGGAATTTGAGGTTGTCACTGACCACGCCTCCCTTAAGTGGCTAATGAGCCTACGAGACCTGCACGGTCGACTAGCTCGTTGGTCTCTTCAGTTGCAAGGTTTTAAGTTCTCGATCCGTCATCGAAAAGGCAGCGACCACGTCGTACCCGATGCCTTATCCCGCATTCACGAAAGTGATATTTCGGAAATTTCCACCCAAGATGACGCAGCTTTGTTCGTAGATCTGCAATCACCACATTTTCAGTCTGAGAAGTATCAGACTCTTACAAAGAAGATCAAGGAAAATGACCACCTACTTCCGGATCTTCAAGTCATTGATGGTTATGTGTATAGGCGCTGCGAATATGCAAGCGGTGATAGGATCCAGGAGGAATTGTCATGGAAACTTTGGGTCCCAGTAGAACTGACCGAAGATTTGATACGGAGGGCACATGACCACCCCATGTGTTCACATGGAGGATTCGGTAAGACGTTGCGTAGACTCCGTATCCTGTTCTACTGGCCAAAAATGACCCAACAGGTTAAGGACTTTGTGTCTAACTGCGAAGTTTGCAAAACGACCAAAGCTCCAAACAAAACCTTCCGACAACCAATAGGCACTCCCCCTATTCCCGACCGTGTGTTCCAGCGCCTGTACGTTGACTTGATAGGTCCTTATCCACGTTCTAAGGCTGGGAATGTGGGAGCAATTGTAGCTTTGGACAGTTTGTCGAAGTTCCCATTCGTCGAACCAATTAAAAAGTTCACCGCACAAGTCGTAGTAGAGTTTCTGGAGCAGAGAGTGTTCCATGTCTTCGGGGTCCCGGAAACCGTTGTTACCGACAACGGGGTCCAATTCAAATCCACATTATTTAACAACTTGTTGGACCGATATGGTGTGCGACACTTTTATACTGCCCTTTATTCGCCTCAACCTAATGCATCCGAGCGTGTAAATCGCTCATTAGTAGCTGCCATACGCGCATATATTAAGTCAGACCAACGTGACTGGGACGTCAATCTTTCGCAGATTAATTGCTCCTTGAGATCTGCGTATCATTCCGCTATTGGTTTCTCCCCATATTTTGCCGCGTTTGGGCAAACTATGTTACTGCATGGTAGCTCTTATAACATATTACGTGGCACAAAAATGTTGAGTGATCCTACAGCAGCAGTTGCGCCGGATGCAAAACTGGAGTTGATACGCGAACAGATCCGTCAAAATATGCAGTCGGCCAGTTTGACCAATGCTCGTCGGTACAACTTACGAGCGAGGGAAGCCAATTTTCAAGTAGGGGACGTGGTGCACTGTAAGAATTTCGCACAAAGCAAGGCAGCGGATCGCTTCAATGCGAAGCTGGCACCCACGTTTTGGAAGGGCCGCGTCTTGGCTCGCATCGGCAGTGCATGTTACTTGCTGGCTGATATGAAGGGGAAAACTGTAGGCGTGTTCAACGCCCGGGATATACAGCCGTAGAACTTATGTCATTCGCTGTCAAACCGCAGACATATAATTCAGATAAATCTTCACTATCGGATGACAAGGAAGATTTATCTGTGGTGTAATGACCGTGGTACAATAATTTTGCGAGTCGCTGTAATTGCATATGCAAATTTTGCAATAGCGGGTCGCAAAATAACAAACGAACAAAATTCGGGCGACAATAGGGCCAGGTAGAAGGGAGACCGGTTTTCAGCCGTGGGAATCGGGTGTTGAGAAAAATAGGGGGTCGTGTTGGAGATTCCGGGAAGGGAAGACGTTTTTGGAAGAGTTTTTTTTTGTGTTTGACTGATTAAGTGCCTCAGAGCTAAATTGGAAATTTTGTTTCTGTGGAGTTATTGGAGATAGTTTTTTGTCAACTGAAAAGCGAGGACGTGCTTTCGTGATCGTTTTTTTTTTGCAGTGCACTTATCTGAAATTTTCAATTATAACTTAAGTGTTGTTAACGGATAAACAACAGTGGATTAACCCATTTTTACGTCAATTTTGGCGATTTCAACTATTGCCAACACGACATTTGAATTTTTCGTCTTAGTTGGTGGAGTTGAAGCGCGTCCCCGGTCCCAAATCTACGATTCCCTTGTAACACAAATGAGTTGCAATTGCAATCTCTATGTGGTATGCACTCTGGGCTGGACGTACTGTATATTGGGTGATATCATCCACCCAGTGCCATTGTGTGGAGGGCTCCGCCACCAGCGCAGGAGCCCCCAGGTAAGTGGGTCCCTTTTCCAGCAGCAACCACGTGCCCCTCGCGCATACACCCCCACGGGTGAGTGTGTGAGATGTTCCTATGTAGTCGAGAGTCGTAAAGAAGAAAAAAAGGCACGAGAATAGGAAGAAAAATCTTTTTAATAAAGTACGTCGATGTGTTGAGATTGTTTTAGGGGGGGAAGCGATATTCAGAAAGCAGGTATCGCCAAAATTGTCACACTTAAATGCCACTATTATGGCTACTCGATTAAACAAGTCGCCAGATAAGATTATATTGTATTGATTGAAAATAGTGATTGCGAATATGTGCTGGTAAATAGACACATACACACACGCCACATTTAAATGAACAGATACACATCCCTAATAATAGTTTCATTCTGAAATGTAAAGCCCAGTCGTAAACGATAACAAATGAAGTCAGAATTGAATACATTATTTTGCTTTTAAGATTTATTTCTTCTATTAACTTGCGATTAATAGGTTTGGTTCGTGTACGCACTAAAGAAAAGGCATAGAAAGAAGAAAACAAATAGAATGTTAGTTTAGTTAATAAAATTATATAACCAGAAACAAGAACCATAATGATATATTGAGTATAGGAGTGTACACACACACACACATATCTAATGACTGAATTATATCTATTCTTACTTTATTAAAAGAATCATAAAGTTCGCCGATATCGTTTCTCTCTTTTTACTTGTAAATCCTTGAAGATGGTGTTTTACTGTGTGTAAGGTGAACGTTACGTTTATGGAACACACATACCGACAAAATGACAGGGAATCGTCGTCGAAATTAGAATAACATGAAATATAATATCAAACAGAATATACAAAATCAAGAAATAGGAACCAAACAAAACAAACAGTATAATAGTTGTTTTTTTTTGAATTTATTATCTCATTTTTGCAGCATATATACATAAATAAAAAAAAAATAAAAAAATTAAAAAAAAAATAATAATATATTTTATAAATAATATTATATAGATTAGAAAAAGAAAAAAAAAATACGAAATTTCGAAATCATGAATTTTTTTTTTTTAATTTCGTAATAATTAGAGACTAAGAAAAATGCAAGAATAAACACAAATCTTCTTCCCTCTCTCTCCTCCCTCACTTTGAATTATTGAATTACTAGGGGGATTTTGAAATGTTGCGCCCGAAATCCCATGGCTGGGAGGGTGAAGAAGCGCCGGGCCCATACCATCTGGGGCCCGTAGATTGAGCCGTTTTCCAGCGTAAGGCTCAGACCTGAAAGGGAAGAGGATCTGTCCTGATTGGACGGTCTTCCCATTTGCTTATATTTTCGGCCTTGTGCCAATTTGTAGCCTGGCTGTTGCAGCCCTGTGTCCCTTCACGGGACTTTGTATCGACTTATATCTTTGGGAGTTTGACGTTAGTCGTCACCACTAGGTTTCTGTTGTTAGCACTTTATCTTATTCGCTTTGTTTTAGTATATTTCGCTGTTTTCTTGATTACCGGGCAGACGTGCGACTATCTTTTTGAATGATAATGGAGGAGGCCGATGATTGCCGTGTTGAACCACCCCGCCACTCCCGACAGCTGAGCTGGTCTGCTAGCGCACGTCACGGGCGATCATCGGAGAGGGATTTTTCGTCACACACGGTGTACAGAGGGCTTTAAGGCAAATCTTCACCCTCGTCCTCCAGGCCCCCATTACATCAATGGCGCCCAACGTGGGGCCCGATTTATACCGTTAGTCGTTCTTGAACGACGGGGACTCAGCTCCATCTTGAGTCCTCCCATTTTGGGTGCCCCACCACACCAGTCCTTGAAGACTTCGGAGCGCTACGGCACTCCATATGATTTTTGGCTTCACGCTTTTTCTATTGCCCAGGCAGACCCTAGGACTGGTGTCCCTTCCCAAGCCCCTTCCCTTTAACGTAGCGTTTCCCTTCCTTGACAAGCCCTGATCTGCTTTGTTGTCGTCTAGTGGGATTGTATACCACGTGGTGATGGTTCTCTTCCGGAGTGCGTCGAACTGATGACTGCGTCAATCGATGTCTGGAAGTAGAGAAAGTCCAGCACCACCTATCTGTGCAGATCAGGAGCTTACAAACAACATATTCTGTATTTATTGGCACGGATAGCCCTCTTGACCGGTTTTGATTCTAAGGTCGCAAGGACTAGTGGATTCGTGGACTAGGCAATGGTGCCAACTCCATGACTCGGTCTCATGGCTGCAGAGGACAAACTGGTTGAGAGTAAGCGATCCGGCCAATCATCATTAGACTTGCATCCCTTATCAGCCGTTCATGAAGGACTCTTCCTATTTTCTTTCAGGTCATTTTTCTGTTAAATTCATGTCCGATTGCGAGTAATTTTACTTCGTGACTGCAGCTTAGAGGAGAGGATGGAGAGGGAAGACTTAATATGAACCCATAAATATATAACAAAAAACCATTTTTTCTTTCGTTTATATTTGTTATTCTAGGAAGATTATATTATCTTCTTTATATCGAATATTTTTTTTGGAATATCTAAAATCTCGATTTTCTTTTAGCGTATCTTACAGGGTATCTATATATCTTTTTTCTGATCTTTAAATTCTTAATTTTTTTATATAAGATATTAGTTCTAGAAACTTTCAATTCCTATTGAAAGTTCACCTCATTTAATTAGTTAACCACCCCATGAACATACCAGTTAGGATGACAACGAGACATACTCCCCCACCATCGAAGAAGACCGGAGCAGCCCCGAAGGGTACAGGGCCCGTGACAAGATCCAGGTTGCAGGCGCAACTGAATCCACAGTCAATGGAATTCAGGCCAATCGATTCGGGCGGGATGAATCATGCCATGCAAAATTTAGACGGACGTCAATCGTTGCCGGGGAACTGGGGATCGAATATGGATCTAATAAATACAGAGGGATCATACACGCAAGGTACTCCACTCTTTGGTCAGATGCGAGAACATATTTCTCCGCTACAAACGATAAGATCGGTCCCACAACAGGGCCCTCCAGTTGCAGGGTTTTCTTTCCAGCCCCCAAACTTTAACCCATCGGCCCAGAGTTATACCCCTTTTTTGCAACAGATGCACCCAGGACAAGTAACCCATTCTCCGCCCGTAACATCTATTCCAAATCCGGTACAGGGCCAAACTCAACCGTTCCGTCAGATGTGCGCTGAACAACCAACTACTTCTCCGCACCAGCATTCGATGCAAAACCCGGAACTGAACCAAACGCCATCTACACAACAGATGGGCGCAGGACAGTATCAAACTTCTCCGCACCCACCCATCATGCGAACCAATACACCTTCGCAACATATGGTCGCCGGACAGTGTCAAACATCTCCGCAACACCTTCCGATACATAGCCAGGTACAGAGTGGCACCCTGCCCTTACAACCAATAAGTGCAGGAGGGTCATCTATTTCCCAGCCTCACCCTTCCAGGTCCGGTTCAGTACAAGGCCTACCGTCTTTACCATATGGTCCGGCCCAGGGACAGGCAGCCCTTCTGCCACAGGCAAACACCGATGTCTTATTACAGGCCTTGACATCTTATATAGATCGCGTTCTCGGCGAGCGTGGCTTTTCAGTAGCTCGTGATAGTGAACCCGTGAGGCCGTCTCTAGTAGCTCCTGTTGAGGAACACAGACCCCCTTTAAGGGAAAGAGATAATTGCCATAACCCTGGGAGGGTACTACGCACAATAGCGGATTGGGGTCTACGATTCAGTGGCAATGACGCGGTGGATGATTTTATCCGCCAAGTGGAACTGTTTACTGATCGGACCTTAGACAGTAACTATCGAGACTTATGTTTAGGTGCACATCTTCTATTCGTCGATAGCGCAGCTTCCTGGTTTCGACGATACACAGCGGACGTAGAAAATCGATATACTTGGTCCACATTGCGAGCTGCCTTGCGAGAGCAGTTCGGGGATCGTTTCAACGATGAGGACTTGATTGCGGAGATTCGAAGCCGCAGGCAGAGAAGTGGACAAAACTTCGACAGCTTCCTTGAGGAAATACTTCGCCTTAATGACCGGATGCGGGTGAAGCTCTCTGATACCGCTCTGACGAGAATACTTCTAGATAATGTACACGAAAGCATCGGTCGTCAGCTTCTAGTGGCTGACATTAACTCTCTTAGGGAACTTCGCATGTACGTGCGAAAGTTTGAAAACTACGACCAACGTGTGTCTACCAGGCGGCCTAAGCGCACCCACCTAGCTGAAGTATATGAGGAACCTCACCCCAACAACAAAGATTCTGCTGAATATAGGAGTGACGTAGACGTTTCTGAGATCAATCCTGCAGCGTTAGTTTGTTGGAATTGCCGACAAAAAGGACACCGCTACGTAAACTGCATGGCTGAACCTAAAGTTTTTTGCTATGGGTGTGGCGCTGCTAATGTTTACAAACCGCAGTGCTCAAAGTGCGGTACCCCAAAAAACCTGCCAACGAGGAGGCACAACACCTCAGCTTCCTCAACGAGCACTCAGACCGACTAGACGCTCACAGACCGCAATTCAGTCTCAACCCTCATTTCAACGTGTCTAATACTCCTTCTTCTGATGTACCATTATTACCGGACTTGTCTTATCCACTTCCTTTAGTTGTGACCTCGGGCATGTCACGTGACGCGTCAGCCCAAACTGATGCGTCTACTTCATCCGCTGTGTCAACTACACCAGACCCAAACACTCTCTTTTCTAACCGCATGGACGCCTCTGTTCCAGAGCCTATTATATCTTCTGACTCTTCGATTGTTCCATCTGCGTCAATTACACAACCTATTCGCGTGATTCCGAGATCGGTTCAACCCGTAAATTCTGGAGAAGACGCTTCTGCAGACCCAGTAACGCCAGGCTCTACCTCTCTACCGTGGCATTGCAAGCCTTATCACATTCGGCTGCTTGAATACGAGCATGCTCGTCAACGAATATTCGAAAATGATGAGCAGGTTTGCAGTAAGCCAAAGCGTTCGACTCTTCGCTGGAGACGCTTCCGAAAGCAGTTAAAGGCCACACGGCGTCAATATTGCTCCGCCATCCTGATTGAGCGACCTGTTGATGATCTAAGACCCTACGCGAAGGTTACCATTTTCGACGAGGACGTAGTTGGACTAATAGATACTGGTTGCTCCTTATCGTGCATATCATCTGACTATGCAAGGAAATTTGTTCAGGAGAACAAACATCCCTGGAAACGCTTCCATCTGTCGCTGTCGACGGCCGATGGCACTCCGCATTCCACTCTTGGACAGACCACCGGCCCAGTATCATTTAGAGGTCAAACAAAAATCATGACCTTTCTTATCATTCCGTCGTTAAGTCAGGATTTATACCTGGGTGTGGACTTTGTGCGCAATTTTCATCTGGCTCCCGATTTATTTTCTCCACATCGTTCCGCACTTACCCCGTACGTAAGTGAATTAGTAGCTACGGACAACAAACACCTCTTGTCGCCTAAGCAGGAAGCAGTCTTGGGGACCATCATTTCCAGTTTCCCGTCCTACTCAAAAGAAGGATTAGGGCGAACAAGTCTCATTCAACACCACATCGACGTAGGCGATAGCAAGCCGATCAAGCAACGTCATTTCGCGGTGTCACCCGCCGTTGAGAAGTTGCTGTTCGCCGAGTTAGATAGGATGCTGGAGATGGGCGTCATAGAGGAGTCGAAAAGTAGCTGGGCTTCTCCCGTTACAGTGGTCGTGAGGCCGGGAAAAATCCGTATGTGCCTTGACGCAAGGAAAGTCAACAGCGTCACCGTGAAGGATGCATATCCGTTACCCCTCATCGATGGGATTCTCAGTCGGCTACCCAAAGCCCAATACATCAGTAGCCTGGACTTAAAAGATGCCTTTTGGCAAATCCCACTCGATGAGGAGTCGCGAGAAAAGACCGCATTCACGGTTCCAGGCCGACCACTGTATCAGTTCATTACCATGCCCTTCGGGCTATGCAATGCACCTCAGACGATGCAACGCTTAATGGACAAAGTTATTCCAGCAGACATCCGCCATCAAGTGTTCGTTTACTTGGATGACTTGCTGGTAGTGTCCGAATCGTTTGAGGAGCATTGCAGTCTGCTTCGACGAGTGGCTTCCTGTTTACGTGACGCCGGACTCACTTTGAATGTGGAGAAGAGTCACTTTTTAATGAAAGAAGTGAAATACTTAGGCCATATCATCGGCCACGGGACTTTGCGAACTGATCCAGACAAAGTTGCCGCGATCGAGAACTTTCCTCTCCCAAAGTCGGTACGACAGCTCCGACGCTTTCTGGGAGTGTGCGGCTGGTACCGCCGATTCGTACCGAATTTCTCTGCCGCGACTGCTTCGTTAACTGATATGCTGCGGAAAGGTCGTTCATTTCTGTGGACAAACGAGGCGCTACACGCATTTGATGCGCTAAAGAAGAGCCTCTCCTCTGCCCCCGTTCTACACAGCCCGGACTTTGCCCGTCCCTTTTCGATTCATTGTGACGCAAGTCATGACGGGATCGGTGCGGTGCTGGTTCAAGTCACGGATGAGGGCGAGGAAGCCCCTATAGCATTCATGTCACAGAAATTAACGACAGCTCAGCGCAATTATACAGTAACGGAGCAGGAATGCCTTGCTGCAGTGACCGCCATAAAGAAATTTCGACCATACGTGGAAGGTATGGAATTTGAGGTTGTCACTGACCACGCCTCCCTTAAGTGGCTAATGAGCCTACGAGACCTGCACGGTCGACTAGCTCGTTGGTCTCTTCAGTTGCAAGGTTTTAAGTTCTCGATCCGTCATCGAAAAGGCAGCGACCACGTCGTACCCGATGCCTTATCCCGCATTCACGAAAGTGATATTTCGGAAATTTCCACCCAAGATGACGCAGCTTTGTTCGTAGATCTGCAATCACCACATTTTCAGTCTGAGAAGTATCAGACTCTTACAAAGAAGATCAAGGAAAATGACCACCTACTTCCGGATCTTCAAGTCATTGATGGTTATGTGTATAGGCGCTGCGAATATGCAAGCGGTGATAGGATCCAGGAGGAATTGTCATGGAAACTTTGGGTCCCAGTAGAACTGACCGAAGATTTGATACGGAGGGCACATGACCACCCCATGTGTTCACATGGAGGATTCGGTAAGACGTTGCGTAGACTCCGTATCCTGTTCTACTGGCCAAAAATGACCCAACAGGTTAAGGACTTTGTGTCTAACTGCGAAGTTTGCAAAACGACCAAAGCTCCAAACAAAACCTTCCGACAACCAATAGGCACTCCCCCTATTCCCGACCGTGTGTTCCAGCGCCTGTACGTTGACTTGATAGGTCCTTATCCACGTTCTAAGGCTGGGAATGTGGGAGCAATTGTAGCTTTGGACAGTTTGTCGAAGTTCCCATTCGTCGAACCAATTAAAAAGTTCACCGCACAAGTCGTAGTAGAGTTTCTGGAGCAGAGAGTGTTCCATGTCTTCGGGGTCCCGGAAACCGTTGTTACCGACAACGGGGTCCAATTCAAATCCACATTATTTAACAACTTGTTGGACCGATATGGTGTGCGACACTTTTATACTGCCCTTTATTCGCCTCAACCTAATGCATCCGAGCGTGTAAATCGCTCATTAGTAGCTGCCATACGCGCATATATTAAGTCAGACCAACGTGACTGGGACGTCAATCTTTCGCAGATTAATTGCTCCTTGAGATCTGCGTATCATTCCGCTATTGGTTTCTCCCCATATTTTGCCGCGTTTGGGCAAACTATGTTACTGCATGGTAGCTCTTATAACATATTACGTGGCACAAAAATGTTGAGTGATCCTACAGCAGCAGTTGCGCCGGATGCAAAACTGGAGTTGATACGCGAACAGATCCGTCAAAATATGCAGTCGGCCAGTTTGACCAATGCTCGTCGGTACAACTTACGAGCGAGGGAAGCCAATTTTCAAGTAGGGGACGTGGTGCACTGTAAGAATTTCGCACAAAGCAAGGCAGCGGATCGCTTCAATGCGAAGCTGGCACCCACGTTTTGGAAGGGCCGCGTCTTGGCTCGCATCGGCAGTGCATGTTACTTGCTGGCTGATATGAAGGGGAAAACTGTAGGCGTGTTCAACGCCCGGGATATACAGCCGTAGAACTTATGTCATTCGCTGTCAAACCGCAGACATATAATTCAGATAAATCTTCACTATCGGATGACAAGGAAGATTTATCTGTGGTGTAATGACCGTGGTACAATAATTTTGCGAGTCGCTGTAATTGCATATGCAAATTTTGCAATAGCGGGTCGCAAAATAACAAACGAACAAAATTCGGGCGACAATAGGGCCAGGTAGAAGGGAGACCGGTTTTCAGCCGTGGGAATCGGGTGTTGAGAAAAATAGGGGGTCGTGTTGGAGATTCCGGGAAGGGAAGACGTTTTTGGAAGAGTTTTTTTTTGTGTTTGACTGATTAAGTGCCTCAGAGCTAAATTGGAAATTTTGTTTCTGTGGAGTTATTGGAGATAGTTTTTTGTCAACTGAAAAGCGAGGACGTGCTTTCGTGATCGTTTTTTTTTTGCAGTGCACTTATCTGAAATTTTCAATTATAACTTAAGTGTTGTTAACGGATAAACAACAGTGGATTAACCCATTTTTACGTCAATTTTGGCGATTTCAACTATTGCCAACACGACATTTGAATTTTTCGTCTTAGTTGGTGGAGTTGAAGCGCGTCCCCGGTCCCAAATCTACGATTCCCTTGTAACACAAATGAGTTGCAATTGCAATCTCTATGTGGTATGCACTCTGGGCTGGACGTACTGTATATTGGGTGATATCATCCACCCAGTGCCATTGTGTGGAGGGCTCCGCCACCAGCGCAGGAGCCCCCAGGTAAGTGGGTCCCTTTTCCAGCAGCAACCACGTGCCCCTCGCGCATACACCCCCACGGGTGAGTGTGTGAGATGTTCCTATGTAGTCGAGAGTCGTAAAGAAGAAAAAAAGGCACGAGAATAGGAAGAAAAATCTTTTTAATAAAGTACATCGATGTGTTGAGATTGTTTTAGGGGGGGAAGCGATATTCAGAAAGCAGGTATCGCCAAAATTGTCACACTTAAATGCCACTATTATGGCTACTCGATTAAACAAGTCGCCAGATAAGATTATATTGTATTGATTGAAAATAGTGATTGCGAATATGTGCTGGTAAATAGACACATACACACACGCCACATTTAAATGAACAGATACACATCCCTAATAATAGTTTCATTCTGAAATGTAAAGCCCAGTCGTAAACGATAACAAATGAAGTCAGAATTGAATACATTATTTTGCTTTTAAGATTTATTTCTTCTATTAACTTGCGATTAATAGGTTTGGTTCGTGTACGCACTAAAGAAAAGGCATAGAAAGAAGAAAACAAATAGAATGTTAGTTTAGTTAATAAAATTATATAACCAGAAACAAGAACCATAATGATATATTGAGTATAGGAGTGTACACACACACACATATCTAATGACTGAATTATATCTATTCTTACTTTATTAAAAGAATCATAAAGTTCGCCGATATCGTTTCTCTCTTTTTACTTGTAAATCCTTGAAGATGGTGTTTTACTGTGTGTAAGGTGAACGTTACGTTTATGGAACACACATACCGACAAAATGACAGGGAATCGTCGTCGAAATTAGAATAACATGAAATATAATATCAAACAGAATATACAAAATCAAGAAATAGGAACCAAACAAAACAAACAGTATAATAGTTGTTTTTTTTTGAATTTATTATCTCATTTTTGCAGCATATATACATAAATAAAAAAAAAATAAAAAATTAAAAAAAAATAATAATATATTTTACTATAAATAATATTATATAGATTAGAAAAAGAAAAAAAAATACGAAATTTCGAAATCATGAATTTTTTTTTTAATTTCGTAATAATTAGAGACTAAGAAAAATGCAAGAATAAACACAAATCTTCTTCCCTCTCTCTCCTCCCTCACTTTGAATTATTGAATTACTAGGGGGATTTTGAAATGTTGCGCCCGAAATCCCATGGCTGGGAGGGTGAAGAAGCGCCGGGCCCATACCATCTGGGGCCCGTAGATTGAGCCGTTTTCCAGCGTAAGGCTCAGACCTGAAAGGGAAGAGGATCTGTCCTGATTGGACGGTCTTCCCATTTGCTTATATTTTCGGCCTTGTGCCAATTTGTAGCCTGGCTGTTGCAGCCCTGTGTCCCTTCACGGGACTTTGTATCGACTTATATCTTTAGGAGTTTGACGTTAGTCGTCACCACTAGGTTTCTGTTGTTAGCACTTTATCTTATTCGCTTTGTTTTAGTATATTTCGCTGTTTTCTTGATTACCGGGCAGACGTGCGACTATCTTTTTGAATGATAATGGAGGAGGCCGATGATTGCCGTGTTGAACCACCCCGCCACTCCCGACAGCTGAGCTGGTCTGCTAGCGCACGTCACGGGCGATCATCGGAGAGGGATTTTTCGTCACACACGGTGTACAGAGGGCTTTAAGGCAAATCCTCACCCTCGTCCTCCAGGCCTCCATTACAATTGGCAGGGTGTTAGTGGTGATCACAGTCACAAGGCGCTGCCCAATCGGAGAGTTCACCTGGAGGCTCCGTCTTTCTCATTGCGATTTCTGAGAAGTTGTGGGGATGTAGATGAGGAGGAGAACATTCTCCGCCTTCTTTGTCCTTGTCCAGCCTTGGCTGGTGGAAGAAGGAACTTTCTGGGTTCTCGGGTCTCTTACGATCTGGATGACATTTCTAAGGTCATCCGCCACATGGCTATCGTTACATTGCCAGCACAGGCTGGTTTGATACGTAGGTTATAATGGAGGTGACATTGGTGGTACCACAACGGACCCAATTAAAATTTGTTTTCAAGTAATTTGGGAACCCTTTACTAATAATGGCGGCCTCAATTTTTTCATTAAACATCCAACTTGTGGTATAAAGCGCTTGACACGTACCGTCACCAGTGCAATAAATCATTCGAAATCACTTTTCGAGGCGACAAATAAATCATTGACAGAACAATACAAAGCGAGCGTGATTTTATGAGATTGACTGCAACAACGACCCTGCTAACCAAGTCATGATGAAAACATCAATGCGCTCATTATCCAGGCCTGGATGAAAGGCATCATGACCATCGCTCTAGCCGCGGGACTAAAGTCACTTATGTATTTTTCAGGCATATGATGACACCATACGACCACCTACGAGTCCATACATGAGTATCACTGACGAATTCGTTCAAGCCGGCTTGATGAATTCGTCAGTGATGATCATGTATGGACTCGTAAGTGGTCATGTATGGTTTCTCCGAGGGCTATCAAGATGAGAAAAAAAATATTTGCTCGTGACAGAGCTTGATCGTAGACCGTACGAATTATAAGACCAAACCTCTACCTATTGAGCCACCATAGCCATTTACTTCTGAATGTAATTAAGCAAATACTAAAGCCCTCGATGGAAACTTTAATCAAGTATTGCATCATCGAAGGGAAAACAAAATATGTCGTGGCGTGAACAATTTATGAAAGTACATAAGCGATCGAAGTGGGAATGTGTATGGCTACACGCATATTTTCGCATGATTTTCTTCCCCGCTGCTTCTCCGCGAAAAAAAAACTGTCGACTGGTGAAAAATGGTTTGCAGGGGAATCGCTAAAGGTCGCCACATCGAGTTTTCGTACATTTTATGAAATTATGACGTGGTTTGCTCGGCTCGACATACAATTTGTTTGTTAAATTCGTTAGTGTCACCATACACTGTCGAACTCGAACACGAACCTGGTGCAAATGTCCTCTGAATAGCTCAAGACGCACACACACACTTCACATAAACCTGAAGGAAACCGGTGCACTTGTACCATGTTCGAGATCGAGTTCGAGTTCGAGCTCGACAGTGTATGGTGAAACTAGTTTTTGAAACTGCTATTAACAACGATTAACGCCAGGTGCATAGTACCATATTTCGCTCGATAACCAAATGGCCTCCAACTTCCCACAACAAGTTAAAATATTTTAACTCCTTGCGGGACGGACGTAGTTGAAAAGATGTCGTCGCGATTGGTTCTCATGGAAATTTTCGTGAACCCTTATCACACATTTTACATTCACCGATGAGACAGTCCAATCGAATTTGTCCCCTCATTTAAATTTCTCGACAATCCGCTGTCAATGCGCTGCGTCTATTTCATCTATTATCTGGTTATCGCATTTTGTTCCAAAGTGCTACCACAGAGGCTCTCACCATTAACTAACTTCCTATTGAGCCCAGACAATACATGGACTGATTAATGAGGCGAAGGATTGAAACCTGTGTACACAGCTACCGCATCCCATTTTTTCTTCGCCCTTTCACTCTCAACGGATTTTCTAATTAGACTCATAATAGGATCTGGTCCTGCGATATCGGAGTTTTAATCAAGTAGTAGTAGGTGTGTGTGGTCAAGTGCTGGCAGTTTATTACACCTGTCATTATGTCCAGCGATACCTGCGGTTAATGTCACCTGAACAAAAACCTTCCCTCCTCGTGGGCTACTGGTCGCCGGAGCTGTCGTGGGTGAAATTTGAAAACACCACCGTCTGACTGTAATTTACTGCGTTCATTTGTAGTCTGGGAGGACGAGATGCCTACACTGTGCGCTCCTTTCCCTCTTGTTAACTTGACTCGTCAGTGGCTTGGCTCCATTCTTGTCATTTATCATAATTTCGCGTTGTACAAACGCGCGCTTCATCCGCTTTCTGGGCTATTTATCAAGTCGACTAATTAGATGATGTGAATTTATGAAGACATCCGCGAAGAATTGTTGGAAATTTTTCATTTAATTTTTTTTTTCGACGCTGCTGGAAACAATGAGATCTCGAGAATGCTGCTGTAGCCCATATAGTACCACTTGGAGCGCGTCCTTGATACGATGCATTGCTGAGCGTCAATTTGAACGACTTGAAAGAATGGCCGTTAATTAATTCTGGTGCCTATACGGAGAATATGTCAAGACATTGGAAATTCGGAACTGTTGAAAGTTTACTTAAAGGGAGGGCTGGGCCATGATGGGAATGTTTGCCTTTCTCCGTGCGCTCCGGTGCACACGACAAGTGCAAATGGTGTTATTACAGAAGTTAACAATTAGCGAATTTCGTGTAATTATAATAATTGTTGAATGATAGCGTTTTTTTTTAATTACACAAGATTTATTTTAATTTTTTTGGATAAAACATTTTCGAAAGATTTAAAAATATTATCCCAACGCGGGTGTTTTGGGCTGGTGCCGGCTTGCCGTGCAATTGTCCGCCCTTGTCGCTAACGACGTATCTCGGAACTCCATAAATCACGAATACTTGTTCCTCTGACACTTGCGCGACCTCAAGTACTGTAGCTCATTGCAAAGGGTAGGTTAGGTTAGGTAAAGGGGCTGCCGGGTGCTCACCCAGCACATTTAGTCCATCATTTGGACCGTTGTGTTACCACCAAAGTAGCCTGTTATAACCTAGGCGTTAAACCAGCCTGAGCTGGTGATAAAGCGATAGAGCTGTATGACACTCGTGTTTTTAATGTCGTCCAGGTCCAGGAAAAACCAAGAGCCAAGGAATTTCTCCCGCCTCGTAGCCAAGGCCGGACAGTGACAGAGAAGATGCAGAACGCTTTCCTCCTCATCCACATCCTCACAGCTCCTACAATAGTCGTTATGAGGAATACGCAGCCTCCAGGCGAGCTTACCAATGAGACAGTGCCCTGTAATAACCCCCACAACCATGCCAATGTGCTTCCTATTCAATGAAAGCAGTGCGGCAGAGCGGTTAGGGTCAAGTTTCGGCCAAATCAATTTCGTCGTCTGGCACGTGTCGCAGTTTAGCCATCTAGTGTTCGCTCTGTCAATCGCGACGGCTTTAATTATAATTTTGCACGATGCGATGGCATTCTAATGTTTAAACGGTCTCCGTCGAGAGCGCCGGTAGTCCCTTCCTTAGCCAGTTCATCCGCGATGCAGTTACCCACGAAGTCGCTATGACTCGGTATCCAACAGAGCGTAATGTTGAAAAATGCACCCATCTCTTTAAGAATCGACCGACACTTTGCGATGGTTTGCGATGTAGTCAGGACGGATTCGAGTGATCGAATGGCAGCCTGACTATCCGTGTAGATCATAACGTCTCTCATGGTCACTACATGATTTCCTAGCCAGGTCAAAGCTTCAAAAATTGCCGTAACCTCCGCCAGCAGGACACTGCAGAAATCCGGAAGGCGGAGTGACAGGTTAATCCCCAGTCCCTCCGAATAGATGCCCGCCCCAACACCGCCAACGACCCTAGAGCCATCCGTGTAGATGACTATGGAGTCGATGGCCAGGGGCGCGCTATTAGCCCATTGACCCCTCGACGGAATCAAACTGGTGTAGTTTCGGCCAAAAAGGTATTTCGGAGAGATATAGTCAGTCTCCGTGGGGAGACTCAAATTATCCAGTACAGTTGAGTGCCCGCATCTCAGCGTGCGCCACTGGCCAGTCTCACGAAGACGCAGGGCCGTGTTTGCCGCCAGTTGTTCACCACAAATATCCAACGGGAGCAAGCCGAGCACCATGTCCAGCCCGGCTGACACAGTGGTCCTGAAGGCCCCCGTCATGGCCATCGCAGCTAGTCTTTGTACCTTGTTCAGTAATTTAATATAAGCCCCTACTCGAAGTGCTGTCCACCAGACACTAATTCCGTACAGTAGTATGGGTCGTACGACAGCAGTACAATATATAGCCAATATACAGCTTTAGGCTGCAGGCCCCAGTTATTACCAATGGCCCTTTTACACGAGTAGAGTGCGATAATAGCTTTATTGACCCGTTCCTCGATGTTGAGCTTCCACCTTAGTTTCCTATCTAAAATAAGACCTAGGAACTTAGCCTTGTCGGCGAAAATCAATTTCGTGCCCTCCAAAATGGGAGATTCAATGGGAGGAGTCGTGTGCTCTCTAGTGAAGAGCACAAGCTCCGTCTTGGCAGGGTTAATTCCAACTCCGCAAAAGTTTGCCCATTCTGATAGAATGGTCAAGGCATTCTGCAACAACCCACTGAGGACATCAGGAAACTTTCCTGTGACGGCAATGGCAACGTCATCTGCATACGCGATGACTTTACACCCAATTTCTTCCAGCCTCAAGAGCAGTTTGTTGATGCCTATGACCCAAAGGAGGGGAGACAATATCCCCCCTTGGGGGGTTCCTCTGGGGAGGAAAGGGTACATCCAATGAAATTTTGTGAAGTAATCCAGTAAAGTTAAAATGAATTTATGACACCGATTTGTGCGTGGAAGTGGCCCAATTGGATGTATGCTTTAAGGCGCCTTCCCTGCTCGAGAAAGTATCTTTCCGGTGGGAGGCTGACGATCCTTCTTCGCACATAACGCTGTATATTTGCCGCCATTTTTGGCTATTAATAATTTTGCGCAACTCTATCTTGAGGGTCAATGTGTCCAGCCCACGCGTCGTCATGGCAACGCTGCAAAATTACTGCTAAATACATCTAAGTGGTGTGAACACTTCTAAAAGGACCACAAACCCATTTGAAGAAATTTGGCTATCTGAAAATGGACTGTGTGTTTGTTCGTTTATTGGTACCAAGTGGGCTTGATCGATGATCCAGGAGAGTTTCTAGGGTTTTGAGTTTTTCGATTTAACCGCAGCCATGGATCCCGATAGTGTAAGAAAAAAATAATCTCCAAAATGACCGAGATTAGCGGCAAAACATTGGCTTTCGCGTCGCTGAGATGCATGGTGGCACTCCTAAAACTTCCCAAATCGACGAACGACGAATCCAATATGATAAAAATTTAGATTACACTGTTTATCCAAGCGTTGCAATTGGGAAGATGGAGAAAGTGTGTAAATACTGTCACACTCTAAAATTTAAAAAACAAGCGCTTGGAATGTCCTGTTCAAACAGAAAAGTTCAACTGCCCGCCAAATATGGAACCACTAGAGGCGATTTCAAAATATTTTGGACATAATTTCCTATCAAAGCATATCTTCCGAAATATCAGAAAGTAAAGAGCTTGCTTCCAAATGCTATCATTTGGATCAAAAAGAGCTAGTAGATTCATATTATTGAATTGCTAATTGCCTTGAGGTGCATTCTGGTAACGTGCATCGTCTGAAACAGGTTTCTGCCAACGAAACGTCAGCTAAAGCTTATGGAATAGTTGACGCGTTAGGCCCACTAGTGGTTAGGACAAATGAGTATGAGTATAATTGACTTGACCTCACCAGGGGCATAGGCGCGTCAATATCTCTTGCATAGCTATTCCTTGATGACGTTTCGATAGCATATTTTTCGGATGGTGCAGTTGGTAGCATGTACCTCCTATCCGGGCCGTCTTTTACTGTTAAGCTCAGAACGCTGTGGGAGTTCTTGTAGTGCCCAAAGGTGGTTTTTATTGACGCGCCGTGGATTGAAATTTTATTTCTCTAGATGTAGTATCGTGGAGTGGCGACAGAAAGCTAGCGGCTAGCGAGCGCATCGTTTAAAGTACAGGGTTTCAGATATATCATCAAATGGGCTCACTTCTTCCACTCCCCACCCATACTACAAGTTCTTGCAAATTTATCTCATGGGCTACCAAGTGCTCAGCAAGTGGATCAGCGTTTACAAAATATTCCTGGATAGCATATCATGAATTGTGACTGATCTCCAAAGACATTTATAAGCGGGGAATGCATTGATGTACGCCTATTCCAAACCGCATTGGATCGAGTGGGAACGGAGGATATGCGAATTCGTATAACTCCGTTGTTATACCATTAAACTCGAGGGTAAATGAGAGTGAAAAAATTTCGAAAATGACCCAGATTATCGTTAAACCAATGGTTTTCGGGATTGTTGCGATGGATGGTGGCGCTTCCAAAGCCTCCCTCCTCGCGGGGAGAGTGATCGTGAAAAAATGTCCAAAACGGCCGAAGTTAGTGCCAAATTGTGATTAAAGCGACAAATCTTTCACCTAGTATGTAATATTCGTACAACTTGAATAGGGACAACCGCAACGCGCATTGCTCCTATTCGTCAAAAACCGCAGTTCCTTTGTAAATCAAAGATGTAGTGGTTAAGTCCGTCCGGACGATCGAAGTTAGCTTCTTTCTCAGCCGAAGAAACTCCCATTTCCGAAATCAGCAAAAGGAATTGCGGTTTTTAACGATGACGAGTCATAGAACTCTGACTGGCTGACTCACAGAAGAGAAAGTTGCGTCATGATTTGAGGAGCTTCATCCTACTATAGCGCGTACAAAATGTATATAATGGCAACAAAATCGTACCATACGATACTGGAAATTCTTTTTCCACAGTTCGAGGATGTTTTTGGTCCCCGTAGAGGGATAAAGCTACTATGCTTCCATAGACCGTATAATTAAAAAAAAAAGTGTATTCAAACTTAAAATGTGGATTTTATGACTCGACCACCGTACTTCCTAGACTTAAACATTATAAAAAATAAAAGTGGAGTGGTTCATTGCGAGTCTAAGTCAAAAATGACTCAAACTCGCTCTCCACTACCACACAAAAATAATCGGCTTAAAGCCAATTCTTCCCTGGTCACTTGGTTTCGTCCACACCATGGATCACTTTTCAGAAGCTGCCTTAAATCCATGGGGGCATTTCATTAGATGATTATAAAAAATGTTTGGGGATAATTTACTTGGAAAGTGAACATGAGGTTCAAAACTAGCTAATTGAGGTCATCTAGGTCACTTGGGGTGTGAACTTATATCCTTATACGTATCCAAGTCGGCAAAAATTATTGAAACAGTTTTGAAAAAAGGAGGAAGAATTATATAGTTTTTGTGTCCTTTTTATTGTGCAAAACAAAGAACATTGGCGGATATGTCGATATGATTTCGTTGGAAAAAGTTGTACTGGATAGAATGAATTTGGTCTTTTGCATTCTACACAGGCTAGAATTTTGTGTGTAGAATATGGAACACACAACGCACACGTTTCGCCGGCCCTGAATGACACTCCTCTTGTTCTTGTCCACCACCCGTTCCCAATCAGCACTAGCTGACAGTTCAGGGTATCTCGAAGGAACATACTTTCACAAAACCATCCAATTTTCGAACTTATCTGCATGCTTCTCAACTTTTCTTTTCTTTCTTTTCTCATTATCCCCCTATTCAACTCAGCTACTCCAGGATTCACTACTCCCAATTCCCCCACGGGTACTGGTCTTGATAGAGCATCGGGAAAAATGTGGTCTTTCCCTTCACGATGAACTATCTCGAAATTAAACTGTTGAAGCTTTGCAGCCCTTCTTACTAACATTCCATTCGGATCCTTCAGGCTATGGAGCTAAGCTATGAAGTGGTAGTCGGTAGTGACGCTAAAATCAGAACCCTCAATGTAAGGTCGTAATTTATCTACGGCTCACAATACAGCCAAGCTTTCTTCTTCCATTGTTTAATATTTCTGTTCGGCTTTATTCAACGACCTTGCTTATATATCGAATTACCTTTTCGCTCTCTGGATAAGTCTGACTTAGCATCGCTCCCAAACCTACATTTGAGACTGACTGAGGAATGGGCGATGTCCGGACTACGGACGTGTCAAGATCGAAGCTGAGGATAAATTTACTTTTGCTTATGTAAAGGCCAAATCACACCTCTCTGACCAATGAAACTTACTATTTTTCCTGAGGAGGGTCGTCAATGATGTCACCAACGTGCAGAAATCCGGTGTAAACCGTCGGTACCACAACATCGTCCATAAGAGTTATCGTACCCTCTTCACGTTAGTCGGTTCCGGAACGTTGATCATACATACCAACTTTTTTGGATCCACGTTCAACCCTTCCTTATTCACCACATACACGAAATGTTTCAGTTCACACTTTTTCCTTGAGATTCATGGCGTAGTAGGTGAAAACCTCTTTTAAAATTTGCGGATGTTTCGGAAGTCCTAGGTCACGATAATTATATTGCCCATACACGCGAAAACGTAGGGTTCGGGATCAGCTCGGAGGACTTAGTCTATGAGTGCCACGGAACTAGTGCGTTTCCTCCCAAAAGTCATGCATTTAAATTGAAATAAACCCCTTCCATTTACCGTTAAAGCCGTGTATTGTTTTGATAGTTCCACCATCGGTATCTACCAATACGCCGACTTTATGTCAACTGACGAAAAACACCCCGTTTATTTTTGCCAGATTTTTGCCACATTGTCAGACTATAATCAATAGAAAATGCCAAATGTAACCATACCATGCAATTGGGAGTCGAGTTGACAGTTGAGTGCAAATCAGCTGACAGGGAAACATATGGGAAGAAAACAGTTTGCAATCCAAACACATTTGGGCTATGGGTAATGAAGATTTTATTGCACAATAGACCTTTTGGTCTGAGTGCTTGTAAACCTCGTTGGTTCACAGCCCTCCGTTCTATCTATATATCTATGGGTAATGACGATATAGTTACTACCCTTTACTATATTCAGTTCATCGATATACATGTACAACTTGTATAGTGTCGTCCAACAGATTTCTCTTTCCTACAACGTTAAGGACAGAATTTTATTAAACTTTCCCCAACAACAAAATACAATTTTCCATATAATTTCATATTATTGTCCTGTACGAAACTATTTTCCTTTAAAGACACTTGATAATGCGTTCTCAGACATAGTTGTTTCGTTCAGTTCAACTTTTGGCTACAATGGAAAACTAAAGAAATCACAAAACTTTTTAATGTGGCTTTTACGTTTTTCAGTTCGTTCACAAAAAAACATGAACCTTCGCCCAGGAGAGGAAATCCAAAAGGTGAATGTTTAATTTGTTCATCTTTTTCTTCTGTATATGCCATGAATAAAATATTTCCAAGCCATCTTCAAATAATGAACCGCCGTCATTGAGTCGTTTCCCTGAAATTGGACTTCTTCGGGCTTATGACAAGAAATTCGTCAAGTTTTTCATTACGGGTGAACTCGTCCTACTTCAGTTTTTGTGAAAGTGGGTATGATGTGCCAGTTTGCATTTCAAATGGAAGATTTTTCTTTAAGTAGTTGGTTATGAATATTTGAAGGGATGTAATTAAAAAAAGGGAATATGGTGGGGAGTTACCATTTGGAATGATGTGATGATTTTAAAGTGGTTAAAATTTATCCTTCATAGCACACCTACTGAAAAGTACTTAGTCGCCATATTTACGTCCCTTAACGATTATACATATATACGTACCACGGAGCAAAATACCTTTTCCGTAGTCCTGTGAGCCCCCTGGAACAGCTAACAATGCCAACTAAATTTTGCCAAAGCGAACATTGGGTTGAGGCAGTAGGATAGCTGTAGCTTGATTGGGCACCATGAAAGAAGACATTTGGGAATAAGGCATTAATGGAAAATTTTGGTTGAAACCGAAAGTAGCCATACATAGATTCTTTCGGTTTCACACTCATTGCTTAATTTCGTTTAAAACGAAGGTGAGTGTGTACATGGCTCTTTTCGCTTTCTTCGCATACCTTATTTCAGTTTGAAATTGTGCATAGCCGAAAAAACAAAAAAATCGAAGAAAAATTAACTCGTATGCTACATAACATAGGCAACACAGGTGACCACAGGTTTTGGGAAGATCTAAAAAATACCACCATTGAAGCCAAAGAGAAGGTTGAACAATGCCACACAATGTATTCAACGTCCAACTAGAGCAAAGAGAGAAAAATTTGACGATATACAGCGATTATCCAATAGAGAAATTAAGCATAAGAACGATTTTTTTTGGACGCGGAGTTGCTGAATACTAATAATAGTCTAGCTAAGAACACCAGACAAGCGTAGAGAGTCACACTAGTAAAGACTATGAAGGATGGTTATCAACCCAGGACGAGCCTCTGTAAGTACAGGGATGGAAATATCATCAGCGACACCGCTAGCATTAGCAAACGATGGGCGTCCTATTTTGAAGAGCTTCTAAGCCCTACCTCTAACGTCCCCATACAAGAAGGCTCAATAGCCGGCCATACACACACGCTCTCATCTGCAAACGTACGCTAATTAGTAGGCACAATTTTTTTCCGAATGATTCGCCGCGTTCGCTATCCCCTGCAAAATCGCGTCACCTGGGTCGCCCAATTTTTTTGCTAATGATTCGCGGCGTTTACAATCACCTGGAAAATCGCGTCACCTGGATCGCCCAATTTTTTTGCGAATGATTCGCGGCGTTTACAATCCCCTGGAAAATCGCGGCACCTGGGTCGCCCAATGATTCGCCGCGTTTGAACGAGTAGTGAAATTTAAGTAACTTTGTGCGACCAAATGGTTCGTAGTGTTTTCGGTTTGCAGATGATAGAGCAACAACAATTTGTATGGAGACGGTGTCTAGTTGGGTGCGTTGTGATTTTCCAGATGATTCGCCGCGACCGAATTTTTATGGGTTATTCTATAGTGGCGGTAGTAGTAGCTTGCATAATAAAATATGAGAAGGATGGGTCCACGCAGATATCTTGGTCCTGTTGCAGGTGTGCGTCAGGATAAAAGGATTTGTTTATCGATGAGGAGAGATATGTATATAGGCAAGATGGGTGTTGTATGACTAGGGGTGCTGAGACGAATACGTTAGACTGCCGGTGAAGGCATTTTGAGTCCTTTGGTAACGAAAAAAGACATGCTTTGCAAGGAAAGCCCGATCAGACGAGTATTTCCCCATGAAAACAGGGTGGTCATTCTGGGGTGGGCAACCCAAAATTTTCTTTTTCTTTTTCACATCAGATTCGGAATCAGCGACCCAAAATTACTTTGTAGTTCGAGCCAGTCCGATCGGACGAGTATTTCTCCATGAAAACAGGGTGGTCATTCTGAAGTGGGCAACCAAAAAAAAAATTTTTCTTTTTTGACTTCAGATTCGGAATCGGCGACCCAAAATCACCTTGTAGTTCGAACCAGTCAGATCGGACGAGTATTTCTCCATGAAAACATGTACAAAGAGTGAAACAGGCAAGCTAGGGCTACATGCGGGGGCTCGCAACGCCCTATTTCCCAATGAAAACAGGGTGGCCATTCAGGGGTGGGCAAAAAAAAATGCTGGATGCAGATATGCTAGCACGAAACGGCTGCAGGTACATGTACAAAGAGTGAAACGGGCAGCCTAGGGCCACATGCGGGGGTTCGCAACACACAGGATCCGAAAGAATAATCCGTTAGTCGTTTGCGTGGTCGTCGCTGTTGATCCGTCCAATCCGAGGCTTTTGTTCCAGGTTTCTTGACGTAGAGTGGTTTTTACAAGGACGAGTTGTCAGCACATCGTTTATTTCTCCCCATTCAGGGGATGGCCTCAGAAGATAGCTGCTTCAGATGGTTTAATAAACGTGCTGGAGTTCACACAACTATGTTGCAGGTCAAACTACGCAAGTCATTCCATCCTGCTAAACCTGAGATTCTTAGGTGTACAGCCATCTGTCTTTTTCCAAACTGTCTTATGACTAAGACTTGGCCGTCAACGATTTGATGCACTGCTGTTACCAGGGGGCACCGACGGACTATGGAAAAGGTCTTTTGCGGTAAATGAGTATATTGAATTGATAGATATTAATGGGGTGAAGGCGGTACGTGCGTGATACTGATTATCTCACCTGCCAGTTACCATCTCCCCGTAAAACGATCTCGGAAATGAAGTGCTCTACTTCACTTCGAACCCCTTGTTTCGATATAAAACGGAAAGGGGAACATTCTTTTCTTGTAACCATTTGGGAGAGGGGATGGGAATTACGACGAAATCGAAAAATTAAACTTATTCTTATTCTTCTTATTCGTTATTATTTCATAACAAGTTGTTTTTTTTTTCACTTTATTTCTCAGCCAGTTTTTTTCGATCCAAGTAATGCTTTGTCGTTTTATAATTGTTTTGCCTGCGGAATTTTTTTACATCATAGGAGTACATTTTTTTACTGATAGAAGTTTTCACACTTTCCTGTAAACCTTTCTCTGTTATGGAAATTTCTGTTCGAGCGAAAATCAAACAGAAATCTCATCTTGTTATCTTTGCTTGTACTGACTCCGATATTCCAGATCATTTTTCATTTCATCTAATTAAAAGAAAAAATCTTAATCCCTGTCTTCAACCTGAATAGGTAAAATTATGTAGGCCGAAACGCCTGTC
The DNA here is from genome assembly GCA_964017055.1 of Chloromyia formosa. NCBI lineage: Eukaryota > Metazoa > Arthropoda > Insecta > Diptera > Stratiomyidae > Chloromyia > Chloromyia formosa. The sequence continues at coordinate 96,925,119 of OZ024813.1, read as the reverse complement.
AGATGTTTGAATTTCCCTGCATTTTTTTCTTTTGTCAGATATCACATCTCATTACCCGCGATAATTAATTTGTTTGCTGAAAACTTATCATCAGCAATTTGCCTTTGGTCTTTCGGGTTAGTCGCACGCAGTCACGATGCAAAAAATTATACCTTCCAACTCCTTTGGACTTTGACGCAAATAGCCCGAAATCCAGTTCATCCTCGCAAGGGTATACTGTACACCGATTGTGTGTTTCGAAGGTGCCCATGCAGCATCTCGAACCATTCACATTAATTCCAAACGATCGCACTGGACCAATCATCATGTCCGTGGACATGATGCCTGTGCCTAATGGGAGATGCAATGCATTTTAATGCAAAAATTTACAGCAGCAGCCGGTTGTTTCGATAATTCTTATCTTGATCAAGTCAAATGTTGCATAAAAGTATCTTATGACCGTTGTCGCTGTCGCGTAAGATAGCTGTCGCGCAAGAGGATGTTGGGTATCTTGGGACTTTGACGCGAACGGTTTCATCGTGATATGCATATGAGATGCAATTCGGACGAGCACTTAATCGTTTGGCAAAGTGGCGGGCAAAACGATACGACAGGCAATCAATTGGCAACATATTGCGATTATTGTCGTAAAATTGAATGAGCGCGATATGTTTTGGTGGCACCACGGTGGGAATAGAAAGTATCTCATTTGAATAATTCAACTTTCAGAGATACTCGTACACAATACATGCGATAAACACGCCCTATTTGTGGCAACTGGCTGCTGCCAGAATATTATTATTATTAAATGGACCCGCCTGTAATAATTGTTCAAGATATCTTGAATCTCTAATTATTTCCGTTGCAATTGTGTGCATGGTGTGGCACAGATGCAGATGGTGTCAAAGACAGTTGCAGCAGGCAGTAACTTAAAATGGGCAATAAATAGTTCATGACATTTTGAAAATTATCTATCGGAAATATCAGTATGCTTGGTGTGATACCACAACAAGACCTTTTCGAATGCACAAGTCGTATGTATGAATGCCCATTATATTATTTTTACCTAGACTTTATAAAGTATGGCGTATATTGTTTTTAACACGACGAAAATATTAACACCTTAATGGAGGCTCCGGATGTATAGCAATGTAATATAAAAATTATCAGGGTCACCTCTTGATTCGATTTAGACATGTACATATGTATGTCTGTCTGTCTGTCCGTCTGTTTGTCCATCTGTCTGTCTGTCCGTCCGTCTATCTGCCCGTTTGCACGCTAACTTCCAATATAATGAAGCTAGAGCCTTGAAATATTGGTAAAATGTTGGCAAGATGATCTAGTTGGTATTGAAAATTGGCGTGATCCACCTACCTCCCCTACATATGTAAAATAATTAAATGTATCTATAATTATTATTATACTTAATCACACTTCCAGCATTTATGATTTATTTGATTTATTGCCAACGTTTCGCCTTTAAGGCATCTTCAGGGCTTATTTCTACAATCGAGATACATTTACACATCTTGGGTTAATCATTATATATACTCGTAGTTTACATTAATGTTTTTGCTTACAGGTTATTTAATTAATAGAAACTATCACTACTAGTATGATACATTCTGTATCCACCTTCTATCGATAATACTTTGTTTGTGTCTTTATGATCTGTCAAATGAATTTTTTGTACAGTTGCTCTAACCAGTTTATAGTTCTCTGTGTTTAATTTATATGTGTACATTTGCGTATTTTTATTTATTAAGCATATTGTTCATTATGTTATTGTATTGGTTGATATTGAATTCTATCTCACTTCTTGAATTTACTGGATTTCTATAATTGGATAGAAGGCTCAACAAATAAATGTATCTATAACTCACGATTGAATAAACGCGAAAAGCTCCAGCTTTGGTAGATGGCCCGAGATGGTAGTTTTATGCATTCCTGGGAAAATAAGATCGATCAGTTGAAAACTAACGGTACTTTTCTTACAAAGAGCCCCACACTACCCTACTTTTCAGGTTTTTTGTCTATCACTCACTATCAGTTGACGTAGAAACCTAATTTTTGGCTTGTGGTCTTCAGATGAGAATCTGCTCAGTTTTAGTAAGATGGGCATAATCAGACCAAAGAAACGCCTACTGTTCAGTTCATTTATGTTGAAACTTTCAAATCCATAGATAAGAGTATGTCTAAACTTATTGACTAATAAAGCTGGGCTAATGACGCTCGGAGGGGGGCAAGAGAACTTTTCCATAGACCTTCACGTGGGTACCCCCTGGTAACGGCAGTGTTTCAAACTGCTGACGGCCAAGTCTTAGCGATAAGACAGTTGGGAAAAAGGCAGATAACGGGTTATCCATTTCGTGTTTCGGAAAGTAAAGCCCTGCCATTCGACATCTGTCCATTGTCAGTGTATTCCAAACTGGCATTGGTTTAGTTGAAGGTTTGCCATTTTACAAGATAGAACGTTTTACGACCGAACAACGCGTTAAAATTATTTAATTATTCTACCAAAATGGTGAATCTGCGGTGGCCACGTTTCGTGCATTACGCGCAGATTATGGTCGACATAATCGTCCCAATGAGCGCACAATTGCCTACACAGTGAAAAAATTTGAAGAAACTGGATCGGTGACAGGCAATTCTACACCTGTGCATCATCGTTTTGCTCGTTCGACCGAAAACATCGCCGCTGTGAGTGAAAGTGTGGCCGAAGACCCGAATTTGTCGATTCCGCGCCGATCCCAGCATTTAGGCCTATCTTACGGCACATTGTCGCGCATTTTGCATTTGGACCTTCATCTCCATTCTTATAAAGTCCAGCTCACGCAAGAATTAAAGCCGACTGATCACAGATTGCATCGTGAGTACTCAGATTGGGTCCTCGAACAGCAGGCCACCGATGCCGATTTTTCGAAGAAAATCTTCCTTAGCGATGAGGCGCATTTTGCGCTCGGCGGCTATGTAAACAAACAAAATTGTCGCATCTGGGGCAATAAGCAACCGCAAGTGACCGCTGAGAAACCGTTGTACCCGCAAAAAGTTATTGTTTGGTGTGCATTGTGGCCCGGCGGCGTCATTGGGCCGTTTTTCTTCGAAAACGATGAAGGAGCCGCCATTACAGTCAATGGCCAGCGCAATGGCGCCATGATTCATGACTTTTTTTGGTTGGAAATTGAAGATATGGATCTCGACAATATGTGGTTTCAACAAGACGGGGCCACATGCCACAACACGTGACAAAATTTGGCTTTATTGCGCGAGAAATTCCCAGGACGCGTAATTTCGTGATTAGGCGATGTTGCTTGGCCAGAAAGGTCTTGCGATTTAACGCCGTTAGATTTCTTTTTGTGGGGCTATGCGAAGGACCGTGTTTATGCGAACAATCCCACGACGATTGGTCAATTGAAGGACGAAATCCGTCCAGTTATAGCCGAGTTATTGCCCGAAATGTGTGAAAAGGTAATCGAAAATTACCTCAAAAGGATCGAGTCCTGCAAGCGGTCCCGTGGGGGACATATTGGCATAATCCAAACGTTACTAAAAAATAAAAATTCCATCGAAATTCAAATATTTACTGTGTTGAATTTAAGTTTACTTTCCGAAAGAGAAAATGGATAACCCTGTAGCTGTAGCCTAACGGCTGACCAACAACTAAGCGTCTCAGGTTTAGTAGGATGGAATGACTTGCGTAGTTGGACCTGCAACATAGTTGTGTGAACTCCAGCACGTTTTTTAAACCATCTGAAGCAGCTATCTTCCGAAGTCATCCCCTGAATGGGGTTAACCGATTCGCTGTCAGCCCGTCCTTGTAAAACCACTTCACGTCAAGAAACCTGGAACAGAAGCCTCAGATTGGACGGATCAACAACGATGACCATGCTAATCTAAAGGATTATTTTTTCGGAGCCTGGAATGGACGCCCCCTGAACAAACCGGGGGCCGAGAAGGCCCTCCTTCAACAGGTTGAAAAGTACAAACTGAGCATTACTGGAGTCCAGGAAACAAATTGTCTTGGCAGCAAGATCAATGACAAGAAATCGCACACAATTTTTACAAGTGGCAAACCATCGGGCCACAAGGAGTTTGGAGTAACATTTATAGTAAACAATCACGATTGTGCGATTCGCATCAAGACTCGATTCGTCAATCTCTGAGTCATCAATGTGCACGCCCCCACTGAAGTTAAAGAGGACGCAGTAAAAGACGAGTTTTACGCCCGCCTTGAGGCCCTCTTCGACTCACTTCCAACAAACGACATCAAATTACTGCTGGGAGACTTTAACACGAAAGTCGGAAATGAAAATTGGCAACGGGGGACCACTGGAGGCCACAGCCTCTATGAAGAATGTAACGACAACAGCCAGCGACTTTTCGACTTCGCCTGCAGCAGGAATCTAGTCGTAAGCTCTACCTACGTGTTTCCCGCATCGAAGCATTTACAAGCAGACCTGAAAATCCTGTAATGAACCACCTGTAACGAACCATATTATGGTCTGGTAGTGCTGCTCCCACCAGCAGATCGAAGCAGCACCTGATGAGTAGTGATCTGTTGATGGTACGAAACCAGAGGCCGAGGGTCCCATTACACCCGGACCCAGGTGCGACCGTGTGGGCGTCTAATCCGTCCGTCAACCATTCCATCCTTGTAAACTATTTTTTTTATTCCCCATTTGTACCTCCCCTGTTTGTGTTGTCTTCCCCAGGCCTATGAATTTTTGTTAATACGTAAAGTACATTGGCAACGAGCGACGAAAACCCCGCCTACATCTCCCGAACTGAGCTACATCAAGCATAGTATACCCACCAAACCGTCGGTTACAATCTCCAGACGCACATACCGTCCGTCAACCAAATTAATCAAGTCCTCATTTGCAGGAGATGGGCATCTAGTGTGACGGATGTCCGCTCCCATCGAGGAGCAACCTGCGACTCAGATCATCACTTGGTGAAGACGACCTACAGATGTAAAATTTCCTCAGTGCTTAAATCGAAAATCAGCCCTCCCAAAATCTTTGCGGTTGATAAGCTTCTGAACGATGCTACGGCGGTGGCGTATACTACCGCATTTGAGGAAAGGATATCGCCTATGCTACACAACATCAGCAACGGAGGCGTCCATGGGTTCTGAGAGGAACTCAAAGGGTACCATCAGGGATGTCGCTGAGAAAGTCGTGGGGTAAAAAGCCCGGCGAGTGCGAAATGACTGGTTCGACGAAGAATGCAAAAATTCACTTGACGCGATAAACGAGGCCTACAGGCAATGGATTCAACGAGGAACCAGAGCCAGGAGAGAAAAATATGACGAGCTACGGCGAATACCGAATAGAATAATTAGACGTTAGAAACGTAAATACTTTGACGAGCAGTTGCTGAATATAAACGAAAACTTAGTTACAATGAGCACCAGACAAGCGTACAAACTAGTAAATACAAATAAGAACGGCTATCAACCCAGGAGTAGCCTTTGTAAAGACAAGGATGGAAACATCATCAGCGACACCGGTGGCATCAACAAACGATTGGCCTCTTATTTTGAAGAGCTTCTGAACCTACCATCTAACATCCCCACACACGAAGCTCTTGACGATATTGTTGATTTAGGCCCACCCATACAACCCCCGACAGTAGAGGAAGTTGGTCTCACGTTGCGGTTACTAAAACGAAATAAAGCCCCAGGCGCTGACGAGATTTCAGCTGAACTGCTAAAATTCGGTGGAACGGGTCTGGCTAATACAATACATCAATTACTCCTTCGAGTATGGGAGGACGAGGAGATCACAGACGATTGGCGCAGAAGCATCATCTATCCTATTCACAAAAAGGAGATAAACTGCGGTGTGAGAATTACAGGGGCATATCGCTAGTTTGTACGTCCTATAAAATTTTGACGAAAATTCTGGAAAATAGAATAAAACCGTACGCAGAACGAATCATTGGCGAATATCAAAGCGGTTTCAGACCTGGTCGCTCCACAGCCGATCAGGTCTTTATGGTCAAACTGATACTCTAGACTCTCTAGAGGAATGGGAATACGACGTAAACGTATACCAAATCTTTGTCGACTTCAAGCAGGCATACGACATTATCGATCGTGGATTAAAATAGCATGCTGCAATTTGGTATACCGGCCAAATTAGTGTGGCTGACAAAGATGACGATAACCAGCTCTGTCTCACAAGTCAGGATCCATAATAAACTTATTGATCTATTTGAAACACGCCCTGGCCTGAAACAGGGCGATGGACTGGCACCGACGCTCTTCAACGTAGCACTGGAATACGCTATTTGGGCATTGAATATGGACAAAAGCGAGACGCTACTCATCAAATCGACGGAATTAGCAGCGTACGCCGACGACATCAATATCATGTCCTGAAGACTGGCCGACGCAGAAGAACTTCTGCATACGCTCGATACCGCTGCAAAAGAAGTTGGACTACGTATCAACGAGGGTAAAACTAAAATAATGATACAATCGACGACAAGGACATCTGCACAACCGAGCATCAATGTAGGGGACCTCAACATCGAGTTCGTGAACAACTTCATATACCTGGGTTGCAACTTGTCAAGAGACACCAACGAAACTGACGAAATCAAGCGACGGATACAATTAGCTAATAAGACCTTTTTCTCGGTTCTCCCCATAATGAAATCGAAGCATGTGAACAGAAACACGAAGCTCCGCGTGTGCAAAACCATTATACGACCAGTTCTATGCTATGGCTGCGAAGCATGGACCCTAACTCAAGCCTCCGGAAACATGATAGCCATATTTGAACGTAAGGTTCTGCAGCGAATTTCCGGGGCTGTTTGCGATCGAGATGGATGGCGCATCCGGTGCAACCATGAGTTGTATGAACTGTACGATGAGCTAGGAGTTTCGAAAATCGTCAAACTACAACGACTTCAATGGGCAGGGCATGTACAACAAATGGACGATGATCGCATGCCAAAGAGAGTAATGAATGCAAAACGAGTCGACGGAGCGAGATTGCCTAGGCGACCGAGATCTCGTAGGGAGAGCTCAGTATATGTGGACGCCGCGCAGCTACTGGGCTTCCAAGTTTGGAGGACGCGGTCACGTGACCGGGATAAATGGAGGACAACGATCCAGGTGGCCATGGCCCGACATCGGGCTGTCGCTCCACGATGATGATGATGAAATTGTTGCAATAGGCAGGGCTCGAGGCTCAAGCTAGCCGATCAAAGGCCAAGAGAGTGACATTTCACACTTAGTCCGGCTGTGGGAGTTCCAATTACAGTAATTAGGGTCTTATCAACCCGCCCTGCCCTGGCACAGAATATAGTGTTAAAGATTACAGAAGAAGGAATAAGGTAGTTTCCAAAAGAAAAGAGCGCAGTTATTCCGCCAAGCTTAGAGGTGGTCCAATCGTGATACTATTAACCTCAGGTTTGATGTTCAAGCCTGCTAGGGTAGCCCGAGGCTGGTTGCGGGAGGCTTACAGCTACAGTTTTTCGAGAAAGGGAGCCTTATCTGACTCGTCCTTTGTAAAAAGTCACTTCGCTGCGCCCGCTTAAATGGGGCTCCTAGATAGCACGGGTGACGCAGCAATATCCGATATATGAACGCGGTTTGATAATGCCTGATATTCCTGCCCAATAAAATGAGCCAGGGCCGAAGGCAACTTCTTTAACACGCAAAATAGGATACACAAACTATTTCTTAATCGAAGAGTTGAACGGCTTTAATAGGATCGATGGCCGATAACAAAAAAGATTTTGGAAGTTTTACAATCACAGTTTAGAAAACACGTCTGCTGACTACGAACCCACGAATCCGACTAGAAGGGCGCCTACCTCCCCTACAAATGCCAAAAAATGAAATATTCCTTTAACTACGATATCTTTTAATATTGTAGAATGACACTAGCAAGTTAAAAATTTGGCAGGAAATTAGTGGTAGCATCTAGTTAGTTGGTATTCAAAATAGACAAGATCCGACAAAAGCAGCCCGTACCTCTCTTTCAAATGATGCATCGAATAGGTTTTTAAAAGAATCCAGTTGGCTGGTATTGAAATTGGGCATGATCGGGCCAAAAGACGCCTACCTTCTATACAAATGATATCTCAAATATATGGTAACTTCCCACATAATGAAGCGACTTGAAATTTTGGTCAAATATTTGTGGCGTGGGTTATTTAGTTGATTTTGGGAATGGACAAGGCCCTATCTCCCCTATAAAGTTAAGGTAAAAAGGACTCACTCGTCTCGCGCTCACCTTCCCTACAAATGCTCTTTCATTATAGCTTCATCGGTCAAGTTCTGCTCAAACCAACCATATGGGAAATACACTTTCAGTGCATATGGCTGTTGCATGTTTGAAGTTTTGGTGCCACCACCAGATCTGCTCAAGTCCAGGGAATATTCGCTTCGGACTCCGGACGGAAGCGAAGCTTCGGTCTGGTTTTCCATGCAGATTGAGGAATATTTTGTTTTTTTTTTCACCTTAAAAGTGGCAATAGGTCATTTGCATCAATAGTTCCTTACAGCCTTTTTCAGCGGAACTTGCCAGAACTCATCTCTCAACCCTAAGCTCGTATTGAACTTGACCTTCCATAGGCGCCGAGGGACTCCTTCGTTAAGTCGCAAAAGCAATGTTTGGAGCCATCGTTTTGACTTTGGCTCTCCGAACAATCCCTCTTCCATTTTTATTTTAATCAATTACTCCCGGAACATTTTTAAAAATCATAAAATGTAGTTTAACACAAATATCTGTTACACTCTATCGGACAAACAGCTCTTCACCCTACTCGTATACTACAAGAAAATTCCGAAAATGTTTTTTACCTTCTATGTTTGCATCCTTGACGATGGCTCGACAGTCCGACGTCGGACGTAGGCCGTCTGGAATTTGCATTAACATTTTTCCATTTTCTCTTTTGTTTCTAATAATAATGGATGAGTGTGTTAAAACTGCCTATCACAATACATGAACCAATCTTCGATAATACCATCAGCATGAGTACACTGAACTGCAGTCGTAGTCTATATCCTTTTCAACAACATCAAATACTTCAATCAAAGTGAAAGTGAGCGAAAAATTGGAATTCCATAGAAGATTAATGACAACATCTCGCACTCTGTGCTCCTTCGAACTGGCGGGGCAGCGGCCTGACCCTTGAAAATGTTGTTGACGTCAGCCAACAATGTTTTAATCGGAAAGCTCGACCATAATTGCGTTTTGCAGATACCGTGTCAACATCGCGTTGTCCGAAGGAAGTGTCGGTTGAAAACGATTTTGCTGTACATTCCGGCTTGCCTGCTCTTTTTCTTAGCAACACGGGCGAGAAGTGGATAAATTCGACAATTGGACACCGTTCCTTTTGCCTGTCGTTCTTATCCTTAAAGCGACGGCGCTTTACCATCAACATCCTTCGCATCTTTGTTGTCGACTGGTTATTTAACTTTGTTTAATAACTTTTCTACTTTGTTCATCATTTTCCGGCTGTTGTGTTACGAAACCTCAAGCGACACAAACACTAAGCGCCCGACGGACGAAGTATAATGTGCGCTCGTTTCTTTTTCTTTCGCTTCAGTTGGTACAGTGTAGTTAAGAAAACACTTTTCAATGACTTGAAGGAAAGTAATTACCAAGTTTTATTGTCTCTGATCTTTACTTAGTAGGTAGTATATTAGATGAGTTTCGTTTATTCGATGCTACTTGCTTTCAAAGGATATACTGAAGAGGACTTTGATCCCCTTTTGGACAAATGGCTAGGAAGAGAGAGCATGCATATACAATTCTAAAAGAGAATCCTCTTGTTTTTGTTTATTTTTTCTTTGGAAAATATAGCTGAAATTTCAAAATAAGTACGCTTGAATACGCCCATCAAAAGTGTCGCTATACGAGCCATGAACTCTTCCGGTGCCACTGCTTCATGCTACACACTAGTGGAAGAGGCACTACCAGGATCAAACAGCAACATCTTACATTATCGAATATCTTTTTGTGTTTTTTCATTATTCAGGACTCAGTTACTTATAAGCCACGACGTCCCCGCTGGGATATGGCTTTCAAAAGTCGTCGCCTCCTATCGTCTCGGTCTTCATTTCGCTGTTTAAAATCCCGAACGCCAGGCAACTTTCTACTGTCTTGTCGCAATGAGTCCTCCCAGCGCTTCTTAGGTCTTCCACACGCTGTCACCCCTTTGCCGGTGCCAACAAAGGCCTTTTCGGGGATTCGGTGTTTGTCCATCCTTTGCAGATGACCTGTCCGCTGTAGTTTACGAATTTTCACGAATATAGAGGCCTCTGGTTCATCAAATAACTCGTACAGCTCGTTGTCGTACTTTCTTCGCCATTGCTCTCCATCGCGTGTCGCGTTGGTCCAAAGATTCGTCGAAGGGCCCTAGTTTTGTAGACTTGGAGCTTCGCTTCTCCGGTCTTCAGCAGGGGGAGAACACCGTAAAGGGTGCGGTTAGCGAGATGGATCCCTCGTTTGATCTCGAGGGTCTCATCGTCATCTACCCCGATGTTCGTGCCAAGGTATATGAAGTTGTCCACCCTCTCAATGTCGTGTTCGCCTAACTTTATCTCCAGCACACTCGATCTACAATACTTTTACGGTTTGGTTTATTGTTGGTAGCGTCTTCATCTTCGATGCAAATCAATAGCAGAGCAACCTCTTTCGCTGCTTGATCGAGCGCTAGCTGTGTATATTTCGCTTCCCTGGTCGATGATGACTTGATGTTAATATCATCTGCGTATCTCACTATTTGGACAGTCGATATTAAAAAGGTCTTTGTTGTGTCCACTAGTACATTTCCAATCACATATTCAATAACACGGTTGAACAGCATGGGGTCCAGCCTATTACCCTGTTTTAATCCGACTCGTGATTCTGAAGTTTCTGTTTGAAGTCAACAAATATGTATTTGGTGGATTTCTCTATTGAATTCAAGACATTCTTCAAGCACTTGTTTTTCTGTGAATATTTGATCGATTGTAGATCGTTATTCAGGATAATACTCTTAAAATGATTATTTGGTGGAAATTGAATGAAAAGAACCATTTACTACAGTGTACCTGTACAAACAATTGGTGTGAAATCGATTGCAGCCTCCTTCCCAAGTATTGACTTTGGTGGAACTTATAATCGCTTGATGGCGCGGCCTGAACTTCTCTGTTAACTTGCTAAAGTTAAGCTCAGCCTCCTTGGGAAGCATCGTCGAATGAGTGATGCCAATCGACAAATTGATACGCAGGCGAAAATGGCAGTGGATAGGTCACACATTGCGGAAGAGTGATAACTGCATTGCTTTGCATGCCATGAAATTTAACCCCATTTCTAACCAAGGCCGACCAAGAGGGGGTCCTCGAATCACATGGCGTCGATCTGTGGCAAAGGAGTGTCAGGCACTGGGTAAGTCTTTTGGGGAGTTGCGCCCCATTGCCCAGAACAGAGTACGATGGCGCGCAGGAGTAGTTGACGCGCTATGCCCCACTAGGGGTTAAGGCAAAGTAGTATTATATATTCAGCGCCCAACGTAGAGTCCTTACCACGTTCAGAACAGGACTGTCAAAGGCCTCAACAAATTCCTTTTTGGCCTGTCCTGTGTTTGGGATCCTGAATGATTTAAGAAAAGAAAATTACGCAATACGCGGGTCCGTTATGTAGCCGCTGAACGAGATAGAGAAAGCCGTGATGTCACAGTTTAAATTTTTCGTATGTGCGCTTTGCTTTTTGTGTGAAATTTAATGGCTTTTTTTTAAAGAAAAATTGCATTACAATCTAAAGTTTTATTTTGATATTGATGAAACTTTTAACATAGGGACTTAAGAGTATGTGGAAGGAAGGTTGCTGTCTTCTTTTTCTCCTTCTCCACCCCTTACGAGAAACCGTAAGTTTTGCTTGCCATTTAATTCCCATTTTGATGAAATTTTAAAAGCTAGACCTTCAGAAAAAGGAAGGAAGGTCACTAACAGGGATTTTAAAAAACGACTCCATCTCCTTTTCTACTCCTTAAATGAAATTGTTGTATCAGCCACAGTTTCGGAATAAGGAAAGGTCACTGCCAACATGAGATTTGGAAAAACCGCCCCCATCCCTCTATCCGGCGCTTCAACTTCACAGTTTTACTTACTCCAATCTTGATGAAAATTCGAATATTGGAAAGGGAACAAGGGAAAAGCCAGTATCCACACAAAATTCGATAAACAACCCATCCACCATCTCCATTAACGCTCCCATAAAGGAAATACTTAATTTTACCAGTAAATTAAGTACATTCGGGGCTTTCTTTTCCAAATCTCATCTCTCAGGCTTGACCTGAATGCCAGAATTTCATCCAAATCGAAGTAAAAGTGAAACTGAAAATACAGATTTATTTTAAGGAGGTGGGGAAAAAGGGTGGAACGGTTTACCGAATATCGGATATACAGTAACTTTGCCCTTCAAAATTTCATCAAAATCGGAGTAAAATTGTGAATAGGAGACCAGCTGCCCATTAGATGCCTCAACACTCCCCTCTCGAAGTGTAGTGGACTGCTACTACAATGACCACCCGAATCATCATTTCATGGACAAAATACCACCCACGAAATATCATATATAGCCTGAGGGAGAAAAATGAGAGAAATAAGTCCAAAGATATGAAAGGGATACACTTCAGGATGTTGATCACATCTTCAATTGCTCGGGAGCTCCCACACCATTAACAAAAAGAGCTCTGTTCGAGGCTCCGATCGAAACGCCCATTTTCCTTGGCCTCGACGCCTTTGGAGAGGAAGTCACTGCTGGCATATATAATAGTGGAAATTTATCCAAATATTCTGTTTTAAAAATAAGTTTCTTAATTGGGTGGAAGTCAATTATATCCTTCTAGCTGTTATATAGGATAGTAGACCATGTAATCGGTTCATTAAGACCATAATTCACTCTATGAACAGGTTGAATAAAAAGATTGTTAAGCCGCAAATTGCGTGAGACATCTCTAACTACAAAGTAATTTTTAATATCTTGACACGAAATGTGAGAGCATAGCAAGTCCCTTATAAACATCGCGTTCAGGAAAGCCCTTCTATAAGCTAACGTTTGTTAGCCAGGGAAGGAACAAGGAGTACTATGGTCAGGCTTAAAACGCCAGTCAAATTGGTAAATAGCAAAACGAGTAAAATTATGTTGACTACACGTTCGATATGAACATTATAGAAAGGATTCCACACAATTGAACATAACATTTAGTTATAAATATTTCGCGATTTATCCGCTTCAATGTGATTGGCTGGCACGCGCAAACGGTTCAATTTCGAATCTTGGGGCTTCATTCTCCAGTGAGATAGTGACTTACCGATAGGCCCGGCTCTAGCATACTCTTATGCGCAGACTGTGCTTTTGAGCAGGGTGTCATTATACGAGTATATAGGCTCGATATATTTATTCTAATTAATTAAACGTTAAAGGTTTTAAAAATCAAAATGTACCCTTAAGGAAGGTCCCAAAAAGTTTGCTTTTTTCATTTCAGATTCAACGACCAGATAAAATCACTCTGACCCTACATAGGACGCACAATGTTTCCGAGCCTTCCGATCATTTTTCGGCTATTTGCAATGGTAAATTTCCACTCCTTCGTGGGATATAAAAAACCGTAAAGTAGATTTAGTTTCTTAAACGCTTTCGGTTTTTGCGCCTTTTGACTAACGGTACTGATCGCCAAGTTGATTACCTCTTTTTGTTTTATTAACAAGATAAAATCACACTGATCCCTCATTGGGTGCCGAATGTCTTGGAGAATTATCGGTCATTTTTTGCAATGAAGTGTCACTCATGTCAAGAAAAACCAGCCTGGAGTCCGAAGCGTATATACTCTAGACTTGTACAAACCTAGTGGTGATGGCAAAAGTGCCAATTGGCAATGACCATTTGCATTAAAAGTGAGTTTTCTATATGACCAGTTAACTAGATCTTACTAGCAACATTCAGTCAAATTTTTAACTGGCTAGTGTCATTCTATCGAAAGTTATCGTTATTAAAGTAATATTTAATTGTTTGAAATTAAATGCCAAAAATCAGGTGTCTACGTCAATTGGTTCAGGAGTTATAGACAAAAGTAGGGTAGTACAGGGCTCTTTGTAAGAAAATTACCGTTAGTTTTCAACGGATCGATTTTATTTTTCCAGGAGAGTATAAGATTATCCTTATGAGCAATCTACCAAAGCCAGAGCTTTTCATGTTTATTTAGTCGGGAGTTAGGGATACATTTAATTATTTTACATATGTAGGGGAGGTAGGCGTGAGGTCTAATGCTGAACATATCGCCGAGCGCACCGTCCAGAACATCAAAGCCCCTTTATTAGGTGACAGGATTGACACGCGATGAGTAGCTAGCTCGGCTATCGAATCCAATCCATTCCAAACAATCCTTGCCTTACAACTAATACAGGTGCCTCCTGATGGCGTTTGGGGAAACGCGCACCTCTACTAGGGTTAGCGGCCCATTTTGGCTAATCAGTTAAGCCTAAATGTCAACCTCAAAAGTGATGGAATTTCAGCAGAGCGAACTAAGATACAAGTTCACGGTGAAATGACACTAGAGAAAATCCTATTCTATAAGAAAAGGGTACATGGATGAGATAAGGGTTAAAAGAATAAAAAAATAAACGGAGTCTGTAAGGCTCTGAGTGCGTGAAGCAGTCACCCAAGGACCGTAATCAACCATAAAAGTTAATTGCTGGGCCCCACTTTGACGACCATTTTATAACTTTTGAACAACAGTCCAAATATTTGCACCTCACGCACACAGGGTGTTGTAGACATCGGAAATTTTTCTTTCCCTCCTTTAATCCTTATCCCATCCATGTAAACTTCCTTACCCTCATCTATCCCACAACCGACTGGGAGGGGGGAGGGTATAGCACAAATTCCTCTTCCAAAGTCCTCCGTGTGGGCGCTCCCTGGAACGGCAGGGGTCACTGACCATTGCTAACCAATTTCAAGCCGCTAGTGCTTGGTTGAGGTAAACATTACCCGTGTGGTGTGGGTGTAAGAATATTGTAATACCACGGCATTTCCCTTTGAGGGCCCGTCGTTAAAACCGACAAACAAAGGACAGGATGTGTATGCCAGTAACTTCCACATCCGAAATCATATGCTAACGAAACGTCAACTATACCTCGGATAAGAACTGACATAACGGTTACGAATTTTGGCTATCATACAATGACAAAGATTGGATTCTGGAATGTGCGTGTCCTGGACAATCGTTCAGAAGGTCCCCAGAACGCACGATTTCTTTAATTAGAGAGTGAATTTCTGAGGTTTAAATTAAACATCTTTAGAGTTAGTGAGATAAGATGGTGGAACAGCGGAGAATTTACCTCTCCAACGGGCAGCACTGTAATGTTGTACTCCGGTAAAGCTACCGGTAGTCGTCGTGAGTCAGGTGTGGGGCTCCTTTTAACCAGAGCCGCACGAAACTCTTATCCGGGGAGCCAGTCTCTGACAGAATCTTGACCACCAGGTTCCGGACCAAAATGAGGAACATCTCTATAACACAATTTTATGCCCCTACTGAACCCGGCAATGTCTTTGCGAAAAAATCCTTCTACGAAAAACTAAACGCCGTTCAGAGCAGAACACCTAAGGGTGACATTATAATGGTTATGGGTGATTTGAATGGTAAAGTTAACGCTGATAACTATGGGCTCAGACATGTGATGGAGAGACACGGTCTTGGTGATCGTAATGACAACGGTAAAAGATTTGTGGAGTCCTGCAACTTTCACACACTCTTCATCGGTGGTACTATGTTTGAGCATAAGGACCATCACAAAATCAGTTGGTCCTCTCCTCTGTTGATCGACGCAGAACACAAAATCAGATCGACCACTTTGCCATTAGTAAAAGATTCAAGAGTTGCTCCTGGACGTGCGAAACAAGAAGGTTGCCGATATTTGGATGGGAAGAGACCATCTTATGATCGAATGCGTATTGCAGCCGTACGTCGCCCTAGCGACGAAAGATCCAGGCGCCGCAAACCATCCTTGGCACAAACTCGGCTTGCCGAAATAATCCCTGGATGTCCGAAGCTTCAAGGCGGCGGATTGTTGAAAGAAAAGGACTAAAGGTTTGCTTGGCTGAGCATCAGACGACAATCGAAGCAGCACGGAACTCCTTTACCGTTAGAAAGCTCGAGAGTTCCAGCGTAGTGTGCGACGCGATAAAAGAGTTTATGCGAATTCTCTTTTAACCTCAGCAGAAAAAGCCGCATGAAGTAACAACTTAAAGGCCGTATACAGTGTCATCAAGATGTTTACAGGTGGTCGTAACTCCTGTCAACATCCGGTGAAGGATAGTGATGGGAAGCTACTTATCTTGGAAGAAGATTAAATGAGACGGTGGAGAAAACACTTCGCCGCGGTCTTGAACCGTGCTGATGTTCCCCCTCATCTAAATAATTTAGCTTACCATCATAATGTGCGTATACGGTCCACTGCCCCGACTAAAGAGGAGATAGTCACTGCAATGATTGCACTAAAACGAGGAAAGGCCGCTGGGCTCGACGGTATCCCTGCCGAACTTAACTAAGCAGCGCCCAGCGTAACTGCCGATTTGCTGCACCCACTTGTTGATAAAGCGTGGAATACAGAAACCTTTCCCACTGAGTGGAAGGAAGGTTTAATCATCAAACTTCCAAAGAAGGGAAGCCTCACAGACTGTAATAATTGGAGAGGAATTTGTGTGCTCCCTTCCGTTGCCAAGATAATAGCTAAAATCGTCCTGGAAAGACTAAAGGCCTACTTAGAAAACACAATTGTTGAGCAGGCTGGTTTTCGATCCGGCTTCTTCTGTGTCGATGACATTAACACCTTGCCAATCATCATTGAGCAATGCGCTGAGTTCGATTCCCCGTTACGCTTGATTTTCATCGATTTCAAGAAGGCTTTCGATAGTGTGAACCGGGATTCGATATGGGCGGCCTTGCGCAGGAAAGGCATCCCTGAGAAACTTGTGGTTTTTATTAAAGCAACCTATGAAGGCGCGAAATGTCGCATTCTGCGTAAAGGTAAAGTGTCGGGGGACTTTGAGATTCGCAGTGGAGTTTGCATGGGTGCATTCTCTTACCGATCCTATTCCTCATTGTGATTGGTGATGTGTTGCATGCAGCCCTATCCAGACTCGACAGAGAAATTCCATGGACTTTGATATCTTATCTACAACATTGTGACAACGTTGACGACATGCCTACTCTCCCACAAAATCATGGATTTGTCCGCAATGGCGTTAAATCTCGAGAGGGAGGCAAGCAAGGTTGGGTTAAAAATTAATACAAACAAGACCAAGGTTCTTAGCCCGCCATTGCGAAAAAGAAATCCGACACCTAATGCTTTCAACATTAATGGGCAGCCTGTGGAAAAGGTGGACTGCTTCGTCTACCTGGGTAGCATTGTTGGCGAAAATGGTTGTACGGAGCAGGGCATCGCTCCTCGGATCAACCAGGCTAAATGCGTATACGGAATGCTGTCCAAAATCTGGCAGAGAAGTTATCCCAGCATTAAAACCAAGCTGGGCCTGTTTCGCTCCCTGGTACTGTCTGTGCTCTTCTGGGGGAACAGTACGTGGGAAGTTTCCGTATGTGTTACCAGAAAGCTGCAAGTTTTCGTCAACTCATGTCTTCGTCGAATTCTAAGAATATTCTGGCCCGAAACAATATCAAATGAAGAGCTAGGTCGGCGCACGGGGCAGATGCCAATCGAAGAATTGATACGCAGGCAAAAATGGCAGTGGATAGGTCACACATTGCGGAAGAGTGATAACTGCATTGCTTTGCATGCCATGAAATGGAACCCTATTTTCAACCAAGGTCGGCCAAGTGGGGGTCCTAGAATCAATATGGCAAAGGAATGTCATGCACTGGGTAAGTCTTTTGGGGAGTTTCTCCCCATTGGCCAAAACAGAGTACGATGGCGCGCAGGAGGAATTGACGCGCTATGCCCCACTAGGGGTTAAAGCAAAGTAGTAGTAGTACTGGCATTCAATAACTCTCCCTTTTAACAAGTCAGATTTCGTACTGTATATTTACCCCGCTTATTTTGTTCAGGTGGTCAAGGGAGAAGAGGAAAAATATAATTTCCTTGCCTGCGCCTTTAGTTTAACTTTCACTGACTCTGACTGGAACAACGGCAAGAGATTTAAGTCACTCTTAGTGGACAATGAAACCCAGGCAGGATTAGATTCGTTCACACGCGTAAGTTTGAGCTGTGAGAATCACTTTCGACTGATAAATTACAAAATATTTATAGGCAATGGAATTATGTTATAATAGTACATTCATCTTTATTATACTGTCAAAATTTAATCTCAAACCTGGCTTTCCCCTTGCCGCCCTCTTCAGCGCCCTTTCAGATTCGGCGCCCCAGGCGACCACCTGTTCCGCCCTAGCCTTTGACCGGCCCTGCATGCGGGGAATGCTAATCAAGCCTAAGAAGGTTAGTTTTTTCATGAACTTCATTTCAATTATCCAATCATCTAAAATACTAAAGCGTGATGCCTACACACAAAATTGGAAACCATTATTGCCAGCGAGTCGTTACTTTCAATAGTATTTTCACCGTCTCTAATGCCTGATGTCATCAACAAAGCCACTACTAGAGAACCAGTGTCGTAAAGAAATCACTCAAAACGGTCCCAATTGTGATATTTCACCGTGCCCGTTTAGATTTTAATTCGTTGCGATTAAGTGCTGGAGATAAGTTCAAATTTGATGAGGCCCATTTTTAAAATGCACTTCCAAGCCAAGGTTTATCAAAATAATGGACAAATATTTGTTTCCTTTATGTTCTCTTAATGGAATCTCGCATGTGTGTTACACTGAAAGAGGGCCCCAATGACTTTGAGGGGTAATTTAAATTTTAAATTTATCAATTTGATTTGGCTGAGGAAATTGTAATATCAGCCAAAAATCACAGTGATAATGAAAATTCAATTTTAACGTCATATTTTTTTATGCACCAACTGAATTATGATAGATTCTGTTCATTAACATTTTAAATCAGATTTATATCGTCGTCATTGTACAAGTAGCTATCAGGAAGCATCCACAGTCAACATTGAGCCCCATAAAGTCAAGTGTTTGTTTGATTAGAATTTTACGTGGGATGCACTTCAGTAGAGAGGCTGTCCAGCGATTTGTTCCCAACAGAAGTACCTTTCGCCTACCGACACACCAACCGCATTTTGCCTAACCATAAAACCAATGAATAAATTTCATACACCGATCCGCAGTACATATTTTAAACGACGAACAGTCAAGATAAACGACGTTACCCGGTACAACAATAGTAGGCGGAAATCTCATAGCTGGACATGTACTCAATAATTGCTTTTCTCCAACTCATCATCGTTCGTAAAATAATGCAAATTTGTTAACATGCTTTCGTTATCTCATTATATTAGATACATGGTCGACTTGTAGAGAGTTTTCGAACTTGTTTCCGAGCTGTACAACAACATCGTTCTGCATGTCCCGCCATCTATTTCCTGGACGTGGACATAGCTGAGGCAAACGTATCTTTTCTCTACGGGTACTACTATTTTTTTTTGTCCCCCGTCCTTAGATACTTTCACAAGGATAGTGCGCTTAGTTAGCAGTCAGTGTCAGATTCAAAACGATGCAATCATAACTAGAATTGGACCTAATGCCGGGCTGTGTGCACTTTGTTTCGTTAAGAGCTTAAGAAACTTGTTATATGTCATTAGAAGGAAATCTCGAAAATGATTTATAAGTGCCATGCTAATCATTTGTAGTATTAAAATAAGAGAGGATCTTATGAACAGGGATCTATTGCATTGCAGGGAGTCGTTTTTTGTAGTTTACGCTCATTCGACCGTTGAAATAAATTATGTAACAAGATGGCCATAATATGAGACAAGATTATGTCGATATGATAGCAAGTTGGCGATTGTTAGTGCTGTCAGGGACGGAACGTTAAATAACGGAAAACTTGATGTACTGTCATAGTCCTGGCTACGAGCGAAAAATAGGGAAAAAAATCGTGTTGTTTTGAAATTAGGCACAATTGCTGATGACAGCCTCCTGAATATGTGCTCAAAATTCCGATAGTGTAGGGGAGACGGGGTCAAAGGTCCTTTTTTCTTTATTTATTTTGGAAACTGTGGACTCTACCAAAAAAATGTATCAAGGCCGACGCACATAAAATTCCCTACAAATGATCTAGGGACACGGGAGCGTTCCGCCCGCCAAAGAAAAACGAAAAAATCGAAAAAAAAAAAATCGAGAAAAAGTGATCAAGACCATGTTTACGCGACACAACAAAAAAAAACTTCCAGTCGTTACCCGTGGTCCGTGGTTCAAGTAAATTTGGTGCAAGCTTCCTTTGATTATTATAAGTACCACACAGGGAGATGAGACGAATGCAGTATACTACTGTTGAAGATATTTTTAGTCTTATGGAGAGGAAAAAGGATGTTCGCGGCGAGGAAGCGATATCTAGGCATGAAGGGTATCATATGACTGTGGGCCGAGATGCGAATGCACTAGAGTGCTGTTGATGCTGTTTGAGTCATTTAGTTAGGAAAACAGCATCTTATGCAAAAAAAAATGAAACAGAAACCAAATCTAGATAATATCTGTCTCGACTTATGGGACATGTAAGATATAAATAACTCAACGGACATAAAGGACTGAAAGACATAATTTCATCGAAGGCAACTCAAAGTTATGCCAGAGGCACATTTACTTAATGATGTCCACCTAAATAATTAGTTCTTTGAGGCAAAATTTTTCAAAGCAAATCATCATCATCATCGTGGCGCGACAGCCCGACGTCGGGCCTTGGCCGCCTGGATCATTTTCCTCCAATTATCTCGGTCACGTGACCACGTCCTCCAATTTCGGGAGCCCAGCAGCTGCGCGGCGTCCACACTTACTGTGCTCTCCCAACGAGATCTCGGTCGTCCTCGCAGTCTCGCTCCGTCGACTCGTTCTGCATTCATTACTCTCGTAGGCATGCGTTCATCGTCCATTCTTTGTACATGCCCTGCCCATTGAAGTCGTCGTAGTTTGACGATTTTCGAGACTTGCATCTCATCGTACAGTTTATACAACTCATGGTTGTACCGGATGCGCCATCCATCTCGATCGCAAACAGCCCTGAAAATTCGCCGTAGAACCTTACGATCAAATGTATCTACAATAGCATGTTTTCGGAGGCTTGAGTTAGGGTCCGTGCTTCGCAGCCATAGCATAACACTGATCGTATAATGGTTTCGTACACGCGGAGCTTCTTGTTTCTGTGCACATGCTTCGATTTCATTATGGGAAGAAACGAGAAAAAAGTCTTGCTAGCTAACTGTATTCGTCGCTTGATTTCGTCAGTTTCGTTGGCGTCCCTTGAAAAGTTGCAACCCAGGTAAATAAAGTTGTGCAAGAACTCGATGTTGAGGTCCCCCACATTGATGCTCGGTTGTGCAGGTGTCCTTGTTGTCGATTGCATCATTATTTTACTTCTACCCTCGTTAATACGTAGTCCAAAATTTTTTGCGGCGGTATCGAGCGTATGCAGAAGTCCTTCTGCGTCGGCCAATCTGCGGGACATGATGTTGGTGTCATCGGCGTACGCTGCTTATTGTGTCGACTTGATGAGTAGCGTCTTGCTGTTGTCCATATTCATAGCCCGAATAACGTATTCCTGTGCTAGGTTGAAGAGCGTCGGTACCAGTCCATCGCCCTGTTTCAGACCAGTGCGTGTTTCAAATAGATCAGTAAGTCTATTCTGGATCCTGACTTGTGAGACGGAGTTGGTCATCGTCATCTTTGTCAGTCGCACTAATTTGGCCCGTATACCAAATAGCAGCACGATGTTGTACAGTACTCCTCGATCGATACTGTCGTATGCCTGCTGTCGACAAAGATTTGGTATATCCGTACGTTTACGTCCCAGCACTTTTGGAGTATCAGTTTGACTGTGAAGAGCTGATCGGTTGTCGAGCGACCAGGTCTAAAACCGCTTTGATATTCGCCAATGATTCGTTCTGCGTACGGTTTTATTCTATTTTCCAGAATTTTCGTCAAAATTTTATAGGACGTACAAACTAATGAGATGCCCCTGTAATTCTCACACCGCAGTTTATCTCCCTTTTTATGAATTGGACAGATGATGCTTCTGCGCCAATCGTCTGGGATCTCCTCGTTCTCCCATACTCGCATGAGTAATTGATGTATGGCATCAACTAGACTCGTCCCACCGAATTTTAGCAGTTCAGCTGGAATCTCGTCAGCGCCCGGCGCTTTATTTCGTTTTAGTGACCGCAGCGTGAGATGAACTTCCTCTACTGTCGGGGGTTGTATGTGTGGGCCAAGATAACCAGCATCGTCGAGAGTTTCTTGTGTGGGAATGTTAGATGGTAGGTTCAGAAGCTCTTCAAAATAAGAGGCCCATCGTTTATTAATACCATCGGTGTCGCTGATGATGTTTCCATCCTTGTCCTTACAAAGGCTAGTCCTAGGTCGCTAGCCGTTCCTAAATGTATTTACTAGTTTGTACGTTTGTCTGGTGTTCCTATTAGCTAAGTTTTCGTTTATATTCAGCAACTGCTCGTCAAAGTATTTACGTTTCTTACGTCTAATTATTCTATTCGATATTCGCCGTTGCTCGTCATATTTTTCTCTCCTGGCTCTGATTCCTGGTTGAATCCATTGTCTGTAGCCTCGTTTTTCGCGTCAAGTGAGTTTTTGCATTCTTCGTCGAACCAGTCATTTCGCACTCGTCGGGCTTTATATCCCACGACTTTCTCAGCGACATCCTTGATGGTACCCTTGAGTTCTTCCCAGAACTCATGGACGCCTGTGTTGCTGATGCTGTGTAGCATAGGTGATAGTCTTTCCTCAAGGGCGGTAGTATACGCCGCCGCTGTAGCATCACTCAAAAGCTTATCAACCGTAAAGATTTGGGGGGTGGGGGCTGATTCTCGGGGGCACTGAGGAAATTCTACATCTGTAGGTCGTCTTCACCAAGTGATGATCTGAATCGCAGTTCGCTCATCGATAGGAGCGGACATCCATGACACTAGACGCCCATCTCCTGCAAATGAGGACGTGGTCAATTTGGTTGACGGTATGTGCGTCTGGAGGCTTCCAGGTCTGCTTGTGAATGCGTCGATGCGGGAGGCACGTAGAGCTTACGACTAGATTCCTGCTGCAGGCAAAGTCGATAAGTCGCTGGCCGTTATCGTTACATTCTTCATGGAGACTGTGGCCTCCAGTGGTGCCCCGGTGCCAACTTTCATTTCCGACTTTCGCGTTAAAGTCTCCCAACCAGCAATTTGACGGCGTTTGTTGGAAGTGAGTCAAAGAGAATTTCAAGGCGGGCGTAGAACTCGTCTTTTACTACGTCTTCTTTAACTTCAGTGGGGGCGTGCACATTGATGAGCCAGAGATTGAAGAATCGAGTCTTGATGCGAATCGCACACAGCCGTTCATTTATGGGTTTAAAGTCAGTAATGTGCGGTTTGATGGCGGCCCGATGGCTTGCCACTTGTAAAAATTGTGTAAGATTTCTTGTCATTAGTCTCGCTGCCAAGCCAATTTGTTTCCTGGACTGCAACAATGCTCAGTTTGTACTTTTCGACCTGTTGAATGAGGGCCTTCTCGGCCCCCGGTTTGTTCAGGGAGCATACATTCCAGGATCCGAAAGAGTAATTCTTTAGTCGTTTGCGTGGTTGTCATTGTTGATCCGTCCAATTCGAGGCTTTTGTTCCAGATTTCTTGACATGGAGTGGTTTTTGCAAGGACGAGTTGTCAGCATGTCGCTTAACCCCATTCAGGGGATGGCCTCGGCAGATAGCTGCCTCAGATGGTTTAATAAACGTGCTGGAGTTCACACAACTATGTTGCAGGTCCAACTGCGCAAGTCATTCCATCCTACTAAACCTGAGACGCTTAGGTGTTGGTCAGTTATTCAGGCTACAGCTATCTGCCTTTTTCCAAACTGTCTTATCGCTAAGACATTGGCCGTCAGCGATTTGATACACTGCCGTTACCAGGGGGCGCCCATGCGGAGGACTATGGAAAAGGTCTTTTACCCCCCAAAAATCATGTACAACTGAAAAGCAAATGGATGTATTTAGATGGGACCGGCCGATGAACATAATCGCTCCTCTTGTGCTATTTTATGTTAACGCCAAAACTTAGGAGATACCCTTTAATGAAATAGCATAGTCTAGCCGGGTAAGGGAAATTGAGGTAAGGAAGTTGGGATGGGTTGAATATTGTATCAAACGGAATTAAATGTCGGTGAACGTTTAGTTTGAAATTCTGCAGGTCTTAACTGCAGGGGAAAACAGACGATGGTAAACATTAGAGTCGTTTTGCATACAAATGAATCATGACATTTTACAGTTCGAATGACACAACCCAGCAAAAAGTGTGGCTAACCAAATAGGGTAGGTAGGTAGGTGGCCAAAACTTGAAAATCGTAGTCCCCGCATGGGTGGATCGAAATGTTAAGGATAGGGTAAAATCCCAATGCTAAGATGGTGGGCACGACTACGGTGCCGGGTATTGTGTAAGGGAAATGCAACATCGGCAATTAGATAGTAATCTTTGCCTTGCGCCTCGCTCTTGGGTATGCATATTATACCCTGTTTAAATTAGTTAGAATAGAAAAAAAAGATGAGAGAATTGATCTATTGATTAGATTAGATGATGTGACAAATATACGATGTCGCTACGCTACATTGTGGTGTAGAATGACGTGGAGTAAATTTTCAATTTAATTTTATTGATGTTGGGTAGAGTGAAGCTTTTTCTATATTATTGTGTTGTGGGTGATCGTGGCCGATGATGGATTGGGGGTTTTTCTGGGTCGGCAATTGCGAATCTGAAGCCCAAATGAAAAAAAACCAAATGGGGGATCCAGAATGGCCCCATTTTTTAAAAACACGGCCGATCTTACTGCAAAAAAAAACGGTTAGGAGGTTGATTGGGTCGCTGATTGCGAATCTGAAGTCAGAATTGCAAAAAATCAAAAAATTAATGAGTTTCTGAGCGGCAACCCTTTTTCTTCAAAAACACTGCCAATCTTGCTAAAAAACTTGAGTAGAGTTTTTCTGGGTCGCTGATATCAAATCTGATGTCCAAATGGGAAAAATCCAATGGGGGATACAGAATGGCAACACTTTTTCATAAACACGGCCGATCATACTGAGAAAAAACTTGTAGGGGGTTGATTGGGTCGCTGATTCCGAGTCTGAAGTCAAAATAGCAAACAAAAACCCGAAAATAAAGGAGATTATGAATGGCAATCCTTTTTTCCAAGAAACGCTTAGTCTGCAAAAAGCTGGTAAGGGGTTATGTGAGTGGTTTCGCTTAGCCAAAACGCGCGCAAACAATTTTCGGGGGAAATTATTTGAAACATGTGGTTGGTAAAAATTAAAGTAAACGCTCTTCAGAAGTGCGCACATTATTTCCCTATGGAAGCGCATATGTTACCACACCATCAGCTATTTGTCATTGCCGAACAGATCAGCACTCGTGACTCGTTTTTGGGGGAGAATTTGGACGCGCACCTAGCCCAGACTACTTGCCTCGGGCATTCGCGCCAAATATACTCGTGTAAGACCATATTAAAATATGGTCAGAAATATATACACAATTTTTTTTTATGACAGCTAGCCATTTATTAACATATATCAGCATATACGTATTTAAGTCGTCAGGAGGCTGGATCGGGTGTGTGCCGTTGGTGAACCGAGCCTGCAAATATATAAAAAACAACCAATGAGCTTGAATTCTACTTCTACTACTCGTTGTTTAACAATTCTCGCATTTACGTACATATTTAAAATTACTAACTTATGTCTGACTCCACCCACCCTAACCAGTAAATCACTCAAGGCTCGGCCTCACGCTGCGATCTGGGATCCCGCCAATCATACCATTGACTCCCCCAGCCTAACCGGTATATCGCAAAGGGCACAGCTCTTACTGAGTGATCTGGGTTACATCAGTCATACTAATTGGCCAGTGTATCACAACATTGACTCCCCCAGCCGAACCGGTAAATCATTTAAGCCTTGACCTCACATAGCGATCTGGGATCCCGCCAATCAAATCATTGACTCCCCCAGCCTAACCGGTAAATCGCTACGGGCCCGGCTCTTACAAAATGATCTGGGATCCCGCCAATCACACTGCCAATCATAAAACACATCAAACGGCAATTCTTACCAATATATATCAACCTCTGGGGAGGATTCTCACGAGCACAATTTACAAGTTTACATCACTTGATAAATAACGTGTAGTTAATTTAAGATTCCATGCTACAGGCTCATGCACTACCTATTATAATTATATCTAGCACTCAGTAAGTCTACTTACGTCTACTTACCAAATTGTCAATCTACTCGAACCACAATTCACTATGTCTTTTAGTTTTCTTTTCTTTTAGTTAGCTTATTTGAAAACACACCACAATACACTGACTTGGGAACAAAACTGACCCAAGTCAACTTAAACTACTCGCGCGACGTATCCTTCTTACTTTAGAAAGAGTAAGAATAAGGGTACGTCTGCACTACATATGCGTTATATAAACAAACGCATAACTAATTTAAATGGAATATAAGGAGACCATATAGCGCACTTTCTTCCAAAGATAGAAAGATACCCTTGGTCGGCCTTCTCATTAATATTTTTACGCAATACAATTTAAGTAAAAACTAAGTTTAGTCTTACACTCGCCTCGTCCACTCGGCGAGAATGTAAGCTGGCAATAAAAGCTCCACTCCACCTGATATCAAAAAATTCAATTGAAAACAAATTCATTTAATTCTACACTGCAATATAGCGATATGTAGATATGTCTTCTTCTTCTAGTCAGTAGTGCAGTTCTCCATTCTCTTATTTACAATTACGACTCAGACTTCGACGAACCTAGTTCACTCACTCTTTTGTTCTTTAACTCCATTTCCAACTCCATGACGGACGACAGATTCGTTTCATATACGGAGTAGATCTGCAAACCTAGTTTCTTGAACCTACTCCGTTGTCGGACTCGGAGTAGGTCGACCTGATCCGCAAAGAGGAGCAGGTCATATTGTGATTAATTACAAGCCAGTCTTTCCTGACTTGTCATAGGTATGCGGCTAGATAGGCAGGAGGTGCATCCTTGAAACATGTGTTGTCCTATACTATTGTACAATAGTTTAAGCCATATGGGAGTAAATGATGCGCTGCCCCACTAGTGGTTACTACTCAATTGCCCTAACCCCTTGTGGGGCATAGCTCGTCAACTGTTCCATGTGGCCCAGTTGACGTTTCGTTGGCATAAATTGGTTTCGGAGAATGCAGTTGCCAGCATGCACCTCCTGCACATCCATGACCACGAACGTCGTCGTGGACGGGACTCGAACCCGAAACGCCGGTAGTCAAACATGAGACTGATGCCTCAACACACTGCGCTACCGGTGTCACCCACCAATCTATTTTTCTCCATTCTCTAAGGCCCGCTACAGACAATGGCCCATCCCCGCCATTTAAAGCCATCTCCGTTGTGTGGACGGGCGGATGGCGTTCAGTGGCCAATGGTGCGTAACCGTCTTTACTATCAACAGCGATCGGCCATCGGATGGCCACAAATGGCTTCGAGAGCCATTTTCTTCCACGCGATGGCCCATCGCGTACGCAACTTTGAACAGCTGGTTTAAATTGACAGGCTACTACACAATTATCGCAATGATACTATCACCGACCATCTGTGAGCTTTCAATTGCCCACTATGCGCAATTTCCTGATGGCCCATCGAAAACCATTGTGTGGACGGACAATATTTTAATTGTCATTTGGTGTGTGATGGCGGCCATCAAAGTCACCATCGCGATGGACCATTGTCTGTAGCAGGTATAAAAAGAAATTATTCGTGGTCACATAGTTTACATGAAGCGTCCAGTGTCCGAAATTTTGTAAACAGTCAACAGGTTGCCTTGAAACTCTATAAAATTCAAATGAGAATAGAAAAAAAAATGCTAAATGTATTATATCTGAATATCGTCTTAATATTGGCGGCACCGCTTCGTAAAGATGAACCACCTAGCAATAGAAGAAATACATAAATAAATAAATAAATATGTCTCTCCTGTTTATTTTATTCTTATCTGGTGAATCGTATTATTCTTGGCCATTCATAATTGCCTTCTCCAGAACGCAAACAACCAGAAAACTCAAAATGTTTCGATTTTACGGTCCATTAAATCGGAAACCTCTGGACCTGGATGTTGCAAATATACACGCACACAGCAAGTAAAGTTCTTACGAAAGTACAAGGGAGCGCAACAAGATGATGGGAGTCGGACTAGGAGGAAGAGGTCCAGAGTCATTCCCAAATCCCGTCCTTTTCTTACTTTTGTGCGGCAGTAAATTAATTTTTATGAAGATTTGCCATCACGATTTTCATTTCACGCTTTCTTGGCATTTGGCATTGATTTCCTATGTTTGAGGGTACGAGAAGGCGAAAATAATATCACCGAGGATTGCGTTTGTATTAGCTAAGAGCAAGAGTACTTCAGTGTTGACGGTCGATTGGATTGGTCTTACGGATATCACAAACTTATTATTATAAGTATCAAATATTTTCCCATATTTTTTCGGATTTATCAATCGAGAAGTGTGTTTTTCGTCGGCAAACGTTTCTTGATACATTGCCCTTGAACGTTGGTCTACTCTACAGTGCTCCTTTACACATATTTATGAGTATATTCCATATATTTTTCAACTTCTCCTTAAAATAATTTCGAGTTAAGCTTCCGCATCTCGCCGTAATATTTCCGAACAGCTAACAGGAAATTATGATTATGATACAATACAAAACGCCATGTCCGATATACGCAACGGGTATCCCAGATCCATACGTGTAAATCTGTTTGTAGTTTACGGTTTTTTTTTATAACTCGGTGAGTAAAAAATGAGATAGGTCCTTACAAAGCATTTTTACGAGGAATTTCCCGGTCGTACGGGGAATGTTGAGCAAAAAGGAAACCGAAGCCGAGAACGGACAAAGAGGAAACAAAGCGCATTCATTCAGCAGGTTCTGCCGCCAAAAAAAAAATAATGACTTAAAAAATGTTTTTCACTGATAAGCGCTTTGGCTTTTGCTACATTACACGACATCGAAATGCCTTTTGTATGAAACTTTATGAAAGGCGGAGGACTATGACAGCGAACGGCGGCCTTCAGGAAGCACTTTTTTCGGGATGCCTCTGTACTCTGGCTTCATACAACTTCACTTTTTTTCTGTTTCTGCTGCTCTGGTAGCCTATAATACATTTATATACATTCCACTCGATCCACATGCGATGAACAAGAGAGTATGTCCTAGTACATGGTACGAACGTTGAGTAGAATACTACCGTCTCGGACTAAGCAGGAAACATTAAACCACTCTCGGTTATACTTTCCGGCGATGTCGTCGTCGTTACTCTCTCCCTCTCTTTGCTATCTGGTTTCTTTTTTTCTGGCTCTTTCCGAAATTTCAATTTGTTCCATTTTTATGGCCTTAGGGAATTTATGATATCTGCAACTTAAATAAACGTAAGAAATGTTGAAGAAACCAACCATGAAAGATTGTTCCATGGATTCTTTAGTCTACAAAGGGAACGAACGGAGTGGAGCTTCCGTTTGATAAGGAGTTAGAGTAACAACCACTTGCTGGAAAGGAAAAAAAATATTCAATGAAGCATCGCTTCTAGGAAAGACGGAAAAGTGGATTTAGTGAACCGAACTGAGGAACTTACATAGTGTATTCGTCTATGGCTGATGCGAAGATAAAACAGAAAGGACATTCAATTTGAAGCATTTTGATGTGCAACCTAAGTGAAGGGTTATGAAATAGAGAAGAAGTGGCCTTCCGCTATGCGGATTCCATGACTGATGCAAGTATCACTGGAGTCTTGGTATCAAATAAATGTACATACTTTCATAAATCTTGTGCAGTTGTTGTTCATAAGTCTTCTTTCTAATTATCAAAAATAAAATTAGCTAGGGATTTAAAAGCCACGAAAACATCACTTTTAAATCTCTTTTAAACTGTAAGATTTCTGTCTGCCTCTTTGTCTACGGCGGATTGGGCTTCGGATAGTTGGCACTCTCATCCGTTTTCGAAGATTCTGTTCTCATATTCCCGACCCCAAGAATCTGTGAAGTGTGCTGGTAATTCTCTCCCCAAAATCTACTTAAAACTTTGTGTTTGCATCCGATTTCCAAGACCAGCAATCAGTATCGATCGAGAGGCTACTGAAGAGATTTTGGCACCTAACGTGTTGCGGAAACCTGAGCGGCGATGCTACCTAACTTCGCCGATAATAATGGCTCATTTCATTTAGCGCCCAATGTGAGGCCACAACACTAAGATAGGATAAAATAGTCGAGCTACAGTCCCAGCGGGAAGGCACTGCGACCATAATAGACCTATTATGTACCGAAGCCCAGTAAATCAAAAGACCGTCCACCTTTCTAATAAATGGCTGTATATTTTTAGCAGGAATCACCCTGAAGTCTGCAGTGCTGATGGTAGCCTGCTCGAGTAGTGACAAACTAAAAAGCGCGACGGCGGGACATTCGACATGGACATGGTCATTTCCACGTCCTACAGACAGAGACGGCATTCAGTCTCGCTGGACAGACCCATCTTGTTCAGACGATATCTGACCAGGTGATGGCCAGATAAGTACCCGGCTAGAAGTATTAGATGGATTCTACTCATTTGGGTAATACCCTTTTGCTTCAAGGGCATTATCAGTTCCTTTGATTGACACAGCCCTGGAATCTTGTTCCAGTATTGATGACGCAATAGTGCAGCCCAATCTGTGATTCGCAATTTGGCCGCAGCCAGCCCAAAACCACAGTAAGGCTCAAGTCCAAGAAAACGACCTTACCTAGCAAGTTCATCCGCAGCCTCGTTCCCCTCAATACCCTGATAGCCTGGCACCCAACACAAGAAGACTCGGCTTTTGCTTGCCAACAATGGAGGAGAGCGCTTTTATAGATGCTTGGCTGTCTGAGTAGACAGCAATGTGAGCGCCGCGAAGTTCAGTTTCCAAGATTACCGTGGCGTAGACATCAATGGCATGGGTCTCAGCCTGAAAAACGCTGGGCGAGACTCCCATTGCGATCGAAGTCCTGGTGTTGGGTCCAAAAATACTTGCACCAACAGCCTGTTCTGTTTTACACCCATCGGCGAGCCACTTAATGCTTCTAGGGTCTGGACAGGGCGTGCCATTTTACCATTCAGAGCGGTCAGGGATGAGGGTTGAACATTTTTCTGTCGCAACAAACCTCCGTGATCATGTAATCTGATCTTAAGTAGAATTGCACGTCAGGAATTTCATTCAGAATGCTCATGTGACCGCTTTTTTTCAATACGTACGTCGGATGTTATGTGAAGTTTAAGAGCATTTAGAGCTGCAACGGAGTTGGTCTAATAATCGCCTCCAGGGCTGGCGTAGGAAAAGTGCGCATAGCTCCAGTGAGGCCAAGGCAGGCAAGGCGTGGAAGCTTATTGCACCTCAGTAAGACAGAAGATTGCTGACTTTTGGCCACCACACATGCGCTGCGTAGGTCACCATGGGCCGCACCGTCATGGTATATAACCACTCAATTATCTTTGGGGTGAGCCCCCCTATCCGAAGAGACTTCTGTCAGCCCATATTGTGGGTGTGGCTTCGCTAAGTACATTATCAGGGATGCCGAGTCTGATGTGTCTCTTATCTGAAAGAGACACCTTGCCCGACAAGTGCCAGTTCGCTATGAACCTGGAGTAGAAACCGTTTGCAATTGTACTGTCGAGTACCTCTGCCCTTGCCGCTGTGACAAAGGTAGGTTTGCACCCCTGTTCAGGACATTCACATGTTCATACATAAGATAGTCACGAAGGAGCTTACCTCTGTCGTTGATATCGCTGTTACCCGACATCGTGTGGTGTGCGTTCACATCGCATCGCATGTTTAGACCGCAAATTCAGACACGGGCTACCTTGAAGCACCTAAATGGTGCTCATGGTCCTGCGTTTGACAAGGCACTTTTGCTCGTCCTGTCGAGAACTGTTGCCTCCGTCCCCCTTTCGTTGACGCTGCCTTCGGTGGGAACTACTGGGGTTAGCAGCACGAGAACCAAATAGGTTTATGCCCCGTTTTTATGGTGTGCCTCGACGAATATTGACCACGGGTGTTACAGGTAATGCGACACTTAACGTTGCGAATTCAGTGCTAAATGCGCAGTTGGTAGATGGTGTATTCCTCTCTATGATGAATGTGGAATTGCCGTCGGTGTCGACCGGCCCCACATTGATTGGAATTGGGTCCACCGCAACTTTAGGATCAGGTTCGCCTGCGACGGATTGGCAAATTTGCGCGCATCTTGTTTATCGGAGGAAGGTGGATTGTCTACATTTGGACGCTTGCACCTACCCAGATTGAGCGTAACGTTCGTGAAGCGATAGGCAATTTGACCATTGCGCTCCAGCAACCACTATTTCAAGGCGTCGTCCACTGCCAGGACGAGGTGAAGGGAGTCCTTATTTACCCTCCGATTTATGACCCTCCATTTTTCGGTTGGAAGGCAATTTTGACCTCCAGTTGATCCAATGATTCTTTCATTGGAGAGCGTAGAGCTGCGGGGAAAATTGCCACGTATAACGACGACGACGACGGTGGAAGTACTTTTCCTTCACAAGTTAAATGGGGAACGCGCATTTGGATTTGATAAATTCAAAGCTCCTTTGCTCCCATTCAGCTGTCACGGCGTAAGTACAGGCCAGCAAGAGCCGACCTGTGCGTGGAACACAGGCCTCAAAATCAATGTACTGATCATTGGGCCTGTTCTCGATCGTGACGTCGATAATAACCTCGTGTCCCAGAGTCATTGGCTCGGTTGTTAGAGAAGTAGCTTTTGCATCAGCTGTGCAGAATCCCAACTTAACACCCACTGTTACATGGCTATGAAACCGTTTACCGGAGTCTTCGTGAGTCTTGGATTTGGCTCCTTCAACTACGATTTCTTCGAATATGAGTCATCGGGATCAGAATCCATGTCAAAACGTAAGGGCTCCGAGTCATCAGGAGTTAAGAATTCTAAGGCCGACTCAGAGGGACTGGACTGTGTCGCTTAACGGCCAGTCCATCAACAGTCTCAGCAGTGGACCACACCTTCAGCTGACGGGCTATAAACCTCTTTTAAATTGATTGGCAGAGAAATATAAATCGTGGTTACGAATGAAGGCTTGCAATGAATCAAAAATTCCAGCATTCGAGAATCACCAGTGTTGAAAGTTAACAAAATGGGAATGTGTGCCCCGAAATGTCAGAAGCTCCCATTTTTCAATTTTGGGCATACACCCTCCCACCTACAATTTAACCAAACTGACGGGGAAAATCAGCAACACAGGCGTCCATGGATTCTGGGAAGAACTCAAAGGTACCATCAGAGATGTCGCAGAGAAGGTCGTGGGATATAAAACCCGGCGAGCGCGAAATGACTGGTTCGACCAAGAATGCAAAAATTCACTTGACGTGAAAAATGAGGCCTACAGAAGAGATAAATATGACGAGCTACGGCGAATACCGAATAGAATAATTAGACATAAGAAACGTATGTATATACTTTGACGAGCAGTTGCTGATTATAAACAAAAACTTAGCTAATAGGAACACCAGACAAGCGTACAAACTAGTAAATACAATTAAGAACGGCTACCAACCCAGGACTAGCCTTTGTAAGGACAAGGATGGAAACATCATCAGCGACACCGATGGTATTAACAAACGATGGGCCTCTTATTTTGAAGAGCTTCTGAACCTACCATCTAACATCCCCACACAAGAAGAGGAATTGATCTCGACAGTAGAGGAAGTTGATCTCACGTTGTGGTCACTAAAACGGAATAAAGCGCCGGGCGCTGACGAGATTCCAGCTGAATTGCTAAAATTCGGTGGAACGGGTCAAGCTAATGCCATACATCAATTACTCCTGCGAGTATGGAAGGACGAGGTGATCCCAGACGATTGGCGCAGAAGCATCATCTGTCCAATTGACAAAAAGGGAGATAAACTACGGTGTGAGAATTACAGGGGCACTTCACTAGTTTGTACGTCATATAAAATTTTGACGAAAATTCTGGAAAATAGAATAAAACGGTACGCAGAACGAATCATTGGCGAATATCAAAGCGGTTTCAGACCTGGTCGCTCCACAACCGATCAGCTCTTTACGGTCAAACTGATACTCCAGAAGTGCTGAGAATACAACGTAAACGTATACCAAATCTTTGTCGACTTCAAGCAGGCTTACGACAGTATCGATCGTGGAGTACTGTACAACATCATGCTGCAATTTGGTATACCGGCAAAATTAGGAATTTGGATTACGTATTAACGAGGGTAAAACTAAAATAATGATGCAATCGGTGACATGGACATCTGCACAACCAAGCATCAATGTGGGGGACCTCAACATCGAGTTCGTGAACAACTTCATTTACCTGGGTTGCAATTTATCAAGGGACGCCAACGAAACTGACGAAATCAAGCGACGGATACAGTTAGCTAATAAGACTTTTTTCTCGGTTCTCCCCATAATGAAATCGAAGCATGTGCACAGAAACACGAAGCTCCGCGTGTACAAAACCATTATACGACCAGTGCTATGCTATGGCTGCGAAGCATGGACCCTAACTCAAGCCTCCGAAAACATGCTAGACACTTTCGAACGTAAGGTTCTACGGCGAATTTTCGGGGCTGTTTGCGATCGAGATGGATGGCGCATCCGGTACAACCATGAGTTGTATGAAATGTACGATGAGCTGCAAGTCTCGAAAATCGTCAAACTACAACGACTTCAATGGGCAGGGCATGTACAAAGAATGGACGATGATCGCATGCCTAAGAGAGTAATGAATGCGGAACGATTCGACGGAGCGAGACTGCGAGCACGACCGAGATCTCGTTGGGAGAGATCAGTAGGTGTGGACGCCGTGCAGCTGCTGGGCTCCCGAAATTGGAGGACACGGTCACGTGACCGAGATAATTGGAGGACAATGATCCAGGCGGCCAAGGCCCGACGTCGGGCTGTCGCGCCACGATGATGATGATGTAGTCATCATCGAAGTAAAATCAGTTTGGAAAAAATTTTTTCAAACATTTTTTTGAACCGCGATATTTAGCTGCACATTTTTAGTTTGCACGACTTTGCTGTAGTCGACCAACGGTTGCGCCTCCAATCTCGCTGTTGGATCTTTTTTTAGTGTTAGCGATTTCTTCCAAAGCAAAGCATCTTACATGATTTACGTTTTGTTACCATTATAGTACATTCCATATGGGATCATGAGCTTGAACATATTCGTGGGAAAAGAAATCCTTCAAGGTTCGGTGTTTGAACCGCAGGCCTCTACAGTCGCAGGACGCGGGGCGACGGCCCGGTTAGCTCTCCCCCTACGACGGCCCTGAACAGATCAAATATTCCGAATCACCCTTTGCGATTTTAATCTTTTATATCTATTCGCTACATTTTGACTGACTATAGATCGGTCCGTTGGGTGTGAAAGTATCAGCCTTTGGGTTCGCAGCCCGATGCTAACATCAATGTTTAGCAAATTACCATGCATCGTACGTAACATTAATATGAAAGGAATTACTG
Organism: Chloromyia formosa; assembly: GCA_964017055.1. Lineage (NCBI taxonomy): Eukaryota > Metazoa > Arthropoda > Insecta > Diptera > Stratiomyidae > Chloromyia > Chloromyia formosa. The sequence continues at coordinate 96,889,464 of OZ024813.1, read as the reverse complement.
CACCATTATCTTGTTAAGGCTCCTTCATTTCCGTCTAAATGATCCCATGGGCGTTCATCAAACATGACTCGGCCCCCTTTTGAATTGTCTTATGGTATCGCGCGCCATCAGAGACATTCAAAACTGACGTTCCGGCTCAATTAACCCCTTAGAAGCGCATACTATATATTGCAACCGTGTGGTGTTCCTTTGTTTTGCATGCAAGGCACGTATGCAATAATACACCGACACTCGTTAAGCATTGATAATGTCCTCTTCATCATAATTCGCCGGGCTGTTTGCTGGGGAGGGATCCTTCTACATCACATGTATTCTTGTAATTGAATATGCCCGGGCTTATGTCATGAAGTGCAAGAAATTTTCAAATACACGTACCATTGGTTATACACGAACCCTTCCCGCGTCTGCTAAAACTCCCTGACAGGGTCTTAGCCGTAAGTTCGGATAAATGGGTGTGTAGTACTACGGTTATAATGCAGAATTGCATTGTGCATTTGCATATCCACTTCACATTTTTTTTTTTTTGTCTTCTCGCCCACATTTGCATGGGGTATATTGTTTTAATGAATGGCATTGTTGCAATGAATAGACCGGGCTTTTTATGACAGAGATATTCCCAATATAATGAAACGCACGTATATATGGTCTGGGCTACCTAGGGCTGGTTAGATTTTAAATTAAAAGTCAGTGGAGGGAAACAAACGCAAAAAAAAAATCCGTGAGCGAAAAAATGGAGTCAGGTTTATATGGCATTAAATTAAGGGAAGTTCTTAATAAAGGCAATATTATTTATATTATGAGTGGCAATAAATGAATGCAATGAATGTGCTTTTCCGCAGCTGTAATTTGTCGTTTGTACGAACTCACTGCGAAATTTATTCAACATTCATTTATGCGATTTGAACAGTAACGTTTGAAAATGAAAGGTAACTGAACAACGTTCTATATGAGTATCTAAATAAAAATATGATCAGTGGACCGTATCTGAGTTTTTCCGGTGCCGTTTTCCATCAGACTGGCAAATTTTTTTGATCTATTTAAATGAAATAATTTTTCATAATTCCAGACCCTTTATGCATCTACAACGACAAACTTTGAATCTACTAATACTGCGGTAGGCGCATTTTTTTCCTTTTTAGGGCGTAGTACATTGTAAGGATATCATATTCTCCGAACGATTACAAAATGCCATAGCGGTGATCTGGTACGTTTTACAATCGTTGATATAATGTAATATGTAAATATTTGCAATACCTTAAAAATTCCACTGCATTTCAAAGGCACCCAATAGGCAGCAGTCCTATAATATATGTAATACAAATTCCTGCATGTACGGTGGTTTCGCTCCATGTCATAAGTCCACATCTATTAATATCATCCGCAACAAGACAGTATCAATATCAGTTACGATCATTGAGAGACAGCTAAAAAAACGCTTCAATTCACAAAAAAACATTTAATCAGGTGAATATTAATGGCAGGACTAGTACTACTCGTATGTTGTGATGGAAATAGGAGTATCGTAGCTCGAGGGAAAATGCATGACCCCCAGCAGAGTTCTCAATTAGCTGATTGGCATTCAATTTAATTAGCAGCAGAATCGAATACAAATCAGATAAGCTCCTACATTTCATCTCCTCAGTTGTGGCGTTGTCTTTACTGGCCGGTTCACAACAGTAAGATATCGGAAACCATAGATACATCTACTGTACTGTACGAGTACACATCCTTTACGTTGGCAATTTCAGTTCAACGCGTATAATGGCAAAATCGAATCGATAATTCATCAAAAAAAGAGACTCTAATATCGATTCAAGACGAATTGCATAAATTGACATGGTGGACGATGGATGGATGGATGAATGTAACGACAACGGATGGACGACGGATGAATTTCTGCGATTCTGCGAGAAGATCTACTTCATTCGACCAAAATGGTATGATGTGTCCTTCGATGCCGCGCCAGCCGGAGGGTAGCAAAAACGATTCAAAAAGGCAAATATGAACAGTCACATTACATCGAAACCGATTCCCATTATTGATGGTAATTACAGGTGAGAGTTGACAGTTTGCCAGCGCGTCTTGTACATTGATGAGAGAATCGATTGGAGGGGGTGTTGCCATTAAATTGGAACTTTAGGGCGATTGAGGATACGCAGACATTTGTTCGGGTGGCAGTCATTTCCATACCATACAACTTATATGGTTCTTATCATGCCACCACGCCTCTATTAACGATCTTATGCGATCAAAATCTCGGTAGGAAAAAATTTCCTAGAAACGGACCCAAAAAATTTTCGTCGGTTTTGGATACTAATGCAAAGCTACGTTTAGACGGTAGGGGAAAGTAGTAGAGTGTAGAGAAAACTCTCGGTAGAGACGTATAAACACCACGTAGAGCTGGAGTGTAGAGCTCTACGCTATCTTCCGTATAGACAGTTTTGTAGAGATTTCTCTACAGTTGCTCTACACCTTATACTTAGAGTTGAATAAGTTGGTAGAGCTCTACCGTTCTTAAAATCTCCCTTCGTCAGTTAATTAACAATATTATTTTTGATATTGTGCTTACAGATATACGGAACGCGTACATTAACGAATGATAACCGTAACCTGCAATTTCATCATCATCATTTTGGCGCGATAGCCACACGTCGGGCCTTGGCCGGCTGGATCGTTGTCTTCCAATTATTTCGGTCACGTGACCGAGTCCTCCACTCTTGGAAGCCCGGTAGTTGCTCGGCGTCCGCATACACTGAGCTCTCCCGACGAGCTCCGTCGACTCGTCGTCCCTTCATTATTCTCTTTAGCATGTGATCATCGTTCATTTGTTGCACATGCCTTGCCCATTGAAGTCGTTGTAGTTTGACGATTTTCGAAACTCCCAGCTCATCGTACAGTTCATACAACTCATGGTTGTACCGCGTGCGCCATCTCTCTCGATCGCAAATAGGCCCGAAAATTCGCCGCAGAACTTTACGGTCAAATGTGTCTAGCATGTTCCCGGAAGCTTGAGTTAGGGACCGTGAATCGCAGCCATAGCATTGTACTGGGTGTAGCTATAATGGCTTTGACCACGCGGAGCTTCGTGTTTCTGTACACATGCTTCAATTTCATTATGGGGAGAACCGAGAAAAAAGTCTTATTAGCTAACTGTATCCGTCGCTTGATTTCGTCAGTTTCGTTGGCGTCTCTTTCTCTTGACAAGTTGCAGCCCAGGTATATGAAGTCGTTCATGAACCCGATGTTGCGGTTCCCCACACTGATGCTCGATTGTGCTGTCAGCCTTGTCCTCGATTGCACCATTATTTTAGTTTTACCCTCGTTGATACGTAGTCCAACTTTATTGCAGCGATGTCGAGCGTATGCAGAAGTTTTTCTACGTCGGCCAATCTTCGGGACATGATGTCGTCGGCATACGCTGCTAATGGTGTCGAATCGATGAGTAGCGTCTCGCAGGTATCCATATTTTTACCCTGAATAGCGTATTCCAGTGCTAGGTTAAAGAGCATCGGCGCCAGTCCGTCGCCCTGCTTCAGACCAGTGCGTGTTTCAAATAGATCAGTAAGGCCCGTTTTCTCAATGTCCAGTTAAAATTTAAACTCGAGATGAAATTTGTTGTTGTTGTTGTTGTTTTCCCTGTAAAATTTGACAGATGGGTACGTTCAATGTCTGTTTAACTGGAGTTTAAATTTTAATCAGACATTGAGAAAACGGGCCTTAGTCTGTTATAGGTGACCTATGAGACGGAGCTGGTCGTCGTCATCCTTGTCAGCCGCACTAATTTTGCTGGTATACCAAATTTCAGCATGATGTTGTACAGTACACCACGATCGATACTGTCGTCTGCCTGCTTGAAAACGACAAACATTTGGTATATGTCTACGTTGACTTGCCAGCACTTCTGCAGTATCAGTTTGACCGTAAAGAGCTGGTCGGTTGTGGAGCGACCAGGTCTGAAAGCACTTTGATATACGCCAATGATTCGTTCTGCGTACGGTTTTATTCTATTGTACATATTTGCCAGAATTTTCGTTAAAATTTTATAGGACACACAAACTAGTGATATGCCCCTGTAGTTCTCACATCGCAGTTAATCTCCATTTTTGCGAATTAGACAGACGATGCTTCTGCGCCATTCGTTTGGGATCTCCTCGCCCTCCCATACTCGCAGGAGTAATTTATGTATGGCATTAGCTTGACCCGTTCCACCGAATTTTAGCAGTTCAGCTAGAATCTCGTCAGCGCCCGGCACTATATTTTGTTTTAGTGACCGCAACGCGAGATCAACTTCCTCTACTGCCGGGGGTTGTATGGATTGACCTAGATCAACAATATCGTCAAGAGTTTCTTTTGTGGGGATATTAGATGGTAGATTCAGAGCTCTTCAAAATAAGAGGCCCATCGTTTGTTAATGCTATCGGTGTCGCAGATGATGCTTCCATCCCTGTCCTTAGAGAGGCTAGTTCTTGGTTGATAGGCGTTCTTAATATTGTGTTTATTAGTTAGTACGCTTGTCTGATGTTCCTAATAGCTAAGTTTTCGTTAATATTTAAAAACTGCTGGTCAAAGTATAGACGTTTCTTACGTCTAATTATTCTATTTGATTTTCGCCGTAGCTCATCTTATTTGTCTCTTTTGGCTCTGGTTGAATCCATTATCAATAGGCCTTGTTTTCGTGTTTGTTCAGAGAGCGTACATTCCAGGATCCGAAGGAGTAATCCGTTAGTCGTTTGCGTGGTTTTTGTTGTTTATGCTTCCAATCCGAGGCTTTTGTTTCTGGTTTCTTGACGTGGAGTGGTTTTTACAAGGACGAGTTGTCATCACTTCGCTTAATCCCATTCAGGGGTGGCCTCGGAGGCAGCTGCTTCAGATGGTTTAATAAACGTGCTGAAGTTCACACACTATGTTGCAGGTCCAACTACACAAATCATTCCATCCTACTAAACCTGGGACGCTTAGGTGTTGGTCAGCTATTCAGGCTACAGCTATCTTGCCTTATTTCAAACTATCTTATCGCTAGGACTTTGCTGTCAGTGGTTTGACCCACTGCCATTATCAGGGGACGCCCACGTGGAGGACTATCTGTGAAAAAGGTCTTTTGCTCCCAATCTGAAATTTAGATAGTAGATAAAACAAAGTTCTATGTGAAGTTATGTCATTTACCTATGGCCTGAAATCTCAAAGTTCAGGCCAATCGTTCACCGGCACTGATGGATTTTCGCATGGTTGTATTATATGTTTTTGAATTGACGGAGTTACTTCTTCAAGTAATAGGTTAAAATCCGAATGCTACATACGCAAAAATTCTGAAAAGCTGCTGAATCCTCAGCTTCTAATTCCCTCAATAATTGGTGATAAATCCGGAAATTGTCTCTTTTTTCCACCCTTTTTTTCACCCACTTTGCATTAGTTTGAGAGGTGTGGACGGACCTATGTTGTTTCGCGTTATATTTGCCGGTCAACATGACATGTGCACGAATCATATCTTACTCGAAGCTTCATAATGAGCCTAACGATCATATTACCTCTCACACTAATGCGATGTACAATGTGGAGGTGCCTGATGAAACATGCGTCATACGGATATTAGTGTTTTAAACCGCGAACATTTTTTGGGTCCCCATCGAGGTAAATTTTATTAAGAGGTTGATTGCATGAGATCCACATCAATCAATGGGCGGCGGCATGCTAAAAACCATACAAGTTTTAAGGTATTGACGGATGTATGTCGAACAAATGTCTGTATGTGGACGCAGTAAGATACGATTCGTACCCATGTCATGTTAGCCTCTCACTCTAATGCAACGTACGATGTAGAGTTGTCCGATGATACATGCCACAGGATAATGTTCAAAACGGACGAACAAACATTTTTCGGGTTCACTTCAGGGGTAATTTTATCCGATTAAGGAAATTTTGTCGGAATGGAATAATGTAGAAATGTTTGTAGGGAAACCAGTGACTTAGGGTAAGGTAGGGTAGTGACGTTTTCATGTTGTACTTATAGTTTGAGGTTTTATGCATAACCACTGTTTGTATCAGTAATGTTTGACCATTAGCCGCCGAAAAACTTGAAACGTAACTACTGCCTGTTACGACCACATTCTGGTAGTCCTGCTTCCACCGGCAGATCGAAGGCCGCACCTGATGAGTAATGATCTGTCGGTGGTACGAAACTAGACCCCGAACGTCCTATTGCCCCGTTCTTTTTATTATTCCCCTTCTCGGCCTCCCCTGTTTGTGTTGTCTTCCCAGGCCTACGAATTTTTATTAATACGTAAAGGACAGGGGCAATGAGAGGCGAAAGCCCCGCCAACGTCTCCCGGACTGAGCTACAGCAAGCATAGGCCGCTACCTAGCTCGTTGAGGGGCGTTTTTTTCGCCACTTGAGGCTCCGTCCCCATGGCCATTTCCGGATGCCTATCAAACCGTCCGTTACATACCGTGTACTGAGATTTCCGCATCTGATAAAGAATCTAGTTCTTTGGCATTTTTTCTCAGTTTCTTTTTCCCTTACGACTTCGACGCACTAAATTCTAGCTTACGTTTTTATACCCTAGACTTATAGTATAGGGTATATTGTTTTTGTCACGACGAAAATATGTAACACCTTAAAGGAGGCTCCGGAGGTATAGCAATGTATATATACAAATGATCAGGGACACCTCCTAATTCGATTTAGCCATGTCTGTCCGTCTGCCTGTCTGTCTGTCCGTTCGCACGATAACTTTCGATAGAATGAAGCTAGAGCCTTGAAATTTTGGTCAAATGTTGGTAGTGTGATCTAGTCGGTTGGATTTGAAAATGGGCATGATCAAGCCAAGAGGACGCCTACCTCCCCAACAAATGAAGAATAATTAAATGTATCCATAACTCCCGATTAAATAAACATGAAAAGTTCTAGCTTTGGTAGAATGTTTGTGAGGGTAATCTCATATTCTCCTGGAAAGAAAAAATAGATCAGCTGAAAACTAATGGTACTTTTCTTACAAAGAGCCCCGTACTACCCTACTTTTCAGGTTTTTTGTCTATAACTTTTGAACCAATTGACGTAGACACCTGATTTTTGGCATGTAACCCTGCGGTGAGAAGTTGCTTCAGTTCTAGTAAGTTGGGCGTAATCAGATCAAAGGAACGCCTACCTCCCCCACAAATTTCAAAAAATTAAATATTACTTTAATTTCAATAACTTTCGATAGAATGACACTAGCGAGTGGAAAATTTATTAGAATGTTGCTAGTAAGATCTACTTGGTTGGTATTGAAAATGGACAAGATCCGACACAACTAACCCCTACCTCCCCTACAAATGAAACTTCAAATAAGCGATAAATTTTGATAGAATGAAGCCAGCGGCTTGAAATTTTGGTCAAATGTTTGTAGTAAGATCCAGTTGGCTAAAATTGAAAATACGTAAAACTCGACCAACAAAACCCCTACTTCCCCTGCAAATGAAACGTCATAGAAGCGATAACTTTCGATAGAGTGAAGCTAGAGACTTGAAATTTTGTTTAAATGTTTGTAGGGTGATCTAATTGGTTGGTGCCAATGATAGGCAAGATCCGACCCAAGGAACTCCTACCTCTGAAACTTGAAACTTCAAATAAGCGATAACTTTCGATAAAATGAAGCAAGTGACTTGAAATTTTGGTACTGGGATCTAGTTGGTTGTTATTAAAAATGCGCAAGATTCGACAAACGAAACCTCTACCTCCACTACAAGTGAGACTTCAAATAAGCGAAGCTTCGGCCTGGTTTTACTTCATTTCTTTCATTGCCACGTTTTTTTTTCTCGGTGGCTAGCTTTCCTTTTTTTTTTTTGTGCTTCGTTTTCCTTATTAGGTGCCGACATTAAACGGACCAATTTTAAACATTTTCCTGAACATTTTCTCGTTACCTTAATTAACAGGAGAAATTATATTTTCAGGTGAAACCATATGAGACGGTGTGAGTTGAGTATCATCTTCAAAAAGGATTAGAATAGCTGGGTTGTCCAGATGTGGTACGTAATCAAGATCATCTTGACTTGGTATAACACCGGGTGAAAGAGAATTGGAAGTTCTAGGTCAGAAGAACTTTCTTCAGAAGCAGCTAGCACGTAGCCACCATTGGCATTAGCATCTTCATCGCTGTTAAATATGAATTTTCGATCATCCCCGATGAGCTCATCAACTGGTGATTCTTGGTCTATAAATTTTGATAGAAGAAAGTCGGCTTTTACGAAAATATTTCGGTCAAACGGATTAATGCTTGTTGCCCTAAATACTTGAGCGCAATTGTTCTTGCAGTCTCAAAAGCAGCTTTAAGGGCCCGCGCAAACGAAAAACTTTTGAGTTTGCAGAAAAACTAAATACAATAGTTTAGCCAAAAAAATCGAACACACGGCGGTTTATGAGACCGCGCACACAGCAAACTAAACTATTTAGTAATCGCTGTGTGCGCGGTCTCATAAAACACCACGTGTTCTATTTTCCTAACTAAACTATTTAGTTTTTCTGCGAACTAAAAAGTTTACCGTGGGCACGAGCTTTAAATGTCGCACCAACAATGAAAACACCAAAGGTTTGACCTGAATTTGAAACATTCCATGAACCAACAGTGGCATCATAATACATAATTCATGAATGGACCAAAAAAGAGGCGTCGAGAGGCTGACATTTGTGGCTTCTGTTGTCTTAGCAACCTTTTTTTTCTTTCATGTGGGGGCAGTTTAACACTGGATCTATCCACATTAGAAACTTGGCTGGACGTAAATTTAGGTTTCCGATCAGATTTTAAATTCTCAAAGTATCTCGAAAATTTAATATACTTAAAGCCCACTGTTGCTGCTATACTCAATTTACGCAGTATTCGCAGAGACAACCTCTGTAGCTTCATGAGCTCGCAGGTGAAGTCCCTCCTAGCCTATTAGGTCTTCGCAGAAAATTGAGGGACTATGACGATTTCTTCTGCACGTTTGTATTGGAGAAAGCTGGTCGAGAGCACCCCAGTGTCGCACTAAATCCTTTTCTTGATAATCTGTAAATGTTTTCGGGAAGCGGTCAAGTTTCTCCTCTGCTCTTTTCTTGGGTCCATGTCTCAGCAATTTTTCATTAAAACCAATTTCTTTGGCAGTTCAACGAATCGAATATGCTACTCCAATTAGCCTACGTGATCCCTCCGTCAAGGGCTTATAATCGATTTTTATTTTGTAAGGCCTAGAACAAAAGAATCTTCAAACACATTTTGTTTGTCTTCCAGTAGCGTCAGTTCTTTAGTTTTCCGCGATTCCTGGTGCCGTTACATTTTTCTACAAAATTTTTTTTGGTAATTCGGTGTTTGTCCATTCGTTGGATATGCCCTGTCCACTGTTGCTTTCGTGTCTTGATGAACTTTGATGGCCTTTGGTTCGTCGAATATTTGGTACAACTGCTACAACCAGCGTCGACATTAGACTACTTCGCGCGTTGCTCGAATGATTCGATGGAGCACTCTCTATTCGAAGACATTCAAGATTTTTTTCAGAAGGCTGAGTGAGGTTACAGATCATGCAATTGTTAATTTGTAGACCAGTTTATTTCACTGCTTGATCGAGAGCTTGCACCGTTTCCGCCGGTGATTTTCTGACCACGTAGTCAAGCACGAGATTAAATAACATGGGCGCAAGCCCGTCGTCCAGCTTCAGCCCGAGTCGGGTGTTAAATGCCTCGGTCAAGTCGTACGTATTTTGACTTACAAGGAGCAGTCGTACATGCCCATCCTGGTAAGTCGGACTAGCTTTGGTGGTATACCAGAGTGCAACGAGATGTTATGTAGCGCACTTCGGTCGATGCTGTCGTATACCTGTTCGAAGTTCACAAAAATTTGGTGAACTTCCCTCTTAAACTTGAGATGTTTTTCCAGCACTTGTTTCATCGTGTTGCGAATCTTCCCGATCGAAAATCTACTTGGTATTCGCCGAATATCTATTCGGCGTATTGCCTAATTCTTTTCTCTAAGATTTTCGTAAGAGTTTAATAGGCTGTGCAGAGAATTGTTATACTTCGATAGTTGTTCCAGTCCAATTTGTCTCCTTTTTTATGAATTAGGCATATGACGCTTCGGTCTTATTCTTCTGGCATAGTTTCTGGTCGCCAGATGTCTCGAATCAGTGTGTATAGGTATGTTGCATTTTTGGTCGCACATCCGCCATTTTTGATTTAATCCGCTGGTAGACCGTCTATGCCCGGTTGTTGTTGTTCTGTGTACCATTGGGTATCAGTGGTGGTTCCTCTGGCTGATGGTCGACTGCTATACCTATCAGTTTGTGGTGCGCTACATTATGGATTCAGTAGCACTTTTAAATATGGTGCCCATCTTTTGTTGACCTTCTGTGGATCACTTATGTATAATAGCGTCATCTTTGTCCTTCCAAATTGTGATTTTCGCTTGAAACCTGATTTTTATAGCTTTCATAATTTTATAGCTCAGGTTTTATTCCTTTGAGGCCTTCGTCAATGCTTCGCAATTTGTCTTGTCGTTGAAGTGTTTTTATACTCTAGACGTTCTAAGTATCGGGTATGTTGTTTTTATCACGACGAAAATATGTAACACCTTAAAGGAAGCTCCGGAGGTATATAGTAGCAATGATCAGGGTCACCTCCTGATTCGATTTAGCCATATCTGTCTGTCTGTCTGCTCGTTCGCACGATAACTTTCGATAGAATGAAGCTAGATCCTTGCAATATTGGTCAAATTTTGGCAGTATGTTCTAGTTGGTTGGTATTTGAAATGGGCATGATCCGGTCAAGAAAACGCCTACCTCCCGTGCATATGTAAAATAATGAAATGTATTTATAACACGCGATTAAATAAACGTGAAAAGTTCCAACTTTGGAGATGGGTCGAGAGGGCCTTTTTATACTCTCACAAAAAGCCCAGTACTACCCTACTTTTCAGGTTTTTTGTTTATAACTCTTAAACCAATTGACGTATACACCTAATTTTTGGCATATAGCTTTGAGATAAGAAGCCGTTTCAGTAAGATGCGCACAATCAGACCAAAGAAACGCCAACCTCTCCTACGAAATTCAAAAAATTAAATATTCCTTGAACTAAGATAACTTGCGATAAAATGACATTAATTAAATATTCCTTGAACTAAGATAACTTTCGATAGAATGACATTAGCGAGTTGAAAATTTGGTAGAATGTTGGTAGTAAGATCTAGTTAGTTGGTATTGAAAAAAAGCAAGATACGACAGAAGCAAATATATCTTTACTTACCATATGATGGAGATGGCGACTTGAAATTTTGGTCAAATATTTGTGGTGTGGGTTAGTTAGTTGATTTTGGGAATGGGCAAGATCCCAGCTACCCCATTAAGTTGTGGTAAAAAGGAGTCACTCGTTTCAAATGGCGGCTACCTTCCTTACAAACGTTCTTTCATCGTAGCTTCGTCCGCTAACTTCTGCCCCAACCGATCATATAGAAAATACAATTTCAATGCATATGACTGTTGCATATTTGAAGTTTTGGTCTCACCACTAGGTCTGCAGAAGTTTAGGGTATATACGCTTCGGACTCTAGTTTTTTCTGCTTTGTGTTATCAGCATATTTTCGGAGCAGTTTGAAACTGTCTTCTGTCTTTTTCCTATCGACGTGAACTGTTTATATGCCTCATTGTTCTTTCTCACCGTCTCCATGCATTCATTTCCGAACCATTCCTTCTTACTCAGTCGAGGTTCGTATCCTATGACTTGTTCTGCAACCGACTTCATCTTATTCTTGATCAAATTCCATGTATCATTCACTGATGTCGGTGTGGTGCTCCGAGGGAATAGGTGGAGTACTCCTTTGCAACTGCGTTTAATTTTTGTTTCTGAATCTGGATCAGGTGGAACTAGGGTCTTATAAATTTTGAATTCTGCCCTTATACGTATGAATCTGTTATTTGGACCTAGGTAGAAGCTTTAGTTTGCGAGTCAAGTGCGTCAAGTTTTATCTCCGGCTTATTTCTATTACATCGAGATTCATGTGCGGCAACACTTCCTCCATCACTCGACAATCAATCGTTTTATTCCCCGATTTTATTTCACTCTAAACAAAAAAGGCACCTCCAGAATAAGCAGCCTTCTCTATCCTATTCCCGATCACTATACATCGGCCAAAACCATCATAAAAAGTGTCGTCTTCGCATTTATTAGTAGCTTACCATTGCCCCTTGTTGCAGAAGCAAAAATTGCCCGGTATCGTTGCTGGTTAATTTCTTATTATTGGTCATCGATGGTCAATGATATGTGCGACTGTTATACTTATGTGCATTTTGAAAACTATACTCTCGCGTGTATACTATCAGAAAAAGTCACACCAGAACCAACTGCCGTATATTACACTTGTTAATGGTCAATGCGACATGACAGTGACATGAATTCTTTAGCCTATGCGCTATCGACTGGGGACTGGAGAATGGTCTGTATTGGGCCTAGCGACTAGGTTTGCCGCCAACACCCAAGGTACAAGTTACTTGCCACAATCGTTGAATTAGGTCCCCATTGGACACCCTCTTGTGTCTTCGTTCAGCCATATAAAATATTCGCATTCAATGGCGAAGCTAAGAAAAAACCTTCCCTGCGTTTATGTACGTATATTTTGCTCATTTAAACTGCACCGGGAAGTTACCAGGCGAGCACCTTTACTGGTAAGTTCTTAGTAATTTGTTTGCGTTCTTGTTAACTCATTTCACTTTCCAATCATTTTAAGCGAAGATTAATGGGTAAACGAATTATTTTTCGTGTCTGTGTCGAAATGGCTCCTTGAGGTGTGTACTCTTTGCAAAAAAATTATCAGCAATACCCTACGCAATATTGTTGTAGAGTGTCGGTAGATTGGATACGCGCCTCGTCTGGAGACTAATTCATGTGCGTTCATACGAGTTGCTTATTAGCACAGTCGTATGATACGTGACTTTTAATCTATTCAACTTTTTAGAGCCTGAAGATGTTGGTATACAATGAACAATACCCATCTACCACATTTTTTAGGGTGAAGTTCACTGCAGACGACAAAGGAGTTGTTTTTAAACTGTCTAGTCTCTTGTTAATTAACAGTTCTAAAGTGAAAGTCGAAATATGTTTGAACTGAGTCAAACATACTAGGAAATAGTGCCAGGGCCAGGCAGACCCAAAGGACTAATTCTCATGCTGGGCCCGTTCCTGTCTACTATTTTGTCTTAATCCTTAGTAGGGTATAACGCGTTAACTACTACTACCACCGTTACATGATGGCGGTCTTTTTAAGTCACAGATCCATAAAACGATGTGAGGTCTCGTGAGGAAGGGCGTTCGGAGCCGATAGCAGAGCGTTCGGAGCCGATAGCAGAGCGATCGGATCCTTTCAAGAAGAGCTCCATGCTTCAGAGGTCTCCCCGACAACGAACTTTGCCCCTAGTAACAATGGCTTCTTCTAAGGAGGGTAGAAAGCCACTGGAGGAATTGAACCAATTGACGTAGACACCTGATTTTTGGCATGTAACCCTGATTGAAGAAGCTGCTTAAAGTTCTGTAAGTTGGGCAAAATTAGATCAAAGGAACACCTACCTCCCCTACAAATTTCAAAAATTAAATATTACTTTAATTAACATGGGCAAGATCCGACCCAAGGAACCCCCACCTCCCCTACAAATGAAACTTCAAATAAGCGATAACTTTTGATAGAATGAAGCCAGTGACATGAAATTTTGGTCAAATGTTTGAAGTGAGATTGAGTTAGTTGGCATTAAAGATGGATAAAATCCGACCTAAGGAGCCCCTACCTCCCCTAGAAATTAAACTTAAAATAAGCGATAGCTTACGACAAAATAAAGCTTGCGACTTGAAATTTTGGTCAAATGTTTGTAGTAGGATCCAGCTGGCTAATATTGAAAATACGTAAAATCCGACCAACGAAACCCCTACTTCCCCTACAAATGAAACTTTAAATAAGCGATAACTTTCGAAAGAGTGAAGCTAGAGACTTGAAATTTTGTTTAAATGTTTGTAGGGTGATCTAATTGGTTGGTGGCAATGATGGGCAAGATCCGACCCAAAGAACCCCTACCTCCCCTACCAGTGAAACTTCAAATAAGCAATAACTTTCCATAGAATGAAGCTAGCGACTTGAAAAAATCGACAAATATTTGTATAATGGGTCAGTTAATTGATTTTGAGAATGGTCAACATCCTCCTGAATGAGTGCCAACCTCCCCTATAAACTGGCCATATAGGAGACCCATTGTTAATGCATATGGTCGTTGCCAATTGGTACTTTTGGTATCACCACTAGGTCTGTACAAGTCTAGGGTATATACGCTTCGGACTCCGGGCCGAAGCGTTTCTATAATTTTCAGTTCGGGGCTTCAAAAAGGTATACCGTGCCGTGGTGAATGGACTTGAAATCGAAGAGAATGCAGTCGACTCAAGAAGGTATACCGTGCCGTGATAAATGGGCTTTAAAATCGAAATTAAAATATCGATCTAAACCAAATACCAGCTATATTTTGAGCTAAATACTTGGTCCTAACCAATTTTCAGTTTGAGTGACTCTTATTCTAGAGGTTGAGGGTCTAAAATATTTAATAGCAAAATGTATAGCAAAAAGTTCCTGTTCGATAGTCGGCTTATTCTTTTCGCCTTTAGTAAATCCTTTGGATGCATAAGAAATTGGTAAATCAGAATTGTCGTTACTCATTTGGGACAAAACAGCTCCTATGCCATTCTTAGAGGCATCTACGGTGAGAATAAATTGTTTTGAATAATTGGGATACTGCAAAATAGGAGGATTAATCAATGCTAATTTGAGTGTCTGAAAAGATTCTTCGCATTCAGCTGTCCAAGTAAATTGAGATTTTTTTTTCGTGAGATGATTGTGATCCTAGCAAAATTGGGAATAAACTTCCGATAATAGTTGCAGAATGCGACGAATGTTTTCACGCTGTCTTTATCAGTTGGCACCGGATATTCAGAAATAGTTTTGTATTTAGATTTATCAGGAAGAATTCCTTTATTCGTACATCTGTGTCCAAGGAAAATAGCTTCGGATTTCATGAATTGACATTTTTGAGGATTTAAGTTTTACATTTTTTGAGCGACAGATTCTAAAAACTTTTTCTAAGTTTTCGAGATGATGTTCTGCGGAAATTCCAGTAACAATGATGTCATCAAGATAAATAAAAGCTGTTGCCGGTTCTAAACCGCTAAAAGCAATGGACATCATTCTAGCGAATGAGTTAGGTGCCACATTAAGACCGAATGGTAAAACATTGGTCGCGTTTACGTTTGTCTTTTGGTCTTGCATTTATGTGTGCTTTTCAACATAACCAATTTGAAGCTGTCATTTTAAATATTATTTTCAATCATGGATGCAAATTTGAAACTGCACATCGCTTTGTTTGCGCAAAGAAGAGCAAAAGAGCTTCTGCTTCACACAGAAGTACCTTTCTTTTAGTTTCTTAAATTTAAGTGCCACTTGTTGAATACTTTTAATGATATTGCGCGACACTAAATCATCCGTAAATTTTTTAAAAATTTCACGGTTTCGAAGTTTTTTCCCGTCCATATGCTCTTGAACTTTGAATTCAACACATAAATCCAAGAAAGTGGACACTTCGTCAAATGTCCAACGTTCAACCATTTTTATACCCTAGTTTATTTTCACTTTGACGTTTTAGTTTTGTTTTACCAGCACTATTGTAGGTTATGTTTTAGTCTAAGACCGATTATGTGCCAGTACTAGACTGGTTCGGTTTCTTTTGGTTCGTACCAAAATCAGAACCAAAATAAGTCCAAATGGACCGGTCCGGTTTACATTTATGCGTGCGACCGAACTGGTTTTTTTGGTCTTTTTAGACTGGTCTGGTCTGCGCGTAAACGCGACCATTGAAACGAAAACTACCTTGCTCTGTGGAGAACGACGTTAAATCCTTTGAATTCTCGTCAAGAGGGATCTGCCAGAATTCTGAATAGAGATCTATTGAAACACATTGGTTCAAATGTTTTTTGTTTTAACGTAGTAACCTTTAACGTAGTAACCTTGGATTTATTATAAAAAATGAAAAATACAAATGTCATTTTTAGTCTCCTATTTTCTCTCGTTCAATAAACATATTAAATAATAATCTAATTATTAACTGCATTTATGATTTCACGGATTGGGAATGTGAAATAAAACAAATAACTTCAACAGGTTATGGGCCCAGGCTACGGGAAATATTGAACGAAAAGCGATTGCAAAAATTTGGTGATACATCGCGTTGGTGCAGGAACATTCGAGAAGCAGTTCAAGTGTTCGGAGAACAATTGCATCTTGTTGAACAAAACGTAGCTTAGCGAATTGTGCACGGGTTTCACATTTTTTTTGCGGAGAATCGTTTTATTAAGTTTTTAAGCTGAAATGGAGACCGAAATTTACAAAATTGACAAACTCCAAGATGTGAGTCAATGGACGACATGGCGATTCCAAACGAGAGTATGTTTGAGTGCAAGCGGACTCTTGGAAATAGCAACTGGTAAAAAGAAGAAACCAGAGGAGGAGGAAAAAATTCTGGAATGGTCACATAAGGACGCAAAGGCACAGCGATTAATTGTTACAACAATCGGGCCGAAACCAACTCAACATATCCTTCGTTGTGTAACATCGGCAGAAATGTGGACAAAGTTGCACGAAGTTTACGAGCAAAAACATGCCGCAGGCAAACAACTATTGCAAGAGCAATTTTTTACATTCAAAAGAAATGCATCTGATGACATTGCAACGCATATTTCAAAATTGAATTGTATTGTTCAACAATTAAAGGACATTAACATTGAAATGAGCAGGGAAATAGTAATGACAAAATTGTTATTGACTTTACCAGATGAATTCAGTCATTTCAGTAGTGCATGGGACTCCACACCAACGGCAGAAAGGACAATTGAAAATTTGACGAACAGATTGATGGTTGAAGAATATCGCATCAACGCGCGAAAAGCTGAAAAAGGCGAATTGACTGCGAGAAGCGAAGCTTATTTTTCGAAGAAAAATAAGGTTTTATCAAATGAAAAAAGGAAGAACAAAAATTCAAAATCGAACGGAACATATCAAAAAGGACGACGTTTCAAATGCAACAGCGATCAGCATTACAAACGGGATTGTCCGGAATTAAAAAATTCAACGAAGAAAGTAAAATCAACTAGAAACGATGAATCAAAAAAGGATGACGAAACAAAAGCATTTCTCAGTGACATAAATGAAACGATTCTGCAATCGACTCAAAGAAATGTGTGGATTGTTGACACAGGCGCAACTGATCATATGTGTAATCGCATCAAATGGCTTCAAAATTACCATGAACTTGAGGAGCCAGTTCAAATGACAATTGGCAATGGATCGAAGATGTTAGGCATCGGGCGTGGTGATGTGAAGGTTTTAGCATATACAGGTGAAAAATGGATTCCAAAAACATTAACCAAAGTTCTTCTCGTACCAAACGGATGTGTGAATCTATTTTCATCAAGCAAAGCATTGGATAATGGTCATACTTTGGAGGCACATGCCAATCTATTCAAGTTTCTTGACGAAGGGAAAACAGTTGCATTGCATATAGACGAGGCGGTCTATTCCAAATGGCAATAAAGGTAATTGAAAACGTTGAATTGATGGCAAATGTAGCGATGAAAACACTGACTCTTCAAATGTGGCATGAACGTTTTGGACATCAAAAAGTCACATACATACGTGCGAAATTTTCTACGCAATCGAAACATTGAATTTATTGATATAAATTTTGATTGCGATGGATGTGCGTACGGCAAACAGCATCGGCTGAGCTTCGAATCACGACAGGAGAAGTCGAAAGAATGTGGCGAAATTATACACACGGATGCATGCGGGCCGCTCGATAAATCGCTCGCTGGATCAAAATATTACATCATACTCAAAGATGATTTCTCGCACATGAAATTCGTATTTTGTCTTAAGAACAAATCAGATATGACTGAGAAATTCAAGGAGCTTGTTAAAAAATGCGAAAAACAATTTGGCCATAAAATTAAAGCTTTGCAATCAGACAATGGTACAGAGTACATCAACGAGGAAATGAGGAAGTATATGGCTGAAAATGGTATACAGCATAGGCGATCTGTTATTTACACGCCGCAGCAAAATGGATCGGCGGAGCGCGAAGTCAGAACGATAACTGAAGCAGCTCGTGCCATGATTCACGCAAAAGGCCTCAATCCAAATCTATGGGCTGAAGCAATTAATGCAGCCGTTTATGTCATTAATCGGACGGGCACTAGTACGATTAAAGGAAAAACTCCGTATGAATTGTGGTACGGTAAAGAGGCAACAATCGACCATCTTCGAACTTTTGGTGCTGAGGTATATGTTCACATTCCAAAGGAAAAACCACATAAGATGGAAGCAAAATCCGAAAAATGTATCTTTGTCGGTTATGAAGAAAATGTTAAAGGATATCGCATTTTGGATCCAGAGACACAACGCATCGAATTAGCACGAGATGTAAAGTTCCTGTCAAATGAGTTCGCAACAGTAAAAATAATAACTCATTTAGATGACGGTCAACAAATTGCGGCGGACAAATTGGTTCAAACTAACAACAACGTCGATTCACTAGATGACAATGCGTTAAATCAACAGAATCTGGCAACAAAGTTGCCTAAGCGACGACACATGAATTTGGATGGCATTGATGAAACGAATATTATTAATAGTCAACTTCGGAACACAATAGAAAAGAATAACAGTGCACTAATGGCAATGGCATTAATTGCTATCGAAAGTGAACCACAAAGTTATCAAGAGGCAACAGACTCATCGAACTGTGAGGAATGGTTGCAAGCGATGAAAGAAGAGTATGATTCACAAATTCAAAATCATACCTGGGATTTGGTGGAATTGCCATCCGATCAAAAACTAATTGACAACAAATGGGTATATAAAGTAAAAACCAATTCAAATGATACAATTGAACGATACAAAGCAAGATTGGTTGCACGCGGATTTAATCAGCAAAAGGGAATTGATTTTGATGAAACATTTAGCCCAGTTGTTCGCTTCGATTCAGTTCGTACGATTTTGGCTATTGCAGCGGCCAAAAATTTAAAGATAAAGCAATTCGACGTGAAAACTGCGTTTTTATATGGTGATCTAAAGGAAGAAGTTTACATGCAACAACCTATCGGATTCAACGATGGCTCGGGAAGAGTATGCAAATTAAATAAAAGTTTGTATGGCCTTAAACAAAGTTCTCGGTGTTGGAATGAAAAATTCAAAGATTTTATTAGGATGTTCGGTTTCAAAGTATCAATGGCTGACTCATGTGTTTTTGTGAAAAATACGAATACAGAAACACTCATTTTATGTATTTACGTCGACGATGGAATGTTTTTTGGAAACAGTGATGAAAGTATCGACTCGGTAATATATCACTTAAAAAAACAATTCGAGTGAAAAGTCATCAAGATTGGATGTTTTCTTGGCATTGAAATTGATCGTTCGAAGGATGGATCGATTTTCATACATCAAACGGCATATGCAAGAAAAATCTTAAAGAAATTCAACATGGATAATTGCGTTTCGGTGGGAGTGCCAAGTGACATAAATCAAAAATTGACTCAATGTGATGACAGTGAACTTTCGAATTTTCCTTATCGGCAGTTGATTGGAAGCATCATGTATTTGGCCACAGGAACCAGGCCAGATATCAGTTACTCAATTGGAGTAGTATGTCGCTATTTGGAAAAACCATCAGTCACTCACGTTAATGCGGCAAAGCGAATACTCAAGTATGTTTCAGGAACCCTAACATACGGAATTTTATACAGCAATACGAGCAAAATCAATTTTAAGGGATACAGCGATTCAGATTATGCTGGTGACATCGACACACGTTTGGTTTTGTGTTTACAATAAACGAAAGTGTGATTACATGGTGTTCTCGACGACAAGCAAGTGTTGCCAAATCGACGACGGAAGCAGAGTATATTGCTGCTTCAGAAGCAACATCAGAATTGATTTGGTTGGGTCGATTGTTGAAGGAACTCGTACCAAATCAGCTCAACAAACCAATTTTGTACCTTGACAATGAAAGTGCATTAAAGTTGGTGAAAAATCCAGTGCTTCACTGACGTACAAAACATTTAGACGTGGCTTACCATTTTATTCGGGAGAAACATGAACAAGGTTTGCTCGAGGTCGAATCAATTACAAGTCATGATCAACTAGCGGATGGTTTTACGAAAGCATTACCTAAAGCAAGATTTGAATTTTTGCGAGACTCGATTGGAATAACAGTTAATAAATCATAATTAATAACGTTAACAAAAGGTGGGAGTATTGAAATACATTGGTTCAAATGTTTTTTGTTTTAACGTAGTAACCTTGGATTTATTATAAAAAATGAAAAATACAAATGTCAAGTTTGGTCTTTTTTTTTCTATCGTTCAATAAACATATTAAATAATAATCTAATTATTAACTGCATTTATGATTTCACGGATTGGGAATCTGAAATAAAACAAATAACCTCAACAAGATCTATAATGGAAAAAAACGTGTTCTTCCTAAACTGTCCAAGACTTCGTCTATTTTAGGTAGTGGAAACTTATCAGGAATATGTTTTTATTGAGGGCTCTAAAGTCAACACATAGTCGATATTTCTTGTCGCCATTAACAGATTTTTTAGGAACAATGATAATAGGAGAATTATAGTTAGAGCAGCTAGGCTCAATAATATTTTGACTTAGCATTTCATTAACTTGATTTGAAATTTCGACTTTTTGTGTATGTGGTTATCGATAATTGTACCCTAGACTTTTAGTATAGGGTATATTGTTTTTGTCACGACGGAAATATGTAACACCTTAAAGGAGGCTCCGGAGGTATAGCAATGTATATATATAAATGATCAGGGTCACCTCCTGATTCGATTTAGCCATGTCTGTCTGTCCGTCTGTCCGTCTGTCCGTCTGTCCGTCTGTCCGTCTGTCCGTCTGTCCGTCTGTCCGTCTGTCCGTCTGTCCGTCTGTCTGTCCGTTCGCACGATAACTTTCGATAGAATGAAGCTAGAGCTATGTGGGTATCGATAATTGTACCCTAGACTTTTAGTATAGGGTATATTGTTTTTGTCACGACGGAAATATGTAACACCTTAAAGGAGGCTCCGGAGGTATAGCAATGTATATATATAAATGATCAGGGTCACCTCCTGATTCGATTTAGCCATGTCAGTCTGTCCGTCTGTCCGTCTGTCTGTCCGTTCGCACGATAACTTTCGATAGAATGAAGCTAGAGCCTTGAAATTTTGGTCAGATGTTGGAAGTGTGATCCAGTTGGTTGGTATTGAAAATGGGCATGATCAGGCCAAGAGAACTCCTACCTCCCCTACATATGTACAATAGTTAAATGTATTTATAACTCCCGATTAAACAAACATGAAAAGCTCTAGCCTTGGCAGATTGCTCGTGAGGATAATCTTTTACTTTCCTGAAAAAATAAAATCGATCTGTTGAAAACTAACGGTAATTTTCTTACAAAGAGCCCCGTACTACCCTACTTTTCGGGTTTTTTGTCTATAACTCTTGAACCAATCGACGTAGACACCTGATTTTTGGCATGTAACCCTGGGGTGGGAAGCTGCTTAAGTTGTAGTAAGTTGGGCATAATCAGATCAAAGGAACGCCTACCTCCCCTAAAAAATTTCAAAAAATTAAATATTCTTTTAATTACGATAACTTTCGATAGAATGACACTAGCAAATTGGAAATTTGGTGGAATGTTGTTAGTAAGATCTATTTGGTTGGTATTGAAAATGGGCAAGATCCGACCCAAGCAACCCCTACCTCCCCTACAAATTCAACTTCAATAAGCGATAACTTTTGACAGAATCAAGCCAGCGACTTGAAGTTTTGGTCAAATGTTTGAAGTGAGATTTAGTTAGTTGGTATTCAAGATGGGTTAGATCTGACCTAAGGAACTCCTACCTCCCCTACAAATGAAACTTCAAATAAGCGATAACTTTCGATAGAGTGAAGCTAGAGACTTGAAATTTTGTTCAAATGTTTGTAGCATGATCTTATTTGTTGGTGGCATTGATGAGCAAGATCCGATCCAAGAAACCCCTACCTCCCCTACAAGTGAAACTTCAAATAAACAAAAACGTTCGATAGAATGAAGCGACTTGAAAAATTCGACAAATCTTTGTAGAATGACTTAGTTAATTGATTTTGATAATGGTCAAGATCCTCCTGAATGATTGCCAACCTCCCCTATAAACTGGCCATATAGGAAACTCACTTTTAACGCATATGGTCGTTACCAATTGGTACTTTTGGTATCACCACTAGGTCTGTACAAGTCTAGGGTATATACGCTTTATAAACTGGTGAAGGATCAGCAAGTGTTAGTTTCTGTTTATACAAATTATTAACTGTGTGCTTATCACCAGGCAAAGCAAAAATACCGGAGTTATTTCCGCAAAGTTTAAGTAAATCCTCAGGCGCATGACTTGGTAACTTTTGCTGTATCATTGTTTTTAATTTGGCTTTTCGGTCACTATCAGAATTCTCTAGACTAATAATATCGTAATTTGAAAGATTTTCCGTTTTCAATTTTAAACTTTTTTTCAATTCTACTGGCCTGGAATTAGTATTGAGGACTCTAAGAAAACAATACAATACATTTATGATGTTTGATAAAATCCTTTCCAATGATTCCATCTACGGGAATAGGAAAGTTTGATGGAACTACATTCAGTTCAAGTTCGATTTCGAAGTTTTCGGGACCGTCTAAAAAGGAAGTGAAAATAGTACCTAGCGATTGAACTGAGCCATCGCTAACCCCCACAATATTAAGAGCATTATTCCCATCAATAAGGGCGTCGGCTGATAGAGATGAGAGTTTAATTATTGAAATATCGGCTAGAGAATCAACTAGGAATGTAAAATAGTAGGAAAGTTAGATGATGTACAATTAATTGACACATAATCACCACATTCCAAATTACATACTCGAATATTGACCGACTTGATTATTCGTCCGAGGCAGTGGGTTCCGCCGCCCAGCGGACTGGCGTGTCCTCGTTTCCCTGGAATGTTCTTACGTTCGAATAAACACCTCGACCACGGTCACTAAACTCTCCAACACCTGTGCGTCGAGTGGTTTAAGGACCGCCCTGATTGTCTTATGACTGATGCTGTTGATTACCCTGGAATTGGCCACCATAACCCCCTCGGAATCCACCTCGGGATCTTCCTCGATGACCATTTCGATGATCTCCTCTAAAATCACCTCTAAACTCTCGGCTTTGCATTGCCTGAAATGCTCTGTTCAGCCACTTCGGTTATAAATTTGGACAATTCCTCTTTAGGGGTTTCAAATTTGGAGGAGGCCTAAACGGCTTTTTCTAGATCATTGCGCGCTGCCTTCCGGCACGTCTCCACTACTTTGCCTTTTGTCATTTTATTCGCACGGTCGACGGGTATGCCCTCATAAATTAATGACTGATTAAGTTGGTCCGCCACTTTATCGATTTCCTCGGTAAAGGCTGTCAAATTTTTATTATCGAAGCGTATAGCTGTCAGCCTTCCTTCGATAACCTCTGATGGTTCTTTCTTAATATATTTTATAAGGATTTTAGTAAGGCTGTCAACAGAATCAATAGCATCTGTCACGTATCTAAGAGCTCTTCCCAATAATCGTCCTTTAACGAATTTTTAAAAGTACGGTTGTAAGTTATCGGGCGTTATTGATTTTATGAGGTTAACGTTTGTTAAAAATGATTCTAATTGCAAGGGGTCGCCTTCAAACGGCTCAACTACTGTGCTTTTAACAACTCGATCGCTTTCATATTGGCCATAGAAATGTTTAGTGTTTGAGTCGGTGTCTCGTGCTTGTCAAAACTACTACTCTGTTCGACCAAATCTAAAGGTTCACTTTTCTTCATAGACATAGTCTAAATTCTTACATAACTATTATTTAATTTTCTTAAAACCTATTATTCACTTACTTGTTGGCATTTTTCTTAAATTAACACAGCTTCGATGGAGAGTTTAATGGACGAAGATACGTATATTCAACCAAACTTTCCTAGGTAGTTCGCAGACTGCGATGAATTAAAGGAAGGTTAGTAATTCTGACGTTCAATATATGACAATGAGCTGACAGCAGTAATGCGACTATAGGAATTGAGTGCGGAGCCCGAGATGATGGCTGCGATGCAATGATCATTTAATTTGACTGTAATGACGTAGATGGAGTCGAAGATGTTGTTAGCGGTGACACATGCGGCGTAGAGACCCAGTCAAACAAATTTTCTTTTCACTATTGATGTACCGTTTTGCTGAACGGGTTGCTGCTGCTATCGCTGCTAATTAACGAAGAGTAGCACTACGCGTTTAAGAATCGAATGCGCCTAATACGGATGTGCTGGCGACATGCTGGTGCTTTTTGAGCTGTATAATCGAAAGCGAAAAGAACAAACTGTACCAAGTTCGATTTTGATGTGCCTGAATTTAAAGAGCAGTGCGAAAGAGACAGATTTTTGAGTGTAAAGTAGTTACGTGGTAGTATAGTGTTACCGCCGTATGATTTTTTTATAGGACTGATTTTGTTCATTTTAGCTTTTGGAGTTTTTGATTAATATTTTTTTCTCTGCTTTCGTTAAATTTTGTTTTTGCTTATAAATGATATTAAATTGAGTTGCAGCCGCTCCCGTTTCGTAATGGCCATCAGGGATTTCGGGTAAGTGTGTTGTTTGTTGTCTTTCTTTGTCGATTAAGTCTTTTTTTTTAGCATTGGTTTTCCTAGTAACTCTCAGTTCATTTTGCTTGCTAAGTTATCACTATTCTTTTGTTTTTTTTTATTCCCTTCACGGATGTGATAGAGTATATTAACTTTATCATGAAGTTTGCAATGCACAGAAGGAAGCATCTCCGACCATTTAAACTATATTTAATATGATGAGACGAGTCGATTAAGCTTAGTTCGTCTGTCCGTCTGTCTGTCTGTTTCTCTGCAAACTAGTCCCTCAGTTTTAAAGCTATCGAGCTGAAATTTTATACAAAGCCTTCTTTCTATTGCACGCTGTAAATATACATATACGACATATAGCTGCCATAGGAACGACCGGTTCAAAAATTCGTCTTTGTGAGAAAAGCTTTTTTATTTCGAAATATATCTTTTTCAAATTTCACACTTATCAATAGTCTCTTTAGCCAAATCACATTCCCGAATTTGGTTAAAATTGGACTACTCTATCGTGCAGCTGACATAGGAACAACCGTTCCAAAAGCAAGTTTTTGTGAGCAAAACTTTTTTATTTCGGAAGATTTCTTTACCAAATTTCATATTATTCAATAATATTGCAACAATACAATACAATACTGCAAAACCACGTTCGTAAATTTAGTTGAAATCGGCCCAATATTTCATATACCTCTCATAGGAACAGTGAAATCGGAACAAGTTTTACTACTAATTTTAAAGTGGCAAATGCACCATAAGTCACAACGAAAGCATGATACTCTGATCTACACGGACGGCTCTAGGACGCACGATGGAGTTGCGGCCGGAATTTACTCGGAGGGGCTTGGTATCAACATATAATTTCGTCTTCCTGACTTTTTTAGTATCCTCCAGGCGGTGGTTTCAGCGATTTCAAAGGCTCTGACTTGGTTGGGAAGTCACGTGATGACTGCCAAGGACATCACTATTTTTACGGACAGCCAAGCTGCAATACGTTCACTTGAGTCGGTTTCCACTACATCCAAAATGATTGTGAGTTGTAGCACAGACCTCACTTTAAGTGGATGTTCACACTGCGTGCGATGCCGAGCCGATCCGAGCCGGGTCGAGCGATGCGATGTGGTGGGTGTTCACATTGCACGCCGTGCGATGCCGAGCCGAACGATGGCTTGCGATGCAAAGATGATCCGGGATGTTCACTGCACGCAATGATGGAGAGAAGAGACCAATTTAGTTCAAGGAATAGAATCTGTTCGACATCATGCCGTTTGTATGCTTGACCCAGTAAATTTATTTCTGTTTCAAAACAGTGCTCTAAAAATGGAAGAGCGTCGCCATTGGCTGCACCCCATTAATGAAGAAAGGCCCAGTGTTGGTGAATTTCATCATCTTTTCCGCGACCTCAGACGAGAGGTTTCACAAGGGGATTGAGCAGCGGCGCACCGCTGTGTATAAACGCAAAAATCGGCAGCCGCGGCGGCTTTAGGACGATGAATGTATAAACCGCTCGACTCGCCGTTGCGGCCACCGCCGCGGTTTGTGGAGCGGCGAGATTGCATTTGAATTCGAACCGCTTGTGAAACCACGCCTTCTAAACGCGACCTTATTACGGTGATAATAACCTTTCATTTGAGCCATACTGAATCAAAACCGGAGTCCAAAGCGTATATACCCTAGACTTGTACCTAGTTGTGATACCAAGTTGTGATACCAAAACTTCCAACTGGCAACGGCCATATGCATTAAAAGTGAATTTGCCATATGGTCAGTTTGAGCTGTGGGCGTGGATCCAATGAAAAGTTTCATCGTTCATCCATTCGAATTTTGGATATTTACATTTGAACTAACGTTTACAGTAAAGGTTGCCGTTCATTCAATAGGATCTTGCCCATTCTCAAAATCAACTAACCAACCCACACTATAAATATTTGTCGCATTTTGCAAGTCGCTAGCATCATTGTATCGAAAGTTATCGCTCATTTTGAAATTTCATCTGTAGGGGTTCCTTCGGTCGGATCTTGCCCATTTTCAATACCAACCAACAAGATCATGCTACAAACATTTGACCAAAATTTCAAGTTTCTAACTTCATTCTATCGAAAGTTATCGTGCAAACGAACAGACAGACAGACAGATATGGCTAAACCGAATCAGGAGATGACCCTCATAATTTCCATGTATACACTGCCACATCGTCGCGCCTAAAAGTCTAGGGTATAAAAGCAGACATACATGCATTTTTTTCAGTGTGATCTTACATCAAATATTACTTTACAGCTCGTACTTGCACCATACTGGCTCCAAAAAGCTTCACATCGCAAAGCATCGCAAAGCATCGCAAAGCCCATAAACTCCATCGCAAAGCCCATTAAATTCCATCGCGAAAAATCAGCAGCCGGTACTCGCACGAAAAAGCAAAGAAGTTTGTGAAAACATCGAGCCATCGCTCGGCTCATCATTGCATCGCGCGCAGTGTGTACACTCAAAGCGTGATTCCATTTAAAATTGAAGACTTTCCATTTTTTTGCTTTAAAAGCTTGTAATCGCATTGCATCGCTCGACCCGGCTCGGCTCGGCATCGCACGCAGTGTGAACATCCACTAATGGGCGGTTTTTTCAACATTACGCTTTGTTGGATACCCGGTTACAGTGGCTTTGCAGGCAACTGCAGAGCGGATGAGCTTGCGCGTGAGGGGATAACCCGTAATGTAGTTGGAATTCGGGACAGTATTAAAATGCCTTTCGCGGTATGTAAAATGGTAACTAAGTCAGTCGCTATTGATAGGGCCAGCATAAGACGGTTTAGTGGTTACTTATGCCAAACGACAAGGGCGATTTGGCCTAGACTTGATCAGAGACGCTCTGCCGTACTGCTATCATTAAGCAGATCACATATCAGGGTGGTGGGGGTCTTCACAGGGCAGTGCCCTATTGGGGAACTAGCCTGGAGGCTGCGCCTTCCGCACCATGATTACTGCAGAAGCTGTGAGGACGTAGACGAGGAGGAGAGCGTTAATCACCTTCTGTGCCACTGCAGAGCTTTGGCGGGCAGGAATAGTAGATTTCTTGGTTCCTCGTTCTTTTACGACTTGGAAGACCTCATCAACGCAATACGCCAGTGAAATTAAGCCAATTTTGGGGCTTTAATAATTAGGAAAAGATCAGGAAATGATTTTAATCTCTTCTGTAGATACTGAATACATGAAAAATGAGTTGGCACGGTCGTAGAAGGTGAGCTTAACTTTTGGAGGGCGAAAATCCAAGAAATTTGATCCCTTTTTTTAATATTATCATTATAACTCCTTAGCGGTGCTTCGGATCGAAAAAACTTGCAAACCGTTGAATTTTGCGTTCAATGCACTGCTCAAAGTTAAAATTTGGTTCAGTAGCATAGTCAAAACTGATAGTCAAGTAATGAAAATTTTCTAGTCTTCGGAGAAAAATCACACTTTATCGCTTTTCAAGCACACAGATCCTTGCAAAGAAAAACTTGAAATGGAAAAGCTAATCTGTAAAAGTTGGGGATAACTCGATTGTTAGCCTAACAAGCCCATATTTTTCAATTCGGGCCATTTTTAGAGTAGTTATAAGCAAAAATTTTAAAATGCCTACTCATCGATTTATGCTTTAAAAGCTCTATCTCGGTAAATATAATAGCTAGAAGTTTTATTTTAGTCTCAAATTGTAGATAAATTACTCTAGTCGAATAAAATTTCACAAGGTTTCTTCTAAGATCAATTTAGGAGACACCAAAAAGAAACAGAAGAAGCCAAACAATTCGGCATATTTTCAACATGGTGGCGAGGTCCGCGGTGGTGAAGGGAAATAGAAAAACTGAAATTTTTAAGCAATGTACCAACTCAAACAATATATCAAAAATCGAAACTACTCTTATTAACGCAACCAGTGTTATAACATTTTGACTAACCAAAGTAATTTAACCTTTGCAAAATCAATGACTTTTTTTTTAGTAAAAATACAATAACTTAAAAATCATACCCAGTAATACAAAACATTTCTGTAAAAGCTTAATCGTAGGTAATATCCTATCCTAAAAATAGAAAATAGTCCGTAGAATTCATATGCTCTGTTTGCTAGATATAGCTCGAAAAAATAAGAAAGATATGAGCCCACAATCAACATTTTGCTGTTTTATCTTATTTTTCTCGGGGGGCAAAGACCTTTTCCATAGTCCTCCGCGTGGGCGCCCCCTGGTAACGGCAGTGTATCAATTCGCTGACGGCCAATGTCTTAGCGATAAGAAAGTTTGGAAAAGGCAGATAGCTGTAGCCTGAATGGCTGACAAACACCTAAGCGTCTCAGGTCTAGTAGGATGGAATGACTTGTGTAGTTGGACCTGCTACATAGTTGTGTGGGCTCCAGCACGTTTATTAAACCATCTGAAGCAGCTATCTCCGAGGCCATCCCCTGAATGGGGTTAAGCGACGTACTGACAACTCGTCCTTGTAAAAACCACTCCATGTCAAGAAACCTGGAACAAAAGCCTCGGATTGGACGGATCAACAACGACGACCACGCAAACGAATAAAGGATTATTCTTTCGGATCCTGGAATGTACGCTCCCTGAACAAACCGGGGGCCGAGAAGGCCCTCCTTCAACAGGTCGAAAAGTACAAACTGAGCATTACTGAAGTCTAGGAAACAAATTGGCTTGGCAGCGAGATTAATGACAAGAAATCGCACACAATTTTTACAAGTGGCAAACCATCGGGCCGCAAGGAGTTTGGAGTAGCATTTATAGTGGACAATCACCTCAAACCGCATATTACTGACTTCAAACCCATAAATGAACGGCTGTGTGCGATTCGCATCAAGACTCGATTCTTCAATCTCTGGCTCATCAATGTGCATGCCCCCACTGAAGTTAAAGAAGACGCAGTAAAAGACGAGTTCTACGCCCGCCTTGAAACTCTCTTCGACTCACTTCCAACAAACGACGTCAAATTGCTGCTGGGAGACTTTAACGCGAAAGTCGGGAATGAAAGTTGGCATCGGGGGACCTCTGGAGGCACAGCCTCCATGAAGAATGTAACGATAACGGCCAGCGACTTATCGACTTCGCCTGCAGCAGGAATCTAGTCGTAAGCTCTACGTGTTTCCCGCATCGACGCATTCACAAGCAGACCTGGAAGTCTCCTGACGCACATACCGTCAACCAAATTGACCACGTCCTCATTTGCAGGAGATGGGCGTCTAGTGTCATGGATGTCCGCTCCTATCGAGGAGCAAACTGCGACTCAGATCATCACTTGGTGAAGACGACCTACAGATGTAGAATCTCCTCAGTGCACCAGTCAAGAATCAGCCCTCTCAAAATCTTTGCGGTTGATTAGCTCTTGAGTGATGCTACAGCGGTGGCGTATAGTACCGCCCTTGAGGAAAAACTATCACCTATGCTACACAACATCAGCAACACAGGCGTCCATGGTTTCTGGGAAGAACTCAAGGGTACCATCAAGGATGTCGCAGAGAAGGTCGTGGGATATAAAGCCCGGCGAGCGCGAAATGACTGGTTCGACGAAGAATGCAAAAATTCACTTGAAGCGAAAAACGAGGCCTACAGACAATGGATTCAACGAGGAACCAGAGCCAGAAGAGAAAAATATGACGAGCTACGGCGAATATCGAATAGAATAATTAGACGTAAGAAACGTAAATACTTTGACGAGCAGTTGCTGAACATAAACGAAAACTTAGCTAATAGGAACACCAGACAGGCGTACAAACTAGTAAATACAATTAAGAACGGCTACCAACCCAGGACTAGCCTTTGTAAGGACAAGGATGGAAACATCATCAGCGACACCGATGGTATTAACAAACGATGGGCCTCTTATTTTGAAGAGCTTCTAAACCGACCATCTAACATCCCCACACAGGAAGCTCTCGATGATATTGTTGATCTAGGCCCACCCATTCAACCCCCGACAGTAGAGGAAGTTGATCTCGCGTTGCGGTCACTAAAACGAAATAAAGCGCCGGGCGCTGACGAGATCCCAGCTGAACTGCTAAGATTCGGTGGAACGAGTCTAGTTGATGCCATACATCAATTACTCCTGCGTGTATGGGAGAACGAGGAGATCCCAGACGATTGGCGCAGAAGCGTCATCTGTCCAATTCATAAAAAGGGAGATAAATTGCGGTCTGAGAATTACAGGGGCATCTCACTAGTTTGTACGTCCTATAAAATTTTGACGAAAATTCTGGAAAATAGAATAAAACCGTACGCAGAACGAGTCATTGGCGAATATCAAAGCGGTTTCAGACCTGGTCGCTCCACAACCGATCAGCTCTTCTCAGTCAAACTGATACTCCAGAGGTGCTGGGAATACAACGTAAACGTATACCAAATCTTTGTCGACTTCAAGCAGGCATACGACAGTATCGATCGTGAAGTACTGTACAACATCATGCTGCAATTTGGTATACCGGCAAAATTAGTGCGACTGACAATGATGACGATGACCAACTCCGTCTCACAAGTCAGGATCCAGAATAGACTTACTGATCTATTTGAAACACGCACTGGTTTGAAACAGGGCGATGGACTGGCACCGACGCTCTTCAACCTAGCACTGGAATACGTTATTCGGGCCATGAATATGGACAACAGCAAGGCGCTACTCATCAAGTCGACACAATTAGCAGCGTACGCCGACGACATCAACATCATGTCCCGAAGATTGGCTGACGCAGAAGAACTTCTGCATACGCTCGATACCGCTGCAAAGGAAGTTGGATTACGTATTAACGAGGGTAAAACTAAAATAATGATGCAATCGGTGACAAGGACACCTGCACAACCGAGCATCAACGTGGGGGACCTCAACATCGAGTTCGTGAACAACTTCATCTACCTGGGTTGCAACCTGTCAAGGGACGACAACGAAACTGACGAAATCAAGCGACGGAGACAGTTAGCTAATAAGACTTTTTTCTCGGTTCTCCCCATAATGAAATCGAAACATGTGCACAGAAACACGAAGCTCCGCGTGTACAAAACCATTATACGACCAGTGCTATGCTATGGCTGCGAAGCATGGACCCTAACTCAAGCCTCCGAAAACATGCTAGACACTTTCGAACGTAAGGTTCTACGGCGAATTTTCGGGGCTGTTTGCGATCGAGATGGATGGCGCATCCGGTACAACCATGAGTTGTATGAAATGTAAATGAAATGAGCTGCAAGTCTCGAAAATCGTCAAACTACAACGACTTCAATGGGCAGGGCATGTACAAAGAATGGACGATGATCGCATGCCTAAGAGAGTAATGAATGCAGAACGAGTCGACGGAGCGAGACTGCGAGGACGACCGAGATCTCGTTGGGAGAGCTCAGTAGGTGTGGACGCCGCGCAGCTGCTGGGCTCCCAAAATCGGAGGACGCGGTCACGTGACCGAGAAAATTGGAGGACAATGATCCAGGCGGCCAAGGCCCGACGTCGGGCTGTCGCGCCACGATGATGATGATGATCTTATTTTTCTCGAGTTTTCACCTAAATATAATATTAATTTTATTTAAAATAAAAACGTCCTGTTTGGTTGTAAACAATTTGTGTTAGCATTTCATAACATTAATTTTTAAATTTCGGGTCATTTACAGCCCTTTAATTAAAAAAAATAATTTGTTGACACATTTTTCATTTTATTTTATAAGGCCATATCTAATAAACAGTTTATCTGATTTCTACAGGCTATTTTCTGTTTTCAGGGTAGGATATTACTTGCGATTCACTCTTTACTAGAATATTCTAGCGGGTACAGTTTTTGAGTAATTACATTTTCATTAAAAAAAAAGTCGGTGATTCTGCAAATGTTAAATTACTTTGGTCCGTCAAAATGTTATAACACTGGTTACTTTAATTAGGGTAGTTTCGATTTTTTGATATATTGTTTGAGTTGGTACATTGTTTAAAAATTCGAGTTTTCTATTTCCCCCCTAACACCATGGACCCCGCCACCATGTTGTAAATTTGCCTAATTATTTGGCTTGTCCTGTTTCCTTTTAGTATCTCCTAAATTAAATTTACAAGAAATCTTGTAAAACTTTATTAAACTAGAGTAATTTACCTACAATTTGAGACTAAAATAAAACTTCTAGTTATTATACTTACTAAGATAGAGCTTTTAAGACGTAAATCGATGAGCAGACATTTTCGAATTTTTGGTCATAACTACGCTAAAAATGGCCCGACTTGAAAAATATTGGCTAAGTTAGTCTTACAATAAAGTTATCCCCAACTTTTACAAACAAGCTTTTCCATTTCAAGCTTTTGTTGCAAAGATCTGTGAGCTTGAAAAGCGATAAAGTGTGATTTTTCTCCAAAGCCTCGAAAATTGTCATTTTTCACTATCAATTTTGACTATGCTACTGAACCGAATTTCAACTTTGAGTAATAGATTGAACGCAGAATTCAACGGTCTTTAATTTACTCCTGCAAGTTCTTTCGATCCGAGGCACCGTTTAGGAGTTATAATGATAATATTAAAAAAAGGGCTCAAATTTCTTGGATTTTCGCCCTCCAAAAGTTAAGCTCACCTTCTACGACCGTGCAAACTCATTTTCCATGTATTCAGTATCTATAGAAGGGATTAAAATTATTTCCTGATCTTTCCCTAATTAATATTAATAAAATTTAATTTTACTGGCCTACTAGCGCGACAAAGCTCAATCGTTTTATTGCTAGCACCGGCTAGTTTTCAAACCTAGTTTTTAGGGTAAGGTATAGAGAGTTTCTGGAGGTATCACAACGGACCCAATTTGCATTCTAAGTGTGCTGTGATCTATCATGGCAGCCCCTACACCTAACCTAACCATGAATAACCACCCTTCACGCCAAGCATGAAGGGTATCTTATCTTCGGCAAGCTAGCCAAAGGATAGCTTGTTTTTTTTTCTTGTTTTTTTTTTTTGAAAATTATGAAAATAGGCTTTTCCTTCACGGAAATTCCTCCACAACCCCTTTCATGTTGATTGTGAGATGAGGTGAAGGCGTCATCACTTCTGTGTCCGCTTTGGGTGGTCCTCATATTTTTTCCAGCTACGGGACCTCATTGGTCGGGATTTTATGTTATGGGCTTAAAGGCTATGGGTCCAAGCCACCTGAACCCGGAGTGTGTTTGCATGAGCCGGTGATAGCCATTACCACCGTTTTGATTAGTTTTCAAGGTCGGTGGGACCCAGCTTTAGCCTTTGTTTTTGATTTGTCTATCCCCAAGGCATATGGTAAATGTTATCTACTCGTATGTGATGGCTGGAGAAAACCCGTCCATATCTCCCGAGCTGAGCTGAGCATGTGCCGCCACTCAGCTCGTTGTGGAGCATTCGCTTCTAGCGCCGCCGGACCTTCACGGTCAC
The DNA here is from genome assembly GCA_964017055.1 of Chloromyia formosa. Lineage (NCBI taxonomy): Eukaryota > Metazoa > Arthropoda > Insecta > Diptera > Stratiomyidae > Chloromyia > Chloromyia formosa. The sequence continues at coordinate 96,855,348 of OZ024813.1, read as the reverse complement.
TTTCGGCAAGCTTTCGGCTCCGTCCCCTAAATACCATCTGGTGACCACCTTGCACATTACAGGTTCCATATAAATTATTTTCCTGCAAGTTCATTTGCAGCTTCTTTGGTCTTAGTGTGACTTCGGCGGCCGGGAATACAATTAGGAGTGGGAACTGACCGCTGTACACAGAACGTTCATAGCACTAAAGTCTTGACAAATGCATTTAATCCCCTGTCATTCGTTCAGCGTAATTAAGCATACCCTTCACGAATACTATGCGCTTTAATTGCAACAAACGATTCAAAGCGGCTAAGGCGTAGCATTGTATATTCAGCCACGTCTACATACGAAAAGGACATTTCGCCCGCAATTTTCCTGTTTCATACACATCCCCCATTTCTCTCATATGAAAAACCACTCAACGTAGTAGCACTAAATACATACGAACAAAATGAGGCTCTTTCGACTTTATTACGAAGGAAAGAATTGACATTGTTGCACAATTAAAACATTATTATGCGGGCATTAAACACGAAAAATTATCGATAAAGTGGGGACGACATGCAATTATCCCCTTCAAACTTTTCTTTCGGAGTGTGCCCGCGACTCGGCAAAATGATGTAGTAGTAAAGTATTCTTTGGCCCTCGAAATGATTTGCGGACTGAACGGACTAAACATTGTTGCTCAGTTGCATTAATCAGGAGGCGATTTTCGGCAACACAACTTACTGCGTCCATATTTGTCGCAACATGTAAGCTCAGCAGGAAGACGTGCTAGTTAGTTAGTATTTAGGCAGACGACACCATAAAATGACGACATAAAAAAAACTCCATTTCTGTATCATTTTGTATGGGCCATAAATTTAGCCGTTCCAACCGAGTTTAATTATGTTCGGAGGAGAGACCATTAAAATATGTTCACTTTATCACATCTAGTAAGCTTAACTTTTAGTGCATTGTCGGCAGTAAAGTAAGTCACACATGATGCAAAAAGCTTTTGGTAATACGCATAGTTGCCACTTTGAGTTTTACAGCCAAAAAAAAAGATACGAGCGTGAATGGTGTCTTTTGGGGAATTTTGAAAATGTTAGGCAACGTTGCTGGACTGAAAATGGATTCCTTTATCCGCTGAACTATGTAGTTCAGATAAATTGTAAAAGCCCCAGATGTATTTTCGTGTAGATATGATTCGTAACCGTGTCGTATTGTTGAGTGTGTACATGGTATGGTATGGTAGGGAGAGCTGGCGAAAATAAAACAAATTACAGCACACTTAAACCAGACATAGGTCCCTTGTGATTCCCTGGTAAAAACATAATCCCAGTCGTCATCTAATGATTGAACCAACCAGAGCTTATCGCTAGACGAAGAAGTTGACCCACATCCGCACTAGCTAAGTCTCCCAGATAACCAGACCCAAAGCAGATCTTCTAATCTCTCTCTCTAATTACCTTGACCCCTCCAGGGGCATGGGCGCGTCAACATGTGTGACGTTTCAATAGCATATCTACTTTCCGGAAGTGCAGTTGCTAGCATGCACCTCCTATCCGCGCCGTCTTCATACTGACAAGCTCGGAGCACTGTGAGAGTTCTATTAGTACTCACAGGTAGTTTTTGATCGCGCCGAGATTTGATCTCCGAGCTCTAGATTAGTATCGTAGAGCGGTGACCGAACGATCACGGCCATCGAGCGCGAGATCTTCTAATACAAGTAAGTGTTTTATTAAAAAGTCCTTATAGACCGCAAAAAATTTGATAAAAAATAAAATAAAAATAAATAACTGGCGCAACAGTCCAATTTGAACCACGGCCTCGAGATGAGTTAGCATCATCTCATTTTCTAGATCGTGACGGTTTTTTGTGCAGAAATATGTTATCAGCAACACGCTCAACCGAGTTATTTACCCCATAATGGGTACTCATTTAACAGCTGAGTGGGCTCATAGTCCGACACGCAAATCCCCGGAATCGAACCGGGGCCCAGTGCGTTGAAGGCGATCGTGCTAACCGTTGCGCCATCCGGACTACAAAATAGAATGCACAAAACAAGTAATTTTTTTTTTGTAAATATCTTATTTTTTATTAAATTATCGAATGCATTTCGGTTACAAAACCATGGTGTAACCATCATCAGCGAACGCTTTATGAGCACCGAATGGTGAGTGAGTGTCTTATGCGGATCGCCGTGTTGGCAGCGAATTGTTATGTCCACAGGAAGGAGGTTGAGCATCATCTCCAAAGCAGCGGATGGGGTTGAGCGAAGAGCCCCACATTTAGCCATGCACGCCGTTCTCTGTATCTTTGCCAGGACACTGCGGTTTGTCTCTGTACGTATTGTACGTAGGGCAATCCACCAGGCAACCACCCCGTACAGAAATATGGGACGCAGAACCGAAACAAAAAGCCAATAGAGCATTTTTGGTTGCAGACCCCACTTTCTAACAATGGCCCTCCTGCAAAAATAGAGTGTTACAATTACTTTGTTGGCACGTTTTAGAATATTCAGCCTCCAGTTTAGCTTTCTATCAAGTATAAGACCTAGGAAACTCGCCTTATCCACGGAGGATAGTTTCACTCCCTCCAATACAGGTGGTTCAACAAGAGACACCTGATGTTTAATAGTAAATAGAACAAGCTCGGTTTTGCTCGGACTAACACTGAGACCGCAGTTTTTGCTCCAGTTCGCCAAAATGGTGAGGGCGTGTTGTATTACCTCGTTAAGAGTATTTGGGAACTTTCCTGAGATGGTAATAGAGATATCATCCGTCACCTTGCAATTCGCTTGCTCTAGGGACAACAGCAGCCTATCGACCACTATGTTCCAAAGCAGCGGGGAAAGCACACCTCCTTGCGAAGTACCCCTACATACAATTCTGCGTTCAGAGGATGTCCCTAGATTAAAGGAGATTATCCTGGTCGTTAACATCAGGGGAATTGATCTAACCAGACCAGGATCCACGCCAAGCCCTAAGAGAGCGCCCGTAATTGCCTCCAGATAGACATTATTAAAGACACACTCGACATCCAGGAAAGTGTACTCCTTGAAAAGCAAGGATTTTTCAATGTGTCCAATGAGAAAGTGCAATGCTGTATCCACAGATTTACCCTTACAATAGGCATGCTGTGATGCCGAGAGTGATTATGTTGGAATAGAGCTACGTAAGTGAAGGTCATTCGAGGAGTTGTTCATCTACTGCTCAGCGCCATGTGATAGTATAGGTACATCTATCTTTTCTCAAGAGAAGATTAAGTGGGCGAGTTGCCTCGAGTTCGTCTATGTCCCTCGAATCTGGATGGAAGTTCCGGTTGTTTTTATCCCGAAAGCGGGTAGAAGTTCGCATGCGCGCCCGAATGATCTCTGGCCCATTAGTCTTTCTTCGACACGACTGAAACTCCTGGAAAGACTAATTGATGTCTATCTACGGAGCACCATTCCGTTACGCTCTTTATCTGCGTCACAGCATGCGTATTGGAAGGGTAGATCATTGGAAGGGTAGATCGGTAGATACGGCTCTGCACAGTCTGGTTGGTTTTATTGTGAAATCCCTAGACCAAAATGATTACGCCATGGTTGTTTTCCTGGATATCGAGGGCGCTTTCAATAACTTAAACCTAGCGACGCCTTTGGAGCACTTCTGCAGGTGAACCTTAAAAGGTGGCGTATTGTCCCCCCCTTCTCTGGAATCTAGCAGCCAATGGACTGCTGTTGGATCTGGAGAAAAGTTGGTGTAAAGTCATTGAGTATGCAGACGATATCGCGATTTGAGTCACGGGTAAGTTTCCTGATACCCTCAGCGGTGTTTTGCAGAATGACATATCCATTCTAACGGAGTGGGCTAATCGATGCGGTGTTACAGCTAACCCGGACCAAACGGAGCTTGTGTTCTTCACTAAAAGGCACACGATCCCTAAAATCGAACTCCCTACTCAGGAGGGCACAAGACTGGCTTTCACTGATAAAGCAAAATTTCTGGGTCTCATCTTTGATAGGAAATTAAGGTGGAAGCTTAATGTTGAAGAACGGGTGAAAAAGGCTACTACTGCACTCTACTTGTGCAGAAAAGCCATAGGCAAGAACTGAGGCCTGCAGCCGAAAGCGGTATATTGGTTATATACAGCTGTGGTACGCTCTAAATTATTTTATGGTATTAGTGTGTGCTTCACTGCACTCAGAGTAGCGGCCTACTGTAATACGCTAGGAAAGAAAGGCTGGCTGCGCTGGCCACGACGGGAGCTTTTAGAACCACTCCATAAGCCGGATTAGATATGATACTCGGCTTACTTCCGTTGGATATCTTTGGCGAACAACTGGCAGCAATCACGGCTCTACGCCTTCGTGAGGCAGGCTAGTGGCGCGCGCTGACTGTGGGACAATCAACTGTACTGGACAGTCTGAATCTCCCAAGGGAGACGGACTGCATTTCTCCAATATACCAATTTGGGAAAGACTACACTAGTCTCCTTTCGTCAAGGAGTCTATGAATGGGAGGCACGGCCTCGGCCACCGAACCCACGGCCATCTATACAGATGGCTCTAAGAGCGACGACGGGGTCGGGAAAGGCATATACTCGGAGGGATTGGGGAGCAACATATCACTCCGTCTCCCGGACTTTTGCAGTATCCTACAGGTGGAGGTTTCGGCTATCTCGGAAGCTTTATCCTGGCTAGGCAGTCACGTCATTACTGTGAGGGACATTACTATTTATACGGACAGTCAGGCGGCGATTCGCTCACTCGAATCTGTCTTAACGACATCTAAAGCTATCGAGAAATGTCTTCAATATTACCCTCTGTTGGATTCCGAGCCACAGAGGCTTTGCGGGTAACTGGAAGGCAGATGTGTTGGCCCAAGAGGGGACAACTGGTGCGGTTGATGAAAGCCGCAAAGACATAAGGATGCCATTTGCCCTGTGCAAATTGCCGACTACTTGAGCTTGGATCCAGGAAGGCAAAGCGGAATTTATGTTTCGGGGCAGGCAGTCGAGAAAGTTGACAATTTTTGGTACCTCGGAAGCAGATGGTGGAGCGGATGCTAATGTACAGTCTCGCATCAACAAGGCTCGAGCAGTTCTTTTCAGTTTGACTCCTTTCTGGCAAAACAACAACATTTCCAGACGCAGCAAACTCCGGATCTTCGAAACCAACTTGTTCAAATTGGAAGGTGACCAATGAGATAACGACTAGATTACAAACCTTTGTGAACCAGTGTCTACGGCGCATCCTACACATTCGGTGGCCGGAGGTCATTTCTAACAACGACCTCCTTACGATTACTGGTTAGGACGGGATAGACATAAAACAGCGAAAATGGCAATGGATAGGTTACACTCTCCGAAAAGGGCTGAACAACATTGCTCAACAGGCCTTCGATTGGAACCCGCAGGGAATCAACGCAAGTCGCCGTGTTGGTCGACCAAGTAATACCTGGAGACATTCTGTTAAGAGAGAGGGTGCCTCAATAGGCAAGTCGTGGAGTGAGCTGAAAGTTATGGCGATGAACTGAACTAGGTGGAAAGTAGGCGTGGTTAACGCCCTATACCCCACAAGGGATTAACAGGAACCAGAGAGAGAAATTGGTGAGTAAGACCGCGGCCGTTGATAGGGCTAACGTTAGATGACTCTATGGCAATACATGCCAAACATCAAGGATAATTTGGCCGAAAATAGATCCCCGCCGTTCTATCATATTGCTGTGGCTGGCTGGTTTGATACGTAAGTTCAAGTGAAGGTGATATCGGTGGTACCGCAATGGACCCAATGTTGGTCTAAGTGTGCTTGAATATCGCCACTTATCGTCTACATTCGGTGCCTTAAGGACTACCTAGCACGGGACCTTAACCTCCCCCCTTGCGGGATGGCTTTCTCTGACCGAAGTCAGAAGAATGACTACTTTGGAACATTCACTTTCCTCAGAACCTTACCATTATAGGCTGCGACCTAGCTTAGACTCTAAGTGTACTGTGATACATTACGGCAGCCCCAGTACCTAATCTAACCTAACCTAAGTGAAGGTAAATATGTCTCTCTAGCATCTTTAAAAGTACCGCCGATAGGCTAGTGAATCTAAAGTCTTTGGACGAACGTGGGAGCTCTTCCTTGTCATGGGAATAAAGACCAAAGTCACCTCTGTCCATATTTGGGGAATATCGATTAGGTCCTGACATGCTTTGAAAATAGCTTCGACTCATGGAACAACAAGGTCCGAAACATGTTGTATATCTGCCGGAATGATACCATCAGTCTCTGCGGACTTAAAGTGCTCGAAGCTGGAAATGGCCCAAAGAACTTTTTCCTTCGAAACGATGGAATCGGAGATGCAGGAAGCTATTCCATTTTATGTGCGTGAGTGTAGTAAGTGATAACCGATGAACTACTGGAAAGTGCGTGTCTAGTAAGATTCCCAGAGTCTCTTCACTAGACGCTGTCCAGGACGCTTTCGGTTTGAGTATATAGCTGGGCATAGGTGGACTTGTCGATAGGTCTCGCTCGATCCGTCAATGCGTTCGCATAAGATCCTCTATGAGCTACGTAACGTTAAGGCGAGATGAAATTTAGTCGATACTGATCTGGTCTCTTCTCTCTCATGGTGCAGGCCACGAGATGTGGAGGCGCCTGATGAGTTTGCGCCTTGCACTATGAACGAAAGCAAACTCATGCTGGTTCTTAGGGCCTTTATTCTACTTTGATTCGTTAGCACCTAATAACCAAAGATTCGAATATGTTTCCTTGAGCCGAACATTGGACACAGTCCCGTAGCTACTTGGAAATGATCAAAAAACTAGTTGATTGGCATTATTTAGCTCAAAAACTAGTTACCCTACGACTTATTCGAGAAATTTGAGTTTTTATGAAAAAAAAGCCACAATTTTTTTTTGGCATTTTTTTTAACAAGGCTCATTCTCATTACAGTCATTTGCTCTGCGACGAAAAGTGTTACGATAAGGATTTTCAAAGAGTTGCGTCCGTATCTAAAAAGTCTCTTTCAAACAAATCATCCGTCTGTATGTCCCATAAGATTTTTCATTGCATTCAACCGTTTTTATTTAATTTCCACCCATCACATTAGAGATTAGTCTGTCGGCATTCATCGCCACCCTATAGTAAAACTTTATAAGTAGCGCAGTTTGCTTATGTCGTATAATACGACTGCATCGTACTCAGGTGCAATAAAGTTTAATGAAACTTCCAATTTCCACCTTGCTCAGCATTTTATAAGTACGTATGCGATACTTAACCACGTAAGTCAATGAAAGAGATATTGTTACTGCCTTCATAATGATCGTCATCGCAACTACCATTTTGTCGAATAGCCACTAAAATTTTGAAGAACTCGTTGCCACTTTTAATCAGGAAGTACTCAGCTCAATGACACTAAATTCCATTTGTACTGACTATTATGTAATACACGATACGTACGTAAGACATTGTAATTGCATGGCGTGGTATTTTGATACACCTATAAAATGTCGACAGAACGGATGCTACGACGAAATCAAAGAAGCTGCTATTCGGAAGACTGAGACAGAGAGTGGTAATTTTCAGGAACATTAATTTTGCTCTTGATTTCTAAGAATTGTCTCTTTAGTACTATTAACTGAATACGATCCATTACTTATATCTTTTTTTAATGGAATTTCGAATTTTTTATTTAACGCGATTCATCAAAAGCGAAGTGATTTAAAAATCATTGGGATGCCTGCTATGCCTGACGAGAAGGTGGGGGAGGGGGGAACGAGGTTCGGGATAGTTCCTTCAGGCCCGGTTTTTCAGATGGGGCCCAAATTTTTAAGAAGACGAAAGGTTTTTATATGCCCTTTGCACAATATGATAATTTAGGCCTCCCTCTCTCTTTGCATGGAAGCCGCTGCGCTCCTGGTGTCACGAACCCTAAGATGCAACACAATATAGGTTATGTACTTGACTTTTACATTTGGGGTCCCTAACCTTCATTACAATATAGTCATTTATGCGCCTGTGGAATTTTCTACAAACGGAAGGGATTGGCCAACCAGAGTAGGTTGGCCAATCCCTTCCGCAGTTTATTGCATTTAAGTATTATGGAGCCCTCAGCTACGACACTTTACATGTCTGTAGCTGGAGATCGAGAAACCAGAGCATCGGGTTAGTTTTTGTAGTGGGTTTATTGCCGGAACCAGAATGAACGCAGAGTGCAGCAGCAGCGGCAGCGAGAGCGAAATGTCAAATCAGAAGGCACGCATTTCCCATACGCGATCTAGACTGAACGCAGCGGCAGAAACAGCGGCGAAAATAGATCTGCATATTGTTGTAGTTGCTGCTGTCGCTACTGCTGCTTTCTGCGTTCATTCTGGTTCCGGCATAATGCTAAACGCAGAAGTCGTTGGTGCGTGGTTTTATAGATAAGCCAATCGGCTTTAACTGGTCAAACTTTGGAAGAATATTATTGTACATCTCTTCAATGAAATACCGTGGCCAGGTTAACGACAATGAAAGTAATATGAGTGGAAAATACTTTGGGGGACAAAGTTGTATTATTCGAAATAATCCACATAATATTTGTCCGAATTGTGCAGCACAAATTTGAATTTAATTGGACTGGACTCTGCAGAAAATTTCCTTCGAGCGATTACTTTAAATGGGTGCTGGTAACGTTTTCAGCAGTAGTCCCATATTCCTGATTCATTTCACAGTTTGTCGGAGACCATAGCCTTCTGGAATAGACGCTATAAAATCATTTGCAAAAAAATTTGCTAAAAATGCTTTGGAAGAAGAAGCCACCATAAATTGGACGGCAGAAACCCGTAGCGGTGTCGGGGGAATAGCTAAATATCTTGGCAAATTCGAGTGCATTAATGTTTAAAATTCTCAAAGTTATCAATAACAAATATTTTTTCTAGATCAGACATTCAACAAAAGATATTGGAGTGGAAACTCTTGGTAGTCTTCTTGATAACCTGCAGCATTTTCGGAACGAATGAACCTTACTTTTGATGGAGATGGAGAGTCATACTGTGGTGGGCGGATTCAAAGACATCGACTCGCCATTGCAAGTCAAGCGGATATGGTCAACTGCCCCGACTTAAAAGGAAACAGTTGCTGCAATTATTGCACTGAAACGAGGTAAGGCCGCCGGACTCGACGGTATTTCTGCCGAATTTTATGAAGCAGCGCAGCAGATTGGAGGTGATTGATAGGTCAGTACGTAAAGGCACCAGTCTCATGTCCGATAGTCGGACACGTTTCGGGTTCGAGTCCCGTCCACGACGACGTTTGTGCTACATCATCTCCTGACTTGTCGCAGGTACACCGAACGAAAAAAAGTACGTAAACAATGCAAAAGTTCATCTGTCCAATTCACAAAAAGGGAATTAAACTGCGGTGTGAGAATTACTGGGGCATATCACTAGTTTGTACGTCGTATACAATTTTGACGAAAATTCTGGAAAATAGAATAAAACCGTACGCGAAACGAATCATTGGCGAATACAACGTAAACGTACCTATATCAAATATCTGTCGACTTCAAACAGGCATACGACAGTATCGATCGTGGAGCACTGTACAACATCATGCTGCAATTTGGTATACCGGCCAAATTAGTTCAACTGGCAAAGATGATAATAGACTTACTGATCTCGAAACACGCACTTGTCTGAAACAGGGCGATGGACTGGCACCGACACTCTTCATCCTAGCACTGGAATACGCTATTCGGGCGATGAATATGAACAACAAGCAAGACGCTACTCATCAAGTCGACACAATTAGCAGCGTGCGCCGACGACGACAACATCATGTCCCGAAGATTGGCCGACGCAGAAGAACTTTTGCATACGCTCGATAACGCTGCAAAAGAAGTTGGACTACGTATCAACGAGGGTAAAACTAAAATAATGATGCAATCGACGACAAGGAAACCTGCACAACCGAGCATCAATGTGGGCGACCTCAACATCGAGTTCGTGAACAACTTCATTTACCTGGGTTGCAGCTTGTCAAGGGACGCCAACGAAACTGACAAAATCAAGCGACGAATAAAATTAGCCAATAAGACTTTTTTCTCAGTTCTCCCCATAATGAAATGGAAACATGTGCACCGAAACACGAAGCTCCCCGTGAACAAAACTATTATACGACCAGTGCTATGTTATGGCTGAGAAGCATGGACCCTACCTTAAGCCTCCGAAAACATGCTAAAATAGATACATTTGAACGTAAGGCCCAAACCAGATTGAACGCAGCATGCAGCAGCAGCAACAACAACAAAAAGATCTGCTTTCGCCGCTGTCGCTGCCGATGCCGCTGCGTCTAATCTAGGTGGCTTAAGGGAAACGCATGCTTTTAAACTTGACATTTGGTCGTCGCTGCTGCTGGTTTTCTGCGATCAATCTGGTTAGGGCCTAAGGTTCTACGGCGAATTTTCGGGGCTGTTTGCCATCGAGATGGATGGCGCATCCGGTACAACCATGAGTTGAATGAACTGTACGATGAGCTGGAAGTTTCGAAAATCGTCAAACTACAACGACTTCAATGGGCAGGGCACGTACAACGAATGGACGATCATCGCATGCCAAAGAGAGTAATGAATGCAAAACGACTCGACGGAGCGAGACTGCCTGGATGACAGAAATCTCGTTGGGAGAGCTCAGTATATGTGGACGCCGAGCAGCAACTGGGCTTCCAAGATTGGAGGACGCGGCCACGTAACCGAGATAATTGGAGGACAACGATCCAGGCGGCCATCCGTGTTCGAGACATTTACGAAAAAGCAAGAAAAAAGACTTTTGGAGTCCTTTGCGCTCCCCTTTTGCCCACCCGAAGGTCAAGGATTTTTAATATGTTGTTGTACTAACCAGTCCAAACAAAATCCCGAAATCGGATTCGGGGCTCATTGACTTTCCGGCTAGACCCCTAAACATATAAAGAACTCATTGACTAGACCAACCAATTTGCCAAATATTGGTGTCACGCTTCAAATATACTGTACCTTACCTGTTTCGCTGGCAATTGCTTAGAGATCATTCAGTGGTCCCTCAAGACTTCGAGCGTTCCTGCCCAATGCAAATTAGAGTTTTCGGATTGACAACACTTTATCTCGAGTCACAATTTCATAGAGGCATGTGAACATGCAATCAGCATGTAATGAAAACTTAATTCTCTGAAGTAATTCTACTACATACAATCTGGTAAAAGTAAACACTCGGTGACCGTGGTCGCTCGGCCACCGCTCTACGATACTAATCTAGAGGTCGGAGTTTAAATAAATCTTGGTGCTATCAAAAACTGTCTGTGGGTACTAATAGAACTCGCACAGTGCTTCTAGCTTGTCAGTATAAAGACGGCGTAGATATGAGGTGCATGCTAGCAACTGCTCTTCCGAGAAAGTAGATATGCTATCGAAACGTCAACAAGGCATAGAAATGCTAGAGATATTGACGCGCCCATGCCCCTGGAGGGGTCAAGAAAATTAACAAACTAAAAGACACACGCTCTCTACTCCGGAACATCCGCCCGGTCCATATTGTCAATACTTTAGCTGTGAAACTCACACTCCCCTGTCCCCTCAGACTTGATACTTCTCCCTTGTGCAAAGTTTCTCTCGCCCAATTTCATTTCCTTTTTAGGGTTTTATAGTAAAACAAAACCCTTATGAAATCGGTCAAATGTCAGTCTGTCCGTCTTTCCATAGAATATCTCACAAACGGCTGGAGCAATATAAAATATATGAAATTTTGTGGGAGTATGTACAATAGAATTATTATAATTTGTCGGCGAAATCGATGCGTCGTAATAGGCTGACTTTAAGGAGAGGTCCCCATAGAGGGAAAATGAAGGTCGAACGAAATTTTTCATCTGGTATAGGCAAGTGGGGTATCATGAGAAAATTAACACCGAGTACTTTACATTTTTGTCATTTTCATCAAATTTGAAAAAGGGGGAAAGAAGCAGAGAAGAAAATATGAGATGATAACTTGTCGCACCCCTATTGCATTTCGAGACTGTTACACTTAGAAATATGTATGGTTTGGGGAGGTAGGCTGGTTGCTGCCTCTAATTTCTATAATAATTCAAACAAATTACTCTTAATACTTTTTTTAAGTAAGATTGCAATTTGCTGTATCGTCTTAACATGAAAGGTTAAGCATCCCCAGTAGTAGAACAGATCATCTCCTATTGGTATGCGACACCACAAAACCTTCGGATAGCAGGGAAGCCCTTTATTTTCCGGTTTCATTATCCCTTTCTTCTAAATAAAATTGCAAAACGGGTGGACTCAAAACTGATTATTGACGCAAGGAATCACTTTTAAAAACCCAAATACTAGTATATCGAATGATGAAAGTAATGCACTCCTTTGCTATTTGATTTTATTTTGTAATAATCGGACGAAATTTTCAAATGTTTCCAAGTTTTTAAAAAAATTAAAATTTGGAATTTAATCTTTCTGTTTCGAACTTTCCGAAATAACTTTTCTTTCGCTTGCACATCAAAGTCTGAACAGCCAGTACTATATATTTTTGTAGAATTTAAGACGTAAGGAACCGACGAGCACATCAACGGGTGAGGAAATTTGCATTTTTAAAACTTCCAATTTATCTCTAGTCGGGTAAAAATTTCAAATTAAATTTACTTGATTTCAGCGATTTGGAATTGGGACCCGGGAACGCTTTACCCTTGAGCCCGGATTTCCTCCCCACGTCCCTGCTGCTATATGGTGTTCCAGGATATGGCGAGTGAATAAGATAGTCACCTTACCATGGTTAATACGACAGCTACTACGATAGGGACAAAGACGTGGAAAAGATTTTTGGCAAGGTTATGTTAATTATCTGAATTATGTTTGCGGTTAAGTTTAACTAAGCTTTGGCTTCTTCTAGTATTCCTTCAACACTTGTTTAGTACTCCCCAGCCCTAGCGCAGAACTTGCCTAGCACTTACCTAGCTACTTACTTCCGTTCAAATTAATTAAATCTTCCATTCCCTTATTAGGCCAGTCAAATTAAATATTATTAATAATAATTAGGGAAAAATCTGGACATAATTTTAATCCCTTCTATAGATACTGAGTACATAAAAACTGAGTTTGCACGGTCGTAGAAGGTGAGCTTAACTTTTGGAGGGCGAAAATCCAAGAAAATTCGATAAAAGGCACCGTTTAGGATTTATAACGATAATATTAAAAAAAGGGCTCAAATTTCTCGGATTTTCGTCCTCCAAAAGTTAAGCTCACCTTCTACGACCGTGCAAACTCAGTTTCCATGTATTCAGTATCTATAGAAGGGATTAAAATTATTTCCAGATATTTCCCTCATTATTATTAAAAAGCCCCAAAATTGGCTTAATTTGACTGGCCTATATATTCGATGATACAGAATAGGTGAGTACTAAAGGGTAAAGAGGCGTTAAAGCAAACATTTTGCTTGGGAATTTTTTGTTTTGTGTTGGGCATAAATGCCTTATAACCATTCAATTGACTTTAGTTATTATCCTTCAGATAATACAAACGTCTGATTTCGAAAGAAAAATGAATTGAAAACGGAAATTATTGATATTCAAAATTTTGCAAATTTCTACCACGTTTTTCATTATTACTTATCACGCTATTACTTATAACCTACCTGTTAGTAATTACCGCAGCGATATGAAACTTTCGGTATGAATGCCTTTGATATACAGCTTAACATGGGGTGTAGTAAAAAAATTTATAAAATAAAATCTAAAATGGAATTATAATCGCTTTTTTACTATTTCGTCACAACTGTGCGCCGATGAAAACCTTTAGGTAAAAATTAAGAAACTCGCCAGCATTTCAGATTATCGTCAGTGGTTTCTGCAAATTCTTGTCAGCGCTTCAAATTAGCGCTCGTGCCCACGGCAAACTTTTCAGTTCGCAGAAAAACTAAATAGTTTAGTCAGAAAAATAGAACACACTGTGTTTTATGAGACGCGCACACAGCGATTACTAAATAGTTTAGTTTGCTGTGGGCGCGGTCTCATAAACCGCCGTGTGTTTTATTTTTTTGACTAAACTATTGTATTTAGTTTTTCTGCGAACTAAAAAGTTTACTGTGGGCGCGAGCTCTTATAGTCAGTTATTTCTTCAGTTTCTCGACTGCGCTTAAAATTATGGTTAGTTATTCCTACGTCCTCCTCCATGGTGCTCACATTGCTATCTACTCGGATAGCCAGGCGGCTATAATGGCTCTCTCTTCGCATAGGTTCCCTTCGAAGATGGTGAAGGAGTGTCAAGAGCTTCTGCAGACTCTGGCTTCAAAAAACCGAGTCTCCTTGTGTTGGGTGCCAGGCCACCATGGCATCGAGGGAAATGAGATCGCGGATGAACTTGCAAGGCAAGGTTCTTCCGACCTTCTTCTTGGGCCAGAGCCCTACTGTGGTCTAAGTCTTGCTTCGGCCAAAATGATAATTAGACAAGCTAGCCTTCGGCTAGCTTGCCGAAAGTATGATACCCTTCGCGCGAAGCGTCTTTTGTAGTACATTTGCCATTTTGAAATTAGTAGTAAAACCTGTTCCGATTTCACTGTTCCTATAAGAGGTATATGACGTAGTGGTCCAATTTCAACCAAATTCAGAAATGTGATTTGATTAATAGATACTACTGATGAGGGTGAAATTTGAAGATGATATCTTTCGAAATAAAAAAGTTTTTCTCACAAAGACGAATTTTTGGACCGGTCGTTCCTATGACAGCTATATGACGTAGTGGTCCGATTTCAACTAAATTTGGGTATGTAATTAATCTAAAAATATTATTGATTAGTGTGAAATTTGAGAGCGATATCTTTTGAAATAAAAAAGTTATTCTCACAAAGACGAATTTTTGGACCGGTCGTTCCTATGGCAGCTATATGATGTAGTGGTCCGATTCCATTGGTTTCGACATATATACAGCGTGCAATAGAAAGAAGGCTTTGTACAAAATTTCAGCTCGATAGCGTTAAAACTGAGGGACTAGATTGCATAGAAACAGACAGACAGACGGACAAAGCTTAATCGACTCGTCTCATCAAACCGACCAAGAATATATATGATTTATATGGTCGGAGATGCTTCCTTCTGTGCGTTGCAAACTTCATGACGAAGTTAATATACCCTATCACATCCGTGAAGGGTATAAAAATAGTCTGAGGGGATACGGCAGCAATACTGGGATTACTTGCCAGGGCTGCGTCAATCCAAGTAGCTAATAAGGCCCTTGAAATACAAAAGCATTACTTGGCTGAGTAGAGCCAACCTTAGGTTTCTTTTAGGCTACTTATCGGGTCATCACTGGGTGAGATATCACCTAAATAAAATGGGCCCATCTATCGAGACTGAATGTCGTCTCTGCATGGAAGACGATGAAACCACTAAGCATATCTTGTGTGAATGCCCGGCAATAGCGCGGGCCAGGATCAAGTTTTTGGGACAGGTCACAGTGAGCCCTGCAATTATCAGGAAAGCACCAGCAAAAGACATAATCCACTTCCTAAAGATGGTGGAGGGTCTTTTGCAATAATGTGGGCCATGGCACAATATACCCCTCTATGGTCGCAGTACTCACCGGATGGGTAAAGAGGCCCCAACTCATAAACATAACATAACATACGTTCTTACAAGATTTTCGTCTGTGTATCCTTCAAAATCCTTGCCCGTAGGAAACTGATAGCGGATGAGCTTATCATCGTCAGTTAGATTGGTTGTGAATAAGTGAAACTAGGTGCGTTCTTGTGTACTCCAGGGAGTTCAATTTGGGTTAAGGGTAATCGCCGTTCAAAAGAACGTTCCTGGACCCCTGGTGTCAATTTAGTTTTTCATCATTTCTGATTGTGTTCGCGATATTTATAATATGGAACATATCCGGGAAAAATCTACGACATGTTTACTATTGTAATAAACTTGATATCAAAATCAATTTAAAATGCGAAAATTTTTAATTTTCCATAATGGAAACGCTTTTTAGCGATGCGAGTGACTTCTGTCCTTCATATCTGACATGTATATGCTGTCTAGTGTATTAACCCGAATTCAGGTTAACGCATTGTGATTGCGCTTTGTTAAGCCGAATCAAACTGCACCGCAATACAAAAGAACGCCCCAATTTTAGAGGACTACAAACCTGACAATTTAAAACCAAGAAGAGTAGTCTACGATGTGGGGTTGTAGAGTTGCGATTTACTTTTGGAACATGTATCCCCTCCTATAGAACCCCGACGACTTTTTGGGTCGGCATCCTGTCAGTAAATAATTATTTTTTGTGCTGTGCGGCCCGCCTAAACATATTTCTTTTGAAATTGGCTCACTGTAATAAAAAGGTTGCCGACCCCTACTTTAAATAATGACTGGGGCATCTCTGAATTGATTTTGCCATACCTGCCTATCCGTTCGTATGATAACTTTCTATAGAAAGAAACAAGCTGCAAAAAATGTTGATCAAATGTTTCTAGTAGGGTTTTGTTGGGTTGCCATACCCCGACCAAAAGAACGCTCTGCCGCCCCTATTAATGTGAAAAAATTGATGTCGGAAATATTTTTCGTATTGATTTTCACTTTTGGACATAGGCATACGTAGTATAAACACCCACTTTTTATACCCTAGACTTTTAGTATAGGGTACATTGTTTTTGTCACGACGGAAATATGTAACACCTTAAAGGAGGCTCCGGAGGTATAGCAATGTATATATATAAATGATCAGGGTCACCTCCTGATTCGATTAAGCCATGTCTGTCTGTCTGTCTGTCTGTCTGTCCGTCTGTCCATCTGTCCGTCTGTCCGTCTGTCTGTTTGTCTGTCCGTTCGCACGATAACTTTCGATAGAATGAAGCTAGAGCCTTGAAATTTGGACTAGATGTTGGAAGTATGATCTAGTTGGTTGGTATTGAAAATGGGCATGATCAGGCCAAGAGAACGCCTACCTCCCCTACATATGTAAAATAATTCAATGAATTTATAACTCCCGATTAAATAAACATGAAAAGCTCTAGCTTTGGTAGATTGCTCGTGATGGTAATTTTATACTCCTCTGGAAAATAAAATCGATCAGTTGAAAACTAACGGTAATTTTCTTACAAACAGCCCAGTACTACCCTACTTTTCAGGTTTTTTGTCTATAACTTTTGAACCAATTGACGTAGACATCTGATTTTTGGCATGTAACCCTGGGGTGAGAAGCTGCTTACGTTTCGGTAAGTTGGGCATAATCAGATCGAAGGAACGCCTACCTCCCCTACAAAATTCAAAAAATTAAATATTATTTTAATTACGATAACTTTCAATAGAATGACACTAGCAAGTTGAAAATTTGGTAGAATGTTGGTAGTAAGGTCTTATTAGTTAGTACTGAAAATGGGCAAGATACGACCCAAGGAACCCCTACCTCCCCTACAAATGAAACTTCAAGTAAGCGATTACTTTTGATAGAATGAAGCCAGCAGCTTGAAATTTTTGTCAAATGTTTGAGGTGAGATTGAGTTAGTTGGCATTAAAGATGGGTTAGATCCGACAGAGATGACACTTAAAAAAAGTGATAACTTACGTCGAAATAAAGCTAGCGACTTGAAATTTTGGCCAAATGTATGTAGTAGGATCCAGTCAGCTAATATTGAAAATACGTAAAATCCGACCAACGAAACCCCTACTTCCCCTACAAATGAAACTTCAAATAAGCGATATCTTTCGATAGAGTGAAGCTAGAGACTTAAAAATTTGTTTGTATGTTTGTAGGGTGATCTAATTGGTTGGTGGCAATGATGGGCAAGATCCGACCCAAGGAACCCTTACCTCCCCTACAAGTGAGACTTGAAATAAGTAATAACTTTCGATGGAATGAAGCTAGCGACTTGAAAAATTCAACAAATGTTTGTAGAATGGGTCAGTTAATTGATTTTGAGAATGGTCAAGATCTCCTTGAATGAGTGCCAACCTCCCCTATAAACTGGCTATATAGGAAACTCACTTTTAATGCATGGTCGTTGCCAATTATTACTTTTGGTCTCACCACTAGGTCTGTACAAGTCTAGGTTATATACGCTTCGGACTGGTTTCATGCTATTTTTTCTACTTCCCCTCCACTTTCTTCATCACCACCACCAGCGTCACATCTTGGTACATTCATCGGCACCAAGTCTTGGATTTGCCAGAATATCGTATAGTATTATTTTTCCTTCGAAGAAAATTGAAGCAGGAGAATTGAAGAAAAGAAAAACACCGAGATTCCTTGAAGTTCCATACCATACCTTGGTTTCTTATTTATTTATGTATGCTCTCTGCATTGTACCATCGTCCTCTTGCCATTAGTCCTGAGTACCTCCCAGGTAACTATTCGTTAGTATAAGGGATGGTATTATCTTTGTCCCTTTCACAAGATTGTCGAGAGTATTAAAATATATATAAACACATTTTTCCTGATTCATTTCATTGAATTGAAATTTCATACCTACTCCCCCAATAAAATGGCATTACTTGCCTGCGTCAAGCGTCTTTGCAGACTGTATAGATACAACCGAAGATGGGAATGTCAGTATTCTATTCTTACTTCCTCCATGACGTTACATCTCAGATTAAATGGTCTTCAAGATAAATAGGATTATCTTAGAGCTAAATAATACCCATACACAAACAGATTGAGCTTATATTTAATCCATGCCGGCATGATGTGCTTAGGTAATCGGACGGAAGCTTGACATTGGACTTTTGATTCACCTTTAGAATAATGGAGAAAAAGAAAAGTCGGACAACTACAAACAGACCGACATATTGGCCGTAATTTCAATTATTAATTGTTCTAATCGACAAATATCACCGAATTAAGTCGTTTTTTTTTTTAGATAAATTCTCGAATACTAAATTTATTATACACACACACTCACCTACACTTTCTTGCGGTTAAGGTGGACTGGCTTTAATACGATTGGTATCATTAATCACGACTACTATTTATTATGGCGGCATCGTTTGATGCCGTTTTATCTATTTTAATTTTCTTCTTAAACAGCATAAGACGGCAATAAGGATCATTTGTGAACGAGTAATTGTGATGAGTAGCTAATAAAGCAATTTGCATTTCTCGAGCAGACAAATATGGGACATGTCCATAAATACTCTAATGGATCTGAGAAGGTAATTTTTAGATCAACGTTAGAGTATGAGGCCGTAATTTAATGGAAAACAGCCGACGACGAGGGTAAAGCCAGATTGTCATTAAGTAAGCTTCAATTTTCGAATCACAAGGATCACTACTGAATCAACGAAAATCCTAATAAATGTATTAATCAAGAGTACCGAGAAATATAATTAATTTCCTTGCAACAAACCACTCTATGCAATGAATTTACTTGGATTTAACTATTCCATCGTGACGCACCCCGAAAAGGTTTTTGACTTGGGCGCCCAACTTCCAAGACAATGTTCTTTTCTGATGGTTGAAGCTGGCTCAGTTGAAACATGTTTTGAAAACTTACTTATGAAAAGTTAAATTGTTTTTGATGCTTCCAGCTATAATCAAAATGCCATGAAAGAAGAGGAAATTATTAAGAACAAAGGACAATGCTTGATACACATGATTTTGCTTTCGGGCAAATTGAATTGGCCTTACATCCGAAAGGGATCAAAGGATGTTTTTCGGTGTTCTTTGATTTCAAAAAATTTTATTAAATTTATTAGAAAATTATGGGCTTTTGATGTATGAAAGAAATCTAAGCATTCAGTTGTGTTGAAATTGTATTATCTTTCCAGAACCGTAGCTTTTGTTACACATCGAATGAATGGCAGTGAGAAAACGTGCCGATTTGTGAAGTATGAACACAGGTTAGGTTTAAATGGGCTACTCTGTCACAAAAAGCACACTTAGACCATCATAGGGTCCGTTGTGATACCAACAAGGAATAATCCACCAACCAAAAATCAACTCATCAAACCTGCCGGAGGTGATAATGAAACGATGTAACTGACCCACACTCACCTCCTCCAGGTCTTCCAAATCAGTGAAGTAGTAGGACCCATGGATTGTCTTCCTATTTCGAGCCAAGACGGGACAGTCACAGAGCAGATGAAAGGAGCTCTCCTCGTCATCCTCATTACAGCTTCTGCAATAGTCATTTTGCGGGACTCAAAGCCTTCGAGCATGTTCTCTAATAAGGCCATGACCAGTGATAGCCCCCACAGCAATCCTAATATGCCTCCTCTCAAAGAGCAGAAAACCAAAAGAGCGGTAAGGGTTTAGCGTAGGCCTTATTTTCCGGGTTACAAAGCATATACAACACCTAGTGTTTGCTCTGTCAGTCGTAGCAGACCTTAAGATCAGTTTACTAGAGGCATTGCTAGACTACAGAATCTATCGCTTACCATTGATTGTGCATTCACGAGCCAGCTCATCTGCCCTGAATCCACTATGGCCAGGAATCCAACACAGGGTATTATTGAAAAAAAATTTCATCTTCAAGATTGAATTGTGACAGTTTAATACGGTCCTCGAGCTGGCCACTGTAGCATCAAGTGATTTAATAACCGATTAACTATCAGTATAGATTGCAACATCCCTGGCAGTCAAAACATTGCGCCCCAACAACAACAGTGCTTCTTAAGTCGCCGTAATCTCCACCTGGAAAACACTGCAGTACTCTGGGAGACGGAAAGACGGACGAATATCCACCATCTCCGAGTAAACACTAGCCCCAACCCCTCGATCCATCTTAGAGCCGTCAGTAAGGATGTTTACGGTACTCGTCTCCACAATCGCATTATTTGTTCACTTCTCTCGCGTTGGAATCAAGGTTATGAAGTTCTTTCCAAACAGGTATTTAAGAGAGGTGTAATTCGTGACTTCAGGAACATCAAATCTGTTCAGTAAAGCTGAATGTCCCGTGGTGGTAGTAGGCCAGTGACCCGTTTCACGAAGGCGGATAGCCACACCCGCTCGGCATAAATGTCCAAGGGAATCAAATTTAGTTTCAATGGTGGCAGTAGGAGTGGTTTTAAGAGCTCCCATGATGGAAACACATGCTAGTCTTTGAACCTTTTCCAAAATGATTCTATAAAATGCAATGTTTAGTGTTGCCCACCAGACGACGACCCCATACATGAGTATCGGACGCAAGACCGATGTATAAAACCAAAAAACAACCTTCGGCCATAAGCCTCATCTCTTACCTATAGCTTTTTGCACGAGTTCAGAGCGATTGTTGCCTTTGTCACACGTTTCATAATGTTAGGTTTTCGGTATAACTTCTTATTCAGAATAAGCCCCAGAAATTTCGCTTTGTCAGTCAGCACAAGCCGTGTCCCTTCCACCAATGGTGGCTCAAACGAAGATACCTTATATCTTCTAGTAAAAAGAACAAGTTCTATTTTCGTCGGTTTCACATTTAGTGGATGTTCACACTGCGTGCGATGCCGAGCCGAGCCGGGTCGAGCGATGCAATGCGATTACAAGCTTTTAAAGCAAGAAAATGGAAAGTCTTCAATTTTAAATGGAATCACGCTTTGAGTGTACACACTGCGCGCGATGCAATGATGAGCCGAGCGATGGCCCGATGTTTTCACAAACTTCTTTGCTTTTTCGTGCGAGTACCGGCTGCTGATTTTTTGCGATTGAATTTAATGGGCTTTGCGATGGAGTTTATGGGCTTTGCGATGTGAAGCTTTTTGGAGCCAGTATGGTGCAAGTACGAGCTGTAAAGTAATATTTGATGTAAGATCACACTGAAAAAAATGCATGTATGTCTGCTTTTATACCCTAGACTTTTAGGCGCGGCGGTGTGGCAGTGTATACATGGAAATTATGAGGGTCATCTCCTGATTCGATTTAGCCATATCTGTCTGTTCGTTTGCACGATAACTTTCGATAGAATGAAGTTAAAACCTTGAAATTTTGGTCAAATGTTTGTAGCATGATCTAGTTGGTTGGTATTGAAAATGGGCAAGATCCGACCGAAGGAAATCCTACAGATGAAATTTCAAATGAGCGATAACTTTCGATAGAATGAAGCTAGCGACTTGAAATTTGGTTCAAATATTTGGATTTAGATTTAGTTGGTTGGTATTGGAAATGGCCAAGCTCCGTCCCAAGCAACCTCTACGTCCCCTACAAACGAAAATTCAAATGAGCGATAACTTTCGATACAATGATGCTAGCGACTTGCAAAATGCGACAAATATTTATAGTGTAGGTTGTTAGTTGATTTTGAGAATGGGCAAGATCCTATTGAATGAACGGCAACCTTCCCTATAAACGTTAGTTCAAATGTAAATATCCAAAATTCGAATGGATGAACGATGAAACTTTTCATTGGATCCACGCCCACAGCTCAAACTGACCATATGAGAAATTCACTATTAATGCAATGGCCGTTGTCAGTTGGAAGTTTTGGTATCACAACTAGGTCTGTACAAGTCTAGGGTATATACGCTTTGGACTCCGGTTTTGATTCAGTATGGCTCAAATGAAAGGTTATTACCACCGTAATAAGGTCGCGTGGTTTCACAAGCGGTTTGAGCAGCGGACACCGCTGCGTATAAAGGCATAGAGCAGAAGCGGCGGTTTACGTATTTAGTGCCGGTGCACATGGACGTCGAAATGCCGTCTGACGCTGCGTCACTTTCAATCGGATAGGAAGAAATACATTACGGGCAATGAAGCGATGCACATGGCCGCAGATAGCAATCCGATAACTATCGGCGCATCGGCATCACTTTGCCGCCGCGATAGCTATCTGGGATGACACTGGTTTCTGTTCCTATCTGCGTCATTTCACGCGTCCGCATATCAATTTTTAATAAGCCGGCCCACATAAATTCGAACCCGGAACACGGACACGGTCACAATGTTTGATTTGTATGATGTTTCTTAGACCATTCGCTTGAGGATCACTTTTAAGTGCCAATTAATTAATTGTTAATCGTTGATCGTGACTACTACAATTGACAATTAATTTTGAGAAAGAAAAATGGTGGGGAGGGAGCTCTCAGCTCGGACGGGGGTTCGTAAGGGGGGTGAAAATGGTGTTAAAAATGCGATATTCCTTATATTTTAGAAGTTATGGCCAAAAAACAGTTTATTTAAAACTAAAAATATCATAAATTGTAAATTCAGGTTGCAGATAGGTATCAAAGAGGGAGGAGCTTAAGCGACGAGGCGTCCGGCGTCATTTGGACGTCCATGTGTACCGTTTCTTACACTGAATTCAAATGCAATCTCGCCGCTCCACAAACTGCGGCGGTGGCCTCAACGGCGAGTCGAGCGGTTTGTACATTCATCGTCCTAAAGCAAGCGCCGATTTTTGCGTTTATACACAGCGGTGCGCCGCTGCTCAATCCGCTTGTGAAACCTCTCGTTTGAGGTCGCGGAAGAGATGATGAAATTCAGCAACACTGGGCCTTTCTTCATTAATGGGATGCACCCAATGACGACGCCCTTCCATTTTTAGAGCACTGCTTTGAAACAGAAATAAATTTACTGGGTGAAGCACAAACGACATGATGTCGAACAGATTCTATTCCTTGAACTAAATTGGTCTCTACTCTCCATCATTGCGTGCAGTGAACATCCCGGATCATCTTTGCATCGCAAGCAAACGCTCGGATCATCTTTGCATCGAAAGCCATCGTTCGGCTCGGCATCGCACGGCGTGCAATGTGAACACCCACCACATCGCATCGCTCGACCCGGCTCGGCTCGGCTCGGCATCGCACGCAGTGTGAACATCCACTTACATTAAGAGCTTCCTGCATTAAATCACTAATGACACAGGGGAACCAACCCGAGATGGCAATAGCAATATCATCCGCGTATGCCGTGATTTTACATCCCAACTTTTCCAGGTCCAGAAGCAGTCTGTTGACCGCCACATTCCAAAGAAGAGGAGAGAGATCACCACCTTGAGGGGTTTCCCTCTTCACATGCCTACGTGCAGACGATGTGCCCAGATTTGTGAAGATAACGCATGATGTAAGAAGAATGCTAATAAGCTTGGAAAGTTAGTTGGGTACATTCAGACTTGAGAGTGCAACCGTGATAAATCCAGGTTTTATGTTGTTGAATGCACCTTCGATGTCCAGGAGAGCGACCAACGTGTACTCCTTGTATACCAGAGACTTTTCGATATGACCTACCAGAAAGTGTAGTACCGTATCAACTAATATTCCCTTCCAGTAGGCGTGCTGGGAAGTAGACAACAAAAAATTGGGAATAGTACTACGTAGGTAAGTATCAATCAATCTCTCCAGCACTTTCAGCAGAGAAGGTGATAGACTGATGGATCCGAGATCCTTCGGCCGTGCGTGTGAACTACTTCCCGTTTTCGGGATAAACACCACTCTTACATCCATCCATATTCGAGCTATATGCTAGTACAAGGCAGCCCCTGAAAATTGAGTCGACCCATTAATACACAACATTTATCATGAACTGCAATTCTGCACGAATGATCTCATCCGGACCCGCGAACTTGAAAGAGTCAAAACATTTAATAACCCATACAATCTTTTCTTCCGAAAGTATTGACTTGAAGTCGCATGAAGTAGCTTCAACTGAAGGAGAGTTACAAAGCGGAGTAAAGGAAGAGCTGTCAGGGAAATGTGTGTCGAGCAATATTATTCCACCAACTTGGTTTAGATTTACCTTTTTGATTTCTAGCTGGGCATGATTTAGCGACAGATTGGCTAAGAGCACACGTAAGGTTCTCCACCATAGCACCCAACTCGCGATTATTACGTTGTTGTCTCGGTAGAGGGGGTTGCTTTTTCAAAAGACACTTCCGGTAAATAATCCAATCTGTATTTTTTCGGTTTAAAATTTTTGATTTGGGTCCGAGGTGTGTATCCATGAGTGATCTGGTGAGACCCTTCATTTTTGTATCAGATGTCGTAGATGCTCTGACACCAGAGTGATATCCAAGATTTCCTTTCTGCTTTTGGTGACGAAGGTGGGTTCCGAATCAATGTTGCACAGAAGCAGATTTGTATCCATCGGATATTCGAACAACGCGCTGCCCCGTTCATTAGGTCTGTGAAGTTGGCACCTCAAGATATTTTTTTTTAATGCAAACTAGGTAAATCGTTTGCCCATCGGTAACCCACGTTTGCTCAGAAAAAATTTTCGTTTGCTCATCTTTAGAAAAAAAGTTATTAACAAATGTAAAATATTTTTCCAAACGTTGGGAGCCACTGAAAATTCAAATTTCGATTTTTTGGGATTTTATACGTTATTTTGTTTGCCCATCATTAGCCCAGGTTTGCCCAACCTTTACTTTCGTTTGCCCACCTCTAAATTTTTTTAGTCGCACATCAAAATGCTGGTAAAAAATAAAAAATGCAAATTTATAATTTTAATCGCGCAATTTGTGCAGTTCGTTTGCCAATCGTTAACACAGCATTGACCAATCTTTACTTTTGTTTGCCCACCTTTCTTATTTTTTTTGCACATCAAAATACTTGTTAAAAATAAAAAACCCAAACTTAAATTTTTTTCACGCAATTTGTGCAATCCGCTTGCCCTTCGGAGAAAAAGTTAGAAAAAAAAAGTTATTACCAAAACAATTTTTCTGGGGCTAGTCGCAAAGAAACAAATTTTAATATTTTCCATATTTATGCGCTATTTCACGTTGTCTCGTCTGTCCATCGTTAACACAGAAATGCTCAACCTTTACTTTCGTTTGCGCACCCCTAAATTTTTTTATTCGCTCATCAAATTGCTTGTAAAATATAAATGACGCAAATCTGAAATTTTATTCGCGGAATTTGTCCTATTCGATTGCCCATGTTTGCTCAAGAAAAAGTTTTGTTTGGCCATCCTTAGACAAATAGTTATTAACAAAACAATTCTTTCGGAGCCAGTTGCTAACAACAAATTTTCGATATTTATTCGCCATTTTACGCTGTTTCGTGTGTCCATCGTCAACACAAGATTGCCCAGCCTTGGGTTTCGTTTGCCCACCCTCCAATTTAAATTTAATTTTTATTCGTGCAATTTATGCAATCGTTTGCCCATCGTAGGCCCATGTTTGCCCAAGAAAAAGTTTCGTTTGCCCACCCTTAGAAAAAAAATTATTAAGAAAACAAGTTTTCTGGGGCGAGTCGCTAACAACAAATTTTCAAATTTTCCAAATTTATGCGCCATTTCACGCTATTTCGTTTGCCTATCCTTAACCTAGGATTGCCCAACGTTAAGTTTCATTTGCCCACCCCCCTCCCCCGAATTTTTTTTTTATTCGCTTATCAAAATGCTAGTAAAAAATAACGCAAATTTGAAACTTTATTCGCGCAATTTGTGCAATTCGTTTGCCCATCGTAGGCCCATGTTTGCCCAAGAAAAAGTTTCGTTTGTCTACATTTGGTAATAACTTTTTTTCGAAAGGTGGGCAAACGAAAATTTTTCCTGGGCGAACGTGGGCTAACGATGGGCAAACGATTTACCTAGTTTGCATGGAAAAAAATCATCTCGAGGTGCCAACTTCACAGACCTCCGTTCATTCGTGTCCGAACTATCCCACACGATATGGTGGGCATTACAAACCGACCCAATCACAACGTGAATATTCTACGATTTGGCTGCAACAACGGCCTGTGTTAGGTAAGAGGGTGGGACATCTTCATCTGAAAGAAAGTAAGCTGAAATCAGCTAATAATTCCTACTTTCGATTTTCAGGCTTACTACTACTTGATATTTGTGACACAAATTCGGTACAGCTACAGGAAACGCATTTAGGTTTTTTTTTCACCAGTGGACACGACCGCGGACTACCGTGATCATTATCATAAAAAATATCATAACAAGGAGCGCCTAGGTCTCTTATTGAATCACGCACGATCCAGGGCTTCTGTATTAATGCTACTCGTACGTCTTGAAGTATGAATTTATTTGGTTGAAGTTTTTCGCGAAAACAAATTCTGCTTATCATGCGCTTTTACTTTTCAAGCCATGACTTCCTTAAAATTTCTAAATAGTCAAAAACTTATTTTATATAAAAAAACAACTTCCCTTAAAATTTGAGTAGTCAGAACCGAAACCCGACCACAATTAATAGGGTCGACCTGAAAGAATTCAAAATTTGTGCGTAGCGTAAGAATTAAAATTTGTTGCAAATGGAAATGTTGAAATCTTGAAAGCTGTTCTAGGTGACTATACCAGTTGCTTTCATCAACCAGAACAGTGTCTTGAAAGCAATAAAATTTTCAACTCATAAAATGTAAAAGTTTAGAATGTATATACTTCCCAGCATGAGCAAATTTATGAAGTTATACGAGTACTTACTGCTCTTCCTCCAGCCCCACATTCCAAAATACGTGAATTTTCACCTAGCAACCTGTTGTCGGCTCAAAATCCCCCCCCCCCCCCATACTCTTTTGCATCTTGCAAATTTTCACTACGCAAGAAACTAAGTGATTTACACTCTCGTTTCTCAGTGTAACACTTGGTCGCTTGATTTCAGGCCATATATCATGTTGGAGCATCAATGAATTTTTCATTAGTGAACTATCGCATAATTTCCAAGGAGTGCCCTAATGCCATCAGAGAATTTCCACCAACAGCGCCACCAGATCGCACTTTACTGCATCTGTGCCCTTTTTATAAGCTCATAATTTATAAAAGCAAACTGAGTCTTTTCACCAGGTCTTGGACACGACGGAAGCTTGTACTAGTAGTTTTCACTTTATTTACTTCGTCCTTGTTGCGAAATTGACGATAACGTGCACTTCAAGTGATTGATTGAGAAAATGGCACATTAGCATAAACGGAGGGCACCGGGGGGGGGGGGGGGGGGGGGAACGAATTGAGGTCAGCGAGATGGTGTGCTAGCTGGTTCGACTTATTGAGATCCCTGTCAGAACGAAACGTTGAGATGATTCAGTTGAAAAGGATATTTCTGCATCATTTCCATCAGAGAACCACTTGCAGTCCTGGCATTGAACGATATGTGTAGAACGGTAGTCAAAGGTTGATTTTCTACTTTGGTTATCCGATATCGGTAATCTACTTGGCTATTGGCCGAGTTGCCGTAAACAATCGGAGTCATGAATTTTATTTAGTGAGTGACAGAGATGCAAAAATGCTGTGTATCCGTAAGTGAAAAAAAAATCTCATTATCTGAACCCGAATCCTGTCGAAAGATCTACATATGAATCGTTTTTCACAATTATACCTTAGACCTTATTAAGGTCTTGTGGCTGGTCCGATGCGTGGTCTAATGGTTGGCCTGATGCCTGGTCTAATAGGTGGTCGAGTGCCTGGTCTGATGTGTCGTTTAATGGCCGGTTTGATGCGTGATCTAATAGCTGGTCTTATGCATGGTCTAATGGCTGATCTGATTCGTGGTCTAATAGGTGGTCTAATGCCTGGTCTAATGGCTGGTCTCATACGTGGTCTAACGCGAGTACTTGGTCTAGTATGTAAAAAGAGCCTTACTGTCATTTACTGGATCAGACTCAAAATCACAGGAACGCATCCTTGCCCCTTTAGATACCAATTTTAAAACATTAGAACCACAACCAGCTACTCTCACTCCACCACTTGTTTCAAAAATCGTCATTATGCTTGTAATAAACGTCCCCATTTTTCACAATCATCCCTAATTGGGACTCTTCTTTGTCAGTATCCGATTTCAAACTAAACTGGAAGGACACTTGGGATTCAATTGTACCAAATCGGATTCTTCCCGTTCGCTACGCTTATCATAAAGTGAACCGTCTAATGGAATTTCGCATCTGTTACAAATCTCTGTCCTAATTTAATCAATAGATCCTTAGCACGACGACGTCCTTGCTCTAAGAAAATCCTCCATGGATTGTCAATAGTGTTTGTGTCTTTTATTATAGAGCTCGACCCGTGATGGGGATGTGCGCGGCTCGAAATAGTTTTACATTTTCTGAAAGCGCTCCACCTTTCTTTGTGCCTTTTTATTTTCTGGTGATTTTCCGTTTTCTTTTTTTTTTCGATCATCCACTACCTCTTAATTTGAAATTTTCTTCTGCATAACGCCTTTCTAGTTTCCACTCGAGCGCCTGAAGCTCTCGCTTGTGTATTTCGCAATGGCCGAGGAATATAAGAGCTTGATCTAGAGAAGGGCATTCATTATTTACAGCACCTGCTACTTCTGGTTAATAAGAAGAAAAATAATGCAATTCATGAAATTAAATTTGCCCGGAGAGAGAAACTCAGCTGTTTAAAATTGGTTGCATTTTTTTAATGATTCGTGCTATTGAAAATGAAACCGACTGCTAAGAAAAAAGAATAGTATTTTTCAAGTAGGAACTTTAACGTAGAGTCCTTAATAAAATTATAAAAGATAAGAAATTGAAGGGGAAAAACTACTCTACCAAAATTGTTACCTGAAATGTCTACCGAAGGCAAAAAAAGCCTAGTTAGTCTGTGTTCCTATAAATGGTAAATGAAGAATTGCTCAACCATTCTGCATTTACCGCTTTGAAATAAGCAGTAAAAGTTGTTCCGATTCCATTGTTTTTATGAGACGTATATGAATTAGTGGGCCAATTTCACCTAAATTTAAGACTGTGGTTTGGCGGTAACTATGATCGTGAATGTGAAATTTGGTAAGTACTATATATCTTTAGAAATAAAAAAAAAATCTGACTAAAACTTACTTTTGAACTGGTCGTTCCTATGGCAGCTATATGAAATAGCAGTCCAATTTCAATTAATCGGGAATATTGTTTGGCAATAGATACCATTGAAGAATATGAAATTTGGTTAAGATATCTTTAGAAACAAAAAAAAAAAATTCTCATAAACGCAGACTTTTTGACCGGTCGTTCCTATGGAAGCTATATGACGCAATGGTTCGATTAGGCCCGTTCCAACATATATACAGCGAGCAATAGAAAGACTCACTTCAAACAAACGACGTCAAATTGCTGCTGAGAGACTTTAACGCGAAAGTCGGAAATGAAAGTTGGCACCGGGGGACCACTAGAGGCGACAGCCTCCATGAAGAATGTAACGATAACGGCCAGCGACTTATCGACTTTACCTGCAGCACCAATCTAGTCGTAAGCTCTACATGTTTCCCGCATCGACGCATTCACAAGCAGACCTGGAAGTCTCCAGACGCACATACCGTTAATCAAATTGACCACTTCCTCATTTGCAGGAGATGGGCGTCTAGTGTCATGGATGTCCGCTCCTATCGAGGAGCAAACTGCGACTCAGATCATCACTTGGTGAAGACAACCTACAGATGTATTGTAGAATTTCCTCAGTGCACCAATCAAGAATCAGCCCTCCCAAAATCTTTGCGGTTGATAAGCTTTTGAGTGATTCTACAGAGGTGGCGTATACTACCGCCCTTGAGGAAAAACTATCACCTATGCTACACAACATCAGCAACACAGGCGTCCATGGGTTCTGGGAAGAACTCAAGGGTACCATCAGGGATGTCGCAGAGAAGGTCGTGGGATATAAAGCTCGGCGAGCGCGAAATGACTGGTTCGCCGAAGAATGCAAAAACTCACTTGACGCGAAAAACGAGGCCTACAGACAATGGATTCAACGAGGATCCAGAGCCAGAAGAGAAAAATATGACGACCAACGGCGAATATCGAATAGAATAATTAGACGTAAGAAACGTAAATAATACTTTGACGAGCAGTTGCTGAACATAAACGAAAACTTAGCTAATAGGAACACCAGACAAGCGTAAAAATTAGTAAATACAATTAAGAACGGCTACCAACCCAGGACTAGCCTTTGTAAGGACAAGGATGGAAACATCATCAGCGACACCGATGGTATTCACAAGCGATGGGCCTCTTATTTTGAATGAAGAGCTTCTAAACCGACCATCTAACATCACCACACAGGAAGCTCTCGACGATATTTTTGATCTAGGTCCACCCATTCAACCCCCGACAGTAGAGGAAGTTGATCTCGCGTTGCGGTCACTAAAACGTAATAAAGCGCCGGGCGCTGACGAGATTCCAGCTGAACTGCTAAAATTCGGTGGAACGAGTCCAGTTGATGCCATACATTAATTACTCCTGCGAGTATGGGAGAACGAGGAGATCCCAGACGATTGACGCAGAAGCATCATCTGTCCAATTCATAAAAAGGGAGATAAACTGCGGTGAGAGAATTACACGGGCATCTCACTAGTTTGTACGTCCTATAAAATTTTGACGAAAATTCTGGAAAATAGATTAAAACCGTACGCAGAACGAGTCAGCGGTTTCAGACCTGGTCGCTCCACAACCGATCAGCTCTTCTCAGTCAAACTGATACTCCAGAGGTGCTGGGAATACAACGTAAAGGTATACCAAATCTTTGTCGACTTCAAGCAGGCATACGACAGTAGCGATCTTGGAGTACTGTACAACATCATGCTGCAATTTGGTATTCCGGCAAAATTAGTGCGACTGACAAAGATGACGATGACCAACTCCGTCTCACAAGTCAGGATCCAGAATAGACTTACTGATCTATTTGAAACACGCACTGGTTTGAAACAGGGCGATGGACTGGCACCGACGATCTTCAACCTAGCACTGGAATACGTTATTCGGGCCATGAATATGGACAACAGCAAGACGCTACTCATCAAGTCGACACAATTAGCAGCGTACGCCGACGACATCAACATCATGTCCCGAAGATTGGCTGACGCAGAAGAACTTCTGCATACGCTCGATACCGCTGCAAAGGAAGTTGGATTACGTATTAACGGGGTAAAACTAAAATAATGATGCAATCGGTGACAAGGACACCTGCACAACCAAGCATCAATGTGGGGGACCTCAACATCGAGTTCGTGAACAACTTCATTTACCTGGGTTGCAACCTGTCAAGGGACGCCAACGAAACTGACGAAATCAAGCGACGGATACAGTTAGCTAATAAGACTTTTTTCTCGGTTCTCCCCATAATGAAATCGAAGCATGTGCACAGAAACACGAAGCTCCGCGTGTACAAAACCATTATACGACCAGTGCTATGCTATGGCTGCGAAGCATGGACCCTAACTCAAGCCTCCGAAAATATGCTAGACACTTTTGAACGTAAGGTTCTACGGCGAATTTTCGGGGCTGTTTGCGATCGAGATGGATGTGCGCATCCGGTACAACCATGAGTTGTATGAAATGTACGATGAGCTGCAAGTCTCGAAAATCGTCAAACTACAACGACTTCAATGGGCAGGGCATGTACAAAGAATGAACGATGATCGCATGCCTAAGAGAGTAATGAATGCAGAACGAGTCGACGGAGCGAGACTGCGAGGACGACCGAGATCTCGTTGGGAGAGCTCAGTAGGTGTGGACGCCGCGCAGCTGCTGGGCTCCCAAAATTCGAGGACGCGGTCACGTGACCGAGATAATTGGAGGACAATGATCCAGGCGGCCAAGGCCCGACGTCGGGCTGTCGCGCCACGATGATGATGAATAGAAACAAGGCTTTGTTGAATTTAAGCTCGATAGCTTTGATACTGAGACTCTAGTTTGCATAGAAACAGACGGACAAAACTTAATCGACTCATTTCGTCATACCGACCAATGGTCGGAGATGCTTCCTTCTGTGCGTTGCAAACTTCATGACAAAGTTAAGATAGGGCCGTCGAGAGGGGGGTGCGGAAGGAGTGAATCGCACCAATTTATATAATTTTCCTACCAATTTCTTCGGTTTTTTTAGGGGCCCGAAAATTAGAAAAATTTAAAGTAAAAAATAAGAATTTTGAACATAACGCGTTTCGTAAATATTAAATACACTTTGGAAGTTATTAAATCAAAATTATTCTTAATTAGTATGTATTATAGATTTTTCTAATATGTATTAGTAAGCCTGGCACTCTAAGTGTCACCATGCACTGTCGAACTCGAACATGGTAAAAGTGGACCGGTTTCTTCACGTTTATGTGAAGTGTGTGTGTGTCTTGAGCTATTCAGAGGACATTTGTAACAGGTTCGTGATCGAGTTCGAGTTCGACAGTGGATGGTGACACTTAGAGACCTGGAATTGACCGTGGCGATAATAGAAGTGTTTGCAAAGCAATTTCATTTGGCGTTGCCATTGTTCCTTATAGTCATATAATAAACTAGGAGCTGACGGTGGTTGAGTATGAAAAATTAGCGAACCGCCGTTTCTTAGTGGATTTTTTTCCAGGGATTGTAAGAGACTAGGAAAGGGAGGGAGGAGGAGGGAAAGATCAACAGGCGGTCAAGCTGGACGCGTTCCGAAAATCGCTCAGAGTTGGACATCTGGGAATCTTAGAAAGTTTTACTTAATCTCAAATTCTCCAGATGTTAGTCCTCTATACCATTTTGTTTAGTAGACATATTTGCGAAAAAGTGATAGTTTGCCGGAAACTTCGATTAAAGTTGAAAAATATTTTGTAACACACTAAAATAGCCTCACAATCCCATGGACAAAGATGCATGAAAAGTAGAGTCCGCGAAACTCGCAAACAGCAGTTTTTCTTTTGATCCATCTTCAGGAGATATATTGTAGGTGTAGGAGGGTAGAAAAAGGCTGGGTTCCGACCAGAAAAGTGTTTAGGGAAGTTCAAGAGGGAGATGAGAAGAAGGATGGGAGGCCCGACAATAGAAGGGAATCAATCGTTAGTTGACAAACGATCATCGTAGAAAATATCAAATTTGCGAAAAGTGACAACTTCCCAGGAAAACTAAAAGTTAAAAAATTTCTTCCAAACCTTTTAAAAGGCCACAAAATCGGTGATACACCTGAATAAATGCAAAAAAAGGTTAATTTTTTAGCCTCATCGCCAACTACGCGCTGCAAAAGTGATGCACTGGAAGTTAAAATTTTATCGGGAAATTGAATGAATTCGTAATGAACATATAAATTCTTTTAAGCAGAATTTTGGATGTAAAGAATATTTATTGAAAATTGCATTAACTTTGCGAATCCTTTCAAATACTAAAAAATGCGTGCAATAATTTCTATTGCTATTATGTCATATTATAGGGCCCCATAAAAGTTGAGTCCCGGGCCCGGATTTTCTCTCGACGGCCCTGACCCTATCACATTCGTGAAGGGTATAAAAATAAAAAGTTAAATTACGTACGAGAAAATGATATACCCAGCACCCTGCCAACCATGTCATTGTGAAGACATCAATGCGTTAATTATGAACGCTTGGATAAAAGTCATTATGACAACTGTTTTAGCCGCGGTATTAATATTACTTATGTACTTTGGGTATATGATGAAACCATACATGACTGCTCACGACTTGCTACATGAGCTTTATTGACGAATTAATCAGACGTAGTTGGTGAAATGAAAGTCGTCGATCAATTTATCAAGCTGTCATCAGCAAAGTCATCGCGTTCCCATTGAGATACCATTGTCTACTTTTGAAGATAATTGAGCAAATATCATAGCCATCGATGATTGAGCTACCACAGCTGTCTTTTTCTGGAGCTAACTGAGCAAATACCAAAGCCCTCAATAAGTGCTTCGATGAAAAACGAAATGAAGTAGCTGATGATGCGGGGAACGTGGAGTAGCTGAGGCGGCGTACTGATCAGATACCAATCGACGAATTGATACGATGGTGAAAATAGCAGTGTGGGGTGTCCCAAAGACTCATAGCAGCGATCTGTGGCGAAAGAGTGTGAGTTTCTGGGTAAGTCGTGTGGGCAAGTCCCATTGCGCAGAATCGAGTACGATAGCTCGCAGCAGTAGTTGATGTGCTATGCCACAATAGGCGTTAAAGGAAAATAATATTGATGAGTAACCAAGTGGAAACGTTAAGGTCTTATACTGGTCTCTGATGGAGTACTACTTGCATGTTGTTTTTCGTAGTGCCAGTTGCAATTATTTAATGAACCAATTTGGGAAGGGTAAAGATTCGTTGGGGGCGGTGATTCTAAAATGATACAAAGTATCTACACTGCATGCAGATACATCGGAACATGGATATGTTTTATGCCTACCGAAAGCGTGGGACGTGTTTTGTCGAATGATTTCATCCAGTATAACTATACTGGGATCTTTATAAAACTTACGTCGATATCTCCAACACAACAGGTTCCACGCAGTCGGTAGCCAAAGACATATCCATGTTCCGATGTATTGTATCTGCATGCAGTGTAGATACTTTGTATAATTTCCCACCGAAAGCCAATAACCTGTCCTCCAAGAACCGATTCCCGATAAACCCGCCCCAAATGAAACTTAACACCCCCTCCATGAGACAGAGAGACATACCCCATTGAACGCTAACGCCCCCATATGAACCGGAACACCCGTTCTAATGATATTGAACACCCAACCACATGAGGCAGATAGACACGCCCTATTTAAAATCAGCATTTATGCTGCGAATGCATCGTACCGCATGGGGAGCTTTTGTTCTATATGTTTATTGCACGTGTGGTGGGGGCCCACATTGTGGGCCAGTCAGACCTCAAATCGCCGCCATTGCAAACGCACAACCACAGTCGTTGGATCACCCGATTTGTCTCGAATGAACTTCATCCGCTCTCGTTCATCTTCGGGGGGCGGGAACTATGTACACTCTCTCAAATTGCGTCTGCGCATGTCCAAATGTTAGTCGAACTGACTACTTGCTACTTTTTCTAAGAACCTAGTGATTCAGATAGTACAACGCACGCTATTTTATTAAATGAATGTGTGAATTGTCGGAAATTGAAGGTCATTGAAAGTCTTTGGACGTCCTTGACCCAAATAATGAGTAAAAATTAAATTTCATTCATTGTGACCTCAGATTGGGGGGTCTATGCAAGTGCATGTCGGGAGTGCACAATTTGTTTAATGAAATGGTAAGAATGAGAATGATGTGAATGAATGAGAGAAGGAGGTCCGCTGGCCTGAGCGAAATTTTGCATACATTCGGAGACCATAAACTGCGTGTGAGCATGTCGAGCGAGGAGAGCAGACGACTTCTTGCGACGTGTTCTGGGGGCCTAGTCAAGTTAGGGAGTACGGAGCGTACTCTATATTTTTGAGGATTTTGAATGTATGGTATGGTATGTATGCAGGAGTTTTGATTATGGTGTCGCGTCGTCGCGTTGACTGAGAGCGTGGGACAGAGAGCACAAGTCAAAATTCTGAGAGCCTGGTTGGAAATACTCTGTAAACCAATCGGACACTACATTCATAGAACTCGGAAAAATTTTCAATGGGCTTGTTCCTCTTCTGACCCCCGAGTAGCACAGCAGATATTTCGTGTTACGGACAGATTTTTAGGATGACTCCCAGCTATAAGACATATCCATGCCAAAAGATAATTATTCATACTATCTCTTTTTTTAGGGTTTTGTGTCTTAAATCTTACAAAATCGGTCAAATGTTTTCCTGTCCCGTCTGCCCATAGAATGTCTCACGAACGGCTGAAGCTACTCACATCAAATTCGGTGAGAGTGTGTAGAAATGCTATAATTCGCTGGACAAAACATGTGAGGTGTTGCGAGAAAGGTAATATTGAGTACATTCCATTTTTGGCATTTTCTTGGAATTTGTAGAAAGAGGGACAGAAGATGAGGAGAAAATATTAGATCGTAATGTGTCCCAGCCCCCTTGCATTTCGACGCCGTTACACTTAGGAATATAAAAACTTACAGGAATGTGGATTCCAAATAGCATAGAAAATGGAAAATAATGGGTTTTGAATATCTTCTCAAAATAGGTTAATAATAAATTATTGCTATTGTTACAGTTAACACACCCTTGCATCCCTTAAATCTCGTTCGAGGTTAAAAATATTTATGGCCAACGATAACCAACACCATAGGCAATAATATGCCTAAAGCCCAACATACACCATCGCGTTTTTTTACTTTAAAACGTCACATTCGCAAATTTTCAATCCTAAGTCCTTAATATTTATACGCCCATCGAAGCATAACCTAATGGGGCAACTTTTGTCGACTTTGCAGATTTGTCAGTTCAAAGTACCGTTACGAAATATGTAATCATTTGGATTTTTGATGAAAAATATATTTTACAATTTTTTCAAAGTTTGAATGGTTGTATCTTTGAAATACCGGTGGTTTTTTAACCGGTAAAAAGTTTATTTATATGAAATTTTATGTAGTTTCAGAAAGTAGGATCAAATCTTGGATCGAATAATTGGGGCTTAGAAAATTTAGAATTTGTTGGACAAGTTTGGACAGTTTTTTTTAAAATGCTGTAACTCTGTAACGGTTACAGATAGAGGGTTCATGTAGTAAATTAATTTTCTGCAAATGAGCCATACTATCAACCATTTAAATATTTACCATCATGAATGGGACACCCTGTATAGGTGCGAGTATTACATACTCGTAAGCCCGTGACAGACGATCGTCGTTAAACATGTTTGCGTCAATGATCATTAAGTCCAAACGTGTTTATCGTTGACTAGTGGCACACGTGAAAAACATAATTACATTCAAACTGTCAAAGTATCGAATGTGAGTAAAATGCTAGTGAGACGGAGGAGTATGAACCATCCATGAACCATGTAGCTGACGGTAAAGTTCTCGGCCAGAGGAGCCACCAAACGTCCCAGCAAAATGTTCCCATCGGGCTCTGTGGTGGAGTCGAGCGGATTCGGTGATTTCAATGTACCTAGTCATAATCTCTTTGCTGGATGGTTGATGGTCATGGTCAGTAATTTTGTACTCAAAGAAAGAAGAACACCTTCTAACACACTCCAGACGGTCGACACCAATAATGGGACTAGCACTAGCGGGAAGCAGAACAAGATTTGTGCGGTTTTGGACGTGATCGGATGACATTGCCGTGCAAACAATTGCAAATGACAACTGGAAACCAGCTGTTCTTTCCATTTTTTCGAAAGGATGGCGCGGCGAGCGGTTGAAAGTGAACGTAATTAAGTCGTAATGACGTTATGTTAATGACGATCGAAATGATGTCTTTCAATTATCATCAGGTGAAACAGCACATGATAGACGTGCTTCGCAAACATAATTATCTGATAATGATAATTATCGCGTATCGTCTGTCTAGGGTTGTACTTTTATAATAGATTGTTTTTCATAGAGCGAATTGTAAAATAGTTGAACCATTTCTGTAAGTGTAAAGATTGGTTGGAGAGGAAGGAGGGGGGGGGGGGGGGGGGTAGGCTGGCCGCTGACTCAGTTTTTTTATGCAATTTGCAATGTTGTCTTAACTTGAATGGTTAAGCATCTCGAAGAGTAGGACAGTGTACTAACTCGTGTCAGGTTGACCTATTTCTTGGCAAATGATGGTACGGCCTGTAGGTATCTTGTCTGTTTTCAAATTGAAGAACTGGATTCATTGGGTTGTGACAGTTCTTCAAATTTGAAAACGGATACACCCACAGGCTTAAAAATTTACGAAAAGAGGCAATTGGGGAAAATTTACACGAAACCGTGTCCAAAAAGACATTACCTACCTCCAAAATAATAACATTGCAGCTGACCACCGAGAACTGTCAAAACTTCGACAGCGGAGGGAAAGTAATATCCACCAGGTAGCGGTGGCCAAGTTAAAAGGGAAATTCCTTACAATTTCCCTCGCGACTGAGCTTTGGTATATTCCCGGTAGAGGGTCTCGGAGGGAAATTCTTTCGTCCACATGGGCGCTTCTGCTGACAGACTTCAAACGACACGGACGTCTCTCTACTCTCTACTCGAGGACGAAATTAGAGAAAATCTTTTCGGAATCGGCAAGTTTCTTCTGTTCTGCGCCCGCCACGAGTGTCAACAGTGCGTGCTCCTTTGACAAAATCCCGTGTCGGGGCTTCGCCACCTACATTTTGGAGACAGGGGCTGCGCCCGCCTTTGACAAAATCCCGTGCCGGGGCTTCGCCACCTACAGTTTGGAGACAGGGGCTGCGCCCGCCACGTGTTGAACAGTGCGTGCTTCTGTGACAAAATCCCGTGCCGGGGCTTCGCCACATACAGTTTGGAGACAGGGGCTGCGCCCGCCACGAATGTCAACAGTGAGTGCTCCTTTGAAAAAAAATTCCGTGCCGGGGCTTCGCCACCTGCAGTGACAGGGGCTGCGCCCGCCACGTGTGTCAACAGTGCGTGCTCCTTTGACAAAATCCCGTGCCGGGGTTTCGCCACATACAGTTTGGAGACAGGGGCTGCGCCAGCCACGAGGTCAACAGTGCGTGCTCCTTTGACAAAATTCTGTGCCGGGGCTTCGCCACCCACAATCCCACAGCAGGGGCTTCGCCCGCCAAGGGGCTGGCTGTCCGTGTTGGAGACCCGTCCAAAAAGGAGAAAAAAAAAACAAAAGAAGAGACCGAGGTACTGTTTGAATGTCCGTAGGTAGTAATTTATGTACGTAGAAAAAAAAATATAATTTATATTAATAGTAATAGAAGTTCCAGAGTAAAAGAAAAAAAAGACCAAAGTAGTACTTGAAAAAAAAATATATTTATTTGAACGCGTAAGTTAGTGGTAATTGTGCTGTGAATTGTTCTTGTCCTGTAGCGGCCGCCACCGGAAGTAACAATCGGTAATTCGTTATCTGTAGAGTTAGCTGAAAAAAAAGAGAAAAAGAAATAAGACAATGTAATATTCTTTTATTCAAATTCAATTCAAAAATATTTAAGATATGTAAAATATATATGTATTTTTTTGTAATATATTAATTGTATCGATGTAAATTATGTGTTGTAATTAGTAGATTCTGAAGGGGGTGTCTGGGCTCAATAGGGCCTTTAGGAACAGGGAGCAGTTTTACATATTTCCGACCACCCCTGTCACATCCTCTTTGGGGGTAAGAGGCTGGTCTTATTCGTGCCAGGGTGGTTCGGTCGTGTCATCCGTATATTTCACGACAGAGTCTGACTGTCACTCGGTGGGTTCGGCTATCCAGCCAAAGGCCTAGTGATGCTGCTCTTTCGTTCTTCTTCTTCTTTTTTTCTGTTAGATTTCTTTTGTGTCTTTTTCTTAGATCGGGCTATTAAAGCACCTGAATTATAGTGACATAGCTGCGCGACCATCTGTCCCGGACCTACGTTATTCGACCCCGACCCGCATCTCACCGATTTGAGCTGCTTGCAAGCAGGTGCAAGGTACCGGTGGTGCTTTTGAAAGCTGCCAGCAGAAGTTTATTACAATAGTTTATGTCGTATACATACATATCTATCTACAGTACAGCTCCTCGTATTAAAACTATTACTTTGAAAGGTGATAGATACAGTCTATTTTTATGGATTGGCTTGTAAGATACTATGTCACGGGTAAGAAATTTTAATTATGGTGCTTTTGTCCATCTGAAACACATTTTTATTTATACGAGTACACTAGCTGTGAGAGCTCGCTTCGCTCGCTCTCTCATCTACTGCTGGCTGCGCTCGCTTTGTTCGCTTCGCTCACAACTTGACACTAATCTTGAATATTTTTTTCATACATAATTAATTTGTTCTCCGCTTGCTCAACACCACGACGATAAGGCTAAACTTCAGCTAAATTAAAAGTAGCTTCACTTTCAGTCGGGCACCTTTACATTGTTTCGGCGGTTCAAATTTTTAAGCCGAATTACAGGGACCCCGCCTAGGTGCGCTTAGGGAATTTAAAAACCGGATAATGGGTAGCATTTTCTTGATCCATCACTCGGTTGATTGAGCTGTATTCAACACATTTCCCAGGAACGCATTTTAATATTTCTGCGTTTATCGCAGATGCCTGGTCGTTTTTTAAATACACAACATCAATTATTTAGGAGAATAACCTTCCCTTCTTCGTCCGGATACGTACCGTCACCGATTTTCAGTAATAAATCCGAAAACTCTTGGGCATTTTGATTACTCCCAATTCGTGCCCGCATATTGGTTGACAAATGCATGGGTATGACAATGCGCCATAGATGTGAGCTTTTTAGGCATGCCTTAATTTCATCAGCCCTCATCCCTCCGGGTTTTACTGGTAAAGTTTGCCTAAAGTCGCCACAGAGAAGTAATATAATACTGCCCATAGGCCGGTCGTTTTGTTTGATGTCACGTAAGGTTTTGTCTATTGATTCAACCACTTTCCGATACGCCTTAGTCGACTCCTCCCATATTATTAAGAAACAATCGCGCAAAACCCTGGCTTTGTTAATGTTTATTGGCTGTGGTTTTTCTGCTATACCAGTGCAAATATTCATGCAAAATTGCACTGGATAAGTTCTAGTGTAAGTTGAGTGAAGAAATTTTGATTGAAAAAGTAATAATAATATTGCCACATTTGCAAAAAGAAACACAGTCAATAATAGAATAATTTCAATATTGGTACCCCTATCGATCTTTTACCCCCCTAAGAAGATCCCGCCTTTACTATGAGCAATGATGTCTCTTGATTGTAGGATAGGATAGGATTGAAAGAGGTCCGGCGATGGGGTGGTGTAATGACGCAGATTCTACGGCACAACTACAAGAACTTGCTCGCCGAACTTTCACACGACTCTATTTGGCATAATATCACCCCGCATCTCAACTTTCCCGTGCCTAAGTGGATGTTCACACTGCGTGCGATGCCGAGCCGAGCCGGGTCGAGCGATGCAATGCGATTGCAAGCTTTTAAAGCAAGAAAATAGAAAGTCTTCAATTTTAAATGGAATCACGCTTTGAGTGTACACACTGCGCGCGATGCAATGATGAGCCGAGCGATGGCCCGATGTTTTCACAAACTTCTTTGCTTTTTCGTGCGAGTACCGGCTGCTGATTTTTGGCGATGGAATTTAATGGGCTTTGCGATGGAGTTTATGGGCTTTGCGATGCTTTGCGATGTGAAGCTTTTTGGAGCCAGTATGGTGCAAGTACGAGCTGTAAAGTAATATTTGATGTAAGATCACACTGAAAAAAATGCATGTATGTCTGCTTTTATACCCTAGACTTTTAGGCGCGGCGGTGTGACAGTGTATACATGGAAATTATGAGGGTCATCTCCTGATTCGATTTAGCCATATCTGTCTGTCTGTCTGTTCGTTTGCACGATAGAATGAAGTTAGAAACTTGAAATTTTGGTCAAATGTTTGTAGCATGATCTAGTTGAATCAAAGGAGACGCAGCTTTCCTAAACTACAAATTTTATTTATATGTATATATATATTTCGGGAGTGACTTACCCCCTTCTTCAGTACAAAAGCTACACAGGTACATATAAATAAAATTTGTAGTTTGGGAAAGCTGCGTCTCCTTTGATTTAGTTGACAACTACAAACGTCGGACGACACCTAACATATGATCTAGTTGGTTGGTATTGAAAATGGGCAAGATCCTACAGATGAAATTTCAAATGAGCGATAA
The DNA here is from genome assembly GCA_964017055.1 of Chloromyia formosa. Classification (NCBI taxonomy): domain Eukaryota; kingdom Metazoa; phylum Arthropoda; class Insecta; order Diptera; family Stratiomyidae; genus Chloromyia; species Chloromyia formosa. Next base: position 96,813,192 of record OZ024813.1, on the reverse strand, counting down.
CTTTCGATACAATGATACTAGCGATTTGCAAAATGCGACAAATATTTATAGTGTGGGTTGGTTAGTTGATTTTGAGAATGGGCAAGATCCTATTGAATGAACGGCAACCTTTACTGTAAACGTTAGTTCAAATGTAAATATCCAAAATTCGAATGGATGAACGATGAAACTTTTCATTGGATCCACACCCACAACTCAAACTGACCATATGGGAAATTCACTTTTAATGCATATGGCGGTTGCCAGTTGGAAGTTTTGGTATCACAACTAGGTCTGTACAAGTCTAGGGTATATACGCTTTGGACTCCGGTTTTGATTCAGTATGGCTCAAATGAAAGGTTATTATCACCGTAATAAGGTCGCGTTTAGAAGGCGAGGTTTCACAAGCGGTTTGAATTCAAATGCAATTTCGCCGCTCCACAAACCGCGGCGGTGGCCGCAACGGCGAGTCGAGCGGTTTATACATTCATCGTCCTAAAGCCGCCGCGGCTGCCGATTTTTGCGCTTATACACAGCGGTGCGCCGCTGCTCAATCCGCAAGTGAAACCTCTCGTCTGAGGTCGCGGAAGAGTTGATGAAATTCACCAACACTGGGCCTTTCTTCATTAATGGAATACACCCAATAGCGACGCCCTTCCATTTTTAGAGCACTGTTTTCAAACAGAAATAAATTTACTGGGTCAAGCACAAACGACATGATGTCGAACAGATTTATTCCTTGAACTAAATTGGTCTCTACTCTCCATCATTGCGTGCAGTGAACATCTCGGATCATCTTTGCATCGCAAGCCATCGCTCGGATCATCTTTGCATCGCAAGCCATCGTTCGGCTCGGCATCGCACGGCGTGCAATGTGAACACCCACCACATCGCATCGCTCGACCCGGCTCGGCTCGGCTCGGCATCGCACGCAGTGTGAACATCCACTAACACTCAGGTTAGTGAAGCAAGGTGAAGCAGTTCTCGAGCTACATGCGTGCTGAAGAGCAAAGCTAAGGCACAGTTCTGGCATGGTTTACGAAGTTGAGAATCTGCTGCACATTTATCTCTTTTTTTCTGAAAGGAGTTTCTACGGACGAAAATGCCCAGGCTGCGCGTGTCGAACTTTATTCGTCGTCAAGGAGTTCACAAGGAAACTGGAGGAACTGATTAATATGAAGTACTTAGATGAAGTACACTTGAAGAACACCGGAGGAGCAGATCATCGTAGACAGCGAGCCAGGTGTCTAAATCGAGAACGATCAATATGTACAATTAATGGGTCATTAGGAACATTCCTAGTTCACCGGGCGACGCATAGTCGTTCGCGTCTTTGACCAATAGGTGGTTTTAAAATGAGATGATTTCGTACTCCCCTTACGTGGACTCCGCTCTCTACGCGAGCTCCGCGGCTTAAGGGATTAGAGCACTCAGTATACCGCCCTAGAACGCTCGCTTCGCTCGCTCTATACGCTACAACGGCAAACCCATTATTAGCCCAGGCGCGAACCACGATGCGTCGCGTCGCCCGGTGAAATAGGAATATACCGGTCATTATAATAAAATATGAATTAAATTAAATTAAAAAAAAAAAAATCGGCAACTGTACAGCTGAGATTGTAGTATAAATATGTGTGTGTGTGTCCATATCTACGTAGTCCAGCACATTCTTCCGAGTTCATCGATATAAGTGTACCTCAAAACATATTTCGTACATCGTTGTGCGGCGTTTGACCACCAAATTTGTCAGACTCATAAATCCAAGTATGTGCTTCTGGTTGGAAATATTAACAGCCTACCTACCAACTGATTTTTTTCTGTCTTTAATTTCGTTGACAAGAAGGTAGCGTGGACACTTGTTGACGAAAAGTCAGACGAATACCATTAGCTACTAAAATTTACATCATTAATGACCATAAACATGATGTGTATCAAGAATACGAATGATATGATTCCCAACCCATTAGTTACTATACTTAATAGTATTAGATGTGACATAAATTACTAAATGTTTCGTAATTCACTCAACTTGTTGATAGGTTTTCTATCGTCTTCTGTACTATTTATGCAAACATTTTTATGACTCAGTGTCGACTCGAATTTGGTTTGCATGTTTAATTGGGTCCACAACGGGAGAGCAAGTCATTAAGTCCGCTAAGACCATGTTTAGAATGACAGTAACTATCGTCACAAATCTTCGAGATCTCACGTTAAAAAAAAATCTTGGTCAGTGCTAGCGGTCTGTGTGTATATGTGTGTGTTACGGGATGACAAATATCATCGCTTCGGCACTATAAAATGAGCCCAAAATTAACTCATTTCCATTAAGACCTGCTCCCAATTAACCTTCTTTTTTTCTATCTGTCTCCCTCATTTAATAGTTACAACGTGTACGAGGCTGTTTTTCTATTAGAGAGTCCTGTCCTGTCGTAAAAATCCAATCCGGAAATTTTGAGACAATAGTTAATTGCTAGTAAATATCAAGAATCCACTAAATGCATTTGTTGTAGCGATAGGTACTTAAACTGCGTTTGGTCCGTTTGGCGTTAGGGCCACAGATAGTCGCCGGCCATATGTCAAAGGGGGTAGTAAAATTTAATTTAGGACTGTAATTAATGTAATGGACAGAAGCAACATTGTGTGGTTGGTGACCAACGGTAGTGTAATACGGATATGTAACGATAATAATATTACCCTACGTTATTTATATTGTCTCGGGGGTTAGTCGTTTTATTAGCTTCCACGTTTGTTGAGCAATAATATCCTTAGCTGAATACATAATAACATTATTACACATTATAAATGTAGAGTCCATTTCGACTTCGGAATGGCAACGTCAATAGAGGCAGTAAAAGTTGTCGGTGTCCTTTTGTAGTTCCACTTATCTATACATATACACTTTGACGCGGCATAGAATAAAACATAATCCAGAGTGTTAAATGTAAAGAGTACTATGCAAATAAAGGGAGATATTTAAGGACATGCGACAAGCGTTATAGAAGTGATTCAGAAGGGCCGACAAATGAAGTTTCACGACGCGACGACGACCTACCGCAATTGGCAAGCAAACATAGCTTCTGGCCATTATCAAGGCAACCCATAACGTCGCAAAATGTTGCGCTCTGCAAGACAGAGGAATCCAATGAACTTTGCTTCCGCCGTTTTTTCCTAGAATTAAAAGCTTAATTGTCAAAAAGTACTTACATATGTATTATTCAAAGTATGGTCCATCGCTAGCGACAACTTTCGCCCATCTCTCCGGCAATTTTCGGATTCCTCGTACGAACGAAAATTCTGATCAGCCAGGCCGTGCGCCATGGAACGAAACAGACGGTAGTCGGAAGGAGTGATGTCTGGGGAATACGGCGGGTGGGGCAAGATTTCCCATTTCAGGGTTCCAAGTGTCAAGACATACTTGGAACCCTGAAATGGGAAATCTTGCGACGTGTAGCCGAGCATTGTCATGCTGGAGGATGACTTTGTCGTGTCTCTCTTGGTACTGTGGTCGTTCTTTCCTTTAATGCTCGACTTAAACACATCAATTGCGTTCGGTACCGATCTCCTGTGATAATTTAATTCGGTTTCAGTAGCTCATAGTATATCACGAGCTGGTCCCACCAAATGCAAAGCCGTGAATATTCGCTTTTGCCGTCGACGTTGAGGCATGTCCGGGCATTCCCCATGACTTTCTGCGGTTGGGATTATCGTACCGGACCCATTTTTCGTCGCCGGTTACGATGCCATGTAGAAATCCCTTCCGATTCTGCCTTTTAAGCAGTTGTTCGCATGCAAATAATCGCCGTTCAATATCTTTCGGCTTTAACTCGTACGGAACCCAATTTCCTTGTTTCGGAATCATGCCCATGGCCTTGAGGCGTTTCGAGATGGCTTGCTGGGTCACTCCCAGTGATTCAGCTAATTCTACTTGCGTTTGGCATGAATCTCGATCGACCAGTGCTTCCAATTCGTCGTCTTTGAATTTTTTTTCTCTTCCACCACCATGCTTGTCCTCGACATTGAAATCGCCACTTTTAAAACGTTACAACCCCTCACGACACGTTCTTTCACTCAAAGCAACCTTACCGTAAGTATCTGAAAGCATTCGATGAGCCCCACCTTCAGTTTTTTTTCTTTTTCAAATGGAAGCAGAAGATCAAAACTTCACGCAAATGACGAGAACTTGGCTCGAAAACAGACATTTTGAATCGCGAATGTTATTAAAAACGCGAAAAACTTTTACTAATGCGATGATGTCGATACGTTCACAGACGTCCAAACTCATTTTGTGACACTTGTGAACTACGTATTTTGACCAGCCTTCACCGATGCAGCGGTCTGTCGGAAAACGGCGGAATCAAAGTTGTACACCCAATATTTACAACATCTTGACTACGCTGACGACAATTGCCTACTCTCTCACAAAATCATAAATCTGTCTGCAATGGCGTTAGATCTTGAGACGGAGACGAACAAGGCTGGGCTAAGGATTAACACCATAAAGATCAAGGTTCTTAGCCTTAGGCAAAAATCCTATTCCATAGTTCTCCTCGTGGGCGCGTGGAACCGCAGTGGTCACTAACCATTGCTAACCAAGTGAAGCCGCCAGTAATGGCGGTGTGATAATTTGGTTGAAGTAAACATTCCTCTTGTGGTGTGGGGTGTAAGAATAATACCACGGCCTTTCCTTTTGCCGGCATGTCGTAGAAGCCGACAAACAAATGACAGGATAGTAAACGTCAACTCTGCATCGGATAAGTACTGACTCAACGGCTACGGTTTTTGGCTATCGTACAATGACAAAAATTAAATTCTGGAATGTGCGTACTCTTTTGGACAATGGATAAAAAGGTACCCAGAACGCACGATTTCTTCTATTAGAAAGTGAATTTTTGCTGTATAAGTTAAGCATCTTAAGCGTTAGTGAGATAAGATAGTGGAACACTGGAGAATTTATATCTCCAACGACTTGGACTATAATGCCGTACTCCGGTAGAGCTACCGTTAGTAGTCATGAGTCAGGTGTGGGGCTGCTCTTTACCAGAGCTGCACGAAACTGTCTCTTATCCTGGGATCTGGCCTCAGACAGAATTAGGACCGATTCTAGACTAAAATAAGGAACATTACAATAATGCAATGTTATGCTCCAACTAAACCCGACAATGTTTTGGCGAACCATTCCTTCTACGAACAACTAGACGCCGTTCATAACAGAACACCTAAAGGTGATGATGATTATGAAGGATTTGAATGCAAAAGTTGGCGCTGATAACTGTGGGCTCAGGCATGGGATGGGGAGACACGGTTTTTGGGATCGTAACGACAACGGTGAAAGATTTGTGGAGTTTTCTCTCTCTCTGTTGATCGGCGCAGAACACAAAATCAGATCAACCACTTTGCCATTAGTTAAAGATTCAAGAGTTGCCTCCTGGACGTGCGAAATAAGAAGGGTGCCAATATTGGGATGGGAAGAAACCATTATGATCGCTAATGTTCAATTGCGTATTGCAGCAGTGCGCCGTCCTAGCGACGAAAGACCCAGGTGCCGCAAATTCAACGCTAAAAATGCAGCTGTCTTACAACAATATAACGACCATTTTGATTAGTCATCCAGATGGTGACATAAATAAGTACATAGTACAAGGATAGCGCAGAAGTCGTCCTCGGCTCAGACCCAGATTGCCGGAATAAGCCGATGTCCGACGCTTCATGGCAGCGGATTTCCTTGACTCTAAACTTGATTTGAAGCTCAACGTCGAACATCGCATCGAGAAAGCCCGGCAAAAGCTAGGGACTACAGCCAAGGATGGTGCTATAGCTATACACCGCGGTGGTTCAATCATCAATCAATCATCGCCTACGGAGTGCAGGTATGGTGGGAGCTTTTCCTAGAAAATAAAACTTTAATCTGTTGAACAAAGTCCTAAGAACTGCGTGCATCGGAGTCACAGGTGCTTTGCGATCATGTCCCGCAGAAGTATTGAATATCATCTTACATCTACTTCCACTAGACCTATAGATAGAATTAAATGCTGTATGTAGCGCGGTAAAACTTAGGGAGTCTATGTGCTGGACTCTCCGACCATATGGCCACGGCAGCATCCTAGAGTCTCTACCCAGGTAAGTACAGGACCTGCTACCAAAAGACTATATTGCCACCGCAGATGACTTCCCAACAAGGGGGGTATGGGACACAGGAGAAGTGATCAGCAAGTACGAATGCAAAATCTCCACTGATGGCTCTAAAATGGCATGTGGCGTCGGCTATCGGCTGTCAAAATCCTCTCGCCTCCCAGATCACGCTTCTTTTCAAGCTGAAATACTAGCGAAAAGGGAGGTATGGTGATCACTAAAGCGCACTACTGTCAGCACAGATAATGTCGCCCTTCTCACCAACAGCCAACCCGCGATCAAGGCTCTATCGTCAATCTCAATCTCATCCAAATTATTAAGACAATGCCGCATGGAGCTGGCCGGACTGGCCGAGCTTTACAGCATCTCTCTTCTTTGGGTTCCTGGACACAGTGAAATAGCAGGGAACGAGAATGAATTGCAAGAGAAGGCTCCGCTCTTCACGATCCGTAGACTTTACTTGAAACGGGTTAGTGATATGGCCATCATACCACTTACGAAGGACAGACGCTCTCCTGAGGAGAGCCCGACCGGACGTAGAACGGGTTACAGGTATTGTAACAGGACACTGGCCTGTGGCAGAGCACGCGACCTGACTGTGTATTCCATACAATGCACACTGCTGGAGCTGCATATATGAAGCGGAAAAGGAGACCCTAATCTACTTCCTGTGTGAGTGTCCGGCTCTAGCTAAAGTCAGGCGTCAAGAACTCGGCGAATCATTCTTCGTTAGCATATCCGCCATTTCTTCCAAGTCGGTTGGGGAGATATTACGTTTTCCTAATTCGGCGAGATGGTTCTGAGAACATTTTCCGATAACTACCATGAAGGACTTTTATAACCAAGAGTTTGCCTACGAGGCATGTGGTTTTAAAATGGCTCAAAAAGCGCTAATTGTGTCTTCTCGCTACAGCGAAAAGACAGGCACTTGAACCAACCAACCATCGTTCGCAAGGGAAACGTTTTATTTCCAGGTAAAAGAGCTACCGAGCGTATGTATGTAGTTCAGTAGTAGTAGCACATTTTCGATGGCTGGGGTCTGTAAGACCCCACTTTATATACGGAGTATTACCCTCAGTATCACACAGGCATGAACGCTTGCTTCGCTCCCCCTGGGTGCAGTCTTTTATTGAGCTCAAATGATCCTAATTGTAATTTGGATAATTTTGAAAAAAGAATCGATATCGGTTCTTAGTTGTACATATGAAATACAAAATTCAAGTATCATTGGAAACATTTTTTTCAAAAAGGTCAAATACACAAATTTGGGGGGATTGTTCACGTTTTTTTTTTAAATCATCAAATCAGCTAAATACGTTATATGCATTTTGTGGTTATTGTTCATGTGGAACTTTCCTCCCAAACCAAAATCGCATTTTTGGGGTGATTTTGCAGGTTATCAGCCCAAATATGTGGAGATTTTAAGTTGGCAAAATCCCCCCAATCGTAAACAACATTTTTGGCGGATAAGTTCATTGAGGGTATACGAGTAGTTAACAGAGTCAACCTCATTCACAAGACCGTGTTAAGCGAGTAAATTTAGGCGAATTTTAAACGAACTTTAACGAATTCTAAGAAATCCTACTTTTAAAATTGTATGCAACGGCCATCGCATAACACTATTCTCAGTAAAAAGTTCTCCGTAAGAAATTTGCATACCCCCAAACTGCTATTACCCAGCAAGACATTTGTCTCCGATTCCAGTGGAATCGAAAAGTCTTCGATCCTATAGCGGTTACATTCATCGGTGTGTCTCCGAAGCTGGAAAAATTCAACTGCTTTCGATTATATATCGATTCTGGTAATCAATTAGCCTGAAATTTGAATTCATTTAAAAGTATCTGGCATTTGGATACGCGAAATACGGAATATGTTGTTTTTTTTTCTATACGCCTGGAATACAGTCCGCCGTTAAATTAAAAGTGCCGTGTAATCAATACCAAAAGAGATTTCGCGACACTTAGTTTCTGGACGAATTGTATATCAGGCTTAAATTGATTCTACACATTTATACAGTCATCGATCCGAATCCAATCTCAGTGTCGATTTCTCGTTGGCTTCAGTCATCGATCCTAATTCGAGCTCAGCGTCAACTCTACACTGAGTGTGAGTACTCGTGCAGTCATCGATTTTACGTCGACTACCGTAATCGATTTTGGATCGATTCCTGTCCTCATTTTCGGTATCGCAAAAGCGGCCATGCCCATACAAATGTCTCCGACGTGTCATGCATAAAGTCATCGATTCCAGGCTCGATCAAGTTTCGATTTTTGTCTGACTGGGTATTTGCCTCAACCCCTTGTGTTACATATCGCGCCCACTACATTCTCCAAAGGAACTTAGTTTAGACGTTTCGTTAGCATATAAAAGGTTTGTTGCTGGCGTACACATCTTGTTCATTTAGGCGGGTTTTCCGACAGTTATTCTTATGCCGGGTTTCCACCAAAGAGACAGTTTTTAAAAACAAAAACAGAAACAAGTTTTGTTTTTTAAAAACAGTTCTGTTTTATGTAAACAGACTGTTTCAATTAAACAGACTGGTTTTGTCTCTACCTATAGTTCTGTTTATCTTGTTCAACATGTGTTCCAAAAAAGTCAGACGACGAGAATTTCATAATAAACTGTGGCTTTTTTTAATAAATGACATCTAAAACAGAAAAAACGGAGATATTGGGTCAATTCTCAATTAAAAAAAAAAGTTAATAACTTGAACCTTTAAAATGACTACTGATTGTGTACTTGGATGCTGTTGCAGAAAACCAAAGTGCGTGTTTCAACCAGCCAGACAAAAAACCAAGAACAAATGTGTTTTCCTTTGATCTGTTTTATAGCCCCCATATACGATGCAATCCGTCGTCAGATCGATCTGACGATATTTTGATCGTCAGATCGATCGCACAGTGTATGTTACTATCGTTGCTTTTTTTTACAGTTCCATATAATTTCGATCGTCAGATATTTTGTGGCGATCCATCGTCAGATCGATCTGACGATGGATCGCACCGTCTATTGCGGGTCTTAGAAAACAAGAACATTTTCCCATTCGCGATGGGAACGTGTTTTGTTTCCTAAAACAGTTTTTAGAGACACAAATGTTTTCAAAACTGTTCTGTTTTTACAGAACATTTGTGTTTTTGTTCAGAAAAACAGTTTTTGTCCCTGTTTTTCAAAACTGTCTCTTTGGTGGAAACCCGGCAATACACTCTACACAACAGGGGCCTGAAACACCTTCAAAAAGTGTTTACTGTACATATCGCAACTTGGAGGAATCTTTTCACATGCAACTTTATTACCAAATATTACTATTTCTTATGGCGTTGTGACGCATGAAACTGCGCCATATCGCGAGTGGATTTATGGTACTTATATGCACCGAAAATTATTTGTAAAGAGTAGGGCAGGATAGGCTTAATAATTTCGCTTCCGACGTTGCTGCTTTTTCATCAACAATAGATTAGATTGAACACCAATCTCGCCCGCCCAAATATCTTCAACCTTTCAAAAAAGATGTGTCATGTGAATTTTGACCGAAGTGAATAAAATTTTGACTCGTTTTGCCTTAAACCCGGAGAAATCTATTCATAACCCGGGGACCCGCAGATTCTCAACAAAAGCCGGCGTCTCCGGGTGAAACCCTATCCATGGATGCATCAACATCTCTAGCAATGCCTTGTTGACGTTTCGTTAGCATATAAATTTCGGATATTGAGTTCTGGCATACACCTCTCATCCATAAAGCCATCTTTTACTGACAAGCTTGGAACTGTGGGAGTTCTAATTGTACCCACATGTAGTGGGGGAAATGAACCCCTGAACTCTAGACTCAAGTATCGTAGAGTGGCGGAGGAAACCTCATGGCTACATAGCTATATTCGAGCTTTACGAAGAAGAACACAAGCATCATCTCCCCACCTATTCTATTTATGTATAATGTCCAACAAATAAACTATAATCCAAGTATCCTGCCGTTTTAAGAGTCCTCCCAGATCGAATTAGCCAAGCACCGTGTAATTCCGAATTAAAGCAGCTCCACCATTTTTAATTGCCCCCTTAGCCCGAGGCTGCGTCCCGATACTTCCCGACGCTGCACTTGACTCCCGTATTATTAAATACATATTAAATTGTTTGCCATTATTATATTGTGCATCCTGACATTAAGTCTTTATTCGGATTCTCTATGCGTATAAGTACAAAAATCACATACGAAACTGCGCTCCCATTGTTCTTTGTGATTTAAAAAAAAAATGTGTAGTGTCATGAGAATCAACTGCCAGCACATAATTAAATCCACTCTATGTGCAATTTATGTATGCATTCGTATGTGAATGAAAATGGCAGCTTTTCAATGACTGCAATTGCTCCTACATAAAATTACATTACGTAGCATACAATTCAATTTGCACCTCTCTGTACTTATGCGACCCTCTCCGCCAACCGAAGGGACCCCCACCTGTATATTGAGCGGGTCGTTGTTGGCTGTGCTGTTAAGCCAAGGGGATGAAGTATAATTTCGAAGCGCTACAATGCAACAACATCGGATGCCTTTTGTATTGAACCCGAAGAGTTGTTAATGATGAGAAGTATCTATCTATGTATCTTCTTCGTACCTACCGCATGGCAGCGGCTTGCTATGGTAATTGTAAATTTCAAGCTTTTCTTTTCAACAATCCCGACACAACAGTATGTTTCAGAGTATGTACCTATAGCCCGGGCGGGCTACATTGGATGCGGAAAATCTTATAACAGTCCATGAAGCTGTGAATAATGTGGGAAAGTATTTAACCCCTAATTAAAAGAAAAATGTACAAGTTTAGTAAATGTCCAGAGCGAGTGTACTTTTGGGATTTTAGAATAGAATTGAGCAGAACCAATTCATGTAATTGGACCTATACCAAACGCCAATATTCATTTCAGCGAAAGACCATCGCTAGTCAGCTGCAGATATCTACCGCTGAGCGAAGCATGACCATTTCCCGAACCTACCACCGAAAGTACCAGAAGGACCAGCCCACAGTTTTCGCTGAACAATTTTTTTATTTAATTATTGCGAGCTTTCGAATTAATTTCATATTATCCACGAATCAAATGTAATAGGCTAGGAAAGTCGCCTTCGGGGCGACCGGTAGCGCAGTGTGTTGAGGCATCAGTCTCATGTTTGACTACCGGCGTTTCGGGTTCGAATCCCGTCCACGACGACGTTCGTGGCCATGAATGTGGAGGAGGTGCATGCTGGCAACTGCATTCTCCGAAACCAGTTTGCCGTCGACGTTAACTGGGCCACATGGAACAGTTAACGCGCTATGCCCCACAAGGGGTTAGGACAATTGAGAGAGAGGAAAGTCGCTTTGATCAGTTTCCGTTTTTTTTTTGGCTTAGATCAGCGTCATTAAACACCGAATGTCACAATTTCAGTCTTAGTCGGTGTCTGGTCCAGATGCAGCCAAGTCATCATCATCATCGACGTGGCGCGACAGCCCGACGTCGGCCATTGGCCGCCTGGATCGTTGTCCTCCAATTATCTCGGTCACGTGACCGCGTCCGCATATACTGAGCTCTCCCAACGAAATCTTGGCCGCCCTTCGTCGACTCCTTGCCCGTTCATTACTCTCTTCGGCATGCGCTCGTCGTCCATTCGCTGTACACGCCCAGCCTATTGAAGTCGTTGTAGTTTGACGATTTTCGAAACTCCCAGCTCATCGTACAGCTTATACAACTCATGGTTGTACCGGATGCGCCATCCATCTCGATCGCCAATAGCCCCAAAAGTTCGCCGCTGAACCTTGCGTTCGAATGTGTCTAGCATGTTTGCGGAGGCTTGAGTTAGGGTTCATGTTTTGCAGCCTTAGCATATCACTGGTCGTATAATAGTTTTGTACACGCGGAGCTTCGTGTTTTTGTGCATATCCTTCGATTTCATTATGGGGAGAACCGAGAAAAAATTCGTATTAGCTTGCTGTATCCGTCGCTTGATTTCGTCAGTTTCGTTTGCGTCCTTTGACAAGTTGCAACCCAGGTATATGAAGTCGTTCACGAACTCGATGTTGAGGTCCCCTACATTGATGCTCGATTTTGCTGGCTTGCTTGTCCTCGATTGCATCATTATTTTAGTTTTACCCTCGTTGATACGTAATCCAAGTTCTTCTGCGTTGGCCAATCTTCGAGACATTATGTTGATTTCGTCGGCGTACGCTGCCAATTGTGTCGACTTGATGAGCGGCATCCCGCCGTGGTCCATATTCATATAGCCTGAATAGCGCATTCCAGTGCTAGGTTGAACGGCGTCGGCGCCTGTCCTTCGTTCTGCTCCAGACCAGTGCGTGGTTCAAACAGATCAGTCAACCTGCTCTGGAACCTGACCTGTGAGACGGAGTTTGTCATCGTCATCTTTGCTAGTCGTACTAGTTTTGTTGGTATACCAAATTGCAGCATGATGTTGTGCAGTATACCACGACCGATACTGTCGTATCGTCGTAAAGTCGACAGAGATTTGGTATACGTTTACGTTGTATTCCCAGCACTCCTGAAGTATCAGTTTAACCGTAAAGAGCTGATCGGTTGTGGAGCGACCATGTCTGAAACCGCCTTGATATTCGCCAATATTTCGTTCTACGTACGGTTTTATTCTATTTTCCAGATTTTTTGTCAAAATTTTACAGGTCGTACAGACTAGTGAAATACGCCTGTACTTCTCACACCGCAGTTTATCTTCCTTTTTGTGAATTGGACATTTTACGCCAATCGTCTGGAATCACCTCGTCCCTCCATATTCGCAGGAGTAATTGATGCATGGCATTAACTAGACCTGTTTCAGGGAATTTTAGCAGTTCAGCTGGAATCTCGTCAGCGCACGACGCTTTATTTCGTTTTAGTGACCGCAACGTGAGACCAATTTCCTCTACTTTGGGGGGTTGCATACAAAAACGGTAAACGTGCCGTAGGAACGTTCTACGCACCGGAGCGACCCGTTTTTCAACGGCCAAACCCCTTCAATGCAGAAGGAAGTACAAGTGTGTATCATATTTTCAACATGTCCGTTTTTTATGTAACCTGGAAGCTTCACTTCTCGGCGCAGCTGCTCTCAGTACTCCTCCACCGCGCCGGCATCGAACTCAACCCTGGTCCATGAATCTGCTGCGTCTGCAGCAGAACGCTGCACGCAAATGCAACCCCAGTTAGATGCAACTGTTGCGACGAGTGGTGCCATCTTAGGGGTTGCTCCGGTTTAAGTCACCATAGACAATGGCATGCAACATTTAAAGCTAGCCTCTTTAGGAACAGAGAACAACAAACATCCACCTCAAATGATTCACCCTTAGTTACGGCGAATACACAACCTAGCACCCATCTGTCCCTGTCCCCGGTCTCACCTGCGAACCATCCCGCACGAGGTATCCGGAGTCAACACAATCTGACTCGCGCTCCACCCGTCGCTAACTTCAACAGCCTATCCATTGTCCAGCTGAATATCAATGGTCTGCAGCGTAAAATTGAAGAACTCACGGCGTTCATGGATAGACACCGCACCCTAATTGGAGCTATACAGGAGACAAAATTAAATCACAACTCGTCTCTCAACTCTTATGGAAATTTTAAAATCGTAAGAAAGAACAGGATAACCAATGCTGGAGGGGGGCTTGCTATCCTGGTTCATCGATCTATGCCATATCGGGAGATTGTCGTCCCAGTCGTCGACAACACAATGGAAGAACAGGCCATGGCAATCAAATCTGGAAATGTGGACATAGAAATATTTGGTCTACAACTTAATAATGAGACTTTTTTTAGAGATGGCAACACCGATAAACCAATGGTAGTCCATCTTTGACATACATACCATTTGAAGTTTGTATTCATAAGCTGTCAATGTCAGTATAAACATTTCGTGTTGATTGTTGACAACGTATTTTACCGGACCATGGAAAGTTTCGAAAATTCACGAAAAAAACAACATTTGCGGGAAGTTTTACTTGGACATTATTTTGCTAAGAAGACTGCAGCTCAGAGTCATAAATTGCTCGTGGAAGTTTACGGTGACGATGCTTTTTCGCGTGCACAGTGTTTTCGGTGGTTTCATCGGTTCAAAAATGATAATTTCGACATTACCGACGAAGAGCGACCTGGCAAGCCAAAAAAGTTTGAAGACGAAGAATTGACGAAATTACTCGAAGAAGATTCGTGCCAAACTCAAAAAGAGTTGGCAATTTCGTTGGAAGTGACTCAGCAAGCCATATCGAAGCGGTTAAAATCACTGGGAATGATCCAAAAGCAAGGCCACTGGGTCCGTACGAGTTGAAGCCAAGAGATGTTGAGAGGCGCTTTTGCATGTGCGAACAACTGCTTCAAAGGCAAAGACGGAAGGGTTTTTTGCATCGTATTGTGACCGGCGATGAAAAGTGGATTCATTATGATAACCCAAAGCGAAAGAAATCATGGGGACCGCCCGGGCACCAATCAACATCGACCGCGAAGCCAAATATTCATGGTTCCAAGCTTATGCTCTGCATTTGGTGGGACCAGATCGGTGTTCTTTATTATGAGCTGCTAAAACCGAATGAAACCATTGACGGGCAGCGCTATCGACTGCAATTGATGCGTTTGAGTCGAGCATTGCGTGAAAAACGGCAACCATTTGCTGAAAGGCACGACAAAATAATTCTTCAGCATGACAATGCTCGCCCTCATGTTGCGCAAGTCGTGAAAACGTACCTGGAAACAACCAAATGGGAAGTGCTACCCCACCCGCCGTATAGCCCTGACATTGCTCCATCCGATTACTATTTGTTCGCTTCGATGACTCATGCGTTGGCTGATCAGCACTTCACTTCATATGAGGATACTAAGAACTGGCTCGATTCATGGATAGCCTCGAAACCCCAAGATTTTTTTCGCGACGGAATTCGTAGACTTCCCGAAAGATGGGAGAAAGTTATCGCTGCTGATGGCCAATATTTTGAATAATTTAGTTATATGAATAAATCTATGAACAAATGCCCAAAATTCCAAAAAAAGTCTCATTATTAAGTTGTAGACCTTTAATCTCTACATACCACCAGTATCAAGTTGTCCCCCAGGTTTCAGCGTAAACTATCTGGCCAAGACCGCCTCCTGCTGGGGGACTTTAATGCTCATCACGAGTTATGGTATTCTAACCTCGAAAACGACACCAGAGGAGTTGCCATAGCGGAACAAGTGGAAGCATCAGATTTCTGTCCTCTGAACGATGATATTCCCACTCGCTTGACTGGAACTTGTTCCAGCTCCCCCGACATATCAATTGCAAGTGCAGG
This sequence comes from Chloromyia formosa, assembly GCA_964017055.1. Taxonomy (NCBI): domain Eukaryota; kingdom Metazoa; phylum Arthropoda; class Insecta; order Diptera; family Stratiomyidae; genus Chloromyia; species Chloromyia formosa. The sequence goes on along the minus strand of OZ024813.1, from coordinate 96,797,797 downwards.
CCTCATCAACATCGCCCAATGAGAACCGACTCTCACGCTGTCATCTGACCACTTGACAATAGTGATGAAGCTTGACAAACCATCCGATGTGATTCATACCGACCACCGCACCTTCATCAATCATAACAAAGCTAAATGGGACGGCTTCAAAGAATACACGAACTCGGCTTTTTTTAGCCTTACCAACACCATCTGATTTTCGAGTAGCTGAGGCCAACCTTAGACATATTATTGTGAAGACAGCAGCTAGATTCATCCTGGCTGGTCGTATTCCAACCATACGACCCAATTTTCCCACCTCAGCAGCAAGATTGGCGGATGAACGCGACAGAATTCGCAGCGCAAACCCTGACGATCCCAGGATCAAAGATCTGAGCCTACAAATTCAACACCATGTTGCAGAACATAGAAGACAAAAGTGGAATGAGCATCTGAACAATTGCAACCTAACAATCGGAGTTGGCAAGCTATGGTCTACGGTAAGAGCCCTCACCAACCCAACAAGTCAGAGAGGACTGGCTGCTATTGAATTCGTTGGCAATACAACTAATAATTCTGCACAGTGCGCTAGCTTATTTAATAGACAATTCATTGAACATCCGCCACCCGACAGGCTAAAGCGTAAAATTTGTAAAACCATTGAACACCATATCATAGACCATACACTTCAAATCTCATCGAACGAAGTTGCTTCAGCCATAAAAAATGCCAAGAACTAAAAAGCCCTAGGACCAGATGGCACATCGATGGTTGTGCTGATGCACCACGACATGCCTGCAATTGACTACATTACGGATGCCTTCAACCTCTCCGTGTCATCGTCTGTTGTTCCCGAAATATGGAGGAAGGTAGGGTGCTCCAATACTAAAACCCGGAAAAAAGTATACGCAAGGCGACTCCTACCGTCCCGTCACGCTTTTGTCTCCAATTGGAAAAACTCTTGAAGCTGTCTTACTTCCCACATTTGCGACCCATATTCAGCTGGCTGACCACCAACATGGTTTCCGAAAAATGCGCAGCACAACTACGGCCTTGGATGTCATATCTTCAAGCATCGACAACGGTCTCAACAAGGCCCGTCCATGTCACAGAACCATTATGGTAACACTTGACCTATACAGTCAACCACTCCCTACTTCTGTTTGACATTAACAACACGTTGCTTTCGAAACCAATAGTGAAATGGATCGCAAATTACCTTGCTGGTCGGCAATCTTACACCGAATTCAGAGGTAGCAAGTCAAACCTTAGAAGGGTTAAACAAGGCGTTCCTCAAGAAGAAGTCCTGTCACCGACCTTGTTTAATCTCTACTTCGCTGGAATTCCCTCACCTCCAACAGGAATCCAGATTGTGAGCTATGCCGACGACTGCACTATACTAGCAACAGAAGACGACATTACCCAAATGTGTGCTAAGATAAATGACTACCTAAACGAACTGAACGCCTTCTTCGTCAGCAAGAATTTGAAGCTATAAGCTCAAAAATCCACCTCAACACTGTTCACATCCTGGACCAAAGAAGTAAAGATGCAGCTGAACATGTCAGTAGATGGTCTCATAATACCCACTACAAACCGCCCAAAAATCTTTGGCATGACTCTGGACAGCATGGCAACATCATCAGCCCAGGCATCTACTGTAACTAACAAGATGAGGAGCAGGAACAAGGTCCTCAAGGCTCTTGCTGGTAGTTCCTGGGGTAAAGACAAAGAGACCCTACTAACCACCTATAAAGCGATCGGGTAGCAAATTATGCGGCACCAGTATGGACACTATAAATCTTAGTGACACAAATTGGAAACTCATTCAGACCTGTCAAAATGCAGCCCTACGCACCACCACAGGCTGTCTGTTGATGTCTCATCAAGACCACTTCCACGAAGACACCAAAACTATGCTCATCAGGAAACACAACATACTACTATCAATGCAGTATCTAGTTGGTTGCTACGGAAATAATCACCCGAATTTTGACCGTATGGACAGAACCCCACCGCCACGACACATCAGGCGAAATCTAAGAGAACTCGAAAGGGAAGTCCAACGATTTAAAAGGGTCCCCTTCAATAGCGCTAGCTATAAATCTGCCGTCGCTACGCTGTACAGGGAAGAAGTACATACGTCGATTGTGGACCTGAATAACAACAAAGTACTTGACGCTCAACCACCAGACATCTCACCGGATGAACGAAACCTGCCTAGAGCGACTAGGACCACGCTCGCATAGCTTCGTTCAGGTTAGTGTTCGCGCCTCAACTCATACTTGTCCCGAGTCGACCACAGCATCCAAAACTTGTCCGGCTTGCAACAGTTCTCCCCACGACGTTGAGCACATCTTCGACTGCCCTGCAGCACCAACGCACTTAAGTGCATGGGAGAACCCCATCGAAGTAGTTGCGTTTCTGTTTCTTCCTACGGAAGAAACTGAGTCGGACGCGCTGATTTGATGACACACACACACTGAAACAAAATTTCTGCGTTGCTACAACAACAATAACAAAAACGGTTAACGTTCCAAGGCGTATTGGGTTCGTCCTATTAACAAAAAGCGGGATGAATCAGGAGTTTTTGCCACACTTTATCAAGAAATCGCGAGCGAGAGCCGTGCGGCTCTTCGTGCGAAAGAATGGAAGTTGGGAGCGAAAAAGGCTCTCACTCGCGAGCGAGAGCCGTGCGGCTCTTCGTGTGAAAGGGCACTTAATTTCACTCCCGTCAGTTGGAAAAGGATCCAAATTACTTGATACGGCCCCAGTAGACTTACATTAGCAAAACGTACTGGTCGTTTGAGGCTGGATTCATAGAACGTATGAGAAAGGACGTTGATTCCCAATGTAGATACTCTTTATAGGTTCGAAAAAAAAATCCGACAATGTTTATCCCCCTAGCGAAGCCTCAGCTTCCCTAGCGACGAAAAACAAGTAAGTTCCTATATTCATCCATCAATTTCAAAAATGACGAATGAGTTTGGGACGGTGCCATGCGTCAAAAAGATCATTAAGGGCTGACCACACATTATGGCAACGCATTCTATCCAGCATTGCTCTTGAAATAGGGATTTGAATAGAATGGACAATTCAACGAACCTTCTTCAACAGCTTCCTGTCTAGTTCCTATGTCTCTAATTCTAATTATATTTAACTTTAAGTAACAATGCACTTACATCACCAAGTGTTTGCATTTAAGTTTGTATTTTTTTCTTTGCATCACCCAGTCTACATGGAAGACCAAGAACTTCGGCTTAAACGCATCCACATTGTTGTTGTTTCCGGTTCATCCCGACCATGTGAGTCTCATGTGTGTAAAATGCAATTCTACACGTACAAGAACGAGGACGAATGAGCGCATTCCGTGTGACGATATGCAGATGACGCCTATACAAAAGTGAGTACCTACCTGGTCTTGGGATGTACACCTGAGAACTTTTAGTACGCCATTTAAGTACATACCACCATGTCTTTAGTCGCGTTCCGTACTTATGTTTGTTTTCTCGTAAATTTTCTGTTTTGCGATGTTTTTTTATCTCTCTCCTATCGTTGGCTTCCTTTGATTCCCGTCGATGGTGTTTTCATGCCACCTGAACTGAACCCCATCATGTTTCGCGCGCACAAGGAGGAGCATCGGGACTTGGGCTTTTTTTGGGGTGATCAAATGAATACGTCCAACTGGAACGCACTCATTCGCATGTGAATTGACGCGATGAAGTCATGCGTTCATCCCCCGATGCACACCGGTTGCATAATATCGGATGCATTGCACTGCATAAAGGTACGAAGAAAGGAGGGGAGAACTGCGTTAAAAAAGAGACGTTATGTCGTAAACGGCGCGGCCCCTTGTTTGAATCCCATTCAAATGGCATACAGCGTGCATGTGGGCTTTTTAAGTGGATTTTAGGCGTCCACCTCTTCTTCCGGCGGCGGCTTTGTTTGTCGTCGACATACATAAGTACGTACGAACGTATGTGATAGATACTCTTGTCAAGTATAGTAACTACGAGAGAATTTGTCTAATGAAGGGTTCAATTGCCGCCAGTCCCATTCTGATGTGAATGCGGTAGGGTTAGGGCGAAAAGGGTAATCAGCGAAATACGAGAATAGGATCCTGTACACAAACATACGGGGCGGTGCTTACGATGGGAGGGATGAGGTAATGTGATCGCGTAATTCTGCACACAATGTCGGCAAAAGCAATATTCATGGACGAGAGTTAAGGCGATTAATATCCGCTTGCAATAGTCCAGGTGTCGGTAAAAAGCCTCATCGTAAAAAAAATTTGATGAAATAAAAACATTCACGCCGGCTGGACTTAGATCTTTTTCACATGGTAAAGGATTCATCTTCGCAAGATCAAAGCGACATGGTGAGCTGCTCGTGGTGTGAGGTTTCGGTATACTGTTAGGATAAGCTTCTCAGATTTACATCACAGAAAGTCAATGGCAAGTGAATATTATAATGCCAATGAAGGATATTGATTTCACTACGTTACCTTTAATCCTCCGGACATCATAAATTCAATAGGCGCCCAACGTGGGACGTGATATGATGAACAGTCAGAAGACGACTAGTAAGGTTAAGCATAAAAGCCAAAGGGCATCTGAAACGCAAGAACAGCCCAGCTCGCGACAGAAAGGAAAAGCGTACACCTCGACTGGATGGTGGTACATCTTCGCCTTATTTCTAGTTTAAAAATTTTGGAAAGGATGAGCCTGTACATGGCTCCCGATCTGCGGTGTTTGCCATAAATAATTAAGCCGTGGAGCATCTTGCTAGATCCCACGAAGTAATAGACTGGGCTTTTGAAAATAAAGCTCAGTATTTATAAGAGTGATGCTAAAACAAATCTGAACACAACTGGTGCATCGACTTCAATGGAGGAGGACAAGCACTCAGAAGATTGGGGTGCTGAAATTCCGGGGCATAAGGGTTGTACTCACTTATAAAGCGGAATTCTTTGGTCTCATCCTGGATAAAAAGCTATAGTGGAAAGCGAACATTCGAAACTATGTGACAAAGGCAACGCTTGCACCATACTCGTGCAAAAAGTTGTAGGCTAGAAATGGTTCTTGCAGCCCAAAGTGCATCGTATCACAGCCACAGGGGCTCCAAGGAAAACACCGACCACTGCTTTAGGAACATTGTAAAATTTCCTTCCTTTGGACATTGGGTGGGGGGGGGGGCTTTTCCATAGTCCACGTGGACGCCCTCTGGTAACGACACAGTAAGTCAAACCGCTGACGGCCAAGTCTTAGCGATAGATAGTTTCGAAAAGACAGATATTGTAGCGTGATTGGCTGACAAATACCTAAGCGTTTCAGGTTTAGTAGAATGGAATGATTTGTGTAGTTGGACTTGCAACACAGTTGTGTGAAATCCAGCAGGTTTATTAAGCCACCTGAAGCAGCTATCTCCAAGACAAACCCCTGAATGGGTTTAAGCAATGTGCTGACAACTCGTCTTTGCAGAAACCAATCCACGTGGAGAACCTGGAACAAAATTGGATTGGACGGATCACCAACGACGACCACGCAAACGACTAAAGGATTATTCTTTTGGATCCCGAAATGTATGCTCCCTGTACAAACCGGGGGCCGAGAAGGCGCTCCTTCAACAGGTCGAAAAGTATAGACTGAACATTACTGCAGTCCAGGAAACAAATTGGCTTGGCAGCGAGATCAATGACAAGAAATTGTACACAATTTTTACAAGTGGCAAACCATCGAGCCGCAAGGAGTTTGAAGTAGCATTTATAGTGAACAATCACCTCAAGCCGCACATTACTGACTTCAAACCCATAAATGAACGGCTGTGTGTGATTCGCATTAAGACTCGATTTTTCAATCTCAGGTTCATCAATGTACATGCCCCACTGAAGTTAAAGAAGACGCAGTAAAAGACGAGTTCTACGCCCGCCTTGAGACTCTTACTTCCAACAAACGACGTCAAACAGCTACTGGGAGACTTTAACACGAAAGTCGGAAATATAAGTTCGCACCGGGAGACCAGTGGGGGCCACTGTCTCCATGCTAAATGTAACGACAACGGTCAGCGACTTATCGACTTCACCTGCAGCAAGAATCTTGTCGTAAGCTCTATGTGTTTCCGTCACCGGCGCATTCACGGGGGGGGGGGGGGGGGGGAGTTGAGTTCGGACCGTCCAGAGGAACGGACGTGCGCGACATCGTTCCTAAAAAAAAAAAAACAAATCTAAAAATAGAAAAATAGAAACGAAGTGCATCCGGGCTAAAGATGCATGTGCGCGCCACATTTGTTCGTAAAAAAAAAATCGTGTGTGCGGGCGTATTTGTGTTGTGTGCAATAGCGAAGGGCCCCCTAGTGACAGCACAGCAAAGTCCCGGTGAGTCCGTTCCTTGTAGACTTAACATCCTGTCCAACTTCTGAATTTAATGCATTTGCATTAATCGCAACCATAATTGAATACTGGCCGCTTTCAATTCAACGACAACTAGCAAGTAGGCATAACACTACTGTTAGCTGTGATTGGATTATTGCTGCTGCGTTCTGTTATCTAGTGACCAATTCTACCCCCCCCCCATAACTTTGTACATTCCGTCTAAATATGCAAAAATTTAAATTTGATTTTTGCAACATTCGTGGAATTAGAGCGAATTATACTGCGGTACATGCCCATCTCATGCTACACAACCCAGCAGTTATGGCGTTAAGCGAAACAAAAGTCCTTAGTGATTGCGAAATAAGCCAATTTAACATCCAAGGCTATCGTTTTTTGCCCGTTTTTGCAACCCAAATGGGGATTGCAATGTACATCCGAAATAATATCGCCTTTTCCACCATCAGTCCCCAGTTCACTTTATCGAATCCAGAATTCACATACACCTGGATTAGGTTCAATTTCAATAAACATACTCTATTCCTGTGTTTTCTGTATCGAAGCCCTGGGATTTCTGATCCTGATACTGAACGTTACTTCGATATACTTTCCACCAATGTCGATGAGCTCTTAGATAAATACCCTGCATCAGAAATCGTCTTTGCAGGCGACTTCAATGTACACAATGTACAATGGCTTAAATATTCTTCATCTACAAGCCAAGCAGGAAGACTGGCTGAGCTATTCTGTGAATCATACAACCTACACCAATTAGTAGATTCCCCAACCAGAATACCTGATATAGAAGGTCAAAACGCCAACTTATTGGACCTGTTTATAACCTCACACCCCGACAAATATTCAGTATCTGTTTCATCTCCTTTGGGAAACTCCGATCATAAATTGATATCGACCAAATTCACAACTAGGTCACTAAATGTCAATAATCTATCTTCCAACAAGAGACTATTGTGGCATTATGATAAGGCGGACTGGGTCGCATTTAATCAATTCATCAGTGAACTGAACTGGTCTGACTGCTTCTCTACGCAGAACGTCGATTATATAAGCGAGTCAATTAGTAACATCATTTGGTATGGAATGCACTGCTTTATCCCACACAGTTCTAAGAATACCAAACCAACCACCAACTCTTGGTTTAACAGAGATTGCAAAGAGGCTATAAAGAGAAAAGAAGCGGCATACCGTGCATACAAACAATGCCCCTCTGTCGAACTGAGAGAAGTTTACAATTCTACGCGTAACATCTGCAAATCAGACATAAATAAGGCTAAATTCCAGTTTGACAGCAAAATTAGGCAGAAAGTGTTCGTTCAACGGAAAGGTAGCAAAGGTTTCTGGTCACTCGTCAAATCTGTGGAGAATAACTTCACCTCCTCTTCTATTCCACCACTGGCATATGATGGCAAAATATACAGTGAACCGCAAGACAAGGCCAACCTGTTGGCCGAAACTTTTGTTGCAAACTCTTGCTTACTACCCACTACTCAGAGTCCACCAGCCATACCCTTATGTGATTCACACCAGAGACCTTTGCATTTCCGCACTAGGGAAGTATTTAAAGTACTCTCAAAACTCGATGTATCAAAATCGGCTGGACCTGATGGCATCTCCCCCTTAGTTCTCAGACACTGCGCTTCCTCGCTAGCCAAACCTCTCCGAGAACTCTTTTACCTGTCCTACGCAACAGGAGTGTTCCCATCATCGTGGAAACTAGCTCATGTCCAACCAATCCCCAAGAAAGGAGAAGCATGTGATCCATCTAACTACCAACCAATAGCACTAACTTCGACCCTATCAAAAGTCTTCGAAACCCTGGTTAACAACCAACTAATGAGCTACCTTGACTCACATCATCTCATCAATGATCGGCAATATGGTTTCCGGTCTTCGCGCTCCACCGGCGACCTAATGACATACCTCAAAGATGGAATCGCTGTATCCACCAACTTGGCGAAGCTAAAATCATTGCCCTCGACATTTCGAAAACTTTTGATAGAGTCTGGCATCCGGCTCTTCTAGCTAAGCTCCAGGCTTTTGGTTTGGACCCAAAATTAGTTAAATGGATCGAAAGTTTCCTTCACGACCGTTCGCTTCAGGCCGTCCTTGATGGAGTTAAATCAAATTGCCATACCACCAACGCAGGGGTCCCCTAAGGTACTGTCCTTTCACCAACACTCTTCCTTCTCTTCATCAACGATCTTCTCAGCGTGACTTCCAACTCAATCCATAGCTTTGCAGACGATAGCACCCTTGACTACACTTACTCTTTCAACTCTGTAGCTGACTCTCGCCGAAATTCAACATCTATCAACAGAGATCGCATGTTTGACTCATTAAATGAAGACATTTCAAAAATTATTGCATGGGGGAAAGCGAATCGAGTAGAGTTTAACGCCTCAAAAACTCAATGTTGTCTACTTTCCAATAAGCGATGTGCCCCACCAACCGCCCAACCCATTCTTTTCGATGGGGTCAGCATTCCTGATTCGCCCATATTGAACATACTAGGTATTAACATCTCCAGTAAACTAAATTGGTCCGACCACATTTTTTGCGTTGCAACAAACGCAATGAAGTGTCTGGGCTTTCTGAATCGCTGTAAAAGATACTTTTCACCATCTGATCTGGCTCAAATTTACAAGGCTCATATAAGACCGAGACTTGAATTTAATTCCCACATATGGGCAGGCGCAGGTAGAACCGCATTATCCGCGTTAGACAAAGTTCAACGGAAAGCCTTCAAGCTTATTGGCGAGGAACCCATAACATCTAAAATCGAACCGCTTGAACACCGGCGAAGTGTCGGCTGTCTCTCACTCTTCTATCGCTACTACAACCGCCGTTGCTCTGATGAAATAGCCAACCTCATTCCTGAGCGTACTTTTCCTTTACGTAACACCCGACTAGCCAGTCGTGCCCATCCTCATCTTCTAGAACTCAGCAATAGTCGCACCGCCAAATTCCATGACTCGTTTGTATCTAGGACAACACGAATGTGGAACGATCTACCATCTTTTGTTTTCCCCCGCAACTATGACCTACAAAAATTTAAACGGAATGTACACCGTCACCTTATTCAAACTCAACCCATCTCCCCACTACCTTAATCCCTTACCGCCAACGCTGTGCTCTCGCATCAAAGGGTTACCACCTAAGCTTTGGTATAAACATAAAAAAAAAAAAAATTCACAAGCAAACTTGGAAATCTCCAGACACGCATACCGTCAACCAAATTGATCACGTCGTTATTTGCAAGAGATGGGCGTCTAAAGTAATGGATGCCCGCTCCAAGGAGCAAACTACGGCTGATCATCACTTAGTGAAGACGATCTACGGATGTAGAGTTTCCTCAGTGCACCAATCGAGAATCAGCCCTTGAGAAAAGACTATCAAATATGCCACACAACATCAGCAACATAGGCGTCCATAGATTCTGGGAAGAACTCAAGGGTACCATCAAAGGGGTCGCAGAGAAGTTCGTGAGATATAAAGCCTATAGCGCGAAATAACTGGTTCGGCAAAGAATGACAAAATTAACTTGACGCGAAAAACCAGGCCTATAGACAATGGATTCAACGAGCAACCAGAACCAAAAGAGAAAAATATGACGAGTTACGGTGAATACCAAATAGAATAATTAGACGTAGATAGATAGATAGATATAAAAATTCGAGCTACTTTCCTAGCAGGAAGGCACTGCGACCATAAAGATCTATTGTGCCGTAGCTCATTAATCCAAAAGACCGTCCACCCTTCTAATAAAGGGCAGTAAGTCTTTAGCAGGAATCAACCTGAATTCTGCAGTGCTGATAGTAGCCTGCCCGAGGAGTGACATCCTAAAACGCGCGATGGCGGGACATTCGCACAAGATGTGCTTGGTCGTTTCCACGTCTTCCAGACAAAGACGGCATTCAGTCTCGCTTGACAGACCCATCTTGTTCAGGTGATATCTGACCAGGTGATGGAGAGATAAGTACCCCATTAGGAGTCTTAGGTGGGTTCTACTCATATGAGTAGTACCCTTGTGACTGAAGGGCATTATCAGCTTTTTTGATTGACGAAGCCCTGGAAGGTTATCCCAGTACTGTTGACGCAATCGTGCAAACCAATCTTTGATCCGCAGTTTGGCCGAGGCCAGTCCAAAGCCACAGTAAGGCTCAGGTCCATGAAAACGACTGGATGATCCTTGTCTAGCAAGTTCATCTGCAGCCTCGTTCCCCTCAATGCCCTGGTGGCCTGGCACCCAACACAAGAAGACTCGGTTTTTGGTTGCCAACACTTGAAGGAGATTGTAACACTCCTTCACCAGTTTTGAAGAGACCTTAAATGAGGAGAGCGCTTTTATAGCTGCTTGGCTGTCTGAGTAGATAGCAATGTGAGCGCCGCGAAGTCCAGTTTCCAAGATTACCCTGGCGCAGACCTCAATGGCGTGGATCTCAGCTTGAAAAACGCTGGGCGAGACTCCCATTGCGATCGAAATCCTGGTGTTGGGTCCAAAGACGCCTGCACCAACACCCTGTTCTGTTTTAGACCCATCGGTGAACCACTTGATACATCTAGGGTCTGGACAGGGTGTGCCATTTACCCATTCAGAGCGGTTAGGGATGAGGGCTGAATATTTTCTGCCGAAGCAAACCTCCGTGATCATGTAATCTGATCTCAAGCAGATCTGCACGTCAGGAATTTGATTCAGAATGCTCATGTGACCGCTTTCTTCACTACGCACATCGGAAGTTAAACGAAGTCTGAGAGCATTTAGAGCTGCTGATTCTTGAATGAATATATGCAACGGAGTAAGTCCAATAATCGCCTCCAGGGCTGGCGTAGGACAAGTGCGCATAGCTCCAGTGATGCCAAGGCAGGCAAGGCGTTGAAGCTTATTGCACTTCAGTAAGACAGAAGATTGCTGAGTTTTCGGCCACCACACAAGCGCTGCGTAGGTCACCATAGGCCGCACCAGCATGGTGTATAACCACTCAATTATCTTTGGGGTGAGCCCCCATGTCCGTCCAAAGAAACTTCTGCAAGCCCACATTGTGCGTGTGGCTTTGCCAAGTACATTATCTATGTGGGTATTCCAAGTGAGTTTCGAGTCTAGAGTTACCCCGAGACATTTAACTTCAGACGTAAGAAACTTAAATACTTTGACGAGCAGTTGCTGAAAATTAACCAAAACTTTGCTAAAAGGAATACCAGACGAGCGTACAAGAATGGCTAACAACTAGCCTCCGTAAAGACAACGATGGAAACATCGTCAGCGACAATGTTGGCATTAACAAACGATGGGCCTCTTATTTTGAAGAGCTTCTGAATCTACCACCTAATATCCCCACACAAGAAGCTCTTGGCCATATTGTTGATTTGGGCCCACCCATACAACCCACGTCAACAGAGGAAGTTGATCTCGCGTTGCGGTCACCAAAACGAAATAAAGCGCCGGGCGCTGACGAGATTCCATCTGAACTGCTAAAATTCAGCGAAACGGATCTATGTACTATGTAGTTAATAAAATAAAATAAATAAATAACTGGCGTAACAGTCCAATTTGAACCATGGCCTCAAGATGAGTTAGCATCATTTTCTAAATCGTGACGAAATTTCTTGTGCAGAGGTGTGTGAGCAGCAACACGCTCAACCGAGCTATGTACCCCATAAATGGGTTCTCATTTAACAGCTGAGTGGGCTCATAGTCCGACACGTAGATCCCCAGGGGGCCCAGTGCGTAGAAGGCGAACGAGCTAACCGTTGCGCCATCCGGACTAAAGTTAATGCCATAAATTAATTATTCCTGCGAATATGGGGGACGAGGTGATCCCAGACGATTGGCGCAGAAGCATCATCTGTCCAATTCACAGAAAGGGAGATAAACTGCGCTGAGTGAATTACAGGGGCATATCACTAGTCTGTACATCCTATAAAATATTAACGGAAATTCTGGAAAATAGAATAAAACCGTACGCAGAACAAATCATTGGTGAATGTCAAAGCGGTCTCAGACCTGGCCGCTCCACAACGGATCAGCTCTTTACGGTTAAACTGATACTTCAGAAATGCTGGGAATACAACATAGACGTACTATATAGGAAATCTTTGTCGACTTCAAGCAGAAATACGATAGTATCGGTCGCAGTGTACTGTAATGTACAACATCATCCTGCAATTAGGTATAACAGAAAAGTTAGTGCGAGTGACAAAGATGACGATGACAAACTCCGTTTCACAGGTCAGGATCCATAACGGACTTTAGGCCGTTTTCTCAATGTCTAGTTTAATCTTATCCTGTAGATAAACGCTAAACGGCACTCATCTTCCGGTTAAGAATTTATTGGACAATAATTTCAAACAGCTGATACGGACTGCTGAGATTTTGACAGCTACAACTGTTTACGTTTGCACATTCAAATGAGACAATTAAACTGGTCACAAGGAACAGAGTTCTGGATATTCATTTGAAGGAAACGGATCTGAAACTAAATCAGCCGCAACGTAATGCTAAGAGGTGGCACAGACGTAGAATAGAATTTAACTGGTGGCGGAGTTCCGCCAAGAAAATCAGCTGATTTTCTACTGCATTAGCTGCGCTGTGGACTGTATTACATACCATATTTTGAGCGTTGCATGCGCTAAGACATTGAGAGAATGGGCTTTAGTGATCTATTGAAGCACGCACTGGTCTGAAGCAGGGCGATGAGCTCGCCGACGTTCTTCAACCTGGCACGAGAATACACTTTTCGGGCTATGAATATGGACCACGGCGGGACGCTAGTCATCAAGTCGAAACAATTAACACGCCGACGACATCAACATTATGTCCCGAAGATTGGCCAACGCAGAACAACTTCTGCATACGATCGACACCGCTGCAAAAGAAGTTGGACTACGCATCAACGGGGGCAAAACTAAAACAATATGCAATCGAGGGCAAGGACGCCTGCACAATTGAGCATCAATGTGGGGGACCTTTACACCGAGCTCGTGAACGACTTCATATACCCGGGTTGCAGCTTGTCAAAAGATGCCAACGAAACGGACGAAATCAAACGACAGCACAACTAGCTAATAAGACTTTTTTTCTCTTTTCTCCCCATAATGAAATCGAAGCATGTGCACAGAAACACAAAGCTCCGGATGTAAAAAACCATCCTTCGACCAGTGCCATGCTATGGCTGCGAAACATGGACCCTAACTCAAGCCTCCGAAAGCATGCAAGACACATTCGAACCCAAGGCTCTGTTTCGAATTTTCGGGGGTGTTTGCGATCGAGATGAATTGCGCACCTGGTACAAAAGAGTTATCACTCCATAGAAGTTTCGCCTCTGCCAGGAGATTTGTATGTATTGACAAATTGTATAAACATAGTATAAACTTCACAGTATAGATACACAAGAGATTCAATACATAGAAATCTACCGCCGGAGGCGGAGTCAGCTTTCTTGTGAAGTCTATACAATTTGTCAATACATACAAATCTCCTGGCAGAGGGGAAAGTTATATGGAGTGATAACTCTTGTAGAATTATCAATCCTCTTTGGTACAACCATGAGTTGTATGAACTGTACGATGAGCTTGAAGTTTCGAAAATCGTCAAACTACAACGACTTCAAGGGGCAGGGCATGTACAATGAAGGGGCGATGATCATATGCCAGCGAGGTTAATGAACGGATGACGCGTCAACGGTGCGAGGCTGCGAGGAAGACCGGGAGCTTATTGGAGATAGCTCGGTATATGCCGCGCAACTACTAGGCTTTCAAGATTGAAAAACGCGGTTACGTGATCGAGATAATTAGAGGACAACGATCCAAGCGTCCAAGGCCTGACTTCCAGCTGTCGCGCCACGATAATAAAATAATTATGTAAATTTTCTTAAAGCAGATGGCGGCGAACTCGGCTCTTTGCCTCCGGGAAACCAGTCAGTGGGCTGCGCCAATCGTAGGTCATTCGATCATATTGGGAAATATTGACACTCCCAAAGTGACAGACCACACCTCTACGAAGTACCTGTTGGGCAAATATAATACTTTATAATCTATCGAGGAATGAGTGGTCAGAGACACTATAGTGGTATCTGATGCCATTAGCTTTTTCACTGACGGCTGTAGGATTGATGAAGTGGTTGGGGATGGGATATACTCGTAGATGTTGAATATTTACGTTACGCTTTCCAGGATACAATAGCGCCTTTCTGGCGAAGATCACAGCAATACGCGGGCCGCTAACCTGGCTTACGCGCAATGTTATATTTACTAGGAATATTGTAATCTACAGAGATAGTCAACCGGCGATTAATTCGCTTAGTTCGACGCTGGTTATGTCAAAAACAGAACTGGACTGTCGCAACCTTCTCTCGTCATTTCACTGTGCTGGATACCGAGCCTCAGTGGTTTTCTTGGGAACTACAAAACTGATGAACATATCTCGGTTGAGTACATCCAACGAGTTAATACGTAGCACAGGTAGCAGCTTGTAAATTAGTTACCCAAGCTGTGGCATAAGATAGGGCCAGCGCGAGATAGAAAAGTGGCACTTCATATCATGCAACATTCCAACCGACCCTATGGACTACTAATGCTGATTAGAATACATCTGAGAAATGTGGTGGGGCTTACCACTGGACACTGCATAGTCGGGAGCAGATTAAGAGACTTCGATTTCCACTGTAGAAGCTGTGGGGACGAGGACGAGAAGGAGAGCTGCTTACACCTTCTATGTTCTTGCCCTGCTCTGGCAGACCGTAGGACGGACATCATTGGATGCTACTTTTTTGCTGATTTGGACGATCTAATGAATGTTAAAGTCGGTCGGCTTCTTCATCGTTTCATTATCAGCTCTGGCTGGTTTGACGATTGAAGTAGGCTCAGGTATCCTGAATCTAGTGGGTATCTCATCGGACCCAGTGTTGGTGTATTTGCACCTTGCCCTTTTCTGTCAAGGCAGTCCGTCTAACCTAACCGCACTTTACTCCCTTCAAGGTAGGTGCACTAGTTTTGGAGTCTTAAACGGTAGGCATCACTTGTTATTTACATTTGAATTATGTTAACTTAGTACTCATTCAGTCACCTACTCTTCGCACCAAATGACCCATTCAAATTTTCAGTCATGAATCACCCTCAAAACCGCACAAAGTCAAACGCAAAAAAAAAATTAAATTAAATTTCTCTTCCCTTTTTCTTATCTCCACAAAAGTCATTTTCCAACGATTTTCCTAATCTCAATGGTTTGGCATCACAGCCACAAAAAAAGGGTTTACAATAAAAATAGGTCGAACGATTTTCAATCGTTGCATGACATGGAAAATGCATTTAACTTATCCCGATTTGCTCTCAATGCATTGAGAAAGCGGAGCAGATGACATATCCTAGTAAGTAATGAAGTGGAACTTCAATCGCTAAGAAGAGGGCGAATTGCAGAGGGATAGATGTCGCGTCGTTGTCGCCGCCTGCCACCCCAAACTCAAACTGAAAAATTTTGAAAAAATCCTTAGTGCAGACTGCCAGAGGATTCGTAATCCACAAGATGCAATCGTATGGGATTCCTCCATAAGTGACAATAATACGGATATGGTGGAAGATTACCCTGTAAGCTCGAAAGCACCCCTTAGGCGATTTCCACTGGCATATGTATGCCATTTTTACCGAAGTCTATTACACAGTACTTTTCAAAATAAATACTTCAGATTCCTCGGATAATGGTTCGCTACATACTCGTAGTCGTTTATCAATCATCCCCTTGCATGTTGTATTGCGAATATGTAGTATGTACGTACAGGACAGCTCAGTCTGCTCAGTCAGCCCTTCGGAAATTCCATTTGCAAGTATATGTGAAATATTCAAGATCCTTACAACTACTCAAATTGAATTTTCTTTGTTGCTCTTCGAATTCCTTTCCGCTCCGGCAACGATGAACGAAGATTTACCAGTTTTTTTTTTTGCGCTACTTATCCAGCGCTGCTGACTTCTCGCATATCCTTTTCCCGTGCGTCATGTACTCCCTGCAATATAAATATCCTTGGCGCTTATTGTATGTTCATCGTATGCAGCCACAAAATTGAAAATTGCAGGAAAATCCAGTGACGGTTGTAAGATCAAAAACTTGAAGGCATCCTGAAATCAGCATGGAATCATTTGTTGGGTAATTGCATAAAAAAAGATGGAACGTCATCGAAGCGCAGGGAGGCGGTACGGTTCGGATCGTATCGTGACATATCGATTTGGGCTGATATTAAAAACCGCCCGAGACATTTTCTATGTGTATGTGTGTGTGTGTATGTGCTGAAATCTAATGAAATCACCCTTGCGACAGAAAGCTGAAATATTGGACGAAATGTAGCGGAAATAATTGGCGAGCTATAAAACGTCGTTTCTTAAATTTGGAAAAGTCTTTAAAATGTCAATATTTGTACAGGAGATGTGAACCATAAATAGGGCATGCATGGAATAGTACGAGCAAGGCTTAAATCAAAAACTCCATGTCAAACCGATTTCTGTCTTTGGCCAATTAAGTATGACTTGGAACCTGAAGATGTCTCGAAAAGTGAACTGCAAAGGAAGGATGTAATCTGACTGACGTTGCAAATTAAAGCGTCGTTTACTCCTATTTTGTAGAATGATTTGGCGCAATTAAACATTTTCTTCTTTTGATCGCCTTCTCCGTTGACAGGTGAACACAAACCAAATTATCATTTCAATTGAAACATCGATGAATATGGTGAACATTTTATAAAAGGCTTCTATCAACAGATACTCATGTTTTTCTGCTCGCTACCAATAAAAAATGAAATACTACACACGCTGCACTGGCCGAACAATTTCTCGATATTTTAAGAAAACCCATTGAGCCCATGTGATGCGAGCATCAAATCAAATCTCAAGAAATTTCTTAGGTGGTCCATTCACGGCTGGAAGTCGAAAAGTGTCAATTGGTAATGGTCGCGGGTTCCATGAACACTTCTTTTTCCGCAGAAGAGACGACGTTCTTCTTTTTTTAGTGTCGACTTTATTTACATGCCGGCTGTGAACAATCACCCGGACTCATTGTTGCCGAAGAATTGGAAATGGGTTGAGTGACGCCACGTTCATTTCACAGGTGACCCATAAATCCTGCAACACATTCCGCCTTTCTCGACATAATCAAAAACTATTTCATTTTGGCTTTATGGGCACTTTTACTCCGGCTCGAAAGATAAACAAAAAAAAATGTATCTTAAACTTACACAATTTAATGGTTGTTCTCGGTGTGTGTATCATGTTACCGAGAGAAGATAAATGGATTGATTTTTAAGTGGTTGAATTCGATGGTTGTCGTTTGTGTTATTGATGAAATTAAATTAAATTTTATGCTGTTAAGGAGATGTGAAATAAAATATTATAGAAGAAATCTACTGCAGAAGAGAAGATAATCGTAAATTTCTGGGAATATAAGATTATGAAGTCACTGGTTAAGTCATTCGAATCGCATAAATTTGCATAGTACTATGTATAATTCCCTGTTACAATCGACTGATTGAACACAGCGAAAAAAAGTCAAATAAAAATATTCTTCCAATTTCAATATTTTAATTGACATATTTAGAAAATTTAAGCATGGGCGTATACGATATTGTTTTCCAGTTTGCGCACGTTATTTATTCACCATATTTTCCATTTTTTCATATTTCCTTAAATTTTTTATTTGCCATAAATTCCATATTTCTTATTCTCTCTGATGATCTGGCGGTCAGATCTGTGAGGAAACTCCAGGCAAGTCCACATGGCACCTCCGCATGGTGAGCTATGGGGCCGGTTGCGTGTACTATCACATTACGCGAGTATCCCCCTTCTACAATATGTAAGCAATCGACACACTCCCTACCTGGCCAATTCGTGTGTTCTATAACTTTTACGAAAGTAGCCCGTACGGAGTGTCAGATGTCTTAAATCCCCGGCTTGTTATGCGACCGAGTCTTCATCAGGGGAAGGTGATCAGCGACGCAAATGGTCATCATTAACGGAGCACGTTATTGCCACACACCTGTGCAATAATCAGTTGTATAGGCTGTGTAAGCTGTCTCCTCGGGCGTACGTTGGCAGAGCGGTAACTCTCTACATAGGTGACACGGTGAGTAGGTGTGAGGTTGGAGCTGGTGACTGAGGTGAAAGTCTACCTGCGGGGTTCCGGATCCAACGCTTCATTTTGCTCCTTTATTGTAGTCTACAGAGTCTCTCCATTCAAGGATGTGGAAAATCTGCTAAGATATTGTAAGGAAAGAGATATGAACCTGATCATAGGCTATGATGCCAATGCACAGAACACTGTGTGGGACAGCACAGACGACAATCCCATAGGACAGCTACTGCTAGAATTTCTGGAAAGATACAATCTGCTGGTAGCAAAAAAGGGGGTGACTCCCACCTTCGTGGATGTACGTAGGGCTGAGGTGATCGACATTACACTAAGCTCTGTTAACATGACAGGGTTCAGAATTGGGTAGCAGTGGACAGGCTAAACAAGCCTGATCACAGGGCGATCTAGTTTGAAATTCTTTGTGGCAGAAAACGGAGTAGCGAACGTAAACGTATTAGAGTGCCAAAAAATACCGATCGTACTAAATCTCTCTCTCAATTGCCCTAACCCCTTGTGGGGCATAGTGCGTCAACTGTTCCATATGGCCCAGTTGACGTTTCGTCGGCATAAACTGTTTCAGAGAGTGCAGTTACCAGCATGCACCTCCTGCACATCCATGGCCACGAACGTTGTCGTGGACGGGACTCAAACCCGAAACGCCGGTAGTCAAACATGAGACTGATGCCTTAACACACTGCGCTACTGATCTCCCAACTCGAGAACATTTAAGACAGAATACCTCGGAATATGGTCGAGAGAGCGAACAGTGAAACAACTGAACTCCACTATTTATCGCGCTTTCGAACACGCTTGCCCTCTACAGTAGTGGACGAAAATGACCAAACACCAAGGTGGAGTAGGGAACTGGAGTCTATGAAAAAAGAGACAAGGAAAGCCTTTAGACGTTACATGAGGGAGAGAGACTCTCCCCCTCGGGAACTATACAAGGATAAAAAAAGAGAGCTGAAAAGAACCTTACGTCTTCAGACACGAAATATTGTGCGTGGAGGGAATTCTGCTCTAGCATCAAAGATACGTCGGAAGTATGCAGATTACAGAAGATGACACTGAAAGACACTATTTCGAAAATAGGGTTGATACGCGAAGATAATGGTACCATCACAGAAACAGTGGAGGAAGCTTTGCAGTTGCTTATTTACATTTTCCTGGAATGTTCGCGTCAAACCAACCATGGGCCCAAACTAACAAAGGGGCTAGTGGGGGGATACGACAAGAAACTGAGAGGATAATAACTCCAAATTGTGTCTTTTTAACTTTTTTTGTACCATTTAAAATGGCTGGAATGGGCAGAATATTCCCAGCACTATTACAGTGGGCATGAACGCTCTACTAGATGGGATCTGGAAGATATTCATCGCCTGTCTTTCAACAGGCTACATCCCGTAGGCATGGAGGGATGCTAAGGTGGTCTTCCTGCCTAAACCAGGAAAAAAGGACTATACAGAGGCAAAGCCCTTCAGGTCGGTTAGCCTTAAATTATTCCTGTTGAAAACAATGGAGCTTTTCTATTGTATTGGTGGACTTCGTGGAAGATACCACGCTAATGTAAAGTCCTGTGAGTAGGTGCCAACATGCTTATAGAGCAGGCAGATCTACGGAAACCGCTCTACAGGAACTCGCTAGAGTTGCAGAGAGACAGAGAGAGAGAGAGAGAGAGATTAATAATGGCGGGTTCGATATGTCCACTTTGGACATAGAGGGTGTTTTTGATAAAATCTCCTTTACCAAACTAAGAAGCGCCCTGACTGAATTTATGAGCATTTAAGACGTCCCCACAAGAGATGGGAACTATTTAAATGCTCATGAATTCATTTTGGCCATGTAAGAGCAGAAAATGTATCTTCTTGTTGTTGGTGCTTTGAAATGCAATTTTTCAATATTCGGTGCTCGGTTCAGCATTCACGTGCATAAGAAAGTGTGCGCTCATAGGTGGGGAATTCCACCTAAATCGACACACTGGATTTGCACAATGATGGTATGGAATGGTGAGACCCATTCTAGCCTATGCATCAGCGGTGCCCAAAAGCTATGCAGAAAACCAAAAAGCGGAAGCTAGATGAGGTACAAAGGACAGCTTACTTAAGCATATATAGTGCAATGCGCAACACACCAACGCTAGTAATGGAGGCATTGCTGGGACTGCCGCCGTTGGACTTACATATTTATAAAGAAAACGGCGGCGCTTTCGGCAATATGGAAATTGATGCCATGTGGCATCACTTTGAAACTAGTAGCGGTCATAAGAGCATCCTAGACATTATACAAGATGAGGTCAGGGAGGCTTTTATGCCGGTAGAAAACATGAGTAGACGTGGGGTAGTTGAAAGACTACACAGGACTCTTTTTGGGGATGGAAATATACATAATCACTGTATGTTCGATGGCATCAGCATTTCTATTGATGGCTCTTTAATGGCGGGAAAGCGAGGCGGGGGTTTACTCTGAAGACTTAAACCTAGCCTGTGCGGTTCGTTTAGGAGAGTATGTGTCCGTATGCCAGGCAAGGCAGAGATGCTTGGCTTGTTGCTTGCGTTGGACCACCTGCTGAAAGGTCATGTGCGGAGAAGAAAATCCTAATTGCACTGGACAACCAATCGGTGATCAAATGCATGCAGCAGACGAATATAAACACCAAATTGGTACTAGAATGTGTCCGCAAGCTCAACATGTGTGCCTCAGAAAATGAGGTTACCATGATGTGTGTAAAAAGACATATAGGCACAGCAGAAAATGAGGCGCTGAATGCCTCAGCAAAACAGGGATCTGCGGCAACTTTTATTGGACCAGAACCCAGAGTTGTTTTGGAGAATAGCGTGATTGGAGCGAAGGTCGGAAAGTGCATGGACTCCATGTATCAACGCCGAAGATGGGAAGAGTTAGTCACTTGCAAACAAGCTCGGAATACAATAACCAACACTTTAGGCAGGAAAGCGAAAAATGTAGTCAGTTATAAACGGAGTACCCTAAGCTGGATAACTGCCTTGGTTTTAGGGCATGGTAATTTTAAGGCTCATCTGGCCAAGATGAAAATCGAGGGAGATGACGTTTGCAGACTATGTCTGGAGGAGGCTAAGACGGCAGTAAACATTGTGTGCGAATGTCCAGCACTGGCTAGAAATAGGTTGAGGATCACAGCCAAGCACACGATAAGTATGGAAGCCATGAGTGAAAACATCACGGGACTCAGTGATAAAGAGAGAGGTCGAGAATTATCTGTCGATATATGGAAACCACTGAAGACCGGGAGGGGGAGAAAATTGACCCAAAACATTAGTGGTCTGCTTCAGATATCACTCGGAATACAATTATATATTCTCTACATTCTCCTCTTTCTACAGATTTTCTATTTTCCATTTTTGCTTTATTTACATTTTTCCATAATTTCCATATTTGCCATTTTTCGTTTCGTTAATTCTTATTTTTTTTAAACAATCCATATTTTGTCAATTTCCATTTTCCATTCATTCGTAATTCCCATGTAGTCCGCAATTGTCTTCCATTTTCCAAAATTTTTATGTTTCTAAATAATATAATTCAAATTTTTGATATGAGAAATATGAAAAAATACAAAAATTCAAATGAAAATCGATAAAATGGAATGTAAGAAAATATGTTTCTATTTTAATATTTCATATTTTCTATCTTTTCCATTTTCTGCATTTTCCATTTACCATATTTATCAACGCTTCAAGAGGGCCTTAACAGAGAAGAGGCGCTTGAGATCGCCGTTTCCAAACCGCTACACCTGCTAATCCCGGGGGGGGGGGGGGGGGGGGTTATATCCACTCTTAGGACCGCTAAAAGGTTCAAAAAGATTCCTGTCGAGTTTGGGAAAGCTACTTACAGCCAGGCGGGGGAAAATTTGATGTAGCGGATTTTCCGAAAACTAGGAAAATAAAAAAAAATCTTGGGTCGTAAAACTAACAAATAATTCGGGGGATCCTTGACTTTATAACGGGAGCCTTGAAAAACAAAACGCCAAAAGCCGTTATTCTCTAAATAATCGTAGTTTTTACACTTTTTCCTTGAAAATAGGCTTGAAATTAATAAATAAGTTGAGGGAGCGTTAAATTTGTAAAAGGATCATTAAAAAAGCCCAAAAAGGTTAGGAACCGGAGAATGTTCACGTATCGATTGATATCGAAAAGTGGTGATTTAGACTGGCTGCCTCGATCACTTGATTTGACTCTTCCTGATTTTTTCTTGTGGGCCTGCCTAAAAAGCAAGGTTTATGTCAACAAACCCAACTCTCCGGAACAACTGAAGGCCAACATTCGCCAGAAAATCGCCGAAATTGAAAAAGTAGTGAAAAACGCCGGAAAACGGGCCAATTTTGTGGTGGCAACAAATTGTAAAGACCGAAATTAACATAATAAAGTCGCAAAACAAAAATTGTCTTGTGTTCAAATTATATTCAAAAAAAAAACAATCCGAAGCCTATATACCCTAGACTTCTACAGACTTAGTGGTGATACAAAAAGTACAGATTGTCAACGACCATATGCATTAAAAGTGAGTTTCCTACATGGCCAGTTTATAGGGGAGGTTGGCGATCATTTAGAAGGAGGTTGGACTTTCTCAAAATCAACTAACTAACAAACACTACAAATATTTGTCGAATTTTTCAACTCGCTAGCTTCATTATATCGAAAATTATCGCTTATTTGAAGTCTCACATGTAGGGGAGGCAGAGGTTTCCTTTTCCAGATCATGTGAATTTTCAATAACAACCAACTAAATCCTACTACAAAAATTTGGAAGTCATTAAGCAGGTAAGGAAAAACTACCTGCTCGATGCAGCGGAAAGCCTACATATAATAAAACAAGATAAACACGTAGTTCTCAATCACGATGAGGGTAATTGTGCTTCTACCCTTATAAAAGTCGTAGCAAAATGTAATAAGATAGATATTAGTTAATAGTTAACATAGAGTAGTACATAATAAGGAAACATTGTGACACAATTCAATTAGGTAGCACTGATGAAGGAAGTACGTTGCTTCCGAAACAATTGTATGCCTACAAATAAAAACGCTTACAGTATAAGGAAAAACCTAGTTCTTTTTACCCCTATAAAAATTTCAAGTCACCAGCTCCATTTGATCGAAAGTTATCTCTTACTTAAGTTTCATTTGAAGGGGAGGTGGGGGTTCCTTAGGTCGGATCTGGTCCATCTTTAATACCGACTCATTAAATCTCACTTCAAACATTTGACCAAAATTTCAAGACGCTGGTTTCATTCTATCAAAATTTATCACTTATTTGATGTTTCACTTGTAGGGGAGGTAGGGGTTCCTTGGGTCGGATCTTGTCCATTTTCAATACCAACTAACTAGATTCTACTACCAACACTCTGCCAATTTTAAACTCGCTAGCGTTATTTTATCGAAAGTTATCGTAATTAAAGGAATATTTAATTTTTTGAAATTTGTAGGGGAGGTAGGCGTTCCTTTGATGTGTTTATGCTCAACTTACTAAAACTCAAGCAGCTTCTCAACTCAGGGTTATAGTACATGCCAAAAATCAGGTGTCTACGTCAATTGGTTCAAGAGTTATAGACAGAAAACATGAAAAGTAGGTTAGTGCGGTGTTTTTTTTGTAAAAAAAAATAATGTTAGTTTTCAATTGGTCGATTTTATTTTTCCAGGAGAGTATAAGATTGCCCTCACGAGAAATCCATCAAAGCTAGAGCTTTACATGTTAATTTAATCGGGAGTTATAAATACATTTAATTACTTAATATATGTAGGAGAGGAAGGCGTTCTCGTGGCCTAATCATGACCATTTTTAATACCAACCAACTAGATCATACTGCCAACATTTGACCAAAACTTCAAAACTCTAGTTTCATTCTATCGAAAGTTATCGTGCGAACGGTCAGACAGACAGACATGGCTAAATCGAATCAGGAAGTCACCTTGATCAATGAGAAAACGTAGCTTTTCCCCAAACTACAAGATTTATTTTATGTATTATATATACATGTATTTCGGGAGCAACTTACTCCCTTCCTCAGTATACAAGCTACTAAACCTAATGGCAAAATTACAGAACAATTTAAGAATCTTAACATTAACGTTGCAGGTAGTCGAGAGCCATAAAAAGTATACCTGTGTCCTAAAAAGTGAGGGGTCATATGTCACCAGTTTAGGGTCCTTTACTACCTGCTTTTCTACATCTATTCGCGGCGAGTTTAATTAGTTTCGAAGTGCAATTTCCTTGGTCCGTGTTTAATAATTCCTCCGGATTTTCGCGCATGATTTCGAGGCTTTCCCATTGATCTAGGGTGTACGGCTTGTTGATGTGTCGAAGTATTTCCAAGTTTTCGCGAGTAACGGTATGTCCTTTTTCGATGATGTGCGCGGCGACTGACGATCGAATTGTTCGGTTCGGATTTCGTTTGGAGTTTTCGGCTTCTCGGATGTGTTCGATGAATCTAGTCGTGACTATTCGCTTGGTTTGCCCGATGTAACATTTGCTGCAGTCATTGCAATGGATCCGGTATATCCCGCTTTTCTCGTCGAAATTCAACGGGTCTTTCGCGCTGCCCAGTAATGTCCTGAGGGATGCATTTCTGCTCGACCCCACTACCTGTAAATTAAAAGAAACCAAAAAATTTTTAATTTTAGTGAAGAGGTGAGATGTGGGGATGCTGATACGTCTCAGCGATTCCTCTTTGGCTTGGGTGAATAACGTTGTATGTAAGGATCGATACTCGAGCATGGTTTTCCTCCTGATCAACTTCTCGATGTCGTGAGCATTATACCCGTTCTTTAAGGCGGTATCCACTATGAAATCGCGCTCTTTCGCGTATCCCGCTTCGGTTAAAGGGTATTTGACCAGTCGGTGGACCATGCTGTTGTATGCCGCCATTTTTTGTGAGAATGTGTGGCAAGAGGTAGATGGTATCGTTCGCTGGGTAGCCGTAGGTTTTCGGTAAATCTCGAACTCCAGTTTTCCGTTGTTATTAAGGATCATCAAGTCCAGGAATGGAATTGCTCCATTTTGTTCCATCTCAGTCGTAAACGTGATTCTGGGGTGAATCTTGTTTATGCTCGAGAGGACCTGGTCTATTTGATCCCCTCTAACGACGGCAAACACGTCGTCAACATACCTATACCATGTTGACGACGTGTTTGCCGTCGTTAGAGGGGATCAAATAGACCAGGTCCTCTCGAGCATAAACAAGATTCACCCCAGAATCACGTTTACGACTGAGATGGAACAAAATGGAGCAATTCCATTCCTGGACTTGATGATCCTTAATAACAACGGAAAACTGGAGTTCGAGATTTACCGAAAACCTACGGCTACCCAGCGAACGATACCATCTACCTCTTGCCACACATTCTCACAAAAAATGGCGGCATACAACAGCATGGTCCACCGACTGGTCAAATACCCTTTAACCGAAGCGGGATACGCGAAAGAGCGCGATTTCATAGTGGATACCGCCTTAAAGAACGGGTATAATGCTCACGACATCGAGAAGTTGATCAGGAGGAAAACCATGCTCGAGTATCGATCCTTACATACAACGTTATTCACCCAAGCCAAAGAGGAATCGCTGAGACGTATCAGCATCCCCACATCTCACCTCTTCACTAAAATTAAAAATTTTTTGGTTTCTTTTAATTTACAGGTAGTGGGGTCGAGCAGAAATGCATCCCTCAGGACATTACTGGGCAGCGCGAAAGACCCGTTGAATTTCGACGAGAAAAGCGGGATATACCGGATCCATTGCAATGACTGCAGCAAATGTTACATCGGGCAAACCAAGCGAATAGTCACGACTAGATTCATCGAACACATCCGAGAAGCCGAAAACTCCAAACGAAATCCGAACCGAACAATTCGATCGTCAGTCGCCGCGCACATCATCGAAAAAGGACATACCGTTACTCGCGAAAACTTGGAAATACTTCGACACATCAACAAGCCGTACACCCTAGATCAATGGGAAAGCCTCGAAATCATGCGCGAAAATCCGGAGGAATTATTAAACACGGACCAAGGAAATTGCACTTCGAAACTAATTAAACTCGCCGCGAATAGATGTAGAAAAGCAGGTAGTAAAGGACCCTAAACTGGTGACATATGGCCCCTCACTTTTTAGGACACAGGTATACTTTTTATGGCTCTCGACTACCTGCAACGTTAATGTTAAGATTCTTAAATTGTTCTGTAATTTTGCCATTAGGTTTAGTAGCTTGTATACTGAGGAAGGGAGTAAGTTGCTCCCGAAATACATGTATATATAATACATAAAATAAATCTTGTAGTTTGGGGAAAAGCTACGTTTTCTCATTTATCTAATTCACAACTACAAACATCGGACGATACAGATTATACACCTTGATCATTTATATATGTACATTCCTATACCTCCGGAGCCTCCTTTAAGGTGGTACATATTTTCGTCGTAATGAAGACAATACCCTATACTTATAAAGTCTAGGGTATAAAAAGCGGTTACCACAAAGTGGAACACCCGGTATTTATTCTGTAAATTAATTTGATTTACTCGGAAATTTATTTATTTGATTCAGAAATTTGCTTATTTGCTTCTGAATTGATTTATTTTAACGAAAAGTTCTTTATTTGTTCCAAGTATTTCTTTGTTTGACGCGGAAATTTAATTATTTCTCCCGTATATTTAATTATATGTTTTGAAAATTTATACATGTACGTGATCTGAAAATACCATATATAAAAGTTTTCTAGCTATAGCGAAATTTCCAACATTTCTTGAAAGTTCCTCAAATATTATAGTCCTGTGAAATGATAATCATAATTGATTTATTTGTTAATTTTCAGGACATACTTAGATACTAAAGATAGACGTCATGACTTACTGTGCCTCATAACACAGAACTATCCTCACGAGGGAAAGAGACTTCACTCTTTCCCCCACGGCTTATTGTTGCCAGCGACTAAGTGGACACTATGGTATGCCAGCAATATGTTTCATCCGTCAGCTAGGCCTCTAAGCCCTAGAATTACTTGAAGCGCTATGCCCCTACGAGAGGTTAAGACAAAATAGTATATGATGCCCATGATCTGTGCGATTAATCCAGCGTTAAATATTGTCGTGAAAGTCGTCATAAAGGATTTGTAGCCTCGACCAGAAGATGGTATGTTAAGGAGAGCCGTAGTTATACACCCGGAAAACAAAATTCATTCACCTACCTACGAAGAACTGCTGTTTTATCCCCGTTATAATAAAACTCCCCCTTTGATTTATCGACTGCTCCATTAGAATAATTTCAGGAAAGATTATTTCAACTCACCGTCCGAAATCCGACATCACCTTACTTTCGGCAGACATCTTAACTATCTGACACAATCACGTCCGCACGGCTATCAAAAGGTCAATTTGGCTGTCATAGCAAAGTCAATAATCTCCTCCGAAAATGCGAAGATGTGAATATAACTTAAATATATCTTACAACTAGAAATATTATTACACACGCAATCCGAGATAAAAAAAAAATAAGCCAGTCGAACACAGGAAGTAATATGTGTCAAGATAAATGTCCCTTTTGCAGATGCTACTCCACTCGGTTCGAGTTATATAGTACGAGTACATACATACTCGAACCACAAATGTTCGCCATTTGTGTGCCCCTTGAAACTAATGGGCCCAACACATTACGCAGTTGCGCCATTTACGTGAAATAGTTTCTTGCCGAATGGTCAAGGAGTCGTTGTACGATAGTAAAACACGATGCGCTACTACATCGTATCTGTTTGCCGCCTTCTAATCGTTGTGCTTCTGAAAGCCGTAGAAAGAATTACGTGGTTGAAGTTGTAGCACATGTGTGGATGGTCGATTTGCGTAGCTCTTCATTTTTATGCTGGAGTGGCGACTAGACAAGGATTTGCGAACGCCAGGACGTTGAGTTTTGACAAGCCTAGCGACAGCCTAATCCTTTAGTAGTAGATCCGGAACTACTACTACTACTATTTGCCCTAACCCCTAGTGGGGCGTAAGCCCGTCACCTTAACCATGTAGGCGGCTTAGTTGGCGTTTCGTTAGCGTAAACCAGTTTCGGGCGAAGCACATCGCCAGCAAGCACATCCTGCTCCAATTTAGCCGCCTGCCTGCGACAAGTCGGGAGATTTGACTTATTATTACGCCCCCTACCACAGGTGGAAGACAACACAAACGTCCATGACCATGAACGCCGTGGATGGGACTTGAACCAGTAACGACCGTAGTCAGACATGAAACTGACGTCTCTACGCACCCTAGCGCACCGGTTGCTCCGAATCCGGATCTGAGCCTGAAGAATTCTGCCACCGGCGGCATCAACATCCCTCTTCGACCTTTTCAAACAATCTGTTTAGCATCTAAGCCCATCCAGATTCAGAACAAAAAGGTAACGAACTTCTGCCACATCATCGCTCCAATCCTTGCCGATGTCTGAGTTCCTAATTTCAAGTGCTACATCCAAGTGATGTAGTGTAGCGAAAGTATTGTAACTGCTGTTGTTAATGATAATTGCTTTGCTGGCAACTAAACTGAATGGGTTACGCCCCACACTTAAAATCCTATTTCCATTCGGAATTCAGGAATTCGCCATGTCTATTTCGGAACGAACAAAAGCTTTTACGCCAGATACACACTCGTATATTCATCGGCACGTACGTACTTCGTATCTATACTGTACATAGGACATATGGTTGGGATCCTTATTCGCACTTTTCAAACTGATTCTCGAGTGTTAGCACGTCGTCATCGTCGCGCCGGCTGCTAACTAACAAAACTTTGCCATTACACAGCGAAACGGACAGGAAGGTTGTCCGAGGTTTTGCCGTGGCTAGAGTTCGTCTGACCAAAATGCAAGGCTCGAGCGGCATTGGATTGAAGCGCTGAGCATTTTCATTATTGTGGCGATATGAATTAACTGAAAATGTTGAGGCTAAAATGTACGACACGCTGTTTGGTCCTTGTCTACACAGGACCTCGTAACATGCCGATATAGTCTAGTTAGATCTAGAAACATACACGAAATACACTTTGCCCAGACAATTTTCATTTGCATCAGTTTATGGTAATATGTAAGTGAAAATTATTTTATAGCAAATGGAGTAACAAGCACCTGTTAGTAACCTTTCCTGTAAACATTACAGGATGCATTCGGTGTGATGTGTAGATGTGCATATGATGTTGAAGTGGGTCATACTTTTCAGGACAGTGGTAAATGTGGTTTCATATAAATGGTAGTTAATTCATACTTTGTCGGAAAGTGTTTTGTTGCAATTCTTGTAGCCTGCAATAAATCATACTACAGTGCCATTATCTAGAATCTTGTGAGAAAGTAAAATTGTTATGCGAAATGTTTGTGAATATGTATGTAAATGCGGTTTTTGTTGTTATTTCATTTCATTTGAATATCCTATTTTTCTCGACTGTGAATGCTCCGAAATCACCCAATCAGTTCTTCATCGCGCGATTCCATCGGTTGTTCTCCAATGTTCTACTTCTAGTATATGTACTTTTAATTATGGTTTAATTTTTCTCGAAAATCTCGAATTAATTTCATTTCGAAAGTCGCTGACTTATACCATTCTCGTGTCAAATTCACAATTTTCCTAAAAGTCGAAGTGATATTATTATAAGCCAAATTTAAAATATTCGCATTTTTTTTTTCAAGTCAACATCATACTCTCAGTTTGGAATTTGGTTGGAAAAACGTAAATTTGGTATGAAAAAATATGAATTTGACCTGAGCAAAGTATGAATTTGATTTAAAAATATATGAATTTGACTTGAAAAAATTATGAATTAGCCTCGCAAATGGTACATGTCGGAATATGGCTAGTTCATAGGGGAGGCTGGCACTCATTCAGTAGGATCTTGACCAGGCCGGCCCGGAGTCCGAAGCGTATATACCCTAGACTACAGACCTAGTGGAGATACCAAAAGTACCAATTGGCAACGACCATATGCATTAAGAATGGGTCTCCTATATGGCTAGTTCATAGGGGAGGCTGGCACTCATTCAGTAGGATCTTGACCAGGCCGGCCCGGAGTCCGAAGCGTATATACCCTAGACTACAGACCTAGTGGAGATACCAAAAGTACCAATTGGCAACGACCATATGTATTAAGAATGGGTCTCCTATATGGCTAGTTCATAGGGGAGGCTGGCACTCATTCAGTAGGATCTTGACCATTCTCAAAATCAATTAACTAACTAACCCATTCTACATATATTTGTCGAATTTTTCAAGTCACTAGCTTCATTCTATCGAAAGGTATTGCTTATTTGAAGTTTCACTTGTAGGGGATGTAGGGGTTCCTTGGGTCGGATCTTGCTCATCATTGCCACCAACCAATTAGATCACCCTACAAACATTTAAACAAAATTTCAAGTATCTAGCTTCACTCTATCGAAAGTTATCGCTTATTTGAAATTTCATTTGAAGAGGAAGTAGGGGTTTCGTTGGTCGGATTTTACGTATTTTCAATATTAGCCAACTGGATCCCACTACAAAAATTTGACCAAAATTTCAAGTCGCTAGTTTTATTTTGTAGTAAGTTATCGCTTAAGTTTCATTCCTAAGAGAGGTAGGGGTTCCTTAGGTCGGATCCTACCCATCTTTAATTCCAACTAGCTCAATCTCAATTCAAACATTTAACCAAAATTTCAAGTCGCCGGCTTCGTTCTATCAAAAATTATTGCTTATTTGAAGTTTCATTTGTAGGGGAGGTGGGGGTTCCCCGGGTCGGATCTTGCCCATTTTCAATTTCAACTAAGTAGGTTTTACTAGCAACATTCCACTAAATTTTCAACTTGCTAGTGTCATTCTATCGAAAGTTATCGTAATAAAAGGAATATTTAATTTTTTGAAATTTGTAGGGGAGGTAGGCGTCCCTTTTATCTGATTATGCTTTACTTACAGAACCTTAAGCAACTTCTCATCTCAGGGTTACATGCCAAAAATCAGGTGTCTACGTCAATTGGTTCAAGAGTTATAGACAGAAAACCTGAAAAGTAGAGTAGTACGGGGTTCTTTGTAAGAAAATTACCGTTAGTTTTTAACTGATCGATTTTATTTTCTCAGAAAAGTATAAGATTGCTCTCACGAGTAGTCCACCAAAGCTAGAGCTTTTCATGTTTATTTAGTCGGGAGTTATAGATACATTTAGGTTTTATCATATGTAGGGGATATAGGCGTTTTCTTGGCCTGATCATTCCCGTTTTCAATACCATGCAACTAGATCAAACTACCAACATTTGACCAAAGTTTCAAGGCTCTACCTTCATTCTATCGAAAGTTATCGTGCGAACGGACAGACAGACGGACAGACAGACAGACAGACATGGCTTAATCGAATCAGGAGGTGACCCAGATCATTTATATATACACATTGCTATACCTCCGGAGCCTCCTTTAAGGTGTTACATATTTTCGTCGTGACTAAAACAATATACCATATACTATAAGTCTAGGGTATAATGAAGGCAACTTAAAACTAACAAAATAATGGTAGCTTAAGCATAAAAAAGGAATAAAATGGTGAATATATATCGTCGGTACAATTCCAAAACGATGAATGTGCAAATTTTCAGTTTTGAGATAATGGGGTTTGAAATATTCACACCTATAAAAATTGCATATCAACTTTCAGACTTAACCATAATGAATTTTGTTCCGATTAATAATAATCAACGATGTTAAGCTAGCAAAAAAAAAGGCATTTTTATTTTCCTGTTAAAAAAAATCACATTCGTTATTTTGTCATTGCAAAAAAAAAATATGAGCCATATCTATTCGTTAAAAGGAAAAGAAGAAATTTTGTGGTTTAAATTTTTTAATTAATCTTCCTCGGAATACATAAACTTAATCGTAATTCGAACAAACAAAAATCTTTGGAATTACTTACAACTAAATAAGACAAATAAACAACTTCTATTAAGGGCAATTTTCACAATGTCTAGTTAAAATTTAAACGCCAGTTAAACAGACATTGAACGTATCCATCTGACAAATTTTAAACGGAGGACAGGTGGAGTTTAAATTTTATCGCGAGTTTAAATTTTAACTAGATATTATGAAAATGGCCGTAAGCAATAAAATCAAGTGAAATTGTATTTTATTAGGGTTGCCTAGGTTTTTTCGCTGTCACTTTCCGTGCCTTCGTCCATATCCGGCTCAGGTAAATTATCTCTAATTTCACGGCTTGACTTGATGGATTTATAAAAATAGTGGTAAGCCCTAGGGATGGTAAAGTCGGAACACATTTTTTCCAATTTTTTTTTCGCATCTCTGATTGGTAGTTCGTTTTCATAAGCTTCAATTATTAAATGCTTTGTGGGACGACAACGAGTTTTAACTTTTTGGCAGTCTACCTCAGCGGAATCTCCAGAAAACTCGGTTTTATATTAAATTTTTGCTGGACGTTCTTTGAGGTATCGAAGCAGCAAGTTGGCCCCCAGTGAATTTTTATATTGAAGGAACTGCTTAAACTAGAATATCTCGTATTAGTTGTGCCCAACTGTCAGGGGTGTACACTGGTACTGGTATATACTTTGCTTTCTTTTCGATTTGGGAGTGGATCGAATCACACTCCATCTTCGCAAATAGAAAATTTGACCCGCTGACCCTTTGGGTATGTTGAGGACGGCGTGAAGGCCAAATTAACGCCTGAACTTGCAGATTTTCTTTTGCAAAAGCTTTGTCCTCATCGCGGGTTTCCCTTGCGGCAGTTTTTCTACGTAGATGTTTATCGAACGCCACTTTGTTCACAGTTATTTTCGGTATCTGTCGCTGATGATGTTTCCATCCTTGTCCTTACGGAGACTAGTCCTGAGTTGGTAGCCATTTTTAATTGTATTTACTAGTTTTCGTTTATGTTCAGCAACTGCTCGTCAAAGTATTGTATTTACATACGTTTCTTACGTCTAATTATTCTATTCGATATTCGCCGTAGCTCATCATATTTTTCTCTTCTCCTCTTCTTCCTCGTTGAATCCATTGTCTATAGGCCTCGTTTTTCGCGTCAAGTGAACTTGTGCATTCTTCGTCGAACCAGTCATTTCGCGCTCGCCGGGTTTTATATCCCACGACCTTCTCTGCGACATCCCTGATGGTACCCTTGAGTTCTTCCCAGAACCTATGGACGCCTGTGCTGCTGATGTTGTGTAGCATAGGAGATAGTTTTCTCTGAAGCGCGGTAGTATACGCAACTGCCGCAGCATCCCTCAAAAGCCTATCATCCGCAAACATTTTGGGAGGGCCGATTGGTGCACTGAGGGAATTCTACATCTGTAGGTCGTTTTTACCAAGTGATGATCTGAGTCGCAGTTTGCTCCTCGATAGGAGCGGATATCCATCACACTAGACGCCCATCTTCTGCATATGAGGACGTGGTCAATTTGGTTGACAGTGTGTGCGTCTGGAGATTTAGAGGTCTGCTTGTGAATGCATCGATGCGGGAAACACATAGAGCTTACGATTAGATTCCTGCAGCAGGCAAAGTCGATAAGTTGCTGGCCGTTGTCGTTACATTCTTTATGGAGACTGTGACCTCCAGTGGTCCCCCGGTGCCAACTTTCATTTCCGACTTCCGCGTTAAAGTCTCCCAGCAGCAATTTGACGTCGTTTGTTGGAAGTGAGCCGAAGAGAATCTCAAGGCGGGCTTATAACTCGTCTTTTATTGCGTCTTCTTTAACTTTAGTGGGGGCATGCATATTGATGAGCCAGATATTGAAGAATCGAGTCTTAATGCGCATCGCACATAGCTGTTCATTTATGGGTTTGAAGTCAGTAATGTGCGGCTTGAGCTGATTGTTTATTATAAATGCTACTCCAAAATCCTTGCGGCCCGATAGTTTGCCACTTGTAAAAGTTGTGTGCGATTTCTTGTCATTGATCTCGCTGCCAAGCCAATTTGTTTCCTGGACTGCAGTAATGCTCAGTTTGTACTTTTCGACCTGTTGAAGGAGGGCCTTCTCGGCCTCCGGTTTGTTTAGGGAGCGTACATTCCATTCCGAAAGAATAATCCGTTAGGCGCTTGCGTGGTCGTCGTTGTTGATCCGTTCAATCCGAGGCGTTTGTTCCAGATTTCTTGACATGGAGTGGTTTTTACAAGGACGAGCTGTCAGCACATCGCTTAACCCCATTCAGGGGAAGGCCTCGGAAGATAGCTGCTCCAGATGATTTAGTAAATGCGCTGGAGTTCACCCAGCTATGTTGCGGATCCAACTTCACAAATCATTCCATCTTACTAAACCTGAGACGCTTAGGTGTTGATCAGTCATTCAGGCTACAGCTATCTGCCTTTTTCCAAATGTCTTTTCGCTAAGACTTGGCTGTCAGCAATTTGATACACTACCGTTACTAGGGGGCGCCCAAGTGGAGGACTATGGAAAAGGCCTTTTGCCCCCCAGACAGACATAGTTAAATCGAATCAGAAGGTGCTCAACCTGTCCAGTCTTCTGGAATCACCTCATCCTCCCACATTGGGAGAAGTAGTTGATGTATTCCACCAAATTTGAGAAGCTCATGTGGGTTCTCTTCAGCACCCGGCCCTTTATTAAATTTGAGTGCCTGCAAGGCGAGATCAACTTCGTCTACTGTCGGGGGTTGTGTATTGGGGCCATGATCGATCATATCGTGGGTCGGCATCCCGCATTAAGAGGCTGCTCGAAATAGGACGTCCATCGTTTTTTGATGCTATCGGTGTCGCTGATGATGTTTCCATCCTTGTTTTTATTGAGGCTAGTCCTGGGTTGATAGCCAGTCTTAATCGTGCTTACTAGTCTGTACGCTTGCCAGGTGTTTCTATTAGCTAGTTAATCATTAATGTTCAGCAACTGCATATCAAAGAATTTTCGGTTCTTGCATCTAATTAATCTATTCGATATTCGCTGTAGCTCGTCATATTTTCCTCTCTTAGCTCTAGTTTTACGTTGGGTACATTGTCTTTCGGCTTCGTTCTTTGCGTCAAGTAATTTTTGGAACTCTTCATCGAACCTTCGCTTGGCTTTATGTCCCACGACCTTCTCTGCGACCTTCTTGATGTAGCTGTTTACTTCTTCCCAAAACCCATGTATTCCTACATATGTTGGCAATGTTTTGTAGCATATGTGTCTGTTTTTCTTCAAGTGCGGCTGCATATGCCTGCCCCGTAGCATCGTTTAAGAGTTTGCAAACCGCAAAGATTTTTGAGGGGCTGATTCTTTATTAATGCACTGAAGAGTTCCTACGCCGATAGGTTGTCTTTATCAAGTGATGGTCGGAATCGCAATTTCCTCCTCGACATAATCGGACATCCATTACATATCCATTGGAGTCCATTTTTTGCATATGGGAACATGGTCAATTTGGTTAATCGGGAGATTTGAACGTTTCTTTATGAATGCGTCGGTGCGGAAAGCATGTTGAGCTTACAACAAGGTTCCTATTGCACGCGAAGTCGATTAGCTATTGACCGTTGTCACCGGATTCCTTATGGAGGCTGTGTCATCTTGTGGGTCCCCAGTGTCAACTCTCGTTCCCACCTTTCGCACTTAAATCTCCGAGCAGTATTTTGACGTCATTTGTTGGAAGTGAATCTAACAATGTCTCCAGGCGGTTGTAAAACTCATCTTTCACTGCTTCTTTTTTCATTTCAGTTGAGTTGTGCACGTTGGTGAGCCAAATTTTGAGAATTATAGTCTTACTGCGAATCTCACACAAACCTTCATTGAAGGGTTTGTAGTCAATAAAGTGCGGTTCGAGGTGATTGTTCACGATAAACGCAACTCCATACTCCTTATGTCCAGATGGTTTACGGCTTTTGAAAATTGGGTGCGAGTTCTTGTCGTTGATCTTGCTACCAAGACAATTTGTTTCGTGGACTGCAGTGATGCTCAGTCTGTATTTATCGGCCGGTTGTAAGTGGGTTTTCCCGGCCCTGATTTGTTCAGGGAGCGTAAATTCCAAGATCGGAAATAATAATCTGTTAAACGTTTGTGTGGTCGTCGTTGTTCATCCGTCTAATCAGAAACTTTTTTCCAGATTAGATAGATAGATAATAATCCAGCGGACTACTGACCCAGCGGGTAGGCACTGCGACCATAAGAGGTCTATCGTGCCGTAGTTCATTAACCCCTTAAAATATCATCCACACTCCTAATGAAGGACAGTATATCTTTAGCATGAATTAACCTGAGATCTGCAGAGCTGGTAGTAGCCTGTCCGAGGAATGATATCCTATAACGCGCGATTGCGGGGCATTCTCACAATATGTGTTTAGTTGTTTCCACGTCCTCCGGGCAGATATGGCATTCAGTCTCGCTGGACAGACCCATCTTGTTTAGGTGATATCCGACCAGGTGATGGCCCGATAAGTACCCCATTAGAAGCCTTAGATGAGCCCTACTCATTAGACTAGTATCCTTATATTTTAAAGGCATTATCAGCTCCTTCGATTGACGCAGCCCTGGGAGGCTATTCCAGTACTGCTGACGTAATAGTGCAGAACAGTCGCTGATTCGCAATTCGGCCGAAGACAATCCCACGTCACAGTATGGTTCTGGTCCATGAAGACGATTGGATGATCCTTGCCTCGTTCCTCTCAATGCCTTGGTGGCCTGGCAACCAACACAAGAAAACTTGTGGTTACTTGAAGTGAAGTAGTTTTTACAATGATGGGTTGTCGGCCCATCGCTAAACCCTATTCAGGGGAGGCCTCGGTGATAACAGCATCAGGTGGTTCTTAGCGTACCAGAGTTCACACAACTAAGCTGCAGTTCTGACTACGTAGTTCATGCCACCCTAATGACTTGAAACGCTTAGGTGTAACTCAGCCAGTTAGCCTGCAGCTTTCTCTCCTCCTTTCACAACCATGGCTTGGGACAGGCTTCGGTGGAGTTTCCTCACCAACCTGATTGAAAATTGCCATTTATATATCTTCCCAAAGATCGGGAGGATTGGTTTAAATTTGGGTGAAAGCACATAAATTATTATCTGTTGTAATTTCGGTGACGGATCTCTTGGACAGATTAAGATCATGAAGCAGTATATGATTATTTTTACTAATGCTATTGAAAAAAGAATAAATAAGGCTTCATTGCAACCACACGGAATTATCATATGCTATACTGCAAATTTTAACCGACTTTCCTGATTCTTTCTTAACACATCCTTTTCAAGTTTTCTTCAAATATTTTTAAAACTGTATGGGTTATACAAGAAAAGTTCCTCTACTACAAATGTTATTTTTTGCAAAAAAAAAAGGTATCCTTCCGGAGAACTCTCTATCAACAGCTTCGACCGCCCAAAACTTTCTGAGAAATAGCTCTAGAAAAATTATTGTGTCATTGTCATTTAGGTCCTATCTCGTCAAATGTGGAAATGGAATATCTTGGAAATACAGTATATCTTTCCATATATCGAAAAATTGCTCATTCCGCAAGATAAGTCATAGATATTAAGTTTATATATTTATCTTTCTGTGTAGAACTTAGTATGCGAGACATTGACCAAAAACCGACAAAATGCGAATAGAAATCTAGAAAAACTTTTTCACCTTTGAGGCTGCAACTAACCTTTTCGTACGAAAATGTTGTTCTTATCTCTCCCACGAAAAAGTGACAATAGAAACTTTCACATAGCACATATCTGCGGTGTTCAACACGACACTTGATCTCACGCAAAGGAAAGCGATCACAGCTCTAATCACCGGTTTCGATACGAAATAAAACGCAAAGTAATTGTTTTCGCGTGGAAATTGCCCACAACGGTGCAGAGACTTTTGTCTGTGTATGAGATTTTCTGGGAAGAGCTGAGTAGCGAAAATTTTCGTGCGAACCGGATTTTTAACAGTTTTTGTATGAAATTTCGCACGAAAAACGGAGGTTAGTTTCTTGCTTTACAAAGAAAGTTTTCACTTTTACTTTAATACCCGTGTCAAAGGCGTCAGCAAGACTGTTGATAATTCGGACAGTGCTCTTGAATTGATAATTGTCATCTTGGTGAGCCGAACTTTTCGCCTACCCTTCATGTATCTTAGAATTATACCAAATTGCCTTAACCCCTTGTGGGGCATAGCGCGTCTACTACACCTACGCGCCATCGCGTTCGGTTTCCGGCCATATTATGTATCTCACCCCAAGATTTCCCCAGTGACTTACACTCATCGTCCACTGATCTGCGCCACGAGATTCTAGGACGACTCCTTCGTCGGCCTCTTTGGGAAAAGGTGTTCCATCCCATAGCGCGTCCAGCAATGCAATTATCGCCCTTGCGCAGCGTGTGACCAATTCACTGCCACTTTCGCCTGCGAATCAATTCGTCGACAGGCATCCGACCCGTGCGCCGAATAAGTTTTTCGTTTGAAATTGTTTCGGGCCAGAAAATTTTTAAGATTCGACGAAGACAGGAATTGACGAAAGCCTGCAATTTTCTGGTAACTGTTGTGGTTACTTTCCGTGTGCAGCTCCCATACAAAAGCACAGACAGAACCAGGGAGCGAAACAGGCCCAGTTTGGTCTTAACACTGAGATAACTGCCTTGCCAGATTTTGGACAACATGCCGAAAGCGCATTAAGCCTGGTTGATGCGACGAGTGATATCCTGCTCAGTGCCACCATCAACGGCAACAATGCTAGACAAATTCGTCCACCTGTTCCACAGACTGTTCATTAATATTAATGGGGTGAGTTGGATTTCAAGCCAGGCTAAGAACTTTGGTCTTTTTAGTGTTGATCTTTAGCCTAACCTTGCTTGCCTCCCTCGCCAGATTCAAAGCCATTTCGCTCAGATCCATGATTTTCTGGGAGAGTAGGCATATATCGTCAGCGTAATCCAGGTGTTGTAAGTGAGACATCAAGATCCACGGAATTCCACGGCATCTCACGGGTAGAGCTGCATTCAACACATCACCAAATACTAAGAGGAATAGGATCGGTGAGAGGATGCAGCCCTACTGAACTCCACTTTGAATTTCAAAGTCCCCCGACACCTTACGCTTATGGAGTACGCGACATCTCGCGCCGACGTAGCAGGTTGCCTTAATAATAGCCACAAGATTTTCGGGGATACCTCTCTTGCGCAAAGCAGCCCAGATACAATCTCGGTTCACACAATCGAATTCCTTCTCGAAATCAATGAAGAGCAAGTGCAGCGGAGATCTGTACTCGACGCATTCGATTACAATCCGCAGGGTGTTTATGTGGTCGACACAGGAGAAACCGGATCGAAACCCAGCCTGCTCTTCATCTATCCTAAGTGGGACTTTAGCCTATCCCAG
Source organism: Chloromyia formosa (assembly GCA_964017055.1). Classification (NCBI taxonomy): domain Eukaryota; kingdom Metazoa; phylum Arthropoda; class Insecta; order Diptera; family Stratiomyidae; genus Chloromyia; species Chloromyia formosa. Next base: position 96,758,056 of record OZ024813.1, on the reverse strand, counting down.
ATTATTGTAGCTATTATTTTGTCAATCGACGGCAGCACACAAATAGCCCCCAATTATTGTATTCTGTAAGACTGGCCTTCTCTGAAAGTTTTGTTATCAAACCTTCCTTCCACTCAGTGGGAAAAGTTCGTGCGTCCCACGCTTTACCAATAAGTGGATGCAGTAACTCGGCTGTGATGCTTGGTGCTGCTTGCTAAAGATTCTTGCTGCTTCCTCTACCGTGACAAGGAGAGAATTTGCATACTCTCTTTCGTCACGACGCACACTACGCCGGAATTTTTGAGCCTTCATGCGGTACAGGTCGTCGGTGTTGTTACGATTGCCATCTGTCGTTGTTGCAGGACGAACCCCCAGTTCCTTTCGTTCGACAATCCGCTGCCATGTAGCGTTGGACATCAAAGGATTGTTCCGGCAAGCCGGGTTTGGGTCAAGGAAGGTATCTGCGCTTTCTATGTACGCATTTTTTATGGCGTCCTATTAGGTCACTAGCCGGGTGACTGGTTATCTCAGCTGCCTTCAGCGTAAGATGGTCGTTAAACTGTTGTGCTACAGCTGGATACATTAGCGATCATGAGATGATGATCTCTTTCTATTCCAACGTCGGCGCCCCTCTTATTACGAACGTCCAGAAGGCTACTGCGAAATCTATTGCTAATGGCAAAGTGGTCAATTTGATTTTCATTTCTATGCCGATCAACAGAGGTGCAGCTGATCTTATGGTACTTCTTGTGCTCAAAAATAGTGCCTCCGATGAAGAGACGGTGGAAGTTGTAGAACTCTACAAACCTGTCATCGTTGTCGTTGCGGTCGCCTAGACCGTGTTTCCCCATCAGGTGCCTCAGTCCATCGTTGTCGGCACCAAGCTTAAGCATTCAAATCTGCCATTACCATTACAATTTCGCCCTTAAGTGTGTTACTCTGGACGGCGTTAAGTTGTTCGTAGAAGGAGTCCTTCGCCTCGATGCTGTCTGGTTCAGTTGGAGCGTAGCATTGTATTATTGTAATATTTATCATTTTGGTCCGAAACGTGGCGGTCATAATTCTATCTGAGACCGGTTCCCAGCTTATGAGGCAACTACGTGCAGCTTTTGTTGAAAGGAGCCCCACCCCCGATTAACGGACACTACCTGAAACTTTTCCGGAATACAAAATCAAATTGCTACGTGTTGGAGAAATTTACTCTCCTCTAGAAATCGTGCGTTCTGAGGACCCTCTGATCCATTATCCAGGAGAGTACGCACATTCCAGAAACCAATCTTAGTTATTGTACGATAGCCAAAAGTCGTAACCGTTGAGTCAGTCCTTATCCGAGGCCTAGTAGACGTTTCGTTAGCATATTCGAATTTCGAATGAGCAAGTTGGTGGCACACACATACACATCCTATCATCCTTTAGTCGCCTTTCACGACAAGCCGGAAACGCTGTGGCTTATTCTAACTCCACACCACAGGGGGTCTTAGAATTACGAAGGAGAGTAAGTTGTGTACGACCGACTTTAAATCAGACGAAACCAAAAGGTGTTATTGGTATTTTCTATTGTCTGCAAACCGATATAAATTAAAGGAACGTTATTTGTTATGCAAATCACTAAATTATTAAACCGGATCTCAGCATCTATATATTTCTTCGAAGAGAATAAATCTAAAACTGTCCTAGCGGTCGAAGAACAAACTCAACGACGTGTAACTGATTGTGTGACTTTCTTGAAGACATCACCAAACCATCGGGAGGGCTATTTGACTTATTTGTTGTTCGGTAGTTAATTCCACACATGTCATCCTTTCAACTACGTATATTTATTATAATCTTAATTCCAAATTGCATGAACACCTTTGTCGGGATTCGTGTCTAATTGTAATTAAACCGCATCGGCTACAACTGTTTATGATAAGAATTATATCTCTCCAGCCAGGATCAAGAATAAGCAACCGCAACAATTAGTCTAAGCCACAGACTACGTTCGAAATAAATTATCCCTGGATAGGGATAATGATAATTTTCAAACGTTTTTCAACATATCTATAATACCAGTAGTAGGAGCTCCATAAAAATGTGTCGTTGTCGTGAGTCTTTCGGCGTTCTTCAACAAAAAAATGAAAAAAAGAAAAAAAATGGAAATATCTAATCATAAAGGATACACAAAAACTAAATTTCGAAATGTGATAGTGAAAAACAGCCGTTTATCACTTTCCTTCAAGATGAAGATACCGAAATGACTTAATTTATGCGGTGTACGAGATAAAGAGAGAAAAGGGCCCGCGTTCTCCTGGCACGAAATTCAACAGACACACATTCTACAATTTTTGGGGGCGGAGAAATGAAAAAGGAGCCGAGAAAAAATTACGTCTCTTATAAAATGCCAGCTGACACCTGCTCTATCAAATGAAAACTTGGAAATCAGAAAACAGTCTTCGTAGGGATACATACGAGGAGTGTACGAAAACGTGCATCATGCGTGATTGTTGGACTGATCAAAAACGTGAAGTAGTTTTCACAGGACTTCGCATCCAATCTTTCGGGCGATTAATCAAAACGAAATCCAATTTAGTTGTGGGTACCGTATCTTTTGTGAGGAAAATATTGAGAAATTGAAAAAGTGTGTTGTGAATTGGTAATTACCTTCATTTGGCTCTGGATTTAGAGAGTAGTGCCGGGCATGCCGATGGTATTCTTCACAACACAATTTGAACGTAAATCAATCATCCTTACTTGAAATGTCTTCTTTTTTATGATCTGTATCCTCAAGTCGTAAAATGAGATTTTGTTTCGGGGATGATCTTCCGTATTTCGTATCACGTGTAAGTCCGTTTATATCAATGGCATTCTTTTCCAGATGTCAGAGATAAAAATTACGCATGCTTCCGTTTACAGATTCTAGAATAAAAATAGCAATTACCTTTCAATTAAATTGTCGCCGTAAATCATTTAGTTTATTGCTTTATTTTGAAAGCAGATAAATCAGTGAATTGAATGCATCTATAACTAAAAAATTATACGGCTCATGTTCAAATTTTTTTCTATACTTTGTGATGGATGATTAGACGGTCTAAAAAGAACCTAAGCCATTTTGAAAAGTATAAATTGACAGATAGTAAAATAATTATTTTCGATCCCCTAACTGCTACTAACCATCGCTCATCAGTCAACCACTTTATTTCGCGGTGGAGTACCGGGGGCAGGAAAATCATACGAAGTTATTTGTAGACATACTCATGTCAATTTGGTTAGCTTATGTGTCATTGTTGAATTACTCGCCCTCGACGAAAATATACATAACCACTCACGACCTACTCTACTTGAGTATCGTTGACGAATTCATCAGGTCGTAGCTGATGAAGTACAGCTCATCAGGACGTCATCAGCTAAGTAGCTGATGGCTTCTTTCCATTATTCATCGAAACACACATCGAGAGCTTTGATATTTGTTCAATTCTCTTCAGAAGAAGACAACTGTGGTAGATCAATGGGTGAGTTGGTCTCATATTCGTGCAGTCGCGGTTTAAAATTCTACAATGGGCAAATATATTTTTCACCCTAATGAATGAATTTTATCAACTATTTCACCAACTACGCTTGATGAATTCGTCGATGATTATACGTTCATGTATAGAGTGACCAGATACTAATGATAGTTTTTCCAATTGTTATGTTTTAGCAGTTCTCAAAGTTGCCAATGACATTCAGCTGTCAAAATTTTCAGTAAGGTTTTCCAATTTCGTCATGCGTCGTTTCCGTCTTCCCGAATGTTTGGAAATTATTAAAAAATATGATCGAAATTCCGGCTCAGTGGTAAATACGCAACGTGAATTTCGTCGTGAGTTCGGTCGTCATTATGGCTTCGGTGAGCAGGTAATTCGTTGCACCGTGGAAATTTTTTTAGAGTGAGTACACTATTCTGGACCTTAAGCCACCAACCAGACAGAAATTGGTGCCACGTGAAGAAAACATAGCCGCCGCAGCGGCCAGTGTCGATGAAAACCCAGAAATGTCGATTCGGCGCCGATCAGTTTAATTGGGCATCGCCAGAGAGTCAGCCCGGCTTATTTTACTGTTGGATTTGGGCCTACATCCGGATAAGATCATGCTGATGCAAGAATTGAAGCCGGACGACCATAGACAAAGCCGTGAGTTCGCTAATTAGGCGTCGCAAATGTTCGCCGAAAATCCGGTTTTTGGCCAAAAAATCATTTTCCCGGACGAGGCCGATTTTCGGCTCAGCGACTATGTCAACAAGCAAAATTGCCATTATTAAAGTGACCACAATTCACAAGTGTTCCACGAAGCATCATTGCATTCACAAAGATTAACTGTCTGGTACGGTTTATGGAACGACGGCATCATCTGACTTTAATTCTTTTGAAATGAGCAAGGAGACACCGTTACCGTCAATGTTTCTTGGTATAGAACGATGTTAGCCGACTTTCGGTGGCCAGAGCTCGGCAACATCGATATATCCGAGCTGTGGGTCCAACAAGATGGCACTACGTGCCATACAAGCGACGCAACGCTTGAAGTTGAGAAGGAGAAATTTGGCGACTGGGTTATCATCAATTGCCCGCCGGGAACATGCGACTTGACACCCGTCGATTATTTTCTCTGCCAAGTCCTTAGTCTACGCTGACAACCCGACCCCTTTGGACGAGCTCTAGGCCTAAATTCGAGACGCTATTGCCGGAATAATGCCGCAGTTATTGCACCAAGTCATCAAAAATTGGACCGACCGCTTGAAGCACTTCCAGCGAAGTCGAGGCGACCATTTGAATGACATGCTATTCCATACGTAACGGCAAGAATGTTGCTTCAAAGTTGTTTTATTCAAATTTCTTTTCCTATCGTTCTTATTTGGTCACCTTATAGTTGTCACACATCGTTTCATCATGCAGTGTCCCATGCAATGCAAAAAAATATTAAGGAGCACTTTTTTCGAATACTTTGTCCTTTAGCTGGTTCAGGCATTTAAATTTGTTGTAAACATTGGCAACCTTACATAAAAAATAAAAAATTAAAATACCTGGAAAACTACGCTAGCTAGAACGCTAGAAAAAGTCAATCGAAGCCAATACCAATGTTCTAAAATACAAAGTTTGGTGGAAATCAGACATGCGGTTTAATTGTTATAAATTTGTAAAGTAAAAATTTTTATTTTGAAATAATTTTTTACCACCACCATTTGTTGGAATTTTTCCATACGTATCTACTGGTTACCCGTGGGGTGACGGGTTTAGAATATGCACCCCTAGGTGAATCGTACGAGGCGACTAATAGAACCGATCCCTTGCCAGTAACAACAACACCTCTAGATGAACCTGCGGCACTGTTTAACATCCTTAGAACCTCCTCCCTTCCACAGGTCAGTGTGTGAGTGGGTTGCTGGGCTTATTTTCCACACACTAGTGCCACCCAACTCCACCTTTATTCAGATAGGTGTGAAAGAATGGATGTAAGGCCTTATGGTAGAACACGCTAGAAGCACTACCCCGCTGGACACTACTTCTGATGCGTAATTGAGTGATCCCAGGGCGAACATTGTTCGTGCCAGAGCTCGATGGTTTCTGAGGGTGGGCGCTATGTGGCAGTCCTAGCACATTATAGAGAAGCTGAGGGTTGTAAGTTGGAATGTAGGATCCATGACGGGAAAGAACGAAGAACTAGAGGATGTCATGAAACGGAGAAGGATAGACATTATGTGCGTGTGGAAGACGTGGCGAAGTGACCAAGTCGACCGAGCTCGTTTTTTGACGAAATCCAAAAAGTACAAATTGTATTGAACTATTATGGAAACCCGAATGATATAAATGCGGTTGGTGTTATTCTGTCATCGGCTATACTTGGCAGCATCGTGAGTATCTCGAAGATAAGCGACCGCTTGATGAGTATCAAATTGGTTATCTGTGGAAGAGTGTAGAACGTCATAAGTGGGTTTGATGCAAAGTGAAAAAGAGGCATTTTGGTGCGACGTTGACACACTGCTTGAAACTATATTATAGCTGGTTTTTTGGAGGGGACTTCAATGGCCATGTAGGAGAATGCCATGGTGGGAAGGGTAACCAATCTACAGCTAGAAATGATGAAGGTGAGGCTACCCTGACTACGTGCAGATCACACGGCCTGGTCATCACCAACACATACTACGAGTACTACTACTACTCAATTGCCCTAACCTTTTGTGGGGTATAGCGCGTCAACTGTTCCATATGGCCCAGTTGACGTTTCGTTGGCATAAACTTGTTTTGGAGAATGCAGTTGCCAGCATGCACCTTCTGCACATCCATGGCTACGAACGTCGTCGTGGACGGGACTCGAACCCGAAACGCCTGTTGTCAAACAGGAGACTGATGTCTCAACACACTGCGCTACCGGTCGAGCCAAAGTCACCAGATCACATATAGCATTGGAGCTCATGCCACGCACATAGACCATCATCTGTGTCTAAATTTCTAGAGACATTGGGTGAAAGACTACATAGTTATCTTGGGTGAATCTGCGGTCACCCATCACTGGTTGCTCCTGACAGAATTTATTTTGAAAGGAGGAACAAGACCGCAAGCAATTCCCAAGCCAGTCGAGAAAATCAAGAGGCACAAGCTGGTGGTGGAATAACGAAACTAAAGAAGCGGTGTGGGGAAAATCGAATGCATTCAAGGTTTGGACAACATACAAGACAAGCAGTGAAGCTGAGAAGGTTCAACTTCGTGAGAAATATGATAAATGCAGGAGAAAAGTAAGGAGTGAAAGTAAAGAGATCGTCATTGCAAGAGAAACCTAAAGACAATGCCAGGATATATAAGATCGCAGCCCAAGGAAAAAAAACGCTCGAGAGATTCAGGCGCCAAAGTACGTTGAAGACTCACAAGGAGTGCTACTGAATGAAGATACAGCAATCTGCAGCAGAATGCGTGAGTACTTTGACGAAGTTCGCAGGGAAAAATTTCCGAGAGAAGCTTTTCAAGCTGTGGAGTCAAACACCACTGATTTTGTCGATTTTTTACTAGAGAAGGTGATGAAGCCAATGATGCAAATGAAACGCGTGTATTTTGTCCGCTCCGAAAGGCAGTCGGAATTTTGGAATTTTGGTTGAAGATGAATCATGCCGGGCTTATACGGCTCACTGTTCTTGTCAACAAAATTACAAGAGGGCAACCGATGCCTGACGCTTTCAGAAAAAGCTTCCTTCTCTCGTTTTATAAGAACAAGGGTGACTCAAGCAAGTTCAACAACTACAGGGCAATCAAGTTAACATCTCCCACAATGAAGACTTACAATCGATTGAAAGAGATTGTACGGATGGATGACAATCAATGCGGCTTTGTGGAGGGTCAGTCCACAGTCGATGCTAAGCAGTGCAAGATCCACGAGGCATATGTCAAGATGACACAAGACACGTATCATGGGGCAACCACTAAAGTTAGATGCACAGCTGGTGAGTCTGAAGAATTTCTGGTTAAAGTCGGAGTTCACCAATGCAGTGTAGTGAGTCCCTTGCTCCTCAACTTTATCGTGCTTTATTTATTAACACTCATTTCTGACGGCCTGGTAATTTCCTTCTCTTCGCCGATGACATTGTCCTGGGTACCAAAGACATCGTTGCTGTGCAGACTGCACTGACCAAGTGGTGTAAGATACTTGAGGATCATGGACTGAGGATTAGCACTCCAAAGACTGAGTACCTGTGCTGTCCTTTCTCAGATCTACAGAGACCGATACCAGATATCTACATTAAAGGAGAACAGCTGAAGTCGTCTACGAGGTTCAACTACTTGGGCTCGATGGTCAACAAGAAAGCTACCTGCGATGACGACATCAAACATCGCATCAGTGTCGGTTGGATGTATTTTAGTAGCGAGAAAACTCTGGAGTTTCTCGCAACAAAAAGATGCCACGGAAGGTTAACGGCAAGCTCAACAAAACGGTCGTACGTCCCGCTCTCATTTATGCGTCTGAAAGCTAGACTATGTACACGACATACGAAAGTAAAATGACTGCAACTGAGATGAAAATCCTATGGCTGTCAAAAAGGATCGTATCAAAAGTACCTATATCCAAGGCAGCTTGTTAGTTGAGCAACCGATCACAGCAAAACTAGAAGATCATCGTATGGATTGGTATTGCCATTGTCTAAGGCGTTCCCCCGAGAAACCTGTTATGAAGGCACTATCAATGAATATTTTATTTGCTGGACCCAAACCCCAAGGCAGACGGAAACACACGTGGATCGATCAGATGAAGAAGCAACAACAACGTGTTAACCTCGGCGATGATGCGATCCAAAACCGAGCTGCCAGGAGAAGGAAGCTGAGATTATACCACCAGAATGGGCGAAGTGGCAACACCACAGGCAGAGCAACGCGAAGCTGCAGCGTGGGCAAAGAAGGAGAAAGCATACGTAATGTACTCGTCATGTTTTAAAAATTATTTCTTTATTTTATTATAATCGAATGTAGTCCGTATGGCGTAACTGTTAGCACGTTCGCCTTCCATGCACATTCCTACTATATGCAGTAGTCTTCGATAAAAAAGTGATTTACGTGCCGGACTATGAGCCCACTCAGTTGTGAAACAAGCTCCCATTTGGGGTTAATAGCTCGGTTGATCGTGTTGTTGATCACACACCACTGTACAAAAAAAACTGTCAAGATCTAGTAAATGAGATGATGCTACCCTATCTCAAGGCCGTGGTCCAAAATTGGACCGTTGCGGCAGTTATTTATTTATTATGATCAAATCGTGTTAACATCATTTCATCTTAATGTTTTAAATTCTGCTATAGTTATAAATTATAACTTTTCGAATGTTGGAAAACAAGTTTTTTTTTCCGTTAGATAGTCGTGTACTACGTCGATTTTACATTACTAAAAACGCATCAACTAGAAAGCTACGCGAGCTGGTTCTTTCGATCAAACACTTAATCTCAACTAGAACCTTAATCCTTATCTTAAAAATGTATCCCATAAAAATCGGATGAATAGTTTCTTTTTTTTTGTGTTTTTAGTAATATGAGGCAGAGGAAATTTTCATAAAAAATTTAAATGCCTGTATCAGCTAAAATGTTAAGAATTCGAAAAAATGTTCCTGGTTATTTTTTGCTGGAAATGACTTAGGGAATCAGGTGACAGTGCGTTTATGCGCCCATTTCCGGACACCCAGTATACTTGGAAGGTACACAGTGCCGCGGCTAGATGAGCACATTAATGTCTTCATCTTGACATAGTTAGCAGGGTAGTTTCTGAAAAGATAATTTCTAACTACGATTAAGATCATATATTTGTAAATATGTACACTGTCTGTAGGGTAAATCAAAACAAATAAATAAATGATCTGATTTCTAACAAATCCATGCTATTTTTGTCTTACCAATATCTCTCGGCTTCGAATAATCTTCAACAATTATTATCTTTATTGCATTCCAGACTTTACATAAGACAATTTGTTTAAGTAGCATAATCAATGCCCATAAAATTCAAACAACTAAAGATTGCACTATAGGCACTGAGACAATATTTCAGACCTTTTTTTCGGCATTTCCTTATCGATTTCTCTAAACAATTTTTCCGTGTTTATTTAGACACTCGACAAGGATTTGTGTCAACAGAGCAATGATATGTGTAAACCGATACCAGTTTTCATTTTACCGAAGACATACTTACATACTTTACATCTCAAGAAAGGATATGCACAATTTGTTTCGGCAATAGACTCACTTGTTTTCCCTCTTTCAATATATTTGAGCATTGAACGGACATCGGAGAAAAATAAAAAAATTTCAAACCACCATTTGTATGCATGGTTTCGTCAAGCTGTGTAAATATCCATAACTGATCGTTTCCTTTCACGGTGTATTCAGATTTTCTAAAGATTTTTCAAATAGTATTCATACTATTAGTGCCACTCACACAACACATGCTGGCAATATCTTTTTGTACATCATCAGACGAATCAATCCGGAAATATGTTGATGCATTGTTAAAGGGCAAATGGCTGCACTTCGCAACGGGTGTACGTATTGAGGCTTTTCATCTCGTCTCCTCCTAGGCTATTGTGAGACCTCCGGCTTAGCCTGCCAATTTACCACGATCAGAAGGACATTTATGACGGAGCTTTTATGGATTTCTTTTAAAGTGTCAATAGAATCTTTTGTCTGAGATTTTATGGGAGGAGGACTATTAGTGGAATGGTGGCTTTGTTCCAAAAATTAACAGACAATTAAATTTTGGTGGTTTTCGGTTTTGAAAATTATGCTGGCACCCGGCGCAGTGATTTAATTTGTGATTTATTGCGGGCGGATGAGATACTTGTTAAATTGAAGAAAATTGCCTTAAATTATGTATTTTTAATTGTATTGAAATCGGACCACGGAGTATGCGCGGAGAAGAAGAACAAACTCTCTTCGAAAAGACTTAAGCGAGAAACTTTCTGATCTTAAAACCCGGTACTTTTCAGATAAGTCGAAAATATAAAAAGCCGTCACCGGACTTCTTCCCGCTGTCTGAATAGTGAACATAGCTAGAGACATAGCATATTGATACTCTGCACGACATCATGTATGTATTTAACAAAGCAAGTTTGACAAACTGCTGCCAGAGGAAATACTCCTTTATATAAAATGCCTTTTTCTTCTCTTCGCCAATTTTCACTCGGTCCAGCCTCACCCGGTTTAACCCTCGTTCAGCGGCAAAATTTTACAATGCTAACAGTCGGCTAAGGTACAGGTGTACCACAGAGCACAGATATAACAGAGTTGGGACTCAGTACAAATTAAGCAAAGGTTGCTCATAGTATCTCACTAGCGTATGTGTTGTGTTCACTAATCCGTACACAATGGATGTGCAAAAAGTGAAAACTAAAGCACCCCATATACCTTTCGATCAGTCGATATCGATCTGACGATATTGTGATCGTCAGATCGATCGCAGAGTGTATGCGCCTATCGTTGTCGTTGTTTTTCTACAATTCCATATAATTTTAGCCGCGAAATATTTTGTGGCGATCCATCGTGAGATCGATCTGACAATTATTTGCATAGTGTATGGGGGGCCGTATAGTCACTTCCAATTGCAGAAAGGGAGCTCAATATATGAATTTTCGTTGAGTGGCTTATCGAATTTGTCTCATCTATTCGTCAAAATCCATCGTATTAACACATTATAGCCGAGGTGTCAAACGATCAGTTGTCTCCATTTTCGCGAATTTTCAAACTCGATTTGTTAAGTGAAAGTTTAGTGATATCACAGTGAAAGTGATTTATAACTAAATTGCGTGATTCGTAAGTTCGGTTAACATAAGTAACAATCGATATCAATGTGTAATTTAATCAGAAATCTTCCGTCGCGATTTGTGAACAAGCGCATTGTTTACAAAATTACTTCGGGCAATCTTTTCTCTCGCTTTGATGAGAGACGACTACGTGTGATAACAGTTGACAGTTGTCGGTCGCGCGAGTCTTCGTTTGTTTTGTATCTAAATCTGTTCTGGAGATTTATGCAATAAATGCCAAAGAAATCAACATATTCTTTCATGTGAGTTTGGCCGTCACAATTTGATAGGCTTTGCACAAATTACTATACGTTTTTATTTCACAGGAAAATGCAAGTGCAAGTGTTGGTGGTGGAAGGTTATATCGATTCAAGCGACACGAACTTTCGGCTTTCAGTTCGAGACGTGTTTTTCGTGAGAGTGGCACGCCTCATCACCGAGAGAATTCGGGTAATACTATGGACAAAGATCATCCTGTAAAAAAAGAAATTAACATTCTGATTTTGTCCCAATTTTAGACAATTCGGAAACTTTTGTGCTGCCAAGAAATTCCGAGGAAATGGAATCGTTTAGTAACACGATGAAGCTAGGTTCAAATGCAGATTGTCGTTCCAGCCGCTAGTTTACAGATCCAGTGACTATTTCAGGCGCGACTTTCTTCAATCCTGGTGGCAATTAATTCAATTTCATCAACAGATCCAAACACTTATACGAGTTGATCTTATCAACACGGATCTGCTCATGTGGGAGCCGACTTCACCACCGCAGTTTTCCGATATATATCCAATATACAATCATTCTCGAATGCCGGTATGACGGATTCGATTTATATGCCGTCCACGACAGTTGATATCTCAATCTCAACGTATTTTCGGTGAGTGGATATCAGGAGAATGACAATTTGGCGTACGTGTGTCTGGAAGCCCCAAAAAGCTGAATTGTTTCATTATGGTGAGTACTGGAAACCAGGATGCAGCAAAGTGAATAATTTTTAACGGACTTTGGTGTGTTTAGGTTTGATGCCCACTCCTGAACTGGATCGACCACTTTGTCTAATCAGTGAACCGATACCCGGCTACTTGCTGTCAATTCTCTATCTGGCTCTACCCAACCTAAACGCTTCAAGAGCCAATCGATCGGGAGATGGTCAAGGTAATTTTCGATTGGCTATTTTAATTTGCAGACGCGTTGTATATTTTAAGGTATCTTTTCGCTTCCTCGAATAGCGTATATATCTGACGGTCGGACTGCGAAATACCACATTGCGGCATTATTCCACAATATCCCAACATTCGTGGTTTAACCAGATGATAGACATGATTGACGTAGTTGATTATCAAATCGAAAGATACGTGCCGTATGACGTGGTGACCGAGATGCAGTTACATTTGCTTCATCACACGGAAAAGATCGATGATCCCGGATTGGTGCAAGGCTTGGAGTTTGCTTAGAGTTAAAGTGAAATTGCCGAATTTATGTACTTTGTTTGGACGGCCGGTGCGGAAAAGCGCATGAGTTCGGATAATAAAAAAAATCATCATCATCTGCTTCCGGCAAATCATCGACATTGGGAACTGCCAAAGGGCGAACTGACCCGGCAGAGTAGTGGCAAGGACTGTCATACGAAATATGGACGGAAAGGCTCACCTTTAATCTTCAGCGAAACAGCACCACCACGGGAAGGCGAAGAAAGGAGACTGGGTATCAGAGGTTATGGACTTCACATGATAACCCCTTTATGGTGCCGCCACCCACCCACCACTACACTAATGATTTTTTTTTCAAAGGAATTCAGTATTATTCGTGTAAATTTGGCAATTCAACGCTTTTCTGCAAAGAAGACGTTGCTCCATTTCTGTAATTTTTTTTTTACGAATTCTTAAAAATGTATAGAAAACCGAAAATAAAGTTATGCAAAAATATTAGGGTCCTACCCTGTAATTCAATTTAAGCGGAAACTTTGGTATGTTTTTTTTGTTAGTTTAATGTTAATTCGTAGTTTTAGATTGCTTTAGAAGTGAGATGTCTTTTTTGTCGCTATTATTAAAACGTTTTAGAATTGATTTAATACGTGTAGAAGTGTAAAGCCTTTTAATAAATTCGGGCACTGCGTCTTCGCATGGACATGCATCATATGTCACATTACTCAATGCTTCGCACAGTGTCTTCATGAGATCCGGTTCCTTAAATAGTTGATCAAAATGTTTACAAAACTTTTCTTCCAATTTTTTTATATAATCCACAAGTGACTTCGATGGTCGGTGTAAATGAGCTCCTTCGTATTCCTTGTATTGTATGAACAACGTTTCTTCGCTTTCCTGATCGTCTATTAGGTGCTCGCACTCATGATGCTTCTGATTGCGCTTGTGGATGTATCCGACCATATAATATAATGCATTGCTTTCGGACGGATCTATGGTGTAACCTTCACTTCCAATAAAATAATGCGGCGTTGAAGTTTCGTTAGCTGGGTCGACGATATTTATTAATGGCAATGCGAATTCCATCTGCGGCTCACAATTAGCATTTTTTATGAATTCTACAAATTTTGAGCAAAATATGTTGGATTTCGATTGTTACCACACTGGTTCCTTAGGAATCCAAAACCATTCTCTAAACTATCCTGATTTAAATTTCTGGTTAATATGAAATCTACACCTTCAGCTTTAATTGAATCGTAGATCCCGAGCAGGCTGTTGATGGATATTCTCCATCCATTAATAAAATTTACTCTGACTTTCTTGTCTCCATTTGTGACCTCCATCATTTCAAAAATTTCCAACATTTTATGTAAATGGCCAACTTGCTCTTTTGTGTTAAATGGTCGTCGAAGCCTTTTCGCATCTGAAAACGTCATTGAATTGAATATGTCGAACAATTTATCAACGTCTTCTAAAATTCTGCCGTGTGTACAGCAGTTGACAACGGATCATGTCGCGCCAGCGCGAATATTCCCGATGCAACGCTGTGGCTGATTACTTGTGTGGCCAATTTCACCTTCATTTTTTTAAATAACTTCGGATAAATGTGGCTTTTCGTCAATTTTGGAGCAAGTCTGAATATTTGTAACTTGTCTTTCCTATAAAAGTCAGCAATATCTTGCCATTGAGCGTTTTTTCCTTCGGCGAATTTTATGGGATATTTCATCAGCATATTCCTTAATGATTTAATTAAGTGTGGCGGATCGAAAAAAAAAATAAATCCCTTTCATCTCCGTATGTTTTAAATGAGCTACAATACGGCGAAATTCCTAATAACCGCGACAGTTTCAAAAAATTAGCGCCTTGATCGCAGACTAGTCCTTTTGGATTCACTCCATTGGCTCGCAGTTTTTCTATGCATTCAAATACCATTTTCTTCACAGATGTCGCTGGGCAACTTTTGGACACAAAAGCATATCCCAGAAAGTGTTTCCAATTGCTTGTAATTCCCCTGGCCATTAATACGAAAACATGAGTGGCTAGGTCTGTAGAACGATTTTCACCATCGTCCTCAAAACCACATATGTTGCCTTTTTTTTCGGTCGTACTCCAAATTAGGTTGAATAGACATTTCGTCTATGCATATAATGCAGAGCTTGTCTATATCTCGAAGTGTGGCAGTTTTCAGCTTCAAGCTTTCAAAATATATGTCTAACACTCGGGGACCACTTGGTTACTTTCCAATCAACCTCAGTAGAGTTGACTCGTCTGGAAGTCGCAGTCCGCCTTGTATTAATCTGTATGCCTTCGGGGATGTAATATAAATAAGTAGGCCATATTCTTTAACCATTGACGAGTATCGATATCCATTTTTTTTTCCGAAGTTAACCAAGCTGGATTCGACTAAGGCATGCAATTCTGGCGACAAAACATTCTTTAGAGTTTCAAGCGCTGCTTTAATTTCTTTTTTTTTACTCATTCTTGTTTTGTTTTTCTTCTCTGACCGTATTCAGCCATTTTTCAGTCTGAGTCGACATATTTCTTTGAAAAATGGAATCTTCGTTTGCTTTAGAGCAACATGGTTCCTGAAAAGCAATTTTATTAAACTCTATATTAGATGAATTACCGTCCCTCGCCACTTCCGCTTCCACATCTAAAAAAGGAATGGCTGTCCGGGTTAGCCTTGATCCGCTGAACATTTCCGCCCGGAAATGTTTTTCACATAGCCTTATTTTCGATGCGGTATCTAGAAGGTCTTCCCTTATAATAATTGTTAGCCACGTCCGACGTCTATGGAAAAAAACACCAATACACCAATAGATTCCTTAACCAATTTTTGAAGAAATACAAAATAGATTTTAAATTCTGTGCGGAATGGCTTTACATCTCGAGAGGGAGGCGGGAAAAGTTGGGCTAAAAATTAACACCAGCAAGACCAAGGGCCCTATCAGGTAATTCGATTCGAATCGAAATGCTTTCGAAAGGAAGAAAATAGTACCTTGTAAGTTGAACACCAATTTCTTAATTTCAAAAATTATCGAGTATTCGCTTCGAATGAAAAATTTCATATTGAACACTCAATGATTATTGAAATGGAGAAATTCGTTTTCGAATTACACGGTACCATTTTTCTCCTTTCGAAAGCAATTTGATTCGAATCGAATTACATGATAGGGCTTCAGGGTTCTTAATCCGCCGCTGCAAAAATCCTACACCTGTCATATTAATGGACATTAATGGGCAGCATTAAGACAACTCACGCTTCAATATCTTTTGGGAAGCTAAAAAGCCGCCGTGATCCAGCTGGGATGTTTCCACACAACAAGCACTTCATTTTCAATTTATTTAAAAAAAAATCAAATCCAAAATGATTTTCAAGCTCTCGCAAGACAGTTTACTTTTTAAAGAGTAACTGTAAATTTTAGCGCCAAAGCTTTCAACGAATGGAAAAACTTAACGAAGAACGAATATGGCAATGCTCCATTAAGGTTATTGTTTTGTGTTGCTGGTAACATGAAAATGTACACATACATTTGTGTGAAACACAAAAATGGCGACTCATACATATGCAACTGCGATGCCATGCCACGCATACAATTACACCTGAGGAACCCATGACTTGTTATTCAACAGACACAGCTGATTTGATATGTTGTTGTCTTTATCACTCTAAAGGGTGGTTTGCTTGAAATAATAGCTGTTGCTTCTAGAGTGGCGAGACTTATTTGTGTGTGTGGGATTATTTGCATCCTGCTTTAAAAATTAATTTGTTCTGAGTTCCTGCTCTTTATATCTGTGCTCTGTGGGTGTACCTTGTTGCATTTTGTATGGAAAACTTAATTGTGTGTATTAGTTAGTACGGACGGTAACGTGCAAAAATACAACCCACCTTGCATTTTGTGCTCAATTGACGAAACATGGCACACATATTCGCTATACTCTACTTTTCGATTTAAGAAATGTTGCCAAGGTCGGGGCCCCTGTGGGGGCCCTGTTATGGGCGTGTTGCCTTCCACCAGGGGCAAAAACGTATTTTTGCGTGTTTTGAGGCTGGTTATTGCAGGGGAGGACTGAAAATACGTATGTTTGTAATCGGATGTGAAATTCACCACCGATATGTACGGAGTCTTAAGGCCCGGTAACGCAGCCGTCGGTCTGTCACGACAGGCAGCGATATCTGACCGAATCGGTTTGGCGATCTACTTGTAAAGTACAATGTTGCATCGTCTCTGTCACACATAACGCGGTCTGCCGCTTTCGGTCGGAATTTGTCGCGACGACAAGCGGCCTGCTTGTACAAAATTACTGATTGACCGCGCGACCGTCTCGGTCTACTCGTATTTAAAAATGTCAGATACAGAAATTTTTATTGAAAGCGTGCGTAAATTTACTTTTTTATATGATTCAGGAGACGAAAAACAATTACATACGAAAATACTTAAAAAACCGATCTTCGTGCGACTCGAATTCGAGGCATAAACGGTGGTATTCCCCTAATTCACCTCTTTTCTTAATTATTTCGTGCACCCAACTTTGTCTTTTCCTTTTGTTTTTGGTTTTTCGCAACGCGAATTGCAGAAGAAGTTGTTCTTCGTCCGAACTCATATTCGAGAAAATTGACAACTTGCGGACCGCACAAACAAAAATATCGCGTCCTATGTGACATCCCCATATCGCAGACCGTCACGACGACCGCTGTGTCGCTGCCCGTCGCGACAGACCGACGGCTGTGTGGCCGTTCCTTTATAGTACGTGGCGTATTTTGAAAATGGCGGCTGATCAGACGACTTACACAGTGTATTTCTTTACCCGCGTTGCACCGAGTGGGGTATCGTCTCTTATATTTTCCGGATGGCTGATTTTAAAAACAATACGTTCCAAGTGCGTGGGGCCTTTAATTCCTCTCGGGAAGCAGTTACAACAAAAACAGAATTTTAATTTTCGCGCGCGTACATGTACATATATCGAGGCTTTGACGAAGCTTGCTCCCTGATTCTTCGCTCTAGACTACGTAAATTGCACCAGTCCACATCAGGGACCTAGTGGGTTTAAAGGAATCCAACCCTGGACTCTACGTAGAGTTGTTAGCTGGTCGTTTCGTCGCGAAGAAGACTTGCAAAGTGTTTTCTGCAATAGCCCTCGATCACGACCATGAGCAGATCAATGCTCACTTAAAAACGATGGAGGTAAGCCGCAATGCACGTGAATCTAGGTTGTATTAGGCTGCAGCGAAAAAAATTACCAGTTTAATTTTCGTTATAGGCATGACGGGGCTTACTGAAAACCCTGCTGTCTTAAGAAATTTATGTTCTCTGGTCCTGAAGTGACCAAATTTGGGGAAGCTGTGGTGAACTGTGAACAAACAAAACAAAAATCAACATAATTCTAATAAAGTGCCTAAAATGGCACTTGTAAGACACAAGGAGGAACTGGAGAGCATTTTAAGTTTTTAAGTGATCTGGAAAATCCTTTCTAGGATGAGAGAGACGATCTGTATGAACTTGTATAAAAAGTAAAAAGCTGTTTGTTCGCTCCAAGTTAATGACACAGTCATGAATATCCAAGAGCGCGTCATGTCTCAGTATCAGAACTTCATGGCAGAACGCTTGGAGAGCATTAAAGTAGCCGTGACAGATTCTTTAAAGCTCAACAAATTTCTTTCCTTTAAGACTCCTCTGAAGAAAATTGGAAAACAAAATCTCTAGTCCCAAGTCGCATGCTTAAATGAAACGGGAATATACGCCCGCAATCCGAGGGTTTTGTAGCAAGCACTTATTTTGGTATGTAAGTAATCGGCTCCTTGCTCTTCTTGGCACCACTTAGCGTACGTTTATACTATGGCGGTAGCGGCGACGTTTTTTTTTCGTCGAAGCAATTAATGGCTAGCAACACATGGAAATGAATGGGAACGTTGTTATTAGACGCGGTAGCGTTCGACGTTAAAACGTCGAACGTCGCGTCCAAAATTTTTAACGTCGCATGTTGGCGGACTGGCGTTCGAACGTCGACGTCCACTATAAACACGTGCAATTATATGGCAGAGTTTATATTACGACGGTAACGGCAGCGTTTTTTCTTGAATCTTTTTAATAATTACATGCAATTACTCTTTGTTGCGGTGGTTTAGTAGGGATACTGTTTTGCGGATGAGGATAAGATTGTGGATAAAAAATTGTTCGAGCTCGAGAATGCGAAGGAGGATAAGGATATTTGATAATGAAAAGATGAGGATACGGATAAGGGTGAGGATGGGGATATATTTGTGAAATATTATGTAGTTGTGAACATGAGAAGCACATCTGCTTCCAATGCACAAAGCAGCAATGGAATCATTCGGTATTTCTTGAGCCTACATCATGGATAGACGGAGATATCCATGATGTAGGCTCAAGAAATACCGAATGATTCCACGTACGTCGTTAAAAAACGTCGTAATATAATCACAAGCAAACAACGTTTTTTTAACGTCGAACGTCGACGGAAAAAAAACCTCGCCGCCACCGCCATAGTATAAACGTACGCTAACTCATCCTATATTATCTTACATGCCCATTTATATTACGCGATTGTAATGAAACTTAGAACACATTATTGCCTAAGGTGTTGGTTATCCTTGGCCATCAGTACTTTTGATCTTGGACGTGTTTAAGGGATGCAGGGGTGCGCTAGCTGTAACTATGAAATAAACTATTATCAACCTATTTTGAGGAGATATACAAATTCCATTATTTCCCGTTTTATATGCTATTCGGAATCCACCTTCCTGGTCTCGAAATGCAAGGGTGGGGGGATAAATTACGATCTAATATTTTCTCCTTCCTCACTGTTCTTCTTTCTTCAAATTTAAAGTAAATGCCAAAAATAAAATGTGCGCAACATTACCCTTCTCACAACACCACACTTACCTATACCAGTCGACAAACAAAATTTGACTTTAATTTTGCTATCAATATTTTTGACCTCGTGTGTGCTTAAGGGGTGCAGGGGTGTGCTAACTGCAACTATAGAAATGTACTATTATTAATTTTTTGTTGATAAGATTTCAAAATTCTAATATTTTTAGTTTTCTATGTTAGTGAAATGCCGCTTTTCTGTAAATTTTCAAATTTCTAAGTATAACGGTCTCGAAATGCAAGGGGGGGGGGGGGGGGGAACTCGACTCACATATTTTCTCCTCTCCCCCTTCTCCCTTTTCTTCAAATTTGAAGAAAATTCCAGAAATGGAATGTACTCGACGGCACCTTTCTTACGATACCCCACCACGAAAAAAAAAAATCGAGCTTCATTTCCCCTCTATGGGGACCCCCCTTTAAAGTTGACCTATTACGACGCATCACTTTCTCCAGAGAATTATAGTACTTCTACATATTTTTACCAAATTTCATGCATGTAGCTTCAGCGGTTCGTGAGATATTTCATGGACAGACAGACAGACGGACGCATGACCGATTTCATAAGGGTTTTGTTTTACTACAAAACCGTAAAAATGACTATGGATTGTTCAGCAAACTGCACATTGCTACGAGTGCTTCTTCTTCTTTCTCCCTTGACAACGCAGTGCTTTGTTCCTGATGTCAATACTATTCACAGTAGTCCACAGGTGACGCTACATACGTCGT
Source organism: Chloromyia formosa (assembly GCA_964017055.1). NCBI lineage: Eukaryota > Metazoa > Arthropoda > Insecta > Diptera > Stratiomyidae > Chloromyia > Chloromyia formosa. The sequence goes on along the minus strand of OZ024813.1, from coordinate 96,737,766 downwards.
CGGTTGGCTAATCTCAGGGATTTTATTGCCAGGTTAAATTATCTCATTAGAGTCATGTTAAATAAAATTTAGTCATACAATGCGTGACAGTTACATTAATTAAAATTTCTTTTATATTTGTAACGGTGAAACTGGTACATCTAACTGTTATTCAATATGGCGTGAGTCATGTGATCGGTCACTTTCAAATTCAATATAATTGATCATATTGATTTAATTTCACTTATGCAGACCTGCACTTAGGATTTAATATTTACACATTTTGTTTTAACTTCACCATCATACGACCAGTGCTATGCTATGGCTGCGAAGCATGAGCCCTAACTCAAGCCTCCAGAAACATGCTAGACACATTTGAACGAATGTTTTGCGGCGAATTTCGGGGCCGTTTGCGATCGAGGTGGAAGGCGCATCCGGTGCAACCATGACTTGATGAACTGTACGATGAGCTGGAAGTTTCGAAAATCGTCAAACTACAACGACATCAATGGGCAGGGCATGTACAAAGAATGGACGATGATCGCATGCCTAAGAGAGTAATGAATGCAGAACGAGTCGACGGAGCGAGGCTGCGAAGACTACCGAGAGTTCGTTGGGAGAGTTCAATATATGCGGACGCCGATCATCTACTGGGCTTCCAAAATTGGGGGACGTGGTCACGTGACCGTGATTATTGGAGGACAATGATCCAGTCAGCCAAGCCTCGGCATCGGGCTGTCGCACCACGACGATATTGAATCTGATTTTGAGGACGAACCATATGTTGCATCTCTCAATTGCCCTAACCCCTTGTGGGGCATAGCGCGTGAACTGTTCCATGTGGCCCAGCTGACGTTTCTCGGCATAAACTGGTTTCGGAGAATGCAGTTGCCAGCATGCGCCTCCTGCACATCCATGGCCACGAACGTCGTCGTGGACGGGATTCGAACCCGAAACGCCGGTAGTCAAACATGAGACTGATGCCTCAACACACTACGCTACCGGTCGCCCCATTAGTAGGAAGAGTAGTGCGATTCACACAAAAGCATTGAGGATGATCCTGTGCCTGAATAACTGGGGAACGTTTCAATTGCAAAGGATGGAACCCAATTGTGCAGTGATCCGTTACCAAAAGCACAGATCCAATCTGGTAACCTTTTACGACAAAAAGGTGAACTTGCGGCAATTAGCAATTTTTATACACCAAAAGATGTATCCAAGTCAATCATTAAATCAGAAATGTGTGACATTATTCTGCGTGAATCGAACCGGAAAGATAGGAGAATAACAATAAATTGATTCAAAAGTTTCCCGACTCTTTCAAACGTCCACCACCGATACTGTTCAAGCCTTTTACACACAGTTAAAAATCCTGGTCTATTATCAATGCTAATTTGGGTTACATATATGACGACACCAAAATTGTATTAGATTTTAATAAAATGAAAGTATTACAATTGCTTCTGTAAACTTCACTGGTTTAAATATTAAACTTTTCTGGCATTATTTTTTTAATCAAATTGTTGGTTTAAAATTTAATCTACAGATATTATAATCTATGAAAAAATATTAATTTTACTGCGTTTTTTTTAACTCCTCTAAGTTTTTTCTCCATTATTTTTTTTTTTTTTCAATTTTCTAAACTTCCAATTCCTTTATTAAGCCCATCGCAGGCTAGCCAGCTAATCTTTAACTTTTTTCGCCATGACGCAGCATCGAACCTGTGAACTCCGTGTTGTAGAGTTGCGACCTAGACCACTCGGCCACGCAGCATAATATTTTGAGCTGACTGCGAGTAGTTATAGTGAGACTTGAGACTCAAAAAATATACTTTGTGGGGTTTACCTTTTAATTAAACTTAGATTAGAAAATAATGCGAGAACAAAAAGAACACAAAAAGGTTTGAATTGTATTAGAATTTATTACAAATTGTTTTAAAATGGAAGTAAACTTTGAATTGTATTAGAATTTATTACGAATTTGGTTTAAAATAAAAGTAAACTTTGGAAGGGTTTAGATTATAGAATTAAAATTATTAAAAATGGTGGTAGTCCAAGACCAGGTTTAAAAAAAATACCGAGATTTTTAACTGTGCAGAAGCAGAGTTCGATGCGTTCCTAGGAATGCTAATTGCGGCTGGCGTGTGCAGGGACAACAAATTAATTCCGGACGATATCTGGAAAGTCGATGCATTGCCCCTTATTCGAGCAGCCATCCCTCGAGATCGCTGCAAGATGATTCTAGAATTCGTCCGGTTAGTCAACGAGAATACATGCACGGAACGAATGAAAATCGATAAAGTCGCACCGATACAAGCCGTTTGGACCATGATTAATAGTAATTTGGAAAAAGCTTACAAGCCATATGAGTGTATCACAGTTGACGAGCAATTATTTCCGTATAAAGGCCATACGAAATTCCACAAAATATTCCATCAAAGCCAGCAAAGTACAGTATCAAGATATTCTGGGCTTGTGATTCGTCGAGCGCCTACCCTTTACAGGGTCAGCTTTACACTGGAAAGCCAATAGATGTCCCTCGATAAGCGAATGTTGGCGAACGAACTGTATTGGACCTAGTAACGAGTATACAAAGGCAACGGGTGTAAACGTATACAATAACGTTTTCACCGGTTGAAACATGAACACTGGGTGGAACACTTGGTGCTGTATCTGCTGCACTTGCCATTAGGGAGTACCTGAGCCAGCGGCCATACCTCCGCCCTTGCGGGATAGCTATTTTACGATCGTAGTCAAGGGAAATTGTCTTTGAAAAAGTCATTCCTCGAAACTTTACCCATAGGTTGCGACTCTAGCTAGTAGATTTGTCCATCACCATCAGCCCCCTCGAGTCCAGGCCAGTACCTTGGTACTGTGGTTTTACCCATCCCCGACGATACACTTTTGCTACTGACTTCTCAACAACCGGTGTGATCTCCCATTCGATACCTTTGCCGTTGTCTACATGATTAAGGGATACATTCCCGGTCTGAGTTCAGCCCACTGGGGACAGTGCTTACTTTCCTTGGTCGGACCGTCGTCCGGCTGTCGTACTTGTTAGTCTACTTGACTGGGTACGTGGAGTTGTCAGGCCCCAGAGCTATATGGGAATCAGTTCAGGCGTTTCCTGTAGGAATTAGCCTGGCTGCTAGCCAGAACCTTTCTGCAAATTTGGCACCTATAGGATCAGCCGGAGCCAACTCCACAGGAATCGGCTATGAAAGTTTCGTAGTTTGTGTTATGCGCGGTGTCACCACTCCCCGATGTGGCTGGTACGTGACGATGGGGTCTAACAAAAGCGTCAATCGCTCACCCACTTACATAACTGTGGTACATGGGGTCGTCACCTCCCAAAGGCTTGCATAGGAATAAGCGGCAAGCTACCTTTCGACCTATGCCGATAAGTCAAGTCTTCGATGAGGATTCTGCTCAGTTGGGCTTATATCATGGAGTTCGGTCGAAACGATTAAAAGCGGATCATTCGCTAGTGAATTGATAGCATATGTGCTCCTGGTAGCTACTAAGGTGACGCCGGAATGCCAACTGCGAGTCTAGCCACATGGTGCCTTCCACCAGTCAGGCAGCAGCTACTAGTTCTATTTTTCTTACCTGTCGGACCAGAAGGGCGCTATTTTAAGCGCGATCTTTTCGCGTACATCTGACTGCATTATATTCTCCAGCATTCGCAAGTCCTTACTTGTTCTGGACTGACGCTACTGAACAGCTAGTTAGATACTCTAGCTAGTGTTTGGTCATTCGCCCTGATTGTACCTGCGTTGCTACTTGTTTTTAGACTATAATACTGTCCTGATTGTTAGATCCATCGATTGCATTCCATAATTTTGCAATTCCTGAGTAATCCCATGTTGCTTGCAAGTGTCACCATACACTGTCGAACTCGAACTCGAGCACGAACCTGGTACAAATGTCCTCTGACACACACATACACTTCACATATGTGTGAAGAAAACCGGTCCACTTGTACTAGGTTCGTGCTCGAGTTCGAGTTCGACAGTGTATGGTGGCACTAACCAGTCAGCAGCATGAAGATTATGTTACGTCGCCGGCTGATTGGCTTCTTGGCACATTCTCTTTTACCAGCTCCTTCTCCTTTATCTCGCAACTGGCCTAGTCCATGACTTCCATCCAACTGGGCGTCACACCCTTCGATGTCGCCACTCATCACCTCCTTGTGTCAGGTCCATGAGGTCGCTACAACCCAAAACGATTTACAGCCTTTCGACTAGTAAGACGCCCCCTGCGGGGGTTGGTTGGAACATTAAGAAGAAACAAACGTTTCAAGCCAAGCCAGAAATTATAAAATATTAGAATAAAAAAGAAGGAGTTAACGTAATGGACAAAATGTTAAGAGGATATACTGAGAAACGAAGAACTTTTCGTTGGCCCTAAGCATTATTTTATAATATGGTCGACGTCGATACGTTGGCATCCTATATCATATATAGAGAACACAATTCAAGACGAAGGAACAACGAGGAAATTTTTTTGAATGATCTTGTTAAGATGAGTTATGTAAGGCCGAAGTCGAAAATCGAGACTCCTGTCGACAGCTGGTACCATTTCAACCATTTTCAACGAGGTGCCATGGAAATGGTGCTTGAACGACAAATTCTAATTGTACCAGAAGCAGCGGTCGCCGTGGAAGTCGCGAGGTCCATCCCATCGCTGGAAGTTACTATTGTATTGTGTATTTGTAGAGACTTAAAGCGAAAGCAGCGTGCAACCAGAAAGTCTTGCGTTGTTTACGTAAGACTTGTTTGCGACGAACACTCGAAAGGCCACACAACATGCATTAATTGCGAAGAAGATTCACAAAAAATGATTATTCTTTATCTTTTATATTATATTAACCTTGTTTTGCAATTTGCTGCTGGGAGACTTTAACGCGAAAGTCGGGAATGAAAAATGGCATCGGGGGACCTCTGGAGGCCACAGCCTCCATGAAGAATGTAACGATAACGGCCAGCGACTTATCGACTTCGCCTGCAGCAGGAATCTAGTCGTAAGCTCTACGTGTTTCCCGCATCGACGCATTCACAAGCAGACCTGGAAGTCTCCAGACGCACATACCGTCAACCAAATTGACCACGTCCTCATTTGCAGGAGATGGGCGTCTAGTGTCATGGATGTCCGCTCCTATCGAGGAGCAAACTGCGACTCAGATCATCACTTGGTGAAGACGACCTACAGATGTAGAATCTCCTCAGTGCACCAGTCAAGAATCAGCCCTCCCAAAATCTTTGCGGTTGATAAGCTCTTGAGTGATGCTTCAGCGGTGGCGTATACTACCGCCCTTGAGGAAAAACTATCACCTATGCTACACAACATCAGCAACACAGGCGTCCATGGGTTCTGGGAAGAACTCAAGGGTACCATCAAGGATGTCGCAGAGAAGGTCGTGGGATATAAAGCCCGGCGAGCGCGAAATGACTGGTTCGACGAAGAATGCAAAAATTCACTTGACGCGAAAAACGAGGCCTACAGACAATGGATTCAACGGGGAACCAGAGCCAGAAGAGAAAAATATGACGAGCTACGGCGAATATCGAATAGAATAATTAGACGTAAGAAACGTAAATACTTTGACGAGCAGTTGCTGAACATAAACGAAAACTTAGCTAATAGGAACACCAGACAAGCGTACAAACTAGTAAATACAATTAAGAACGGCCACCAACCCAGGACTAGCCTTTGTAAGGACAAGGATGGAAACATCATCAGCGACACCGATGGTATTAACAAACGATGGGCCTCTTATTTTGAAGAGCTTCTAAGCCGACCATCTAACATCCCCACACAGGAAGCTCTCGATGATATTGTTGATCTAGGCCCACCCATTCAACCCCCGACAGTAGAGGAAGTTGATCTCGCGTTGCGGTCACTAAAACGAAATAAAGCGCCGGGCGCTGACGAGATCCCAGCTGAACTGCTAAGATTCGGTGGAACGAGTCTGGTTGATGCCATACATCAATTACTCCTGCGAGTATGGGAGAATGAGGAGATCCCAGACGATTGGCGCAGAGGCATCATCTGTCCAATCCATAAAAAGGGAGATAAATTGCGGTGTGAGAATTACAGGGGCATCTCACTAGTTTGTACGTCCTATAAAATTTTGACGAAAATTCTGGAAAATAGAATAAAACCGTACGCAGAACGAGTCATTGGCGAATATCAAAACGGTTTCAGACCTGGTCGCTCCACAACCGATCAGCTCTTCTCAGTCAAACTGATACTCCAGAGGTGCTGGGAATACAACGTAAAGGTATACCAAATCTTTGTCGACTTCAAGCAGGCATACGACAGTATCGATCGTGGAGTACTGTACAACATCATGCTGCAATTTGGTATACCAGCAAAATTAGTGCGTCTGACAAAGATGACGATGACTAACTCCGTCTCACAAGTCAGGATCCAGAATAGACTTACTGATCTATTTGAAACACGCACCGGTTTGAAACAGGGCGATGGACTGGCACCGACGCTCTTCAACCTAGCACTGGAATACGTTATTCGGGCCATGAATATGGACAACAGCAAGACGCTGCTCATCAAGTCGACACAATTAGCAGCGTACGCCGACGACATCAACATCATGTCCCGAAGATTGGCTGACGCAGAAGAACTTCAGCATACGCTCGATAGCGCTGCAAAGGAAGTTGGATTACGTATTAACGAGGGTAAAACTAAAATAATGATGCAATCGGTGACAAGGTCACCTGCACAACCGAGCATCAACGTGGGGGACCTCAACATCGAGTTCGTGAACAACTTCATCTACCTGGGTTGCAACCTGTCAAGGGACGCCAACGAAACTGACGAAATCAAGCGACGGACACAGTTAGCTAATAAGACTTTTTTCTCGGTTCTCCCCATAATGAAATCGAAACATGTGCACAGAAACACGAAGCTCCGCGTGTACAAAACCATTATACGACCAGTGCTATGCTATGGCTGCGAAGCATGGACCCTAACTCAAGCCTCCGAAAACATGCTAGACACTTTCGAACGTAAGGTTCTACGGCGAATTTTCGGGGCTGTTTGCGATCGAGATGGATGGCGCATCCGGTACAACCATGAGTTGTATGAAATGTACGATGAGCTGCAAGTCTCGAAAATCGTCAAACTACAACGACTTCAATGGGCAGGGCATGTACAAAGAATGGACGATGATCGCATGCCTAAGAGAGTAATGAATGCGGAACGAGTCGACGGAGCGAGACTGCGAGGACGACCGAGATCTCGTTGGGAGAGCTCAGTAGGTGTGGACGCCGCGCAGCTGCTGGGCTCCCAAAATTGGAGGACGCGGTCACGTGACCGAGATAATTGGAGGACAATGATCCAGGCGGCCAAGGCCCGACGTCGGGCTGTCGCGCCACGATGATGATGATGATGTTTTGCAATAAATAAAAATTAGCATTTACGAAAAGTTGTTCTTTTTTCCATTTTTTCTTCATTGTTTCACATAAAATATATGAAGGTACACATGCACCGCCTTTTAAGGGTCTAGGATCAACTTGATCCCTTATTTTGGTGGTACACCTGCATCACCTTTTAAGGATGGAGTATCAACTTGTCCCCTTATCTTGGGGATGGGTGGATACATTTTGCTGAAATTTTACATATCCATACATATGTATAATCTATGCCAAAAACGAAGAGATTCCACGAAGTTCTTTTTTTCTGAGAGTCGTCAAGGTCTGATTACAACTTCCAGAAAGTTATAGCAATTTGAAAACGCAAAAGATTCACCTCTACCTAAGCCGCCGGACGACAATTAAACAAGCAAATGAAGTTCGAGCCAAACAAATACTACCTCTAGTCTCAATGCATTCTAAAACCTTTCTGACCAGCTTACGTGAACATAAGAAACTTAAGCATAGACCTTCAAACGGTTATTTTGTCACTTAATCTGAAGCACTTCTGCTTTGATCGGAGCTCCATTTTTATACCCTAGACTTTTAGTATAGGGTATATTGTTTTTGTAACGACAGAAATATGTAACACCTTAAAGGAGGCTCCGGAGGTATAGCAATGTATATATATATAAATGATCAGGGTCACCTCCTGATTCGATTTAGCCATGTCTGGCTGTCTGTCTGTCCGTCTGTCCGTCTGTCCGTCTGTCCGTCTGTCCGTCTGTCCGTCTGTCCGTCTGTCCGTCTGTCCGTCTGTCCGTCTGTCCGTCTGTCCGTCTGTCTGCCCGTTCGCACGATAACTTTCGAAAGAATGAAGCTAGAGACTTGAAATTTTGGTCAAATGTTGGAAGTATAATCTAGTTGGTTGGTATAGAAAATAGGCATGATCAGGCCAAGAGAACGCCTACCTCCCCTATATATGTAAAATAATTAAATGTATCTATAACTCCCGATTAAATAAGCATTAAAAGCTCTAGCTTTGGTAGATTGCTCGTGAGGATAATCTTCTACTCCCCTGAAAAAATAAAATCAATCAGTGGAAAACGAACGGTAATTTCCTTACAAAGAGCCCCGTACTACCCTACTTTTCGGGTTTTTTGTCTATAACTCTTGAACCAATTGACGTAGATACCTGATTTTTGGAATGTAACCCTGGGGTAAGAAGATGCTTAAGTTCTAGTAAGTTGGGCATAATCGGATAAAAGGAACGCCTACCTCCCCTACAAATTTCAAAAAATTAAATATTCTTTTAATTACGATAACTTTCGATAGAATGACACTAGCGAGTTGAAATTTTGGCAAAATGTTGCTAGTAGGATCTACTTGGTTGGTATTGAAAATGGGTTAGATCCGACCTAAGAAACCCCTATCTCCCCTACAAATGAAACTAAAAATAAGCAATAGCTTACGACAAAATAATGCTAGCGACTTAAAATTTTGGTTAAATGTTCGTAATAGGATCCAGTTGGCTAATATTGAAAATATGTAAAATCCGACCAGCGAAACCCCTACTTCCCCTACAAGTGAAAATTCAAATAAGCGATAACTTTCGATAGAGTGAAGCTAGAGGCTTGAAATTTTGTTTAAATGTTTAAAGCATGATCTTATTTATTGGTGGCAATAATGAGCAAGATCTGACCCAAGGAACCCCTACCTCCCCTACAAGTGAAACTTCAAATAAGCAATAACTTTCGATAGAATGAAGTTAGCGACTTTAAAAATTCGGCAAATATTTGTAGAATGGGTAAGTTAATTGATTTTGATGATAGCCAAGATCCTCCTGAATGATTGCTGCAACCTCCCCTATAAACTGGCCATATGGGAAACTCACTTTTAATGCATAAGGTCGATACCAATTGGTACTTTTGGTATCACCACTAGGTCTGTACAAGTCTAGGGTATATACGCTTCGGACTCCCAGGCCGAAGCAGCTTCGGTTAGGTCTAATGCTGTGTTTTGCTAGACAGCGGCTGGGCGATTTGCGTCTGCGGCTCGAGAGCAATTGATTCATCATTCAATGTCGGGGTTTTGTATGAAATTAGTACTAGTATGTTGGGCAGGTTGTCTATGCAATCAAGGATTTTTATATGTACGTGAGGAGAATGGGTGGAAAGAGACGAATGTACTGTAGATGTAGAGTCCTTCGGTGGCAGCAAGGACATTCGAGAAAGGATATTTTTGGAAGGGAAGCGAAATGCAGTCAATATGGGTGTCATATGAATCGGGGTGGACACCCGAATATCCAGGAGTAGTGCGGATGGCATTTCGAGTCCTTCGGTGGCGAAAAGGACATTCAAGAAAATCAATTGAAATATGGACAATATGGGTGGCATATGAACCGGGGTGAGGAGGCGAATGCCTAGGAGTACTATGGATGGCATTTCGAGTCCTTCGGTACCGATAAGGATATTCGAAAAAGGATACTTTTGGCAGTGAAGCGAAATACGGTCAATATGGGTGTCATATGAATCGGGGTAGACACCCGAATATCCAGGAGTAGTGCGGATGGCATTTCGAGTCCTTCGCTGGCGAAGAGGACACGCAAGAAAGTCAATTGAAATATGCGCAATATGGGTGTCATATGAACCGGGGTGAAGAGGCGAATGCCTAGGAGTACTATGGATGGCATTCCGGATCCTTCGGTGGCGACAAGGATATTCGAAAAAGGATATTTTGCAGGGAAGCGAAATACGGTCAGTATGGGTGTCATATGAATCGGGGTGGGCACCCGAATATCCAAGAGTAGTGCGGATGGCATTTCAAGTCCTTCGCTGGCGAAAAGGACATTCAAGAAAGTCAATTGAAATATGGGCAATATGGGTGTCATATGAACCGGGGCGAAGAGGCGAATGCCTAGGAGTACTATGGATGGCGTTCCGGATCCTTCGGTGGCGACAAGGATATTCGAAAAAGGATACTTTTGGCAGTGAAGCGAAATACGGTCAATATGGGTGTCATATGAATCGGGGTGGACACCCGAATATCCAGGAGTAGTGCGGATGGCATTTCGAGTCCTTCGCTGGCGAAAAGGACAGGCAAGAAAGTCACTTGAAATATGGGCAATATGGGTGTCATATGAACCGGGGTGAAGAGGCGAATGTCCGGGAACACTATAAATGGCACTTAGAGTCCTCCGGTGGCGACAAGGACATTCGAAAAAGGATATTTTTGCTGGTAAGGCGAAATATGGGCAATATGGGTGTCGTATAAATCGGGGTAAAGACGAATGTCCAGGAGTAGTGCAGATGACATTTTAACTCCTTCGGTGGCGAAAAGGACATTCACGAAAGTCAAGTGAAAAATGGGCAATATGTATGTCATATGAACCGGGGTGAAGAGGCGTAGATGCAGATAGCATTTCGAGTCCTTCGTCTACTTGCGCAGCATTTACTCGAAAATGGTGGTGCGGACCAGAACAACGCCCGTTCCATCAACTAGGCTAAATGCGCATACGGCATGCTCTCCAAAATCTAGCAAAGGAGTTATCTCAGCACCAAAATCAAGCTGGGCCTGTTTCGCTCCCTGGTAATTTCTGCGCTTGTGTATGGTAGCGGTACATGGAAAGTTTCAGTAAGAGTTACCAGAAAGCTGCAAGTATTCGTCAACTCATGTCTTCGTCGAACTATAAGAATTTTCTGGCCTGAAACAATATCAAATGAAGAGCTAAGTTGGCGTACGGGGCAGATGCCAATCGACGAATTGATATGCAGGCGAAAATAGCAGTGGGTAGGTCACAACATGTCGGAAGAGTGATAAATGCACTGCTTTGCACGTCATGAAATAGAACCCCGTTTCCAACCAAGGCCGACCAAGAGGGGGTCCTAGAATCACATGGCGACCAACTGTGGCAAGGGAGTGTAGCGCGCTGGGTAAGTCTGTTGTAAACTTCACCCTATTCCCCAGAACAGAGTACGATTTCGCGCAGGAGTGCAGCTTTCTAGTAACTCCTACGGAAATTTTCCATGTACTGCACCCATACAAAACTACAGACAGTACCCGATAGCGAAAAATTATCAGCTTGATTCTGATGCTGATACAACTACTCTGCCAGATTTTCGACAGCATGCCGTATGCGCATTTAGCCTGGTTGATATAACGAGCGTTATTCTGGTCCGCACCACCATTTTCGAGTAAATGCTGCACAAGTAGACGAAGGACTCGAAATGCTATCTACATATACGCCTCTTCACCCCGGTTCATATGACACCCATATTGCCCATTTTTCACTTGACTTTCGTGAATGTCCTTTTCGCCACCGAAGGAGTTGAAATGTCATCTACACTATTCCTGGACATTCGTCTTTTCACCCTGATTTATACGACACCCATATTGCCCATATTTCGCCTTACCAGCAAAAATATCCTTTTTCGAATGTCCTTGTCGCCACCGAAGGACTCTAAGTGCCATTTATAGTGTTCCCGGACATTCGCCTCTTCACCCCGGTTCATACGACACCCATATTGCCCATTTTTCATTCGACTTTCGTGAATGTCCTTTTCGCTTCAAAGGACTCGAAATGCCATCTGCACTACTTCTGTATATTCGGGTGTTCACCCCGATTCATATGACACCCATATTGACCGTATTTCGCTTCACTGCCAAAAGTGTCCTTTTTCGAATATCCTTGTCACCACCGAAGGATCCGGAATGCCATCCATAGAGTACTCCTAGGCATTGGCCTCTTCACCCCGGTTCATATGACACCCCTATTGCCCATATTTCAATTGACTTTCATGAATGTCCTTTTCGCCAGCGAAGGACTCGAAATGCCATCCGCACTACTCCTGGATATTCGGGTGTCCACCCCGATTCATATGACACCCATATTGACCGTATTTCGCTTCCCTGCAAAATATCCTTTTTCGGGTGTCCTTGTCGCCATCGAAGGATCCGAAATGCCATCTACACTATTCCTGGACACTCGCCTCTTCATCCCAGTTCATATGACACCCATATTCCCCATATATCGCTTCACTTCCAAAAATATCCTTTCTCGAATGTCCTTGCTGCCACCGAAGGACTCTACATCTACAGCACATTCGTCTCTTTCCATCCATTCTCCTCACGTACATACAAAAATCCTTGATTGCATAGACAACCTGCCCAACATACTAGTACTATTTTCATACAATGCTGTGTTTTGCTAGACAGCGGCTGGGCTATTTGCGTCTGCGGCTCGAGAGCAATTGATTCATCATTCAATGTCGGGGTTTTGTATGAAAATAGTACTAGTATGTTGGGCAGGTTGTCTATGCAATCAAGGATTTTTGTATGTACGTGAGGAGAATGGATGGAAAGAGACGAATGTACTGTAGATGTAGAGTCCTTCGGTGGCAGCAATTACATTCCAGAAAGGATATTTTTGGCAGTGAAGCGATATATGGGGAATATGGGTGTCATATGAGCCGAGGTGAGGAGGCGAATGCCTAGGAGTACTATGGATGGCATTTCGAGTCCTTCGGTGCCGATAAGGATATTCGAAAAAGGATACTTTTGGCAGTGAAGCGAAATACGGTCAATATGGGTGTCATATGAATCGGGGTGGACACCCGAATATCCAGGAGTAGCGCGGATGGCATTTCGAGTCCTTCGGTGGCGAAAAGGACATTCGACAAGGGATATGCCATCTGCACTACTCCTGGATATTCGGGTGTCCACCCCGATTCATATGACACCCATATTGACCGTATTTCGCTTCACTGCCAAAAGTATCCTTTTTCGAATATCCTTGTCACCACCGAAGGATCCGGAATGCCATCCATAGTACTCCTAGGCATTCGCCTCCTCACCCCGGTTCATATGACACCCATATTGCCCATATTTCACTTGACTTTTTTGAATGTCCTTTTCGCCACCGAAGGACTCGAAATGCCATCCGTACTACTCCTGGATATTCGGGTGTCCACCCCGATTCATATGACACCCATATTGACCGTATTTCGCTTCACTGCCAAAAGTATCCTTTTTCGAACATCCTTGTCGCCACCGAAGGATCCGGAATGCCATCTGCACTACTCCTGGACACTCGCCTCTTTATCCCGGTTCATATGACACCCATATTCCCCATATATCGCTTCACTGCCAAAAATATCCTTTCTCGAATGTAATTGCTGCCACCGAAGGACTCTACATCTACAGTACATTCGTCTCTTTCCATCCATTCTCCTCACGTACATATAAAAATCCGTGATTGCATAGACAACCTGCCCAACATACTACATAGTACTATTTTCATACAAAACCCCGACATTGAATGATGAATCAATTGCTCTCGAGCCGCAGACGCAAATCGCCCAGCCGCTGTCTAGCAAAACAGAGCATAAGCCCCCCAAAATGCTGAATTTCATCGGCGGAATACTGTGGAAAAAAAGAACTTCGTCAAGACCATGAAAAATTTGAGGAGTACCTGGCTCCAACCGGAGTTTTATCATGACCTGATTCCCATGGTTTGGTTCATTTGATCTGAAGTTCTTTATCATTGAAAATTTTACAGCGTCCCAGAATGCACCTGCTTGCTTTGAACTTCTCTTTTTTAATGACTGCAGCTGAAGCTGATAGAAATTCTTTTTCACATTCAATTCAAACCCTTCAGAAAGTTCTAAACTTTCATATTTTTTTCGCAACATTTCCTCTTTTCTGTACCTGATTTGAAAACCCTAATAAGTAGCTCTAAGACAACCTCCTAAGAAGGCCTAACCACTATGGTGGAACACGGAGATTAAGCGCACAGTGAGAGATGAGGCATGGGGCGAGTACAGGAACTCACTAAAAGCATTTAATTAACAATTAAGAGCGGCTAAGAGGGATAGCTGGAGAAAATTTTACAGCCAAATTGAAAGCACGAGGGAAGCATCAAGGCTAAGAAAAGTCATTTCCAAAAATCCGATACCGCCCTCCACCCTTAACAAAGAGGATGGGGGTTGGACACAAGTCAGCGCAGAAACACTAGGTAAACTTCCAAGCGCACGCTTCCCTGGCTGTGACAACCATTACACCTTCGTAACATGGCCGGAAACAAGAAATGGTGGCGAGAAAAGAAGCAACATCCCGGGACTATTCACTTGCAGCCGCGTAAAATGGGTGATAAGTTCGTTTGACGCGTATAAATCGGCAGGTCGGAATCATACCGGCCATGCCGCAAAAACCTTGGGGATCACTAGTGCATTCAAAACAGTATCTACGCTCTCTCTGAATACCCTTCTAAACCTGCCTCCGATTGACCTACATCTGAGAAATGAAGCTGCTAAAGGTGCTCTAAGGCTCAGAGAGGTAGCGCACTTCAAATAGAGGCCATATGGCCACCGTAGTATTAGGCTGCCATCTAATAATACTGACTATATAAAGCCAAAAGTAGGTTTCAATACAACTTTCGATGTCAATATATCCGATAGGGATAGTTGATTGTGGACGCGGGAAAGCGCAGAACCTCTACATGAATGGCTCCAAGATGGAAGCCGGAGTTAGTGCGCAATCTACTCGTCGGAACTTACATGCAATCTATCCTACAGACTGCCGAATCAGTGTAGTATTTTCCAGAGAGAGGTGCTTGCGATCCAAAAGGTAGCCAAAGTGATGATATCATCCCGGAAAAAGGGTAGAAACGTTATACTCTCGGACTGTCAAGCAGCACTAAAGGCGCTACAGTCCGTTACAATCAAGTCGAAGATAGTACGTAACTGCCTATCAGCTCTACAATCATCGGGATCAGCTAGGATCATGGAATTCCGATGAGTTCCAGTCCATAGCTGAGTTATAAATAACGAAATAGCGGACGGACTAGCCTAACCGGGGCTAGCCTCGAACGACGGACGGACCTGCCGACGCCAATACAAACATGAAAGAAGATACTGGACGAGAGAATGCCCGAAAAAGGAAACGCTAACTCCTAACTGGCTTAACACAAACAATTCCTGAATAACGAATATATTTTAGAGCTTTTATCACAACAGGAAAAACAAAAGCCTCTTTGGACTACCCAGAAGTCAGTATGCACTATTAATGGGCATACTAACGGGCCACTGCCTGTGAGGAAAACACACGTACAGACTGAAGCTAATAACTAGCGATGATTGCAGGAATTGCTAGATACCAAACGCGAAAGAAACTCCAAAGCACATTCTATTGCAAATGTCCTGCACTCGCTAGACGTGCCTAGGAGCTTACTTCTTCAACGAACTTGAAGGAGTTGAAGACCTCAGCTGGAGAAGTCTCTAAAGCTTCGCCAATGGGTCAGGTTCCTTCCAGCTCATCAACGATCTTCTGGTAAGGGCTAGCAACGATACTGGATGAGTACGTGAAATATGTGATATCGCTATGGACCCCAGCGGTCTGTGTGGAGCCGTTAGGCTGCCAACCTACCTAACCTTACCTAGCTCTAAGACCTGGTCTTAGACAGAGCTCTGTTTCAAGTATGTAAATCTCCTCTTTTTCTTGACCAAATACGGAATGCAAACCTTAACCTTTCGGAGGATCTGAAGATGCTCTGAAGATATTTGTGGCTTGTCCTTGCGGCTTCGACTTTTTATCCAGTGTCAATGTTGGAAGCTGCGAGCAAAAGCCATAAGGCCCGATCATTTGGTATATTTGACCCTGAGTTTTTCCAGAAGACCGGGCCTCTCACTTACTCACCCACCTTGCCCTTCAACCCTGTACATTTAACTTTATTTTACAGATTTGAGACCCAGGCGAGTTGCGTTTAAAAACATCGAGCAAAAAAAAAGGACAACAAAATTCGAAGCCCATTGAACAGAACGGATTTCATTAAGTCAGTCCACCAAGGTCCAAAAATTTGGCATTTTTTTGACGTAGAAAAGTCAGGGCTTTTTTGACGAGAGCGCCTGGGAGCGTCTCTTGCGAAAATACAATACCATACGCACATATGTTCTACGTGTAACATATAGATGCTTTCCATCGTGTTGAAAACGTACATATTTAACAGTACGGGCGCGTAAAATCAAGTCAAGTATAAAATTGATGGATGTGAAGTTTACCTCATCGACGAAGATATTTTTAAATTTAAAAATTCGTTCCTTACTTTCCTGAATTTTTGCATATTTTAATACACATTAAACCTAAAAAATTGACAATGTTCAAAACTTTGAATCAGTCGTTACAAAATGTTGAAGCTGATGTATTCCCGTCAACCCACACCGGGCGTTGTTCTCGCCGAGCGAGCAGTGTCTCCCACAATCGATTTGAGATCCTTTCGAAAAGTATCAAATCTTTGGCACAGCAGCAAACGTGTGGGTAGCCGCAAATAAAAAAAAATGGAATTTACAAAAACGAAGCGACTACTTAGCTAGTGTGGTGACCCGTTTGGATTCATGGACGTACATTATTTTATTATAAGATGCAACCGTCGCATTTAGAAAAAGACCTTACTTGGAAGCTTAGGCGCTAAGATTTCTAATTAATGGTTAATTAGGAAGTCTCGGAGGTTGAAGGAATTTATAAATACTTTCGAAAATTAAAAAAAAAAAAGAAATATTCCGTGAAGTAAGACTGGGATTTTCAAAGAATTCTACGAATAAATTAAAATTGAAGCGAAAACCTGGCCAGGACCAGGACCTGACCAGCCAGGAGCTCTTTACAGTCCACTTTACCTTAACCGTTTTATTTAGCCTTTAAATTACGCCTGGAAGTTTCATGGTCTGATCATTCCAATCAATTAACAGACCTCAGCAATTATTTTCATTCGACGGTATTATGTACTATGTATATCTAACATATCTGCAAGCGTTCATTTTCATCTAAAAAATACACAAAATGAATTTTCCACTCGAGTAATTAAAAGTTCAAATAATTACAACGCAAGTTCCCCGAAACTTTGGCAGGGCAAGACATCAAGGAAATTTCTTAACACCGAAAAACAATCCGTAAAGATGGCTGCCGCTTTTCGAACTTCTTATATAGTTTCAAAATTTTCGCCTTCGCCTTTTTCACCATGACCGGTTGTTGTTTTATTTTGAAATTTTTCTTTTTACATTATTCCCCCTTCTCATTTCTTGTGTTTGAGAAAATCACGAACTTCCAACAAAAAAAAACGTGGACAAGGCAAAATGGGGGAACGTCAACAAAAAAAAAATTGGTGAAAAGAAAAAATTGAAAACTTTTCAAAAGCCAAAAATGAAAGAAAAAGATATGACTTGAGCACGCTTCCACCCATTACTCGTTGCAGAGAAGAGCTTGTCAAAGAGCAAAACTCATACACTTTGATCGGTGAAGTACAATTTTTTGGCTAACGAAATTCTTGTCATGGATGACAGACACGGGACTCCCCAATCGTGACCGTGTACTTATGGGTACACAACCAAGAACCCAGAATATTGCAAGAGACGACGACGAGATGGCCTAAGCTGAAAATCCCTCATGTACGAAGAAATGAAGAGTATTCTCAGAAGGACAATGAACCTTCAGGAATTGAGCAGAGTTAATGAGAGGATGTCATCCACTTGGAAGTTAGAGAACGGATTGAAGATTTTGGTAGAAATCTCGCTCGGTACAGCATTGCTCTCGCTTCGAAGGATTTCAGCAGGACAAATCCTATGTGCAAATGGGTGGCATTTTGGGTTAAAGGACATAACGCCTTGGAAGGATGTTACCAAAAAAAGGTATATTAATGGTTGAAAGCAATTAAAAAGTCGCATTGACTCAGGGCTAAGCAAAATGAAACTCTATGATTTTCTTCGAGAACTTCATCTTTATTTTTTTCCAGAAGCAAAAAAAAAAATCAAGAAGTTGAGAAATGTTTAACTGTTGAGAGGAACAAACCAAATATTTATAATTCGTAGATATCGATAAATCATTTCTTGGCAGAGAAAATCCTCGAAGCTATTCTGATAATTATTCCAGTGGAGCTGTTGCTTGAAAATTCGTGAAAATGGTTCCGAACTGATTAAAAAAAACCTTTTTTTTTATTTATTCAGGGTTGGTGTCCATGTTGCGTTGAAGCCCCTTAACAGTTTACATAAATATCGAATGCTTTAAAGGTTAATTTACTTCCAAATTATTCACTAGATAAACTCTAAACTAAGCTCACAGAAAATAAAAACGAAATATACTCGCAGTAAGGGGGAAGGATTTGTATTCTGCGAATAAGCTAGAGATAGGATTGCTGTTCACTGCAATATAGACATGGCTTCCGAATGTCAGTTTTTTTTTTAATTAGAATTCAAACTTGTTATTGGGCTTGCAATGAATGACTTTTCTGATGGTCTATTCGCATTGTTGATTGCCAAATATTTTTTCTAAAATATTTGCCTCCTAAAAATTCGAATTCTCCATCAGGAATTTTTCAAGAACGACAACTCTGTCATTCTATCATACTGTGGGTCGTTGACACTTGCAAACACTATATTCTAATGGACTCTTATGTGTCCTGTAAGAATATGCTGTTTGATCTGGTGTCATCGACCTCGCATTGGTATAGAACAGACAAGCGGGTAGCGATGATCCACATCGAGTTTTATGTAAACGGAGAATTCCGTTGCATAAAACTCGATTGACGAGATTTTTCGGCTGATGCCTGTGTTGAATCGGGGGTCGCGACCTGATGGGAGAGCGATCGCTCGAGAGTCCACTTTCACCCGCCATCCGATGCACATCGGCGCGTCACTGTCGGGAGTTAAAAACATAAATATATTTTATAAAAAGGAGTCCACTTTCACCCACGCTCGAGTGAGCATCGGCGCGATCGCCCAGACGTGGTCCACTTCGATCCGTCCTAACCGCCATATCGGCAAAGTCATCGCCGGGACGCAATTTTTTTGGTTTGAGGACCAACGGACCAGTGATTTATATCGAGAGGTTGAATTTCATTCGCCGTCGACTAAACGTCGACCCGTGCAAGTCATCAGCACAGGATTGCGGTGGCGAAAACGAATAATTCACGCTTCACAAAGCCTCTAAGCGGAGGACGCCGCGGAAACGGCACGCATTTGGTTTGACAACCCGACGAATTTATGAGGGGCCAACCGTCAGAAAAGGATGAGCTGCCCGGATTTAAGCTGAGCAGCAGTCAAGACGTTTAAGCCGGTAATGACCACGCGACCAATAGAGTGAAAAAGGGGGCAATGGTTTACCGTCCGATCTACAAATTTTGTGCCGAATAAGTTGTGCTTTCCCTGCCAGTAGCTCATATAAAGAGTCACCGGTTCTATCAAAGTGATTCAAAGTGGGTCCCATGCTTATTTTCAGTGCCGCAAAAATAACAACAACAACCATCGTTCATCGTTTCGTTGCAAACATGTATATTAAGTCGGATGAACAGTTCCAGTGCCAGTACAACGCGCCGCACAGTGTTTCAGAATCCAGAAAACTGTGACAAAATCCAAAAAATTGATATTTTTGTAGTGTGTTAATATCCATACAATATTGAAGTGGAGGGTTTGCCGCACTCTTTGCCAAAAGGCCGGACTCGTAAGTCGTGTAACGGCTCTAGTGTATAGCTTCAAAGTTGACGCTATCGGAAGAAAATACGGCAATTGCAGTCGGTCGAAAATTTGATAGTTTTTTAAATTGTATAATTTGTGATTGGTGTGCCCGATTTTTATGCGGCGTGATGGAGGGTATTGCTAAAGGTATGTAGAACTTAAATATATGTTACTTTCTCTGTGCCTTTTTTTACCCGTACGAAAAAAATGTTTGAACATTGACGTTTTTTATATTCGGTTTTCAATTAAATGTGTCGTATAGTAGGATTATACTTTTCGGGCGGGCTTTGGCAGCTTTTTTTCCGAATGGGGTAGCTAGGTAATATTGTTTTCTATCGATTGTTTTGAAAATCAGCTGCCCCTATCTGCCTCTGGCAATTGCAATCAACCCAAAAGGAATTTCGTATTAATTTTATAAATTTATAATTTTTATGTTTTATTTACATTATTTGACTTTCAGGATCAGATACCGGGCAAGTAGTATGTACTCGAAAGGAGTTTTTCCAGATGATTAAGGGTGACTTGCAATTAACTGCGAATGAGATACTTGCAAATGTGGAAAACAAATTGCTTTCAAAGACTGGAATTCCCTTCGAAATTCACCCAAATGAGCAACACTCATTAAAAAGGCTTGTGAGCAGAATAAGATCAAAATGGCAATTGGCTAAAAGAACAACTGCAAAATTTTATAAAAGTAATGCAGGTTGGCTAAATACAGCTATTACTATTACGGTGAGAAAAAAAATTAAATAACATCATCACGCGAAAAAACTATGGAGGACGTGTTTCACTGGCTAATGGTATCTTCAGATCCTGTTGTGTCTAGCGCAAGGAAAATAGCACCCAAAAGAAACAAAAGCTTATCGCATGAAGCAATAAAAATGTTGATGTCTTCCGATGGTTCTCCATGTGCTGATAATAATGATTCGAGCGTATCGACTTACTGAATCGCTAAAACTATCTTTACCGACGAGTCCTAATAAATGAATTGTCATAACATCTGTCCTTAAGTATCTTGTACTGTATATTTATAATAATAAATTGAATTAAGCTACTCGAAATCTTTGCAATGTATGTATTTATTTATTTTATTTTAAATTGAATTTGACTATTTTCCTGGAAAGATATCCGTTATTTTGAATTTTGAAATTTGGTTTCCAGATTCATTATCAGCACCCTTAAAAACCCCCGTACACGTTATTTAAGTTCCTAATTTTTTATTATTATTTTTTTTTGTTCTTTCCGGTAGATTTTTTTTTGTTATATTGTTTAGTTTGAATACTTATAACTGAATTCCAGTTGCTTCCCGTCTTCGATGTGCCCACAGCGGATTCGGGGTAAGTGCAGTTACTTTTGTTCCGTTCCTTAGAATTTTTGGTATAATTTCTGCTAAATTTTATTGCCCATAGTAGTTTGTATTTCTTATTTTTAATTACTATTTTTACTTTGCCTTTAAATTTTCATTGAATTTACTTGAGTCGCTTATTTGATTTTTAATTACACCGGATTATTAGAATATATCAAAAATAAATAGACATGATTTGTACTTGAATTTAAAACTTGGGATTTTTTTATGGACATTCCCAACCTCCTCTTTTCAGGTCAGCGATGGTGAGGTAGAGACCTCATAATTATTTTTTTTTGATTTTTGGTTAGGGAGGTACCGTAATGTTGGCCCAGGTACCCCATTGGTAGGGTGGGTTGTGAGGCCAAGGTCCGCTTCAGCTGGACCCGGAGCAATGTCGAGGTACATGAACCGGTCAACGGGCATTGCCTTCATATAGTTTTTTTTTTTTTCTTTGATATTTTTTTAAGGTCGTGGGACCTTTGGTACCCGTGTGTGGGCTGTTTTCCTTACGCACGAGATTTGTTTGAATGTTAATGGTAGGGGTAGCGAGAGGGCAAAAACCCTGCCCACATCTCCCATCACTGAGCTACAGGAAGCTCGTGCCGCCGCCTATCCCGCTGATTTTCATCTTGGCGAGATGAGCCATAAAATTACCATGCCCTGTGACCAAGACAGTTATCCAGCTACGGGTATTTCTTTTATAACTGAATACCTTTTCGCTTCCCTGCCTAAAGGGATGGTCATTGCATTCCGAACTTGTTTGGAAGTGACTAACTCCTGCCATCTTCGTTGCTGTATGGAGTCCATCCACTTCCCGACCTTCGCTCCGTTCATGTCGTTCCCCAGGGTAACTCCGGATTCTGGTCCAATGAAAGTCGCCGCAGATCCCTGTTTTGCTAGGGCATCCGCCGCCTCATTTCCTGTTGTACACAGTTTGTAGGCACAGGCTAGGTTAAACTCTTCAGGGTGAACACCGGCCCCGCTTTTCCGTCTAATAAAGAGCCTTCAGTAAAAATTGGGCGACCGGTGGGGCAGTGTGCTTAGGCATCAGTCTCATGTTTGACTACTAGCGTTTCGGGATCGAATCCCGTCGACGACGACGTTCGTGGCCATGAATGTGCAGGAGATGCATGCTGGCAACGGTATTCTCCGAAACCAGTTTATGCCGTAGAAACGTCAACTGGGCCCCATGGAACAGTCGACCCGCTATGCCCCACAAGGGGTTAGGGCAATAGAGAGAGAGAGAGTAAAAATGCTGATGTCATTGTACATACACTCATTATGTATGTTTCCATCCGCAATGTGAGTCTTGTGCAGTCTTTCAACTACCGTACATCTACCCATGTCTTCTACCGGCATTAGAGTCCTCCTGACCTCATCATGTATAATGTCTAGGATGCTCTTATGATCGCTGCTAGTTTCAAAGTGATGCCACGGCACATGGTATCCCTTTCCATACGTATTGCCGAAAGCGCCGCTGTTTTCTGTAAAAATAAGTCCAACTGCAGTAGTCCCAGCAATGACTCTATTGCTAGCGTTGGTGTGGTGTGCATTGCACAACATATGCTTACGCAAGCTGTCTTTTGTACCCATCTAGCTTTCGCTTTGTGGTTTTCTGCATTACTTTTGGCCACCATACCACTGATGATTAGGCTAGAATGGGTCTTACCATCATTGTGTAAGTCCACTGTGCCGCTTTAGGTGAAATTTCCCAGCACACTTCCTTACATTGATGAAAAATCCTTTTCGCTTTTTAGATCTTCTCATCAACGTGAACATTCCAAGCTAGTTTCGCATCTAAGGTAACCCTTACATACTTCACTTCCTTGGACACCTTAATTTCCGAACCAAAAAGTCTTAAGGGAGTTAGCTCTATGTCTTTCCTCTTACAAATAAAAATCATAGTGTTTAACTTACTAGCGTATATGGTTAACTCTTGCTCATTACACGATTCTTCGGTTACTTTGAGAGCCTGTCCCATGCAAGCTAGAATTGTGTCCATGAAATTTCCACTAACCGTAAGAGCCAAGTCATCGGTGTATCCTACAGTGTGTACGCCCATCGAGTCCAGCTTCCAGAGAAGACTGTCTATGGTCATGTTTTACAGTAGAGGCGACAGAACGCCTCCTTGTGGACAGCCTCGGACTACCTTACCGCGTGTTCTGGTACATCCACTACTAAGATCTATCGACCTCTGCTTAAGCATAGAGTCGATCCACTTAATTATAATAGAATCAACCCCCCGCTCAGTCAGGGCATTCTTTAGTTTGGTAAAGGAGATTTTATCAAAAGCACCCTCAATGTCCATAAAAGTAGACTTAGCGATCGCACTATTATTAATCTCTCTCTTTCTCTGCAACTCTAACAAGTTGGTGTAAAGCGGTTTCCGTAGATCTGCCTGCTCTATAAGTAGGTTGTCACCTACTCAGAGGACTATACTTTAGCGTGGTGTTCTACAGGTAGTCCAACAACACCCTCTCCATTTAGGCATTTAGGCAGGAAAACCACCTTAGCCTCCCTCCATACGTTCGGGATGTAGCCTGTTGAAAGACAGGCGAAAAATAAGTTACGAATCCTTTCTAGTAGAGCGCGCATGCCCCATTGTAAGAGCGCCGGGAATATTCGGTCCATTCCAGCCGTTTTAAATGGTGCAAAAGGGTTTATAGCATTTTTAACACCATTTTGAGTTATTATCCTCTCAGCTTCTTGTCGACTCCCCACACCAGCCCCTTTGTTAGTTTGGGCCCATGGTTGGTTTGGCTTGAAACTTCCTGGAAAATCTACCTCCATCAGCAACTGCAACGTTTCTTCCACTGTTTCTGTCATGGTACCATCAAGTTTGCGTATCAGCCCCATTTTCGAAGCAGTGTCTTTCGATATCATCTTCAGTAATCTGCATACTTCCGACGTATCTTTTATGTTAGAGCAGAATTCCGTCCATGTATTTCGTTTCCGAAGACGTAAGGTTCTTTTCAGCTCCCTCTTTTTATCCTTGTATAGTTCCCAAGAGTGAGAGTCTCTCTCCCTCATGTAACGATTAAAGGCTTTCCTTGTCTCTCTTTTCATAGACTCCAGTTCCGTACTCCACCATGATGTTAGGTCCTTTTCGTCCACTACTTTGGAGGGTCAAGCGTGTTCGAAAGCGCGACTGATAGCGGAGTTCAGTTGTTTCACTGTTCGCTCTATCTCGACCGAATTCCCAGCTATTCTGTCTTGAATATCCTCGACTTGTTCGAATAAATATGTCTCTTACTTAATACGATCGGTATTTCTTGGCACTCTTATACGTTTGCGTTCGCTACTCCATTTTCTGCTATACATAATTTCAAACTGGATGGCCCTGTGATCAGACATGGTAAGCTTGTTCACCACTCTCCAATTCTGAACTCAAGCATATTAACAGAGTTTAGGGTCATCAACTCAGCCCTTCGTGCATCCACGAAGATGGGAGCCACCCCCTTGTTTGCTACCAGCAGATTGTACCTTTCTACAAATTCTAACAGTTACTGTTCTTTGGAATTGTCGTCTGTGCTGCCCCACACAGTGTTGTGTGTTTCACAGCCTATGATCAGGGCCATATCTCTTTCCTTACAATATATTATCAGATTTTCCACTTCTTCGGATGGAGGTGGTTCTGGTACATCATAAGGGAGATACGCTGATGCAATTAGGAATAACCCTGCGCCACAGCCGTTCATTACTACCGTAAGATCAGGCGAGCAGAGAGGCGTCATTTGTACTGCACGTATTCCGTGATGCACCAGAATGCAGGTTTTTATTTGACCGACCCCCTGTGCATGGTACAGATTTGCGGTTTGTTGTGACAAACCGCTAATTTTGTTAGGTAAATCCAGGGTTCCTGTATCAAAGCTATGTCCAGTTTTTCTTTCTCAAAGCATTTCGTCATCATCGCTGATGCTGCTTTGCTGTGATGAGTATTCAACTGGCACACAGTTATTGTTTCTTTGTGCCTTGTTTGTTCATCTTGACCTAACCTCTCTTGCGGGTGGTCCACTAAGCGAAACAATCTTTCCACGAAGACACTTCTCCCCCCGTGGTGGGTCCAGTTTTAGGGTTGCCGCCCTTGAATCTCTTCACCGGTCTTTCCACTTCCGGAGTCGACTTCTCAGGCCCTAATTCATCGAGTTGATTCAAGTTCTTCTTAACAACGCCTCATCTTCATTCTCTACTTCTCACTTTTTGTTGTGATTCGCATCGATTCGGAGTCGGCATTTTGGTGTTTATTCGGAGTACACGTTATCTGAACTAACCTCTCCGCGCCTTTCGGCGCATCATTGTCCGTTTCAACAACGCCTTCCTCCTTCCGACGGGACATTTGCTTACATGCACATCCTGTTCGAGCCGTCTTTTACTGACGAGCTTGGAACGATGTGGGAGTTTCAATAATACCCACACGTAGTTTTTATACCCTAGACTTATAGTATAGGGTATATGGTTTTTGTCACGACGAAAATATGTAACACCTTAAAGGAGGCTCCGGAGGTATAACAATGTGTATATATAAATGATCAGGGTCACCTCCTGATTCGATTTAGCCATGTCTGTCTGTCCGTCTGTCCGTCTGTCCGACTGTCTGTCTGTCTGTCTATCCGTCTGTCTGTCCGTTCGCACGATAACTTTCGACAGAATGAAGCTAGAGCCTTGAAATTTAGGCCAAATGTTGGCAGTATGATCTAGTTGGTTGGTATTGAAAATGGGTATGATATATATATATACATATATGATATGATATATATAAAATACATATGATTTACATATGTAAAATATTTAAATGTATCAATAACTCCCGATTTAATAAGCATGAAAAGCTCTAGCTTTGGCAGATTACTCGTGAGGGTAATCTTATAATCTCCTAAAAAAACAAAATCGATCAGTTGAAAACAAACGGTAATTTTCTTACAAAGAGCCCCGTACTACCCTACTTTTCAGGTTTTTTGTCTGTAACTGTTGAACCAATTGACGTAGACACCTGATTTTTGGCAAGTAACCATGAGGTGAGAAGCTGCTTGAGTTTCAGTAAGTTGGGCATAATCAGATCAAAGGAACGCCTACCTCCCCTACAAACGGAACTTAAAACAAGCGATAGCTTACGATAAAATAACTTGAAATTTTGGTTCCATGTTTGTAGTGGGATTAAGCTTTATGATATTGAAAATACGTAAAATCCGACCAACCAAACCCTAACTTCCCCTACAAATGAAACTTCAAATAAGAGATAACTTTCGATAGAATGAAGCTAGACATTTGACATTTCTCTTAAATGTTCATAGCATGATTCAATTGGTTGGTGGCAATGATGGGCAACATCTGACCCAAGGAACTCCTACCTCCCCTACAAATGAAATTTCAATTAAGCATTAACTTTCGATAAAATGAAGCTAATGACTTGAGAAACTTGAAAAAATATTTGTAGAATGGGTTAGTGAATTGATTTTGATAATGGTCAACATCCTCCTGAATGAGTGCCAACCTCCCCTATGAACTGGCCATATAGGAAATTCACTTTTAATGCAAATGGTCGTTGCCAATTGGTACTTTTGGTATTACCACTAAGTTTGTACAAGTCTAGGGTATATACGCTTCGGACTCCGGGCCGAAGCTTCGCTTCCGCTGGTTATTAATACGCTGGGGATCAAACCTATGTTTTTCAAGATGCAACATTGTAGAGCTGCGACCTCATGGCTACCGAACGCGTTAGCAGGTTTGACGGAAAGTTTCTGGGCAGGTTTGATAGTAGGGCTGACCTCAAGCTTGATTGACGGCAGCTTTGATAGCGGGTTTGATTGCAAGTTTCGTTGGTTGATAGCAAATTTAATAGAAGGTTTGACGGCAGATTTGATAGATTGGATTGGATTAGATGGAGGGCAGTTGGCCCAGAGGGCAGTTGGCCCAGAGGGCCAACAAGCAATGCGACCCGGAAGTCTATTGTGCTACACCCTGGAGTCTATGCGGATTAGATTAGATCCCAACAAATCTGCTCTGCTGTTCGAGTGTTAGTGAGGGAATCGTTTCCGCTTCAGGGAATGCATCGCCGAAGAATTTCAAGCGGCGGAGATGAAGTACATCACAGTCACAGAGAATGCGCTGGGAAGTCTCATCTTCGCTCTCACAGAAGTCAGAGACAATTCCCATTCTATGCAGATGACCCCTCAAGGTAAAGTGACCCGTGAGGGTCTCACCCGGTTTCTGCGTAGTCTTAGCAGTTCATGGGTACGGTTGCGTGAGTGGTCAGCTATAAACAGCTTAGCCTGTCTAAGACCAGGTGTATTTGTATTGTCCCAGTGCGCGATAGCTACTGAGTGTTCCCATTCCCTGATGTGCCGTCTTACACTACACAAGGGAATTCCACAGAATGGCTCTGGACCGACGAGTGGGGTTGCAGAAGCTCCCCTGGCCAACTCGTCAGCTGTTTCGTTTCCTGGGATACCGGCGTGTTCGGGGACCCTGTAAATGGTAACCTTATTTACGGAGCCTAATCTCTGCAAGGCTTCACAACCACTAAGCACCAATTTCGACGAGAGGGAGAAGTTACTTAGTGCTTTGATGGTCGCCTGGCTGTCAGTGAAGATTGCAATATTCCTGCCTTGGTATCCAGCTGCTAAGCATGTGTTCGCGCAAGTCTCGATTGCGTGAACTTCCGCCTGAAATACCATAGCGTACTTTCCCATTGGATTGGACATCTTGTGAGACGGACCTACGACGCCCGCCCCTGTACCCTCTTCGGTTTAAGATCCATCTGTGTGCCACGTAACAACGTTTGAGGGGAGGGTGTCGAGCTTCAGTTTCCAATCCTCTCTACTCCATCTTTCGGTTGAGAATGGAAGTTTGAAGCAAAGCTCCCTAGCTAAATGGTCTGATGGGATAATAGATACGTGGTCCTCATTTACCCAGTTGGTTTGCTCAGGGTTTAGTTTGAGGAAATTCTGACAAGCTTTTAGTCTTGCTACTGCTATTTTTGCCTCCGCCTTTACGTGAATGTGAAGCGGCGGGAGGTCGAGTAGTGCTTCAAGAGCCACAGTCGGGCAGCTGCGGATAGCCCCCGCTGCTGTGAGACATGTTAGTCTCTGAATCTTACCCAGTTTGGTTTTGCCATCTTTGGTGGTTGATTTTTTCCACCAAACAACAGTTTCTTATTCAATAATTGGTCTGACAATCGCCTTATAGATCCAAAGGATTATGCGAGCTCTTGTTCCCCAAGTCTTACCCACAAACTGCCTACAAACCCATAGGGCCTTAATGGCTTTGTCCGATATTGTCTGTAGGTGTTCCGACCAGAGTAATTTCCTGTCTAGAGTAACACCGATGTATTTGGCGGAATCCGCCAGGAGCACTGCAGAGTTGTACATTGTAGGACATCTCCTTTGTCTGGGATTTCTTTTCTTCGACAAGGCGACAACACCCGCCATAGCCGGATTGACTCGAAGGCCATTGTCATTGCACTATTTTTGTACTCTGTTTAATGCCGATTGAAGAATTTCCGTCAGGACTTCTTTAAACTTTTCTTTAACAGTTATGGCCAGGTCATCGGCATATCCCTGAGTTGAATATCCCATCTTGGTAAGCTTCCACAGTAAGCTGTTTACTACGATGCATCACAAGAGTGGAGATAATACCCCACCTTGCGGGCATCCTCGAGTGACGTTTGCTGTTAAAATGCAGTCTCCTATCTCTGTGATGACCTTTCTGGATGACAGCATCCTTTTTATTCATAGTGCTGTCGTTTCATCCGCTCCCTTTGCTCTAAGCGCAGAGTCAATGGAAGAGAAAGATGTGTTATCAAAAGCACCTTCGATATCCAAAAAGGCACAAACTGCCGTCTCCTTTACTATCAGGGTGGCCTCAGTTTCTCCAAGTAAACAGTGTAGAGCAGTTTCAGTCGACTTACCTGACTGGTAAGCAAACTGTTTACAGTGTAGCGGGAATTTTGTTAGAAGTGTGGAGCTGATGTGAGCATCAAGGATTTTCTCCATAGACTTGAGCATAAACGAGGTCAGGCTGATAGGCCTATATGATTTGGGGTCTTCTTTGGGACGATTGCTCATTTTTGAGATGAAGACTATTTTAACCGAACGCCAGGAATCTGGGATATAACCTAAAGCAAAGCAGAACAATGATCAGTTCGGAATGAGTTATTTCTTAGTCCAGCGCCCATCCTATTGCTAACAAAATTTATAGAGGGCTCATGTTGCTCGAATCAATCTGCCTTTATTCCAACACTTAAAACAGCACTTGAAACATCCGTTTATTTGTTTATTAAATTTTTGTTCATTAAAATTCGGCATGACTTGAAAGAAAGCGATGCATCGACGAGAACTTTATATTAAAAACGACCCCATTAGTAGTTAATTCAAGTTGCCTATTTCTGTTATTTTTAGGACATTAATTAGGCTATAAAAATAGTTGTTTTACGACATGAAGCAAATCCAAAGTATAAGTGCATGAAACGTGCACGCCGAATTTGTATGGCGACAACAAATGAATATCAGACTCCCGCCCCTGTCTTCAGTGGCTCGATAAATCCAGTGAAAAATGTACCAGTGTGTAGTTTATTAGCAACTTTTATTAGGCCATTACTTCCGTTTTATTTACATTTCACTCACTTTGGATTAGAGTTCGTTTAAAACATACAAAAAAAGAACACAATTTTAATGTCATCTGCACATTTTCTGAAACGAAAACACCAATAATAGGAGTAATAACCTGGAAGATTTTTTTATGAGGGCCTAGTAAGTCAGGTGTAGGTACCCTGTGTATGACACGAAAGCAAATAATGTCCCACGTCGCGTGTGAGTGGACCTGCTTCTTTTTACTTAGGAATCTCCTTCTGTATTTTTTATTGGCGCTCATACAATGGTCTAGTGGTTATGACACCTAATTATCTTATAAAGGTTAGCCAATTGGCTGCTAAGTATTATTTACTTAGGTAGTAGGCGAGTGCGAGTAGGCTCCTAGTATGCCTACGACACCGAATTGTGGCTAAAATCTTTGATAATATTGTATTTTTGAATTGCACAAGTGGTATGTGGGCAATCTTTGATGGTTTATTTTTTTCTTTTGCTTTTTCAAATTATGAGAGAAAATGGGATTTTATTTGTTTATTGTTTGTTTTTAAGGTTTCGTGACGCTTGAAGTTATCCCCAAGCGTCAGGAGACCATAAAAGCCAACAATAAACGAATTATTTTTCTTGCGGAAAAAGCTCTGAACTGAAAAACATAAAATTCGGGGCAAATTCCTTTTGGTTATTATAGTCCCGGGTACATTAATTATGTGCGATAAGTAGTAAAATTCGACTCGGGAAAAATAATACAGCATGCAACTTAATCACTAACGCCAGCGATGTCCAGACAATATCAGTAGCTCTCTTTAAAGTCTCGAGTATTATAATTAAAAACTCGAGTGTTAAGAGAAAAATGATTGCTTTCTTGTCATAGATTAACAATTCTTACTTCGCTGACAGTAGAGCTCCTTCAGGGTTTCACTTATACGCTTTGAAGGTTTTGTAGTCAAAACAAAACCCTTAGAAAATCGGTCGAATGTCCATCGGCCGGTCTGTCTGTCTATAAAATATCCCACGAACGGCTGAAGCTGCATACGGTAGTGCTTTTTGAGATTGCGAAATTGTCGGCAAAATGTCGATAACACGAGTTACAGGCATACCCCCAAACCGAAAATATATCCCTCTTAAAATTACGACACCGCATAGTTAGGAACTTGTGAACCCCAGTCGGTCTTGGTCTCGAATTGTTCTAAACTTCCTCCTAGTACTAAACTAGCGTCATGGCAAGGTATACTACAAGAACCAGTTGCTTCAAGCCAATGATATCCCAGAGAGGATTCTGTGTCTATTTCAAACTAGCAGCAAGCAGAAAATTTTTGTGTTCCCCTATATGTTTTCCTCATAAAAGAAAAAAATCTAATCGCATAATAGATCCTTGCAATAGTGACGTAGATAGATTTTTGCGCCAGGAGGGGATATGTCATCGGCACTACATTTTTTCAATAGCCGCTCGAGGCTGAATTTTAACTCTTATCTCTAGAGTGAAAACCAACCCTCTGCGCACAGGCCTACCACAACTGCCCTCTATGAAGAAAATTAAGTAAGTATCAAACCATTTAATAATGAGTTTCTTTATTTTCGAACCACTCATCGTAAACGAGTACCTGGTGAAATCCTCGATTAGTACCATCAAGGTTAGGTTAGGTGGCGGCCTTACAGCCCCGCATATACCGCTTGGGTCCATAGCGATGCCACAAATTGACAGCGGAGCAAAGGAACTAAGGATTGGGATTACTTAATATCGTTGGGTCATTGTTGAGTTCGAAGGTTTTCGTCGCGTTCGCGAATTCCAACAGACTCTTTATACTGAGGTCCGCGACCGCCTCTAAGTTGCGGTGAGGTAGGCACCAATACATTTTTGTCTTGTTCTTGCGAGTACCGAGCATTCACACAAGAGGTGTTCCAGAGTTTCTTTAATGTCAGGCAGCTGACAGTTTCTACAACCGTTAGAAGTGGTCAATCTTAGCCTATAGGCAATGGCCAGTAACTAATCCGACTAGCATCGCATACTTTCCTCTGGATAGTCTTAGGAGTATGTTTGTTTTCCTTGGATTGTAAGAATTCCAGACTTCCCTCGATATCCAGGAATTAAAGGTTCTGCTCCAATTCT
Source organism: Chloromyia formosa (assembly GCA_964017055.1). Classification (NCBI taxonomy): domain Eukaryota; kingdom Metazoa; phylum Arthropoda; class Insecta; order Diptera; family Stratiomyidae; genus Chloromyia; species Chloromyia formosa. Next base: position 96,705,884 of record OZ024813.1, on the reverse strand, counting down.
TATTGGCCAGTTGCATCATCTTACAGTCCATTTCTGATCTTAGTACCTGCGTTGGTACAGGAATTGATATTACCATTGCGTTATCAAGAGCAGCTCCCTGTTTTGCACGACCGTCCGCGATGTCGTTCCCAAGTATGCAGCTATTGTCTGGTATCCATCGGAGTTCCACTCTCCTTGAAGTATTTTGCATCTGAAGAGCCTAAAGACATCTGAGCACTGTCTTTGATCTTATGGTGTCGAATTGTAGTGCTTTTAAAGTAGCTTGACTGTCCGAGTGAATAAAAATTGTTCCCTTCCTGCGAGTTGTTGAGGCTAGCTCGGCAGCCTTTTGAATCCCTAGCACTCTTCCGCCTGGAAGATACTGCATTCGTTCGGCAGTCGGATAGATAGATTGTACAGAAGTTTCGGAGAGTGAACTGCCGCTCCAACACCCCCTTCCATCTTTGAGCCGTCAGTGTAGGGATTTAGTTATCTCTTTGGCACATTCTCGCCTGTAGTATAATAATCTCTATCTGGTATCTCTATCTAATTGCCTTGACCCCTCCAGGGGCATGGGCGCGTCAACATCTTTAGCATTTCTATGCCTTGCCGACGTTTCAATAGCATATCTACTTTTCGGAAGTGCAGTTGCTAGCATGCACCTTCTATCCGCGCCGTCTTTATACTGACAAGCTCGGAGCACTTTGATATTTCTATTAGTACTCACAGGCAGTTTTTTATCGCACCGAGATTTGATCTCCGAGCTCTAGATTAGTATCGTAGAGCGGTGACCGAACGATCACGGCCATCAAGGGCGACATCTATCTGGTATAAACACCGAGAAGTTTTTTTTGTCTACCGCTTCTTTAGTGAAGTTGGCGGTTGCGACTGGCAATTTGATGCTTTGATGGCCATACGGTTTTGTTCTGAGTTGTCCTGTTTCCCCGAGTCTTAGGGCACATTTAGACGCTGTGCTAATTAGCGACATATCGATTGGGGGGAGGTTCAGGAGAGTGTTTACGGAATCCGTTGACGTGGTTCTCATTGCACCTGTGATTCCCAGGCAACCTAGTATTTAAATCTTTTCCACTTCCGCTTATCGACTTTAATTTTAAGTGCTGTTCACCAGACCATAATGCCGTGTAGTAAAATTGACCTGACAACAACCGTGTACACCCAGTGCATAATGCGGGGTTTCGGTCCACATACCTTACCAAGCAAACTTTTGCAGGTATATAGAGCGATATTTGCTTTCTTGGTTCATTCTTCGATGCTGAGTTTTCAAGTAATGTTGCTGTCTAGAATCAACCCTAAGTACTTTGCATGACTCGTCGAAGTTAGCTTGGTGACACCCATCCTTGGGAGGTTGAAGCCCTGAATTTTGGTTTTCCGTGGGAAGAGAACCATTTCATTCTTTAGCGGGTTCACACTTAGACCCACCAAACCATCAATAAATTCATCAGCAAGTTTGTTTTTGATATTCTTCATGATTGAAGCTAAAAAATGTTGATGTATTTGAAAAAGAGAACAACCTTACGTCAGATAAAGCAAGAATTGAGCAGAAATTGAATTACTACTTTGCCTTAACCCCTAGTGCGGCATAGCACGTCAACTACTACTGCGCGCCATCGTACTCTGTTCTGGGCGCAACTCCCCAAAAGACTTACCCAGTGCCTGACACTCTTTTGCCACAGATCGACGCCATGTGATTCGAGGACCCCTCTTGGTCGGCCTTGGTTCGAAATGGGGTTGCATTTCATGGCATGCAAAGCAATGCAGTTATCACTCTTCCGCAATGTGTGACCTATCCACTGCCATTTTCGCCTGCGTATCAATTCGTCGATTGTCATCTGACCCGTACGCCGACTTAGCTCTTCATTTGATATTGTTTCGGGCCAGAATATTCTCAAAATTCGACGTAGACATGTGTTGACGATAACTTGCAGCCTTCTGGTAACTCCTACGGAAACTTTCCATGTACTGCTCTCATACAAAAGCATTCACAGTACCAGGGAGCGACACAGGCCCAGCTTGGTCCTGATGCTGATAACTGCTCTGCCGTATGCGCGTTTAGGCTGCGCGCAAGTTGGTACACGTTCGCGTGTCGCGTTCACGTGTTTTATGTCAAACGGTTTGAGTCTATGGTTGCAACCAAAGATGCGAATCTGTCAATTTGATAGATGCTCGGCTGTTGTCGTATCACCAAATTGGATTCATTATTGTGTATTAACGCTAATAACTTAGTATGGAATGTGTGTTTATGCACATCCTACCACTCCCCAGTCGTTTGTTTTGCCACTCAATTCTTACCTAATCATCCATTTTAAAGCACAGTAATGAACTCAATTTGTTGATACGACAATAGCCGAGCATTTGTCATATTGACAGATTCGCGACTTTGGTCGGAAACCATAGACTCAAACCGCTTGACATAAAACACGTGAACGCGACACGCGAACGTGAGCCAACATGCGCGCAGCCTTAGCCTGGTTGATACGACGAGCGATGTCTTGCTCCGTAGCACATTTTCCGGCAACAGTGCTACCCAGGTAGACGAAGTTGTCCACCTTCTCCACAGGCTGCCCATTAATACTGATGGCAACAGGTGTCGGATTTCTTTTTCGCAACGGCGGGCTAAGAACTTTGGTCTTGTTTGTATTAATCTTTAGCCTAACCTTGCTTGCCTCCCTCTCGAGATCTAACGCCATTGCGGACAGATCCATGATTTTATGGGAGAAAAGGCATATGTCGTCAGCGTAGTCAACATGTTGTAGATAAGATGTCAAAGCCTATTGAATTCCTCTGTCGGCTCCAGATAGGGCTGCATGCAACACATCGCCGATCACTATGACGAATAGGATCGGTGAGAGGATGCACCCCTGCTGAGCTCCACTGCGAATCTCAAAGTCCCCCGACACCTTTATGCAGAACGCGACACTTCGTGCCGTCATTGGTTGCCTTAATAATAGCCACAACTTTCTCAGGGATGCCTCTCCTGCGCAAGGCCGCCCATATAGAATCCCGGTTCACACTATCGAAAGCCACTTCGAAATCGATGAAAAACAACTGAAACGGAGAATCGTATTCAGGGCATTGCTCGATGATGATTCGCAAGGTGTTAATGTGATCGACACAGGAGAATCCGGATCGAAAACCAGCCTGCTCTTCATCAATTGTGCTTCCTAAGTGGGCCTCTAGTCTTTCCAGGACGATTTTAGCTACTATCTTAGCAACGGCAGGGAGCACACAAATGCCTCTCCAATTATTACAGTCTGTGAGACTACCCTTCTTTGGAAGTCTGATGATCAAACCTTCCTTCCACTCATTGGGAAAGGTCTCTCTATTCCACGCTTTATCAACAAACGGGTGCAGGAATTCGACAGTTACGCTTGGCGCTGCTTGATAAAGTTCGGCAGGGATACCGTCGAGTCCGGCGGCCTTTCTTCGTTTTTGTGTGCAATAATTGCAGCGACTAATTCCTCTTTAGTCCTTTAGTCGGGGCTTATGATGATGGTTAGCCAAATTATCAATGTGAGGGGGCACTTCACCTGAGGTTACACGGTTAAGACTGTGCGAAGTGTACTTTCGACTGCCTCATTTGATCGTCTAACACCATCTTTCAATGAATGTTGGCAGGAGTCGCGACCACCTGTAAACTCCTTTATGGCATTGTGTGCGGCGTTCAAGTTTTAACTTCTTGCGGTTTCTTCTGCTGAGGCTAAAAGAAAACTCGCATAAACTCCTTTATCGCGTTGCACACTATGCTGAACTTAACGAGTTTTCTTACGGTAAATGAGTTCGATGCTGCTTCGATTATTTAGCGCAAAATGGTAGTTATTTTGCTGTAGGACAGCTGGATCTTTTAGTCGTACGGTGTCGAATTTGCAGCGCATGGAACTTTCGTCGCTAGGACGGTACACTGCTGCAATACGCGATCAAATATTGGCAATCAACGATAATGGTCTCTTTCGTTCCATCCCAATATCGACACCATTCTTATTTTGCACTTCCAGGAAGAAAATTTTGAATCATTTACTAATGTAAAGTGATCTGATCTGATTTTGTTTTCTGCACCGACCAACAGAGGACCAACTGATTTTGTGGTAGTCCTCATGCTCAATCATTGTAGCACCGATGAAGAGACTGCGAAAGTTGCAGAACTCTTCAAATCTTTCAGCGTTTCGTTACGATCACCAAAACCAAATCTCCCAACCTCATGTCTGAGTCCATAGTTATCAGCGCCAACTTTTGCATTCAGTTCCCCCATAACCACCACAATATCACCTTTAACCGCTCTGGACTGTATTTAATTGTTCGTAGAAGGAGTCTTTCCTCAAGACATTGTTGGGTTCAGTTGGAGCATGACATTGAATTATGTTGATATTCCTCGCTTTGGTCCGGAACCTGGCGGGCATGATTCTGTCGGAGACTGGATCCCAGGATAATAGACCGTGCGGCTCTTGTTAAGAGGAGCCCCACACCTGACTCACGATCACTACCGGTAGCTCTATGGAAGTACAAAACTACATTCCTCGTTGGGGAGATAATTCTCCACTGTTGCACCACCTTATCTTGCTAACTCCTGGGAAGTTTGTTTTTACTGCAATTCACTCTCTAATTGAAGAAATCGTGCGTTCTGGGGACCTTCTGATCCATTGTCCAAGAGAGTACGCACAGTCCAGAACCCAATCTTTGTCATTGGACGATAGCCAAAAGTCGTAACCGTTGAGTCAGTCTTTATCTGAGGTATAATTGACGTTTCGTTAGCATATAGAACATTTTGGATAGTGCAAGTTGCTGGCATACACATCCTGCTCTTTGTATGTCAGTTCTTACGACAGGCCGACAAAGGGAAAAGTCGTGGTATTATTCTTACACGCTTCACCACAGGGGGAATGTTTACCTGAACCAAATTATCACACCGCCAATACTGGCGGCTTGACTGGGTTAGCAATGGTCAGTGACCACTGTTGTTCCAAGCGCCCACGAGGAGGGCTATGGAAGACATTTTTGCCCCCCACTGCCATTGTTTTGCAAGGGCAACGAACTATCCTCACCATACAAAATCTAAGCAACTTACAATACCGACCATTAATCAAGCAAAACAATAGAAAAAAGAATTCTGACAAATTCCGTCTAATCCTATTCAGTCCTGTTAACCAGGATACAAAATATCCTATGCGCTGTAACATCGGCTACTTTTAAAGAAGTGAAATGAGATGAAATCACTCAAACTCATTCCCGAAGAATTTTGAATAAAACGCTTTTCAAAATGCAAAGATATAGTGTCCTGCCGTGAATGCATCGTCGGCCTGAATGGGTAGCATTCAGGTAGTTTGTGTGTATGCACAGCAGATATCCTGTCACGTTGTGCAATTACGGTTGAACTTGAATGAAACTAATGATGCGCTCAATTGTCGTTGTCCACGCCGAGAAGGATGACTTCTTTCAATGATTCCTTCGTCCGTCTCATTCTGTGTGTTTTTTTTGACAGCGCAGCATTTTGTGTAATTAGTTCCGCCTCTGAAAATCCACCGTGACGTAGCGTGTTTTTCTGTACTGTGGCGGCGTCTATCAACCACACTTCTGTGAAGAAGCCGGTAGGCTTTAGTCGATTTTCTGCAACGAATTGCGTTTCAATGATTCAGTGGGGATGCATGATGCAATCAATTAATTTGTGCACAAAATGCTGCAACAGCAAGGTCAGTTTAGTCTGGACTCGAGACAGACGGCTTTTTCTTTAAACTCCTATGTTTCACTACGCCCAAAATCTAATCCTGACAAGGTCCTTTATTCCGCCGAAAAATTTCGTGGCTGATCTTCATGGTCCTCGGTCTGCATACGGTTTAATTGTTTTCCTCTTTCACTGTTGTAATGAAAACGGCGCGCAATCGGTCCGATAGAAGTTTACGAAGCGGATTACTGCAACCCGTTCATAGCATACGGTTTTCGTGTTGCGACTGCCGCGCCGCCGTCCGCATATCAGCAAATGTTTTTTCTGCCAACTGGTTTGGCTTCTTCTTCTTTTTTTGGGTGAAGTAAATCCCTTTTTCAGTCTGGACTTTTTATCTTTTTTTGTCCTTTATCCGTTGGGGTTTTTGTGTGTATGTTCTGTCCCGGACGTTTTTCTGCGAGCATTCCATAATCCTTCAACTGATGAAAATAGAATCGGGCGAAAACGATTGTTTCACAGATACGCTGTGTGTAGGTTCTAACAATGGCATGATTTATTCTAGCATGAAGCCGGATTACCATCACATCAAATATTATTATTTTCACAGTGCATTGAAATCGCACTTCGTGGCGTCCTCTCATCGTGCCCAATCTAGCGAAAGAATTGGTCGAGTTTTGGTGAATGGACTGCTTTGATTATGTTACAAGATATTTAGCACGTTTCGGATCGTTTTATTTGGCTGGGAGTGAATTTTGAACATGATAGATGTTTTTTCGGTCCTGCATGATTTAATCCTAGAGTCTGTGGTGAGTATGTTACCGGTGACACGCTTATATGTAAGATACTGGTGCAGGGCGCCATCCTCTTTTGGTAAAGTTACATGAGCTGTCGCGACGCGGATATCCACGGCACACTTAGACCTGGAGCTAGGTCCATTGCGGTACGCCAGGAAGTATATTCGGCCATCCTCTTTCTCCAGTACACTTAATTGAATCATTGTGAAATCAATAAAGGCTTGAAACCAATAAAAACGTCTTAGCTGCCTCCTTTCTGGAATAAGATGAATCCTTGCAAATCTTCTACCAAATTCGATCAATATTTGACCATTATCATTTCAGACGCATCTACTAAAAATGAACGGAAAAGTTACGATGAAACTTATAAAGAGAAGGGTGCCTTAAAAAAATTGCTCAAACAAAAACGATAATATTTTTTTTATCATTGACTTGCAGGTATTGGATTCCGAAAGAAAAGTCCAAGTGTGAGTGAATCTCACAAAGAAGTGGCTGGATGTGATTGAGTTCAAGTCAGAGGTCGAAAATTCAATTATGAGGACCAACTAAAAAGGACTCTTCCTGAAAATAAAAGATTTTCGTTTCTTTTTTTGCTAGTGATGATAAGGGTTATGAACTTCCTCTTGATAGATTTAAAAGTGCTCCTGGTTCACAAAAACCTGAAAGCAGACGGAAAGCAAGAATCGTTCGCATTCAATTTGAGTTCAGGAGTCGTATTTTAAGTGGCTGAGAAAAGGAACGAAGACGGAGAAAAAAATATTTGGGACTGTTTTGTTTTTATTCAATAGTCACTTGAGTGGCATGACGTAGCCGTCGTTTTAAAGCTCTTGACTATTTGTCTATTGCCGGCGAAACATTCGTTTAACTAATCCTTGGAGCGTGTAAACGCAGGACCCATTTCACTTATTAACATAAAACTAAGACCGAGAAAATTGAAAAGTTGTAAAACCACTAAGCGTAACCACGACGACGAAGAAATACTTTCAACGGATAATTTATTTTGTCGACTTGTGTGAATGGACAAGGGTCCAGTTGGATTTCCGGATTATTTTTCAGAGACAGAGTACATTTTGATATAAAGGGACTGCGGTTGGAATAGACAAAAGTAGGCAGGAGATTTGTTGGGTTTTTCTTCGTTAGATACTTGAGTGGGTCTAGAGATACACTAAGTTTTTCTTTTATATACGAGTACAGGTCCATAACTAGCAACTGTCAAGAAGAGCTCCATTAAAAGTGACTAACTAATAGCCAAATTAAAATTCAAAAGACATATATTCGGCAGTTCAATCATAGTAAGACCATATCAGAGGGTGATGAAGAAAATAGAGCAGAAAGCACCCCAACTAAAATGTCCGATAATCTTGGATAATATTGTCTCGATTTTGTTTCCTCAACACGAACTGGAACCCATGGGATAGAGTTCAACATTGGCCGACGAGGACATACCTGCCATAACGGAGAATGAACTACTCCAAGCCGCATCCAGATTTGAGGACGGTAAAGCGCCAGGCCCGGATGGGGTACCCAATAAGGCGTTAAAAGTAGCAATCCGAACAATACCAGAGAAGTTCATCGGCGCATTCGAAACTTGCTTGTCGGAACGGACCTTTCCAAAACCAAACCAAACCAAAAAAACAAAAATTGGTACTGCTACCCAAACCAAACAAGCAACCTGGAGAACCAAATTCATACTGCCAATCTTCGAGCGGATAGTTTTTAATTGACTGTCTGAGGTGGTGGTAGAAAAGGAGGGCCTGTCGGATCGCGCGAGATCCACAGTGGACGCAATTATGACGGTTACCAACTTGGCAAGGGATTCATTAAGAAGGGGCACATGTTGTGCGGTGGTGACATTCGATGTCAAGAACGCGTTCAATTCCGCAAACTGGGGGTGCAATCATACCGCACTGCAAAATATGGGTGTGCCGGACAAAAGCTACCTTTTACATCGTGTTCTGCAGTATGATACTAGCGAGGGAACTAAGGAGTACACGGTAACAGCGGGCGTTCCACAGGGATCCGTTCTTGGTCTTCTGCTGTGGATTATCATGTACAATGCCATCCTGAACCTCCCGATGCCTAAAGAGGTAACGATAGTCGGGTTTGCAGATGACATCGCGGTGGTCGTCGTCGCCAAAGACCCGGGCTATGTTGAAATGTATGGCAGCGAGGCGATCACAACTATTAAATTGTGGTTGGAAACAGTTGGATTGGAGCTCGCCGAGCAAAAGACGGAAGCTGTTCTTATCAGTAAGCGCAGAGGACCTCTCTGAAGATCAGAGTCGGAAGCAGCGTCATAGCCCCTAAGCCAGCCATTAGGCACCTGGGGGTAATGATTGACGCGAGACTGAGTTTTGGAGAGCACTCGATGTATGTATGCGAGAAGGCAGCGTCGGCCACCGTGGCCTTGGCAAGAATTATGCCGAATATAGGCGGTCCAAGACCAAGCAGGATGCTTCTGTTATCTAGGGTGATAACATCCATTCTGCTGTATGCCTCTGAAATACACTTGTAATACCAGGCAAATTAGCTCGGTTTACAGAAGGTGCGCATTGAGAGGATGCTGTGCATACAGAACCACTTCGCACGAAGCCGTCTAAGTCGTCACTGGAATGATCCCAGTCTAGATCCTGGTTGACGAAACAAGAAGACTGTACCGTGGTCGATGTCTGGAAACATCAGAGACGTCAAAGGAAGGGAAAATCATGGAAAGGAACGAGTCTCTGAGAGAGTGGCAGCAGCGATGGGAGCAGGCTTCAACCGGTCGCGGGACGCATACTCTCATCCCGGATATCGGGAAGTGGGTAAACCGGAAGCACGATGAGGTAAACCACTATCTGACCCAATTTCTTACGAGTCATGGCGGATACCGGCAATATTTGCATAGGTTGAAGCTTGACGATTCACCAGATTGTCCAGGAGGCAAGGGAGTTGCGGAGGACACCAAACACGTGTTGCTCGACTGCCCCAGATTTTCTGGGAACCGTGACCAGCTAGAGGCGGATCTGGGGAATCTCATAAACCCACAGAACCTGGTGAATTTAATGCTGCGATCACAACAAGACTGGGACGCAGTGAGCCGGACGGTATGCATCATCCAGAAAGAGCTCGAAAAAAAAAAAGCCAGACGTAAGTCGGCAAACTGTAACGGCTGATCAGCCAGAGCCATCCCTGCGAAGTAATGCCGAAAGGTAGTCCCGCAGAGGGAACGGCGGAGGATGTGTTTTTGGGTTTATTCGGTAAATAGACGCAACCACTATAAGATATGGTGCAGGTGATGTGGTGAATCAGAGAACGACGTTTTCAAATTCAAGGTCCAGTTGCGGCAGGGTGAATCCACACGATGATGATAACTCGCTTCCATAATCAGAGCCAAAATAATCATCTAGGAGCTTTGACGTACTGACGTTGAATGGAACGTAAGGAGTCCTGTAGCAATGGTACAAACTTGGAAAACATACTATGGAAACCTAAGACACTTGTTTGACGCGTGAGTTCCAAGATGGCTGGGAACATATTCGAAGCTTACGCCGAGGATGTCTAGCTGCAAACGACAAAGAACAAAGGTCATATCATGAGCGATCTGGAAGTAGCGCGAATCAGGTTGACGCCACTCGGTGCGACCTTCGGTTAAATAAATAACAGCCGCAACATTCCAATGAACCTACACCCAGCTGAGTGGGGCTCATAGTCTGGCACGTTAGCCCTTTTTATCGTAAAAACCACGTCACATAAAACCTCAGCAGAATTCGAACCAGGGACCCAGTGAACCGAAGACAAACTCGCTAATCGTTGGGATTTCCGGACTATTTTTTATCAGTGGAAAATTCGTCTTTAGTACAAAAAGGCTACGTCTGTATCAATCGGTCAGAATGCACTCTGGCAAATCAGTTTTCTCAGAGTTAAGACCCAGCTGGGCCTGTCTCGCTTCTTAGTACTCGTTCTGTGCTGTTGTATGGGAGCAGCACATGTGATGTTGTTACCCGCAAGCTGCAAATTTTCGTCAACTCCTGTCTCCGTCAAATTTTAAGAATTTTCTGGCCCGAAACAATATTAAATGAAAAGCTGAGTCGCTAATCGACGAACTGATGCGCAGGCGAAAATGGCAATAGATAAACTAAGGGAGCGTCATACAAACTCATGGCACCGAACTGTGGCCGATTAGTAGCTAACGCGGTATGTCCCACTTAGAGTTGACGCAAGTTCGTAAGATATTTGCTGAAATTCGTACACAACTTTTTTCTTTTAATTTTCAAATTTGGATCCGCTTAATAAAACACCCTGCACATATATGTATAGTTTCCGCCTTTTTCCGGAACACAAACTAAATATAGCGGTATTCGTGGGAACTCCGTTGCCACTCCAAGACGCTTTTCTGGTACGTTAATAAAAAAAGCTACCTGTGGTTATTTAGCCTAAGAATTTCGATCAAGTTTCATCGAGCTTATAAAGTTGCCCGGGAGATTCATTGAGGCTGAGGTGATGTGATCAGTCTCCAGAAAGGCAATCTCCGCAATACCCGGCCAAAGCGGTACATTTGTATAAAATGTGGATCGATGTCTCGTTTTCTTTTCCACAAAAACGACAGCCGGAGGACGATACAATTCCCATGATTCTCTCTCAGTAGTCTCTCAGGCATGAGCGTCCAGTTAGCAGACCACAATAGTTTTCGAGCCGTCTATGAACCACTTGATGGTGTGTCGCGAATGCGCCGCGGATTTTGTCGCTGCGATTTTTTTCGCGCCGGTGTGAGGATCGCTTAACTCAGCACATGCCTCAACGCCATGCACTTTCACTTGAAAGACAGTGGCGAACCAGTCTGCCCGCAACACCTGTGCCGATAACTTCAATAGTTTTCGAGCCGTCTATGAACCACTTGATGGTGTGCGGGGTACTACTTAATAGCGCCAAATCCTTGTGGGGAATAGGGCGTCAACTGTTTCATGTGGCCCAGTTGACGTTTCGTTGGCATAAACTATTGTAGTTTCAGAGAATGCCGTTTCCAGCATGCACCTCCTGCTCCCTCATTTAGCCGCCTACCAACGACAAATCGAGAGATTCTGTGGTTTATTACTACGCCCTGCACCACAGGGGGAAGACAACACAAACATCCATGACCGCAAATGTCCTTGTGGACCCGAGTTGCATTATATATCTTTCACTGCTGATCAGATGCCATTCTTGTTACAATACTACTGTTGAAACGAAGGTAGTCGATTCTGAATTTAGTTTGACATTGACGACGTATATTACGAGTCCAGCGATCGCCGGTTTTGTTTCTGCTTTTGGATCGACGTATATAGGCTGCAAGGCCTCGAGAACACTAGATAGACCACTACGTTTCACGACAATTAGTCCTGAAAGTCTCTGAACTTTGCTTTGCTGGTTTTACAGTTTATGTGTTTATCTTTATCAGACAACGACACCATATTCTCAAATAGGTCTAACGATAGCCTTGTAACACTGTATTTGTTTGCCTTGAGCTTAAAGGGAAGGTGTACTGGATCGTCTTGGCATACATACCGCAGAGTCTATTTACGGGGGATGTGCCCTTAACTACCGACACCATGGTCATCTATACAGATGGCTCTCACTCCGTCTTCCCGATTATTGCAGTGTCCTACAGGCGGAGGTTTCAGCGATCTCGGAAGCCCTGTCTTGGCTGGGCAGTCATGTCATTACTGTGAAGGACATCACTATTTACACAGACAGTCAGGCAGCGATTCGCTCACTCGTATCCGTCCTCACGACATCTAAAACCATTGATAACTACCGCTCAGCCCTCGCAGAGATGGGTGGCTTCTTCAATTTTGTGTGTAACTGCAAGGCGGATGAACTGGCTCAGGGGGGTACATCTGGGCTGGTTGACGAAAGACGCAGAAATATTAAAATACCACTTAGCATGTGCAAATTGTCGATTAACACAGCTGCTATGGACGGGATTAATATAATATGGCTCAGCGGCAACACATGCCAAATAACGAGGATGATTTGGCCGACATTTGATCCCAGTCGCTCTGCCACACTGTTATTGCTGAACAGAAAACTCACTGGCAGGGTAATAGGGGTTATCACAGGGCACTGGCCAATCGGGGAGCTCGCCTGGAGGCTCCGGACTACTCATCATGACTGCAGGAGTTGTGGAGATGTAGATGAAGAGGAGAGTGTTCTACACTTTCTCTGTCACTGTCCGGCCTTGGCCGGCAGGAGAAGGAAATTTTTGGGCTCTTGGGTCTACTATGATCTGGATGATTTTAGCAATATGACTGCCACAAGGCTCAACAGTTACATCGCTAGTACAGGCTCGTTTGATACGAAGGTTCAGTTGGAGGTGATTTTTTTGTGGTACCACAACGGACCCAATGGTGGTCTAAGTGCGCTGTGATGCATCACGGCAGCCCCTGCACCTGACCTGGCCTTGTAAATCCAGAGATTCAATCCCCTAGTCTTACCAAATACTCTCTGCATATCCATAAAATTTTAGTGACCTTATCAGCCACCACCCTGAGATGTTATTGCCGCGTTTGCTACCGACAGTGATATCCAGGAATTTGACGTGATCTACCATACGTAGGAGGGAGTTGTAAAATATATGTGTCTAAGATTTCGTCTTCCTTCTACAAACCGGATTTTTCACAGTTTTTGTATGAGATTTTTCACGAAAAACGGAGGCCAATACCTTCCTTTAATGTAGAAATTCGTGGAAAAGGAAAGGAAATTGCAAAATGCTTATAGAGATAAAATCACAACTTTTCACTAAATATTTCGAAAATTTCAAAGTTAAGCCCTCCTCCGCAAGAAAAGAAAAATCCCAACCAATATAATGACGTAAAAAGAAAAATTGCAAATTCTGTTTACAACGTCACAACGACGAAATCTCGTTACTGAAAATATTGTCGTAAATAAAGTTTCGGTTTTGGCTCTGCAAAAAGAAGGACAACACGCAGCGTACCACCGAACTTCTACTTATCTGTGCTGAAAACTAATTCCGAATATTAAGCCATATATCGGTTGCGATAAAAAGTTTTTTTTAGTGCTCTATACTGCATTCATTGTCGTCGTTGTCGTCCTCGAGAAACTCTTCGACAGACCCCATGTCTTGTGCAGAGTCCTCGACGTTTCTTGCTTAGTCCTTCGTGTTATTTGGCAATATGTAGTTCTGCTTATATGGCAAAAATTACGTACACAATATCTCATCCGCCATGTTCAAATATGTTTACACATGCAGGCCGATGTAAGGATGTTTTGTAAATACATACATACACACATAAAATCTATAAGGATCCTACACACAAAAGGAACTTAGATATATGCGCTCAGCTCAAGTTAAAGTTGTCTGCTAAAACTTTTTCTTAAATGGATTTCCATGTGTTATTTGATTTATGATGGAATATGTGCAGCGTATCCTGTATTTACTTGGTAACATTACGCAAAACTTTTCTTTAGCATTCCGGCGGGATAGCCCGAGACGTATATGCGAAAAGGCTGACTAGCGTATGAGTCGTTGTATGTACATACGCTGAAAAGTACACGGAAATGCTCTAAGCTGCGCTGAAATGAACTCTAAGCTCAAATGTGAACATAGAATACGTAGGTACCGCGCACTAAGGACTGCAAACTACGACAAACTTTTTAACTTTGAAATTTATTTTTCATTTATGAATTTTTGCGTTTTTGAAATGCCAGATAGAAAAACATCGAATTTTTCGTCAGAAAAATGCTTTACTAAAACGAGTTGCCGTGATTGATGAAAATGTCATCAAATGTTGTTTGTTGCGCTCGGTGGCCACTATCGCCCAGTTACCGCTCTACGATCTAGAAAATGAAGGTTCGATCCTCGGCGTGAACAAAAACTGCCTCTGGGTACTAATAGAAGTCCCACTACGCTCCGAGCGCTTCTGTTATCCTGACACGCATCAGCAGCAGCACAAATACATCATCGAAGGATGCTTGGGATCATGCAAGGAAACTATGTACTGAATTCGGCTGAAATCGGACCACGGGAAATGACCGGAGGAGAGGAAAAAAACTTTCTTAGAGAAAACTTAGGCGAGAAACTTTCTGATTTTAAACTGCTAAAAGAACCGTTGGGGGGGGGGGGGGGGGGGGAGACCATAGTTCTCCTCGTGCGCGCCCTAAAAATTATCACGGGGATCTCAATGACAAAGTTGGGTATGACAACATGGGCTTGGAACACCAAATGGGCAATCACTGTTTAGACAACAGGAAAAAAAAGGCGAGATGCTCGTGCAGTTTTGCAACTCTCGAAAACTCGTCATCGGCGGTACCCTGTTCAAGCAAACATGTTGCCATTTAACAATCCGGGTTTCTCCGGATGGCAGAACAGAGAACCGGATTAACCATATAGCTGTTTCCAAGACATGAAGGAGCTTTCTCTTAGACGTCAGGTAGAAGAAGGGTGCTGATATTGGCAGCAATCAAAAACTTGTTGTCGCAAAAGTGCGCTTACGAATAGCAGCGATCCACCGCCCTCAAAATGCAAGAACTTTGCCACGTTTAAATGTGCATAAGCTTTAAAGCCCATCTATAAAATATGCATATTCCACCGCCTTGCACGAGAGCTAATGCCCGACCACCTTATGAGTATCTTCCAATTGAAGATAAATGGCATGTCGCTAAGGACTTATTTATTAGATGCGGCGAAATATTTGTGGGCAGATTGGAGCGCGGTAGAAGACCATACACTAGACTCTACATGCTCTCTAATCTCAGCAAGCAAGAGAGTTAGGGAAAAAATTAACTCAGCTACTAACGACTCAGTCAAAGACCAACTCAGTGCTGAATATCGTTCTCTTCAGAAAGGCGTTCAAAGAAATGTAAGACGGGACAAACGCAAAAACATCAACGCATTAGCGGAGGAGGCAGAAGAAGCAGCTTACTGTGTTGACAGTGGAACCCTTTACAAACTTATCAAGCCAATAACTGGAAAATCTTTCGCAACTCAACATTCTGTGAAAGATAAAGAGGGGTCTCTACAGGTCACCGAGGAACACCAACTGTGTTGGTGGATAGATCACTTCATCGAGGTCCTCAACAACACCTTTGGACATTCGAACTAATCTTCAATAGAAGCGGAAAATATTCCCCAAATAGCCAGAGTTGATACCAGCCCACCATCTAAACTGGTGCAATTAAATCGATGAAAGCGTGTAAAGCTCCGGGTTAGATGAAATTCCTGTGAAATTATTTATGGCGAATATCAATGCTACTGCAGGATATTCTTGTTTTGATAAACCGAAACTCTCCCAAAAAGTGGAAAAAAGGCGTAATAATTATGATCTCGAAAAAAGTAAAATAACTGGCGCGGAATTTGCCTTCTCCCGGCAGTCTCCAAACTGATCGCAAAAATAATCTTGAACCGGGTGACCGCACATTGAACGATGAACAGGAAGGCTTTCGTTAGGGTTTTTCATGTAGCGGCCACATTAACACCGTCCGAAATATTATTGAACAATCCGCAGAGTGGAGGTCCTTATTACATCGCATATTCGACGATTTCGAAGACGTTTGACAGCGTTGACCGCGAATACATCTGGAGGGCTTTACGTAGGAGAGGCGTACCAGATAAAATAGTATCCATCATCAAGATGTCCTATGAGGGAGCTTAATATCACGTCTTACACAAGGGTAAGCTTTCAGATCTTTCCAGGTGCGTAGCGGAGTGAGACAAGGCTGCATTTTGTCACCTATATTGTTTTTGATTGCCATCAATGACGTACTATGTGGCCCGCTTCTTGAATACCACAGCAAAGGTATTATTAGATGGAAGTTGTTTAAATACCTTCAACACCTGGACTATGCTCTATGCTGACGATATTTGTCTTCTTTCAAATAAATTGGATCATGTATAGTAGCGCAAATGATTGATGCTCTCCACGGCAAAAGTCGTAGTGCGGGGCTAAAAACCGATGCGACCAAAACGAAGTACTTGAACTTGGGGCCCAGGAAAACAGAGCGAAATCTGTGTATCGGACCAGGAGGTCGAAAACGTGGACATGGTGGAGCAGATGCTGATGTACAGTCCCGCATCAATAAGGCTCGGCAGCTTTTTTGAGTTTGACTCCTTTCTGGCAAAACAACAACAACTCCAGATGCACCAAGCTCAGGATCTTCGAAGCCAACGTAAAATCGGTGCTTCTATATTGCTGTTCAACTTAGAAGGTAACCAACAAGATAACAACTGGATTGCAAACTTTTGTGAATCTGTGTCTACGGCGCATCCTACACATACGGTGGCCGGAGGTCATTTGTAACAGCGACCTCTTTACTATTACTGGTCAGGACAGGATAGACACTTCCATTAAAAGGCAAAATTGGCAGCGGTTAAGTCACACCCTCTGTCAAGGGCCGAACAACATTGCTCAACAGGCTCTCGATTGGAGCTCACAAGGAACCCACGCAAGTCGCCGTGCTGGACAACCGAGTAACGCGTGGAGAAGGTCAGTTAAGGGCTCGCTCGGTGCCTCAATAGGTGAATCGTGGAGAGAGCTAAATTCGGCGTGGTTAATGGCCCTATGCCCATCAAGGGGTTAACAGGAAATAGAGAGAGTGCGAGAGAAAAGTACCGCTAGGTAAGTCGAAATAAAAAAAAAACATTACCAGACTGTGCTAAGCATCACTTAAAGAATCTCCACCCCAAATTTCTTTGAGATCAAACCACGGGAGGTGCCCGGACAAACGTACTTATAGCACAGCATGCTTGGGACCATATGCCTGTCCCTTGCAGGAATATGTAGGACTAGCCGCAAAGAACAAAGTTTGTCGTGGATTTCTGAACTCACTTTTTATAGTGGAACTCTCTCATTTACTCTTTCTATCTTGCTTCTAGTCGTAATCGCAGAGTATAACTTCTGGAAGTTTTTCCTTTTTGATATAAATAAGGGGACTTTTTGTTGACTTTGTTAGAAATTGTGCCCATTTTTTATCATATAATTCCTCGCAGATAGGGCGTCGTCGATTTTTGTTATGTTACGTCGAGAAAAGGGGTCCATGGATCAAGCCCCGAAAACTGTCGCCCAAAAGTTAATTTCAAACTATTGCCTCTAAACGAACATTATCGACCCAAACACTTTTTTTTTCTGAAAGATGAAAAATAGCCCCAAATTTGGGTTCTACCTAAAGTGGAGAAACTATCTGTTTGATTTCCCGAAGTAGATTTCCACTTAAGGCATTACTTATCCACGGAAATTAACTCAGAGAAATCCCGAAGAGGTTGGGGCAACAAATGCACTATGGAAAATCTCAAACCAGAATTCAGCTTTAGGCAGTACCACAACTTGGGGCGATTTTTCGTTTTAAACAAAAGGTTTCAGAACGATGTATAATTTTAGTTTTGCGGCGATAGTTCATGGAGTCCGTGGAAAGGAACTCACCTATCTTGAATTTGTTTCTACTAAATTATATTTTAATTAGAAGCTTCAAATAAGCGACTGACCCGCAAATAAGCTAATTTTTTTTTATTGGAAAACTTTGAGTCAAAATTTCGCATGTTAGTTACTAGTTATGCTTTCATAATACCTGGTCGCGGCTTGTTCCTGGGTTCGTTGCAAGATATGCCTAAAAGTATAGGGCCTAAGAATCCTAATTACCTTGAAACTAATTGTTTAAAATTTAAACACTAAATTTAGGACCCACAATCGCCAAAAGAAATGTACTTTTAGGAGCCTAGGCTGCTGACTCGCGAAATAAAATTAAATTAGATACTACGCTTAAAAAATGTCTGTCAACTCCCTAACGAGACCGTCTTTAAAAATATTCTTATATATTCGTGGCGCTTTCTTCCGCCCTATTATTCATATTATCATTCATTCATATTATCAAATAAAAACGACCACCCTAAAATTTCAGCCGTGTGTGGACCATATCGCATTTACCTTTATTTGCATTTGAAAACTCAAAATTTCGTTATACGATTTCAACTTTGCGAATCTTTCCATCTTTACGTATGCGTGAGCCCCAGACATGTTGGACCATTCCTTAAGTACCTCATCCTCTCGCTCCCCGTCTAGTTTCCAGTGAACTCGAAAACAGACAGGGAGCAAATAAAACGTGGAAAACTGAGACAGAGAAATAGAGTTCGGCGTAGAGAAAAATACGAAGAATACTAAAAAGTAACGATCGTATCAACCCTCCAAATATGAATAGGTATGTTGTGCCATCTTGTTACCTGTACACAATTACATTTCCATCTTCCCTCCTGATGTAAAATTTCGATTAACATAAAAAAGAATAGCAGCTCTCAAGTGTGCTATAACTGGCAACAATACCAAACGCAGCCTCCGCTATCGCTTCATTCAAAAGAAGTCGACCCTGCTGCTTCTCGCCAGCTGAATGGATGTTGATAGATACAGAAGACGTGGAACCCTCCAACGATGGTTACTAAAACGGAAGGAAAAAAAAGACAGGAACGAGGGTCATTTCATTAAATTTATCCGACTTGCTGCTATATCCCATAAGGCTAATCAAACGAAATGGCTAATAGTGAGGACTCTATTCCATCATGTGTTTCGAGCCTTCCGTTTGCCAAGGCGAGATGTCGAGCTGAGTCAGGGGTTTGGGGTCACGCCTTCAGCTCAGATACGCCCTACGAAATCCAGTCAATTCACATTTTTAAAGCACCTATCTTGCCTTGATGGCACTATTCAAACGTAATTAGCCTCCGCAACAGAGAGGGGGTCATGAAACGTGATAACTGAATATCGGCAGTCATTAGATAAATTTCCATTCTATTCGCCGCTTCTTTGCCGACATTTTTTGGCCTGCCGGCATTTTGTATATCCATGAACTAACGTCCCTGAAAATAGGACGTTGTCGTCGCTATCTTTCGGGCGTGGTGTAATCAACGCATGTGACGCGTCAGCCTTCAGCCAAGAACGTGCTAAGGGTTAGTAATAGACACCCAAGTCGAATGGCAGCCATGTTACCGAGACGAAACCCCCCGAGAAGGCAAACATTATCATAAAAAGAAGAGTAAATTCGCGAGTTTATGAAGATGGGAATTTTATGAATCGTTCAACGTTCAGACTAAAGCTACTTACTACCCCGACCATGATACTACGGGACGAGGGAAAAAATTAAAACTTGTCTGGCCACGAGCTGGAGTTCCGTCCTGGAACAATGGTATCAACTGATGTACGAGTATCACCAGGTTCTCCTGTTGGGTGTTTCTATTATCTGTTCAAACTCGTGGAAACCCGTTGACGGCAAGCGCACACTTATTCATCGTTCGAGAGAATGGGGTGGCTGAATTACGAGGATGTCTGTTTATCTCCAGTTTGAAGGTACAAACTGAGGTTGGGGTGCAATTTGCCGTTGTTATTCGAATGCAATAAGCGAAATTTCGACAATGTCCACGGAAGGCAAAGTTCGTTATTGTGGTGTTAGGTGATTAAGGACGTCTGCTCAATTCCGAGGATTGTACTATTGAAATGTTTGAAACAATCTCCGCAAAATTTCCGTCCGATTTAGGACTTTGCGTATTGAAGTTTGAATGTAACGGAAAGTTTTGGCAGCTCTTCGCGAGTAATAACATTCGAAACAATTACAATGCACGAGTTGTGGTGAGCTTCGAGAAAATTCCATTGGGTGTTGGGATCTTACCAAGCATTCGCCTTTTTTGTTTTAAAGACCGTATCTCAGGGACCAGGCGGCCAAGGCCCGACGTCGGGCTGTCGCGCCACGATGATGATGATCTCAGGGACTGGTGGACTTGCTGCTACTTGGGCTTTTGAAAATCACCTTCGGATAGGCCAAGATAGAATCAGGTCCATCTGTTGTTGAACAGAGTAAATAATTGACAGGACTACGACCCTTTTTTAAGGAAACTTGAAAAAATGAGCGCCCATGGACCTAAGCATAAGCTTAACCATACCTCTTCCAGGGAGGAAGCAAGAAAATTTTACGGAGATGCGTAGGATTTTTTTAGTTGATGATAAGGAGTGTGCGCCTACTGGGTTCGTTGAGGATGTTCTGAACGCTGTGAGAAATTAATCATCATCGTTTCTGGCATCTCAGCACCATAAGTTTCTTTTTTCTGCTAGCTTACAATATTCGTACTGATCTTAATGAGGAGATTAATTATGACGATCAGTCGCGAAGGAGCGAGTGTCAAACTACAACCATGATTTCAGTACTGATGTACTCGTATATTGAGTATTTTTTGGGAAGACGGCATTGACTTCATACAACGGTTTGCGTGAGTGGAAATTATTGACTTAAAGCATTATGTCTTCACCACGTCATGAGTCCCGAGTTAGGTGCGGAATGTAAGAAGCTACTGGTGGAAGATAAAGTTACTTGTCATAACTGTTCAGGTTGTTGTGATATTTGGAATCTCTACTCATTACTCGATTCCGACCACTGCTCGTCCTCGGCCTGTCTGCACTGGGCGTAGTAGCGTAGATTGTTCAATTTTACTCTCCGCGCTCCTGATCATATTATCCTTGCCTCGATGCACTGCACTTACTCTCCTAACAGCCATAGTGTTGGTGACTTATTTTCCTGCTAGATCACCATCGTGGCGCGACAGTTCAACGTTGGGCCTTGGGCGTCTAGATTGTTGTCCTCCAATTATCTTGGTCACGTGACCGCGTCCTCCAATCTTGCTTGGTGTCTGCATATAATGAGCTCTCCCAACGGCGGAGTAGTATCGCTCCGTCGACTCGTTGTCCGTTCATTACACTCTTTGGCATGCGATCATCGTCCATTCGTTGTACATGCCCTGGCCATTGTCGTTGTGATGGGGAGACACGGTCTTGGTGATCGTAATGACAATGGTGAAAGATTTGTAGAGTTCTGCAACTTTCACAGTCTCTTCACCGGTGGTACTGCGTTCGAGCATAAGAACTACCACAAAATCAGTTAGGCCTTTGCTGACCAGCGCAGAATACAAAATCACATCGACCACTTTGCAATTGGTAAAAGATTCAAGAGTTGCTTCCTGGACGTTCTAGAACTGCGCCGATTTTGGATTGAGAAGAGACGCTTTGCGTATTGCAGCCGTGCGCCGTCCTAGCGACGAAAGATTCAGGCGCCGCAAATTCTACCCCGCTCGACTAAAAAATCCAGCTATCTTACAACAATATGATGACCATCTTTCGCAAAAAGCAGCTGACATAAATTAAAACTAGGATATCATTAAAAATGCGTACATTGATAGCGTATATACCATCCTTGGCACAAAACCCAGATTGCCGGGATAAGCCCTCGATGTCCGATGCTTCATGGCAACGAAATGTTAAAAGAAAAGAACTGAAAGTTCGTTTGGCTGCAGCATCCGACGACTATCGAGGCATCATCGAACTCCTTTACCGTTACAAGGCTCGAGAAATTCAGCGTAGTGTGCGATGCGATAAAAGAGTTTATCCGAATTCTCTTTTAACCTCAGCAGAAGAAGCTACAGGAACTGCAAGTTAAACGCCGTAAATGGGGTCATCAAGGAGTTTACAGGTGGTCGTAACTCCTGCCAGCATCCGGTGAATGATAGTGATGGAAGGTTACTTATCTTGGAAGAAGATCGAATGAGGCGGTCTTGAACCGTGTAACCTCAGGTGAAGTTCCCCCTCATATAGGTAATTTAGCTAATCATCACAATGCGCGTATACGGTTCACTGCCCCGTCTGAAGAGGAAATAGTCGCAGCAATTATTGCACTAAAAGGAGGAAAGGCCGACGAGACTCGACGGTATCCCTACCGAACTTTATCAAGCAGCGCCAAGCGTAGCTGCCGATTAGCAGCACCCACTTGTTGATAAAGCGTGGAATACAGAGACCTTTCCCACTGAATGGCAGTGGGGTTTGATCATCAAACTTCCGAAGAAGGGTAGCCATACAGACTGTAATAATTGGAGAAGCATTTGTGTGCTTCCTGCCGTTGGCAAGATAATAGCTAAAATCGTCATGGAAAGACTAAAGGCCCACTTAGAAAGCACAATTGATGATGAGCAGGCTGGTTTTCGATCCGGATTCTCCTGTGTCGATCACATTAACACCTTGCGAATCATCATCGAGCAATGCGCTAAGTACGATTTTCCGCTTCATTTGCTTTTCATCGATTTCGAGAAGGCTTTCGATAGTGTGAACTAGAATTCCACAATATATGGGCGGCCTTGTGCAGGAGAGGCATGCCCGAGAAGATTGGGGCTATTATAAAGGCAACCTATGACGGCACGAAATGTCGCGTTCTGCATAAAGGAAAGGTCTCGGAAGACTTTGTGATTTGCAGCGTAGTTCGGCAGGAAGCATTGTATCACCGAGCCTATTCCTCATAGTGATTGGCGATGTGTCGCATGCAGCCTTATCCGGACTAGACAGAGCAATTCAGTGGACTTTGGCATCTTACCTACAACACCTTGACTACGCTGATGACATATGCCTACTCTCCCACAAAATCATGGATCTGTCCGAAATGGCGTTAAATCTCGAGAGGGAGGCAGCCAAGGTTGGGCTTAACATTAATACCAACAAGACCAAGGTTCTTAGGCCCCCATTGCGAAAAAGAAAGTGGACAGCTTCGTCTACCTGGAAAGCATTTTTGCCGAAAACAGTGGACATCGTTCGTCGAATCAACCAGGCTAAATGCGCATACGGCATGCTGTCCAAAATCTGGCAAACCAGTTATCTTAGCATCCAGACCAAGCTGGGCCTGTTTCGCTCTCTGGTACTATCTGTGCTCTGGTGTGGGAGCAGTACATGGAAAGTTTCCGTAAGCGTTACCAGAAAGAAGCAAGTTTTTGTCAATTCATGTCTTCGTCGAATTTTAAGAATTTTCAAGCCCGAAACAATATCAAGTGAAGAGCTAAGTCGACGTACGGGTCAGATGCCAATCGATGAATTGATACGCAGTGAAAATGGCAGTGGATAAGTCACATATTGCCGAAGAGGGATAACTGCATTGCCAAGCATGCCATGAAATGGAACCTCATTTCCAACCAAGGCCGACCAAGAGGGGGTCCTAAAATCATATGGAGTCGATCTGTGGCAAAGTATTGTAGTTTCAGGCACTGGGTAATTTTTTTGGGGAGTTGCACCCCATTGCCTAGAACAGAGTACTATTGCGCGCAGGAGGGGTTGACGCGCTTTATCTCACTTGTTTTTAAAGGCAAAGTAGTATGTTTTCGTGTGAAAGCTCTGGCTCATGGCCGCCAATTCTCAAAATGCTTTTAGTATCCAATAAAGGTGAAGAGGCTGCCCGATAGACGGATTGCTGACTGACCTTCGTCCTTGCAGATCAGCGAATCCTGTTTCGCTCCAAGGGTGAGATATAAACAAAGGGGCTGTTTAACTGACGCTCAATCAATCGTATATTGTTGATGCTTAGACTCGTTGGCTGCTTTTCTTGTTCACTGAGAGAAACCGGCTTGATCGCCAATAACGGTCCTGCTCTCTGCTGTGCAGTCATGTTCGGCGCTGCGTAAGGCCACTTGGCCTTTAAGAGCTGACAGTTTTAGCTATTATTTTGACAACCACACTAAGAATGCTAATGCCTGCTTGATAAAGTCTGGCAGGATTGCTGTCCAGTTCGGTGGCCTTAACTCGTCCCAGAGCAGTGATTGATTTTTATTTTTCAGTCGGCGTAGTTGACCGTTTACGCACATTTTGATGACCAGCTTAATTATTTACATAATTGGGAACATTTAAACAGTTTACACTGTTCAAGGCCATGGGAAAATGCTCTTTCCAACGTGACGCCTCATCTGATCTTCATCTGAAATATTTACGAGTAATTAGCTTTTCATCACTTTCCCTCGCCAGCTGTTGATTTTCGACCACCTTTAAACTCCATGATGAAACCGTATACTGAATTTCTTGCTTACTGTGGCTTAAGTGGTCCAGTTCAGAGATTAGTTTCACTTCGCTCCCCTTCTCGAACTTTCTTACGGTAAAAGAGTTGCAGCTAATCGCGCCTTCAGCTGATTTCTCTCAACAGTCCGCTGCCATGAAGCACCGATCATCCATGGCTTATGCCGGCCATCTGGGTTTGGTATCTGCGCTGCCAATGAACGTATTTTTGATGGCATTCCAGTGTTCGTTCAAATCACCAGCTGGAAGACTATTTGTCTCAGCTGCTTTCGGCGCAAAAAGGTCGTTTTATGTACTGCTGTACGACAGTTGGATTTTTGAGAATGACCGTGCCGAATTTTGAAGCCAGGAAGACGCATAGCTATCGTACGAATTAGCAATCATAAGAGAATGATCTTTTTGATTCCAATTTGCTGATATCAATCTCCTTTCGCAGGTTCAGAAGTCAACTTTTGAATCTTTTGCTAATGGCAAAGTGGACGATCTGATTTTGTGCGCCATGCCGATCAACAGAGAACCGACTGATTTTTTGGCAGTCCTTATGCTCAAACATGGTACATAGTACCACCGATGAAGGGACGGTGGAAGTTGTAAATCTTTTGCCGTTGTCGTTTCGATCACGAAGGCCATATCTCCCCATCACATGCCTGGGACCATTATTATCAGCATCCACTTCAGCAGTCAAATCTGCCATCATCATTGTGGCGCTACAACCCGACGTCGGTCAAATCTCCCATAACCATTAAAATGTCGTCTTTAGGTGTTCTGCTCCTACACCTGACTCGCAAACACTACCAGCTAGCTTTACTGGAATACAAAATTTCAGTGCTACGCGCTGGACAAATATTGTACATTATTCCACCGTCTTATCTCTCGAGAGGTGGTACACAGTTAAAAATCCTGGTCTATTATCAATGCTAATTGGGGTTACATATATGACGACACCAAAATTGTATTAGATTTTAATAAAATGAAAGTATTACAATTGCTTCCGTAAACTTCACTGGTTTAAATATTAAACTTTTCTGGCATTATTTTTTTAATCAAATTGTTGGTTTAAAATTTAATCTACAGATATTATAATCTATGAAAAAATATTAATTTTACTGCGTTTTTTTAACTCCTCTAAGTTTTTTCTACATTATTTTTTTTTTCAATTTTCTAAACTTCCAAATCCTTTATGAAGCCCATCGCAGGTTAGCCAGCTAATCTTTAACTTTTTTCGCCATGGCGCAGCATCGAACCTGTCAACTCCGTGTTGTAGAGTTGCGACCTAGACCACTCGGCCACGCAGCATAATATTTTGAGCTGACTGCGAGTAGTTATAGTGAGACTTGAGACTCAAAAAATATACTTTGTGGGGTTTACCTTTTAATTAAACTTAGATTAGAAACTAATGCGAGAGCAAAAAGAACACAAAAAGGTTTGAATTGTATTAGAATTTATTACAAATTGGTTTAAAATAGAAGTAAACTTTGAATTGTATTAGAATTTATTACAAATTTGGTTTAAAATAGAAGTAAACTTTGAAAGGGTTTAGATTATAGAATTAAAATTATTAAAAATGGTGGTATTCCAAGACCAGGTTTAAAAAAAATACCGAGATTTTTAACTGTGTAGGTATTACTTTATCAAATAAATTTGACGAATAGTCTCAGACAATATTTGTCGCACTTTTATAGTGGTCAGAAATGAAGCTTTTGCAGAAGAGCCGGTGCACATGAACGCGTGATGCCGTCACTTTGAATTATTTCTTTTTCATACCAAACGGTGTTTCAGTGATCATAAGGTGATAGGACGCAGCGTCAGTCTGTATTATATTAGCCGGGTCGATCACGAAATCTAACTTTGTGTGAAGTTTCTTAAGCCAGTCGGAGGAAATCTTAAAGCAATGCTTGGGGAAAAGAAAATTCCCAAGCGAATGGCTTAAGAGACTTCGCACAAGTGTGAAGAAAGTTGTCGACTGTGACCGTTTTCGTGTTCGAGTGTATGCGGACGGACTAAATCAAAAGTTATCTTCGGACGCAGCGTCACATGTGAACTGTCGTATATTCAACTGTATACTAGTGAAACACTAGAGATATAAAATTACGCAGATAGGGGCAGGAAAAAGCGGCAGCCCCGATACGTATCCACATAGGCTGAGTGACGCCGATTGCTGTCGGATAGCTATCGGCGTCCATTGTGCACTACTCCCAATGTATTTCTTCCTATCTGATTAAAAGTGACGCGGCGTCCCGATTACATGCGACGCTCATGTCCACCCGCTCCAAGAGACTTTTTAGAAATCGAGAAAAAAAAATTTCCATAACGAAGTACTGATATCAAAAACCGAAAAACTTTATTACCGGATCCTTTCAACCGTACTCAGCTCATAGCGCATTCAATTAACTCAATTTTATTCCAATACACCATCACATACGCGGACGGACTCGTTTTCCTCCTTTTCATTGTGCAATAATAGTGACGGAAGTTTTGAATGAACTTATGCGGAATTCCCGAAGAAAGGAAAAACTTTTTGCCTTTACTCGTTTCAATTAGTCTCGCTGAAAAATTTCAAACCATCAAATTTCGAAGTTTTGACCAAAGTTTGCGCGGTAATAAAAGAGAAAAATTACTTGGGTCTTGGTCGTTCGGTTTTTTCCTTTCTTATTCGTTTGATCCTTGCAGAAATATCGGAAACCACAATCTTGTAAATGGGACGAGTGGAAAAAGGGAATGAAAGGAGGGAGGGGCATATTGAAGGATTCATTAAATCAATCTGAAACTTGGCCACATCACATTCAGGCATCGCTATCGCTTCGATGGAATTTGCCGGGCCAGCATCAGAACACACTATCTTTCGAAACAATCTTTTCTTCGAGGTTGGTGGAGAATTGGCTCGGACAGGCTGGCAGAAATACATCGAAAAGCTGGTTATGGTGGTCAGTTCGATAGCCCGCGTAATCCAATCTTAATCAGAATTTCATGTCAGAATCGGAATTGATGTTGGTTTGAACTTTAAAACTAAATTTAAGTTCGCATTTCGGATAAAAACTTATGTGAAAGTTTTCGCCCACATACTCATTAGATAATACTGGTCCTGCGTCCCAAGTAAGTATAAAATTGGACTCATCCACCCTCTATACAAGTCTGCACTCATGATATAGTCGCATCACAACGGGTCAAGTGTTAAAGTCCAACAAATGGTCATCTGCACAGACCAAAGTCAAAGAATTTCTCACTGGACTCGGGGAGATAGCCGGCAAGATGAGAATTTCTGGTATTAACATTGCACTGCCCTTTGAACAAGGATGCGACTGTCATGGTAAATGGCAATGACACTATATAGTGTAGAAGCGGGCATGACTGCGTTCCGCAATATCTGTTTCAAACAGTCCCCCAACAAGTCCTTTGACATTCTTAAAGAGTTGCTTTGAATGGCATACGAAATTTGGCAAGGAAGCGTTGGTGACGGGTTGCCAACTGCTGCAGGGCAAACTTTGTGCAAATGGAAACGAGACTCGCGTCTTAAATTTGTGATCGGAAGAGAGGGTGCTGTTTTCTTATCCCTGGGTTGTTTAGGTTTAAATGTGGCCTTCGATGGAAAAGGCATCTGAACGTTAACTAAATGCATTAACCAAATTACTGTGTCAAAAAGGAGAAAAATTAAAAAAAAAAACTTTTTACTTTATTCGCTTTTTTAAGTGTATGTATATATTACTTTACGTACACACATCGACTGACCTGGATGGGCAAGGCTCATCCCCTTTTATATTGGATGCTATGTCGATGTCTAGACCTAGTACCCGACGATACTATACTGTGTGACAACTGCAGTCGGTACTTTTGACTTTCTCAGGCCTGCTCAAGAATTGGTCAGGTTACGAAAAAAGATTTCGGTTGAACCATATCCAGGATACGTTCTTGAAAACATATGCCGTTCCACACACTCGACAACCCCTTCATCGATTTCGGAATAACACAACACCAAAAGCAGGATTAGGATATGCTGCTGTACGACTTTCAAAAGTTTAAATTAAATTTTCATCAATTGGAATAATGAAGCGACGTTACTCCGGCAGTGCCGTTGAGACACCAGAGCCACATACATACCTAGACAGATGCTCGAGGTGTTGTAGCCAACACAAAACAGGCTAAAACGTGTCTTGTAATTCATGGCATCCTGTCTGAGCCGAAATCAGTCGTTATAGCATTCACTGCAGGTAATGCTCTCTGTCATTCCTCGGAATCGCAACAGTGAACTTGTCATCAGTCAGTCTTTTAGGAATATATCTCTGAAGTGTAATTTTCACTTGTGCACACAGACTCAGAGACGAATCCCGCCTCAGTCAGATAGCTGGTATGACTTTTCAACGGATCCACCCCCGCCTTTGAACTCACACTACATGCACTTTACAACGTTCTGCAATATGAGAGTCTGCAACTGAACCAGCAAGGTTGGGAATTCATAAATTCATAATTCAAACAGATATCAGAGCCTCCGGAATTTTCTGGCAAATTTACTGCAATTTAGTTGCCGGCGACGAAATGTATTCGAATGTATGTGTACGTATAGTGTAGCTTTATTGGCGGAATGTAAAGGATCTCGGCGAGAATGTGTTGTTGTGGGCTTGATTCCAGCCTAAGCTGCTGCCCCATATACTCGTACACAACACAACAGGGCAGAGTGAAAGGCTCTATCATCCTGCTGCCGCCACTTACAATTTTAAAGGGCAAACGTTGCCTTGTATATACGTTCAACTCGAACGGATTATTTATTTATTGTTCATCTATGCAAATCACTTCCGGTAGTTCTGATAAAAGCTACCACCGGAAATTCGAAACCCACTTAATTATTTTACGAGTTCGGTTCAACTAGATGTTGAGATTTGCGGGTCCGGGATACAGCAGCCGGCAATGTATGCGGATGGATGTAATGAAACGGATGCAAATTAATGTTTAAAACAGTTGGAAAGTTCGACTTTCTTGCAAAGGATACCATGTTGTGTGTTGCAACTCACCTGGAAGAGCGTAGGTTTACGGAATTTGTTATTAGATGTGGTTTGATCCTTTTGGGGATGCGATTTGCAATCGTAATTCGCGGAGTGGAATATTTTTTTTTGTTTTTTCAAGTTTATTGGAGGATATGTGCGGATTGCAGTATTTTTTACAAGAAGCGGAAAGCATAACTGACCAGCACGGCTTTTGGAACTATGAAGAATAAAGCAAATCTTTAAACATACTTAATAGCCATATTATACGTTTGGAGATATGGCACCTCCAAGTTTCGCCGCCAAATGTCTCGGTCATTTCTCGGACGTTCGCCTCTCAGTGTTTCTTCGGTCTTCCTGGATCGCTCATACTGGTACACTTCTCGACGAATACCTTCTTTGGGACTTTATGGGTATCGATTCGCTGCTTGTGTAGCTTGCATACCTTCAACCAAGTATTAGGCATCTGGGTGCATCCGATTCGCCAAATATTTCGCCCAACTCATGTTTTTACTATTTTCTCCATTGGACTCCCTCGCGCATTGCTCCATTGATTTGTCGGAAGACCCTTCTTTCAGAGGCTTCTAACATTTTTCCGACGCCTGAGTGGGGTCCAAGTCTCACACCCGTGGCACAGTACAGCGCAGATTTCGAACTTCGCATCTCTACGAATGTTGGGTTATTTCACTGATCTCGTCGCCATTCTTTGCAATGTTGGGTGCAAGGTACACGAAGTTGTGTAACGGCAGTTCGTCAAACCGCTCTAAGTGATAAGGCAGTTTAGAAAAGGCAGGTAGCTGTAGCCTGAATGGCTGACCAACACCTAAGTGTCTCAGGTTTAATAGGATGGAATAATTTGTGTAGTTGGACCTGCAACATAGTTGTGTGAACTTCAGCACGTTTATTAAACCATCTGAAGCAGCTATCTCCGAGGCCATCCCCTAAAAGGGGTTATGCTGGCAGCCCGTCCTTGTTAAAACCACTTCACGTCAAGATACCTGGAAAGAAAGCCTGAATGGGGTTAAGCGATACGCTGACAATTCGTCCTTGTAAAAACCACCCTACGTCAATAAACCTGAAACGAAAGCCTCGGATTGGACGGTTCAACAACGACGAACACACAAACGACTAACGGATTATTCTTTCGGATCCTGGAATGTACGCTCCCTGAACAAACCGGGGGCCAAGAAGGCCCTCCTTCTACAGGTCGAAAGATATTGTACAAACTGAGCATTACTGCAGTCCAGGAAACAAATTGGCTTAGCAGCTAGATCAGGTAGAAGAAATCGCACACAAATTTTACAAGCAGCGAACCATCGGGCCACAAGGAGTTTGTAGTAGCATTTATAGTAAACAATCAACTCAAGCCGCACATTACCAACTTCAAACCCATAAATGAACGACTGTGTGCGATTCGCAGTTTTACGCCATCCTTGAGACTCTCTCTCACAGGCGTTCATTGGTTCTGGGATAAACTCAAGGGTGCCATGAAAGAGGTCGCATAGAAGGTCGCTGGATATAAAGCTAGGCGAGCGCAAAATGACTGGTTCGACGGAGAATGCAAAAATTCATTTGACGCGAAAAACGAGGCCTATAGACATGGATTCAACGAGGAACCGGAGCCAAAAGAGAAAAATATGACGAGCTACCACGAATATCAAATAGAATAATTAAACGTAAGAAACGTAAATACTTTGACGAACAGTTGCTGAATATTAACAAACACGTACCTAATAGAAACACCGGACAAGCGTAAAAACTAGTAAATTAAGAACGGCTATCGACCCAGGACTAGCCTCTGTAAAGATGGAAATATCATCAGAGATACCGATAGCATTAAAAAACGATGGGACTCCTATTTTGAAAAGCTTCTGAACCAACCATCTAACATCCCCAGACAGGAAGCTCTTGACGATATTGTTGATCTAGGCATACAACCTCCGTTAGTTGAGGAAGGTGATCTCTCGTTGCGATCACTGAAACGAAATAAAGCGCTAAGCGCTGACGAGATTCCAGCTGATCTGCTAAAATTCAGTGGAACGGGTCTAGTTAATACCATACATCTCAATTACTCCTGCGAGTATGGGAGGACGAGGTGATCCCAGACGATGGGTGCAGAAGTTCAACTCACAAAAAAGGGAGATAAACTGCGGTGTGAGAATTACAGGGATATATCACTAGTCCTTTAAAATTTTAACGAAAATTCTTTGATTATGAATATAACCGTACACAGAACGAATCGTCTGCGAATATCAAGGCGGTTTCAGATCTGGTCGCTCCACAACCGATCAGCTCTTTACAGTCAAACTGATACTCTAGAGCTGCTGGGAATACAACATAGACGCATACCAAATCTTTGTCGACTTCAAGCAGCTATACGACAGTGTCGATCTTGGAGTACTGTACAACATCATGCTGCATTTGGTATACTAACCAAATTAGTGCGACTGACAAAGATGACGATGACCAACTCCGTCTCACAGGGCAGAATCTATAACGGACTTACTGATCTATTTGAAACACGCACTGGTCTGAAACAAGGCGATGCGATGGACTGGCACCGACGTTTTAAACCTAATACTGGAATACGCTATTCGGGCTATGAATATTTATAACAGCAAGACGCTTCTTAGCAATCCGACACAATTAGCAGCTTATGCCGACGACATCAACATCATGTCCCGAAGACGCCGACGCAGAAGAACTTCTGCATACGCTGGATACCGCCTCAAAAGAAGTTTGACTACGTATTAACGAGGGTAAAAGTAAAATAATGATGCAATCGACAACAAGGACACCTTCACAACCGAGCATCAATGTGGGGGACCTCAACTTCGAGTTCGTGAACAAGTTCATTTACCTGGGTTGCAACTTTTCAAGGGACGCCAACGAAACTGACGAAATCAAGCGACGGATACAGTTAGCTAATAAGACTTTTTTCTCGGTTCTTCCCATAATGAAATCGAAGCATGTGCACAGAAAAACGAAGCTCCGCGTGTACAAAACCATTATACGACCAGTGCTATGCTATGGCTGCGAAGCATGGACCCTAACTCAAGCCTCCGAAAACATGCTAGATACATTTGAACGTAAGGTTCTACGGCGAATTTGCGGGGCTGTTTGCGATCGAGATGGATGGCGCATCCGGTACAACCATGAGTTGTATGAATGGTACGATGAGCTGGAAGTTTCGAAAATCGTCAAACTAAAACGACTTCAATGGGCAGGGCATGTACGACGAAAATTATTTGTGGGCTCCTTACAGGTCACTTTACCCTGAGGGGTCATCTGCATAGAATGGGAATTGTTTCTGACCCAAGCTGTCGCTTCTGTGAGAGCGAAGATGAGACTTCCCAGCATATTCTCTGTGACTATGATGCACTTCATCTCCGCCGCTTGAAGTGCTTCGGCGATGCATTCCCTGAATCCAAAACGATTGCCTCACTAACACTCGAACAGCTGAGCAGATTTGTTGGGATGACTGGTCTCGAGAATTAGTCAGATCACTAATCTGCATAGACTCCACACACAGTACAAAAGACTTCCGGGTCGCAGTGCTTGTTGGCCCTCTGGGCCAACTGCCCTCCATCCAATCTAATCTAATCTAATGTACAATGAATGGACGATGATCGCTTGCCAACGAGAGTAATGAACGCAAAACGAGTCGACAGAGCGAGACTGCGAGGACGACCGAGATCTCGTTGGGAGAGCTCAGTTTATGTGGACGCCGCGCAACTACGGGACTTCCAAGATTGGAGGACGCGGTCACGTGATCGAGATAATTGGAGGACAATGATCCAGGCGGCCAAGGCTCGACGTCGCTCCACGATGATGATGATGATAGAGGAGGTTGGCACTCATTCATGGGGATCTTGACCATTCTCAAAATCAACCAATATTTGTCGAATTTTGCTAGTCGCTAGCTTCATTCTGTCGAAACTTACCGCTTATTTGAAGTCTCACTTGTAGGGGAGGTAGAGGTTTGTTTTGTCGAATCTTGCACATTTTTAATAACAACCAAATAGATCCCAGTACAAACATTTAAACAAAATTTCAAGTCACTAGCTCCATTTTATCAAAAGTTATCGCTTATTTGAAGTTTTATTTGTATGGGAGATGGGGGTTCCTTGCGTCGGATCTTGCCCATCATTGCCACCAACCAATTAGACCGTGCTACAAACATTTAAACGAAATTTCAAGTTATTAGCTTCGTTCTATCGAAAGTTATCGTTTACTTGAAGTTTCATTTGAAAGGGAAGTAGGGGTTTCGTCGGTCGGATTTTACGTATTTTCAATATCAGCCGGCTGAGTCCTATTACAAACATTTGACTAAAATTTCAAGTCGCTCGCTTTATTTAATCGTAAGTTATCGCTTATTTTAAGTTTCATTTGTAGGGGAGGTAGGCTTTCCTTGGATCGGATCTGGCCCATCTTTAATACCAACTAACTCAATCCTACTTCAAACATTTGACTAACATTTCAAGTCATTGGCTTAATTCTATCAAAAGTTATCGCTTATTAAACGTTTCATTTTTAGGGGAGATGGGGGTTCCTTGGTTCGGATCTTGCCCATTTTCAAAACCAACCAACTAGATTCTTCTACCAAATTTGAGCAAAATCTCAAGTCTCTAGCTTCATTTTATCGGAAGTTATGGTAGTTCAAGGAATATTTGATTTTTGAAGTTTGTAGGAGAGGTAGGCGTTCCTTTGGTTTGATTATGCCCATCTTACCAAATCTGAAGCAGCTTCTCATCCGAAGGCTATACGCCAAAAATTAGGTGTCTACGTCAAATGGTTCAAGAGTTATAGACAAAAAACCTGAAAAGTAGGGTAGCACGGAGCTCTTTGTAAAAAAAAAGTACCGTTAGTTTCCAACTGATCGATTTTGTTTTCCCAGGAGAGTATAGACTGACCTTTTGGAGCCATCTTCCAAAGCTAGAGCTTTTCACGTTTATTTAGTCGCGAGTTACAAATACATTTAATTATTCGACATATGTAGGGGAGGTAGGCGTTCTCTTGACCGGATCATGCCTATTTTCAATTTCAACCAACTAGTTCATACTACCAACATTTGGCCAAATTTTAAGGCTCTAGCTTCATTCTATCGATAGTTATCGTGCGACAGACGGACAGACAGAAAGACAAACATGGCTAAATAGAATCAGGAGCTGAACCTGATCATTTATATGCAGGGTGTCCCAAACCCCAACGTCAACCCGGAAACCAGTGATAGGCCAAGTGGTGGCAGTTATCAGAAAAGTATTAAAAAAAAGTCTCCGTCAATTATTTTTTGATTTATAGACATTCAAAAAAGAATTGGAAAAATTCATACCCTGTGATGATTTTTTAAGTACATACTGTTATTACAAATTTTTAATTTTTTTTTTTTTTTTTTATGAAGCAACCCTGACTAACTGTTCTATAAATCACAATCTAAAAGTAAAAAATTACTGTATTGGTTTTAAATAAAATATGACTTTTTCCCCAATTTTGTACTCAAAATTATCACTTATCCCAACTTCAACTGACTGCTCTGTAAAAAAAATATACCACGCGGTTTTGGCAAGTAACTGTAAAAAAAAAACTGGCGCACTTTGTCCAGATTCCAAAATGGCACGACACTTCTTATATTATCTCTTAATTGAGATGAAAAGAATAATCTCATTTAGGCAAAAGTGTAATTTATTGAACAAAAAAATCAATTTAAAATTAAACGTTAGAACTTCAATTTACAACAAATGTTCAAAATGTTTGCCTTCCGCTGCAATGCAAGCACGACATCTTCTTAAAAAGGATTGAGTTATAAGTCGGGCGAATCTTCCGGAACTAATGGCTTCAGCGGCTTCCGCAATTTTTCGGAGGAGTTCCTCCAAATTTTCTATTTCTTTCGTGTAAACCTTTTCTTTTACCGCTCCCCAGTAAAAAAAATCGAGGGGATTTAGGTCAAGTGAACGTGCCGGCCACGAAATTGTACCAGACCGCCCTATCCACCTCTCGGGATATTCTCGATCGAGGAACTCTTTTACTGTACGGACATAATGCGCTGGGCAGCCATCGTGCTGATACCACATATTTGCAAAAGTACCGAGTGGCACGTCTTCCAATAAATTGGGTAAATGATTCATTAAAAAATCTAAATATGCCTCGGCACTTAAGTTCTCCGAAAGCTCGAATGGTCCAATAATTTGGCCATTTAAAATTCCAGTCCACATGTTCATTTTAAAGCGATGCTACGCTCTATTTAGCCGCATTAAATGTGGATTTTCAATGTGCCACTCGTGTAAATTGTGGAGGTTAATGTAACCATCTTTAGAAAATGTGGATTCATCGGTCCATAGAATTTTGTCAAAGAATCGGGGATCTTCTCTGTACTCACGCAACATCGTTTGACAAAATTGTACTCTCTGCGGATAATCTCGAGGTAGCAGACTTTGGACTCGTTGAACATGGTACGGGTGCATCTTGTTTCTCCGTAGAATTCGTTGTACTGTACTTTTGGGTACTCCTGTGCTACATTCAATTGCACGTACTGAGGCACTGGGGTCTTGTTCGACTGCTTGTAAGACTTCCTCCTCGTAGGGCATGATGGAATTTGGCTCTACTCTGAGAATGACTGGTGTACGTTTACATGAGTACAAAATTGGGGGAAAAAAGTCATACCGGTCAGCCTTTTAAAATTCATCTGTCCACTTGTTGCGCCATAGTGGATTTGTGGAGCAGGCAATTTAAGGTGAACTTGGGTAATTACAGTATTTCGCTAGTTTCATACCGATCGATTCAGTTTACTAACTACAGCTACTTAAACAGAAACCTTCAACATGATCGGAACAATTTACTTTTTCCATGACCAGGGAAAAATGGGTGCTACGCATGAAATAAAAACACAACGCAAAATTTATTTTCATTATTTGATCTTTTATTTCCATTTTTTTATCCTTTTCGTTTTTTTTCTTTTGTCAAATTAAATTTCTAATTTTTTGTTTTCTCTCTCCTCGACTTTCCATTTTTCATCTGTTTGATAATACAATTAATAATATTTATTAATTTTTACCACTTAATACTAAAATTTGTTGTAATCTATTAAAATTTCTAAAAATTACAAATAACTTTTTTTTATATTTTAGTTCTGTTTGTTTTTGTTATTTTTTTCTTTCCTTTTTTTAATTTCTTCCCTAAATGTACATTCGCGATGGGTGGGAAAGGTTTTAAACGAAAAAAAAAGAAAGAAATATTGATAAAAATAATTAAAAAAAAACAAACAAACAAAAACGATTGCATTTAAGTTACTTTTTTTTTCTATATTTGCAATAATCAGTCTTGACATTTTGTGTACGATGCGAGAAAATTGTCTTGTTTTGATAAAACCATTAGTAACCAAAAATTAAATGAACTTTGACACGGACTGACATTATTCTGACAGATAGTTTGTTACACATTATGTATTTATCATTTCTTTTCAATATTATTTGGAAAATTATTACAAAATTACTTTATGGATGATGGATTGGATAGTTATTATCAGTAATACAGGAGGTTTATACTTAAGATAAATAATCTTAAAAAAACGATTAGTTCGGTGCTGATGATCATTAACATTGAGGTGTGTCAACCTTAATGCTCAATTGTACCGAACTGACCATTATTTAACTTCATCTGTCTTAATTATTTTGTTTGAAATTAATGGCCGCGTTCCTACGACTACGAGTTAACTGATTCGGATTTAGTGTGACAAAGATGTTAGTAGTTGCCCATTCGTGAGTGAGAGAAATAAAGAGTGTCGTGGCATTTAGTCCCGACTCATGTGAATATTTGGAGAGGAAATTTGCCGGAAAAAATGTTTGATTCCTCGAAATACAAGTTGATAGTGAGAATTTAGAGATTCCGATTTCTCTGTCCCTTTCTATTTAGTGCAATTAGTGAGGGACAGCGAAGGCTTGTTATCGTTCTGCTCTTCGGGTTCTTGAGTGGATTCTTCGGCATGATTCAGGTTCAGATACCGCCTCTTTTTTTCACTTACGGATACACAATGCTTTTCATCTATTTGCCACACTGGCTCAATTTTTAAACATGTTTGCGTTTTTAGGAACCTGCCCAATGAAGAACTATTTTAACCGAGTTTTACCGAGTATGGATATTGGGAATTCTATTATATCTCTACGTATTCTATAAATAAATAATAATCGATAAAATCACACGAAGAGATTTATGCTAAAACGTTTAATTTCTTGGACACATTTCTTGTTTTTTATTTCTTTTTCTTATTTTTGTTTATTGTTTCTAATTAATTTTTAATGATTAAATTATTTTTAGTTTTCTATATGTACACACAATATTTACAGAGCCTCGAATTTCTCATGTAACGAGAAACCCGGCTAATATCCATCTAATCCGTCATGAATCTTTTTATCTTTTTCTGTTTTGAAAATGCATGAGTGAAACATCGAATGTCAATTTGTGTTTGAAATTTTCTTTTAAGGGGAAAAAGTAACATTTTCGTAACATATCTAAATTACCCGATGTGTGTTCTTGGGGGGTTTTCATGTTACTTGTAAATTTTTCGTTGGTTTTGATGTTTACCGCGCGATACGCAGACTAGAAGAAAATCCACTTCCTCCCGATATTCAATACATCAAACAGATTTTGTTCGACTTTCTAATGTTTCGAATATGCATTTGGATCGACTGGGTCTTTTTTGTATTATCTTATTTTGTGATTTTCGTACTACAGACCATAAAAAACGTTTACAGAGAGATAGAAAGCTAACGAAAGTATATTTGCGGTATTTAGTATCTTTCACTTGCACATTATCAGCTTTCCTTTTTTCTAAATTCGCTCCTTGACGATCAGTTGTAGTTTTGTTTTTCTTTTTTTTTTAAGCAAACTATTTACAAAATATATATATCTATATATACACAGAGTAAGTCCCTAAATATTTACACGATCACTTGGAATCACACACGATGATTTCGATATTCGATATATCCCACACAGAAATGTTCGTTCGTTTTACACGTGCAACGTTGATGGTGATACAATACCTAGATCTTTGTATATGAGAATTTCCTTTTCGATCAGTTTGGGTGTTCGTCGACTTCGATATATGAGGGAAACGGCAGCGATCGCGGCAAAGATCATTATCGATATCGCCGTACCCACGATAGTCTCCTCTTTGCGCGTCAGATAATGCGTTTCGGATATGGGTGTTTGATCGAAGATGGAATTGTCGTCAGTCGTTGACGTAGAGGAGGAGGTGGATAGGGAGGTGGTTTGTGTGGATGCCGGGACTGCGGCTGCCGTGGGAAGAGGCGTGGCACCCGTTGTGTCGATAAACAGATCACGTGATCGTCGCATTTTTCCATTTGTCTGAAAGGAGAAAAAGAAGAAGAGAATGTTGTGATTAGGTTGGTTAGCTTGGAGTCTCGGTGGAATTGGGTAAGACTGTAATTGAAGTAGCCGTTTTTTTTTAATTTTGGGTTAAAAACAAAGTCCTACAAATTTTATAGGTCGAATTTATTTAAATTTACATATATATAAAAAAAGTTAGCGAAACAGATGCTGATGTCATGTGACGAAGGGCACAAGTTGCATCCGAAACATGTGTCTGCTGTCATAAATAAAATTTGCGGGTGCTGACTATCGGATAAATAAATAAAAATAAATAACTGGCGCAACAGTCCAATTTGAACCAAAGCCCCGAGATGAGTTAACATCATCGCATTGACTATATCATAACGGTCAGATTTTGTGTAGAGGAGTGTGGTTAGCGGCACGCTCAACCGAGTTATTTGCCCCCAAAATGGGTACTCATTTAGGACGACACGTAAATCCTCTTTTTTTTTCGAAGAATACCGCATTCAGTAGGAATCGAACCGGGGGCCAGTGCATACAAAGCGAACGTGCTAGCCGCTGCGCCATCCAGACTAAGTATCGACTGCGATCCGATATAATGTAGAACCCAGATGAATACAAGCTAACTTGGATGAACCGGGATGGCATTGGTCTCATAACCCCGAATCAGGAAATACCCATATTTGCTAGTTTTGGTATGCGTTTGATCTCATGCCCACGAAGGTCGTCTTGTCCTGACGTCAAACAGCCGCAGGAGCACCAAAACGTCATGGGGTGATCCTTAGAATCACCAAATGTTGCTGAAATGCCCGGAGTAGAGAAAACAAATTTCATAGACAAGACTTAGGCAAGAAACTTTCTGATTTTAAAACAGAAAAAGTACCGTTAGATAAGTTGAAAATCCAAATTTGTCAACTAAGGGATCTATATACCGAATTTGTATAAGTTCGGACAGCGGAAATTTTCCTGGCAAATGTACAAACCCACAAACATACAAGACACCATGCATCGAAATCTATGCCCGCCCATTATACGAATACTATACAGGGTGGGCAAAAAAAAGGTTAGGGGTCTGCACTAATTATAACTTTTTTATTTGTTAATAAATTTTTTTTCAAACTTCGAGACAATAAACTGAGCCCATTGGAAATAAGTTCACATAAGTTAACACGGACTTCATCCTTCGGATTATGGGCATTCGAGGCTTTGAAAAAAAAAACAATCATTTCTGTAGTTGAATCCATTAAATAAAACGAATAACTAGTTG
The DNA here is from genome assembly GCA_964017055.1 of Chloromyia formosa. Taxonomy (NCBI): domain Eukaryota; kingdom Metazoa; phylum Arthropoda; class Insecta; order Diptera; family Stratiomyidae; genus Chloromyia; species Chloromyia formosa. Next base: position 96,666,030 of record OZ024813.1, on the reverse strand, counting down.
AAGGTAGAGGATAATAAGCACAACTTTTAAAAGGGGTCATTAGCTTTATTTTTTGAGGACATTAAGGCTGGTAATTGGTTAATTTTTTTGAGGACATAAGTAACGTATTAAGTAATAGAGTAAAAGACATAAAAATAAAGAAAACAGTTATTGTAACCAAAGACTGAAAAATTGTGCAAATTGTAGCCGAAGGGAAAAGGGATTAATCGATTTTATCATTCAATAACCAATAATGAAAGGATATACAGCCACTCAGTGAATCCAAATAGTACAAATTTATATCATCATCATCATCGTGGTGCGACAGCCCGACGTCGGGCCTTGGCCGCCTGGAACGTTGTCCTCCAATCGTCTCGGTCACGTGACCGCGTCCTCCAATCTTGGAAGCCCAGTAGTTGCGCGGCGTCCACATATACTGAACTCTCCCAACGAGATTTCGGTCGTCCTGACAGTCTCGCTCCGTCGACTCGTTTTGTGCTCATTACCGCCTTTGGCATGCGATCATCGTCCATTCGTTGTACATGCCCTGCCCATTGAAGTCGTTGTAGTTTGACGATTTTCGAAACTTCCAGCTCATCGTACAGTTCATACAACTCATGGTTGTACCGGATGCGCCATCCATCTCGATTGCGAACAGCCCCGAAAACTCGCCGCAGAGCCTTACGTTCAAATGTATCTAGCATGTTTTCGGAGGCTTGAGTTAGGGTCCATGTTTCGCAGCCATAGCATAGTACTGGTCGTATAATGGTTTAGTACACGCGGAGCTTCGTTTTTCTGAGCACATGCTTCGATTTCATTATGGGGAGAACCGAGAAAAATGTCTTCTTAGTTAACTGTATCCGTCCCTTGATTTCGTCAGTTTCGTTGACGTCCCTTGACAAGTCGCAACCCAGGTATATGAAGTCGTTCACGAGCTCGATGTTGAGGTCCCCCACATTGATGCTGGATTGTGCAGGTGTTCTTGTCGTCGATTGCATCATTATTTTAGTTTTACCCTCGTTGATACGTAGTCCAACTTTTTTTGCAGCGGTATCAGGCGTATGTAGAAGTTCTTCTGCGTCGGGACATGATGTTGATGTCGTCGGCGTACGCTGCTAAATGTGTCGACTTGATGAGTAACGTCTTGCTGTTGTCCATATTCATAGCCCGAATAGCGTATTCCAGTGCTAGGTTGAAGAGCTTCGGTGCCAGTCCATCACCCTGTTCCAGACCAGTGCGTGTTTCAAATAGATCAGTATTATAGATCCTGACCTGTGAGACGGAGTTGGTCATCGTCATCTTTGTCAATCGCACTAATTTGGCCGGTATACCAAATTGCAGAATGATGTTGTATAGTACTCTGCGATCGATACTGTCGTATGCCTGCTTAAAGTCGACAAAGGTTGGTATACGTTTACGTCGTATTCCCAGCAATTCTGGAGTATCAGTTTGACCGTAAAGAGCTGGTCGGCTGTGGAGCGACCAGGTTTGGAACCGCTTTGATATTTGCCAACAATTCGTTCTGCGTACGGTTCTTTGTCCCCTGAATGGGGTTAAGCGACGTGCTGACAACTCGTCCTTGCAAAAACCACTCCATGTCAAGAAACCTGGAACAATAGCCTCGGATTGTACGGATCAACAACGACAACCACAAATTTATATGCGAAATAATAATTCGATTATTCGGACACGTAGTACGAGAAGCTAACTCGTAAACAACGATTCGTAATCCGTAAGAGCCCCTCAACGAACTAGTACACCGAGGGCTAGGACAGAAAGGGCCACTGAGCGTGTGCGAGCTAGCATCGAAACAAACTCATCAACATCGGCTCCAAGTAAGTCATATCAATTTGGTATGCCTCTCACGACATTACAACGCATTTTGCATGGATTCCATATGCTTCCGTACAAGTCCCAGTTGGTACAAGAGCTGAGACTTGTCGATTACCAGCAGCGACTAGCTTATGCCATTCGGTTTCATCAATTAGCTGGGGAAGAAAAAGGATTCATACAACATCTCAGTATGTCCAGATGAGGTACATTTTCTGTTGAACGGTTTTGCGAATAAACAAAACTGCAGAATTTGGAGCACGCTGAACGCAACAGAATTGCACCTGCGATAAATGCACTGTTTGGTGCGGTGTCACCTCAGAGGAAATTATCGGTCCGGTCTTCTTCGAAAACGCGAAAGGTGAAGCGCTTACAGTAAATGGAGAACGATATCGAGATATGCTGAACAACTTGGTAGGTACGTCCTTTTGTACAGAATCGATCTAACATGTGGTTTCAGCAGGACGGAGCCCCTTGTCATACTACTGGATCAACAATCTGTTAAAATAGAACTTTTCGGCACAATCAGCTGACCTCCTCGATCCCCAGACTTAACGGCTTCGGACTTTTTTTTTGTGGGGCTATTTAAAAGACAGAGTCTAGGTTAATAAACCTAGGACGATTTAGCAATTGAAGCAAAATATCACAGCGGAAAACAGAGCTCTGCAGCCAGCGATATTAAAGAAAGTAATGGAGCACATGGTGGAAACGACTCGTTTTAGCATAGCAAGAAATGGACGTCATCTCAAAGACATCATCAGCGAACATAGTCTAAACACATCTCCCATGTGTATATTTGGTCGTATTAAAGTTTAAATAAAATTAAATAAAAAACAAAAAAGTTATTATTATTTAAGACCCCTAACCTTTTTTTGGCCAACCATGTACATATGTATGTGGAACGACCCAAAAACATACAAATTCCCAATGAAAATAATAAATTGTGAGGTTACTGGAGAAGAAGCAGGCACACTAGTAGTCTGCGTTGCTGAGCAGACCTATTGTATAACGGAATCAAACGATTCTTTTTTAATATCGGCTCTAATTGTTTAGTGTGTTTTTAGGTCCGATCGTCTTATCCGGCTCATCAATCCGTTGCCCTCGTAATTCACCGAGCACCATTTACGACGAAGTTAATCGCTTTATCAGCCATCACCTGCCTTTATCCATTTAAAAGTAAACACTATTGTCAGAAGCACGCTTTCAAGTCTAACTATTAAAGTTCTTCCATGCATACTAATCGGCCGGAGGCCATTCCGCCGTCCATCAACATGTCACCGGAAAGCAGCAGTGTACTTATTTGCTTCATTTATTTTTAATTAAGTTGTATATATGACAACTAAAAACAGGAGGCCCACCACAAGCCACCACTAAAAATGGTGTGGCTTGGTTATGGCTGGCTTTTTTTTCGCTTGGCACATTTCTCTACGCTAGTCAGTCGTAGTCATAGTCGTGGCTATAGCTATCGCGCATTAGAGAGTTGAGTCACTATTTTTTTTTTCGTATAGCACACGCGATGAATTGCTATACATACAACAAACTATGTACCCGCAATTCGCCCCTAAAGGTGTCTATGGCTCGTATGTCGTGTGCAGCGTACAAGATTCCTAGTCAATATGACGCGAATCGCTAGAAGTATCTATGCGGCGGGCACGAAGGAAGAAACAACGATAGTCCAGAAGCAGTATATAAAATGCGAACGAGACATCTTAATTACTGGTGTAATTAGCCAATTAGTGTTACTTTCACACTTGAAGTGCTCTTCGACGCTCGACCACATCAATTACGTGCGTTAAGAGTCTCCACTCTGGTGGAAGCTCCGGCTGGAGGTTGAACAACTGATACAATAACTGTCTGCATCTGACATCGCGTTTTTCACTGAGTGTTTCTACTATGTATCGCATGGTATGGATCGAAACTAACTCTTCCATGGTCCGCAGGGTAGAAGAAACACCGAGCAACCCAAAATGACACAAAAAGTAGCGTCCTGACCGAAGGACAGACGTTGCTTTCAAGGGTACTCCACCAGTGCATTGGTCTCATCATCCCGAATCAGAAGGTAGTCGTATTTGCTGGGTTGGGTACTGTGTTAATGCCCCCTGACGTGCACATACAGCGGCACCTGGGTGGCGTTTAGAATCATCCAAGAATGCTTGGTAGGGGCACCGAAATAAGCCATAGTGCAATAAGGCATACGAAATAATCCATATAGATACTTTCGTTTGGAAATGAAAGTATTCATCGGAAAATAAACTAAATAAGCTATGCATGGACAATATCCGTTTCAAATCGAAATAAGGCATGCGATATAAACGAAAATAGCCATGCAGTGTCCAGAGCGAGCGTTCATTTTTGTGCGATACTGAGGGTTGTGATCCCTTAAGTGCGGAGCGAGCGGAGCCCACCCATGGGACTGTTGTACCCAGAGCGAGCGAAGCGAGCGTCCATACTTTTGCGATACTGAGGGTTATGATCCTGAGCTTTATTGAAAAACATATATAACAACATATTCACAACCCGCAGTATCGCACAAATGTGCATGGATAATTTCGGTTTGGAACGAGCTGGGCTAGCTCCGCTACTAGGGCGTTGCGAACCCTCGCATGTAGGCCTAGGTCGCCCGTTCCACTCTTTGTACATGTACCTGCAGCCGTTTCGTCCTAGCATATCGGCATCCATCATTTTTTTCTGGCTATGCACACTTTCTAACCGAAATAAAGTATGCGAAGGAAAGCGAAAATAGTCATGCACATACTCACCTTCGTTTTAAACGAAATTAAGCATTGAGTGTGAAACCGAAAAAATCTATGCATGGCTACTTTCGGTTTCAACCGAAATTATCCATTAATGCCTTATTTCCAAATGGCTTATTTCATGATGCCTGCTTGGCACCCGAAATCAATTGAAAACGAACGTCGTGATTGTTTCAAAGAGAGATCTTAGAAAAGATTTAGGCAAGCAACTCTGATTTGAATACAGCAGAATATACCGTTAGTCCAGGCGGTAACCGAAATAGCTACCACCGGACGAATCTACATACCAATCCCCGTTAAGATCGGACAACAGAAAGTGCCCGGACAAACGCACAGCATGCATCAAATTATACACTTTCATTATCTGAATACAAGAAACGGGCCAAAAAAGCAATATAGACGGGGCGTTCTTGCGTTCGCGACGAAAACTATGCCACACTATTCGTAAGTGACCCAGCTATCACATACTCAAGCCGCGACCTTCAAAACATACAGGCGCGCCATCTACAGCGTCCTTATGGGTATCTCCGAGACTGTACAACTAGAACATTTATCACTTTATGAAACTTACCTTAGTTTTGCACGTAACGTGAACATTGTAGCGGGTATCGGGCCATAACGACAGCTCAACCACACAACAATCTGTCAATAGATTGCCCATCAGACCACCGCCGTACACCTCCCATGTGACCAAACATTGTTTCGATTTCGCAGAAATGTCACCATCCCAGGTGATATTGGTCATTACTAAATTATCGTGACGCTCCATTGATTTTATCAGCACCGGGAATGGACCGAATTTTTCATTGCAACCGTCGTAGCACTGCGAAAAGGAAGAAGAAAAAAAGAAACAAATTAGACGAAATTTCTTAGCCGTCGTAGCACTGTCAGAAAGAACAAAATTAGGGAAAGAAAAATTAGAAGAGATTTTTAATTTTTATTTGGATTAGACTCGATTCTGAAATTAGAGATTAGAATATTAACTAATCGCATCGGTTTGGCCCAAAGTCCACTATTACGCGATTAAACAAAAAAGATTTAATATCTTCCAATAAGTTCGATTCAATAAACTGTCAGACGCCTCCATCATATAAATGGCGCCCAACGGGGGCCCTAATTCTTGACCCTGAGATTAAGGGCCAGCCAGGTCGAATATGCAGGCCTCACGTTAGCTTAGGGTTAGGTTAAACGGACTGCTGTGAGACGTAAAGCACAGATAGATCAATACTGGCCCTTTGTGATACCATCGTAGACTGCACAACCCAAGTCCTAACTAATCAATGAACCAGCCGAACCAACCACTGTCAATAAAACGTTGGAGTCAACCAATGCTTAAGGTCATCCAGATCATATAGCCAGAACAGGACATTTACTTAGTAGATGACTTATCCTCAACTCTTGCTGATGCCATTAAATAGAAGTCTTGTAGCATGTTCGCCCTGTCACCAACCAACCACACGTGTTCCAAGGTTTCGTCTCTTTAACGCCAGTAGCCCCGAAAAGCATTTAGATTCAAGCCCCACGTTGGGCGTCATTTATATGATAGAAGAAAGCAAAGAGCTGACTGACTGCGATCACTGCACTGGTCTGCAAGAGCACATCGCCTTCAGTCATTTGGAGAGATTTTCGTCCGGCACCTTTGGTGTTGTGCGACCTTCACGTCTTGTCCTTCAAACCCATCACAGCTTGACCATCTCACAAAAAAAAATCAATCATCCCCTAAATTATCGGCTGAATCACCCGTACAAAATGACATACACGTTTTCTTCCCCCAAATTTCCAATAATCGATCACGACTTTGCCCATAGCGTTTCACAATCATCGCAGCTCAATTCAAAGGTTAAAAAGTAACATCTTTAAAGTAAATATATGCATTAGAGCTCTTTATTGACGACTATCGTGGCTAGTAATAGATTGAACCCATTATTAACCAGACTGGCTATTTCTCATTCATAGCTTCTTCTGGCTCCTATGCCTGAAATTGGGGGCAACCACTCAGCCACAGTCGTGCTTCTTCAATCGGATGGGCAAACTGGGGGTCTCCTCGTAGCCCATGGCCCATCATTGGCATCGTCATTCATTCGTCGTTGTATGGCTGCACAGGTTTGGTCCTCTGTTCTCCATAAGGTACGAAACCACCCCGTCGGGTCGTCGTTCTCCCTCCTGGCCCCTATAGCAATAAAAGGTTCGTGATTGCAATGCAATTTTCTTCCACCTCGTCTTCGTCTCGAGGGCTCTCTGTGTGTGCTTAAAATTCACAAGTCTAAATATGGAGAAATCTGATCTAATGGAACATTTCGGAAGCCGATATTAAATTGTGATGAGATTATGAGATATCAAAGGGTTATAGAGGAGCCTGAGTTCCGCATATACACATTCACACAGTGTGGATTAAATTGAATGGCGAGCGGTCGTCGCCTCTTCTTCGTTTGTTTGTCGATACGATGAGGGTTTGTTGTGTGTGTACCTTTGGAAATGATTGAATTCGATTTGGCTTTAACCCCGATGGCCCCGACGGATGCGAAGTCCTTTTGGGTCGACAACGACGACGATGGCTTGTATATGGTAAATGCTTTTAAAGTGGTATCCAACTTTGACTTTGACCTCGTCCGCACATTTCGGAGTTGGTTGTCGGGAGGCTTTGAATGAACTTAGTGGATCATCATAGACGACGACGATGGTCGACGTCGTTTGTTGTTGTTGTTATTATTGTGATGGCCCGAAGGAGACACAAAGAACCTGGACTGTGTCGGCTACCCACCAACCTCATATTGGGATAACCTTATCTGAATACCAATTTGGTTATTAAACAACGTATTTTCATTAGTGGAGGCCACTCTATAGTCTATACTATCCGAGACCGATAGTTTGTTTTACGGTTGGCCAAACGGCAGCTATGGAAAATTAATTTGATGGGAACATTTTGTCAAAAGGGAATTGAATGGAATGGAAATTGCATTGGCTCGGGATCGAAGCGAAAACATTCAGCAGCCATTCCATCCGAGTTGGTATCTTATCATTCTATCGATTGGAAATTATAGGAAGTAGTGGTCAGAAATGGTTAGCAGAGAAATGAAAGACGACAAAATGATCGTTTATCGGCGATAAAGAAATACCAGCAGTTGTTAGTTGTTGTTGCATAAGAAGATGAGAAGATAGGAAAATATTATTGACATAAAAGAGCTTGAATTGGTGGGGTTTTTCGGTTTTGTAGCCATTTCCTACGAGGATCAGAAATAGGAAGTGAATGATTCTTTTAATTTTTTTTTAATACTTGCACCGAGATTTCTTCTTTTTCGCTTCTCATATTGCCAATCATATACAAGAAAACATTGTTAGAGAGTCGCTCCAACTCTAAAACCTTTGAAAGAGAGATCAGTCTTTAAACAGCAGTTTTTTTCATCCAAGCACCTGGACTTGATCCGGATCCTCAATGTATATCTCGAGAGATCCCAGTGGAAGTTTTCTTGATACTGAAAAGCGCGCGTCCCTGAAACTAACACGGGCACCCATGGAGTTCGAGCGTCATGCATACCACCCGGGCCTTGGCCTAAGCCTCGCAATTTTCCCTCATCATCCTATTACTTTCAGCAAAACCCGTTACAGATGACTACACGTTAGGGATGATTTCGGACACCCTAGGACCTCATTTCATCATTTCACCGCCAGAACTAGTCAACTTTCATCCTCACTTTAGTGTTTCAAACACACAGGACCCTACAAACTTCGGCGCTTATACGTGACGATAATACGTAAAATGATATTTTTTTTGCTCCTTTTCTTTAAATTTTGATCCAATCTATGTAGAGTACCCCATCCGTGTAGAGTAGGATTTGCTATACCACACCAATCTCTCACAAGCAGTCTGGTTCGTCCGACAAGAAAATTTGTTATATGCGTCTCGCGCGTTGAGCAACTTGAAATCCCTGTGATATTTACACCTATGGGGACAATCATAGGCTTGCCATACTGGGGTGAACTGACCGCTCCCCAGGCCTTACGGGGGGGGGGGGGGGGGGGGGCCGGGCTCGGGCTTTCAAAGGGGGCCCGTGATTTTGAGAATAATTTTATTCTTTTCATTATGGTGCTTTGAACTAGAATACATTACAAGTTCTGTAGTGTTTTGAAGCCCTAAACTGCAATAGATTTCACGCTTTGGCGCTCGTGTCGGTGGCCTTTACAATACAATACACTACACACGTTCCAGGCTCGGCTTTGGGCCTCTAATATTTTTTAGATTGTGGTCGACTTTCGTACGCAAACTACTTCCGAGCTTAATTTTCTTGGATAGCCCCAAGGGCAAACTGGACCACCGGGCAGATGCCCGATGGGCCCCACCCTTGACGAACATTTTTTTATTGTAAAACCGGCGAACTCGTTTTCCTAAGTGCAACAAGTTTGTAGAATGATTTACATAATGTATTTCAATATATCATATGTCATGACCGCGGCATTCTAGCGTTTTCAAACATTAAGTTGCTATCTGGGGCCACAAGAATGTGAAGTTTCCAGAAATATGGGCCTCTCCATATATGGGGCCTCTAAGATGTATGGGGCCCCCTAAAGATTCGTACACATTCGTATTCGTGCGCGCACAAAGATCCACTAGCGATGGATCGTGTTCGTGCTGATAAAATTGTGCGCGCACGCATGGTCCTTGTCGTGCTCGGTGGCCGTGGTCGTTCGGTCACCGCTCTACGATACTAATCTAGAGCTCGGAGTTCAAATCTCGGCGTGATCAAAAACTGCCTGTTTGTACTAATAGAACTCTCACAGTGCTCCCAGCTTGTCAGTATAAAGACGGCGCGATTAGGAGGTGCATGCTAGCAACTGCACTTCCGAAAAGTAGATATGCTATCGGAACATCAACAAGACATAGAAATGCTAGAGATGTGGACGCACTCATGCCCCTGGAGCCATTAACAAAGATGTATTGGGCCAACTAGATATGTAAGAGGCCCCAAGATGTATCTTATCTCCAGACATATGAAGCCGCTCGATATATGGGCACCGACAATATATGGGGCTAACCTAGAGATGTATGGGGCCCAAAGATGTATGAAATCCCAAGATATATGGGCCATATTCTTATATTCTGCCGCTCCCTGGTCAGAGTACGCGATTCTGTTGTGATGCGTTAACTGCTGTAGCGACGGTTGGCCTTCCAGCTGTAGCTGCTGTGGTAATGGCTCGCCTTGCGTCATTTGACTGCTCTGTCGCCGGGAGTTCTATGATGTTCATCGTTTGCTCGGTTTTAGAGCTCGGTCTTGGAATAGCTTTACTGGCCCTGGCGTGTATTGAATTGACATATTTTGGGAATTTAGCGCTATAGAATAGCTCAGTCAAAATGAGCAATGATTTTTGATTTTGGCTTGCTGTTTATTTTTTTGCCCTTGAAGGAAACTCAAATTCTTAGTTTACCACTATTTCATTATGTTGGCTGATTTATCTTCAAAAAAAAAAAAAGCAATGATTTTAAGCAGTTGCTTAATTATTTGGTAGGGAACTAAATTGTTCACCGTTTACGAGTATAACCACTTGGCTATGGTGACTGTCTCCTCTTCGCGAAAAAAGGAGTCAATAAACAAAAAAATCCATGAAAGATCAAATTGGAGTGGTTTTAACCTGTCCAATTTCTTGAACTTACCTTGGATAGAAAATTATTATTATTAAGGATACTATTGCACTGTACTCTTGCAGGAGAGCCATAGTCAAAAAATGGGGATTGCAGCCGAAGGTGGTCTACTGGGTACACACATCGGTGCTGCGCCCCATAATGATGCATGGGATTGTTGTCTGGTGGACGGCACTTAGCATCGCGTCCTACAGAGCTCTGTTTGAGAAGGTCTAAAGAACAGCATGTCTTGCTATCACGGGGGCCCTAAGGACCACCCCGACCGCTGCCTTGGGTACACTGTTAGACTTGATTCCTTTGGACATCCTTGCAGAACAGATGGCGACGAACACTGCCATCCGCCTCCGCGAAACCGGTCAGTGGACTGCTGCAACCACTTTGAACAACACTGGTATTCCCGTTGTGCCGGACTACACCTCTCAGAAATACCTCTCCGACAAGGGCTTTATAAGCCTCATCCCATATAGGAATGCGTGGCCAGAGAACGCTAATTTGGCATCTGCTACCATCAGCATTTTCACTGACGACTCTAAGTATCACCATATACTGTCGAACTCGATCTCGAACATGGTACAAGTGGACCGGTTTTCTTCACGTTTATGTGAAGTGTGTGTGTGTCTGGAGCTATTTAGTGGACATTTGTACGAGGTTCAGGTTCTAGTTCGACAGTATATGGTGATACTAAAACTGAGGGACGGGTTGGGGATGGTGTATATTCGGAAAAGCTGCATATTGGCTTGTCGCGCCACCTCCCAGGACACAGTAGCGTTTTTCAGGCGGAAGTTTGTGCAATCTCCGAGTCGGTAACCTGACTTGCGTGTAATCTCATATCTGCTAGGGATGTTATAATATACACGGATGGTCATCCGGCAATCAAATTGCTCAGTTTCGTCTTGGTTACGTCAAAGGCAGTATTAAATTGTCGCCGCTCACTCAGTGAGATGGCGAAATTTTTTAACACTACTCTGTGCGTTGTAGTGGTTTTTCTGGTAATTGCAAAGCTGATGAACTGGCCCGGGCTCGAACTATCAATATGACCAGGGAATGCTTTCGCAGTACTAGGACGCCTTAAGCAGCCTGCAAACTGAGTAAAGCGCTGGTATACGACAGGGCTAACACCAGATTATGTAATGGCAGTACGTGTCGTGTCATGCAACTAAGCAAATATGTCCGAAAATGGACCCAGGCCGCTCTCGCAGGCTATTGCTACTGAGCAGAAACCATTTGAGAAACATGGTGGGGCTTATCACTTAGCACTGCCTTATTGGGGAGCATGCTAGGGGACTTCGACAATAATTACTGTAGGAGCTGTGGGGACGAGGAGGAGGAGGAGAGTCCTTTTCACCTTGTTTGTGATTGTCCTACCCTGTGGGTCCTACTTCTTTATTGATTTGGATGAATTAAAGGATGTTAGGGTTGATCGACTTCATCGCTTCTTTGTCAGCTCTGGCTGGTGTGATGACTGAGGTAGGTTCAGGGGTATCACAACGGATCCAGTGGGGTCTAAGTGTGCTTTGATCATTGTTTAGTTTGGTTCAACCAGCCCATCTAACCTAACCTAACCTGTTCAAATAAACCCGCTTAACTCAATTTCCAAAATGGAAAACCCTGATTGATCTCTAAAATTAAAAAAATAATGTATATATTTCAGAGATATTTTTCCCCTATCCAAATGGACAAGGATTTTTTCTTGCTATTTAAATTTTCCGTCTGCAGAAAACTGAAATTTTCCTCAGTTAATCAACACTTGTAAACTTGACGCTTAAACCTCGGACCTCTTCCCTAAAATCCCCACATTCAGACAGTATTAAACAAAAATGATTAAATGCATTATTAATGTTATTTGGATAAATTATGAAAATTTAGAACTTTCCACTCACCAGAAAACTGAAAGCTTCTGGGATATAGTTATCAATATTTGGTGGTCGAAACTCCATCTGGAATAATAGAAAACATTCCGAACTTTAGTTACAGTTGCTTTTTGTTAAAGGACACAGTTTTTTTTTGTATAATTTCAGATAATTAATAATGCATTTGTAGCTTGTATGTTTGCCTTTTTGAAGTCAAGTGTATGAGGAAGTGTTCGTGTGAGTTTAGGTGCATCGCAAAAATTAATTTAAACCAAAATTAAAGATAGTATCGTTAAACAAGCGACGGGATGGAACTATTGATATCCGGGTAGGGGTGGTCTAAGGTCGTCCATTAAATTGGGCATGCAAAAAAATGTATACAAGAAGCGTGACCATGAATCAGAAAAAAGCCATGCAAAATTTTCATTACAGGTTTTTAAGCCCATGAAGCGAGAAGCACGGTCCTACTCCTACTTTGATTTATGATGACATTATTAGAAGAAAATGAATTCAATGATTTTTTTCTTTGGCATTATCCTTGATTATCATCGTCGCGAGGTGAATATTTTGGTGAACCTGAATTCCAAACTTTTCTGAAAAATCGCCGAAAAGCTACCATGAAAATTCACGAAATCAGCGCAGCTAAATCATTTACAAAAATGTTTTCTTCCTTGCTTTCCAAACATAAAAAACATTTCGCCTTCTCAGAGGCATGTCATGCCACCAATTCAAATCCTAAGAAGATTTACTAGCTCCATTGTCCCAAAAAGATTTCGACCAGATCATGTCAAGTATTACATGAAAATTTATTGAGGGATAAGATCGATATATTTTCAGTATCTTCACGCTTATTTCCTTTTGAATATATCTCGAAAAGTATCTTTTTAATTTGTCGTGGCACTAAGAAACAGAGAGATGGAGGGTCTTTGAACATGGCTAATAAATTTTCAACAGCCCATCGACACTAAGAGTTGATGAAATTACTGTCCACAAAAAAAAACACATAACACATAATCACCAAAAAATTGAAACTATATATGTATTTATAATAATGTAACAGACTGTGTATTTCATGGCCCGGAGGCGATTCCGGACCCCAAAAAAAAAAAAAGATAAAGTGAAATCCCAAGAAAAAAGTCAGAAAAATCATTCAAGCAGAAGACGACCGACCTTCATAATCCTCTTAAAGCCTCTGGACAGTACCAGTACAAGTTGTTGCTGTCTTGCCGGGTAATCTTTCCATTGATTTCTGTTTCTTTTTTCTGGTCTTGGATTTGTCGTATTTTTACAGCGTTTACAAATTTCATCAGGAATCATCGAAACATGAAAGATACTTCTCGTAGGTAGATACATACATATATGGCTAACAATTAGCCTCAGTTTAAGGCTCAGTCTTAGCCCCAGACATATTCAAGCAGTTCATTCCAAATATATGGATCGGCCTCGTCGTCTATCACCCTGACACTACAGAATGCTCGTAATTTTCAGATTTGAATTCAAATCGGAAAAGTATCTTTTTTGGTTTCGCCGGTCGTTGCGGGTGTCATATGACAAGCGGAGGACATAAACAAGGAATGGTACTCTGAGGACACGTTTTATACCGAAGAAAAGCATAACAAACCACGCGCGATTGACATTCGAGGGAACAACAATTTGGAAGGAATCAAAATTTAGTGCGGTACTCAAGTAGTGGAAGGGGAAAATTTAGTTGCAATTTGTTACGTTTTCATGTCAACAAATTGTCAAGTTTATGAGATCCAGATGGCCACTTTCGAGACATGTATGAATTACAGAATTGAAAACACGAGAATGTAGACTCCGAAAGATTTTTAGTTGATTTATTGCCGAGGTGTGGTAAACAGAGAAGAAAGGCAAGTTTCATGAAACTCCTTGGTCACAGTATCCCACGATCAAATGCGGCGCCTTCTTTACTGACATCTGGATAAGACTCGAGATGGAATGCTGCTACGTAGGTAGCAGCCCATCATTCTTTCCAGAATGTTTAGCGTAGAGCAACTAGTGGTACTATGTCCTTTGGCTGCTCATGAGAGGTTTTACCAGCTTTGGGAGCAAAGCTCACTTCCACCTCCAAGGGATGTATGTCAGTTCCAGACATAACCTGAAAATGGTAGAAACCTATGGGGCGACAATATGTGCCGTATGTTGAAGGTCTGCGGGAATAATACCGTCTGGCCTGGCGGATTTCCTCGGATTAAAGCTGGAGATGGCGCAGAATTTTAACTTCTGAGTCGCATAACAGGAAAATGCCTACCCGTTCGACCACAAGCACGTCGGCAAGATTGTCTGAGAAATGCGTATCTAACAAAAGGTGAATTTTGTCTTTACTAAAGTCTTCCAGGAACTATCTGCCATTATTAAGAAGCTCTGTATAGAGCTGTTTATACAAAGCCTAGCGAGAGAGAGAATCTATCTTAGACTTTACGTCGATGCCTGCCTGTGCGGAAGAGCTTTAACGGATGGTCCACGGTAGGACAACGGATTGACTGGTTGACAACAATCAATGCCCCTTCAGGTGACGGAGGTAGAAGTTTATACTCGTATCAGTCTGTAGGGATCGATATTCATACCGCTAGATGCGAGGCCTATCTAAACCTCTACCGTTCTGTGGGTTCCGGCACGGTTGGAAAGCGCAACTCTACGTCGAGCGTCCGGAAATGAATGTGATTCTCTACACGCGATATAGGTATTAAACCACAGCCAACAGGATACTCCCACAAGAAGACTTACCTCAAGACCCGAAGTGAAGAATTACCACCGGAGTGGTGCCTCTCCATTGCTCCGCGACTCCTGTGCTACCAGAAATAGAACCTCCCGTCGGGACAACACATTAGCTACTACCAGTTGATTTCTGTTACAAACTCAGCACTGGTCGCCTAACTATTCGGGGGACCGAACCCCATCGAGACGAGAGGAGATCGTTCGCATACTCACAGCATTTACACATGGAATCCACTAACCTGAGCAGGTCATCCATCATCAGATTACATATGAAGGGACCTGCAGTCGAGCCCTGTGGACAACCATGCGGAATCGATTTTTCAAACAGCGCTTTATCAAGTACCGGAATAAGACTAATACCACGGTAGGATCGAGGTTAGGTTGAACCTTGACAGAGACCTTCAACAGTATGACAATCCGAGGGAAATACCCATACTCGGAAATACTGTTACGAGACACTCAAGGTACTCAGGGACGGCTCGACAGATGCGCTTGCTTCTCAACCTGCCGGCACTGGCAACGATCTCCTAAGATTCGAGAGATGAAATTTCTTCCACCTCACGAATCACGTCTCAGTAGTATCGCCAAGCGCAACAGCAGGGAAGAAGCTATGAAGAAGTGCAACAACACTTTCCCTTCACGTAACGGTAGTGTTGCAATCGACAGCGATGGCAGGCACTGCACAACGAGCATTTTTAGGCCTACAGATCTGGAGGCGTTACCCAAAAGAATAATACCGACGAAACATCTCCTCCAATCATCAGTTTTTTACTTTGAATGTGTCGCAGAAATCGTAGCTAGCTCGTGTATAGGCGGATGTGGCCTCCTTTAATACATCTGTGAGTGTGTTTCTTGTTGTGGTGCTGGTAACAGTATTCGTAAAAGCGTTTCTCGAAATTTGATTCAGTCTGTCTTTTCCGATTCTGGAAAACTGCTGTAGCCTCTGGGGGTACGTCGAGGGTAAACTGAATGTACTCAAACCACCTGCACGGCTTTTGGCCCTCGCCGTTCGACCGAAAGTAGCCATAGTCCGAATAGTATTACAATCGCTTTTGGATGCAGCTTTCTTAGAATTCATAAAAGTATAAATTTATTCATCCACCATCGCATCCTACGATACGCCAGAATTCCGCTGCAAAGAGTCGCGATGATCTTTTCACACACCGGCAACTCACACTGCAAAACCGAAAAACTTCTCTGTTTCGTCATTTTAAATTGACGAAATCAATACAGGCATTTAGGGTCTTCCGATTTCATTGAAAGCTTGCAGACGTTTTAGATACGGTTTTAAAAATGCGCTACCGGTATTAACTAACCATTTCAAAAATGATTGAGTCATCCTCAAAAAATCTTTTGTATTGAAAAGTCATGTAGCTATATGGACGCAGCTTTGACGAAACCTACTAAAAAGATAAAACAACTCAACTGAATAATTTCGGAATGTGTCGTCTTCTTTCCCCCAAATCCCAAAGCTGTGTCGCCGATAGATCTGAATTTCTCCTATCAATAAATGACCCATAAAAAATCAGTGCATTCCATAAGGCCATAAGCCTCTTAATCCAAATGCACATCATCGACTGTCGTCACTCAATAAAAACCACACAAAGCCCTGAAAGGAAAATTCGTAATAAACACTCGGAAAATCTGTAAAAATCAAATCACAATTTATTTTATGCATTACGACCACGGTGCGTACTCAAAACCGAATATTTGTCGTGTCACCCTCCGAACACTCAATGCCAAACAGTGAAAATCATAAGCCAAATGTTTCTAATCCGAGCTCTAGTTTCACTAGTACTCCGGGGATACATTACACACTTTTCCCCCTAGAGTTCTGGACTATGCTGGCTGTGGACGTCGATGATGACGACGATGACGACGACGACGAGGACAATAATGATTTGGGACGTTTTTATTACTTCTTATTTCCCATGTCAATCTACACCTTCCATAAATGCCAAAAATGTCCTGCAGAAAATAAATCTCCCATTACAGAGACCCAGCCTTCAACACCACCACTCGACTCATCCTCGTAACAAGGATATTATATTTTCGGTTCTGAGTATAGAACGGACAAAAAAGAAGTTTTTTTTCTTTCATTCCTGGAAACATGTTTCATTTATTGACACATATTAGTTTGGAAGGTTCATTTCACGACTCACGAAGGACGAAGAAATAGAAGAAAGTTTCTGGGGGTCAGTTGTGGGTGCGAGATGCGAGTGGCATCATCATGAGGGCGATGATGTCGATTCAGGGGATGAAAATGAAAACGGACTAGACTAGAGCTGACTGACCCTTCTCGAGGATGACGATCCTCGTTCCTGGTCGGTCCAAAACAACAAAAAAAAACCCAAAATTACGAAATCATCATTTCAACATTATTCTGTCTCTATGAGGAAAGAATATGGTAAACTGATGACTGTCGAGGAGTCGAAACGAAACATTCGGACGCACTGGAAGAAATGGTCCATTTTAGGTTCTCCGGAGAATTCTGGGGCGAACGTGAACACATGAGATTGGTAAATGACATTTTGGCTTAATATAGTGTGTTCTTCATCTTTCGCCCTGCTTGTTCTTTTCTTTTCACTTTTTGTTTTTGTGTCTTTGGTTTCCTTTTACGGTCGCCCCGGGACGGATACTTGTAATGTACGTGACAAAGGTACTCCCGGTCGGGTCCAAGAAATGCGACATATGGAAGAAGGATACAAACTTGTGATTTGCTTTTTTTTAGTTCTGCTACTCACCCGGTCTACGGTTGCAATATTCTCCAAGGATAGATCATATAGATAGGATATGTGCGTACCGTAAGGAGTCGCAAAGAATGATTGTAGGACACACACAGGAACAATAGGACGAGAAATAAAATACAAGAGAAAAATGAAAACAACGAATAGTAGCGCACAGGGAATGTAACGAAACGTATCGTATCATGCTAAAAGGATTCTAATGCCGGAGACGTAGACGACATACAAACGGTTCCCTTCATCGTCAACCCGTCGTATCGTCGTTTGGACTACAAAGTCGAGTCTTTCCTATTTATTATGTATTCAAGATGTACCCCATGAGACAGGTTCCAGTTTTAGGGATATGTATTTTGTTCTATTTTTTTTTTCACTATTATTTGCCGTATTCTTCCTTGAGCGTTCGTCTCGGTAGACAATCGACCAAAAGCTGTTATGTATTCCATCCATATGTGCCCGCCGGGACAACGACGACGACGCAACAATGCTAGGGCGGCCGAGAATTTTGTAAGAGATTTTCAATATCCAACATGGGGTTTTGGTATACATACAGTCGAAGATAAAGCATCGCAATCTTACGGGAAAAGCTAAAAGGTCAGATCCTGCAACCAATTCGCTCCTTTCGCGAGGAGACCCACTAACTGTTGTCTCGTTTCTTTTGGGAGCGGCGGTACAGGAGTAAATTTGATTTTCGTTCAATAAGGACATAGCGAGGATAGAAGAAAGGTCCTGTTCCGACAGCTAAGCAGAAAATATACTACATATCCTCTTATGAGGTATTTTTATACAATAAAGTGTTGTTAGACGGTAAAACAAACAGTCCTGCGACGACGACGTTGAGACGAATAGTCGGTAATTTAATAATGAAAGCTCGGTCTTCTCTTTTTTTTTTCTCTGGACAGTTTTGGGTGTGATTTATGGTTTCGCCTAACGAATTTGTGCCGGAGAGAGAGGCTGGAGTGGAGCGCACCGCACACATGTCGATGATTTTTCGATATCGATGTTGACATGGGATATTCGATGATGACAAGGCTACAAATGAATTGGGAGTGACGTGGAAGGGCCTACTGAATTGTGCTTTTCGAGGCTCGGGGACGGTACAGTTGTTTTACATAAGTTGAAGCTGAGACCGCATGCAGAAGAGTCATCGATGAGGCTACAGCCAATGGTATTTTTATCAGTCTTTTACAACATCAAATTGAGTCACGCTTTATTACAAGAATCCGGGAGTTTAGTCAGTGTCTTGCGAAGTGAATGTAGGGGGGGGGGGGCTGTTATAGACTCGAAATTCGTGAATAATATTGTGTACGGAGTGGGCAGACCACAACTTTGAAAAGCATCCAAGATGGTCTGAGTGTTAAATGTCCAAAGTCACAGTAGAAGTAATGAACAGACCAAAGAGAAATAATTGCAAACCAAGAATAATCTAGTACCCAGAACTCGATATAAAATAAAGTCAACTGAAATGCTCTGGCTGCTAAGCCCTCACTATGTTCTACTACTATGTCAATACTTCTGGACACTAGATGTACCCAATACGCAACACATATTATCTGACATTAAATCAAGAAGGCACCACAATGTTGTTAATTGCCTTGGCCTCGCCAGGGGCATCGGCGTGTCGACATTTCTAGCGTTCGTTTCGGTAGCATATTTCCTTCTCGGAAGTGCAGTTGCTAGCACGCACTTCCTATCCATGCCGTCTTTATACTGACAAGCTAGGAGCACTGTGGGAGTTCTATAACTACCCAGAGACAGTTTTTGTCCGCACCGATATTTGAACCTCCGAGCTCTAGATTAGTATCGTAAAGCGGTGACCAAACGACAACGGCTACTGAGCGCGACCAATGGGTATCCTCAATATAACACTTTGATTTTTTTAGATAGCCAGGCGTCCATAGAGGCACTCTCTTCAGATAAGCTCTCTTCGAAGTTGCTGATCGAGTGTCATGAACTACAAACTCTAACTTTAAAAAACCAAGTCCCCCTGTGTTAAACGTCATGACATCGAGGGAAACAAGATTGCTTATGAATTTGCAAGGCAAGGTTCTTCCTTCCATTTTATCGGGCTGGAACTTCCTATGGTCTAAGTCTCACTTTGTTAGATAATGCTCTCAGGGGATAAGGCAGCAATACTGGGATAATCTTACAAGGCTGCGTCAATCGAAGAAGCTAATAAGGCTTTTCAAATATCTTGGGGCTACTTGTCGGGCTATCACTTTGGGTGAAAATGAGCTTGTCTAGCGAGACGGAATATCGTCTTTCTATGGAGGACGATGAAACTGCTCGGCAATCACGCGAGCCAGATCAAATCCTTAACACAAATTTAAGTAAGCCTGAGTCATCACAAAAGCTCTCCCTATGCTATGCCCTTCGCAAAGATTGTGATAACTCTTTGAACTTGAGCTTGGCTGAAAGCCCCTGGGTATCTAGGTCACGAAATCATACCCCAACCCTATGAAGACACCCTGAATCACCTTTTAGAAGCCAATCAAGGAGGCCCTTTCATAAAACATATAATAAGATCATCGTCAATTTATTATATTGTTCATTACAAATTTTCGTCACACGATTAAGCTTAAGGTTGAAAATTGTCATTTACAAGTAA
Source organism: Chloromyia formosa (assembly GCA_964017055.1). NCBI lineage: Eukaryota > Metazoa > Arthropoda > Insecta > Diptera > Stratiomyidae > Chloromyia > Chloromyia formosa. The sequence continues at coordinate 96,645,895 of OZ024813.1, read as the reverse complement.
AAAGACCAATACCAAAGTTTGGTGCTTCCCAGGGCTCATCTATTACTTTACTTTAACACAAAAATAACTGCTTTAAGGCTGAACGGAAATTAAAATACGGTTAACTAATTTGGAGCGCAACTTAAAATCTATATAGATTTCAGAAGGTTGTATGCAATGCAAGAGTGATTTCGAGTAGTCTAGGAGAATGCAAGCGAAACTTACCTCTCTGCATAGTGAGTCGCGACGGCATCCATTTGTTTCGGCAAAGAACTGAAAAGAAAAAGAAAATTTGAATATTAATAAAATGCTGTAGAAATTAAAATTCAATTAATTGTTGAAGAATAAATATCGGTCCATTTTTCTGGATGTTTTCCATAGGACAAGGTCCTTTAGGCCACGATTAACCACAGCACGCATAGACCGCATCTGGGTCTGATGGGATACCCAACGGGATATTTTGTCCCGACCATCTTAAGCCTCGAACCTGCTTGAGCCCACAACGAAACGTGGGAACGACAACGTCTTCCAAGTCCTCTAATCAATAGGCTCCAAAAAATTTTCTCCTCATACTTTCGTAATGAACCATATTCTGGTCTGGTCGTGATGCTTGCACCGGCAGATCGAAGGCAGCACCTGATGAGCAGTGATCTGTCGGTGATACGAAACCAGAAGCCGAGGTCCCATTACACCCGGTCCCGATGCGACTGCGAAGGCATCTGCGCAATCCGCCAACCATTCCATCATTAGCGCAACATTTTCTTATTATTCCCCATTTTTGCCTCTCATGTTTGTGTTGTCTTCCCCAGGTCTACGCATTTTCATTAATATGTGAACGACAGAGGCCGCCCACTTCTCCCGAACTGAGCTACAGCAAGCATAGGCCTCTGCTTGGCTCGTTGAGTGGTATTATTCTTCGAGAGATGATACGTCCCGAAATTCGTGGTCATTATGCTACCTTAGTCTCCACCCACAAGGGTATTTTCGGATGACCACTAAACCGTCCATAACATTTTCCAGACTCGAGCATACACAAAGAAGATGCAATGTACTCTCTTCTTCTTCATGAATCCGACAGCTTTTACGGAAGTCCTTATACGGAAGTCGAAGCCTCCTCGCGTGCTCCCCGATTACACAATGTCTAGCGATAAGATAACGACAATCACTCTCCATTGCCCTAACCCCTTGTAGGGCATAGCGCGTCAACTGTTTCATGTGGCCCAGTTGACGTCTCGACGGCATAAACTGGTTTCGGAGAATGCAGTTGCCAGCATACACCTCCTGCACATCCATGGCCACGAACGTCGTAATGGACGGGATTCGAACCCGAAACGCCGGTAGTCAAACATGAGACTGATGCCTCAACACACTGCGCTACCGGTCGCCCCAGCGACTATAGCGTAGCAGAATGACTTCAAGTGCAGCTTGGGCCATATCAGCTTCTATAACAAGTACTGCTACTTAGCCATCTCGAGTTTGTCCTACTAGCCGCAGCCTGTATTAAGTCATGCTTACAGATGAAACAAGATTACTTAATCGTTCAAAAAATAAATAAAGTGATGACAATTAAGAATAGACTTGAGTTTTTTCTTTAACGACAAAGAAAAATTGCGGGTTGACCTTATCTTGTGTAGAGGTCATCTCAGAAATGTGCAGAACAGCATTCTAGTTTACAGTACAATAATAGTATACTGTAAATTGCGATTTGAGTATGCGGCCAGACGTATTTTGAATACAAGTACTATACTCCATGAACGACTCTTTTTTGACGACATTTTTTTAATGACATTTTTAACGACATATTTTGGAAGAAATTTTCCGAACGACGCTATTTAAACAATGTCTTTTGAGTGATATTTTCTAAACGACATTTTTTGAAATGACATTTTTTGACCGACGGTTTTTGAACGACAGTTTTTGAACATTTTCTGACCGTCATTTTTAGACCGACGTTTCTTGAACGACATTTTTTTAACGACATTTTTCTCGCGAGCGAAATTTTTTTAATGATTTTCGTTAAAGAAATCAGTTGAAAGATTCAGAGCATCTATGTCAGCACAGTATCAAATCTAGACAGATAACTATCTTCCCCTCAGGTGTCGTAATTGTTTTTAGATGCCATGATTGGTGACTTTTCCTTTACCTATACTAATTTTCCTCTTATGCGCTCCAGGTTGAAATGGGTGCGTCGACATCTCTAGCAATGCCTTGTTGATATTTGGTTAGAATATAAAATTCCGATGGTGCAGTTACTAGCAGACACCTTCTATCCGTATAGCCATCTTTTACTGACAAGCTTGCAACGCTGTGGTTTTAATAGGTATTTTTTTTATTTTATTAACGCACCAGGGAAGCGAACCCCTGAACACAAGATTCAAGCATCGTGGAGTAGCGACCGAGACCTCAGCCTAGTTTTTCCTTTCCATAGGCTTGATTCCCCATCCTATTTGCGGGATGTCGAATGCACTGCACTGCACTGTAGCGTCTGCCGACTGACGAACTCTGAGTGTACGGCTAGGTATAATGTGCCAGGTAAACCAATAAAATACCACCGTCCATAATGGTGGTATTTTCAGATTTAACGATGGGAATGGATACTATTTCAATTGTTTGAAATTCAATTCAAAATCCAGTTCAATTCAAACAATCCGACACCAGTCAGTTATATGTGATTCAACACAATCCGCAATCCCTGTTGTTGGACAACACAGTAGCCGCAGACAATTACTCTATTGTCCCATAAAATTCAATTCATTGACACCATCAAACTCAAAACGGACTCAATTTCTGTCTATACCGCTTCCCTTGTATTTAAAAATTATTGTTATTACCGACATTTATCTTATCTTAAACACCATATTTTCCACCAGATTGAATTGAAATGGGTCAAATCCATAATTTTCCGGGACGTCCTGTCCTTTCTTAAAACTCCCAAATTACACTGCTCCGAGAGAATCAAAAGCGTTTTGTTAGAAGAGCCAACAATAGAGAATCATTCTAGTCTGTCGTTCCCTTGAATTGTGACTACTGTGTGCTAAAATGAAACTGAAAATCATAAAATAGTTTTCCTTCCTATTCAGCATTCAATTCGTTTAATCCACTTCAATTTTGACTGTTTGTGCTTCAGCAGACTATGGCCGAAGCCTCTCCTCTATCTGACTTTCAGGCATGTCTAGTCGGGAGTGCCAGGAGCCCTCCAACTTCAGGTTTTCGGGGCCTCCCAACTTACTCCACTCAGATTCATGCTTCAATTCGTCCAGTGAAGTGAATTGAAAAAAAAAGACAAATCTCGGAAGTCACCATCATCATCATTGTCCTTTATTCATTCGAATGGAAAATTTCTTATATGGCTTCTTGCACGCATAATAATGGCCTCAACGAATTTTTGTCGCCATTCTTTTGAACACTTGCACACATATAACGCGCGATATAATTCCCTGTACTCGCGCTGTCGTACAACGTACGTAGATACATACATGTACATTCATCCCCGCACGTCAGACAGAAATGTCTGTCACAAAGGAGCTATGAAAAAAAAAAATATTTTAAAGTTAAGAAGAGAGAACGAAAGTCAGGCGATAAATCGGTGTAGGACATGTCTTACACATTCAATTGGGAGATACACATTAGAAGATCCATATAAGGATATCTGTGAAAGACACACGAATATATAGTATGCCTTACTATTATCCGAGAGATAGAAAGGACTGCCTGTCTGTCCTATCTAACAAAAGGACTTATCCCGGACATGAGCCGGTGAGAGAGGGAAAACGATTTTTAGTCACTACGTACTGTCTAGGATAATGAAAGTGACATTTCTTTACGAATCCTAAACGTCATGAACAGTAAAAATTGGTATTAATCCTATTATAGAAACTACTCTATTCAAGCATTGTTATACGGCCACGATACCGAAAGAAATCTAAGACTACATTGTACGAGTATATGCGGAGAACGACGAGGAAGAAAAAATCAAATGGGAAGATTTTTGAAGTTTTTTTTTCAGTAAATCCTTTTTGAAAAAAAAAGTTGCATTGTGTCTGAATAGATTGTCGATATGAATAGACGACGCACGGAGGGTAGGTAGACGGAGTTGTCGGAGCTAAATTGTAGTAGACGAGATGACAAATTGTTGCAGCTTGGTGTTCACATCTTTTGTAGATCTGTTGATTTTTAAGATAATTTCGTCAGGCATTTTGGTCCTAGACGAACTTCATACTCCGCATGTACTCCCCATGACCATGAATTCTCTTCTCCTGCCATTCAGCCCGACAAATCTGAATCATAAATTATGGATATCCCAACCAAACTGCATCTAAATCTGCTCATCATTCAGATCGAATAGCTCCTAGCAGTAACAAATAGCAGACGTCCGTGATCGAAAGAGAACCCACCACCCATCACCTCGCTCTCACACATCCGTCGTCTGGTCTAAAAATTCGATATCGCCGGGTACAATGACACACAGGAACGGGGCATGATTAATGTCCTTTGAAACACTCAATTGTCGGACCATTATACACACTATTATCTACTGACTGACTCGATACCCGAAAGGATAGATACTCGTCCTAGGTAAGTCGGTATATCTATGCTCATTTGTCTTTGACGATGCGACACAGCGAACGGGTTGAGTTATAAAGGACACGACCGCCGTCGCCTTAAACGTTGTGTTTATGCGCAATTTAAAATTAAACGAAGGGGTTGCGACTCGTCCTTGTCGTCGTTCGTTGTTGTCGTCATCAATTCATTGCCGGCAGGCGTTTCGATAGAATTCCCGACGGCGATATATACACGGGGGTTAAGTTCGCCGGGATAACAGGGACTAAAGTCACGGGGGTTAATATCCTCTTGTGCTTTATATCATGTGACAATGATTCGTTACAGGACATTTGCAAAAGACAACATGTAACGTCGTTGTCTCGAAGCGGACAAATGAACGGACTTAGCAGCGGCGAGGGAAAAGGATATGCGTTTTGCAGAGAGAAGGTTCCCCGTTCGGAAATTATCATGGTTTTTTTATCAACGTTTCTATCAAAATGCTGAGAAGAAGAAGGGCAAAGCGGAGTGGCTTTGAATAACTAACCCACTTTTTCATTCACTTCATGATGTTCGCTGAATGAAGGATTTTCATTCATATTCCCTTTTTTGTAAGCTAATTTTTAAACATGAATATTTTACTTGGATCACATTTCTTCTTTTATTCCGGAGCCCTTTTTTCTCTGGTTGGCAAACAAAATTTTTAATGCAAACCGGAGAACACAAGATGGGCGGCAAAATTTTCAGAGCGTTAAAAATAATTTTTTAAATGTGACAAAAGAATAAGGAAATGTAGGACGATGACGCGATGTAGCCACGGGAAATAATTAATTGGATTTTTTTGTTTCAGTTTAATTACGAGTGTTCAGGGCGAAATGAGGAAGGAAATGATAACGAGGAAGTTGATTCCATGTTATGGTAGGCGGCTTGGTTTCCCGAGAGGAGGGAGGGGAAATTAGGTTTGAGCCTGGCATGACGAGAGAGGGTCCTTGTGAAGGAATGGGGAAAGAATTTTTTTTTATTTAACTCTCGTTTAAAGCGTAAAAATGAATGACACAGAAAGTAGCGGTGTTCAGTGATGGCCCTGATAGGTAGCCAACAAGAAGCCTCAGGTCAGCACTACTCATGTGGATAGTATCCTCATAATCGAAGGGTCTTAGTAACTCCTTCGATTGACGCAGAACTGGAAGGTCATCCCATTATTGCTGTCGTATCCTCTCACACCATTCCTTTATGATAGTCCTGGCTAAAGCCAAGCCTAGATCACAATATAGTTGTGGTCCGGTAAAATTAGACGTTGGGCCTTGTCTGGCAAGTTCATCTGCCGATTTACTGCCTGGACTTGGACTTGGTTATCGGTCGCCACACATTGAAGAAGTTCACGACAATCTTTCACCACTCTTAAAGAAAGCTTGTGAGAAGAGAGAGAGAGCCTTTATGACTGCCTGGCTATCGATGACTTTTAAGGTAAAATATCCCGGTGGAGACCTCTATGGCATGGATATCGACGTGAAAAAAGCATAGCAATTGGAATCTTGGTGTTAGGACTACAGACGCCAGCACCAACTCCCTGTAAAATGTCAGACCCATCAGTTTACCACATGGTACTCCCGGCATCTGTGGAGGGATTGTCATTTTCCTATACCGTGCGGTCTAAGGACTAAGAATTTGCTGCCGAAGCATAACTCCCTAGTCATATAATCTGATCGTAGGCAGATCTACATGCCAGGAATTTAATTGAGAAACCTCATATGATCATTGTCACTAAAAACAACTTCAGAAGACAGCTATATCATAAGAGCAGTTAAGCAGCAATTTATTTAATAAAGATGTGCAGCGGGGCAATGATTCTAGAGCTCTGTTGCACCTTGGGCCACCATACCCACGCAGCATATGTAACTACAGGCTGCACTAACATACAATCCAGCCACTTCACCATCTTTGGTGTCAGCCCAATCTCCATCCAAAGAAATTTGTACATGCCTACATTCTAAGTGTGGCTTTATTGACTCCATTGTCTATCCAATTAAGTCGCCAATTCCACTTCTTTGAAATAGTATAGAACCGTCCTTCCTAGTGAAACAGACCCGGAAGTTAGATTTCGTTTACGAGTAAACGGTACTATGACTGTTTTTTGAGGGTTAACATTTAACCCCATTTCATAACACCAATGTAAGACGTCATCAAAGGCAGCCCCCATCACTTCAGAGACGTTTGATTCGAATTTTTCCTTGACCACAATGGTTATGGCATCTGCGTATTGGATTGGATAGTACCCATGCAAATATAGCCTGGACAGCAGTTCGTTTACAACCATTGACCATAATAGCGGTGAGAAGACCCCTCCTTGTGGATAGGCTTTAATAGCTCTGAGGCGGTGCTGTCAAGCGTTGAGTATATCTCCCTTCCGCATAGCACAGCATCTATGCATGTGATAGCAGCAGATGGTATACCCTTGAGCTCTAGAAGATTTGCATCAATAAAGTGAATTCCAAATAATTTTGAAGCTTCAATTGGTTTGGGAAGTATGACCAAATATTGACACCTTGTTGTACTCGTATTAACATCTCTAAAGTTGGAGTGAGCGATGTTTCGCAGCGTGTCAAAATTAGGCCCTATATTGAACGGTCATGTGAGTGTAATTAAAGAAATGAGGCAGATGTCTCCAAATCATATTCAGTTGAGAAAAAATACAGACAGAAACCAGTGATGAAAACATCAGCATTTTACTACATAGACATTGCCGACCCCGTATTTAGTTTAGTAGAATTTTTTTCAAACCACCCTTCTGTCCGATTAGCAGCCAATTAGTTCCTCCTAATTTCAAGTTTTTTATCATACGACATCCATAGCCAAACCCAATTATACTCTCATTTTATTAAATTTTAATTGTATTAATCGATTGGCATCAACCCGAAAGCTTCATGCTTTCCCAACAATCCCATCATTTCCCTGGCATTAAATTTGACATAAAACGATTAGATGGCATAAACTATGGGTGCCCTGATCTAGAGCTCGCCAACCCCTCAACGACTCGGTTCTAACCATGCTCGACAAAACACTCTCTGACTACTGCATTACTCGCGACGCGGGTCATAATTCACGATATCAACCACGCTAATCTCAATAAAATTTACAGCCTAATTTAGACTTCGAATCTCCCGATTTCTGTAATAAATTTTATCAAAATTGACTCGGGAGCGTCTCGAATTTCCCGTCAATTTATGAAGGGGTATATACGTACAATCGGAGTTGTAGCTTGGCCATTGTGCCCGCGTTTAGTTCAAAAAGTCAATAGATAGAAGATACGTATGTATATGTATTTTGGACGTGGTTCATTGGGTAATCGGAAAGAAAAGGCCCACGACAAAAAACATTGTAGGGGACATTTAGCAGACCCTAATATAGTAATATATGACGCTATGGCCGATACCATAAATTCCCGTAGCATTCGAACGCCTTTTGTTGTTCGACTTTTATTATTATAGCACCGGATTTAACTCCCCCTTTTTTTGGTGTCTGCCGAAACTGTGAAGAATTCTCACTAATCCGTGAATGTTTTTGGTGACTCTCTCAGTTGCATATCTCTCTATTGATATTGTTGTCAATCGAATATCCTTTTATTGAAAGTGTGATACAGAAGCTCATCTGAATGGCTAAGCGCATTACAGCGATTTTGAATCACGCGGGGTCCTAATCCGTCTTAGAGCGGTCCCTTGGCTCGATTTTATGACGCAACACCGAGTGTGTGTGTGTGTGATTCTTTTGAAAATTGTTATGCCAAGAGGGTGCATTGCCTACCTTTTTTCCGTGATCCGAGTTGCGACAATATGACACGTTTGTATCAATAGGAAACTGCGTCATATTGTTCGAATGAATGGTCCGGATCTCACTTGTTCTGTTTATTCACCTGGCATGGCTGAATATGGTAACCCGGGATTAGATGACGAATGTCCTTTTTCCCATGAGATGAATAAAGATAATTTTGAATGAAGTTACAAGGATTTTTGAGTTCGTTCAAAATTGGGACCGATTTTTGAAATCGTGTTCAAAATTTTACATCATTTGACTTCGAAACATGTACAGCTCGTTCAATATAGGATCATCTAGATGGAACCAGATGGTTTCGCGATCATTCATTTCCCTTTGGAAATTTGGCACAGTTTTGACAAAATTTTCAAAATCCCCCCAGAACAGAACAGTCGTATCATCTTATCCTGAGTATTGATTTGATTCAGTTTCAAACGAACAACTATACATTGTCACAATCCTATTACAACAAGAAGTCCTTTCCATTTTAACATTTTTCAATCACAACTGCACCCCATACGTTACACATGCCGCCGATCAAATCATCTCCTCTCCTCTCCGGGCCTAATATTCATTGATTCTTCACGGTTACTTAAGTTTCAAAGTCACATAACGTACTATGGGCACACCGGGGTTCCACAATTCCGTTCCGATGAGAACCATTTGAAATATCAAAACAAAAACAGGAAAAACAAGGTCTCACCCTATGAGCTTCTCAAAGCGAACATTCGTGGAATGATATCACACCGTGTGCCAAGGACAAATGAGCAGGATATGGTGGGTCTTTGATACGTACCGACGACGGCTCGAACTGCATGTAGGGTGAATCCATCATTATAATAGCGAATCGGGATCTCTGATACGGACTTGATAAATTAAGACTGAATATGATAGGACCACAGACAATCCGATCAGCATAAATATGCCTTCGTTGATATGCAGTTAATTTCCCGTGAAAAGGAACGAATTATTGAAATTTCTCAAATACAAAGTATGATTGTGGATCGTTCCGGGGACGAAGGACGAAAAACACATCTACGATGACGGTTGAGCGGATTATGTCGGCCAAAGAATGACTTCTCCGGAATAAAGTTATTATCAAATTATTGCCAACGAACAGGATAAAAGGATTTATGCTCGCTTGCCGTTGAACAGTGTGTATTTATTTTGCTGGCTGTGTGAAAATCGTCAATTCACCATTGTGTCCAGGCTTAAGTCAGACTATTGTTGAATACAAATCATCATCCTGCTGCGCTCTCTGTTATTAGACAGAGAGACATTTCCCGTTTTGTGTTCGCAAAACGACGGGTAATCCCTGAAATTAGTGAGCTCGAATCGTCATAGTCGTCGTCGTTGGCTCGCGAAAACCCATTAACGAGATAGTACAACAGTGTTCAAATGTACAGCGCGCGTACGTACAAAGACGAAGAGTATTCCATTGTCCTTACACGAGACGACTGCTTAAGGAGACACATAGTGCTACTGGATAACCTCCCACTTGATTATTCGTAAGACGACAAACAACCGACTACGATGATGATAATGATGATGATTTCGCTGCGAAGACAGTGCTCCGCGAATAAAAGGGAAAATGGATTTGAATTAGAGGGCTGACCGAGGCCCGAGGGAGGGGAGAGGGTTGGCAATGATGAAAGCCAACAAAAGCTAGCTATAGAACGCAGCGTACAGCCAGGGTATTTTATTTAATTAAAATTGCTTGATTAAGGAATTCCGAGGCTGAAGAGGAACATTTTATCCACCAACCCCTTGCCAAGCGATGCCGACGTTCTAAACTAATTTACCCTCGTCATTTTTTGGAGCAGAACATTTTCTGGCCTTTTCTAATTTCGTCACGTAAACATTTTTTCCCCCTCCCCGGAAGATTTGCCGGTAATATTTTTGGAGGCAATCGTGGTGCAGAAGTGTCTTCTTGCGTTCTATTCTGTGAACGCCACGCCGCGCTCCACCATCACTCCTTACGCGGTGATTTTCGGGTGGGCGAAATTAGTATTCTGCACGTATTCAAATTTGTCAGAACGCACCCATAGAACGTCAATAGATACACAAACAACGAGATTTCTTACGCGTCCTATGAAGCGAAACCGTCTCAAATTTTGGGTAATTTATAAACATTCAAATATGTTTCTATTCGTTACGCACAACAAAGACAAAAAAAAAAGATCTAAAATAAAAATTAATCGACTCGAAAATGTTGGCGCAATTTTTCTCTAAATTTAGTGCCCACTAAATTGTCGTGATTGACAACTTCCTCTTTGGAAGTGGATGTCGTTAAAGCCACCCGGAGGCGCATTTTTAGACCCGATGTTAGCCACGGCTTGCATTGATACATCTATAATGTTTGAGTAATGGTGGGCTCAGTTTTTTTGGGTAATTTCCGTTAATTGATTTATTAATTTGGGAGAATTTGGCTAGGAGAGAAAATTGTTGATTTTTTCGGAGACGGACAAGCTGGGTCCTGTGATATGGTCCAGCGCCCTTTTTCTAAATTGTGCGTGAATCGCGCGACAATTGTTATCTGTTTAGGGTGCAATTATCAGGGCGATAGATGAGGACGTATAGACTTCGTTTCGGTGGTGCAATTGGCAGAATCCTTAGTGGCTTCATCTGTAATTGAAGGCGAAAAAAAATCAAATAGTTCCTGTTATCTAACCTAACTGTAGGCTAAAGACCAGTTTGTGACCTGAACATAATTAATCAGTATCTCTCAATACTTGGCTTGTGCTCTCCTCCGCAACTCGATTCTCAGCCTTGGATTTATTTAACTTGAGGTATCCAGGAAACTTTTGCTCTCATTTTGATTTAAATATGATTTTATATCAGGCCCTATGGCAGGTCTGACGGTAGGATTGATAGCAGACCTGACGGTAGACATTACGACAGTATCGAAAGCAGGTCTGATGGCAAGATTTGCTAGCAAACCTGACAGTAGTGTTGATACCGGATTCCTGCCAGCAGATTGATAGCAGGTCTTATAGCGGACCTTATAATTAATTGCTAGACTGAATCTTGCACCAGAGTCCCATTCCGATCAACTCGGTGGGAGTAGTCAGACCTGGTCGTGCATCGTCTCACCAATAAACTCAAGACATTACCTAAAAAGTTGTCTATCGATGAACGAAACCAGGCGCTGCGCTGGTTGAGGCGTCTTGCCGAAAGATGGAGGAAGCTATATGCAATTAATTTGACAGATTCTTTTTTTTCTCATGGCATGCTCATCAAACTTCATTGTAATTATATGTAATTAACCATATTCTTGTCTGGTTGTGCTGCTTCCACCGGAAGATCTATGGCAGCACCTGATGAGGAAGGATTTGTCGGTGGTACGAAACCAGGGGTCGAAGATCCCATTACGCCTGGACCCCAATGTGAGCGCGAGGGCAACTAAGCCGTCCGCCAACCATTCCATCCTTATCATCTAATTTTTTTATTCCAAATTTTCATCTCTCCTGTTTGTTTTGTCTTCTCCAGGCCTAAGAACTTTTATTAATATGTAAAGGACAGGGGGCAACGAGCGGCGAAAACTCCGCCCACGTCTCCTTAACTGAGCTACAGCAAGCATAGGCCGCTGTTTAGCTCGTTGAGGGGCCAAACAGTCCGTTACATATATTATATTCCACCATTGTCGCACAACTGAACCGTAAACATTTTCCTAAGGTATTAGGATTGCTCTTAACAATTTTTTCCAACAAATTTAAGCCCAATGTCTTCGCCCCCAAAACAAATGTAAATTTTTCTACTTTTCAAATAAATCTGATCCCAAAACAAATGTAAATTTTCCTACTTTTCAAATAAATCTGATCTGTTCAGTTTTAAACACTTTTCCCACACCGACTCCAATCTCCAAGGGGCAATTAAAAATGCAATGGATGTGCACGACAGCCTTAACAAAACGTTACATCAAAATTTATTAATTAGAAATACCCGCCGAACTAGACAATAATCCCAAGAAAGAGCGAACTCCCAAGATTTCCTGTATTGTCGTCATCATCGTTACCGTCGTCTTCATTTAACCATTAGATCGATAAGTTTAGTACACACGGTTTGTCGCGATGCTGTGCATTTTCGGCCCAAAAACGGCTGCTAATCAATAAGCCTGAAGAACGGCTCAAAATACACACCGCACCTGACGCGAAACCAAACCAATTTCATCTGTGTAAAGAATATTTCGTAGGCCTATTATCCTTTATATGTATTCATGAGTGGAGATAACAACTCCCTTTTCGTGTTGTGCCTAGATTTGATGATAATGAAGACTCGAGACTCCCCTGAGTCGGGGTTACCTATAAATTAATCGAAAGGTGGCCCCGGTGCCCGGTCTCGGTTCGTCGTTATAATCATCAACATCAGCAAGCTCGGAAATTGAAATTGAATCACAGAAACAGAGAAAAGAGCCTTAGCCTTAAGGAGTTGTAATAGAGACGAGTGAAGAGATGAAGACCTGAAAAGTATTTTGTACCGGTACAAATCCAGCCTCATCATCAACACAAATATCAAAACGACAATGTTGCATTCGGAAGAACTGGTTTCAAGGTTTCGAGGTTTTAGGTTCTGTCGTGGGACGACGCGTACTAGTATTTTGAGAGACGTTTCTTGTCAGAGCCAGCTTAAAGAGAAGTCCAAGCCTACGCTATAGTATCCAATGATCTGCATCTGAAGCTCTGAAGATGTTAACAGAACAGAGGAGCAGGCGTAATTTGAACTTGAGCCAATGTTATTCTTCTCATCTGTGGTTATCCAGCTTCTTCGATTCCATTGTATCGGAAAATAGAAGACAAGTTCCATTCTGACTGTCAGTGGTTTGAATTAATTATGAAACTGAAAACAAAGTGATTGGGGGCTACTCGCTCTCGCTAGACCCCATTTCTTCTTCCTTTTATCTTGTCCGAATAAAACCTTTTCATTCATTGTCAGTTCTTCTTCTTCATTTCAATTCCATTGTAGCATACAGCTTCCGTAAATTGTGTTTCATTCCTAAAGCTGGCCATAGACGATCCGAAATTCCTCTCTGGAAAAAAATTATTAATCCTGGCCTTCCGGATCGTGTATTTAAAAATCTTGGCTTTCAGTCGGCTGGTTGCACAGTTGAAAACCGATCCGGAATAACTAAACGAACTAAACGATCCGACCAGAGGGCGTGTATGGCGTCGACAGTTTCGCTGAAACCACTCTTAGGACCAACATTTACGAAAAAACTTTTTACTCAGCCAAGTTTCTCCCATTTACAAGTAAACTGAAAGGTATTCCGGAGTGTCTCTGGCGAAAAGCCTGGTCTGAGCAGATTTTCCTGATTGATTTGCAATTGTGTGTCCGACCGACTAAACAGTTCAAATTCTACCTACAAAATGCGGAAATCCGGAGCGCCAGAATTGATCAGTTTTTCCGAAAATTAATTTTGGACCATATGTGCTTAAGGCCAGGACTCATCAGCTTCTCCAGAAAGGAATTCGGTATTCGTGTGCGGCGAAGGCCATATTCAGGCAATCCAAAAGGATAGGACTGATCAGTTTTCCGGAGAGGAATTTCGTATCGTCTATGGCCGACTCAATGGATAGACTTCTATCATCGCCCCACCTATCAAGTAATGAATTCCAGAGATTTTAAAACGAACCGTACAGGTCTGCGGTTAATTTATCCAATTCTATCTTTTTTTCATCATTTGTTTTTCATTCGATTTGATCTCAAAATATCATGAATTTCTGAAATCTGAGATGGACGAAAATTCAAAATACAAAATTACAATATAATAAATTTAATGCCAACAAGAAGCCGCAAGTTCTTGAAGACGAAGATGTTGTGCTGTGCTGGTTCCTTTCATCGGTTTTCAAATGCGCTAACTGCAAGTTGACCTATCGGGCCCCTACTGTTTTCAGCATTTGTTTTTGAGTAGATTTTTATCTTGTTTCTACAATTCACTCACTTCACTCGCTTTGAGTGGTAAAGAGATTGTCCAATTGATTGTTCTTACGATTTGGGATAGGTTAGATTGTCAGGTTTCTTTAGTTTTCTTTTTGTTTCGCAGAAATGTCTGAATAAATTGATTGTTCTGATAGTATCTATAGTTGTCGATTAAGTAAAACCGGAGGCGATTTTATGACATAAACGTTTATAAATAGTCGAGTCAAGTGGATTGGCAATGATGGAGGTTGCTTTTTTCGCGACAAATTAATGTTGGTGACTTGACAGAATGTCTGGTTTGAGGGATAATGAGGGCAAATGATGGGAGACGGGTTAAAACCTGTTCAAATTCAGTCATATTGACTTGATTTTTTTAAGGTCGCCGTATAGAACCTAAAGGACTTCCATAACTTGCAATCAGCTCTTCCCTAAGGTAAGGACGAACCTCAGCAACCACGGAAACGAAAGACATAAAATTCTTCGTGAATCGGAATTCAAGAAAATCCAGTTACGGTGTCTGAATTGCCACGGTTCGCGCTTTTACCTATAATATAGAACCTAATTTAACCCACACTCGCCCTTAATTTCCACTACTGAAATTTATTGAAAAGATACGCCACATACTTGACGCATCCTTCAACAGTGCCACTATTCGGCTTTGTAAATTTCCCAGGCATATATTGAAGCCTCCCCTAGGGTTTCACATACACGCCTCCAAGTAGGTCAAACCGTTCGTAATAAAATCAATCAAACCCAAAGCCAAATAAAATGAATTATGTTACACGAACCACTGTACACATTAGTCAATGTCCGTAATGAATTAATTTGCGGTAATCGAATGTATCTATATAACCTAAATTAGCTACACATTTTCGATTTTCCGTTAATTTCAGTGCATTGAAAATTCAGTAACGGTGGCCATGTAAATTGTTGTGTTTTCATTTTTTTTTCACTCGAAAGATACATGTATCCACCTCATTTTCAGCATGTTTACATATAAAAATTTTAGTAATAAAAATGGTACTCGAATGTCGAAATTAATTTGAGTTAGGATCAAAAGATACGTATGTAGGAACATCGATATTTACAAGTATGGTTTATGAAACAAAGTGATGGGTGTTGGAGAAATTTTGTTTTTTTTTATTTTCGTGATGTGTTAACATAATGAAGAAAAAGAAACGACCGAATTTTCCGGGGGTTGGTTGGAAAAAATAGAAAGGCAAAGTAAGTAAGAGTAAATACTTGGCCTTTACATCAACCTTTTGAACTTCTACTGGGGGCCCCAATATGTTTGCATTCCAATGCCAAGCCTACAGCTCACATTATCACAAACGACCCAAGAATTTTGTACCAAAACCATTCAGCATTTCTCGCCAGGCGAAGAAGAAGACCAGTCGCGGCGGGCTTAAAGTGATGTAAATTAATTTGATTGAAACTTACCATATTTATTGTAACGTTTTGTCAATTACAGTAGCGTTGGCCCCCGCCTCTGCATGACTCTTGTACACTTTGAGAGTGTCTGCAGTGAAGCCGTAATCAATAAAGCCGTTAATTTTGCTAGGAGAGCCAAAAACTATGTACTGCACAATGCATATCATCCATGGCACCTGCTCAGTGCATAGAGATATCAGTCTCAAGTCTGACTATCGGTGTTTGGGGTTCGAATCCCGTTCATGACGACGTTCGTTTGGGGGGACCGGCAGCGCAGTGTGTTGAGACATCAGTCTCATGTTTGACTACCGGCGTTTCGGGCTTGAATCCCGTCCACGACGACGTTCGTGGCCATGGATGTGCAGGAGGTGTATGCTGGCAACTGCATTCTCCGAAACCAGATTATGCCAACGAAACGTCAACTGGGCCACATGGAACAGTTGACGCGCTATGCCCCACAAGAGGTTAGGGCAATTGAGTATCCATGGCACCTCACCGTTCACAACCCCCTATCGTGGATGAGTCGTAAGATCGCCTGCATTTCAACGAGTTCGAAGGTATCCAGAGTCGAGCTCTAGGTCAAGAGGGTATCTTATTCCTAGGAATTGCCTCCAGCCTAACCTATTGTCACATCTCCCCGACAGTGCTTATGACAGTTTTAAATTTTACAGCCAAATGCTGGCTAGAAAACAGCATGATCATTTGGGACAGGTACAGGAAATTCCTTATACGAAGGAAATTAGAGGCCAGTTCGCCTGCTAACAACCACATCATTATGGTCAATGACCGCCAGCTCAATCCACTCTTTCAAAGCAACCGCATAAGAAGAATGAGAGCCAATAGAGTGTCGGCGATCTTTGGCTTTTCTATTTCTTTGGGAGAATCGCTATTCGACCGATTTATTTTGAAGGTGTTTGGCTGAAACTGATCTCCAGAAATTATACTCAGAAGCCATTCTAAGGAAAGTTTCAGTTGCACGGTTCTCGGCTCCTCAGGAATCTTTTCCAAAGTGGTTCCGAACGACACTGCGTAGCATTCTGAAACAGGCTTTAGAAGAGGTAGATTTCGAAGCCTACAATGTCCTCAAACTAACTTGTCTCCACCTTCTTGGCTGGCCTTTGCTACACCGCTAGGATTAGGCGTGGTCAGAGTCGAATCAGCACATCCTCGTAGCGAGGCGTCCCTCACGGTACCACACGGTTCAGACCTTGCAAATCAAGGGAGGCATATGAAGCGTCGGGTTGCCAGCACAATCGTGACCAGGCATAACCCAAATCAAAGCATTGTGCGGTTTACCCAAAAAGGATCCTCACACCGAGGCATCCCTCGCGGCATCGCTCGGTTCAGGCCTGGTGAGATCCAAAGGTGCAAGTGAAGTATCGACAACCACTACCAACAATACTTACAGAAGATCCTCTCAACGAGGCATCCTTGTGACGGCTCGGGCTTGGCACAGCTAAGATGCAATGCACTTTAGAACGAAGTTGGATATTTTCTATAAACTGCTGCTAAAGTAGTCGAACTTAGTTGATGAAACGTTCAGTCCCTTCACAAACCTTACAAAAAAAAGCGAATCCAACTAATTTCAACAATTAATTCAAAGATGTCTCTTTTCACCGAAGTTGGACTGCATTCAATCTTACCTCTGATTAAAACTGAGATCGTCCAACCCTCTAACCCCATAGTTTTCCCTTGCCTATTAGCCGAGCATAAATTACTAATTGCAAACATTAGGGTCTTGGGATAATCCCAAATTTAAGGTAAACCTTGAGCTGAGTTACTGAGACTACGGTCGTGCCTATTGCGGGAAACCAATTTGTCACAAAGGCTGGCCGAGCGACACGAAAGGGATGAACAGCTCAGGTAGACCTTTCATATCCGGTATATGTCATTTGTATGATGAATTGAATTTCAAATGAGTTCGTTTTATTTAAATTAGATGCTCAGTCAGCATATACAGTATATTCTTGTGTTAAGTGTTTAAACGATTGGTAACGTACTGAGTAATCAAAAGAATGCCTTTATTGTATTTCGTCGATAAGACTCTGATAGGCAATATTAATCCCATTAGGTGAATAGAGAGTCAAAGTTTGATTTTTTTTATCATAATGCAATCAGGTATAGTTTTATGAAAAAAAGATAAAACGGAAATGATTTGTAGCAAATACTTATCTATCCGAATATCTGTTGATTCTCGTCAGTGAGGTCAAATGTTCAGAATTTAAGATCGATTGGCACACGGTTTTTGGCAAAGGAGAACTGATTTGACGAATCATGCTCAACAATAATCTGAGAGAGACTGGTCAATCGGTCTGTGCCCAGGATTCATGGCAAGCTGGACAGGCAAACTTTCAGGTTTTGAGTCATTTGCCCAAATAATTCGTTCAACTGAATGTCGGGAAAAATTTGAACAGAATAGCCCTGACAGTGAAATATAATAGCGAAAAAAAAATGCATGAAATGTTCAAAATTAACGTAGGTTCGCCCTAGTGTTATAAACAGTGCCTTCAGAAGAGGGGGGCCCAACGCCTCGGGCCCGTAATTTTAAAGCGGCCTGGAAATTCAAACATGAAAAGAAAAAATCGGTCAGTTTTGTTAAAAAACAATACTAATCCAACGTTTCTCAAGAAAAATAATTCTTCTGAACACTTACAGTTCCAAAATGGGCGCGTAATATTGAGCATTAAATTTTCGGTATAACAGCATGTTTTCATACAAAAATTTTCCAATAATAATTTTCCCTTTTAAATTTTCCATTTCTCCTTACTTGATCCAAAAAGATCATCAGCTACTTATCTGATGATGTCCTGATGAGTTTTTTAATTACTTCCATTAAATATGTCATCAGCTATGGCCTGGTTAATACGTCGACGATACTCTTGTAGCACATCGTGAGTTGTCAACTTGTTGTTGTCAACGAGGGCGAGTAATTCAAAAAAGGCACATAAGCGAAGCAAGTGGGCAGGGTACACATATCCTCGCGTAATTATGCTTCCCCAGTTACTCCTCCGCGTGAGTGATCAACTAATGAGCAATTGTATGGTTAACAGATCCGATGTGGTTCAAAAAGATGAAGCTACGGCACATACTGCAAGGATCAAGTGCGGGGGGAAATATTATTTACTTATTTGATGAAAACTGAGTTATTTATTTTTTGAGGGCTAAAATGTATAGAAATAAGCCGCGAACAATTCATTTGCTGAAAGGCAGGGCAGGGTATCAGAGCAATAAAACCAGTGAAGAAAAATCGGCTTCACGTGTTCCTTTTTACAAAGTAACACTGCGATCATTTGAGCAAGGGACATTATTCTTATATTAGTTAATTATGCAATAAAAATCAAATATAAAAAAAAAAAAAACAAATTCTTAAAAATGCAGTTATAAGCATTTGGAAAAATCGGGAGGCATGGGACAATAGTGGTTAAGCCTCGAATCCGGATTTTCTCTCGATGGTCCTGGTAATAAGCAAAGTCCAAACGAAAAGGTGCGTTTAGATCTAGCGAAACCACTCGCGAATCTGTTGCGGGAAGAAACTCGCCCGAAATTCCCCATGGCCAGTTTTACAGTTTCGGGTGAGGAACATGTTCTCACTACGCGCAATTTTGCCTCGCGCATCAGTTTCGCTAAATCTAAACGCACCTAAAACCTACAAAAAACTCCGCATCGATTTAGAGTGTGGAAATCTTTTAGTTTCCGGGGTGAAAAGATCACTTTTCACTCGGATTCCTTGTCACTTTTCGTTCGCGTCACTCTAAAACTCCCGAATTTAAAAAACTACCCTCAATATACGCACAAACATGAACACTCGCTTCGCTCGCTATGCGTGCAACAGCGTTTCGAACAAGTTTCGGAGTAATATTAAGATAAAATCGCGACTGGGTTGAGCTTGTAACATACGGTTAATGTTGCATATTTGGCCGTTATTTTTGGAGATGAAGAGCGTACTCGTATATCTCCTAAACTGTAGCGAATTCGCTCATATTTTTTTCAGATTCATTCATTTCAGATCAGTGTTAACATAGATGACATTTAAAACCGGACGCTTGGAAGCTAAGAATACCCCAAGAACCAGGACCAGAGTACAGCAATAAAACTGACCTAAAGCGCAGAAGGACTTAATTACATTAGGCTTAAGTTAGGTTGAAGAGGCTGCTCTACAGGACACAGCACAAATAGACAACCACTGGTTCCATTCTTATACCTCGCAAACTCAAACGCCATGGGAACTGAACCACCCGAAGCTGGCAGTGCACCTACGTCTTTCAAGTCATTCGGGTCAATGGAGTAGAGGGACACTATAGTGTCCTTTCTTCTAACGGTCAGAGCAGGGCAAGTGCACACGATGTGATGTACCCGTATTGTAAATTAAGCTTCACTATGGAGACAATTTTTTTTTTCTTTTTTTGAAGACTTCAAGAGTCACTAAAAACTCAAACAAAAATATCAGTTTAAATGTAATCGGACCAGCAAACAGCGTTGCTCTATTTTCAAAGCACCACTTTTGACGAATTCCGTCATCGGTCCCGAATCATTTTAAAATTCAGCAAAGTATTAAACAAAACTCTATTGATTCCAGCTGAAGCCTACCAAAACAAAAGCCTTCAACCGAATTGATTCAATGGGCCAATTTAAATTGATTTAACAAACCAAATAATTTAGTGAATGCTCAATCAAAAATTGATTAGCTGAATGGGATCAATTCGATTAAATAATGATTATTCTTGCCGTAGTCGACTTAACTTTGCTGATTACATTGTCATGGCTTAGCACTGAACTAGCCCGTAGTTGTCAGCGAACATGAAAATTATATGAAACCTTACATAGAGACTATTATGGGCTATTCGGTTCTTTGATTAGGTTGATTGACTTTGTTCTGAAAAGCCTAACAAAAATTTAAATCGGAGATTTGTTCATTGTGAGTGGGGCATTAAAACATTAGTTCAACAAGTTCAATTGATGCGATAGTTTGACTAATCTGTCATTTCATTATGCAAACCGAATCCCTCCCGGAAATTTCAGAACGACGGTATTTTGTTAGGCGCCCTCATTGGACGATATCCCCAAAAAACACATACCTCGAAATCGCTGATTGTAGCTGAAGTGTTGACCCCTGTATATATCATAAACCTTCTACACAAAATTCACTTAAGCACATTTAACACAAAGTCCATAATTGCAACTAAAACCAACTTAAATCCGTTTTCATAAATGGGTAGACCCCACATTAGGTGCCGTTGGGAAACAAGTCAATCATATTTTTCCAATACATTTTTTACGGCTAGAAAAAAGGAAAGTCCATTGATAACACTACAATTCAAGAACTGCGCCCATCGTGGGTGAACAAAATTAAAGAAACAGAAAGTTTCCCGGAAATCCTCGAAAAGATCTGTAAATCACTTAACAATAGTTTGATAACTGAGTCGCTCAGGAAGCAGGCTGTCCCTTGCGACAAAATTGCTCGTCGGCCACGAACTTTGTCGTGTGTAATACTGCATCCTGGTTTTACACATGAAAACCTAGAGCAGCGGTTTTGACATTTTTACAAACTTCTCGGCAGACCATAGACAGGAAGATGAGTAAAGAAATAGGAAACGATTTTTGTTCGACGCTCTCATTTCTGGACTCCCTAGTTAATTTCTTTAACCTTCAGCCGACACAGTTTTTTTTTTTTTTTGTAATGAAAGCTAAGCCTTTGGGTTTCTTACCTGATCATAACATGCCCTTCGGCACGCTTTCAGCTCTCGCATGTCAACATTTTGCGAACTGACAAATCCAAAAACTGTTGCTAACACCAGGAACATAACACTTGAGTTCACCATTGTGATATTACAATTTTTTGCTACTTATTCCGTTAACGACAAAATCAAAAATACCAAGGGCAATTTAACAATTTTTTTCTGTCGCTTATTCGAAAACCGAAACGAAAACAAAAACTGAAAAAAAATCACTTTTTCAACAACTAAATAAACTCCAAACTATCGAGATTTGCTTTTATGCACCGGCATTCGGCATATTGTTTGAAATTCAGTAACTTATTTATCTTTTAACTGCACTTTTTCCAATTCCCTTCACAATCCTGCCAAGTAATATTTTTAAAAACTTTAAATTCTATAACACAGATTAAGGAAGATATTAAACCGGCGCCCAATGTGAGTCGCAAACGTATGTATCGCGCGAATGTGTACACGATTAGTTAGCTGTCAACAACGAAGAGATGTTGCACGTGCTGAATACGTTCGTAAATTTTTTTCCTTCTGTATCCAGACTACGCCCAGAGGCTTCGCACACAAAACACCTACGATACGACAACGTTTCACGTAGCGCAACGCAAAACCGACTGAACTGCACAGCACACGACTCTATCAACTACTCCGCACGGAGTTTGGTATAAAACTGAAGCAACTGGCGAAACTTAAGTTGGTTTAAGAAGATACAGATGCCGCAAGGTAAATTGCAGCAACAACAAAACTACAATCGAATTGTATCGACCACAACGGGAGCGAACGGGATGCATGACCCGCGACCACTGGGCTCGGTATGTCCTGTTCTTACCAACGTGTGGGAATCGTATCTTTCACAGACTATGTTCGGCATAACGCGAGTTATCTTTGCAGCACGTGGTGCTGCTTCGGGCGAAAATGACTGAAGCTCTGTTGCGCACAGGAGAAGATATGGTCGACTCACTCTGGACTGTGGCGTTTCAGATACGAACCTATGGTTGTCGCAATACTACAGCGGTGAGTGGCTCTCTTAAATTGCTGCCGAGCGCGATGGGAGATGAATGGTCGAAGAGCACACGGTGCTACACAGATAGGGGAAATGTATCTTTGTATCTCTGCGCAACGGCTGTGCAGACCGATGGGATAATTTGCTTGCAGCATCTCATATCAGATGTTGCATAGTCGGAACAATTGTGTTTGGATGCTGTTTGTTGTTCACAGCATTCACTTCACTGAAAGTTCATATTCCTGAATGTATCCTGGCAGGTGGTGAGGTGCAACGGGGTGAAAAGTCCTTTCGCGAAAGGATTTTGGGTCTGTTGACCGTTCTATTGAGCAAATGAATGAGTTGCACTATTCAAGTGGTTGGCGACGACGACAAATGGATCGAATTGAGATTTTATTTTTGAAATAGACCGGCACCTTTGAATTTGGATGATTGAAACTTTTCGTTGATGTATTTGTATATTGTTGGTTAGTGCCATCTAAGAACAACGCCAAATGTAAAATTTATGTGTGGAAAATGAAAAAAAGGTGCAGGAAATGAAATGCGTCCAACGTGGGATCATCATTGTGGCACAACGGACAGTCGATAGACCTTGGCCGTCAGTGGCCGACAACCCATCCTTGTAGACACTATTCCGTGTCAACAGATCTGGAACGTGGGATTAAATTAAATAAAAAAAAATTTGTAACTGCACCCAACGTGTGGTGAGTATGAAAAAAAAAATACAAATGCGACGTTAAACATGCGTCCAATGTCGTGGGGTCAGTATGAAGGATTTGAAAAAAAAAAAAAATTCTGGATAGCAGTCATCACCATTTTGGCGCTACACCCGGACGTCGCGCCTTGGCCGTCTGCATCAATGTCCTTCAATAATCTTGGTTAAGTGACCGCATCTACCAATTTCGAAAGTCAAGGGGCCCTTTTAAGTAATTTTAATAATTTCTTTCGAAAGAATGAAAATGGTACCTACCATATGACCCGTGGGGTGACGGGTTCAGAATATGCACTTCTAGGTGAGTCCTACCTTGATCGTACGAGGCGACTAATAAGATAGATCATGTGCGGGCAATAACAACACCTCTAGATGAGCCTGCGGCACTGTTCAAAATCTTTAGGACTTCCCACAGGTCAATGTGTGTGAGTGGGTTGCCGGGTCTGGAGACCACCGCCGGATGTAAAGGGAAAGTCCATACAAATTTATTTTCCCACACTATAGTAGTGCCACACAACTGTACCTTTCTCCAGATAGGTGTAAAAGAATGGATGTTAGGCCTTATGCTAGACCACGCTAGAAGCACTACCCCGCTGGGCACTACTTCTGATGCGCAGTTGAGTAATCCTAGGGCGAACATTGTTCGTCTCAGAGCTCGACGGTTTCCGGGGGCGAGCACTATGAGGCAGTCCATGTACACTGTAGAGAAGCTGAGGATTGCAAGTTGGAATGTTGGATCCATGACGAGAAAGAGCGAAGAACTGGAGGACGTCATGAAACGGAGAAGGATAGACATTATGTGCGTGCAGGAGACCAAGTGGCAAAATGACCAAGTCAACCGAGCTCGTTTTCTGACGAATTCCAAAAAGTACAAATTGTATTGTACTATTATTGAAACTCGAATGAAAGGAACGGCGTTGACGTTATCCTGTCATCGGCTTTACTTGGCCGTATCGTGAGCATCTCGAAGATAAGCGACCGCTTGATGAGTATCAAATTGGTTATCTGCGGAAAAGTTATACGTCATAAGTGCCTATGCTCCCCAAGTTGGTTTGCAGCAAAATGAAAAAGAGGCATTTTGGAGCGACGTTGACATACTACTGCAAAGTATACCAGATACCGAGCTGTTTTTTTTTTCGGGGGGGATTTCAATGGCCATGTGGGAGAATCGAACCATGATTACGAGGATTGCCATGGTGGGAAAGGTAGCCAATCTACAGCCAGAAATGATGAAGGTGAGGGCATCCTGATTATGTGCAGATCACACGGTCTGGTCATCCTCTGCACATGGCTCATTAAGAACCAAAGGCACCTGATAACATATAGCAGTGGAGTTCATGCTACGCAGATTGACTATCATCTGTGTCTAAATTTCATGAGACATTGGGTGAAAGACTGCAAGGCGATCTTGGGTGAATCTGCGATCACCCGGCACCGGTTGCTCCTGACAGAATTTATTTTGAAAGGAGAAACAAGACCACAAGCAATCCCCAAGCCAGTCGAGAAAATCAAGTGGCATAATCTCAACAACGAAAGAATCTGTTGTAACTCCACTCATTGTTAAAATTAAGGAGTGGTTTAAATACAACACTAACTGCGACGAGCAATATCCCACGCAATTGTGGAATGTTTTGGCTGCAATATTAGTAAGTGAGGTTGAAAAGACACTGAGAGTTTCAAAAGGCCCACTCCGCACGAACAAGGAGACATGGTGATGAAATAATGAAACTAAAGAAGCAGTGCAGGCCAAATCGAACGCATTCAAGGCTTGGGCAACATGCAAGACAAGCAGTGAAGCCGAGAAGGTTCAACTTCAGGAGCAATATGATAAATGCCAGAAGGAAGTAAAGCAAAAGGTGGCTCAAGCAATGGCGATTGCAGCCGAGAAGTTATATCAAGAACTAGAAGATCTGACTGTGGATAAGAGATCGTGATTGCAAGAGAAACCTAAAGACAATGCCAGGACTAATAAGGTCGCAGCCGAAAGGAGAGGAGAAGTAACGCTCGAAAGAGTCAGGCGCCAAAGTACGTTTAAGACTCACAAGGAGTGCTACTCGTTGAAGACACAGCAATCTGTAGCAGAATGCGTGTGTACTTTGACGAACTTCTGAACGAAAAATTTCCGCGTGGAGCCAAACACCACTGATATCGCCGATTTTTCAGTGGAGGAGGTGATGAAGGCAATGATGCAGATGAAACGCTGAAACTCACTGGACCGGACATAACACCCTTCCAAAGCCAAGCCCCCCCCCCCCCCCCCCACACACACAGAATCCCTCCCTGCCCCGGGTAAAGGACCGTCTTAGAATACATGTATAGTTTAACGTTGTCAATCTGGCTGTACTATACTTTGCCTTATGAAATCAAGTGAAGAAGGACTGACGAAAGAAAAGCATTTTATGTTTTGAAATCTTATATCAAATTTTCATTAATCAGTGTTCCTCGATTAAAAAGAAAGTAAATACTTAGTTTAAATTTACTACTAAAATTGAAGTGTTGTTAAATTTGGACATGAAATGGCAAAAAGGCAATCCCTAGTATCAGGGTTTTCCGAACGTAAAAAACGCAATCTAGAGGCTGTAGCCAGTCAGGAGGAAGAAAAGAACGCTCCGGACCCTCAACCCTCTTGCAGTGACCGCAACATAAATTCTCATAGAAATTAGTGAAAGTGTTTTCATACTCTTCAGTGTCTAACAAACACAAATGGGGTCACTTTATGTTTTGTGCCGGGCTATCAGGGCGTTCACGGTAACGAAGCTACCGACGAATTCGCTAGACAAGGCTCCTCGGCGACATTTAAAGGGTCTGATCCTTACTGCTTAGCCTGAGTTGCGCTACAATCAGGTCGCTAGTGAGGGAATGTGTTGCCAACGAATGACTGCGTCACTGCGATACTCTTCCTGATTTGCGGCGGTCCAAAGATCTTATAAACCCCTAAGGTCTCAGACAAGCCAGCCGCCTGGGCAGAACTGGTCTGAGGATATTGGTTGATTACCTTTAGGGGGGCTGGCTGGGTGAAACATCAACAAATGTCTGCCCACTGAGACGTTATGCCGGCTTGGTCTGGAGGACATTGAGTCAACCAAGCTTCTTCTCTGCAATGCGCGGCGATTTCTCGTTCCAAGTTCTTGTTTCTTACAGATTCCATCGTGAGCTCTGCTGTCGAGCGCTCCTACAAAGGACTTACTGGCCTTTATCAGGCTGGTTGAGGGTTTTTTTTATTAGTTAAGGCTATGGCGCAATAAATCTTATGGTCGCAGTGTCCTCCTTTGGATATCTTAGCTAGCCCTAGGGAAAAAAAAACAAAACAAAAAAGGACGTAGACATATTTATACACTAGTTGGTCTAGGAAGCGCTTACCTCTATTATTGTCATAGCTACTTCCCCGCACTGTGTGCATTCGCATCTCAACCGATCATAAAGTGTCGCTTAGTGAGCTAAAAATTAAATCGAGTTCCTTCTGCTCTTCGATGGGTGGTGTTAGCTCTTTGTGAGGAAGAAAGTAGGCAGATACCACTATACCCATTGAAAGTGGGTATGACTAATGCTGCAGCAAGATCTCTGTAAATAAAATTCGTAAGCGGTAAGTGATTTACCCAATCGATAGTCAGAAGTTGTAACGGACGGTTTGGTGGGTATCCGAAGATGCCCGTGGGGACGGAGCCTAAGGTAGCATAGTGACCGTGAAGGTCGGGCCGTGCCATCTGGCGAAGAAAAAGGCCCCTCAACGAGCTAAGCAACGGCCTATGCTTGCTGTAGCTCAGCTCGGGAGATGTGGGCGGGGTTTTCGCTGCTCGTTGCCCCTGTCCTTTACGTATTAACAAAAATTCATAGGCCTGGGGAAGACAACACAAACAGGGGAGGTAAAAATGGGGAATAAAAAAAAATAGTCGATAAGGATGGAATGGTTGACGGACGGATCAGACGCCACACGGTTGCACCTGGGTCCGGGTGTAATGGGACCCTCGGCCTCTGGTTTCGTACCACCAACAGATCACTACTCATCAGGTGCTACTTCGATCTGCCGGTGGGAGCAGCACTACCAGACCATAATATGGTTCATTACAGGTGGTTCATTACAAAGTGCCGCACGTGCTCTTTTGACAGGTTCGCCTGAAGCACCTCAACAACGCACATTAGGCTTCGGTTGTGGGGGCTGTTAGTCAAGTCAAGCCTTTTGTCTTGACGAGACCTGTTGCCTCAGCCCCTCACCATAGTTCGCTTCATCGAAAACGCCTGTCGGCGCCAGAGCACTTGGTTGCTAGGGATCTGGATAGCAGTACCCGAGCTAATACTAGCTCAAGCACCAGGCCATCAGCTGGAAGTAGTGGATTGCCGGACACATGAAGAAGCGTGTCGCGCCTACAGGTCTCGTATTATACCATTCGGCCCGGCTGCTGCGACGGCCACTGAATCCACAACATTTACTTTGTGGAATTCGTGTTCGGCGTGTTTTGATCCGTGTGTTTAGATTGATTATTGCTATCGATTTCGAGTTCTGAATAAGCTGAAAATATTTTGTAAATAAACACAAACGAAATTCAAATAAATAAAAATTTTGCATTATAATTTTCCAGTTTATTTCTCCACTTTTCGCAGACCTACATTCGAAAAACAAAGAAAAAGAAAATAAATAAAAAAAACCCTCCGGCTAATCCGAAGCAAATTACTTAACATCGCAAATCATAAATCCTCAACGTAAAATTAAGTAAAATTTCGTTCAGGACGCAAATCGTCGACGAATTGTACGCGTTTCGATGTATACTCATCCCAAAAATGGAATCCATTTCGCTCCACGGTAGTTCCATTTGTTCCGGTAAGAAATCATAACATCGCCTCGGATGCAATTCCACCGAATTGCTTAATTTAATTTTTGGCAATAAAATTTGCTTGCAATGAAAACCACGACGAATGCCATCCTTTTAATGGAGACAGCCTCTTGTGTTTACAGTGACTGCAAAGCTACAGGCTTCTTTTGCATCTCTTTATTGGCGGGCACGATCAGCATCATCATCATCATAATCTTGTCTTCATCGTTTGGGCGAGGGGCGCGCGAATCATCATCAACTTTGCTGCAAGCTGGATGCAGTTTCCGCGATGCAACGCAAGAATGATTGCCGTAACGTGTGTGTCTGCGAGAGCAAACTGAGCCTAATAATCATTGCTGCTGAAAACATAGCCTGGCCAGGCCAGGAGATGTGTGTGGTCTGAACTGAAAAAGCCCACCGTATAGCCTGCAATTGTAATGGTCAAGCAGCAGCAATCAGATTTGTGCAATTTCAGAAAAGCAGGTTTTACGGCCGATAAATGACTGGTTTCCATTATTTTGTTGCGCCCCGGTGTATCCGCGCTATGAGTGAAGTCAGTATGTGGAACAATGATTGTTCCAATTTTTGAATTGAAACGATAATTAATTTGGACACCAACCACGTTGTAAAGAACATGCATACGCTACTTGCGGTGGTTACGCTGGACAGGTAACTACCATCGTGTTGGTTATCAAAGAGACGGTACAGCAAACACAAGTTCAGGTAGAACGACTGAACTTATTCTCAGAACATCTGGAATCGACTCAACAATTGGTTGCTCCATTAGGCTATATGCATTAGCGTCCTCAGGAAATATTGCCCTAAAGCAAAAATAAACTATCACCCTGAGACAATAATGAACTGAAGCTTCCAATAATGAACTGAAGCTTCCAATATTTTGTATGAGTTTGAGGCAGTTGTTCATTATGAACAATTGTTGCAATTTGGGCAAGACATCGCAAAATTTGTGGACAAATTTCATGAATTTTGGAGCAATAGGTTTAAGTGAACCACCAATATCTGTATAGTGAAAATCCTGTCTAACATTTCCCAGAGTAGCTTTCCGTGGGTTCGTACTATTCAAAGCGGAAATCCACCCTGCAATGTATGCTCGTACTGCCTCAGGCGGAAATATCTTTTAGGATTTCCCAGAGTCGATTTCCGTTGGTTAGAACTGCCTCAAACGAAAATCTTCTTTGAGATTTGCTAGAGTAGATCTCCGTGAATTAGTACAGCTTAAAGTGGAAATCTACTCTTGGATACCCGGAGTGGATATCCGTTTTTGTTAGCAAAGACAAAAAATCGCTCCAAATTTGGGTACTGCTTAAAGAGAAGGAGGAAATCCCGGTTAAAATTTCCCAGAGTCGATTTCCGTGGGTTGGTAATATAGAAAAATCACTCTGAATCTTCCGGAGTGAATTTCTGCTTTAGGGAAAACTCCGAAAAGTATTTGCGCCTTAGGCAGTAGGAGCATACCCCGCAGAGTAGATTTCCGCTTTAGATAGCACGAATCCACTCTAGGAAATTTCGCAGTGCGCAGTACGAAAATTTGGGGTGATTTTTCGTCTTTACTAAAAAAGGTTTGCAGTGATTATTCTTAAATTCTAGGGCCATTGTTCATCTTTTTTTGCCAAAATTGGACCGATAGCTCATTTTAGTTTTGGGGCGATGGAGCCGTTCCTTTAAGTTGTCCCGGCAAAAATTAGCGAACATATCATCACTTGTTTTATTACTCCACCACTTCCTCAGATTATTGTGCATCTAAATTCTATCAGATGTTTTCCTCTGCACTGAGTCACCAGAATTAACACACATACACGAGACAGTATGCGCAATACTCATTTCAGGACGAGTTCCTTTTATTATTATTGTCACGTTTTCAATATAATTCTGCCAAAAAAAGTTTTCGTGTCATTGACACATACAAACCGAGATGAACACACCAGTCATCTCCAGACACCATCCTCGTACCTATATTCGAAATACAAGGAGTTCGATTTATAGTCTAAAGTGTGAGTATCCAAATAATGATCCACACCCACTACTCATCGAACAGATTCCTTCATTTGTTGCGTCCTTCTCCCAATACGATTAGACATCATGCCAACCATTATTCGGTCAGTGTGAGAGAAATTCGTCTTCACCTCGCCCCGTAAGCCAGATGAAGGTGAAATTCTTGAAAAATTATTATCTGATATAATCCCATTATGGTTCGGACGTCAAAGAGCTGAAAGAATCTGTCGAAAGCAGAAATTTAAAATCAGAAATCGTCTTACATGAGATACTTAGCCATTTACAAAATTTTCGTTCGCCAAAGTTTCATCGCTCGTCAAAATTTATTTGGAATAGTTGACTGAATTTCTCCGTCAAGTGTTTTAAGAGGATTAAACCGTTCCTTAAATATTAATTGGAGGTGAAGTTTTTCAACATCTTATTGGATAGAAGACAAGCCCCGCTTGAAAGGTGTATCGAGTCGATAATATTAGTATTATTGGATAAATATGATGTGGTTACAGTGAGTTTGGTGAAAATGTTCATGAGAAATTTATTGTAATTTGGTACGCTTAGGTATTTATATATTATATATTATTTATTTAGGTAGTGTTCAGCCTGCCTAGCAAGGTATCTTGACAGACTGCACAGATATTGTTATGAGGGTGTTGTGACTATTCTAGACGTACATAGAGTAGAAAACGTCCCTGGTCAATCGGCCACTATTTCTGAATTGGGTGTTCTATTGAACAGGGAATTTACTTACTTTATGTATATAGGCCTGTGCAACACTTTCGAATGTGTGTCCACCTAAATCTCACCCCAGCAGGACCCTTTCCCAGGGGCTGTACGCCAAGTACCATCAGTCGTGGTCAACCAAAACCGAAACCTCTACCAAGCGTATCGACTTTCCCTCAAAAAGGTCTCAGCAAAATTGGAAGCGATTACGATACACGAAGCCATGAAGCCTATAGGTAAGTATCTATCAAACATTTTACATTGTGAGCTCTGTGAAGTTGGCACCGTCACATTCGATTTTTTAAATATAAATTGTGCACTTCGTTTGCACATCGTAAGCCCTCGTTTGCTCAGGAAAAATGTTCGTTTGCCCACCCTTGCAAGAAAGGTTATTATTACAATATTATTGAAGGATAATTTTGAAGTGAAAACTGGGCAGTTCGTTTGCCCATCGTGGATTACCGTTGGTCCAGAAAAAAGTTTCGTTTGCCCACTTTTGCAAAAAAAAGTTGTTAGCAGATAAAATTTGTTTAAGTTAAGAATACTTATATCGTAAATTTGGCTCCTTAAAATATAATTGGGTAGTGCAAACTGAGCAGTTCGTTTACTACTACTACTCAATTGCCCTAACCTCTTGTGAGACATAGCGCGTCAATTAATCCATGTGGCCCAGTTGACGTTCCGTTGGCAAAAACTAATTTCAGAGAAAGCAGTTGCCAGAATGCACCTCAATTATCGTTTCCCCAGGAAAAAGTTTTGTTTGTCCATCCCTACAAATTTTTTTTATAAAAAAGTAAGTATTAGGATCCCACTTGGGCGCCACTTCGTACATTACCACCTATGGCTCCTTAAAGGACAATTTGTGGACGCAACCTGGGCAGTTCCTTTGCCCGTCGTAGATTATCGTTTGCCCAGGAAAGAGTTCCGTTTGCCCACCCATGCAAAAAAAAAAGTTATTAGAAAACGAATTTTTTTTTTGTTGGGAATACTTATATTCTTAATGTCGCTTCTTAGTGGATAATTGGACAAACGAACTGCTCAGCTCGCACTACGAAATTGTCCTTTATGGGCTAACGGACGGTAATTTAAAGTAAATATTATCGCTGTGAGGTTGTATAATATGGCGCCCAATGTGGGATAAAAAAAATGGCGGAGTGGGCAGACGAACGTTTTGGGTGGGTAATTTTAGGTTAACGTTGAGCAAACGAAATAGCATAAAAAATTCAAAATTTTTGGAAAATAGTTCTTGTTATACCCTTCACGGATGTGATAGGGTATATTAACTTTGTCATGAAGTTTGCAACGCACAGAAGGAAACATCTCCGACCATATAAACAATATATATTCTTGGGCAGTATGATGAGACGAGTCGATTAAGCTTTGTCCGTCCGTCCGTCTGTCCGTCTGTCTGTCTGTCCGTCTGTCCGTCTGTTTCTATGCAAACTAGTCCCTCAGTTTTAAAGCTATCGAGCTGAAATTTTGTAGAGAGCCTTCCTTCTATTGCAGGCAGTATATATGTCGGAACCAATGGAATCGGACCACTACGTCATATAGCTGCCATAGGAACGACCGGTCCAAAAATTCGTCTTTGTGAGAAAATCTTTTTTATTTCTAAAGATATATTTTCAGATTTCACAGGAATCAACAGTATCTATAGCTAAATCACATTTACGAATTTGGTTGAAATCGGACCACTACGTCATATAGCTGCCATAGGAACGACTGGTCCAAAATTCGTCTTTGTGAGAAAAACTTTTTTATTTCTAAAGATATTGTTTTCAAAATTCATATTAACCAATAGTATCTTAAGCGAAATCATATTTCCGAATTTAGCTGAAAGCGGACTACTCGATCATATAGCTGTCATAGGAACGACCGTCCCAAAAGCAAGTTTTTGTCAGAAAAACTTTTTTTATTTCTGAAGGTATCTTTACGAAATTGCATATTATTCAATCGTATTGACTGCTAAGCCACGTTCCTAAATTTGGTTGAAATTGGCCCACTATTTCATATACCTCTTATAGGAACAGTGAAATCGGAACAGTTTTTACTACTAATTTGAAAAAGGCAAATGAACCACAAAACAAAATACCTTATACTCATACCTTCGGCAAGCTAGCTAGTTTCAACTTCACAGAGCCTACATTGTGATCGAAGAGCGTAACGTAGACATATGGTCGCAGATCGTTCCTAGGAAAATTTGACTGAATTACTTCGCAATAACGGCACCTTTTCACGAGGACTAGCATAGTCGCAAGGTGGGGTGTCTTGGGTGACGCAGTTCAAGTTCGTTTGTTTGTTTCGCGAGGGTTTTGCGAAAGAGGTCTCGACGCCATTCGCTCCTTGTAAATTTCAAGATTATGGACACAGAGTCGCAGATCTTTTAGTGCTTTTAAGTTGGTGAGAGTTCATTGACACCCTAAGTCATCGCGAAGATATCTCAGCACTTCCCTCGTCAACCCTCGGTCCCATATACCGTCAATGATCTCGAGGATCTCATCCACGAAATTTTCAAATTGCTGGCCAATTTTCCAGTTCGCGGCGGCGCAACTTATCAGTGAGATCCTCGTCGTCGATCGAACTGATCCCGAAGTGCTCAACGCCGACCAAGAGTATTGGTTCGACGAGTTACATAGCAGCGAAGTGATGTGACGAAACCACGCGCCAGCTTTCCCATCAAACAACACATATGCACAAGGGCACAGATGATCAAATTTCTATTAAGGGTGCAGTGCGTAAACCATTTCACTTGACGAAAGAAATCACTGACCGCTGCCCCTTTAAAGATCAAGCCCAGTGAGAAATAGTGCGGTGGATATTTTCTGGGCGTAAGGTTCTTATTATTGTTAGATTAGATGGAGGGCAGTTGGCCCAGAGGGCCAACAAGCACTGCGACCGGGAAG
Source organism: Chloromyia formosa (assembly GCA_964017055.1). Taxonomy (NCBI): domain Eukaryota; kingdom Metazoa; phylum Arthropoda; class Insecta; order Diptera; family Stratiomyidae; genus Chloromyia; species Chloromyia formosa. Next base: position 96,612,341 of record OZ024813.1, on the reverse strand, counting down.
TCTATTGTGCTACACCCTGAGGTCTATGCAGATTAGTGATCTGACTAATTGTCGAGACCAATCATCCCAACGAATCTGCTCAGCTGTTCGAGTGTTAGTGAGGCAATCGTTTCCGCTTCAGGGAATGCATCGCCGAAGCACTTCAAGCGGCGGAGATGAAGTGCATCACAGTCACAGAGAATGTGCTGGGAAGTCTCATTTTCGCTCTCACAGAAGCGACAGCTTGGGTCAGAGACAATTCCCATTCTATGCAGATGACCACTCAGGGTAAAGTGACCCGTAAGGAGCCCGCAAATAATTCTATCCCGGTTTCTGCGTAGTTTCAGCAGTTCGTGGTCACGGTTGCATGAGTGGCCAGCTATAAACAGCTTGGCCTGTCTAAGACCAGGGTTATTGTCCCAGTGCGCGATGGTTACTGAGTGTTCCCATTCCATGATGTGCCGTCTTACACTACACAAGGGAATTCCACAGTATGGCTCCGGACCGACGAGTGGGGTTGCAGATGCTCCCCTGGCCAACTCGTCCGCTGTTTCGTTTCCTGGGATACCGGCGTGTCCGGGGACCCAGTAAATGGTAACCTTATTTACGGAGCCTAATCTCTGCAAGGCTTCACGACCATTAAGCACCACTTTCGACGAGACGGAGAAGTTACTTAGTGCTTTGATCGCCGCCTGGCTGTCAGTGAAGATTGCAATATTCCTGCCACAAGTCTCGATTGCGTGAACTTCCGCCTGAAATACCGTATTGTTACCGATTGGTTTTGACACCCGGCACATTCGGTTGGTCGCTCACGAACAGGTTCGAAAGCAGTCGTGCGATCCTTTGATATATGCGATTTAAAAAATTTAAACAATTTCTCCGACTTGGAAATGCGTGATAAAAAAAACTTTTGTGATATGAAATTATTTGCTTCCTGATCCCTGAAAAGTCATCTGATGTTGCGGTATTTTTTTTTTGACTAATCATCTAATCGTCACCATTGGCCACCCGTGCTAGTTTTAGGGACGAGAAACGGTTTCTCGATGGCGATCGATTAGGTTCGAGGTGGTCTCCAATTGGAGTACGACCCTGTTATCGACATCTGTGCAGTTTGTTGTGAATATCGAAGCTTCGATAATCAGACTAGTGTTATGCTATGGCTTGTTTGGCTATAAGTAAACCCCCTCCATCTTTCCTTGGACATTATAGGTGAACAAGCTGCCGCAAACTCGGCGATCCGCATACGGGAGATAGGTTGCTGGGCAGACTCATATACCGGTCACGCAACAGTCCTGAGCAACATGGACATCAGATCATCAACGGACCATTGTACACCAAAAATCACACTCGACAGAAACTATACATGCTCAATTCCCTCCCGTAGCCATTGAGAAGTGATGAACCCGACAACCACTAAATCCTTGTGCATCTATACAGATGGTTCCAAGACCGATAAGCGGGCGGGGGGCTGGAATCTTCTCTGATGGGCTTAGCTTCAACGTGTCGATTCGTCTCCCAGACTACTGTATAGGTATTGTGCTCCACGCAGAGGTCCACGCAATTAAAGAGGCAGTGAGGGCGATTGCCTGAAACGCAGTAGCAGCACTAGATGTCATAATTTATACTGACAGCCAAGCTGCAATAAAATCAATTGAATCTTGTCGAGTCTCGTAAAAAAACGTTGCGGACTGTCGCTCTTGCCTTGCGGAGATGGGAGTTGTCCATAACATTACACTATGCTGGATACCACATCACAGTGCTTTCGCTGGTACTAATTGTAGGGCTGACGAGCTCGCTCGAAGCGACGCAAAAACAAAGAGTGTTTTTCAGTTGGGTTGGGGTTTCGCCATGCCCATCTCCAGTTGTAAGTGTAAGCTACTTATGACAGCGATAGACACGGCTAACTTTGGGCGGTTAAGTGGTGGTACCTGCAAAAATGCGAAATTATTATGGCCCTTATTGAACAAAAACCGTACTTCTAAGCTGCTGTCGATGAGTAGGTAAGCACCACATCAGGATAGTGGGGGCAATTATTACTGGTCATTGTGTCATCGTTGAATACGCGAGGAGGCTCCGACTTCCAAACCATTACTTCTGCAGAAGTTGCGAAGACGTAGATGAGGAGAAGAGCATCTTTCATCTACTCTGCAGCTGCCTGGCATTGAACTACAGGAGAATGTCGACTCTAGGCGAATTCGCCTATGCGGATCTAGGTGACTTAGCTAATGCGGATGTGGGTCGCCTCCCGCGAGCTGCGACTCGCTATTTGCTCCGGATTGTTCAACAATGAATGACGGATGGGACTATGCAATTTCAGGGCAACACAAGGGACCTTCTTCTCGTCTAAGTGTACTACTACTCAACTGCTCTAACCAATTGTGGGGCATAGCACGTCAACTGTTCCATGTGGCCCAGTTGACGTTACGTTGGCATAAACTGGTTTCGGAGAATGCAGTTGCCAGCATGCACCTCCTGCACATCCATGGTCACAAACATCGTCGTGGACGATATGCTATGGCTGCGTACCCTATTAGAGAAGGTGACCTTTGAAAGGAGAGTCCTTCGATGAACCGTTGGAGCAAGTTACCAATGGCGAAGAAATACGTCAAACAAAACCAGTCGTTTGAAATATATTTTGACGAACTGGAGATCTTCAATATACCATAGTTAGGGCGACGTGCCTATGCACCTGCCCTGCTTTGTCAATAAGGAGAAGGACTTTTCTGGGAGCCTACTTCTTCACTGAATTGGACGACTTGGCTAATGTTGATATTGCCAAGCTCCATCGTTTCATTTACAGTTCTGGCTGGTTTAATGATTAGGATGGTCGGGTGTTGAATCCCCGGTGGTAACACAATGGACCCTGCTGCGGTCCATGTGTGCTGTGTTAGGAACAGCAGCCCTTTAACCTAACCTAACCTAGGGCGACGTGCCGGTAGACGAAGTAGCATCGGATCAACTCTGTTGAACACGTCATCAAAACTGTGACCGGAACGACTCTGGGGGCAACGACTATCGGAAGCCAAATCCCATACAGAAAGTATAGGGTGATTGAATTGACTCATGGACTAAATTTAAGGTCGATGTGACTCAAGTATGGGTGAATAGAAAACTGAGCTGTAATAATTGATCGAAGTCAATGGTTGGCGAAGATACGATCATCGATCTATTATTCGCTTATCTCGATGCCACTCGCGCAATCGAGCCCCTGTGGTTCGATTTAGGAACTTTACTCCAATCTAGCAAAATATCCTGGGAGACAATTTTACCCAAATATCTCTTATAAAAACACAACCACAGTGACTTTCTAACATGACACATTGTACTCCGAACGTTCTCTCAAACTTTCAGCCAGTCTACTGAACGAACTCCCTATCACTTTACCCGATGATGGCTTGATACGATGATTTATTGATTCCAATATTCGATTATTTATATATATAATGTATGGTCCAAAGGAACGTAGAGTGCCCTGCGACCAAACGCTCCGCAGGCTGGTTTGTTGGAGAATGTTTTGTAGATCGCACGACAGGTTTACGATAATCCCATCTTGAATATAATAAGATGACAATCGAGTGACAAAACGGAGAACAATTTGATGTGTTATGATGACGGATATTACCTATTAGTTTGGTATCTGCTTGGAAATCAACCTCTCAACGTTAGCAGGTCCCATGGGACTTTCAACTCGGAAGGCTTATGCCTACTCAAGATTGATATTGTTGACAATAATGTGACTTGGCGCATGAAAAGATTAAAGAGCAGCAACATTGTTGCATTCTGAGGTCAGGGTTGGGTTAGGCATCAATTGTTCTTTTTTTTCTGTCAGGAATTCTGAAAGTATAGTTTCAACTGGTGTCAGATCCAGAGTGAATCGAACGCCACGGTTATGTAGTGAGCGAATTTAAACAGCTCACATACAGCGGCGCAAATGGGGGCGAATTTTTGACTCATGCTCAAAAGATATGGACGAATTACTATGAAACATGTTGATGTTCAAGCAATTCACTTTCAACTTTGATCCGATAATATCCCATATGAAAGCTGAATCAAAGACAAGGCAGTCGTTTTATTTAGAAGTAGATCTGAGGCCGGAAGAAACGAACGAGACTATTATGTTACTGTTCAACTTCTCCACTCTCCTATTTATTCCGCCCCAGTGAAATATGGCTTGTATGATTCTGTGACTCTCCACCTATATTTTCTATCAATCTAAAACATTTCTGAAAAGGATATTTGTTAATTTAGAAGTGTAAAATAAACCTGAAATTCATTTTCCCTATTATAGGAAATGCAAATAAAAAAAAAGTGATGTGATGACTTGATGACGGTAAATTAACCCAACCGCCGGCACATAGAGACACGCTGACATCTAATCTACTTAAGTTTTTTTTTACCAAAATGTTAAGCTCTAAATCCCATAAGTAAGTTGTCATTAAGACATTATTTTCGAATAATTCCTGATTAGGCTAAGCTCACGTAGGTAGCAATCACTGCCAATAAGAGAGGATTTTCTTTCACTCTATGAATCTTAGATTGTGTGATGGAATTATTATATGAAGTTTTTTTTTTATTCATGGGGAATTTTCATAAAATAGTGGGTGTTTAATGGATTGGTTATGTTAACAATAAAAGGGTCTATGAATTGAAATTAGGCGATGATTCACGAAGAATGTGGTTGATGTTGACGATTGGGCTAAGATCACCTTTGACACCCTTAGCTTTCGATTGAGCTTTTCATAATGACTCAATTTGGTATTTCAGCTCGCTAGCGTTAGCTAAACCCGCTAATTTTCGAACTTCAACCTGCTTATTTGGAAAGCAGCTAAAGTAAAAGTGTCGAGCTAAGCTGTTAATCTACAATACACCAGAGAAAAGACTCTAGCGCTTGTAGTAGTAATGAAAGTCCATGTACAAACAATCAGGCAATCTGTTAATATGATAACCTCTGAGCTATTAGTTTATACTAGCTGCAATTTTTTCAACAGTCCACATCAGAGCTGAACAAAAATTGCACGCGTTACACTAACAAAATTGTTCTATACTACAGAGCACCCCTTGTGGGGCATAGCGCGTCAACTGTTCCATCTGGCCCAGTTGACGTTTCGTCGGCATATACTGGTTTCGGAGAATGCCGTTGCCAGCATGCACCTCCTGCACATTCATGGCCACGAACGTCGTTGTGGACGGGATTCGTACCCGAAACGATGGTAGTCAAACATGAGACTGATGCCTCAACACACTCCGCTATCGGTCGTTAACGGTTGTTAGTGTAATGCGTGCGATTGTTGCTCTGCTCTTGAACTGAACAGCTAAAAAAACACTGTTAATATTGGCCATATCCTCTAGTGCACCAACCAATATTAAGTAACTTACGCGATGTTTGGTTAGCTTAAACTGGTTTCGGAAGTCGTAAATCTGCGAAGTCGGTGAAATACTAGACTGATCCCTCAAACCACAGAGCTACTGGCCCCGCAATCAGTTAGCTTGGCGAACTGTTAATTTGGAAAGCTATGCTAATTTGGAAAGTTGTTGATTTTCTAAACTGTTAACTTGCTATTTGCACTAAACCCTTGCGATGCATATCGCGCCCACTGTGTACTCCTAAGGGGCATAGTTGACGTTTCGTTGGCAAAGAGATTTTTTTTACTTTGTATTACATACCACAAGGGGAACGCTGTTAATTTTTTTTCAAACTGAAAGTTTGGTAATCTGTTCATTTCCTAAACTGTTAATTTGATAATCTGTTAATTAATTAAATAAACTGTTAATCTAGCAATTAAATTTCAATTTACTTCCGAAAAGTAGATATGCTATTGAAACGTCAACAAGGCATAGAAATGCTAGAGATGTTGACGCGCCCATGCCCCTGGAGGGGTCAAGGCAATTAGAGAGAGAGACTATCCCATCAGTGAACCCCTATTTAGAGGCTCGGTTTTCCCCAAAAAGACTACTGCAGAAATTGTGAGGTTGTTGATGAAAAGGAGACTTCTTCACCTTGTTTGTCATTGTTCAGCTTTAGTTAGGTGGAGAAGGGAATCTTTCAATTACTCGCTTTCTCTCTCTCTCTCTGGTTCCTGTTAACCCCTTGGGACACCACGCCGACTTTCCACTTCGTCCTATTCGCTGCCATCGCTTTCAGCTTATTCCACGACTTGCCTATTGAAGCATTGTTTTTCTCAACTGATTTCCTTCCGGTGTTAGTAGGTCGACCAACACGGCGACTTGCGGTAGTTCCCTGCGGGTTTCAATCGAGGGCTTGTTGAGCAATGATATTCGGCACTTTTTCAAGAGTGTGACCTATCCATATCCACTTTCGCCTTTTAATGCAAGTGTCTATCCTGTCCCGACCAGTAATATTAAGGAGGTTGTCGTTAGAAATGACCTCTGGCCACCGTATTTGTAGGATGCGCCGTAGACACTGGTGCATAAAAGTTTGCAATCTAGTTTCTATCTTGTAGGTGACCTTCTAAGTTGAACAGCCATATGGAAGCAACAATTTTACATTGGTTTCGAATATCCGGAGTTTGTTGCTTCTGGAAATGTTGTTGTTTTGCCAGAAAGGAGTCAAACTGAAAAAAACTGCTCGAGCCTTGTTGATGCGGGACTCCACATTAGAATCTGCTACACCATCTGCTGTAACTACGCTTCCAAAGGTAGCAAAACCTGTTCACTTTTTCGACCGCCTGCCCCAATATACAGATTTCGCTCTGTATTCCTGGACCCAAGCTCAAGTACTTAGTTTTTGCAGTACTAATTTTTAGCCCTGCATTACGACTTACTATCCAGAGCATCCGACATTTGAGTTACATGATCCAATTTACTTGAAAGAGGACAAATATCGTCATAGTGTAGTTGTTGAAGGTATTTAAACAACTTCTATCTAATACGTTTACTTAGGTGTTCCTGAAGCGCACCACATAGTACGTCGTTAATGGCAATCAAAAACAATACGGGCTTAAACTTTAGTAAAACGTAACATTGGGCTCCCTCATAGGACTCCTTGATGATGGATACTATTCCATCTTATATGCCTCTGCAATGTAAAGCTCTCCAGATGTATTCCCGGTCAACGCTGTCAAACGCTTTCTCGAAATCGACAAATATGAGATGCAATAGGGATCTCCATTATGCGGATTGTTCAATAATAATTCGGAGGGTGTTGATGTGACCGCTACATGAAAAACCCTAGCGAAAGCCAGCTTGTTCATCGTTCAATGTGCGGTCAACTATATCTCCCAAAAACAACTCTGTTGTAAAAAATTCCCCGCCAAGTAAAACCTCTCAACCACAAAAAGGATTGATATGAATACAATACCGCCAAAGTACTCGTAGCTTCGCTCCCCACTCTAGGGTTAGCATATTGAACGCTGATTGAATTAGTAAATTTCTTTCAAAGATGATTGGCGGGGAGCTTCCATTAAACAAAATATGTTGAACAATCTGAAGAAAAACGGGGTGGAAAATGGTCTATTAATCACTTCTGGCCTGAAGTGCATTTTTAGTCTTTTGTAAGGCGGAAGCTTTATAACGAGATCCGGGCGAGAAGCCAATAATACTTGGCATAAGAGCCTACAGCATGATCCGCAAGCAACTACATAACCATCATTTTATCAGAGCGACATTATCATTATCACTGTCATTTTGTCTATGGCCATGAAGCTCCCCACCAATCAGCTTTGAAAGAAATTTACTAATTCAATCAGCGTTCAATATGCCAACCCTAGAGTGGGGCACGAAGCTACGAGTACTTTGGCGGTATTGTACTCATATCAATCCTTTTTGTGGTTAAAAGGTTTTTCTTGGCGGGGAATTTTTTACAACAGAGTTGTTTTTGGGAGATATCATATCTATTTGCAACGGCAAGCACGTTCGGCTTCTATACATTGGGCTCCGGTTTGATTCCTACTGAATGCGGTAGTCTTCGATAAAAAAGAGGATTTACGTGCCGGACTAGGAGTTCACTCAGGTTACCCATTTGGGGTAAATAGTTTTCTTGCCAAGAATATCATTTTTCTAGTTCAAAGGACTCAAAGTGCCTTTAACAGTAGTTTAGTGCATTCGCCTCATCACCCCCAGTCGTATAATACTCATCTTGCCTAGAAATCGCTTCCTTGCCAAGAACATCCTTTTCAAATTCAAATTCAAATTCAAATGTATTTGTATCTTATTATTACATTGTGTGCCTGAACAATTATTTTAACTTAGATACCGGCTTAAGCCTTAACTCTACAGTATTATATATTTAGCGTAAGCAATTCTGTTGAATTAATTCGGTTACTTAAGAGGTAATATTTTAAGGAAAAATGTAAAAACCTTATGGAAGAAAAAAAAAAAAAGCGAATAAAAATCTTAACTAGAGTCTTAACCTACATCTTACCCTAAATTAAGTCTATGCTTAGTAGTTATCTGGGTATACTTAATTATATGTTAGCTAGCTAAAGATCTTATTATATTGTTATCTATATTTGAGCAGGTTGCTATAAATTTAGAGGTTATATTGCCAACTAGCACATTCATTGTTTTAATTTTAGTTTCGTTGTGCAATCTTGCTGTTGAGTAGTAGAATGGTTTATTTGTAATATATTTTAATATTTTATTTTGGGTGATTTGTAATTTGCTTCTAATCGTTTTAGCATAATTCCCCCAAACCGGGGAGCCATACGTTGCGATTGGTTGTATAACCATCTTATAAATAAGGAGCTTATTATCGGTAGATAACTTGGACTTCTTGTTTAAAAGGGGGTATAGGGAACAGAAGGTCTTCCTCATTTTCTCCGAGGTCGTTTCAACGTGTGGTTGACCTGTTAATTTTTTATCAAAGGTTAGTCCTAGATAAGTCAATTGATTCTGCCAGGAGATGGAATCATTCAAGAAGTTTAAGGGTGAGCTTGGTAGGTTAGTTCTTTTTCTCTTTTTAGTGAAGTAAACTGCTTGAGTTTTTGAGGTGTTCAGCTTAATTTTCCATCTAAAGTAGAATTGGTACAGTCTTTCTAACTGACTCTCAAGCTTTGAGGATATGTGAGTTGGATCGTCACCGGTACAGAAAATACAGACATCATCTGCAAAGCATGCGACTTCACAGTCATTCACTTTTGGAATGTCTGCAGTAAATATATTGAAAAGCACCGGACTGAGGCATGATCCCTGTGGAACACCTGCCGGTATTGTCTTTGTAGATGACTGCGATTTGCCAATCTGTACAGTGAAAGTTCTATTCAATAAAAAAGATTGAATTAGCTTTACTAAATAGTTGGGTATGCCAAACTTTATCATTTTGAATAAAAGGCCGTTGTGCCATACCGAGTCGAAAGCTTTTTGAATATCTAGAGTCACCACACCCACTGATTTTTTGATTTCGAATGATTTTTGTATGTATTTTTGGAGCCGAAGAGTTTGATGGATTGTTGAGTAATTTTTACGGAACCCGAACTGGAAATCTGGGATAATTCTCAGTCTGTCAATTACTTCATTAAGGCGTGTTAATATGACTTTTTCAAGAATTTTGCTCATTGAAGGTAGAAGACTAATTGGTCTATAATTTTCAGATAGGCGAGGGTCTTTGCCAGGTTTGGCTACTGGGATAACATTTGCATGCTTCCAATAGGAAGGAAAATGTGAGGTAACCATGCAAGCATTAATTATAAAGTTAAGCCTGACTAGTGCTTTTTTAGGTAAGTTCTTTAGGACTAAGTTTGAAATTTTGTCAAATCCGGGGGCTTTTTTCACTTTCACGGATTTAATAATGGTCTTTATCTCGGCTGGAGAAGACAAGTAAGTTGGGTTGAAATCACTGGTGGAGGATGAAAGTCGCTGGATTTGACTACTCACCAAACCATCGAGCATTGAGTTACCCAGATGTCCGGACATTTTATGAGCATTATAAAATATCTCGGATATCATGTCTGCTTTTTCTTTATTATCGAACACCATATATTTATCAGCCGTAAGTAATGGAGGCATTAATTTTTGCCGTCGGAAGACTTTATTCAGTTTCCATATTTTCCTGCTATTTTTTGGCAGGCGCCTCAGCATGTTATTCCATTTAACGTTACGGTTGATAAATATTCGGTCTTGGATCATTTTCGAGAGTCTGTTTACAGCTGTTTTTGTTAATGGATTCCTAAGTCGTTGCCATCTCCGTCGAAGCAGATTACGGGTATGGATGAGTGCCTTGATGTCGTTGTCTATGATGTTGTTTGTTTTCTTTTCTTTATTTGTATTAAATGAAGAGTAATTTAAGGCTGAATTAATTTTATTACAAAAATCATTTAGTAGGAAATCGACTTGGTAGGAATGTTCTATTGAGGAGAGATCTTGAGATCCCAGATTTATGTTGTTATTCAGGTGTTTTTTAAATTTCATCCAGTTGACTCGTTTTGATTTTGGGTTTTCTAAAAGAGTATTGGATATAGAGTGCCCAATTTCTATATGAAATAGTACTGGTAGGTGGGGTGATGATAAACTCCGAAGTGTAGTTGGCTGTGGAATAGTATGTGGGCATTTACTTAATACTATGTCGAGTGTAGAATCATAACCTTTTGTATTGAGGAATGTTGGTTCGGATGGAGTGTGTATAAGGATGTTTTTTTGGAAGACAAGCTCGTGGAGTCGCTTACCAGCTCGATTTGCTTTATAACAGTTCCAGTAGCGGTGTTTAGCGTTAAAATCACCACACATAACGACATTTTGACCAAGTGTCATTAAGTAATTAATGTCATCCTCGAATTTATTTAATTCAGAATTATCAACCTTAGTTCCAGGAAAATAGCAAACCACCAATGTTATTTTTAGAACTTCTAAATTTATAGCAATCGCTTCTATTGTTTTTGTCCTCAACTCAGGAAGTACATAATACTTCAGGTTTTTTTTTATACAAATAGCTACTCCCCCACCCGGGGCTCCTAATCTATCTAGCCTAAAAATTGAATAATCCGGATGTTGTAATTTGTCATTTTTCTTTAACCAGGTCTCGGTAAGTGCTATGATATCGGCTTTAATATCAGTCGCAAAATCGAACAATTCAATAGATTTATTCCTGACACTTTGTGCATTCCACAGTAATACATTAATTTTATCCACTAATGTTAACAAACTTAAGTGCTAAACTAACTATTACGTTATATTGGTCTATTCTAGTCCTACACTTGGAAAGATTCACAACTAGCTCAGTCGACATCTCAAGCAGCTGATCTACAGTAAACAAGTTGATATCGCAGCCGGTTTGATATTGTTGCTGGTTTGCTGTAACAACATTCGAGTATGTTGGCATAGAGCCACTGTTTGTTGACGGTCGGACGCTGTTGATAGTTGCAATATTATTTGTGGTCGGTAGTGGCGGAAAGTTTATCGCATTTGAATTTATCCTGAATTGTTTGTTTGTCGGCTGTTGGTTGGCTTTTCGGTTGCGGTTGCTAATCCTTTGGCGAATTGCTAGATATTCGCTTCTTTTTTCGCATACAATATCGCTGGCCATATGGTTTTTACCACAATTTGCGCATTTGAGCAAGGGCTTGATGTTTTCAACTGATTCTTTAGCCAGGGAACAGTTGGAGTACGCATGATTATTCCCACACAAAAGGCATTTTGGTGGCAGGTGACAATTGGAGGAACCGTGGCCCCAATGCTGGCTGTTTCGGCATTGAGTCGGCCCGTTTTTCGATTTGGAGTACCAATTCCAATGGACTCTGGTATAGAATAGAGCCTGTATGCTACGCAGTTGGGACAGTTTGATTGCTCCTTTTTCAAAGTATAGGATGTAATATGTCTCGTTACTATATCTAGTGGATTGAGGATGAAACTTCTTAACATCTTGGCAAGGAAGGTTATACTCGTTGTTTAATTCGTTGAGGAGTGCCGAACACTCCATGTCGTGCAGGCCGGACAATACAATTTTCATTGGTCTTTTATCTGACCGTCGAAAAGTATAGAATTGGAGTTTTTTCTCGATTAGGAATTGTTGAATGCGTTCGAAGTCATCGGAATTGTCGATGAACAGCTTATTACCAATCGCCGTGTACTGGATGCAGTAGGTTGTGACATTCAAGGCTGTCATTGCAGCATCGATCGTTTCCCTATCTAAAGTAGGGAACATAATAGGTGGATTTTTTACCTTCTTGGGTTGAACGGGTACGGTGGCTGGTTGTGGATGATTATTAATCTGCTCATCCTCTGATAAATTTGATGGCAGGTTCGCCAGTAGGTGAAATGAGTTCTGACTAGTCGTCATGGCGGCGGTATCAGAGCTTCGAAGAAGCTTCAGTTTTCTCCGAATTAAACATTCAGGGGAAGAATCTTCCCGCTGACGTTTTTTGACGCGTTCACTATCGGACACTGTGGCGATAACGTTAGTTCGATTAGAAAATGAAAGAATTCAAAATGATACAGTTTTCTAGGGAAAAAAGTGGATAAAATTCACTGGTTCTTTGACACGATCTATACACTCTGAATGACAGATGGCGGATGAGCAAGAACATCCTTTCTCCTGCCCAAAGGACTCAAAATACTTTTAACAGCCTACTGCATTCGCCTCATCACCTCCAGTCATGTGATACCCATCTTGCCTAAACATCGCTTCCCATCTTCCACACATTGTAAAAAATCAACTTACATCGTAATTCATATCTCATATGCCATAAATGAAACTACCTAAATCATATACCACACACACAGAGCCATATAGAAGGAGATGAAACCCCCATTTACTGTACACAAAATTTTGGAAGTAATTCCACAACATACAAACTAGTAAAAAGTAAACAGAGAGACACACGCCCTAAACTGCGCAACACCCGCGCGGTCTATATAGAAGCACATAAAGCAAATGAAATGTCATCCCCTCTCCTACTTCTCTTATTGGAACAATAACATTCCAGTCTGTCTCTCTGCCGTGGAACACCCGCCCGATCATATAGAAGCAAAAGAGATGTCAAATTTCCATCCCCCTTCCTACTTCCACACTTGTGCCGAATTGCTTCGTTTCCCTCGCTCTTTTTCATTTCCTCTGATTCTTTCTTCAAAGACCACACAGCATGTTCTTTTTCTTTCCGGACATCCTAAGATGCAGTCATAAACATTCAGTTTCAATTTTTTCATCACATTCATTTCATTCATGCACTAGCCACAAGCCACGCCCACAGCCATTACCTCGTATGGTTCTCCTCACCCGTCGAGCGCACGGACTTTTGCATCCGTCGTCGTCACTACTCACATAATCAAGTGTTTGCGTCTCTCCCCGTCGGCATGCGATCTCTGGCAAAGATTCTCTGCGAGTGATTTCCTGTGTCGCATTCAAATTATCAAAAAGACTTAAGCCAGAAACTCTACTATAAAATATCACATTTTTGGATGTATCTTTTTATCTACTGCACGGATCAGAGCAAATGATAGCCTATGCACACCCTTGGGACACAGGCAATCCGTGAGAAAAGAAAGCAGACCTGGATCCGCTCCCTACGAGGCTGTAGCCCTGTCAAAGGACAACGAGAACAACAAGAACAAGAAAAATTTGAAAAATAGCCATTTTCAAATTATCATATCTCGGGTGTTTTTCCTTGTATCGGAATCAAATTTGCAGCACTTTGTAAGACGACCGGAGACAATGGCCATACCAAATTTGAGCCCGAACAAGCATCCGGGGCCGGAGCTACAGAGGTCCGAAAACCCGTACTTGATGTGTCGCGTAAACATAGTCTTGGTCATTTTCCATTTTTTTTCGATTTTTTTGTTTTTCTTTGGCGGGGCGGGACGCAGGGTTACTTCCTTAAGTGTCCTAAGAGTCGCCGAGAGCAATTTTTTATATTGCGCTGAGGTAGCTCTCCAATGGTGTTTTTAATTGCGCGTTCTTTTAACCCATTAATGCCTGATGGGTATTTAAATACCCATAAAACAACGGTGCATTCAAATAGGTATTTCTCATTATAGGTTAGAAATTTCACTTTCATTTCTTTTGTATTACTTAGATTGGGGATAGTGCCGCAAATACTTCCTAGAAGGAATTCAGAATAATCAGGATTACTTGGGGATTTCCCCAGTCGAAAATTATGATTTTTTTGGATTCGTCAAATTGGCTATATAAACAGGAAATAGGGAAAACTTTGCTAGAACTAATTAGCATCTAGTGTCCTTTATCTAATAAAAAGAAAAAATCCACGGTAGAATTGATTTTTGGAGTTCCAGATGAAATTTACTCCTTTGGGTATTTAAATACCCAACAGGCTTTAGTACTAACAAAATGCACATGTAATCAAGGGAAATGAGTATCTGGATGTATGAAGACCAATGTATGAAAAATAATTTTATCATTTAAATAATGCAGAGGTCACCCATACAACAATATAAGAAGACATTATTTGGCCTTTTTTCACCTTCCCCATATCCCGCGGTTAACAATTTTAGTACAGCGAATGTATGCAAATCATGTAGATTTAGAACTCGTTAAAGCCTGTTGGGTATTTAAATACCCATCTCATATCTCCGTTCATCCTGCATATATCGATCTGAAATTTTGCAAATATACTATTATGACTAATATTAATTTTCTGACAAAATTTCAAAAAAATCGCTCTACAGGATCTATGGGCAGGCTTTAATGGGTTAATGATCTTTCAGCTGGGTGTGACGTGTGTGTGTTCTCACAAATATGTTGCAACTGCACCATTCGCCTGTTTGCTGAGACGCACTGGTGTTATTGGCCATGCAGAATGATCATTGTTAAGTGCCTCTACCAAATGTTTTGAACTGAAAAACTTGGTTGAGGCGGACTATGGAAGAGGTCTTTGAATGATGGCACAAAGGACCCAAAGTTGTCTATGTGTGCTGTGAATTTGGTAAGCTTTTAATTCAACGAACTGTTAATTTGGAAAGCTGTTTTTCTGGAAATCTGTTAATTTTCAAGCTTTTAGTTCGGTAGATTATCGTTAACTTAGAAATTGTCGATTTTAAAAGCTGTTAATTTGAGAGGCCGTTAATTTTGCAAACTATTAATTTCTGAAGATGGGTGTGCCGCTAGAACTGCCAATCTGCAGCTTGCTGCTACTACTTGACGTTAGCAGCAACTTAATAATGCTAAAAGTGCTAAGCTGCTAAAAAAATCACAGATGTGCTAAAAGGACTCAGCCTCTAATGATTTCTATCGGAATCCAAAATCCAAGGAGATTCACGAAGTGCACAACTATCGGTTGAGCAACAAATAAAGGTGGATTGGGTGGGTCACTCAATAGTAGGATTTTCGAGAATCCTTACATAGGAAAGTTGTGAGCGTAGTGCTTTGCATGGACCGGTTACTATAGGGTTTATTTTTATCCACGTCGAACCGGCGATCGATCTGGAACATAATTATCTGTACGTGTAGATGACTAAAGGGATATAGGCAGAAATAGTAGTCCGTCTGTGTGAGTGATCCTGTTCAGCTCGTGCATTGGCTACACCCTCGCACCATTCATATCCTGGATCGTATAATTTGACTGATACCATAATTAAGTTTTTTTCTTGAGTTTCAGCCAAATGCAAGCACAAAATTACCGTCTCTCATCTAAACTCTTTGCTTGATTTTTAATAAGTTTCTGTTCTCATTAAAGCATCCAACCCGTAATATATAAAGAATTGTCTATCTATTTTCATCATACAAAAGAACAACGTGCGCGGTTGTATACATGTATCTGAAACCGCACACATATCGATTCTTGTATCGTGGCGGATATGTTCTCTTCGAAACGCGAGTCAACAAACCAACTTCAAATACCGATCCTTCATCAGGTTTCATTAAATCATGAAGCCCTCGAGGGAAAATTCACAAGGGAAAAACATATTAAGACTCGACAATAATCACGTCGTCGACTTAGTAATATCGTGTGTATCCTTTGGCTCGTTCGTCATTCCTAGTATTTCCTTTTTTTTCACTTTTCTGATTTTTTTTATCTGAAGCTCAAGATTGTTGAATCTTATGAAACAAATGAAAAGTTTTGTTCGTATATGGACTCGTACGAACCGTACCAAACACTCAACATTGTTCATATATGTAACGTGTACTCGTTTGTTAGATTCTTGTCTTGTCTTGAAGTAATTTTACGCAGTGCAAGGGAGTGAGTAACAGTTCCTCTGGCCTTACAATGGAGGATAAACCACGTACGGGAAGCAAGGAAAAACTTTTGATTGCAACTTCATCACCAATCCAATGGGTTAGTCCTTTCTTCTCCGGGAATGTACTTAACACTTCCATTACGGAACAAATCGTTTGTATGGGATACGGATATGCAGGAGAAAGAGGGATCCTTGATAGGTTGTCTGTTTCCGTGGGGTTTTTTTTTAATGGAAACTATCTTGATAAAAGAAGGTTAACACGGTTAGTACCATTATCCTCCTTTAATGAACTTGCATTTGTTATGATATTCGAACCATTCGATATTTGCATTCTCCAGATCCTCCGGATCTGAAACAAAATATGAACCAAGAGCTGATCTCCTCTTACTTGCCAAAGCCGGACAAGAGCTGAGGGGATGGAAACAATTTTCCTCCTCATCAACATCACCACAGCTTCTGCAGAAATCATTAAAAGGAAGGCGAAGCCTCCTAACATTTGAGCCACTCGATTCGATTTATTTGATAGAAGACAATTATCGTCATCATAGCCTAGGTGTTGAAGGTATTAAAACAACTTGCATTTAATACCTATGTTCTGGAGTTCTTGAAGCGCGCCCCTTAGTACATCATTAATGGCAATTAAAAACAGTATAGGTGACAAAATGCAGCCTTGCCTCTCTCACTCTTTTACCTCAAGGGTCTGATAGCTTACCCTTGTGTAAGACGTGACATTGGGCTACCTGGTAGGACTCCTTGATGATGGAAATTATGTTATCTGGTGTGCTTCACCTACGTAAAACCTTCCAGTTATATTCCCGGTCAACGCTGTCAAACACCTACTCGAAATCGATGCACATGAGATGTAAAATGATAAATGTCTGATGCTCTACATTGTGAAAGCCGTAATGCGGGGCTTTAAATCAAGGCTGCCAGGCTAACTACTTGAGCTTGGATCCAGGAAAGCAAAGCAGAATTTGTGTTTCGGGACAGGCAGTCAAGAAAGTTGACAATTTCTGCTACCTCGGAAGCATAGTTACAGCAGATTAGATTAGATTAGATTGTGAAATGGGCGTTGAACCCCGCAGGGTACAGAGCACTGGGGCCGGATGGCCTATTGTGCTATAGCCGAGAGTCTGTTATCAGGCCTAAACCTGTCGATCGAGTTCAATCGAGCTAATAAATTTGCTCAGGAGGAGCGGTGACACTGAAGCGGTATCACCAGTCTCCTGGTAGGCGGCTCCAAAGCAGCCTCTGCGTCGCCGGGCCAAGGCGTCGCAATCGCATAAGATATGGGTGGATGTCTCGTCGTCCTCACCGCAGAAACGACGGCTCGAGTCCGAAACAATTCCCATGATTTTTAAGTGATCTCTCAGGCATGAGCGTCCAGTTAGGAGACCACAAATGGTTCTAAACTTGTACCGGTTTAATTTTAGCAGTTCCATCGATCTGATTTGTGAATAGCCTGAAATGAAAAGCTTAGCCTGCCTCAGTCCTGGCTGGTTGTCCCAATGGGCAGCAGTTTCGCTGCACTCCCAGCCTTTGATGAGTTTCTTTATTATGCACTTTGAAATTCCGCAAAAGGGCTCTGGTCCGTAAAAGGGGGTAGCTGAAGCTGTTCTGGCCAGCTCGTCCGCTTGTTCGTTGCCATTGATGCCATAGCATGACCAGGGACCCAGTGTAATGTTACTCTATTTAAAGAGCCTAATCTATGCAGCGACTTTTGGCAAGTACGTACGATCTTAGATGATGTCGTCCTTTTTAACAGAGCTTTGATGGCCGCCTGGCTGTCCGTGAATATTGCCAAACTTTTGTTGTGGTAGCCTTCAGTCTTCAGGCATAACTCAGCACATGCCTCGATGGCATGCAATTCCGCCTGAAAGACAGTGGCAAACTTGCCCAGGGGTATGAAAACCCGATTATTGGGACCCACAACGCCTGCCCCGGTTCCTTTATTGGTTTTCGAGCCATCCGTGAACCACTTGATGGTGTGAGGGGGAAGGTTGGCAAATTTTTCCTGCCAATGCTCTTTGTTCCATATTACGGCCGTGAGCCGTTAGTTGCATGATACTTCTTTCACAAGGTGGTCTGATGGCATTCTTGTGACTATACTGTCATTAAGCCAACTGAATTACTGAATTTAGTTCTACATTAGCATTGTATGCAACTAGTCTCGCAATTGCAATTTTGGCTTCTGCCTTTATATGAATGTGTATCGGCTGTAGGTCGAGCAGTACATCGAGAGTGCTAGATGGACAAGAGCGAATAGCCCCTGTCACCATTAGGCATGCAAGTCTCTGGACTTTGCCTAAAGTGGTCTTGCCAGCAGCAGTAAACGCTCTTTTCCACCAGACTACTGCACCGTACTCTAATATTGGTCTGACAATAGCCTTGTAAATTTAGAGGGCTATGGAGGGCTTGATTCCCCACGTTTTGCCTACATATTGCCTACATATCCACAAGGCTTTAGTGGCCCTGTCCGCCACCACCCTGACGTGTTCCCGCCAGAGAAGTTTACTGTCGAGGGTGACGCCCAGGTATTTCGTGTAATTTCTCATGGGTAGAGGAGAGTTGTACATTTGGGGGCATCTGATATGCCTGAGATTTCTTCTTTTAGAAAATGGAATGACATGCCTTGGTTGGGTTGACTCGAAGTCCGTTGTCATTACACCATTCTTGCGCAATGTAAAGAGCTGCTTCAAGGATGTCTGGTAGAATCTCCTCGAACTTTCCTTTAGTCAATATCACCAAGTCATCGGCGTAGCCCTGGACTGAGTAGCCATGCGTCGTGAGTTTCCTCAGCAGACCATCAACCACTACAGCAGATGGTGGAGCAAATGCAGATGTACAGTCTCGCATCAACAATGCTCGGGCAGCTTTTTTTTAATTTGACTCCTTTCTGGCAAAACAACCACATTTTCAGACGCACCAAACTCCGGATCTTCGAAACTAACGTAAAATCAGTGCTTCAACTATATATGGCTGTTCAACTTGGGAGGTGATCAATAAGATAATAACTAGATTGCAAAATTTCGTGAACCAGTGCCTACGGCGAACTCCCTACTATTAGGATGTGCGCAAGTTGGCACATGTTCGCGTGTCCCGTTCACGTGTTTTATGTCAAATGGTTTGAGTCTATGGTTTGCAACCAAAGATGCGAATCTGTAAATTTGATAGATGCTCGGCTGTTGTCGTATCACCAAATTGGATTCATTATTATGTATTAACGCCAATAATTTAGTACGAAATGTGTGTTTATGCACATCCTGCTACTCCCCAGTCGTTTGTTTTGCCACTCAATTCTTACCTAATTATCCATTTTAAAGCACAATAAAGAACTCAATTTGTTGATACGACAATAGCCGAGCATTTGTCATATTGACAGATTCGCGACGTTGGTTGGAAACCATAGACTCAAACCGTTTGACATAAAACACGTGAACGCGACACGCGAACGTGAGCCAACATGCGCGCAGCCTTACTGGTCAGGACAGGATAGACGCTTCCAAAGTGGCAATGGATAGTTCACACTCTCAGAAAAGGACCGAACAACATTGCTCAACAGGCCCTCGATTGGAACCCGCAGGGAACCAACGCAAGTCGCCGTGTTGGACGACCTAGTAATACCTGCAGAAGATCAGTTAAGAGAGAAGATGTTTCTATACGGAAGTCGTGGAGTGAGCTGAAGGCGATGGCGATGAAGAGGACGAAGTGGAAAGTAGGCGTGGTTAATGCCCTATGCCCCTTAAGGGGTTAACAGGATCCAAAAAGAGAGGTGTCTCCCAACATGCTCTCCAATAAGTAATCACACCCACAACAGAGCTGATATGCTGCCTTTTCAACGACAGAAAATGCTAGGAGCAGATGGCCAAATCGATCTATTGTAGTTGCAAGGAGGGCAGCATAAATTAACCCATTCTGCGTCCTGCTCTTTGACACAGACTGGGCTTCTAAACAGCTTTTCTAAGGAATTCGTATGGTAAAAACTTAAAAAGCTTCGGCTTTTCTATCCGCTAACGGTGCAGCACGCCTATTCGATTGCACCACCGTGCTCTGCACTGGCAATGGGATGCATCTGTCTCCACGAATTATCCAGCGACGCACAATCTTCCGCCACAGATCGGCGGCTTCAGTTCAGAGGCGTGGCCATGGAACTTTATGTTATGTCCCCCTGTGGTGTGGGGCGTAACAATAACCCACAGCCATTTCCGAACTGTTGCAAAAGTGCGGCTTAATGATCAGAAGGTTAATGCTTACAACACGCATCGCCGCAAACCAGTTCTATGCTACGAAATGTCAATCAAGCCGCTTAGGAGTAATTGGCGTGCTTATGCCTTACTAGGGGATTAAGGCAAATACTAGAATAGAGCACTTAAATAGTTAAGGCTGGCACTGTTCATTTTATTACCAGACAACTGACAAAAATATTTTAAGTAGACGAGTACATCAAGTCCTTTCGTTGTCTATGCAGTGAATTGATTATATCTTAAAGCGCTCATCTCTCATCCTTTGTGACACGATTACACCCTTCCTTTTTTCGACTTTTCTCCAAATTTAACAGAATAAGTCCGCCCCCTCACCCTTATCTCTCTCTCTGGACTCTCTGACATCCTTCAAATAGTAAACTTTTATTCTCTTGCCAATTGGCTTCAGTCATACGCTTAAAATCTTGAGTCTTCTTACGACCAATGAAGATTTCATGCTTCAGTGGCAGAACTACAACTATAGGTTCAATATTCGAAAAGTCCAAGTAACAGGAGCTCTAGTAGTGTAGTCGGTTAGACGACGCCACCGTACAATCTAAAAGATTCCGGGTGGAGAGAAGTGAACTAGAACATTTAGAGGTGGCGATTGAGGTTAACATGAGCAGTGGTGGCAAAACGGCAAGAAGGAATGGACGTGACTTGCTAGACTTATTGGAAATTGTTTAGTGTCATGGACCCGATATTCTATACTACATACGTGTATACTTTTTTTTTATTTTCGACTTCTTTCAGTGGATTACCAGAGATGGGAAGAGAGAGAAACTACACCTGAACTATTCGTCCTTCGGAAACAACACTGATGTATGATATCGTCTCAACTGTGAAAAATCCTTGGAAACTTCATATGGCCATGGTTGGATTTCGGAAAATTGGATTATTCTCTACCTTTTCGACAATTCTGACTTGAATGTCAACGAGGAAAAGATATTTTTATATATGTATAGGTATATACGAGTAATACGATTGGGAATTTGAAACAGGGTACGTATAATGAAATAGTTTTCTCATATAATGTCATTTATTTAAAAGGAAAATAAACCGGAACAATATTGTTTCCTGCGAGGATAAGGTGTGATGATATTCTTTGCCCAGTTAAGATAGTTAAGCGGCACCTGTAGAGCGTAGATGTATGTATAAATATATATAAGGTTCCGTCACTTGGTTCGGTAGATTTGGTCAGCTAAAGGTAATGTTGATTTGAGTTGCATACTTATTTGCCCAAACCCTTAGTAGGGCATTGCGCGTCAACTATTCCACGAGGCTTAGCTAACGTTTCGTTGGTATAAACCAGTTTCTGAGCATGCACCTTCTGTTCCCACTTAGCCGCCTACCTGCGACATTCGGGAAATGTTGTCGCCTATTATTACCGCACGCACCACAGGGGAAGACAAAACAAACACCCATAGCACGAGTTCCGTAGACGGGACTTGAACCCATAACGACCGTAGTCAGACATGAGACTGACGCCTCTACGCACTGAGCTACCCGTCGCCCTACTCAGAATACAGTTCATGATCACATTATCACGCTTTTACTATAAGACATTAATTTCTATTAAATCGAATTTAATAATTTTTTAACTTTTAACTAGTAACGCTGACGCGCTCAGTGGCGTAGTTAGTGGGGATTAGGAGAATCAATCCCCCAACCCCTCGGGTCTCGAATTTGAAAATACTTGGAACTAAGACATATAGGGTTTTTCAATCAAGACGACGCATTTTGTTTTTGACATTTGTCGAATAACAGTGAAGTCGGCTTCACAAATCCCTCACATTTTAAAACGTCAGCCTAGCCTATGCCATTTTATCGTGAAGAGATACATGCTTCAGTAATGTTTCCAAATTATTCAGCTTTTTTATCAAAACTCACGTTCTATCGCGACTATGTTTCACGAGCTTACGCCAATTTTCGGTCGGCGAAACCGTCCAACAAGACGGACTATTGAACGTTTGGTGCAAAAATTCGAAACAACTTATGCATTCCATAATGTCCCAGCGCCTGTGCGACAACGTAACGCTCGAAGTGAAGAAAATATCGTGGCCGTTCGAGACAGTGTGCGTGAGCAGTCAAGGATGTCGCTTCCAGGTCGATCGCAGGCGTTAAACATCAGCGTGACTAGTTTGTGGCAAATTTTGCAGAAGGATTTAGCTTTCCGCCCGTATAAGATTGCGTTGACTCAAGAACTGAAGCCAACCGACCATTTTAAGCGTAGCACATTCGTTAATTTGAGCGACCGGTAGCGCAGTGTGTTGAGCCATCAGTCTCATGTTTGACTACCGGCGTTTCGGGTTCGAATCCCGTCTACGACGCCGTTCGTGGCCATAGATGTGCATGATGTGCTGGCGAGCAACTGCATTCTCCGAAACCAATTTAAAATCAGCTTAAATTTTTGGTACCCGTTTACACACTGAGACATATTACACACACCACAAAAATGTTCCCCGGCTGTCAAATAATTTGTAGTGATTTTCAATCATACCGCAACCCAGGGAGCACCAGCTGATAGGAGAAAGTAGGCAATGAAAAAGGTATTGTAAAAAGCTGACACAAATTGCAACTTTCAGTCAGCTAATTTCACAAACGAGGGGAAAAAAGAGTGTAGGCTATGAAAAATGTGTACGAAACACGTATGGGGTGTGTGTGATGATAGCCTCTTCAATACATGTTCCATACTCTAAGAATTTATGCCAACGAAATGTCAACTGGGCCACATGGAACCGTTGACGCGCTATGCCCCACAAGGGGTTAGGGCAATTGAGTAGTACATTCGCTAATTGGGTTCTGGACCAGATGCAAGCTGACAACGACTTTCAAATAAAAATTATCTTTCTGGATGAAGCTTACTTCTGGCTCGATGGTTTTGCCAACAAGCAAAATTGCCGCATTTGAGTGAGCAGCCTGAAGTGATGCATAAAACACAATTTATCAAAAAAAAAATTAACTGTTTGGTGCGGTTTCCATGCCGGCGGCGTCATTGGTCCATTTTTCTTGTTTTGATGAAAACGGCGCGCCAACAACCGTCAACGGCGATCGCTGCAGGGCCATTATATCGGAAAATTTTCGGGACCAGCTCGACGCTATGTATTTAGACGATATGTGGTTGCAACGGGACGGCGCAACGTGCCATACAGCGTACGGCATAATTGAATTGTTGAAGACAAAGTTCAGCGAGTGAGTTCACGCAACGGTCCTCGCGAATGGCCGCCTCGTTCGTGCGATTTAACCCCTTTTTCTTTAAGGTTACATTAATTTGCTGGTCTATGTCAATAAGCCAGGAACGTTAAGAAGAGCTGCAGGCCAACATCGAACGCGAAATTCGTGGTATTTCGGCCGATTTGTGTGCTCGAGTCATGGAAAATTGGGTCCAGCGAATTCACTCGTGCCAGCACTTCCGCGGCTCGATGTCGTATTCCATAATTAACGGCATCGATTGTACTTTCATTTGAAATAAAAATCACCTCCATAATTAACCCACAAGCCTTTTAATTGAAAAAAAAAAAATGCATCGCTCTTAATGAATATTCGTATGGACACCAATTTTTTCTTCGAGCTGATCCGAATACAGTCGGTAGTGCTGATTTTCGGCCAGTCACTTATATCTCACAAAAACAACTCTGTTGTGAAAAAATCCCCGCCAAGAAAAATTCCTCAGCCGTAAAAAGTGAAAAGTATCCTTTTCGAATATCCTTGTCGCCACCGAAGGACCCGGAATGCCATCTACAGTACTCCTGGACATTCGCCTCTCCACCCCGGTTCGCATGACACCCATATTGCCCACTTGACTTTCGTGAATGTCCTTTTCACCACCGAATGACTCGAAATGACATCTACACTACTCCTGGACACTCGCCTCTTCATCCCGGTTCATATGAGACCCCCACATTTCGCTTCACTGCTAAAAATATCCTTTTTCGAATGTCCTTGCTGCCACCGAAGGACTCTACATCTACAGTGCATTCGTCTCTTTCCATCGATTCTCCTCACGTACATATAAAAATCCTTGATTGCATAGACAACCTGCCCAACATACTAGTACTATTTTCATACAAAACCCCGACATCGAATAATGAATAAATTGCTCTCGAGTCACAGTCGCAAATCGCCCATTCAAGCCGCTGTCTAGCAAAACACAGCATAAGATGCATCCATAAACATTCAGTTTCAATTTTTTCATGACACACTTTTCATTCATGCACTTGCCACAAATCACGCCCGCAACCATGAACTCGTATGGTTCTCCTCACCCGACGAGCGCACGGACTTTTGCCATATTATATAATCAAGTGTTTGCATCTCTCCACGTCGGCATGCGATCTCTGCGAGTGATTTGCTGTGTCGCATTCAAATTATCAAAAAGACTTAAGCGAGAAACTCTACTATAAAATTTCACATTTTTGGATGTATCTTTTGATCTACTGCACGGATCAGAGCAAATGATAGCCTATGCACACCCTTGAGACACAGTCAATTCGTGAAAAAAGAAAGCAGACCTCGATACGCTCCCTACGAGGCTGTAGACCGGTCAAGGACAACGAGAACAATCAGAACAAGAAAAATTTGAAAAATAGCGATTTTCAAATTATCATATCTCGGGTGTTTTTCCTTGTATCGAAATCAAATTTGCAGCACTTGGTAAGATGATCAAGGACAATGACCATACCAAATTTGAGCTCGAACAAGCATCCGGGGCCGGAGCTACAAAGGTCCGAAAACCCGTACTTGTTGTGTCGCGTCTTGGTCACTTTCCATTTTTTTTTTCGATTTTTTCGTTTTTCTTTGGCGGGGCGGGACGCTCCCGCGTCCCTAGATCCATATAATGAAAGGGCGTATCGATTGTTCGTTTGTTGGTCCGGACGCTTCTCGTGGTTCAACATCAATCAAATTTGTTATTCAACTTCTTAAGCACAACCCGTCGACTAATTTCTCCAGACTGTTTTGGTGCTGCAATGCCAACAGGACCAGGTATGGAGCGGTATTAAGTCCAAACTTAAACCAGGCCGAAGCGAAGCTTCGGCCCGGAGTCCGAAGCGTATATACCCTAGACTTGTACAGACCTAGTGGAGATACCAAAAGTACCAATTGGCAACGACCATATGCATTAAGAATGGGTCTCCTATATGGCCAGTTCATAGGAGAGGTTGGCACATTCATTAGGATCTTGACCATTCTCAAAATCAATTAACTAACTAACCCATTCTACAATATTTGTCGAATTTTTCAAGTCGATAGCTTCATTCTATCGGAAGGTATTGCTTATTTGAAGTTTCACTTGTAGAGGAGGTAAGGGTTCCTTAGGTCGGATGTTGCTCATCATTGCCACCAACCAATTAGATCACCCTACAACCATTTAAACAAAATTTCAAGTCTCTAACTTCACTCTATCGAAAGTTATCGCTTATTTAAAGTTTCGTTTGTAGGGGAAGTAGGGGTTTCGTTGGTCGGATGTTACCCAGCTTTAATGCCAACTAACTCAATCTCACTTCGAACATTTGACCAAAATTTCAAGTCACTGGCTTCATTCCATCAAAAGTTATCGCTTATTTGAAGTTTCATATGTAGGGGAGGTGGGGGTTCCTTGGGTTGGATCTTGCTCATATTCAACATCAACTACGTAGGTCTTACTAGCAACATTCCACCAAATTTTTAACTCGGTAGTATAATTCTATCAAAAGTTATCGCTTATTTGAAGTTTCATTTGTAGGGGAGGTAGGTGTTGCTTGAGTCGGATCTTACCCATTTTCAATACCAACCAAGTAGATCCTATTGACAACATTTTGTCAAATTTTCAACTCGCTAGTGTCATTCTATCGAAAGTTATCGTAATTAAAGGAATATTGAATTTTTTTAAATTTGTAGGGGAGGTAGGCGTTCCTTTGATCCGATTATGCCCAACTTACTAGAACTCAAGCATCTTCTTACCCCAGGGTTACGTGCCAAAAATCAGGCGTCTACGTCAATTGGTTCAAGAGTTATAGACAAAAAACCCGAAAAGTAGGGTAGTACGGGGCTCTTTGTAAGAAAATTACCGTTAGTTTTCAACTGATCGATTTTATTTTCCCAGGAGTTTATAAGATTACCCTCACGAGTAATCTACCAAAGCTAGAGCTTTTCATATTTATTTAGTCGGGAGTTACAGATACATTTAAGTATTTTACATATGTAGGGGAGGTAGGCGTTCTCTTGGCTTGATCATGCCCATTTTCAATACCATCCAACTAGATTACATTACCAACATTTGACCAAAATTTCAAGGCTCTAGCTTCATTCTATCGAAAGTTATCGTGCGAACGGACAGACAGACAGACAGACAGACAGACAGACAGACAGACAGACAGACATGGCTTAATCGAATCAGGAGGTGACCCTGATCATTTATATATATACATTGCTATACCTCCGGAGCCTCCTTTAAGGTGTTACATATTTCCGTCGTGACAAAAACAATATACCCTATACTAAAAGTCTAGGGTATAAAAATATGGCGAGGAGGAAAATAAGGTGTCTTGCGAAAAGAAAATGATATCACATACAGTAAAACCCCGATTAACCGAATCTAGAAAGCGCCTTCATCTCGGATAACAAAATTTTTCAGAAGAATGTGGTTTCTGGAGGCTGGGGGCGAAAACCAAGGTGGTTCGCGAATCTGCAATAACGCCGGATACAAAACCCCGTTCAACTGAACCATGGAGGACGTATAATATAATAAATATTAGTATCAAACCAGTGGTTTTCGGGAAGATGAATAGCGCCATCTTTCATGTCAGCGACTCCGACCTCCACCGGAGGAGAGTGACCGTGGAAAAAAAACCACCAAAAGTCGTGTCAAATTTTGACGTAGCGAACATTAGATGCTAATAAGATATTCAAATAAATTTTAAATATTTAAAATATTACTTTAAAAGAATCCATGCGTACTGTCCCTTTTTTAGAAGAGAAATATATTGGGCATGATTTCTTTGTTGCTTTGCTTGAAAAACGAAAGAATGAAGGATATAAGAGATTAATAAGAGAATAAGGAAAGTAATTCTGCCAACATGAAATCTTGTTCTCCTTAATGTGGATACAGCTTTCTTTCCAGTTTACTGCTTTTCCGCCTTTTCATATAACTCCCTTTCACTCTCTCTCTGGATCCTGTTAACCCCTTGTTGGGCATAGGGCATTAACCACGCCGACTTTCCACATCGTCCTGGTCGCCGCCATCAGCTGTCTACACGATTTGCCTATTGACTTATCCTCGACCTCAACTGATCTTCTCCAGGTGTTTCTAGGTCGTCCAACGTGGCGACTTGCAATGGCTCCCTGTGGGTTCCAATCGAGGGCCTGTTTAGCAATGTTTTCCGGTTCTTTTCGAAATGTGTGACCTATCCATTGCCACTTTCACCTTTTTATGGAGGTGTCTATCCTGTCCTGGCCAGTAATGAACAAGAGGTCGTCATAAAGAAGCACAGATTTTACATTGGTTTCGAAGATCCTGAGTTTGGTACGTCTGGAGATGTTGTGGTTTTGCCAGAAAGGAGTCAAACGGAAAGCTGCCCGAGCCTTATTGATGCGAGACAGTACATCAGAATCCGCTCCAGGTAGCATTTGTCTACTTTTTCTACCGTCTGCCCCGAAACACAAATTTCGCTCTGTATTCCTGAATCCAAGCTCAAGTACTTAGTTTTGGCAGCATTGATTTTAACCCCCCCATTGCGACTTTCGCAGTGCACGGCATCCGCCACTTGAACTAGATTATCCGATATATTTGAAAGAAGACAAATATCGCCAGCACAATCCAGGTGTTGAAGGTATTCAAATAGGTTCCATCTGATACCTTTGCTATGGTGTTCATGAAGCGCACTGCAAAGTACGTCGTTAGTGGCAATCAAAAACAATATAGGTGGCAAATTGCAGCCTTGTCTCACTCCGCTATGTACCTCGAAGGCATCTGTGAGCTTATCCGGTATTCCTCTCCTATGTAAAGCCTTCCGGATGTGTTCCCGTTCAATGCTGTCAAACGCCTTCTCGAAATCGATGAACATGAGATCTCCACTCTGCGGATTGTTCAATAATAATTCGGAGGGTATTGATGTGGTCGCCACATGAAAAACCCTCGCGAAAACCAGCCTGTTCATCGTCAGTGTGCGGTCAACTGTATGCTTGATCGGGTTTAATATTATTTTCGCCATCAGTTTGGAGACTGCGGGGAGGAGGCAAATTCCACGCCAATTTACAATCCTTCAGGTTACCTTTCTTCGGGATCTTAATAATGACGCTCTTTTTCCATTCTTTAGGGAGGGTTTCGGTTTCCCAACAGGATAAGGGGGAGATGAATATCTGCAGTAGCGTTGATATCCGCCTTATAAACTTCCACCGGAATTCCATCTATCCCCGGGGCTTTACCCGCTTTCATCGATTTAATAGCCACAGTTAATTCCTGTTTAGATGGTGGGCTGGTATCAATTCTGACTATTTGCGGAATATTTTCTACTTCTTGTGCAAATGAGTTCATATGTCCAAAGGTGTTGTTGAGGACCTCAATGAAGTGCTCTCTCCACCGTCGCAGTTGATCTTCATCAGTGACAAGTAGGGATCCGTCTTTATCTGTTACGGTTACGGGATGTCCAGTTGCAGAAGATTTGCCGGTTAATGGCTTGATAATTTTTTAAAGGTTCCGCTATCACCGCGGTAAGCCGCTTGCTTCCTCTGCCTTCTCCGCTAACGCATTGATGTTGTTGCGTTTGTCCCGTCTTTGGGGGGCAAAAACTCCTCTTCCATAGTCCTCCACGTGGGCGCCCCCTGGAACGGCAGTGGTCACTGACCATTGCCAACCAACGTCAAGCCGCCAGTGATGGCGGTGCGATGATTTGGTTGAGGTACCCCTGTGGTGTGGGGTGTGAAAAAAATACCACGGCCTTTCCCTTTGAGGGCCTGTCGTTAAAACCGACAATCAAAGGACAGGATGTGTATGCCAGCAACTTGCACTATCCGAAATCTTTATATGCTAACGAAACGTCAACTATGCCTCGGATAAGGACTGACTCAATGGTTACGACTTTTAGCTATCGTACAATGACAAAGATTGGATTCTGGAATGTGCGTACTCTCCTGGACAATGGATCAGAAGGTCCCCAGAACGCACGATTTCTTCAATTAGAGAGTGAATTTCTGAGGTACAAATTAAATATCTTAGGAGTTAGTGAGATAAGATGGTGGAACAGCGGAGAATTCATCTCTCCAACGGGCAGCACTGTAATGTTGTACTCCGGTAAAGCTACCGGTAGTCGCCGTGACTCAGGTGTGGGGCTCCTTTTAACCAGAGCCGCGCGAAACTGTCTCTTATCCTGGGAACCGGTCTCTGACAGGGTCTTGACCGCCAGGTTCCGGACCAAAATGAGGAACATCTCAATAATACAATGTTATGCCCCTACTGAACCCGACAATGTCTTGGCAAAAGACTCCTTCTACGAAGAACTAAACGCCGTTCAGAGCAGAACACCTAAAGGTGACATTATAATGCTTATGGGTGAATTGAATGCGAAAGTTGGCGCTGATAACTATGGGCTCAGACATGTGATGGGGAGACACGGTCTTGGTGATCGTAATGACAACGGTGAAAGATTTGTGGAGTTCTGCAACTTTCACAGTCTCTTCATCGGTGGTACTATGTTTGAGCATAAGGACCACCACAAAATCAGTTGGTCCTCTGTTGATCGGCGCAGAACACAAAATCAAATCGACCATTTTGCCATTAGTAAAAGATTCAAGAGTTGCCTCCTGGACGTGCGAAACAAGAAGGGTGCCGATATTGGGATGGGAAGAGACCATTATCTTATGATCGCTAATGTTCGATTGCGTATTGCAGCCGTGCGCCGCCCCAGCGACGAAAGATCCAGGCCCCGCAAATTCAACACCGCTCGACTAAAAAATCCAGCTGTCTTACAACAATATAATGACCATCTTGCGCAAAAAGCGGCTGAGATAACTAGTCACCCAGATAGTGACATAAACGAAAACTGGGATGCCATAAAAAATGCGTACATTGATAGCGCAAATACCATCCTTGGCCCAAACCCGGATTGCCGGAATAAGCCCTGGATGTCCGACGCTTCATGGCAGCGGATTGTTGAAAGAAAGGAGCTGAAAGTTCGTTTGGCTGCAGCCTCAGACGACAATCGAAGCAGCATCGAACTCCTTTACCGTCAGAAAGCTCGAGAAGTTCAGCGTAGTGTGCGACGCGATAAAAGAGTGTATGCCAATTCTCTTTTAGCGTCAGCAGAAGAAGCCGCTAGAAGTAACAACTTAAACGCCGTATACGGTGTCATCAAGGAGTTTACAGGTGGTCGTAACTCCTGCCAACATCCGGTGAAAGATAGTGATGGAAAGCTACTTATCTTGGAAGAAGATCAAATGAGGCGGTGGAAAGAACACTTCGCCGCGGTCTTGAACCGTGTAACCTCTGGTGAAGTTCCCCCTCATATAGATAATCTAGCTAACCATCAAAATGTGCGTATACGGTCCACTGCCCCGACTAAAGAGGAAATAGTCACTGCAATTATTGCACTAAAACGAGGAAAGGCCGCCGGACTTGACGGCATCCCTGCCGAACTTTATCAAGCAGCCCCAAGCGTAACTGCCGATTTGCTGCACCCACTTGTTGATAAAGCGTGGAATACAGAGACCTTTCCCACTGAGTGGAAGGAAGGTTTGATCATCAAACTTCCAAAGAAGGGTAGCCTCACAGACTGTAATAATTGGAGAGGCATTTGTGTGCTTCCTGCCGTTGCCAAGATAATAGCTAAAATCGTCCTGGAAAGACTAAAGGCCCACTTAGAAAGCACAATTGATGAAGAGCAGGCTGGCTTTCGATCCGGATTCTCCTGTGTCGATCACATTAACACCTTGCGAATCATCATCGAGCAATGCGCTGAATACGATTCTCCGCTTCACTTGCTTTTCATCGATTTCGAAAAGGCTTTCGATAGTGTGAACCGGGATTCTATATGGGCGGCCTTGCGCAGGAGAGGCATCCCTGAGAAGCTTGTGGCTATTATTAAGGCAACCTATGACGGCGCGAAATGTCGCGTTCTGCATAAAGGTAAGGTGTCGGGGGACTTTGAGATTCGCAGTGGAGTTCGGCAGGGGTGCATCCTCACACCGATCCTATTCCTCATTGTGATCGGCGATGTGTTGCATGCAGCCCTATCCGGACTCGACAGAGGAATTCAATGGACTTTGACATCTTATCTACAACATCTTGACTACGCTGACGACATATGCCTACTCTCCCACAAAATCATGGATCTGTCCGCAATGGCGTTAGATCTCGAGAGGGAGGCAAGCAAGGTTGGGCTAAAGATTAATACCAACAAGACCAAGGTTCTTAGCCCGCCGTTGCGAAAAAGAAATCCGACACCTATTGCCATCAATATTAATGGGCAGCCTGTGGAGAAGGTGGACAACTTCGTCTACCTGGGTAGCATTGTTGCCGAAAATGGTGGTACGGAGCAGGACATCGCTCGTCGTATCAACCAGGCTAAACGTGCATACGGCATGCTGTCCAAAATCTGGCAGGGCAGTTATCTCAGCATCAAGACCAAGCTGGGCCTGTTTCGCTCCCTGGTACTATCAGTACTTTTGTATGGGAGCAGTACATGGAAAGTTTCCGTAGGAGTTACCAGAAAGCTGCAAGTTTTCGTCAACTCATGTCTTCGTCGAATTTTAAGAATTTTCTGGCCCGAAACAATATCAAATGAAGAGCTAAGTCGGCGTACGGGTCAGATGCCAATCGACGAATTGATACGCAGGCGAAAATGGCAGTGGATAGGTCACACATTGCGGAAGAGTGATAACTGCATTGCTATGCATGCCATGAAATGGAACCCCATTTCCAACCAAGGCCGACCAAGAGGGGGTCCTCGAATCACATGGCGTCGATCTGTGGCAAAGGAGTGTCAGGTACTGGGTAAGTCTTTTGGGGAGTTGCGCCCCATTGCCCAGAACAGAGTACGATGGCGCGCAGGAGTAGTTGACGCGCTATGCCCCGCTAGGGGTTAAGGCAAAGTAGTAGTTTGTCCCGTCTTACGCTTCTTTGCACGCCTTTCTGAAGAGAAAAGACCATGTAGAGTCACTAAAGAATCGTCACCTACCGCGCTCCAATCTGCCCGCAAAAGTTTCACCGCACGAAGTAAATGAGTCCTTAGCGACGTTCCATCTATCATCAATTGTAGGAGTCTCATTAGGTGGTGGTGCATAATCTCTTTCGTTCAAGGCGGTGGAATAAGTACGTCTAATAAATTGATCCTTAAGCTTTCGCACATTAAAGCGTGGCAAGATTCTTGCATTTTAGCCGTTCGTATGCGCACTTTTGCGACAACAAGTTGGTGATCACTACCAATATCAGCACCCCGCTTCGACCTCACGTCTAAGAGAGAGTTCCTTCATGTCTTGGAAATGGCTATATGGTCAATCTAGTTCTCTGTTCTGCCATCCGGAGAATCCCATATTGTTAAATGGCATCGATTGTTCTTGAACAAGGTACCGACGATGATGAGTTGACGAGAGTTGAAAAATTCCACGAACATATCGCCATTTTGGCTCCCATTGCCTATACCATGATTGACCATTAGGTGTTCCAAACCAAGGTTTTCAGACCCGACTTTGGCATTGAGATCCTCCATAATAATTTTTATGTCAGCTTTGGGAGCCTTTTCGAAGGTGTCGCCGAGTCGGTGATAGAAGACGTCCTTAGCCGATTGATCCGCTGGTTCAGTCGGGGCGTAGCAGTGAGTTATAGTGATGTTTCTTACCCTGGATTTAAATCTGGCTGTAATGATACGGTCGTAGATGGGTTTCGACTTTCGAGTCAATTAAAGATAGGCATGCATCCCTAGTCAACAGGATTCCGACGCCTGCCATTCGAGGTGAGGTATCGTCTTCACTTCTAGAGTAGAGCAGCACTGTTTGGAAGCTTGGCGATAAAGGCGATCCCGATCCAAACAATCTTGTTTCGCTTAGTCCTAATATAGAGATGTTATATCATCTACATATGTATATCATTTCCCGTTTGACTTCAGTGAGCCTCGCACTACTGCGCTCGCCCCGCATCGTTCGAACGTTCCAAAAACCAATCGTGGTCCGTTGTTTGTAGCCGAAAGTTGTTGCCGGTGAATCAGTCCATGATATCTGAGGCTCCTTTAATGTTTCGACTGTAAATTGATTTCAGGTATGCAAGTTACTAGCCTACATACCCAATCTTAGAGGAGGGGTTGCTTCCTTAGGTGTCCTAAGAGTCGCCGAGAGCTATTTTATATATTGCGCTGAGGTAGCTCTCCAATGGTGTTTTTAATTGCGCGTTCTTTTAATGAACTTTCTGCTGGGTGTAACGTGTTGGTGTTCTCACAATTATGTTGCAACTCCACCGTTCGCCTGTTTCCTGAGACGCACTGGTATTATTGGCCATTCAGGATGATCATCTTTATGTGCCTCTACCAAACGCTTTGCAGTTCAAAACTTGGTTTGCTTGGTTAGCCGTTCCAGAGTGCGCCTACTAGGAGGACTATGAAAGAGGTATTTTGCCCCCCATAGTTCGACGGCATAACGAATTAGAACCGATCCATAACATATATTTAATCATGGAATCATAGTCGTACGCCGGATTAGCCGGCCAAAATTACTACTGGACAAATCCGGTCTCAAGGAGTCCGATTAAGAGGTAGTGAACTGTAATTCAGTATATTTCATCGCAGCGTATCGAGTAGAAATTCATATTCAGAGGTGGAGGCCTCCCAATTAAATTTTGCTGAAGCCTCTAAAACGTTCAACACGCCCCTGGGACCACTTTACTTTTTATCGCTTCAAAATTACACATTTCATTATGGGAGGTCCCTCTAAAATTATTGGCCGCCATCGGGACCTTCATAGCTTAAAGTTGGATGTATCTGTGTGTGGTTATGGAAAGCCGAACGGCTTACAGGTTTCCCCAAACCAGCGCGGTAGCAGTGGTGGTATAGCATTAACCCATCTAAATTGCGGTTTATGGGAACATTCATACCAGATGTGGTGCAGTGCAGCTACCGCTGAGTACAGTCTGCCGCTGAGCACTCAGTACCGGCTGCCGCTTAGTACCGGCTTGCGCTACCGCGTACCGCACTGGTTTGAGGAGACCTTTCGCTGCTTTACAGATTCCAAATTTTATTGATGATCAACGAATGGACGGCAATCGCATCGCAAGGACGCATCGGCGGGGAAAGGCTACGAGAAAGGTCGAGAGTTCGTTGGGAAGGCTGAGACTGATGCTGACGCCGAACAACTGCTGGGCTTCCGAAACAGTAGGACTAGGTCAGTTGACCGGGATAATTGGAGGACAATGATCCAGACGGCCAAAACCAGATTTTGGGCTGTAGCGCTACAATAATCATAATGATGAAAGCCTTTTTCATTGACGCAGTGAACATTGTCCATTAGTGGTTTGTATGTCTGATTCTCTGTCTTCCACATTCATTAAATTCAAAGCCATTTAAAAATCAACAATCCTTTCCGATGTTCCATTTATGCTTATCGATGTTAATTTCGTCCATGTTACATGCCACAAAAAATAAAGGGACAGTCATTTATGTAAAAATAACATGAATATATGAAGCCCATTAAAATGCATAAGACATGAACGGATGGAAACTTTAAATATGCATCACGTTTCAATATTTGTGCACTTTGTCAGCCGCCTGCTATCGAATTTTGCAGTGTCCCGATCATCCTTTATAGCCCTTTGTACATTACAACTGTCCGCTGTAGGCCATACATATACAACTGGTGACTTCACAGCGCAGCTCGGTGTCTGACACGGATATGCTTCGCAAACGTAAATAATAAATAATAGTAGTGGCATATTTGTAGTAACAACACACCTCTGAGCACCCTCCACAATCGTCCTGGAAAATATTAAAAGGGAGTTGCAGTCGTGAGATATGAGATATCCTTTTAAGTCCGCTCACTGTTATCGCATTTCGCAGTGAGACATTAATTTGCGAAACTTCCCACTACGCGTTTCGTTGTGGTAGTCCATTGATTGGTTTGCCACAGTCGAAAATTTATATTGGGTATGGGTTGAGCCGACGACGATATGACATCCAGCACAAGACATCCCTGCGAAGGAGTGGGGGGCTGCGGCTCCAGTCGAAATATTCTGAATAAAAGAAAAGATACTACGGCTAGTGTAAATATTAGAGAATATTGACCGACGTCTATGGATATATCTGCATGGATGGAAATTTGCTGCCGTTGTTAGCGCCAAACGTTGGCACGCGATATCAAGAACTCCGACAGGTGAAACACACTATTGACATATCAAATATTTGCCTCAATCAATTTACTAATTGATTTTATACATCCCTTTCCTGTTACGGATGGTACCTGCTGGTACAATGATCGTAGTAGACTGTACACTTGATGTGTAGCTATTTGTTTCAGGACTCGATAAAATATTTATTTCATTAGAAATTCAAATGTAAATTCGCTGGACGACGGCAGAGCTGTAGAACTTATCGAAAGGATTCGATTTAGACGACATGATGCCACTTTGTTTTCAAAGTATATTGACATAATGCAGTTGAGTAAAGTTTACGCCATTTTACATGTGAGTACTCGTATATTGACTGAGTCGCTTACACGTCGTTTTGATTGATCAAAGTCAACAGATAAGTTGATAGTCAAGTCATAATCAATAGGGACATTCGACCTTGGCAATATGATACATATCATGGAACTAGTAGGATTCCGAATTCTAAAGAAAGGTTTCCTGAACAACTCTTTGGCAGAAGGACTGCGAAAACCGAACGCCGGCGCAGTAGTTCGTAGACCGGAGGACGCGACTGGAGATAGCATTAGGCCGAGAAAATTTGAGAAAAAAACCGCTCCTGATACCCAGCTACGGATCGAACGGAAGAATTGCTCTTGCTATTCTAGGGACCCTCGTGGGATGGGAGAGGCGTGGGGCGATGGCTTATTACATTGAGGCGTCATTCAAATCCGATAGCGGTTTTCGTTGTCTACCCGATGCGGCTTGTGGGATCAGAAAATGCCACAACCTTTCCCGACTTGTGGGCACGAGGTGTATGCTATACTAAATTGACCTAACCCCTTGAGGGGCATAGGGCGTCAACTGTTCCATGTGGCCTAGTTGACGTTTCGTTGGCATAAACTGCCTTCAGAGAATGCAGTTGCCAGCATGCACCTCCTGCACATCCATGGCCACGAACGTCGTCGTGGAGGGGATTCGAACCCGAAACGCCGGTAGTCAAACATGAGACTGATGCCTCAACACACTGCGCTATCAGTCGCAGTTTACACATTAACGAAACATGAAAGTCGCTTAAGAGCCGTTGCTCCACTGAGGGGTCAGGGATAATTGCATTCTGGAGCATTTTAATTGACGTTGAAATTAATAACAAAAAAAAAACATAAAAGAACTACGATTGGGGTAAACCCCAATCATGCAATACTCTAGATGAATTTGAACCTGGTTAAAGCCAATAAATAATTTTGGTTGCAATCTCGGATGCATCGTTAAGACGTAAGACGTAAGTCGTTAAGACGTTAAGACGTATTTCATGAAATAGTGCAGTTTGTATGGGAGGGGGTAGAAGGAGGGTGAGGATTACAATAAATTTTATAATGTAGGTTACAATTATCATAAAAGTGATATATTCAAAATTTCAAAGCAATATGTTTTATAGTTTCTGAGAAAATCTGATTATTGTAAATTATCAAAAATGAGTCATTTTGTATGGAAGGGGGTAGACGGAGTAAGGGTAATCGATTAATTTTTTTGAATCTAACTGATATTGTTAATTAAGTGTTAAGTACAAAATTTCAGCCCGATAAATTGTATACGTACTGAGTAAATTGGCTTAACGTATTTCATGAAATAGTGCAGTTTGTATGGGAGGGGGTAGAAGGAGGGTGAGGATTACAATAAGTTTTATAACATAGGTTACAATTATCATAAAAGTGATATATTAAAAATTTCAAAGCAATGTGTTTTATAGTTTCTGAGAAAATCTGATTATTGTAAATTTTCAAAAATGTGTCATTTTGTATGGGAGGGAGTAGAAGGGGTGGAGCGATTTAGCCCGTTCACGAACTTAGCCTTCATTTTTTGTCAAAAATAACGTGTGCAAAATTTGAACTTCATAGCTCAACGCGTTCTCGAGCTAGAGAGGTCACGGACGGACGGACGGACAGACGGACAGACGGACAGACGGACAGACGGACAGACGGACAGACGGACATCCGGTTTTGAGATATTCGAGTGATAATATGAACTTCTGTATCATTCATTTTTTTCTGCGAGCCTTATTTCTTAGCGTTACAAACTTTGTGGCAAACTTATAATACTCTCAGATTTCATCTAGAGTATAAAAATACTCCTCTGGGGATAAGCACTTCGGTCTGAACTAATATCCAGAGAGTCCTCTGAAATATTTATGACTTCAACTCCATTCTACGATTCCAATCCGAAAGTCAATATAAATATGAAATGTTAATGCATTCTCTAAACCTGGCTGGACTTCATTTTTTATCAACTACCCTTATATTACTTTTTCCAATAACAAATAGCCAGCAATTCACTAGTCATTTCGATACCTTTATGGTGTCGAATAATTCAGGCGGCGGCGGCGGCATCTCCACACGTTTCCATTTAAAGGAACTGCTTTTTAATTAAATCAGTTCTATCAAGTGAGTGTGTCTCCTTTAATGTACATTGCGCAATCTTTCATGAGAATCCATGGACTCAAACCTGAACCTGTGGCGTGGCAATCCAATTATAAGAAAATATAAAAATTAACTCAATCGCTGCTAATAAAATCCCGAGCCCAGGATGATTTAAAATCGAGAAAAACTCTAATGGCATTCAGTTACATGACGGGTGGATTAATGAAGTGCTGTAGTTATTTTTTTGTCAGTACAAGTCCGAATCAAGCGCATCCTGAATACGTATTGTCGAGCGCAGCGAGAGTGAAGCTTAAGTGCGCCCAACTCCATCTATGGAATAGTTCGATTTTAAATGCAAATGAAGGTGCTGTGTGCATCATCAGAACCGTGAAAGAGTCAGTGCGCCGCTGCTTGGCAATGACAAGTGCCGAACTAGTTGACCGACCGTTGATATTCAGTGACAGACATACCCTATGCCGATTCACTTAAAGGCGCGGTCAAATACATTATGATGCAGGAAAAGATATCACGATTGATTCGGACCTAACGCAGAAGTATCCGCGGCCAGTGTCTTCTTCGCAATTGCCGATTGGCGAAAACAAATACAAAAACTAACTAAAGAGAGGAAAAAAAGACAGTGAAACTATGTGCCGTCACATTGATAGCCTCCTGGTTGGCCAGGTAGTAGTAGTCAACTGCGATATATTGTTCCATTAATCAAAATAGACAGCCGATGAGACCAAGTCAATATATTACTTGCCGGCTGTATTTGAAAAACGGTCGCAACAACGTTGCAGCTCCATTATTCTCTCGACGACTTCGAAATGAAATCGAAGAGACATTTATATAATATTCACATGGTTGGAAGCTGGAAACGATTTCCTCATGATTCTCGGTGACTTCTTCATATTGAAGTGAAAAGTGGATATAAAATGAATGAATCAGAATCTATGAAGGGACACTGACGTTCATAAAACCGTGATCACTAAAATGTTGAGCTGCATATTTGAAGAATTTCGGAATTTTCATTTTCATACATTTGGTATGTCACCTCGATGTAGAGCGCGTCGGGTTCAATTCTCACCACGACCATATTCAAACTGTTGCTTTTCTCACCGACCTCCAGTCAACTCAGCTTCAAATTAGTACACTGATTTGATAAAAATTAATACAAAAAAAAATCCGGAGAACTCTTTGCTAAGCATCAGTTAATATTTCCGAGATTAATGCTTTTCTGGCTGCCGAAAAAAAAAATTCATAATGGTATGGGACTTCACTTAAATGACACAAAACGAGCGATGATGTTCATCGGCGCATTAGGCCCGTCCCATCCAATTACATTTTAATTTTAATCCATTTGCTTTCAAGCTGTCTATGAGCTGCTTTGAAAATTGCTGTCCATATCGCAACGATTCAGGAAATACACATATCTACCAGGCGAATTCAAGAATGTTTTAATTGTCTGACCCAAGGACTCAGAAAACCATTAAGTGTAGTCTAAGTGCATTCGCCTCTACATCCACAATCATATGATACCCACCTTCCCTAGATATTACTTCAGCAGCAAAAATGTCCATTTTGTAAACCAAAGGACTCAAAATGTCTTCGACAGTACTCGAGTGCATTGGTCTTATCACCCAAATCAGGAGATACCCATTCCGACCAGGTTTGGTTTCCGTTTGATTCCATGATAAAGAGAGTCCTGTTTTCTGACGCACACCTGCAGGAGGACCAATATATCACCCTATGGTACTTATAATAACCCATGACACAATATACCTCCCTTGGTCGTAGTGCCTATCTTTGGGGTGAGTAGCCGGTACCTTATTATAATAACCCAGGGAAGCTCCGTACAAAATTTGGTTGAATTCTGACCATGGAAAATTCCCGGGCGAAAAATCTTTGAAAAGACTTTGACTTTGAATAACTCTATTTTAAACAAAACGGAATCTACCGTTAGTCCAGTCGATGATCATAATTGCGGTCCCCGATTTGTGCTCAGGGGGACACAAGGAACTTACGTACCAAATTCGGTAAAGATCAGAAAACGAACAAACGAACAAACGAACAAACGGACAAACGAACAAACGAACAAACGAACAAACGAACAAACGAACAAACGAACAAACGAACAAACGAACAAACGAACAAACGAACAAACGAACAAACGAACAAACGAACAAACGAACAAACGAACAAACGAACAAACGAACAAACGAACAAACGAACAAACGAACAAACGAACAAACGAACAAACGAACAAACGAACAAACGAACAAACGAACAAACGAACAAACGAACAAACGAACAAACGAACAAACGAACAAACGAACAAACGAACAAACGAACAAACGAACAAACGAACAAACGAACAAACGAACAAACGAACAAACGAACAAACGAACAAACGAACAAACGAACAAACGAACAAACGAACAAACGAACAAACGAACAAACGAACAAACGAACAAACGAACAAACGAACAAACGAACAAACGAACAAACGAACAAACGAACAAACGAACAAACGAACAAACGAACAAACGAACAAACGAACAAACGAACAAACGAACAAACGAACAAACGAACAAACGAACAAACGAACAAACGAACAAACGAACAAACGAACAAACGAACAAACGAACAAACGAACAAACGAACAAACGAACAAACGAACAAACGAACAAACGAACAAACGAACAAACGAACAAACGAACAAACGAACAAACGAACAAACGAACAAACGAACAAACGAACAAACGAACAAACGAACAAACGAACAAACGAACAAACGAACAAACGAACAAACGAACAAACGAACAAACGAACAAACGAACAAACGAACAAACGAACAAACGAACAAACGAACAAACGAACAAACGAACAAACGAACAAACGAACAAACGAACAAACGAACAAACGAACAAACGAACAAACGAACAAACGAACAAACGAACAAACGAACAAACGAACAAACGAACAAACGAACAAACGAACAAACGAACAAACGAACAAACGAACAAACGAACAAACGAACAAACGAACAAACGAACAAACGAACAAACGAACAAACGAACAAACGAACAAACGAACAAACGAACAAACGAACAAACGAACAAACGAACAAACGAACAAACGAACAAACGAACAAACGAACAAACGAACAAACGAACAAACGAACAAACGAACAAACGAACAAACGAACAAACGAACAAACGAACAAACGAACAAACGAACAAACGAACAAACGAACAAACGAACAAACGAACAAACGAACAAACGAACAAACGAACAAACGAACAAACGAACAAACGAACAAACGAACAAACGAACAAACGAACAAACGAACAAACGAACAAACGAACAAACGAACAAACGAACAAACGAACAAACGAACAAACGAACAAACGAACAAACGAACAAACGAACAAACGAACAAACGAACAAACGAACAAACGAACAAACGAACAAACGAACAAACGAACAAACGAACAAACGAACAAACGAACAAACGAACAAACTAACGCTCTAAATATGTCGGAACCAATGGAATGGGACCACTACGTCATATAGCTGTCATAGGGACGACTGGCTCAAATTTCGGTCTTTGTGAGAAAAACTTTTTTATTTCTAAAGATATCTTTTTTAATTTTCCACAAAGCCTTCTTACTATTGCACGCTGTGAATATGTCGGAACCATTGGAATCGGACAACTACGTCATATAGCTGCCATAGGAACGACTGGTCCAAAAGTTGGTCTTTGTGAGAAGAACTTCTTTATTTCTAAGTTAATCTTTCTAAAATCTCAAATTATTCAATAAT
Organism: Chloromyia formosa; assembly: GCA_964017055.1. Classification (NCBI taxonomy): domain Eukaryota; kingdom Metazoa; phylum Arthropoda; class Insecta; order Diptera; family Stratiomyidae; genus Chloromyia; species Chloromyia formosa. Next base: position 96,570,507 of record OZ024813.1, on the reverse strand, counting down.
ATCCCTAGACAAATCATCGTGGCGATTCTAGTTGAAATTGGACTACTCTATCATATGGCTGCACAGGAACGACCGTTCCAAAATTAAGTTTTTGCTGCAAAAACTTTTTTATTTCTAAAGATATCTTTACCGAATTTCATATTATTCAATTATATTTACTGCTAAATCCCACTCCTAACTTTGGTTGAAATCGGTTCACTATTTCATATACCTCTCATAGGAACAGTAGAATCGGAACAAGTTTAACTACTAATTTTAAAGTAGCAAATGCACCCCAAACAAAACGTGAAGGGTATTATATCTTCGGCAAGCTAGCCGAAGGCCATGATACAAGGAAGACAAGATATGGCCTTCCCGCGTTTCAATTTCGTATTTTTCTGCGCATCACGTCATAAGCTCAAATACACTTGAGAGAATGGTGGTTCATAACCATGATACAAGGAAGACAAGATATGGCCCTCCAGCGTCTCCTCACGACAGTATCGCTTCGCTTGTTGAGGAAGCAGCACGCGTACGGTGCAGCGGTCTCTTGCGTGGGCTCTGCTTGAGATGATTGTGATACATATGTATAAACAAAAAAGGAAACACATTTGCTTCTCAAAAAACATACACACCAAACAGAGCCCACACAAGAGACCGCTGCATCGTGCGCGTGATGCATCCTCAACAAGCGAAGCGATACTGTCGTGAGGATTGCAATGCAATGCTCTTGTGCTGGCTCTGCTTGATATGTTTTTTTCGATTTCGTGCGAATCAATGAATTGAATGAGATTATCTCGAAAATTACATATTTAAGATAGGAAAAAGTTGTTCAGAAATTTTTTGTCATTTTCAATTTCGCCTCGGAAAGTTTTTTTGCTAGGATTAATAGTATTCAGAGAGCCAGCATGCGTAAGGCCATATCTTATCTTCCTTGTATCATGTTCCAGGGCTAGCTTGTTTAAAAGTTACTACAGATGAAACTGGAAGAGTTCAATATTCTTGTTTGTGTATTCCTGAACACTAAAAGAAAGACCGAAAAAGGATAAATGAAATGATGTGCGAACAAAAACCAGTCGTAACATAAGTGCCGCCACACACTGTCGAGCTCGAACACGAACCTGATACAAATGTTCTCTGACATACACATACACTTAACATAAACGTGAAGAAAACCGGTCCACTTGTGCCAGGTTCGTGTTTGAGTTCGACAGTCTGTGGTGACACGGTGAAACTGACATCGACAGCATAGAGCACATGTCGCTTTCGTTTCGAAATTCCAGTGGTAATGAGGAAGTGATAAGTGTAGAAAGGGAATGAGTGAGAGACAATACCTATATACGTGTAACGTGTGTCAAACTGGTAAAACCGGTCAAGCCATATCCATTGCCATTATACAATGCAATGGATGGCGGCTGGATGATATGAATATGGCAACAGTGCGGCGTAGAGCGTAGTCTCAATCATTTGAGCCTGGTATTCAGATCGCGTAAAATGGAAAAACTGACAGCAGCACTTTTCATCGGCGAAATGGCTTGTGGAAAAAAGGTTGTGGAACATGTTATTTTTTCACCTTTCAGCCGATCTGTGTACCGGTGAAATGAAACATGTCAAACATTAAAACGACTAATTTGTTTACTTATCTATCGCCCAAATATAAACAACACCGGAAAAACACTACACGACCTGAATGCCACCGACAGAGACAGCTGAGCTTTCAGTGAACATTTTTCTCGTACATTTGGTACTAGAAAAAATTTCATCCTCTTGGAATCCACAAACCTGACATTTCAATCAAGGTAGTACACAGATCGCGTGAAATGAAATTTTAGCTTCCACACAATTTCACGTCTATTTTCATCGGTGAAAAATTTTGCGATTAGGAAGAATAGAGTAGGAGAAGTAGTAGAAATGTATTTTAGTTTGTAGCTTGTAGGTAGTTTAATCCGATTCAAGTACTTTGATTCGATCCAAATACTTTAAATCGATAACTAGTCAATACTTGAGCTAAATGTATCGATATCAAATGTACTTGGATCGGAAGCAAACGCATCGATACCTTACTTGTATTTACTTGAATCGAATCAGCCCTAGGTCCAGTGCATGGAAGGCGAACGTACTAACCATTGCGCCATACGGAAAGTTAGATTAGTAAAGTGGATAGCGGTTCAAGGAGAGCTTCAACGTAGTGTTTGAAGCTCTCCTTGAACCGCGTGATCATGAGTTATTTTGCTATGCCCTAGATGTGAGAGCTGAGCTAAACTCAATGATCCAGTCGGCTCCATTCGATGAGCCATGGGGGATAGTCAGGTTTAATTGAGATGATATTCGCCACTATATGGAAAACCACTTGGTTCGGCGACGGTAGAAAATGCCTAGCAGTGTTTCGCTGACGGCTCACTGAAGCGACAGCTGACATCCCATATAATGCTTTATCAATAGGTTGTTCAAAAGACCAAAATGTTCGGAAAAGGTTTCGAGTTTTGTACGGTATTGCACACCTATTCCACTGCCCATTTCGATTTTAGGGGAAACTTACTCCTCCAGTCACGCATGACATTGGATATGAAAGTACAGAGTTTCCTGCCTAAATGATGACCCTTCTGGAAGAAAGCATTTTTTCAGTCAGACAGTGGTGATGGTGCCGGCTCCCTTAGTTATCTACTAGGCCATTACTGATGGAAGCCTCTGGTAATACCACACAATGTCATGAAACGCATTTGGAACTGTTTCGTTCAACGCTATTGTCCCTTTAATTTCTCCTGCAAGGCTATGAAGATCAGTTCGGGTTGATCTGCCAAGTACAATAGATAGACAAGCTATTTAGGTCAAAGCATAAACCATCTTTTTTATCGTTCCTTAACCTGACTTTTCATTGAATTTTCATGGCATCCCAAAGCTCTGGACTTTGATTTTAATTTGATTATGATCCTTTAAATAATGATCCAAAACCAAAACCCTGCCAAGCTGGACAATTTCCATTGACTCGTCGTGTTTCCTCACTACTCTAATAGCCATATTGAAATCTCGTCCTGCATAACATCAAGACCAATCCAGCGAATACGACAAATGGCATATCGGCACATTCAAGACATGTCACACAGGTTGTGAAAAGAAATAAATTTGAATACCACAGAAGTACAAGAGTCGGCCGATACATAAATTGACAGCAGTAGCCGAGAGATGAACATGTTTAATGGGACTTGTGGTATTCAAAGTTGTCGATTGTTGTTGATCGTCGTCTCTCTTTTGGCTCTGGCTTCCTTTTTCCATTCGATTCCCATGACCACGATGTTTGCCGCTACAATCAGTGGCTCCATTGCCTCGATGGCTTTCTTGTTTTATTTCCTCCGTGACATTTTGAGCGATGGACATAATATTCACAGTGTGCATTTTTCCATCGCCGCGTTCCGCGTATAGTGGTCACCGTAGTGCGATAAAAGTGTTTAGACCTAGCACAGGATACGTTCGCATATGGATATGTGTATCATCAACCTTAATGCAATATGTGCTCGTATATGCTAAATAGCAAATCCTTGAGCTGAAAATTGCCTGAAACCGTGTGATGTATTGTGTGCGTGACCCGTGCAAAGTACATTGTCACTTTATAAAAATCCGGGAAAAAGTTTGTTGAAGCGACCATTAGTCACGGTCCCGCTGCTACTCCATACCGTCACAATCATGAATCACTTTCTGTCATTCCATGTGGTAACACCATAGGACGACTGCTATATAGGATTCAGTTTGCATGATATCTAATCGTCTGGGGTTTCTCTCTTGCGATAGATTTCGTTCGCTTCCTATTTCTAGCGCATATTCGTTTGTCGCATTATTCGCCCGGCACAAATGGGGAATAACTTAATTATACGTTGCGTGCGACAAAGATATTGATTAAACAGTGAGCACTTAGTCAAATGCGTGCATACGGAGATGGTTTTGGGCGAAACGATTAAACTAGGGACGATATTTCCAATGCAATTTGAAAGTACCCTACTCCACTGGGATTCGTTTTGATGATCTAGTTATGCGAGGGATGGGGTCTAGTGGTACCGTGTGTGACGGGAACAAAATATTAATTGATCGTAAATACCTGAAAATGCTATTGATTAATTTTATCTCATTTTAAGAACTAATAGTGTCGGCCCAAAAGTAACCCTGTTGCAAAAAGTTTCCCGCAAAAAGGATTGAAATGAACATAATTCTGCCTAAGTACGCGTAGCTTTAGACTTCACTCTAGAGTATGCATATTAAACTCTAATTAAATTAGTTAATTCGTTTTAACTTTGATTGGCAGGGAGCTTGGTGAGCTTAACGTCTGATGCCAAGTACTGTCTTCTCGCCCGGATTTCTTTATAAAGCATCCCGCCTTATAAAACACTATAAATGCACATCAGGTCAGAAGCGATCAATGAACAATTAATCCAGTCATTAGGAGCTCAGAAGGGCTTCGGAGAAGTAAATTCTGGTAGAGATTTTATTTCTTTGATTTTTTTTTTATTTTTCGGGGTGCTGAATACGAATCGGGAGCTCCCCACCAAAATTTCTTTGTGGAACATGGTTAAAATCTCAAAAAGCCTCGAAATTTCGCTACTTTTTTTTGTTTTTCGCTTATAGCTTGAAAACCGTCCATCCTAACGAAAAAAAATTATAAATTGAAGAACATAAAATTCTGCGTCTAATGGATATCTAAAAATCAAAATCAAATTTGGTTTAGTAGTGTAGCCACAATCGACTATCGAAAAACATCGACCTTTTTTTGTCAATTTTGCGAAAAACCCTGTTATGTTCAGATTTGAACGTCTGTAACTCTAAAACGTTCTACTAATACGTACAAATGCTACAAGTAAAAGTTGAAGAGTATGAAATTTTGATCAGAAAGTAGCTAATATTTTTATTGGGTGTACAACTTTGCTTCCGCCGTTTTTTCTTGGAATTAAAAGCTTCATTGTCTAAAAGTACTTACAGATGTATTATTCAAGGTACTGTCCATCGCTAGCGACAACTTTCGCCCATCTCTCCGGCAATTTTCGAATTCCATCTCGGAAAAAGCAGGCGTCTTTCGACGCGATCCATGATTGGATCCATTTTTCGACTTCCTCGTACGAACGAAAATTCTGATCAGCCAGGCCGTGCGCCATGGAACGAAACAGATGGTAGTCGGAAGAAGCGATATCTGGGGAGCACGGCGGGTGGGGCAAGATTCCCCATTTCAGGGTTTCGAAGCCTGTCTTGACCACTTTTGCGACATGTGGCCGAGCATTGTCATGCTGGAGGATGACTTTGTCGTGTCCCTCTTGGTACTGCGGTCGTTTTTCCTTTAATGCTCGACTTAAACGCATTAATTGCGTTCGGTACTGATCTCCTGTGATAGTTTCATTCAGTTTCAGTAGCTCGTAGTATATTTCAATGAGCTGCTCCCACCAAATGCAAAGCCGTGAATATTCGGTTTTGCCGTCGACGTTGAGGCATATCCGGGCATTCCCCATGACTTTCTGCGCTTGGGGTTATCGCAACGGGCCAATTTTTCGTCACCGGTTATGATGCGATGCAGAAATCTCTTCCGATTCTGCCTTTGAAGCAGTTGTTCGCAAGCAAATAATCACCGTTTAATATCTCTCGGTTTTAACTCGTACGGAACCCAATTTCCTTGTTTCTGAATCATGCCCATGGCCTTGAGGCTGAGTCACTCCCAGTGATTCAGCTAATTCTTCTTGCGTTTGGCACGAATTTTCATCGAGCAGTGCTTCCAATTCGTCGTCTTTGAATTTTTTTTTCTCTCCCGCCGCCATGCTTGTCCTCGACATTGAACTCGCCACTTTTAAAAGGTTGAAACCACTCATGACATGTTCTGTCACTCAGAGCAGCCTTACCGTAAGTATCTGAGAGCATTCGATGAGCCTCAGCTGAATTTTTTTTTTTTTCAAATGGAAGCAGAAGATCAAAACCTCCCGCAAATAACGAGAACTTGGCTCGAAAACAGACTTTTGAATCGCGAATCTTATTAAAAATGCGAACAACTTTTACTAATGCGGGGAAGTTAATACGTTTACAGACATCCAAACCGGGCGACCGGTAGCGCAGTGTGTTGAGGCATCAGTCTCATGTTTGACTACCGGCGTTTCGGGTTCGAATCCCGTCCACGACGACGTTCGTGGCCATGGATGTGCAGGAGGTGCATGCTGGCAACTGCATTCTCTGAAACCAAGTTATGCCAACGAAACGTCAACTGGGCCACATGGAACAGTTGACGCGCTATGCCCCACAAGGGGTTAGGGCAATTGAGTAGTGAGTACTTCATACGATTTAAGCAAAAGCGCAGTGCCAATTGATATGCAAATAATCAAATGAAAGTTGCCTTTAGAGGGATAGGGACGGCAACATTTTAAAAAGGTCTTCAAATGCCAACTGCCTAGTACGTTTCATCGTATGAGTAACATACTTGCTATTCCGCATTACCCCTTCCTCTACGGATGGAATCCAACACATATGCAACTAGGCAGGCACTATTAATTCGTATGGAGTCAAATTTCTTGTTAGCAGTAATCTCTATTCTTTGTCCAAACTCACTTTGTGACACTTTTGAACTACGTATTTTGACCAGCCCTCACCGATGCAGCCGTCTGTCGGAAAACGGCGGAAGCAAAGTTGTAATTCGGTAAAAAAATCTGAAATTCGAAATAGTCAAAATAACCTTTTGAGCAAGTGTTCATATAAAACACAGTTTCGAACTTTTTTTTAATAGGTCACCGTTCTAATCCCCGTTCTAACCGCCAGAAACATTGTGTTACCAGTTACCGCAGTCACAGCTGCAATCAGAAGTTTGCGGGAACATCCTGGTAACAGTTCCGCTAGTCACAACTCGGAAAATGTTTAGTAAGTGCAATTTTCAGTCAGGTAGAGAGCTTCTACGCTTTCCTCAGATTTCTACCCATTTATTGTTTTGTTCTGGTCCCCTGCCTTCCATCTCCATCCTTCCAACACAAAACTCAGGTATTTGCTCCCTACCTGCTGATGATCAGATCACCGAAAGTTTGCTTCTAAGTTCTAGCGTGTAACAACTTTTATTTCTGAGTGAATTTAGTATACTTCTACTATCGTGTTGATTTTAATTCCTAACGAAGTTGCTGACACCAGTACGAAACACATGGCCATCTGGGAAGATCAACCAAGAAACAATCTGTAGAAGAAACTTTCACTGAAATAATGAAGCACACAGCTGGCCAACACACTTTCCTGACCAACTCTTTTAATAAAAGGCGGCTGATCTCATTGCTCGTGGAGAAATTCACAGAATTCCAGATGAATTGCGAGCAAGCCGAGGAAGAGGCAAATATCCATGGAACGTCATAGATTACGACAGCTCTCTCCTTGGCCCCATCAAATGAATCCGTCACAGTGGTGGGGAAGACGTCGATCTTTTGGTCATTCTGATTGCTCTTTGTGCACAAAGCGTGCAAAACGTTTAACTCCTCAAACCAACAAAAGCAAATGCGCTGCAAAACCTGTACGCTTCTCATCTAACAATTGAGAAAATAATATCTCAAAACATATTATTTTTACATGCGATGAGTGGGTGCGACACCACCAGTGCGATGTTCAACCAGGGGAAGATCAAATTTCTCAACATCCTCAGAAAAAATCCACATTTGGCAGCCGTCATATAAGTTTTTCAAGGTCCCCAGGCAGCGCGTGCAAGTACAGCCACGGCAGGAGAGGCCTTCTCGAAGACGCTGAATGGGCAATCAGAAGCCACCTCATTGAATCTGCTGAAATACAAAAGTTATGTGACGTCCTCCTACAAGACGCGATTCAACATCGCCTCACTTCCGCTAACTGAGGACGCAGCTCAGCAGAATTCAATGGAGGTATACCACCAAGTCCAGAAGTAGCTTGGCTATGACAAAAGGGCAGAAGAGTGGGCTGTGGAAAATCTCCAGAAGTGAACTCCTGCCTGTAACAACCACGAGGAATGCCGCACCAGATGCTCTATTGCGCATAATTTCTTGTATCATAAATGCAAGAAGGCATACGTAGGACACTGTCGCTGCAAAAAGGCAGGTCTACATTGCTCCCCACTGTGCCAACTGTGAGGGTAAGTGTGAGAATGTGGACCTCTCTGCAGCAATGGACGACGACGAGGACCTCGAAGAAATGTTGGAAGAGTCAGTCGACGAATCCCATCCACCCGAACACAGACCAAAGACCACCGTCCCCACAACCCGGACCTTCCAAAAAACTAAAGCAAGGCTGTAAACCTGTAGTGTACTTATTATATAACTTTTTGTAATACATTCATGTAAAAACAAACTTCAAAATTGAAACTGTTGAAGAATTACGAGCACCTACTAAAAAAAGTACGAACATGTGTTCGTTCAAAAACGTGATTTTAGTTATTTCGAATCTGAATTCCTTTTTTACCGATAAAAAAAGATTAGGTTTTTTCTGAATGGAGAATTTCATCCTCTACAAGTTTTACTTGTTGCATTTTTACGTATTAGTAGCAGTTTTCAAATTACGGACGTTCAAATGTACATGTTATGTACATTTGAACGTCGGGGTTTTTCGCAAAATTGAGAAAAGTTGACGTTTTACGACTGTCCATAGCGGCTACACCGCTGGACCGAATTTGACGTTTTGGTAGCTCATTCGACGCAGAATTTTATGCTCTTCTATTCAGTGATTGTTTTCGCTAGGATGCGAGGTTTTCAAGTTTTAAGCCAAAAAACTCAAAAAGGTACCAAAATATCGAGTTTTTTTTTGAGATTTTGACCATGTTCCGCAAATAAATTTTGGTGGGAAGCTCCGAATTCGTGTTCAGCACCCCAAAAGACAAAAAAAAAAAAAAAAGAAATAAATTCTCCACCAGAATTTGCTTCCCCAAATCGCCAAATGGCTTAACTAAATAGCCATGTTGTGATGTGTTGTTGCGCAGTTTAGAGTAGAACCAGAATTGCATGCGTCACACTTACAAAATTGCTCTGGATTGGCCGTTTGTCAGTGTAATGCGTATGATTGTTGTTCTGCACTTGATCTCCACTGTACAAAAAAAAAACGTAGCTAATATTTTCGACTGCGTTATTCGCTTTAATCAATTCCTCTACAGATTGTTAACTTAAATTTTTACAGAACCGAAGCCCGAATCCTAACTGAAGTTCTTTTCCCTAAAAGTTTTACCCATCTGTTGGATTAGAATTATCCGAACCATGGTTCTACATTACCACGTCGAACTTTAGTTTACTTAAACTTGAAATAAAGTCGGTAGATCAGGTCCGAATGACACAAAAAGAGCGATGAATTCATCGGCACTTCAGGCATGGAACACACGCAATGCAAATGCATTTCAGTTTAATCCATTTGTTTCAAGTTGTCTATGATTTGAATTCAGAAAAGTTTCCCCGAAGAATGAATTCTTTTATTGCGCATCCTTCTGTAAATATGCTTTTGATTTGACTTTTAATTGCATTTGAGGACATTATGTTTTCGGGTCCTTAACTTCCGTTCAGTCCGTTATATCATATATGCCCCTTACATCCAGAGTATTGGTAGCATCACCCCTATCCAGAAATTACCGACATTTGCTGGGTTTGGTTTCTCTTTCGATTCATCTCCAAGAAGGTGCTGTTTTCCTGATCAAAGAACTAAAATTGTGGCAACCGGTAGAGTGTGCGGAGAGCAGTGCCTTGAGGCATCAGTTTCATGTTTGACTACCGGCGTTTCGGGTTCGAATCCCGTCCACGACCACGATCGTCGCCATGGATGTGCAGGAGGTGCACGCTGGCAACTGCATTCTCCGAAACCAGTTTTGCCAACGAAACCTCAACTAGGCCACATGGAACAGTTGACGCGCTATGCTTCACAAGTGGTTAGAGCAACTAAGTAGTATCAAGAGTACCTTAGTACTTTTACTTCATAACTCCTATGCAATCCACCTTCCCTAAGAAAGTAATATCTTGACAAAAATATCCTTTTTGTGTCCAGTGGAATCAAAATGCCATCAACTATAGTCTAGTGAGTTCACCTCAACATCCATAGTCATATGGTCCCCATCTTGCCTACATATCACTTCCTTCATATCCTTATTCCACTCCAAAGGACTCAAAGTTCCACCAGAAGTAGTCTAATACATTCGCCTCAAGAACCCCACCCATCTTGCCTAGGTATCACTTTCAGGTCAAGAATTTTTTTTTTCAAAATGTCATCAGTTCCAACCAAAAGACTCAATATTCGGTTAACAGTACTCCACTGGTTTCATCACCATAAAGGAGAGGATACCCATATCAATCAGGTTTGGTTTCTGTTTCATTTCATGAGTAAGAGAGTCCTTTTGACCTGACGCACATCTGCAGCAGGACCCAAATAGCGTGAGGTACCTACAATAAGCCAAGTTACGTATCAAACTTGTTCGGAATCAGACCAGCGGAGAATCTCTCATTAAAATCTTTCAAAAGACTTAAGCGAGGAACGCTATGAAATCTTAAATTTTTGGATGTATCATTTTTTTCCAACTGATCAGATCTTAATCAGCACACCCTTGGGACAGATCCAATCCATGAGAAAAGAAAGCAGATCTCGATACTCTTCCTACGAGGCTGTAGTCAAAGAACAACGAAAACAAGAAAAAATTGAAAAACAGCGGTTTTTAAACTATAATATTATATTGTGAGTGTTTTCCATCAAATTAGATACACTTCTTAAGACAGCTTGCGGCAATAACCTTACCACATTTGAACCCCCCACAACCAACAACAGCCTGAGCTGCGAAGGTCTGAAAACTTGTACTTGTTGTGTCGCCTAAAGGTAGTCTTGGTCGCATTTTCGATTTTCGCCTTTTTAGGGTTTTGTAGTAAAAACAAAACCCTTATGAAATCGGTCAAATGTCTGTCCGTCCGTCTGTCCATGGAATATCTCACGAACGGCTGAAGCTACACACATGAAATTTTGTAGGAATGTGTAGAATTACTATTATTCGCCGTAGAAAGCGAATCGTTGTAATAAATCACTTAAGGGGAGGTCCCCATAGAGGGGAAATGAAGGTCGCAATTTTTTTTTCGTTTGGTACAGGCAAGTGGGGTATCGTAGAAAGGTACTGTTGGGTACATTCCATTTTTGGAATTTTTTTCAAATTTGAAGAAACGGGAAAAGATGGTGAAGGGGAAAATACATATGTGATCCGAGTTGGTCCCCCCCGCCCTTGCATTTCGAGACCGCTATACTTAGAATTATGAAAATTTACAAAAAAGCGGCATTTTACCAGCGTAGAAAACCTGGATTAATAGAATTTTGAAATCTCATCAGAAAAGGTTAATAATAGTACATTTCTTTAGTTGCAGTTAGCACATCTCTGCACCCCTTAAGCGCACCCAAGGTCAAAAATATTGATGGCCAATGATAACCAACATCATAGGCAATAACACCTCCAAGTTTCATTACAATCACATAATATTTAATAATAGTACATTCATTTAAATTTTGACATTTTGACACCATCCATAAGGGGGGTGGGACTAATTATGATCTCATATTTTCCTCTCTACCTCTTTTCCCCTCTCTTCAAATTTGATGAAGACGCAAAAAATGGAATGTACTCGGTAGTACCTTTCTCATAATACCCCACTTGCCTATACCAGATGAAAAAAAATTTGATCTTCATTTCCTACCTCCTACCCCTCCCCCCCACTTCTCTCCTCTCCAACCCCTCCCACCCCACTTCTCTCCTCTCCCACTCCTATCCCACCAATCTTTACCCTTTGAGAAATGGTTCACTCCAATTCACTTTATGAAAAACAACAAACAATATTCAAGTATGCAGTACTCATTAGTGATGTGTAACACAGTAACGAGTCGCTCTTTTTGAACGACTCATCAGGATGAGCGAAAGATTCGGCACAACGACATAGCCTTCGAGTCGTTCAATTTAAGAATGACTCACTGTAAAATTAATTCCCAAACTAGCCCATCGCATAAATATTACCCAACGCATAACCAATCCACGCTCATTTCTCAATTCATATAATGTACTACGATACATTCATTCACTCACATCCCATCCCATTATCTATCTAAAAGCAAAACCACCATCATTTATCTACCAAAGCAATCCCATCTAAATCCATTCATATTCATCTCTATGCAGTATGCAATGCACGCATTGTGTATACTTCTAAATATATACGCAACATCCCATGCTGACTGCAAATGCAAACATATCAAAAATAATTTACTTACGTCGCGTCCCACCGCACAGCCAAGTTTCTCCAAATACAGAAAACAATCCCAACATTCTAAAACTAAAGTATTCGTCTTACGTATCATCATCTCAAGCTCAACTTTAGATGAAACCAAACAAAAACCCATAGCTTCCACTTGCACTACAGCTACAGTGTAAAGCAGCGTTCTGACGGGGCCAATACATGACATCGTGGCACGCTTTCGATCTCATGCTTGTATCGAGCGTGGACTGGAAAGTGAACTGCTTTTGCCTTGGGTTGTGGACCGTTCACACGACCACGATTCAGTTTATCCCATAAATCATTCTGTTTCAAGCAATTACACCACTACTATACCCTTGTTTTAAATAAACTGTTTTGTGGCCATAACTTCTAAAATATAAGGAATTTCGCATTTTTGACACCATTTTGACCCCCCTTTAGATCCCCCATCCGGGCTGAGGAGCATCCATCTCCACTATTTGGATGCTCCTCAGCCCTCTCCCTCCCTATCCCTCTCCCTTCTCTATGTAAAATTCGTTCAAAAAGAGCGATACAAAATCGTACCGCACAATAAGATTCGTTCAAAAAGAGCGACACGTTCAAAAAGAGCGACAAATTCAAAAAGAGTCAAAAGAGTCAATTGACTCTTTTCGAACGAATCTTTTTGTGCGGTTCGATTTTGTATCGCTCTTTTTGAACGACTCTTTTTGTGCGGTTCGATTTTGTATCGCTCTTTTTGAACGAATCTTTTTGTGCGAGTTGATTTTGTATGCCCGCCCCAGATTGGCTGCCCCGTTTTCATAGGAAATAGTGGTCCGATCGGGCTGGCTCGAACTAAAGGGTAGGGGGGGGGGGGGGGGGTCGCTAAGTCCGAATCTGGGATCAAAAAAGAGAAAAAAAATCGGGGTCGCCCATCCTAGGCTGGGAGCCCCCTTTTCATGGGAAATAGTGGTCTGATCGGGTTGGCTCGAACTAAAGGGTATTGGGGGGTCGCTAAGTCCGAATCTGGGGTCAAAAAAGAGAAAAAAAAAAATTGGGGTCGCCCATCCCAGGCTGGCAGCCCCCTTTCATGGGAAATAGTGGTCCGATCGGGCTGGCCCGAACTAAAGGGCATTGGGGGGTCGCCAACTCCGAATATGGGGTCAAAAAAGAGAAGAAAAAAATTGGGTTCGCCCATCCCAGACTGGCAGCCCCCTTTCATGGGAAATAGTGGTCCGATCGGACTGGCTCGAACTAAAGGGCATTGGAGGGTCGCCGACTCCGAATATGGGGTCAAAAAAGAGAAAAAAAAATGGGATTGCTCATCTACGACTTTTATTGAATATGTTATTAACCAAGTTTCACAACATGCAAATAAATCGCTCCTCAGTCGCAGCTCATGTACACTCAACATGTAATATCGATACGCCACCACACAGAATCGGTTCTTTCGAGGAAAGTGTACGTTTAGTGAAAGCCGTACATAACGAGCGAAAACTAGATGCGTATGAAGCTCTTTATATCAAAAAAACCAAAAATAAAATACAATGAATAGCGACAATGGCAACATAATTTCACCTTTGTTTTCTTTTGTACGATAGTTGATATAATGTTTCCACCTGTAATAAAATATGTTTGTATGTTTATTAACGTCCATCTATTTATATATGTACTTGTTCTCACTGATACACAAAAAACGGAATTTGTTCTCAATACTTTTGTAAATGTTTACAGTCATTTTTGCATTATTGTTAAATTATTTAGTTTGCGTGTTTGCTGAAGATGAGCAGCAAGTCTGCTCGAAATGCATACTTACAAAATAAATTAAATTATAATAATTTTGTTATTTTTTATTTTATTTTGCTGACTTTTGTAGTCAATAAAGGAATTTAAACTTAAAAGTGTTGTTCAACGTTTTAGACTACAAAAAAGTGGTTCAACTGTTTAGTTAAAAAAAACAGATCCCAGTGAAATTATCAAATTTCAGACTCTTTGCATGACTCTTTTTGAACGACTCTTTTTGAGCGACTCATTGGAAAGAGTCACAGCTTATGTGCTGGCACAGTGAAAAGAGTCATTATGCCCATCACTAGTACTCATACTATAGTACGTGGCAGAGGCCGGTTATGTGCATTTTTTGTATGGATAATGTCAAAATGTCAAAATTTGAACGAATGTACTATTTTTAAATATTATGTGATTGTAATGAAACTTAGAGATATTATTGCCTATGATGTTGGTTATCATCGGCCATCAATATTTTTGACCTCGGGTGTGCTTGAGGGGTGCAGGGGTGTGCTAATTGCAACTATGGAAATGTACTATTATTAACCTTTTTTGATGAGATTTAAATTTTTTTAGTTTTCTACGCTAGTGAAACGCCGCTTTTCTGTAAATTTTCATATCTCTAGGTATAACGGTCTCGAAATGCAAGGGGGGGGGGACAAACTTGGATCACATATTTTCACCTCTCCCTCTTTTCTCCTTTCTTCAAATTTGAAAAAACTTCCAAAAATGGAATGTACTCGACGGTACCTTTCTTACGATACCCCATTTGCCTATACCAAACGAAAAAAAAATTTCGACCTTCATTTCCCCTCTATGGGGACCCCCGCTTAAAGTTGACCTATTATGACGTATCGCTTTCTCCAAAGAATTATAGTAATTCTACATATTTCCACCACATTTCATGCATGTAGCTTCAACGGTTCGTGTGATATTTCATGGACAGACAGACAGACGGACAGACGGACGCATGACCGATTTCATAAGGGTTTTGTTTTTATACAAAACTCTTAAAAGCGCATAACCGGCCTTTGCTACGTACTATGAGTACTGCATACTTGAATATTGTTTGTTGTTTTTCATAAAGTGAATTGGAGTTAACCATTTCTGAAACGGTAAAGATTGGTAGGATAGAAGTGGGAGGGGAGAGAAGTGGAGGAGGGAGGTAGGAGGTAAGAAATGAACATCAATATTTTTTTTCATCTGGTACTACCGAGTACATTCCATTTTTTGCGTCTTCATTCAATTTGAAGAAAGGGGAAAAGAGGTAGAGGGGAAAATATGAGGTCATAATTTGTCCCACCCCCCTTACCATTTCGAGACCGTTACACTTAGAAATTTGAAAACATACATTAAGGTGACTTTCAACTAGCACAGAAAACAAAAAAAAATATGGAATTTTGATATCTTCTCAAAATAGGTTAATAATAGTATATTTCTATAGTTACAGTTAGCACACCCCTGCATTTCTCAAACTCATCCGAGGTTGAAAATATTGATGGCCAACGATAGTCAACACCATGTGCAATAATGTCTCCAAGTTTCGTAATAATCACGTAATATTTAATGGCAGTACATTCGTTTAGGTTTGGCCATTTTGATATCATAAATACAAAAAATGCACATAACAGTTCTCTTGTACTACATACTAGTACTACGAGTATAACTTACTGGCATATTGTTTTTCGTAGAGCGAATTGGAGTTAACCATTTTCAAAAGGGTCAAGACTGGTGGGAGAGGAGGGAGGTATGCTGGTCGCTGACTCTACTTTCTATAATTATTCAAACAATTTATTTTCAATATTTTTTACGCAAGCTTGCAATTTGCAATACCGTCTTAACATGAATGGTTAAGCATCTCCAAGAGTAGGACAGTTCATCTCCTATTGGCATGGGACACTACAAAACCCTCGGATTGCGGGCGTAGCCTTCTATTTTCCGGTTTCATTTTATTTGTTTGTTTTTCTTTAGCGGGCCGGACGCTCCCTTAGATAGTATTAACAATAAGTTTAGGTTAGTTGAACGAGCTAAAGAGTAGGCCACATCAAGTTCTGATCTGCCGGTGGTCGAAATCAGATCTCGGGTCTTCGGCGTCTTGGTCGCAAACGGAGAATGGCTCAATTCAAGCAAGCTGCTGGATCGTGAATTAGGCCCCTTTCAACTCGTTCATAATAAATGGTCTCACCTGAGCGTTCGGGAAACTAATGTCCAGGTTTTTGTTTGTTTTAAATACATCCCCAATTGGTAAGAAATCCTGGCACTTAGGATTTTTTCCATTAGCAGACGAAACCTGGAAACCCAGAGGAACCAATGTGTCTCATAAAAAAAAATTCTCGAACTTAAAATAATCCACAAAATATTCCAATAGTATCTGTACATATTGGCAGCACCGCCTTTTCCGCATTTCCACTCATAAAAAAATAAGTGTGTTTCACAAGCAAATTGTGGCAACGCACAATTCGTAAGCCGGCGAAGGTGTATCGCGCGTAAACATTGCATATCCTTGTATCCAAATTAGTTTCTATTTTACTATTGTAACATTTCCAGGCATTCAATTTTAATTGGTTTCGTACTCCAACCATACCGTCATCCTTATCGTCCTTCCTCACCCTCACAATTCTACATGAATAATTTCATACGTATAGGCACATATTTGTCTTCGACGTTGTTTACGAGTTCAAACACACATATGTCAGTCGACGTGGAGAATCTTCAGTCTTCCGTGTTTCGTACCAAAGGATATGCATATGCCGGATTCAGCCCCCTATTCCAAATATGCCAATCATAAAAGCTACCCAAAAAAGAGCTGTGGCAACTTTTATATCCGCTCAAGTTTCAACAAAGTCTCCACATCTAGACAACAACGCTCTCATTACACATCCTCAATATTCGGGCTTTGGTGTACAGAGAACGAATATGTACAGTCAAAATGTCGTGTCGGTGTCAATGCACGGGACATTAACTAAGGCATAACAATAAAAATCCAACTATGAGGTGGGATTCAACAATACGGACGCGATTTTTCAGGATTCTTCGGTCGAGACCGCTTGGAAAGGATTTAAAGTGATGACGGGTATTAACTTGTTTCATGGTTATTATCTCCTTCAGACGACGAGGATGCAGTGAAATGGAAAGAGCTACAGTGGAAGTTGATAGCGTTCTGACTATGTTGAATTCACTGATTTTTGGATTTGAACATTTAATTCTGTCAGTACTATCTTCTGCTCAGTATTTTAGAAGCAAGCCGGAATATCTTGAATATTTGTTTAGCAGGGTTTTGTACTGAGTTTGTTTACGTGGTTGTTCTCATTGCTTTCATCTCAATTAGTGATCTGCTTCGCTTAACTACCACTTGCCTTATAGGAGGAAAACCTTTGCAATTAGAGTCCATGTATGGAGCTTATTTGAAGTTTTTTCTCAAATACAATCCGAGAAGTTAAGAAAATGTAATATCTCTCCATCTAAAGATTTCGAATGTGTCCATAAAAAGAACACTGATAAGTGCTCGGTCTTCAACGCCACCGTAAAGGATTTGCTGTGAGCGCAGCCTTGCCTTACCCGCTGATCAGACGGCTCGTCCTCCTCCATAAGCTAACGCTAAAACTTTATCAATTAAAATCTTTAAATGCTATTTGGCGTGATACAAATCTTTACCTTTAGTTTATAAGTTGCTAGATTAAACTGCTGAGTAAATAGAGTCGGACAAATGAATTAAATTAGCGATGTATTTTCAGCGAACAAGTTTTAGGAAAATTTCAGGGATACATATTTAGCATTATCGATAGCTGGAATAAAGTCCAGGTTCCATTTATTCATCGCTATAATTCACAAGCCAAATGAGGAGAATTAAGAGGATTACAGCGAAAGAATTTTCGCCTAACAATAGTTGAAATTAAGTCCCAGGTTTCTTGAAATCAAGTTAAGGGGAATGGGCCACTACTAGTTCAAGCTTCTCGCTATATGGATGTACGACCACTTTGCCTTAACCCCTAGTGGGGCATAGCGCGTCAACGACTCCTGCGCGCCATCGTACTCTGTTCTGGGCAATGGGACGAAACTCCCTAAAAGACTTACCCAGTGCCTGACACTCTTTTGCCACAGATCGACGCCATGTGATTCGAGGACCCCCTCTTGGTCGGCCTTGGTTGGAAATGGGGTTCCATTTCATGGCATGCAAAGCAATGCAGTTATCACTCTTCCGCAATGTGTGACCAATCCACTGACATTTTCGCCTGCGTATCAATTCGTTGATTGGCATCTGACCCATACACCGACTCCTACGGAAACTTTCCATGTTATTGCTCCCAAACAAAAGCACTGACAGTACCAGGGAGCGAAACAGGCCGAGCTTGGTCCTGATGCTGAGATAACTGCTCTGCCAGATTTTGGACAGCATGCCGTATGCGCATTTAGCCTGGTTGATACGACGAGCGATGTCCTGCTCCGTACCACCATTTTCGGCAACAATGCTACCCAGGTAGACGAAGATGTCCACCTTCTCCACAGGCTGCCCATTAATATTGATGGCAATAGGATTTCTTTTCCGCAATGGCGGGCTTGTTGGTATTAATCTTAAGCTCAACCTTGCTTGCCTCCCTCTCGAGATCTAACGCCATTGCGGACAGATCCATGATTTTGTGGGAAAGTAGGCATATGTCGTGAGCGTAGTCAAGATGTAGATAAGATGTCAAAGTCCATTGAAATCCTCTGTCGAGTCCGAATAGGGCTGCATGCAACACATCGCCGATCACTATGAGAAATAGGATCGGTGAGAGGATGCACCCCTGCCGAACTCCACTGCGAATTTCAAAGTCCCCCGACACCTTACCTCTATGCAGAACGCGACATTTCGCGCCGTCATAGGTTGCCTTATAATAGCCACAAGTTTCTTAGGGATGCCTCTCCTGCGCAAGGCCACCCATATAGAATCCCGGTTCACACTATCGAAAGCCTTTTCGAAATCGATGAAAAGCAAGTGAAGCGGAGAATCCTATTCAGCGCATTGCTCGATGATGATTCGCAAGGTGTTAATGTGATCGACACAGGAGAATCCGGATCGAAAACAAGCCTGCTCTTCATCAATTTTGCTTTCTGGGCCTTTAGTCTTTCCAGGACGATTTTAGCTATTATCTTGGCAACGGCAGGAAGCACACAAATGCCTCTCCAATTATTACAGTCTGAAAGGCTACCCTTCTTTGGAAGTTTGATGATCAAACCTTCCTTCCACTCAGTGGGAAAGGTCTCTGTATTCCACGCTTTATCAACAAGTGGGTGCAGCAAATCGGCAGTTACGCTTGGCTCTGCTTGATAAAGTTCAGCAGGGACACCGTCGAGTCCGGCGGCCTTTCCTCGTTTCAGTGCAATAATTGCAGTGATTTTTTCCTCTTTAGTCGGGGCAGTGGACCGTATACGCACATTTTGATGGTTAGCTAAATTATCTATGTGAGGGGGAATTTCACCAGAGGTTACACGTTTCAAGACCGCGGCGATGTGTTCCTTCCACCGCCTCATTTGATATTTTTCCAAGATAAGTAGCTTTCCATCACTATCCTTCACTGGATGTTGGCAGGAGTTACGACCACCTGTAAACTCCTTGATGACAACGTATACGGCGTTTAAGTTGTTACTTCTTGCGGCTTCTTCTGCTGAGGCTAAAAGAGAATTCGCATAAACTCTTTTATTGCGTCACACACTACGCTGAACTTCTCGAGCTTTCTGACGGTAAAGGAGTTCGATGCTGCTTCGATTGTCGTTTGGCGCTGCAGCCAAACGAACCTTCAGCTTGTTTCTTTCAAAAATCCGCCATGAAGCGTCGGATATCCAGGGCTTATATCGGCAATCCGTATTTGTTCCAAGGATGGTATTTGCGCTATCGATGTACGCATTTTTTATGGCATCCCAGTTTTCGTTTATGTCACTATCTGGGTGACTAGTTATCTCAGCCGCTTTTTGCGCAAGATGGTCATTATATTGTTGTAAGACAGCTGGATTTTTTAGTCGAGCGGTGTTGAATTTGCGGGGTCTGGATCTTTCGTCGCTGAGGCGGCGCACGGCTGCAATACGCAATCGAATATTAGCGATCATAAGATAATGGTCTCTTCCCATCCCAATATCGGCACCCTTCTTGTTTCGCACGTCCAGGAGGCAACTCTTGACTCTTTTCCTAATGGCAAAATAGTCGATTTGATTTTGTGTTCTGCGCCGATCAACAGAGGACCAACTGATTTTGTGGTGGTTCTTATTTTCAAACATAGTACCACCGATGTAGAGACTGTGAAAGTTGCAGAACTCTACAAATCTTTCACCGTTGTCATTACGATCACCAAGACCGTGTCCCCCATCACATGTCTGAGCCCATAGTTATCAGCGGCAACTTTCGCATTCAAATCACCCATAACCATTATAATGTCACCTTTAGGTGTTCTGCTCTGAACGGCGTTTAGTTCTTCGTAGAAGGAGTCTTTCGCCAAAACATTGTCGGGTTCAGTAGGGGCATAACATTATATAATTGAGATGTTCCTCATTTTGGTCCGGAACCTGGCGGTCAAGATTCTGTCAGAGGCCGGCTCCCAGGATAAGAGACAGTTTGGTGCGGCTCTGGTTAAAAGAAGCCCAACAGTTGACTCACGACGACTACCGGTAGCTTTATCGGAGTACAACATTACAGTGGTGATCTTTGGAGAGGTAGATTCTTCGCTGTTCCACCATTTTATCTCACTAACTCCTATGATGTTTAATTTGTACCTCAGAAATTCACTCTTTAATTGAAGAAGTCGTGCGTTCTGGCAACCTTCTGATCCATTGTCTAGGAGAGTACGCACATTCCACAATCCAATCCTTGTCATTGTACGATAGCCAAAAGTCGTAACCGTTAAGTCAGTCCTTATCCGAGGCATAGTTGACGTTTCGTTAGCATATAAGGATTTCGAATAGTGCAAGTTGCTGGCATACACATCCTGTCCTTTGATTGTCGGTTTTAACGACAGGCCCTCAAAGGGAAAGGCCGTGGTATTATTTTTACACCCCACACCACAGGGGTAAGATTTACCTCAACCAAATCATCGCACCGCCATCACTGGCGGCTTGACGTTGGTTAGCAATGGTCAGTGACCACTGCCGTTCCAGGGGGCGTCCTCGCGGAAGACTATGGAAGAGGAGTTTTTGCCCCCCATGACAACCATCATGTTAGTCTGTACAACGATATCCCCCCTTAGCCCCCTGGTTCTGTCTACACGACGATTAATACTCGTAGGGTCCCACTTGTATCCAGGTACTCTATACCTGGATGCCAACCTAGTATTCGAAATTTTTAATTGAAACTATTTGCATTCCAGTATTTGTTAAATCGTTGTGCACATCATTAAACTAGAACGCCATTGGACCACTTGATGAACAACTTGTTTTTCGATTACCCCTACATTTTATTACTTTGGGTTGCAAGAAGTGGGAAGAGAAGCAATCAAAACCTCCATTCTACGCCTTTACGACTAGAGAGAGCACGGGGATTGGGCGTTCTGGATGAAATTTCCAACCAGAAATACACGCCATTGAAGCGGGAGTTGAGCTTGGCTGAGTTGCTGGATATTGCAATAGATCTATTAGCAATCTAAGGCCATTAAGGCGCTCACTAACTGCGCTGCGCCGCGCTGTTGCAACAATTCGTTTGAGAAGCTTCCAGAAAGTGCTGCCAAATTTAAACAAAGTAACGTTGCTCTGGACCGCAATGCATGCTGATGATGAACAGACTAATGAATAAGACAGGATGTCCTTGGCCACGCCGCTTCATGGACCACAGCCGTTCGGCGGAATACTCCTCTGCAACGTAAATAGATGCATCAGAGTATTGAAAAGAACTGACACTTCAGCGCATTGGTACACCATTCCGCGGCTGAGGCAAACAAAGCTGTTTGTTACTAGATATTGACCGGCCTGCTACCTTATCCAGTACAAGTTGACTTATAGTCAGAGGTATTTGTAACGGGTCACTAAAACTTATTTAGAAGTACACCTGATTTGTTGTTCTCTTAGAACGTGAGGTTCTCACCCGCTTTCGCAAGGAATGTTTTGGAGTTGCTTTTCCACAACCTGAGGAAGTTTCTTCGTTATCGCTTAATGTTTAAAGCAGCTTTACGAGTACTATCGAGCTCCAACAAGCGACTTGTTGTTTATGAAATGCGTGTTCGCTACCCAACCCTACACCCGATAGATACGCAAAAGGACGTGCCTAATGAGTATGGAATTACACGATGCTGTAAGAAAATTAATCCCTTATCCTATTAACAAGTTGTCTGGGAGACACTACAGAAACTTAAGAGCTTTGGATTTACCTGGGAACTTTCTTGAAGATTGACTTCATCATCATCATCGTGGCGCGACAGCCCGACGTCGGGCCTTGGCCGCCTGGATCATTGTCCTCCAATTATCTCGGTCACGTGACCGCGTCCTCCAATTTTGGGAGCCCAGCAGCTGCGCGGCGTCCACACCTACTGAGCTCTCCCAACGAGATCTCGGTCGTCCTCGAAGTCTCGCTCCGTCGACTCGTTCTGCATTCATTACTCTCTTAGGCATGCGATCATCGTCCATTCTTTGTACATGCCCTGCCCATTGAAGTCGTTGTAGTTTGACGATTTTCGAGACTTGCAGCTCATCGTACATTTCATACAACTCATGGTTGTACCGGATGCGCCATCCATCTCGATCGCAAACAGCCCCGAAAATTCGCCGTAGAACCTTACGTTCAAAAGTGTCTAGCATGTTTTCGGAGGCTTGAGTTAGGGTCCATGCTTCGCAGCCATAGCATAGCACTGGTCGTATAATGGTTTTGTACTAGCGGAGCTTCGTGTTTCTGTGCACATGCTTCGATTTTATTATGGGGAGAACCGAGAAAAAAGTCTTATTAGCTAACTGTATCCGTCGCTTGATTTCGTCAGTTTCGTTGGCGTCCCTTGACAAGTTGCAACCCAGGTAAATGAAGTTGTTCACGAACTCGATGTTGAGGTCCCCCACATTGATGCTTGGTTGTGCAGGTGTCCTTGTCACCGATTGCATCATTATTTTAGTTTTACCCTCGTTAATACGTAATCCAACTTCCTTTGCAGCGGTATCGAGCGTATGCAGAAGTTCTTCTGAGTCAGCCAATCTTCGGGACATGATGTTGATGTCGTCGGCGTACGCTGCTAATTGTGTCGACTTGATGAGTAGCGTCTTGCTGTTGTCCATATTCATGGCCCGAATAACGTACTCCAGTGCAAGGTTGAAGAGCGTCGGTGCCAGTCCATCGCCCTGTTTCAAACCAGTGCGTGTTTCAAATAGATCAGTATGTCTATTCTGGATCCTGACTTGTGAGACGGAGTTGGTCATCGTCATTTTTGTCAGTCGCACTAATTTGGCCGAAATACCAAATTGCAGCATGATGTTGTACAGTACTCCACGATCGATACTGTCGTATGCCTGCTTGAAGTCGACAAAGATTTGGTATACGTTTACGTTGTATTCCCAGCACCTCTGGAGTATCAGTTTGACTGAGAAGAGCTGATCGGTTGTGGAGCGCCCAGGTCTGAAACCGCTTTGATATTCGCCAATGACTCGTTCTGCGTACGGTTTTATTCTATTTTCCAGAATTTTCGTCAAAATTTTATAGGACGTACAAACTAGTGAGATACCCCTGTAGTTCTCACACCGCAGTTTATCTCCCTTTTTATGAATTGGACAGATGATGTTTCTGCGCCAATCGTCTGGGATCTCCTCGTTCTCCCATACTCGCAGGAGCAATTGATGTATGGCATCAACCAGACCCGTTCCACCGAATTTTAGCAGTTCAGCTGGAATCTCGTCAGCGCCCGGCGCTTTATTTCGTTTTAGTGACCGCAAGGCGAGATCAACTTCCTCTACTGTCGGGGGTTGAATGAGTCGGCGTAGATCAACAATATCGTCGAGAGCTTCCTGTGTGGGGATGTTAGATGGTCGGTTTAGAAGCTCTTCAAAATAAGAGGCCCATCGCTTGTTAATACCATCGGTGTCGCTGATGATGTTTCCATCCTTGTCCTTACAAAGGCTAGTCCTGGGTTGGTAGCCGTTCTTAATTGTATTTACTAGTTTGTACGCTTGTCTGGTGTTCCTATTAGCTAAGTTTTCGTTTATGTTCAGCAACTGCTCGTCAAAGTATTTACGTTTCTTACGTCTAATTATTCTATTCGATATTCGCCGTAGCTCGTCATATTTTTCTCTTCTGGCTCTGGTTCCTCGTTGAATCCATTGTCTGTAGGCCTCGTTTTTCGCGTCAAGTGAGTCTTTGCATTCTTCGTCGAACCAGTCATTTCGCGCTCGCCGGGCTTTATATCCCACGACCTTCTCTGCGACATCCTTGATGGTACCCTTGAGTTCTTCCCAGAACCCATGGACGCCTGTGTTGCTGATGTTGTGTAGCATAGGTGATAGTTTTTCCTCAAGGGCGGTAGTATACGCCACCGCTGTAGCATCACTCAAAAGCTTATCAACCGCAAAGATTTTGGGAGGGCTGATTCTTGCTTGGTGCACTGAGGAAATTCTACATCTGTAGGTCGTCTTCACCAAGTGATGATCTGAGTCGCAGTTCGCTCCTCGATAGGAGCGGACATCCATGACACTAGACGCCCATCTCCTGCAAATGAAGACGTGGTCAATTTGGTTGACGGTATGTGCGTCTGGAGACTTCCAGGTCTGCTTGTGAATGCGTCGATGCGGGAAGCACGTAGAGCTTACGACTAGATTCCTGCTGCAGGCAAAGTCGATAAGCTGCTGGCCGTTATCGTTACATTCTTCATGGAGGCTGTGGCCTCCAGTGGTCCCCCGGTGCCAACTTTCATTTCCGACTTTCGCGTTAAAGTCTCCCAGCAGCAATTTGACGTCGTTTGTTGGAAGTGAGTCGAAGAGAGTTTCAAGGCGGGCGTAGAACTCGTCTTTTACTGCGTCTTCTTTAACTTCAGTGAGGGCGTGCACATTGGTGAGCCAGAGATTGAAGAATCGAGTCTTGATGCGAATCGCACACAGCCGTTCATTTATGGGTTTGAAGTTAGTAATATGCGGTTTGAGGCGATTGTTCACTATAAATGCTACTCGAAACTCCCTGCGGCCTGATGGTTTGCCACTTGTAAAAATTGTGTGCGATTTCTTGTCATTAATCTCGCTGCCAAGCCAATTTGTTTCCTGGACTGCAGTGATGCTCAGTTTGTACTTTTCGACCTGTTGAAGGAGGGCCTTCTCGGCCCCCGGTTTGTTCAGGGAGTGTACATTCCAGGATCCGAAAGAATAATCCTTTAGCCGTTTGCGTGGTCGTCGTTGTTGATCCGTCTAATCCGAGGCTTTTGTTCCAGGTTTCTTGACATGGAGTGGTTTTTACAAGGACGAGTTGTCAGCACGTCGCTTAACCCCATTCAGGGGATGGCCTCGGAGATAGCTGCTTCAGATGGTTTAATAAACGTGCTGGAGCCCACACAACTATGTAGCAGGTCCAACTACGCAAGTCATTCCATCCTACTAAACCTGAGACGCTTAGGTGTTCGTCAGCCATTCAGGCTACAGCTATCTGCCTTTTCCAAACTGTCTTATCGCTAAGACATTGGCCGTCAGCGAATTGATACACTGCCGTTACCAGGGGGCGCCCACGCGGAGGACTATGGAAAAGGTCTTTTCCCCCCAACGGGGGGACGAGTTTTTTTTTAATAAATGGTTATATACAATAATTTTAATATTCACAAGAGTATATAAGTAAAAAGATGATGTGATTAGGAGAAGAGAAAAAAAATCGAAAAAAGAAAATGTTTGGCCCGTAGTAGCTTTGTTAAATTCCTTGATCCCGCCAGGGGCATGGTTGCATCCACATCTCTTGCATTTCTCTGGCTTATTGGCGTTTCGAAAGCATATCTACTTTTCGGAAGTGCAGTTGCTAGCATGCACCTTCTGTCTACGCTGTCTTTATACTGACAAGCTCGAGGCGCAGTTCTATTATGAGTAGTACCCAGAGTCAGCTTCTGTTTGCACTGAGGAAAGAACCTACATTCTATAGATCGTAGACTAGTGACCGAACAAAGACGGCCATCGAGCGCGTCAAGTAGTAGTTTTGACGAAGGTGGCATTAGGGGACTAAAATTTGACTAGATACCACAGGAACACCGTCATTCAACAGAGGCTCTAAAAAAAGCAAAAACTAGGGAGAAATTATCTGAATCCTGACGCATACATAAATCCGACTATTAAGTTGATGATGTGTACAATCATCGACAGTTCTCCACTGTATCCTCTTGTCCGTATCCCGTATATTTCCGTTTATACTCGTTTGGACTATGATTCTTGGCTTAAACCCACAATATGGATGCACTTTTCTTCATATGTATATACATTCTGGTCTATGTTTGATGGCAACACTTAAAAATGGCTCATCCCTTAAGTACCATTTAATAATACATGGCAGATTTAATTTGTTCTGTAATGTGTGTTTTCTGCAAATTGTCTAGAAATAGCAACACACACATTAACTGAATGAATAGAGTGGCTTTGTCATTCGTGGAATTTCAAAAAGCTCAGGACGATTTCGTTGGAATGTATCTTGTGTCGGTATGTCCAGAATGAATGAAGCTTCTGTATAAGACAGATAGTCGATATTATGTTCTTTCATAATGGTACTACTACGTACATACATACGTTTGTTAGTCCCAATCCGGGCCATTTGATAATATCGGAATTGTGTCGCAAGTCATGAATGAAAACTGGGGGAATGTTGATGTTAGATTAAGCCTTTTTCTGCATTGTCTTCTGGATCGAGCATATGTGCAAGACAGTAATAGTTTAGTTGGGATGTAGGAATCCAAATATATCGAAAATGTTTCGTGAAGATGATAAAGTTAATTTGGATTTGGCTTAAGACGTTCCGGTGTCCAGAAAGTAACAAACGTGGCCTTTCAATGAAGGCAAAAATGGGTTGGTTCGACTCCCCAGCTCTACAACTTTTCACAGCCCAGTTATCTATTGGTGGCAACATAAAAAACCGTATCCTCGTGACAGTAAAATAGTAAAAAAAAAGAATAAATACCCATTTAACTAGGCCAGTTTGTCAAACCAGAATATGGAATACGAAGTTGCAATGGGTCGAACTGAAGGTTTGCTGATGTGACCATGGAAGTCAGGCATCGCCATCTGCCGAATATTCCTCAGCATGATAGACGACGGCATGAGCTGCTTTGGTTTTTCGAAAAGAGGACATTAAGACACCTTATTTAGCGCAAAATTTGCTGAGGGTAGCTTATCGATATCAGACATCACTTTGTGCTCGCCTACCAGGGTGTTGCGGCAAGTTTGGACGAGGCAGGATTGCACATTCGGATACCGTGTCCAGCCTTCTACATTTTTAAGCATTTTTATAACAAGCCGATATGAGGGTTGCGCGACCCATTTTTTATTTTATTTTTTTTTTGTAATTTGTGAAAACGCATTTCCGGCAGGTTCTGCTCAGGTAGGACTACTACATATTACGGTCGCGGTACTAAAACACATCCGTCTTTGTTGTTGTTGTAGCAATGTAGAAATTTAGTTTCAGTGTGTGTGTCATAAAATCCGCGCGTCCGACTCAGTATCCTCCGTAGGAAGTTGCAGAAACGCAGCAACTTCGATGGGGTTCTTCCAGAGCGCTATAGATGTTAGGTGCGTTGGTGCTGCAAGGCAGTCCAAGATGTGCTCAACGTCGTGGGGAGAACTGTTGCACTCCGGACAAGTGTTTTGGATGCTGTGGTCGATTCGGCATAAGTATGAGTTGAGGTGCGAACACCAGCCTAAACGGAGCTGTGCGAACGTGGTCCTAGCCGCTCTAGGCAGGTTTCGTTCATCCGATGAGATGTCTGGTGGTTGAGCGTCAAGTCAAGGTTTTTTTTAGGTCCATAATCGACGTATGTACTTTCTTCCCTGCGCAGCATAGCGATGGCAGATTTATAGCTAGCGCTATCTAAGGAGACTCTCTTAAATCGTTGGACTTCCCTTTCGAGTTCTCTTAGATTTCGCCTGATGTGTCGTGGCGGTGGGGTTATGTCTGGGTTCTTGGTGGAAGTGGTCTTGAAGAGACATCAACAGACAGCCTGTGATGATGCGTAGGGCTGCATTTTGATAGGTCTGAATGTGTTTCCAATTTGTGATTTAGTGTTCACACTGGTGCCGCATAATTTGCTACAGATCTGCCGATCGCTTTGTAGGTGGTTAGTAAGGTCTCTTTTTCTTTACCCCAGGAACTACCAGCAAGAGCCTTGAGGACCTTGTTCCTGTTCCTCATCTTGTTAGTTACAGTAGATGCATGGTCTGATGATGTTGCCATGCTGTCCAGAGTAACGCCAAGGATTTCTGGGTGTTTTGTGGTGGGTATTATGAGACCGTCTACTGAGATGTTCAGCTGCATCTTTGATCCAGGATGTGAATAGTGTTGCGGTGGATTTTTGAGCTGATAGCTTCAAGTTCTTGCTGACGAAGGAGGTGTTAAGTTCGTCTAGGTAGTCATTTATGCTAGCACACATTTGGGTGATATCGTTTCCTGTTGCTAGTATAGTGCAGTCGTCGGCATAGCTCACAATCTGGATTCCTGTTGGAGATGAGGGAATTCCAGCGAGGTAGGGTCAAACAAGGTCGGTGACAGGACTTCTCCTTGGGGGACGCCTTGTTTAACTCTTCTGAGCTTTGATTTGCTACCTCTGGATTCGGTGTGAAATTGCCGACCAGCAAGGTAATTAGCGATCTGTTTCACTATTAATATCGAAAGCGACGTGTTGTTAATGTCAAATAGAAGCAAGGAGTGATTGACCGTATCGAAAGCCTTCGATAGGACAAGTGCTACCATACTGATTGTATGACTTGGACGGGCCTCGTTGAGACTGTTGTGGATGCCTGAAGTTATGACATCCAAGGCCGTAGCTGCGCTTCGCATTTTTCGGAAACCATATTGGTGGTGAGCCAGCTGAATATGGCTCGCAAATGTGGGAAGTAAGACAGCTTCAAGAGTTTTTCCAATTGGAGACAAAAGCGTGATGGGACAGTAGGAGTCGCCTTGCTTATGCTTTTCCCCGGGTTTTAGTATCGGAATCACCCTACCTTTCTTCCATATTTCGGGAACAACAGACGATGATTGAAAGCCTCCGTAATGTAGTCAATAGCAGGCATGTCGAGGTGCTTTAGCATGACCATCGATATGCCATCTGGTCCTAGGGCATTGGAGTTCATGGCGTTTGTCATGGCTGAAGCAAGTTCGTTAGATGATGAAATGAAATGGTTTCGTATGGTTCTGCAAATTTTACGCTTTAGCCTATCGGGTGGCGGATGTTCAATGAATTGTCTATTAAATAGGCTAGCACACTATGCAGAATTATTAGTTGTCTTGCCACCGAATTCAATAGCAACCAGGCCTCTCGGACTTGTTGGGTTGGTGAGGGCTCTTACCGTAGACCCTAGCTTGCCAACTCTGGTTGTTGGTTGTATATGTTCAGATGCTCAATCCACTTTTGTCTTCTATGTTCCGCAACATGGTGTAGAATTTGTAGGTTCAGATCTTTGATCCTGGGATCGTCAGGGTTTGTACTGCGAATTCTGTCGCATTCATCCGCCAGTATTGCTGCTGAGGTGGGAAAACTAGGTCGTATGGTTGGAATACGACCAGCCAGGATGAATCTAGCTGCCGCTTTCACAATAATATGTCTTGGGTTGGCCTCAGCTACTCGAACATTAGAGGGTGTTGGTAAGGCTAAAAAAGCCGAATTCGTGTATTCTTTGAAGCCATCCCAGTTTGCTTTGTTATGGTTGATGAAGATGCGGTGGTCGGTATAGATCACAACAAATGGTTTGCCAAGCTTGATCACTATTGGCAAGTGGTAAAATGACAGCGTGAGAGTCGGTTCCCGTTGGGCGATGTTGATGAGGCCCGCACTTGCAAGTGATATATCGGGGTAACTGGAACAAGTTCCTGTCAAACGAATCTGATGCATCCACTTGTTCCTCTATGGCAACTCCTCTGGCGTCGTTTTCGAGGTTGGAATGCCATAACTCGTGATGAGCACTAAAGTCTCCTAGCAGAACGCGTTGTCGGCCAGATAGGAAAGGGTTTACGATCACGCTGAAACCCGAGAAACAGCTTGATACTGGTGGTATGTAGAAATTAAATATTTCTATGTCCACATTTCCAGATTTCATTCCGATGGCCTGTACTTCCATTGTGCTGTCGACGGCTGGGACGACAATCTCACAATATGGCATAGATCGATGAACCAGGATAGCAAGCCCACCTCGAACATTGGTTAGCCTGTCCTTTCTTCTCTCTCTCCCTCAATTGCACTAACCCCTTGTGGGGCATAGCGCGTCAACTGTTCCATATGGCCCAGTTGACGTTTCGTCGACATAAACTGGCTTCGGAGAATGCAGTTGGCAGTATGCACCTCCTGCACATCTATGGCCACGAACGTCATGGTGGACGGGATTTGAACCCGAAATGCCGGTAGTCAAACATTAGACTGATGCCTCAACACATCCTGTCCTTTGTTACGATGTTAAAATTGCCAAAGTGGTTGAGGGACGAGTTGTGATTTAATTTTGTCTCCTGTACAGCGCCAATTATGATGCGATGTCTATCCATGAACACGGTGAGCTCTACAATTTTACGCTGCAGCCCATTGATATTCAGTTGGACAATGGATAGGCTGTTGAAGTTAGTGACGGGTGGAGCGGGATTCAGAGTGTGTTGACTCGGGATAAGTCGCGCGGGATTGTTCGCAGGTGTGACAGAAGACAGATGGGAGCTAGGTTGTGAATTCGCCGTAACTGAGGGTGAATCATTTGAGGTGGATGTTTGTTGTCATCTGTTCGTACAGAGGCTAGCTGTAAATGTTGCATTCCACGTTTTATGGTGACTTAAACCGGAGCATCCCTTAAGATGGCACCATTCGTCGCAACAGTTGCATCTAGCTGAGGTTGCATTTGCGTGCAGCGTTCTGTTGCAGACGCAGCAGATCCATGGACCAGGGTTGAGTTAGATGCCGGAGCATCTAAATCTTTATTGCACTGGACAACCAATCAGTGATCAGACGCATGCAGCAGACG
This sequence comes from Chloromyia formosa, assembly GCA_964017055.1. Taxonomy (NCBI): domain Eukaryota; kingdom Metazoa; phylum Arthropoda; class Insecta; order Diptera; family Stratiomyidae; genus Chloromyia; species Chloromyia formosa. The sequence continues at coordinate 96,539,458 of OZ024813.1, read as the reverse complement.
AACATAAACTCTAAACTGGTACTAGAGTGTGTCCGGAAGCTCAACACGTGTGCCTCAGAAAATGAGGTTACGCTGATGTGGGTAAAAGGACACATAGGTACAACAGGAGGCGGCGGATACCCTAGCAAAACAGGGATCTGCGGCAACTTTCATTGGCCCAGAACCCAGAGTTGCTCTGGGGAACGGCATGATTGGAGCGAAGGTTGGAGAGTGGATGGACTCCATGCATCAACAAAGATGGCAGGAGCTAGTCACTTGCAAACAAGCTCGGAATGCAATGACCAGCCCTTTAGGCAAGGAAGCGAGAAAGGTACTCAGTTATAAACGGAGCACCCTAAGCTGGATAACTGCCTTGGTCACAGGGCATGGTAATTTTAAGGCTCATCTGGCCAAGATGAAAATCGGGTAAGATGACGTTTGCAGGCTATGCCTGGAGGAGGCTGAGACGGAATTGTGTGCGAATGTCCAGCACTGGCTAACACGAGGTTGAGGAAGCACACGATAAGTGTGGAAGCCATAAGTGAACTCAGCCTTAAACAAATGCTAGCAATAACTAGGGACGTTAGTGGTCTGCTTCGGCTATACCCCAGAATATAATAATAATAGATCCTGGAGCAGTGGAGGAGTATTGAGAGCAGCTGCGCCGAGATGTAAAGCTCCCAGGTTCCATAAAAAACGGACATGTTGAAAATATGACACACACATATACATTCTTGCTTCTGCATTGAAAGGGCTTGGCAGCTCTTGGCCGATGGAAAACGGATCGCTCCGGTGCGTAGAACTGGCTGCTGTAGGAACGTTCATCCGTCTTTCGGACTACGTGGTGTATGTTTTCAGCTTTTCGTAGAATGTGCCTCAATTGATCTGATGTGTACGTCATCAACATGCATCATTCGAAACTTGTTATATGCTAAGAAATGTCAAGAATCTAAAAGTCTAGGTAGACGGCGGGTTAAGGCAAGTAGATAGTATACTAAAATCGATTATCAGAGAACAAACAGTGCCTGCAGTGTGCACGTAACAACAATACTTGCTACTCTAGTTTAAAATTCATTTTTATTTTAAACCATAGTTTTTTTTCAGATGGGTACAACGGACAAGCAATCAAAAATACTGACCCCGGTTCTACTATAGAAGCCCCCTATTGAAATCATCGACTTAATCCGATTCGACATGATCCCACAGCAAGTGAGTTGTCTTCAAATTTCCGACATATTGCACATTCCATCGTGTCGGCTAACCTTAACGAATCAACAAAATTAGTCTCATCATTTGTGATCCTCGTTATCGCATTCAATTCGATATGTCATTTGCTTCTCCGTAGAAGATTCGTGATGCGATAAACATGAAAATAACCAATAGAAAATTTAAAAAATAAATTACAAACTTAAATAAAAAAAATAATTAAAACCTTCAGAAGTAAATATTGACCATTGAGGCTTCAGTCATGTCATGATCTATAAATGATAGATTGCCTAGCTGCTAGAGATACACGTGCGAACAAACATTTTCACGCACCATCATATTGAATTAGCGGCTAGCGACTTGTAGTATTTTTTCTTGCTAACACAGCAGGTTACCGCCAGCGGGTGTCAAAATACCGTCCGGTCAATCTTCGTCTATTAAAAGGGGCATTGAGTTGGCCGGGTTAAAATGCTGTTTGGTGTTTTGTGAAGCTACTGTGTCCAATTTGAAATGCATTATTGGCATTATGACAGTAGATAGTTTTTTTTTTTCTTTTTTTTCAAATTTAATTTCATCCATTACAATAACCCTTGTCCTGACGATGGCGCCTCAGCGCTCATTTTAAGCTTGCCCCAAACCGACGATAGTTATTTGTTCTCTGTGGATACGCAATATCCTTTACTTGATTATCAGCCTGCGTGCGGAATTTGGCTTCTGATAGACGTCGTCTCGAGTCTTTTCAGTGTCAGCGTTATCGTTATCTTTGATCAACAACGAGCTCTTCCGCTACTAATGTCAATCCTGAACGCTTTTGTGGTTATCTGTTGTTCATACGTTCGCGCCACTTGCCCATCCCACTAGTTTTTTTTTGTAGCTCAACGAATTTGGATACCTCTGGTTTGGTATATATTTCGTACATCTTATTGTTGTACCGTTTTTGTCATTGATCCCCATCGCGAATCGCTCCAATGATTCTTCGTATTGCTCTACTTTCGAAGGTGTTTATCATCTTCACTTTTGACTGGGCGAGAGTCCACCTATCAGATCAGCAATTAGGCCACGTATTATACTATCTATTAGGTCACTTATCAGACCAGCCTTTAGACCACTCACTAGACCACCTATCAGACCAACCATTAGACCACCTATTAAGCTACTGTGAGACGTCGCGTCGTCCAATGGCTGGTCTGATACGTGGTCTAATGCGTGGCATAATGGCTGGTCTAGTAGGTGATCTAATGCGTGATCAAATGCATAGCCTAGCGGTTGGTTGGTCGAACGTGTTAAAAGGCCTTTATTTTGAAAAATCAATAGCAGCCAGGTTCCATATTTTCGAATTTGCATACACGCCAATCGTGTCTGGGGATTTTAGCAAGTTAGCCTATGGCGAAAGCCGCTAGCGAAACCCGCGTTTAGATATCGTCATCAAATCGCCAAGATCCTTTCATCGCCTTTGTTGTTGTGAACTCTTTCAGTGCAATCGCGAATGTTCGGATGTCTAACTCGAACATTTCCAGGCCTACTCTTGGGCTTGCCGATGCCAAATCGATATACTCGTACATATTTTACACTTCAGCTTCTGCATTATCATGTACATAGCCATTTTTCCGCATGGGATAATACATTAGATAAACGACCCAACTCCCAACATTCAGAGATCTGTTTATTCATTTTTTTTACCTTTAGATACACTTTAAACCTGGCCGGCAAACAACAGCATCACGATCGTCTTGAATAGCCCAGGCATATAAACGATGGTCAAATAGCAGCCAATCAATTTTCTTATGACGGTGCGCGCAGTCAAAAAGCTTTTATCGACAGCCATAGCTTCCTAAAAATTCATTGATCTTACGAGATGTGAGAGATATCTTTGAACTCATCGAATTTGGTGTGACATGAAGAATTTGATTCAAAAGATCGTAAAAACGATCAATAGTTACGTTACGTTTTTTTTCACGGGCCGCAGTTGTCTTCTGTGTCGAATTCAAAACAACATGGTTGCAATTGGAAAACTCCTGTAGCGATATCTTGGGGGTATGATTGCGGAGAAATCATTTCACGATCACTTAGCCATGGTCCATTGCAAGACTATCACTACCGTGAGATCTTGATCATCAAAGTCGCTTCTGGTCTACTAAAATATTATGTCAAGCTGATTGACTGATCATGATCTTATCATACATGTTGTATACCTAAGTTATCGTTCGTGACCTGTTCAGGTTGGGGTCGAGTGTCGTTTGCAATGATCACGCTTTTTGAAGTACGGTTGAAAAGGGAATAGGTGGTGTTGCCATTGTACACTAAAGTCTGTTATTACTTGGATATGTGTCAACTAGGGCCAACCATCAAATGTTGATCCAATCAAAGTGGAATCAGATTGAGATCTTACCCAGCTAATCATCGCTCATCAGTCGGCCACTTTTTTGCGGAAGAGTACCGGGGGAAGCAAAATTATGTGAACATATTTGTAGATATACACTTGCCCACTCGTTTCGGTTATGTTATTGATGAGTTACTAAACCTCGATGAAAAATACATGATCACTCGCAACCTGCTCATTGGCGAATTCATCAGACCGTATCTGATGAAATACTTAATGAGAGTCGTTGATAAGCTCACCAGGCCATCACCGGCTAAATAGCTGATGACTTTTTTTCATCGATCATTGAAGCACTAATGGAAGTCATTGCTATTCGCTCAATTAACTTAGCAAGAAAACAGTTGTGGTAGCTCAATGAGTAGAGAGTCGGTCTTATGTGCCAGGATCAAGTTCAGCCACAAGCAAGTATTCTTTTCCTAATTGATGAATTTGCATCAAGCATTTCATTAGCTATGGTTTGATGAATGGGCAAATGATACTCATCAAGCATTTCATCAGCTACGACTTGATAAAATCGTCAATGACTTTCATCAAGTATATTGTTAACTCATCATCATTATCAACGTGGCGCGACAGCACGGGCCTTGGCCGCCTGGATCGTTGTCCTCCAATTATCTCCAATCTTGGAAGGCCAGTAGGTGCGCGGCGTGCGCATATACCGAAATTTCCCAACGAGGTCCCGGTCGTCCTCGCTCCGTTGACTCGTCGTTGTTTCATTACTCTCTTTGGCATGCGATCACCGCCCATTCGTTGTACATGCCCTGCATATTGAAGTTGTTGTAGTTTGACGATTTTCGAAACTTCCAGCTCATCGTACAGCACTTAAAACTAATGGTTGTACCGGATGCGCCATCTATCTCGATCGCAAACAGCCCCGAAAGTTCGCCGTAGAACCTTGCGTTCAAATGTGTCTAGCATGTTTCCGGAGGCTTGAGTTAGTTTCCATGCTTCGCAGTCATAGCATAGCACTGGGCGTATAATGGTTTTGTACACGCGGAGCTTCGTGTTTCTGTGCACATGCTTCGATTTCACTATGGGGAGAACCGAGAAAAAAGTCTTATTAGCTAAATGTATCCGTCGCTTGATTTCGTCAGTTTCGTTGGCGTCCCTTCATAAGTTGCAACCCAGGTAAATGAAGTTGCTCACGAACTCGATGTTGAGGTCTCCCACATTGATGCTCGGTTGTGCAGGTGTCCTTGTCGTCGATTGCATCATTATCTTAGTTTTACCTTCGTTGATACGTAGTCCAAATTCTTTTGGAGTGATGTCGAGCGTTTGCAGAAGTTCTTCTTCGGCCAGTCTTCGGGACATGATGTTGATATCGTCGGCGTACGCTGCTAATTTTATCGGTTGCGTCCATATTCATAGCCCGAATAGTGTATTCCAGTGCTAGATTGAAGAGCGTCGGCGCCAGTCCATCGCGCTGTTTCAGACTGGTCTGAAACAGGGTGTGTTTTAAACAGATCAGTAAGTCTATTATGGATCCTGACCTGTGAGACGGAGTTGATCATCGTTATCTTTGTCAGTCGCAATAAATTTGCTTTTATACCAAATTGTATTGTAGCATGATGTTTTACATTACCACTATCCATACTGTCGTATGCCTGCTTGAAGTCGACAAAGATTGGGTATAGTCTACGTCGTATTCCCAGCACTTCTGGAGGATCAGTTTGACCGTAAAGAGCTGATCCGTTGTGGAGCGATCAGGCTGGATACTGCCTTTATATTCGCCAATGATTCGTTTTGCATAAGGTTTTATTCTATTTTCCAGATAGAATATACATAGACGAAAGTCTATATTTTATAGGACGTATGTACATACTAGTGATATGCTATGTAATTGTCACACCGCAGTGAGATAAACTTTTTTGTGAATTGGACAGATGATACTTCTGCGCCAATCGTCTGGGATGACCTCGTCCTCCCATATTCGCAGGAGTAATGGTGTATGGCATTAACTAAAACAGTTTCACCGAATTTTAGCAGTTCACCTCGAATCTCTTCAGTGCCCCGCGGTTTATTTCGTTTTAGTAACCGCAACACGAGATCAAGTTCCTCTATTGTCGGGAGTTGTTTGGGTGGGCCTAGATCAACAATATCGTCAAGAGCTTCTTGTGTTGGAATGCTCGATTTTTTATTCAGAAGCTCTTTAAAATAAGAGGCCCATCGTTTGTTAATGCCATTGGTGTCGCTGATAATGTTTCCATACTTGCCCTTACAGGGGCTAGTCCTGGGTTGGTAGCCGTTCTTAATTGTATTTACTAAAATAGTTTGTACTCTTTTCTGGAGTTCCCATTAGCTAAGTATTCGTTAATATTCAGCAACTGCTTGTCAAAGTATGATATTTACTCTCTTAAATCTAATTATTCTATTCGATATTGGCCGCAGCTTATCATACTTTTCTCTGTTGGCTCTGGTTGCTTGCTGAATCCATTGTCTATAAGACTCGTTTTTCGCGTCAAGCTAATTTTTGCGTTTTTCGTCGAACCAGCTACTTTGCGCTCGCCGGGCTTTATATCCCACGACCTTCTCTGCAACATCCTTGATGGTGCCCTTGAGTTCTTCCCAGAACCCATGGACGCCTGTGTTGCTGATGTTGGGTAGCATAGGTTATAGTCTTTCCTCAAGGGCGACATTATACGCCACCGCCACATAGGGGTATTTAACTGATCTAGGCGGCCTAACATATTTTTTGGTTTTTATCTGTTCTAAGTGATATTACTAAATAAAAAAATACTCTTTATGTTTGGTTTACGCAGATTTATTGTAAAAAAGTATCATAAACAAATCCTAACATTCGTCAACAAAAATATTTTCATCTTCGCTACTTGAAGAATCTTCATCAGTTTCATTTAGCTTCGCAGGCATAATGAGTGTAATGGTTCTGGGTAAAAAGGAATTCAGTTTTCTTTTGTTTACTTTCCTTATGCTAGTTAAGAGTGGGTTGGAACTCAAAAGAAGCTGATTAAAAATATCTCTGTTACAGTTTTCTTTAGAGAATTTTCGCGTGAAGTCTTGGCGATATGCTCTAAAACGCTTATTTCGAGCTTCCGCGGCCCCTTGGGAGAGCTGTCCAATAGGCAACAATGCATTTTTTATTATGGCTGCACCATGAATAAGGATTTTATGCATTGTTGGGGTCATTGAGTGCCAAGGGTATAAACTGACATATAAGCGAGCAGTATCCAATGCATATTGGTCATATTTTTCGGGATTAATTATATATCCGCTTGAAATTGGCTCTAAAATTACCTTTAATCTGTTTATTAGGTCACAACTTATGCCTGTTATTTCTGCAGCCAGCTTCGGATCTTAGAAAAATCTTCTGCTCGTGTTGCCATCATTTGTGATACTAAAATTTGACAACAACAATCCACTTTCTTTGCGAAACCTAGCTTGGATTTCCAGTTTCCTTTCCTTTTCCAAATTTTTTCCCGTTTCGGTTTTTCTCTCTCTATACTTTTTCACTCTTAATTTATAAACTAAGTGGAGAATGCTCTCGAAAAGACGAATTCTAGCGTGTAAAATTGAAAGCCCAAGCAATGATTTTTTTTTAGATATTAAGCTCCCTCCATCACCCCTTTCCTTCTGACCCACCCCACCAAAAACTAACCAGCTCTTCCCTTGGGCCAAAACTATTTTTGGTTTAAATTTGATTTGAAACACGCCTTAGCCGTGTTTAAGGTATGCGCCAACAGACCGACAGAGCTACGAAATTGCAAAAACATGTAAAAAGAACCCTAATAGTACTTATCCGCGGTTTTCCGCTGCTGAAATTTTGATTAGCCAATAACCAAGGCTTCAAACTTTCAACTGTATTAAAAAGTATGGTTTGATCTAACTGGGAAGTATAACAAATATATTAATATTAATAAACAAAAATAATAAATAAAATCTTTCTCGTAATATATGTCACTTTTTGAACAGTAAAACCACACCTTAAAACTATACAAACAATCGAAATGGTATTTTAGCTAGTAGATTATTACCTGCAGTATCCAAATCCATTACTATAATTTCTTAGAGTAGAGTAGAATTACAAGTATTCACTGTTAAAGTTTCTCAATTGACACCAACCCCGAGAACAGACACGCGCACCAATTGAGACGGTCGCATTCAAACCGGCTCTGAACATGCGGTGTGCATGGGAGAGTGGTGGAGAGGTTCGGGTATAATTCTCTGTCTAGTCTCTTATCTAAGCTAACCGTTTGTTTTTTACGGTGCTGCATTTTGTAAAATTCACTTATGGCCGCCCAGATCAGTTAAATACCCCTATGTGGTGCCGTAGCATCGTTCAGAAGTTTATCAACCGCCACGTTTTTGGGAGGGCTGTTTCTTGATTGGTGCACTGAGGAAATTCTAAATGGGTGCTGAACGATACAATCCTATAACATGAAACTCTAACATACACCAATAGGCGATCATTTCAAATCATGATTTTCCATCGCTTACATACATATTTCTACATTACTTGCATTCAATTACGAAATACGCCAAACTGATCCTTTTCACAACAAATGATTTCTTTTATCAAATCGAATACTGCACTCTTCCATAATGGCGCCCTTCTTTTAAATAAATCTACCTGATTATATCAAATGTAACATCTCAGTAACCAGATAGTTTAACAAATAATAGTTATGCATCCTTTGTAAAAGGATCAAAGGGTTACGCAACCAATTCAATACATCTGTAGTTCCTCTCCACCAAGTGATGATCTGATTCGCTCTTTGTTCCTCGATGGGAGCGGACTTCTATTGCAATAGACGCTCATCTCCTGCAAGCCAGGACGTGGGCAATTTGGTTAACGGTATGTGCGTCTGGAAATTTCTAGGTCCAGGCCTTCTTGTAAATGCGTCGATGCCGGAAGCACGCAGAGCTTGCGACCAGATTCCTGCTACAGGAGAAGTCGATTAGTCGCTGGCCGTTGTTGTTACATTCTTCCTGTAGACTGTAGCCTCAAGTGGTCCCCCGGTGCCAACTTTCATTTCCGACATTAGCGAGTCTCCCAGCAGCAATTTGACGTCGTTTGTTGGAAGTGAGTCGAACAGAGTCGTTTGCGTGGTCGTCGTTGTTGATCCATCTAATCCGAGGCTTTTGTTTCGGGTTTCTTGAGACGTGGAGTAGTTTTTACAGGGACGAGTTGTCAGCACGTGCTGGATGGGGGGGGGGGAGGGGGGCAGGTCGAACTACACAAATCATTCCATCCTACTAAACCTGAAACACTTAGGTGTTGGTCAGCCATTCCAGCTACAGCTATTTGCCTTTTTCCAAACTGTCTTATCGCTAAGACTTGGCCGTCAGCGGTTTGACCCACTGCCGTTATCAGTGGGCGCCACGTGAAGGACTATGGAAAAGGTCTTTTCCCCTTTTTCCATTAACTACGCTTGATGAATTCATCGATGAAGCTTCGCTGGTCGCGAGTGTTTACAGACCGTTTCATCATACTGTAGACTCGCGAAAACGTGAACTATTAAAAACCACGACTGTTCGCTTTTACGGGGGTTCATGTTATACGAACATATTAAAATATTAATCAAACTTACATTTTTCGAGCCATTTATTCAATGTTATTATGTGATCTAATATATAAATTAGAAAATTCATGTGAAATACTGTGGGATTTGTTTCTGTTTTTTATTTTTTTCAATTATTTGTAGTATGCACTGCTTTTTCCTCGAGTCGCTTAAGTACAGCAACATCGTTGTAACAGACCATTTCAGTTTCTGCCCATTGTAAAACTTTATTGAGGCTCTCTACGGCTTCTTTTGGTTGAATTTTGACCTCAGTGTCATCAACAATATCGGATTCTTCATCACTAGATATTGGTCCTGCTTCTGACAATTCATCAGTGATTTTATCTTCGTTCCATTCTCTGATTTCATCAATAGTATAATTACCCTGCGAACAATATTATGTATGGAAATTTTAAATGAAATTAAATGAATGACAGAATTAAAACCTCAGGACTGATGGCGTTAAGGAGTTCAGCTGCGGTGTTTGTTTGAGATTTTATTTCTGAAATCTGTCTGTCTCTTAGGAGACTTAGAGGAATTTCATCCTCTGGATCCTCATTATTATCTTTCAAAATGTTGTTCGAGAATTTTGAAATAGTATTTGAGTCCAGTCGGCTCCAGGCCGACTCTAAGAAAATGACAGCGTCCTTAAGAGTCTATTTTTTTATGATTACGGAGATGTCCGCTCCTTCCGCCACAACTGATATCAAAAGGCTCGTTCTGTAATATAATTTCGTAATGCCGATAGTATTCTGGTCCATCGGCTGGATGAGGGGGGTTACATTCGGTGGTAAAAACATGCAATTTATGCACCCATCGGTGGTTCTTAAATCTTTTTCGGATGGGTGAGATGGGGCATTGTCGATTAATAATAGTGCCTTCATAGGTAGGCCTCAATCTTTCAGGAAACGTTTAACCTAGTAACGTATAGAAAAGACTTCGAGGAAAAGCGTTTTTACCTGTGGTACAAATGAATCGTGGAACCAATTTTTAAATATGGCTGCTGTCATCCATGCCGATTTTGAGCTCTTGTATTCAAGCGGATAATCAAAATTCTTAAATGATCGTGGACTCTTGGCTTTCCCAATTACCAGCAGTTTAACTTTGTGCAATCCACTTGCGTTCGTGCAGGCCAAAAATGTTATTTTCTGCTTTTCAGATTTCCGCCCAGGGGCGTTCTTCTCAAGTGACGGTACATAGGTTTTGTCGGGTAACAGCTTCCAAAACAATGCCGATTCGTCCGCATTATAAACCTGGTCCTTGGTTAAATTTAACTCCTTCATTTTTGCTTGTAAGTTTTTTTCGAATGGAGCTACAAGCTCTGGTTGTGACGACAGCTTTTCTCCGGTCACTTTTATAAAACGGACTCCAGATCGCAATTTAAACCTTTGGAGCCAAGCGTCACTTGCGTGGAACCATCCTTGATTTTCGTTAAGCTTGGAATGCAATTCTTTTGCCTTTTATTTAATCATCACACCATTGACGGGGTAATTTTTTTCACATTGTTCAAGGAACCAACGATATAAGGCCTTTTCCATTCTTGGAAGTTCAGACTCTCTAAGGGTTTTTCGCTTACCAGGATCAGAAAACGTGTCACTAACGCATTTTAAAATTTTTTCGGGTTTTTTATTGATGCTGCCAATTGTAGATTTTGCCACGCCATATTTTCGTGCTAAATTAGTTACACTGAATCCACGTCGATAAGCTTCAATAACATCTGCTTTTTGCTTTAAAGTTAATTCCACTGGTTTTTTCGACGACATTTTTAAAGAAAGGCTAAAAATTCACAAGAACAAATTACACGTGTGGACGAAATTCAAAAAGAACTTGCGACAAATCACAAACAATAACTTTTTCTGGAAGAAAAATGCTGCAAAAATGCATAAAGTGGTTATTTTAGCGGTAATTTTCCAAGAAATATGTGTTCATGTTTTAGTGCTTTCAAGCATCATTCACGTTTTAGAGTAGTCAATGTAAAGAAAAAATGTTCACGTAACCGGGTGTTCATGTTAGACGCAGTTTTTGTTTTCGCGAATCTACTGTATACACATTTCGAAAGTACGTAATTGACATTAGCCTCACGGCTGGAACAATAATCATGATGACTTTCTCCGAGCCCCCATAATCATGACATGGTTAGCAGAGTCGCTACTCCTTCGGGGAAAAAAACTGGTAAGCAGGATGGTAACACCTTTCCCATTAGTAAAATTCTTTTGCTGTTTAACAAATTCGAAGCGGATAATCGATGGTCATTTGACCGGCATGGCAGTATCTCTTAGATAAAATACGAACTTACTAAAAGCTTGATGCTATCTTACAAATGTCAAAATCTCAAGATCACCGAATAAAAAATTACACATATTAATATCCAAAAAAAAATACAAGAAAAAATAATAATAAAAGAGTAACAAGCAATATCGCTTCTTTTGTTTTGATTTAAGCCACGATTAAAGATCATCGAATCGGTCGTCAGATTCAAACAAGTTGAAAAGAATGATCGATTTTTTGTTATTGTCGGTCAGTCTTCCTACCGAGTATGATGCTCGATGGATCATCTCTGATCTCATGAATCGACTGTGATCATAAAAATTGGTTGGTCTTGGTTTTGTATTCGCATTTAAGTATCTTATACCTACATGGCATTTCATAAAGGAAAAAATAAGAAAAAAGATTCTGTTCAAATGACTTCCTATTGTACGTAGCGTTTGTATGTAAGTGATATGGCAGAGTGATCATTGAACACACAAGATAAAATTGCTTAGACACGTTCTATCTTTAAGAATCATTTTAATGGACCGTAATACTCCTGGGAAGCTTAAGCATAGGAGCATCTTCAAAGGAAAGACCTCGATCTTTTTAGTATATAGAGATACAGATGCATTCGCTGTGTGACTGTGGTACAGCGGCACAGGTAACCCAACTATGACCGCCGAATGATGTCATGTCAACTTTAATTGCATGCCCCCAGTCATAATAACAATCTCAAAATGATATCTTGATGCTTTAGGGCAGACAACCGCAAAGCAAAGTTTATATTCTCCATTAGTTGAAATGAATTACATCGGTAGTGAGTGGTAGATGAGTGACTCTACTTTGGTGGAAATTCAAAATTTAATACCTAAAGACAGTCAAATTTATTAATCTACGAAATCAAGATCTTGATCGTCGCGAAACAGTGTAATGTTTGTCAATTATGAAATTTATTTTACTAATAAGGTTCTCAGGAATGAAACACTTTAATTAGAAGTGATTTTGCTAATGAGATTTTTGCAGTCATTAGTAGCGTTTGAAAAGTTTGTGTTATTAGTCAAGTGGTAGCACTTTTTTCTTTGTTCTTCTTGACAAAAAAAAAGCTATTTTTTGGGTCGTCGTGTTTGCATGGTAATTTTACAAATAATTGAACAAATTATGAGGGAATGAAGAATGAGATGATAATCGAGTCTGTGAGGGTGATAGGGCCACATGATGCCTTCCCAGGTATCAAAATATCTCCCCATGACCACCGATGGAAAACTCGAAAACTGAATTTCATTGTAAGTTAAATATGACGTTTATAAGGATCACTCAAGAGTCAGCGCCATTGCTCATATGAGTTTGATAACGCAGCGCCGCGTTAGTTAAATGATGGGTACGGTACGTCTGAGTTCTCCAAAGTTTTAAGGTTGCTACAGACATTCAAGCATGCTTGACAAGTTTGCTTGAATGTGTGCATGACAAATTTTCTTCAAGCGACTTGAAGAAAACTCTCAACAGTCTTCGTCGGAAAAAGATGGTCAGGGTCCTGAATAGTCGTAATTAACGAAGAAAATTCCAACAGTCCAACAGCAATAAAGCGGAGCTTCTTTACACTCGACGCTCCGTTTGGGCCACGAGGAATGAGCAACTCCTCTTGCAGAAGTGCCGAAGAACTCTCTCGGAGAGGACATCGACGATTAGAGCAAAGGCGGGAGCAGTGACTTATTTAGGGTAATATCAAGGTGGTGAGCGGGAGTCACTAGAATTCTCCAAGTCGTTGTCTCAGATCAATCACTTTTGCATCCGTTGAACTGTTCTAAAAAGGATTTCTTGGGATTCGCACAGTTATCCATTTACTGCATTTGTCTCGCCCAAAGAAGCATTTATACCTTGACTTGGAGGTATCTGGTTCTTCAAATATTTGGTATAGTTTATGGCTGCACAATCGTTGCCATTGGTCTGCTTCAGACGTTAATCCAATGATTCGTCACACCGACCCCACATTACGCCAACAAAAAAAAATTTTTTTTTTGGGCTTTGTAATGGATAGTTTGGTGCGCATCCGACCAGGCATCGGAGCCTAAGGTAGCATACTGACCGTGAAGTTCGGGCCATGCCATCTAGCGAAGAAATAGGCACATCAACGAGGTAACCGGTGGTCTATGCTTGCTGTAGCTCAGTTCTGGAGACGTGGGCAGGGTTTTCGCCGCTCGTTTCCCCTGTCCTTTACATATTCGGGGCGACCGGTAGCGCATTGTGTTGAGGCATCAGTCTCATGTTTGACTACCGGCGTTTCGGGTTCGAGTCCCGTCCACGACAACGTTCGTGGCCATGGATGTGTAGGAGGTGCATGCTGGCAACTGCATTCTCCGAAACCAGTTTATGCCGAGAAACGTCAACTGGGCCACATGGAACAGTTGACGCGCTATGCCCCACAAGGGATTAGGACAATTGAGAGAGAGAGAGAGAGAAAATTCATAGGCCTGGGGAAGACAACACAAACAAATGGACAATAAAACAAGCTAGCCTTCGGCTAGCTGGCCGATAGTACGATAACTTTCACCTTCATTTTGACCTATGGTGCATTTGCCACTTTGAAATTAGTAGTAAAACTTGTTCCGATTTCACTGTTCCTATGAAAGGTATATGAAATAGTGGTCCAATTTCAACCAAATTTAGGAACGTGATTTGGCAGTCAATGCGATTGAAATTTGGTAAAGATATTGTAATGAACGAATTCTGATGTACGTCTGACATTTCGGCATTTGTCAGACTGGATTCCACAATTGCATTTACTTCGTCGTAATTCGAAATATTTAGTGTATTTCGAATTGTTTCGAGATAAATGCGCTTGTTCTGTTGTCAAATTCCAAAATGTCAGATGTGTGTCAGATATGAACCGGCAGGGCACCGAAATAATGCATGCGAAATTGTGCATGCACTATTTCGATATGCACTATTTCGGAGGGGCTTGTGTCAAAACGGAACGCGTGCTGGGGATTGTTTTGACACAGCGGGGGTGGCTGACAGCGTTTTTTGGCGGGAACTGGGATTCGGAGGTTGGTGTGGTGGAGGATGGTAATGTTGTGGCGATTTCGGTGAGGACGTCAATTTCTTTCGCAAAGAAACCCTTCAACATTCGTCCGGGAATTGAAAAATCGCTTTTAAACGACCTCGCGCGATATGCGGATAAGTTTCGTGACGCGACCGGTAATTTGTGCGTGTGAAGAGTGTGGAGACGAACGCGCTGTGTGAACATCCGTATTCGGGGGAAATTTTTCTCTGCTTTTTCGCTTTTGAGAAAGTGCCGTGGCTACACATTTTCGTGCACCGTCAAAATTAAAAAAATTCAAGGGGCCGTCCGCTCACCGTTCATAAACGTTTTAACCGAATCCGTGAGGGTGAAGAATTTGCATTCGGCGGTGTTCAAGTGGCCAGCGAACGAAAGTGGCGGCGAAATCGGGGAATTTGCAAAGGACTACCATCTCCGTGACGGCAGGAGTCGATGAAGAAGAAGAATTATTTTGTCGTTTTGTGAGGTTATCCGGTCAACAGCGTTGCGAGTGCGTGAGGCAAGGGTGTGTGTGTGTGTGGGGTGTATGTGTGTGGGGGTGCATGCGTAGGGTGAGGGGGTGCTTCCCAGCTCAACGGCGGCGCTGATCGAGTCAGCTCACGGACAGCTGGTGAGTTAAATTTTGTTTTGTGCCGTGTACTGACTTTATTTTTATTTTCATATTTAAAATGAGAAGGTAAATAGTTATCTCTCTTCTCCCCTCTCTCTTTTCGGCATAGTTTAGTTCGGGGTCTAGGAATTCGAGGCGCGACCTAGACATGGTTGGGAGGGACGCGAGCGCCTGAGCCGCAACATCTTGGCTCTCCGCGGTTCGCGGAAGTTCCAGAGGTGATGATCGACATCCCTCTCGGTGTAGTTGCTATTGTGATTTTCTGCTGTGACACTTCGTCCAGCATGTTATTATCTTTTTCTCGATATTTTTCTCGGTCCAAGTGTCGTGTTGTCTCGGGCAGACGCGTGACATTTAAAGTGTCAACGGGTAGGGCCTGAGTTGGTCGTGTACCCACCCCATCACTCCCGTCACTGAGCAAGCCAGCCAGCACGCGTCATTTGACCAACTTAGGTAGGAAGTTTCGACATTTTGATGTTTGACAGGCCTTCACGGCAGCGTCAATTACTTCCGCTCCTGCAACCTTTACATTTTTGGCGCCCAACGTGGGGCCCGAATTTCGGCAAAGACTAAGTGGTGGGACACTTAGTAAAAGCCACTCAAATTCCATCTTGAGTTTCGAAGCCCCACTGTCAAGTCCTTGAATTTTGGAGTACTTTGGGACTTCACATTTTAGCTTAACGCTGCACCGGCCCCAAGGACCTCGGCATACCTTATCCTATCCCTTAACCCATCCTAGTTAACGTAGTTTTTATTAGAGTCACTTAACGTAGTTTTGGAACCTAACCTGTTAACGTAGCTTTCCCTATCCTCTGACAGGCGATGCATACGTTGTGTAGTTTTTATTGGATGCTTTTGCATCGTGGCGAATATTTTTCAGCTGCTCATTGAACTTCGGCGACAGTAGTTTACTACTTAGTCGAGCGTGGGCACCCGAAAAATTTATAGTCACCTTTTTGTGTATGCATCGACCTCTAAATTTTAGAATTACAAGTTTTGATCCGGAAAATTGTTTCTTGTTCCGCGTGATTCTTTTCGGGTATCGGCGAACTCAAGTGAATTACGTTGTCTGGTGTATATGCCATTTTTGCGGCCTTGCGTTCGTGAATGTTCGACAGGTTTCACGGCTGCCAAGGGCATTTCCTGGATCAAATCTATCAGATCTTTGCTTGGTCCTATTTTAATCAGCCGAGAGGGTTCATCATCTCTGGAACTTATATTTTTTTTTTGCTTTTGATTTCGTTAGATGATGATGATCATTTTGTAAAGAGAGGTGGGAAGATCGCATGAGGAGCAGGGGACAATTTGAATATTATATATTTTTTTTTGCTTATATTGCCGCGCATATTATTTGTATTATTTTTCTTAATTATTGCCGTTTCGCATTTTTCTCTCTCGATTTTCATTAACGTTTTTTTTTGCTATATTTTGATTTCGGTTTTCGAATTGTTGAATTATTATTATTAATATTGAATTATTGAATTTTTGACAATGCCGGTGGAAAACTCCCCGCCGACAACGCGAGGTCGCGGCGCGAAGCCTAAGGAAGGGGCTCAAACACGGCGTCAAGCTCTACTTGATGTAACACCTACGCCAATCAACACGCCACAGGACGAACACGGTCCAGGAGGTGGAGTGCCACAGTTGAGAGCTCATACTCCACGGCCTCAACAACTGTCCTTTCAGGCTGGGGTATCACCCTTTCGAAGTCAGACACCAAGACGCGAGCAAATGAACCCCAACGTTCATCAGGGGATGCCGCAATTTGGTGGTCAGACTCCCAGACCACAACATCTTAACCCCAACTTCCAACCGGGGTTATCCCAATTTGGTGGTCAGATTCCACGACACCAACTCGCAGACCCATATAATCAGATTGGAATTGTTTGTGACACTTGGTTTCATTCTGCACACCAACTTAGTATGCGTCTGTAGCTTAGCTCGGTAACGCACCGGGCATTTTTTGCTACTCGAAACACGGTCTCTGCGGTTCGCGCCCCGCAACGGGACCAACTATTTTTTATTCTCAAATTCCTTCTGAATTAATTTCTCCGAGCTTAGTGGTTTCGTATGGATAGTAGCACTCATCAGGTCTTGCATCTTTGCAGCTATCCATGTGCAAGACGACCACGAAAGTGTGAGAATTCTGTTTGTATTAAAATTCCAATTTAAATTGAAAATGATTCGCACTTGTATTTGAAACACGCACTGGTTTGAAACAGGGCAATGGACTGGCACCGACGCTCTTCAACCTAGCACTGGAATACGTTATTCGGGCCATGAATATGGACAACAGCAAGACGCTGCTCATCAAGTCGACACAATTAGCAGCGTACGCCGACGACATCAACATCATGTCCCGAAGATTGGCTGACGCAGAAGAACTTCTGCATACGCTCGATACCGCTGCAAAGGAAGTTGGATTACGTATTAACGAGGGTAAAACTAAAATAATGATGCAATCGGTGACAAGGACACCTGCACAACCGAGCATCAACGTGGGGGACCTCAACATCGAGTTCGTGAACAACTTCATCTACCTGGGTTGCAACCTGTCAAGGGACGCCAACGAAACTGACGAAATCAAGCGACGGATACATTTAGCTAATAAGACTTTTTTCTCGGTTCTCCCCATAATGAAATCGAAACATGTGCACAGAAACACGAAGCTCCGCGTGTACAAAACCATTATACGACCAGTGCTATGCTATGGCTGCGAAGCATGGACCCTAACTCAAGCCTCCGAAAACATGCTAGACACTTTCGAACGTAAGGTTCTACGGCGAATTTTCGGGGCTGTTTGCGATCGAGATGGATGGCGCATCCGGTACAACCATGAGTTGTATGAAATGTACGATGAGCTGCAAGTCTCGAAAATCGTCAAACTACAACGACTTCAATGGGCAGGGCATGTACAAAGAATGGACGATGATCGCATGCCTAAGAGAGTAATGAATGCAGAACGAGTCGACGGAGCGAGACTGCGAGGACGACCGGGATCTCGTTCGGAGAGCTCAGTAGGTGTGGACGCCGCGCAGCTGCTGGGCTCCCAAAATTGGAGGACGCGGTCACGTGACCGAGATAATTGGAGGACAATGATCCAGGCGGCCAAGGCCCGACGTCGGGCTGTCGCGCCGCGATGATGATGATTATGAAAATTATTTCCAGTTCTTTCCTTAATTATTATTAAAAAGCCCCAAAATTGGCTTAATTTGACTGGCCTATTAGGACTTCATGGTACTTTAGAAATGAGGATACTCATACAGACCTCTGGGGCGCCATAAGGGACAAAGCCCTAAAGCTGTTTGTCACCTTAGACGGACACCCTAATAATATGTAATATACGTAAAAATAATACGTAATATGGAGACCTAAAGATTGTTTACAGGACAATATTTTTTCACTTAAAAAATATATTGAACTAATCGTAAGTTCAAACCAAAGCATAAATCGGGCTGCTCTAAAAAGGGGTTAAAGTGTGTACTTCCAAATGCGTACAGTTACTATACCTAAAGTAGTGTGGCTTGTCCTAACACCATCTCATTTTGAAATAAAAAGCGTCCATCAATTCGTTATCTTATCTTTGACCCTTCCTTTCCCAGTTTTATCCCCCAAACTTTTTGTTCCGATACTTTTGCAGCATTTGCATTCACCAGACTATGAATATCCGCCATAACACCAATAAAACTATCTATATCGCATAAAAGTCCTTTCGTCCGAGTTTTAGTCGGGTCCTCTCTGCAGACCGTAACCGGGCATTAAAACAGCATTAATCATCGCCTGGTCGCAATGTAACATGTGTGAATGTCATCAAATTTTCTGTTCTACCATGAAATTCATCATTCAATCGGGAACGCTGCTGGACATAATCCTGGTGTTATTTTCTCCGGCAAAGTTTTTCCTCCTACCCGGGGATCAGAACGACCGACAATAGCTCCAGATAAACGGCAACAAATTACTGGTAACACATGTATGAACTTCGTCCTACGTATGGCATGTTGCATACAAACGAACATTTCCAATATCGCATATCCTAGCCAAAGGACAACTTTCGTCCAAAGTTAGGGTGAATTACGGTCTGGCGATATTTTGTCTGCGTACGAAATGACACAGGCCTATAACCGACAGTTAATACGACGAACGACAAAAAAATGCAGACGCTTTTTCTACTTCAACTTTCAATTCGCGCGTTTTTATTTTTTTTATTTTCCAATTTATCTGTCATTCAGTGATGTGATATGTGTCCTGGGTGACGGTTGAATTCGTATACGTCGGCTTCGTATCCTGACAATTGAAACGGCCGGCGGCCGATCTGGCAGCGTTCAGAGGTGGGAAAAAAAGCTGAACAATTTCAGGCCGTTTAATTATTCTTGCCATCCAAGGCTAGACGACTGTGGGGCGTGCGACATCTGTACGCTTAGTATAAATTTAATTAGAGAAATAGTTGTAGACCGAATGGTGGGTGTTTGTACAGGATGTACGCCTCGCAAACATGGGTTCAAAAAAAGCAAAGGGGGCTCGAAACGCCATGTGCGTTTGTTTCGAGAGCATTAATTATACTCGTATGCCCTTTATGGAATGCAGACCTTTGGGTAATTTCTACTAAAACTGCCAATTCAAAAATGCAATTTAGACGGGACAACAAAATACTCTTTTGTGGCGAATTGCGTTTTCAGGACAACATTTAAAAGCTAACGAGTCAGAGAATTGAAATGATATTACCTGAGGGCATACGTCATTCATGATAATCGCATTGCCGAACAAGGGAAGTAGTCTCTGAAACGCCGCCGCGGCTTCTTTTACCGGGATTTAAAATTATTGGCCTTCGGGGAGATGTGTCGTATGTTACAATGTCAGTTAGCGGAGCGAATTGTCGCAGTGGAGTAGTCCCAAACTCAATTTTCTATTTGTTGACATTTGTTCGTGAATAAAATTATCCAGCCATTCAGGACATTGAGTGATGTGCATAATATGCAAATATTCCCGGAGGCTTTGTAATTGTCGAAAATGGAAGAGCTGCAGTTGTTTTGTCCGAAGAGCACTGTGCAGAGGGATTGCCTGAAATGCTTGTAAGCGACGTTCGATGATTTGGAAAGTTCAGAATTAGATTTGCTTTTTATATGGGTTTTGATTTCTTTATCATCATCAACAATGTTACCATCTGGAATTTCTTATACACACACATGGAAAAAAGAGCATCATCCATAAGTCAGTTTTAATATTCTCGTATGTAAAAATAATAATTTTTCGGAATTTTGCTATTGAAAAGCAAAAAAAAAAAAATATTTCATGCCCAATTAAGTTGGCTTAAGGATCTATTAGTACCCTTAAGGACGTATGTAAGGTTTATGCTCTCTGTAGATGTACATATGTATACCGGCTCGGCGCATGATACGCTATATACAATATAATTACCTAATTACTTCACATAAATTTTTCATATCTGACATATGAGCCTAATTAGAGGACAATTTTGCAGTCAAGTTCCCAACTAGCCAGCAAAATAAATTTACGACATTAACATGACGAATGTAAAGTATCCGTTGCGCTACTGTGCTGTGAAAATGTTCAAACAGACAAAAAGAGTTAAAATCGTGGTAACGTAACATTTCTTCCGCTTTTATTTTGTATTATGAAAATGCTGATAGTTGATGGTACTCTGTCCAGAAGACTGTAAACGTTGGTTAATTTATTTTCATTTTAAGATATAGTATTTGGCCTTAACACCTTGTGGGCATAGCGTGGAAACTACTCGCAAGAGGCCTAGTTGATAAATCGTAAGCATAAACAAACTTTCGGATGCTGTATGTTGCTGGTATACATCCTGCCCATTAAGTCGCCTCTTACGACAAACCAGGCAAAGCTGTGGCTAATATTTACGCCTCCCAACATGGGGGATTTTTCTAATATCTATCTTCTTCTGCTATATGTATGTATATATAAATGAACCGTATGTTTCTTCGTTTTTTTTTGTAATCAAACGGCTCGATCTATTTCCATGAAAGTTTCAAAACCATATCGGTTATGATCCAGAATAGGTTCTAGTTTTTTTTTTATTTTCGATTCAACCGCAGGCACCTATCCTGATGGTGAGGGAGCGTGGTTTTCGGGTGCACTGAGATGAATGGCGATACTCCCAAAACCCCTTTCCGAGCGACAGTGAAAACCAGTCCGAAGCGTATATACCCTAGACTTGTACAGACCTAGTAGTGACACCAAACGTAATAATTGGCCACATATGGTCGTTGCATTAATTGTTGAATTTTTCAAGTCGCAAGCTTCATTCCATCGAAAATAATTGCTTATTTGAAGTCTCACTTGTAGGGGAGGTAGGGTTCCTTGGGTCAGATCTTGCTCATCATTGCCACCAACCAATTAGATCACCCTACAAACATACAAACAAAATTTTAAGTCTCTAGCTTCACTCTATCGAAATATAAAAAAATAAATAACTGGCGCAACAGTCCAATTTGAACCACGGCCTCGAGATGAGTTAGCATCATCTCATTTTCTTGATCGTGACGGTTTTTTGTGCAGAGGTATGTGATCAGCAACACGCTCAACCGAGTTATTTACCCCATAATGGGTACTCATTTAACAGCTGAGTGGGCTCATAGTCCGACACGTAAATCCCCGGAATCGAACCGGGGCCCAGTGCGTTGAAGGCGAACGTGCTAACCGTTGCGCCATCCGGACTACTCTCTACACTCTATCGAAAGTTATCGCTTATTTGAAGTTTCATTTGTAGGGGAAGTAGGGGTTTCGTTGGTCGGATTTTACGTATTTTTAATATTAGCCAACTGGACCCTACTACAATTATTTGACCAAAATTTTAGGTCGCTAGCTTTATTTTGACGTAAGTTATCGCTTATTTTAAGTGTCATCTCTAGGGGAGGTAGGGGTTCCTTGAGTCGGATCTAACCCATCTTTAATGCCAACTAACTCAATCTCACTTCAAACATTTGACCAAAATTTCAAGTTGCTGGCTTCATTCTATAAGAAGTTATCGCTTATTTGAAGTTTCATTTGTAGGGGAGGTAGGGGTTCCTTGGGTCGGATCTTACCCATTTTCAGTACCAACTAATAAGACCTTACTACCAACATTCTACCAAATTTTCAATTCGCTAGTATCATTCTATCGAGAGTTATCGTAATTAATGTAATATTTAATTTTTTGAACTTTGTAGGGGTGGTAGGCGTTCCTTTGATCTGATTATGCCCAACTTACCAAAACCTAAGCAGCTTCTCACTTCAGGGTTACATGCCGAAAATCAGACGTCTACGTCAATTGGTTCAAGAGTTATGGACAAAAAACTTGAAAAGTAGGGTAGTACGGGGCTCTTTGTAAGAAAATTACCGTTAGTTTTCAACTGATCGATTTTATTTTTCCAGGGAAGTATAAGATTACCATCACGAGCAGTCTACTAAAGCTAGAGCTTTTCGTGTTTATTTAATCGGGAGTTATAGATACATTTAATTATTTTACATATGTAGGGAAGGTAGGCGTTCTTTGGGCCTGATCATACCCATTTTCAATACCAACCAACTAGATCATACTTCCAACATCTGGCCAAAAGTTCAAGGCTCTAGCTTCATTTTATCGAATGTTATTGTGCGAACGGACAGACAGACAGACGGACAGAAAGACAGACAGACGGACAGACATGGCTAAATCGAATCAGGAGGTGACCCTGATCATTTGTTTATAACATTGCTATACCTCCGGAGCCTCATTTAAGGTGTTACATATTTCCGTCGTGACAAAAACAATATACCCTATACTAAAAGTCTAGTGTATAAAAATGGCTAAAACTACCAAGTTTAGTGTCGAATTAATAGTTTTCTGGTCGCTAAGATGTATAGTGACACTCCTAAAAACACACAAAACTTAACTATGCCCCTCAAGGGGTTAGAGCAATTGAGTATAGTACGTCCCCAGTCAGTGACCAAATCGATATGGTTTTCTGGTCACTAAATAGTCAGAGCCCGTATTTATCTCGTCCTTTTGAGGGGACTGGATCGAAATGTTTTTTTTTTTTTGTTTTGGGAGCATTTGTCGACTAAAATGGCAATGGCTTTAGGAGCTACAAATCCCCGTGTGTGACTCTATGTTCTTACCACATAAAGTGGAAATGCACTATGAAGCTTCACTAAAGAAATTCCATTTTAGACGACAAATGCCCCCAAATGCGCGTTTTACTCCCGTCCCCTCAAGGGGACGAGGTAAATGCAGGTTTTTGATCATTTAGTGAATAGAAAACCGTATCGATTTGGTAACTGATTGGGGGACGTACTAAACACGGTTCTATCGCCATTTTTGACGACAGATGCAGTAAAAACCCTAGTCGATCTCGTCCCTTCAAAAGAAACGAGGTAGAGACGGGTTTTTCGCTATTTAGGTACTAAAAACCCTACGCGATCTCATCACTGGTTTGTACACGCAGTGAAAACGGTTTTCGAAATACACATCAGGGAACTGCGAAATAAATTTTTTTCGGCTGAGGGTGAGGGAGCGTGGTTTTCGGGTTAACTGAGATGAATGGCGGCACTCCCAAAACCCCTTTCAACTGAGTGACCGTTAAAAAATGTCTAAAACTACCAAGTTTAGTGTCGAACTAATAGCTTTCGGGTCGCTTATATGTATAGGGACACTCCTAAAAACAAACAAAACTTAAAAATAATAGTACGATCACCGGGACGAAGTAGCACCAATGAGAAGGATGAAGGCAGCCAGACGGACATTTAAGATACACCTAGTAGTGTCAATAATTCAAAGGTAATTTGCTTTGAGAGAGATATAGACGGCACACTTCAGTAATGACAACTGCATTCTTTGACGAACATACTTGTTAGTTGGCTGTACCAACACATAATAAACTACTAGTCACTTCTAATACCACTATTTTCCCATAAACCCTAGTGGGGCATAGCGCGTCAACGACTCCTGCACGCCATCGTACTCAGTTCTGGGCAATAGGGTGCCACTCCCCAAAAGACTTACCCAGTGCCTGACACTTCTTTGCTAAAGATCGACGTCATGTGATTCTAGGACCCCCTCTCGGCCGGCCTTGGTTTGGAAATGGGGTTCCATTTCATGGCATGCAAAGCAATGCAGCTATCACTCTTCCGCAATGTGTGACCTATCCACTGCCATTTTCACCTGCGTATCAATTCGTCGATTGGCATCTGACCCGTACGCCGACTTAGCACCTCATTTGATATTGTTTCGGGCCAGAAAATTCTTAAAATTCGACGTTGACGAAAACCTGCAGCTTTCAAGTAACTCCTACAGAAACATTCTATGTACTGCTCCCATACAAAAGCACTGACAGTACCAGAGAGCGAAACAGGCCCAGCTTGGTCTTGATGCTGAGATAACTTCTATGCCAGCTTTAGACAGCATGCCTTATGCGCATTTAGCCTGGTTGATAAGACGAGCGATGTCCTGCTCCGTACAACCATTTTCGGCAACGAAGCTACCCAGGTAGACGAAGTTGTCCACCTTCTCCACAGGCTGCCCATTAATATTGATGGCAATAGGTGTCGGATTTCTTTTTCGCAACGGCGGGCTTAGAACCTTGGTCTTGTTGGTATTAATCTTTAGCCCAACCTTGCTTGCCTCCCTCTCGAGATCTAACGCCATTGCGGACAGATCCTTGATTTTGTGGGAGAGTAGGCAAATGTCGTCAGCGTAGTCAAGATGTTGTAGATAAGATGTCAAAGTCCATTGAATTCCTCTGTCGAGTCCGGATAAGAATGCATGCAACACATCGCCGATCACAATGAGGAATAGGATCGGTGAGAGGATGCACCCCTGCCGAACTCCACTGCGAATCTCAAATTCCCCCGACACCTTGCCTTTATGCAGAACGCGACATTTTGCGCCGTTATAGGTTGCCTTTATAATAGAAACAAGTTTCTCAGGGATGCCTCTCCTGCGCAAGGCCGCCCATATAGAATCCCGGTTCACAATATCGAAAACCCTTTCGAAATCGATGTGAAGTATGTAAGTGAAGCGGAGAATCGTGGGTACTCAGCGTATTGCTCGATGATGATTCGCCAGGTGTTAATGCGATCGACACAGGAGAATCCGGATCGAAAACTAGCCTGCTCATCACAAATTGTGCTTTCTAAGTGGGCCCTTAGTCTTTCCAAGACTATTTTAGCTATTATCTTGGTAAGGGCAGGAAGCACACAAATTCCTCTCCAATTATTACAGTCTGTGCGGCTACCCTTCTTTGGGAGTTCGAT
Source organism: Chloromyia formosa (assembly GCA_964017055.1). NCBI lineage: Eukaryota > Metazoa > Arthropoda > Insecta > Diptera > Stratiomyidae > Chloromyia > Chloromyia formosa. The sequence goes on along the minus strand of OZ024813.1, from coordinate 96,514,208 downwards.
GATCAAACCTTCTTTCCACTCAGTGAGAGAGGTCTCTGTATTCCACGCTTTATCAAAAAGTGGGTGCAGCAATCGGCTTGGCGCTGATTGATAAAGTTCGGCAGGGATACCGTCAAGTCCGGCGGCCTTTCCTCGTTTAATTGCAAATATTGCAGTGACTATTTCCTTTTTAGTCGGGGCAGTGGACCGTATACGCACATTTTGATGGTTGGCTAAATTATCTATATATGAGGGGGAACATCACCAGAGGTTACACGGTTCAAGACCGCGGCGAAGTGTTCTTTCCACCGCCTCATTTGATCTTCTTCCAAGATAAGTAGCTTTCCATCACTATCCTTCACCGGATGTTGGCAGGAGTTACGACCACCTGTAAACTCCTTGATGACACCGTGGCGTTTAAGTTGTTACTTCTTGCGGCTTCTTCTGCTGAGGCTAAAAGAGATTTCGCATAAACTCTTTTATCGCGTCGCACACTACGCTGAACTTCTCGAGCTATCTGACGGTAAAGGAGTTCGATGCTGCGTCGATTGTCGTCTGATGCTGCAGCCAAACGAACCTTCAGCTCCTTTCTTTCAGCAATCCGCTGCCATGAAGCGTCGGACATCCAGGGCTTATTTCAGCAATACGTGTTTGTTCCAAGGATGGTATCTGCGCTATCAATGTACGCATTTTTTATGGGATTCTAGTTTTCATCTATGTCACTATCTGGGTGACTAGTTATATCAGTTGCTTTTTGCGCAAGATGGTCATTGTATTGTTAAAAGACAGCTGGATTTTTAATCGAGTGGTGTTGAATTTGTGGGCACTGGATCTTTCGTCGCTACAACGGCGCACGGCTACAATACGCAATCGAACATTAGCGATCATAAGATAATGGTCTCTTCCCATCCCAATATCGGCACCCTTCTTGTTTCGCACGTCCAGGAGGCAACTCTTGAATCTTTTACTAGTGGCAAAATGGTCGATCTGATTTTGTGGTCTGCGCCGATCAACAGAGAACCAACTGATTTTGTGGTGGTCCTTATGATCAAACATAGTACCACCGATGAAGAGACTGTGGAAGTTGCAGAACTCTACAAATCTTTCACCATTGTCATTTCATTACGATCATTAAGACCGTGTCTACCCATCACATGTCTGAGCCCATACTTATCAGCGCCAACTTTAGCATTCAAATCACCCATAACCATTATAATGTCACCTTTAGGTGTTCTGCTCTGAACGGCGTTTATTTAGTTTTTCGTTGAAGCAGTCTTTTGTATAGACATTTTCGGGTTCAGTAGGGGCATAGCATTGTATTATTGAGATGTTCCTGATTTTGGTCCGTAACCTGGCGGTCAAGATTCTGTCAAGACCGGCTCCCAAGATAAGAGACAGTTACGTGCGGCTCTGGTTAAAAGGAGCCCCACACCTGACTCACGACGACTACCGGTAGTCCGGAGAGAGAGGTAAATTCTCCGCTGTTCCACCATCTTATCTCACTAACTCCTAAGATGTTTTATTTGTACTTTAGAAATTCACTCTCTAATTGAAGAAATCAATAACAAGAGATGAGGATAATGATTAATGATTTTAATACTTAGACCAAAACCGGTGTTAACGACAACTCGTGGTAAGATTAGTCACAGGGAGAATTTTTATGTATGTTCCATGAGAAACCAATAGATTTAAGAATAGTATATTTAGGAAGGTTAGGTTAGGTACAGGGGCTGCCGTGATGTGTCACAGCACACTTAGGCCAACATTGGGTTCATTGTGGTACCAATGCTATCATTTTCACCCGAGCCTACGTATAAAACCAGCCTGTGCTGGCGATGTAACGATTGAGCCGTGTGGCGGTCATATCCTTAAGGTCATCCAGATCGTAGCGCAGAAGCATTCTTCTCCTACCAGCCAAGGCCGGGCAGTAACAGAGAAGATGTAGAACGGTCTCCTCCTCCTTCACATCGCCACAACTCCTACAGAAGTCGTGATGAGGAAGATGTAGTCCCCTAGCATGTTCCCCTATTGGGCAGTGCCCTGTGATAACTCCTTCTACCCTGCCAATGTTTTTCCTGTTCAGTGACAGCAGTGTGACAGAACGGTGGGGATCAATTTTAGGCCAAAACATCCTTGTCGTTTGGCACGTATTGCCGCAGAGCCATCTAACTTAGCCTTATCTACGGCAGCGGTCTTAATGACCAGTTTGCACAGGGTAAATGGCACCCTTATGTCTTTGCGGCTTTCTTCAACCGCATCCGCCTTGCAGTTACCCGAAAAGCCACTGTGGCTCAGAATCCAACAGAGGGTAATATTGAAGAAGCCAGCCATCTCTGCGAGTGCTAGGCGACAGTTCTCGATAGCTTTGGATGTGGTCAAAACGGATTCGAGTGAGCGAATCGCCGCCTGACTATCCGTATAAATAGTAATGTCCTTCACAGTAATGACGTTACTGCTTAACCAGGACAGATCTTCCGAGTTAGCCGAAACCTCCGCCTGTAGGATACTGCAAAAGTCCGGGAGATCGAGTGATAGGTTAATGCCCAGTCCCTCCGAGTATATGCCTATCCCGACCCCGTCGTCGGCTTTAGACGCATCTGTGTAGATGGCCATGGGTTCGGTGGTGGAGGCCGCGTCTCATGCCCATTGACTCCTCGACGGAATGAGACTAGTGTAGGTCCTGCCAAATTGGTATTTGGGAGAGACGTATTCCGTCTTCCTTGGGAGATTCAGATTGTCAAGTACAGTGGAGTGTCCAACACTCAGCGCACGCCACTGACCCGCCTCACGAAGGCGTAGAGCCGTGTTTACCGCCAGTTGTTCGCCAATTATATCCAACGGAAGTAAGCCGAGTATCATATCTAATCCGGCTGATGGAGTTGTTCTAAAAGCCCCCGTCGTGGCCAGCGCAACCAGCCTTTGTACCTTTCCTAGGGTATTACAGTAGGCCGCTACTCTGAGTGCAGTCCACCACACACTAATACCATACAATAACACAGGGCGTGCCACAGCTGTATATAACCAATATACAGCTTTCGGCTGCAGGCCCCAGTTCTTGCCACCTACCAGCGACAAGTCGTGAGATGTCGTGGCTTATTATTACGCCCCACACCACAGGGTGAAGACAACACAAACGTCCATAGCCACGAAAGTCGTCGTGGACGGGATTCGAACCCGAATTTCAGGTAGTCAGACATGCACTGAGCTACCGGTCGTCCAAAAAAACGTGTAAAAAAAAATTTTAAATTCATTTATATCATCTCCACTCCCTGGGAATTTCATAGAACACCATTTGGGGGAGTATCTATTGCAGCCGCGAAATTAACATACTCGTACTTCTAATCCAAGAATGAAATATATTTTATTTCGGAAAAAAATCTTAATAATGAATAACATGCCCATTTTTGAAGGCAATTTTCTTAACAAGCATCGCACGAAATTATCTGCCAAACACATGTCGACATTCTCGGGGGGTGCAAGGAGGCCGCATCTCATAATCGTAACATGTGATGGCCAACCCCGGACATATAACGAAAATAAATCAAAAAATTTAATGGAGACGACACTCTAGCAATTTCATGGTCTATTAAGAGTCTTAAAGGCCATTTCGTATTAAACTCGTTCGTTTCTAATCGCGTGGGGGGCGTTAACGCTCTGTTCTGTTTTTTGATTGAAGATTGTTCTTAAGACGGCTGCTGTCTTATATCTTTCGAATCCATTCGAAACATATAGGCGTTATGGTCTTCGCTTTATTACTTTTTTTTTTGTTTCAAATCAGAATCCAATCCATGAATACAGCCATTCGGTTGCCATTTCAATATCTATGGTCAGAGTAGAAGAGGCCCGAAGCTCCCCTTTGAAAAATAGAGTCGGGCACCGAACACACCAACATCTTCCACCCGAAACAACTGTGCTTGCTTTGAGATTCTTATCCTCAAAACGAAGGATCTTTTGGGTAATAACAGGATGTGGGATGATTTGTTCGAGCATATGTCGCTCTTCATGTTGTTCTTTGGAACACAGAAGTTTATCGATTGCATCCCATCTTTTCATCATTCGTGAACGAATGGACGGACAGACTGTCTGTTTGTTTTCATGGTTCAATTTACGATGAATTTTGTGCTGAGAGACTGAGATTTCATTTCAGGCTGTAAAAGATTTTATGTGTGTGCACACAAAGATTTTCGCCAATATGCCAAAAAGTGAGTACATATCTTCTTCCAATGTTTATAAGAGTTTTCCCCATGGCGCGGAAAATTTTAAATTTTCAACACTGTTCAAGCCATCCTTTTTTGAGACAGTGGCTTGTAATAAACGAGGATGTGCGCGGGTGAGAGCTTTTCGTTAGGGACTTGACAAGGCGTCTAATAAATTGCCATGGCTGTAAAATCAAGTTTTATTTCTTTTGCGAAAATTTTAAGACAATTTGTGGCTTCGCGGATTTTCTTGTCTGAATGTATTATTATAGCAGTGAGCTGCAGCAGTCACTTAACTTTTTCTAGTCAATTGCAATACTGTATTATTGAGCAATAATTTTATTTGCACGATTGCCAAGAAGTGTTGGAGCCAAGGTGTGAATTAAATGATTTACTTGAGCTGAATGTTGCGCACTCGTCAAGGTGGCAATTTGCATATTTTCTCGCGATTGTGAAATGATCTGGGGGTTTTTAAGAAAAGAAACATTTATGCTACATTATGCGGTTAAATAATAATGAATTTCCAAACAAGTAATGATGCCTATTTTTTTTTATATTTTGCTCGTCTACTTGAGCTTACCCGGGCATCATAAAGAAAATGCTGCCGTTTCTTAATTGTAACCAATTTTCCAATCTCCCCTAAAAAAATGCAATCTTGCTCCCCGCCAAATTTGGGGGCTATGTCTTCCTCCAATGTCAACTCTAGAGTCATCTCTTGTAGTCCAGGGAATAGAGTAATTAATACCTTGTAAAAGGTTCAGTAGTTCTATTTTTTTGTTATATAGGCCGGTCCCGAAACTCAAGTTTTGGGCATAGCACATGTATCTCCCGACCACATAAACGTAAAAACCCGAACTTTGATAGATGACTGTAAATGGACATATTAACCTTTCCTGTAAAAAAATAGATCGATGAGTCGGGAATCAAGGGTTACGAAATACCTCGTATTACCCCACATTTCATGTTTTTGACTATAGCTCTGGACGAATTGACGTGGCAAGCTAATTTTCAGCACGTAAACTTTGGTTAAAAAGCTTATTCAGTTTAAGAAAAGTGATCCTACCACACCAGTGGGGTGACGAGTTTAGAATATGCACCCCTAGGTGAGACCTACCTTGATCGAACGAGGCTACTAATAGAACCGATCACATGCAGGCAACAACAACACCTCTAGATGAGCCTGCGGCACTGTTCAACATCTTCAGGACAGGTCAGTGTGTGTGAGTGGGCTGCCGAGTCTGGGGACCACCGTCGGATAAAACAGGAAAGTCCATACAAATTTATTTTCCACACACTAGTGCCACCCCATTCTACCTTTCTCTAGATAGGTGTAAAAGAATGGATGTAAGGCCTTATGGTAGAACACGCAAGCAGCACTACCCGCTGGGCACTACTGCACAATTAAGTGATCCCAAGGCGAACATTGTTCGTGCCAGAGCTCGACGGTTTCCCAGGGCGAGCGCTAAGAAACGGTCGAAGTACACTATAGAGAAACTGAGGGTTGCAAGTGGGAATGTCGGATCCATGGCGGGAAAGAGCGAAAAACTGGAAGACGTCATCGTCATGAAACGGAGAAGGATAGACATTATGTGCGTGCAGAAGACCAATTGGCGAAATGGCCAAGTCGACCGAGCTCGTTTTTTGACGCATTCCAAAAAGTACAAATTGTACTATTATGGAAACTCGAATGAGATGAACGGCGTTGGCGTTATTCTGTCATCGGCTTTATTTGGCAGCATCGTGAGTATCTCGAAGATAAGCGACAGCTTGATGAGCATCAAATTGGTTATCTGCGGAAGAGTGTGAAACGTCATAAGTGCCTACGATCCCCAAGTGGGTATGCAGCAAAGTGAAAAAGAGGCATTTGGGAGCTACGTTGACACACTGCCTCAAAGTATACCAGATACCGAGCTGGTTTTTTCGGAGGGGATTTCAATGACCATGTGGCAGAATCGAACTGTGATTACGAGGATTGCCTTGGTGGGAAGGGTAGCCAACCTACAGCCACAAATGATGAAGTTGAGGATATCCTGACTATGTGCAAATCACACGGTCTAGTCATCCTCAACAAGTAATTCATTAAGAACCAAAGGCACCTGATCACATATAGCAATGGAGCTCATGCGGCGCAGATAGACTATCATCTGTGTCCAAATTTCATGAGACATTGGGTTTAAGGCTGCAAAGCGATTTTGGGTGAATCTGCGGTCACTCAGTACCGGTTGCTAATGACAGAATTTATTTTCAAAAGAGGAACAAGACCACAAGCAATTCCCAAGCCAGTCGAGAAAATCAAGTGGCACAATCTCAACAACGAACGCTTTGAATCTGTTGTAACTTGGCTCATTGTTAAACTGGAGAAGTGGCTTCAAAACAACATTAACTGCCACGAGGAAAGTCCAAAGCAAATATGGAATGCTTTGGATACAATGTTAGTAGGTGAGGCTGAAAAGACACTGGGAGTTTCAAAAGACCCACTCGAGACGAACAAGCAGACGTGGTGGTGAAATAATGAAACTAAAGAAGCAGTGCAGGTCAGATGGAACGCATTCAAGGCTTGGACAACATGCAAGACAGGCAGTGAAGCCGAGAGGGTTAAACTTCGGAAGAAATATGGTAAATTCCTGAAGGAAGTAAAGCGGAAGGTGGCTCAAGCAAAGGCGATTGCAGCCGAGAAGTTCTATTAAGAACTAGAAGATCTAACTGTGGATGAGAGATCGTCATTGCAAAAGAAACCTAATGGCATTGCCAGGATGTACAAGATCGCAGCCCAAAGGAGAAGAGACACTTGAGAGACTCAGGCGCCAAAATACGTTGAAGACTCACAGGGAGTGCTACTGGTTGAAGACATACAAATCTGTAGCAGAATGCGTGAGTACTTTAACGAAATTTTGAAACAAAGTATTTCCGCGAGAAGCTTTTCAAGCTGTGAAGCCAAACACCAGTGATAGCGCTGATTTTTCAGTGGAGGAGGTGATGAAAGCAGATGAAACGCGGAAAGGCAGTTGAACCGAACAAAATACCCTTGGAATTTTGGATGAAGATGAATCATGTCGGGTTTAGATGGCTCACTGAGCTTTTTAACAAAATTAAAAGAGGGCAACCAATGCTTGACGCTTTCAGGAAAAGCTTCATTCTCCCGCTTTATAAGAACAAGGGCGACTCACGCAACTTCAACAACTATAGAGCAATCAAGTTAACATCTCACACATTGAATACTTACGAACGAGTTGTCTACAATCGATTGAAACAGATTGCACAACTGGATGACAGTCAATGCGGCTGTGCAGAGGGTCGATCCAGAGTCGATGCCATTCAGTGCTTGCGTGTTACGATGGAAAAATATCGTGACGCACGGATGGACTTGCAGTGTGGTTTCATCTACAATATTTGGAAGAAGCCTTCGACAGAGGTCCTCGCGATCTGATATGGGTGGCCGTAAGAGCAGATAAAGCCCCGAGGCATATGTTAAGATGATAGAAGACATGTATGATGGAGCAACTACTAAAATTAGATGCACAGCTGGTGAGTCTGAAGAATTTCCGGTTAAAGTCGGAGTTCACCAGGGCAGTGTATTGAGTCCTTTGCTCTTCAACATCATCATGCTCTATTCATTAACACTCATCTCAGACGACCTGCAAATATCCCTTCTCTTCGCCGATGACGTTGTCCTGGGTAGCAAATACATCGTTGCTTTGCAGGCTGCACTGACCAAGTGGTGTAAGATACTGGAGGATCATGGACTGAGGATTAGCATACCAAAGACTGAGTATATGTGCTGTCTTTTCTCAGATCCAGAGAGACCGATACCAGATATCTACATTAAAGGAGAGCAGCTGAATTCCTGTACCTGGTTCAAATACCTGGGCTCGATGGTCAATAAGGGAGCTATCTGCGATGACGACATTAAACATCGCATCAGTGTCGGTTGGATGAAGTGGCAAGAAAACTCTGGAGTTTTCTGCGACAAGAAGATGCCACGAAAGTTTGAGAGCAAGCTGTACAAAACGGTCGTACGTCCCGCGCTCATGTATGCGTGTGAATGCTGCACTATGTATAAGACATACGAAAGTAAAATGACTGCGACTGAGATGAAAATGCTATGGATGTTAGCCGGTGTGACCAAAAAGTATCGCATCAAAAGTGCTTACATCCGAGGCAGCTTGATTATTAAGTAACCGATTACTGAAAAGCTCAAAGCTTGTCGTATGGATTGGTATTGCCATGTTCTAAGGCGTCCACCTGGGAACCCAGTCATGAAGGCACTATCACTGAATGTTCCATTTGCTGGACCCAAACGCCGAGGTAGACGAAAAAACACCTGGATGAGAATGAAACCAGCGACTTGAAATTTTGGGCAAATGCTATTAGGATCTTGTTAATTAGTACTGAAAATTTTCATGATCGGACCATATGAACCCCTACCTCCCCTAAAAAAGTTATCCCAAAAAATATGATAACTTCCCATAGAATAGAGCAAGCGACTTGACATTATGGTCAAATGTTTGAGTGTGTTATTTGGTTTTGATACTCGAATCAAAATGACGCCTACCTCCCTTATAAAGGTTCCATCATCCAAGCCGGCTAACTCCTCAAACGGGCCATTTATGAAACACATTTTAATGCTTATGGCCGTTACCAATTTGTAGTCTTGATATCATCACTAGGTCTGCACAGGTCTAAAGTATCCTTCGCTTGGTTTTTCAATTGTTCGAGCATTTCTTGTTAATAATACTTCTAAAAGGGCCACACACCGTCTAACACGAACTCGAAAACGAACATGGTACCTTTTCCATAGTCCTCAATGTGTGCGCCCCCTGGTGACGGCAATGTTTCAAACCGCTGACGCCATGTCTTAGCGATAAGATAGTTTGGAAAAAGGCAGATAGCTGTGGCCTGAATGGCTGACCAACACCAAAGCGTCTCAGGTTTGTAAGGACAAAATGACTTGCGTAGTTGAACCTGCAACATAGTTGTGTGAACTCCAGCACGTTTATTAAACCATCCGAAGCAGCTATTTTCCGAGGCCATCCTCTGAATGGGGTTAAGCGATGTGCTGACAACTCGTCCTTGTAAAAACCACTCCACGCCAAGAAACCTGGAACAAAAGCCTCTGATTGGACGGATCAACAACGACGACCACATAAACGACTAAAGGACTATTCCTTCGGATCCTGGAATGTACGCTCCCTAAACAAACCGGGGCCGAGAAAGCCCTCCATCAACAGGTCAAAAAGTACAAACTGAGCATTACTACAGTCCAGGAAACAAATTAACTTGGCAGCGAGATCAATGACAAGAAATCGCACACAATTTTTACAAGTGGCAAACCACCGGGCCGGGCCGCAAGGAGTTTGGAGTAGCATTTATAGTAAACAATCAAATCTGGCCGCAGATTACTGATTTTAAATCCTCAAATGAACGGCTGTGTGCGATTCGCATTAAGACTCGATTCTTCAATCTCTGGCTCATCAATGTCCATGTCCGCACAGAAGTTAAAGAAGACGCAGTATAAGACGAGTTTTACGCCCGCCTTCAGACTCTCTTCGACTCACTTCCAACAAACGAAGTCAAATTGCTGCTGGGAGACTTTAACGCGAAAGTCGGAAATGAAAGTTGGGACCGGGGGACCACTGGAGGCCACAGTCTCCACGGAAAATGTAACGACAACGGCCAGCGACGTATCGACTTCGCCTGCAGCAGGAAACTAATCGTAAGCTCTACGTGTTTCCCGCATAGACCCATTCAATAACAGACCTGGAAATCCCCAGACGCACATACCGTCAACCAAATTGATCACGTCCTCATTTAAAGGAGATGGGCGTCTAGTGTGAAGGATGTCCGCTCTTATCGAGGAGCAAACTTCTCGGCGATATTGTTGATCTAGGCCCACCCATTCAACCCCCAACAGTAGAGGAAGTTGATCTCGCATTGCGGTCACTAAAACGAAATAAAGCGCCGAGCGCTGACGAGATTCCAGCTGAACTACTAAAATTCGGTGGAACGGGTCTAGCTAATGCCATACATCAATTACTCCTGCGAGTATGGGAGTTCGAGCAGATCCCAGAGGATTGGCGCAAAAGCATCATCTGTCCAATCCCCAAAAAGGGAGATAAACTGCAGTGTGAGAATTACAGGGGCATACCTATCACTAGTTTGTACGTCCTATAAAATTTTGACGAAAATTCTGGAAAATAGAATAAAACCGTACGAAGAACGAATCATTGGCGAATAGCAAAGCGGTTTCAGAGCTGGTCGCTCCACAACCGATCAGCTCTTTACAGTCAAACTGATACTCCAGAAGTGCTGGGAATACAACGTTAACGTATACCAAATCTTTGTCGACTTTAAGCAGGCATACGACCGCATCGATCGTGGAGTACTATAAAACATCGTGCTGCTGTTTGGTGTACGGGCCAAATTAGTGCGACTGTCAAAGTTAACGATGACCCACTCCGTCTCACAAGTCAGGATCCATAATAGACCTACCGATCTATTTGAAACACGCACTGGTCTGAAACAGGGCGATGGACTGGCACCGACGCTCTTCAACCTAGCACTGGAATACGCTATTCGGGCTATGAATATGGACAACAGCAAGACGCTACTCATCAAGTCGACACAATTAGCAGCGTATGCCAACGGCATCAACATCATGTCCCGAAGATTGGCCGATGCAGAAGAACTTCTGCATACGCTCGATACTGCAGCAAATGAAGTTGGACTACGTATCAACGAGGGAAAACTAAATTAATGATGCAATCGACGACAAGGACACTTGCACAATCGGGCATCAATGTGGGGGACGTCAACATCTGTAATAATGGGCATCGGAGGACGAGGGTTGGTATGGCCGTGAAGGCCTATAGGACACCAAGTGTCAACGAACCACTCTCCGGAGGACTACCTGTGACGTGCGCTGGCAGACCAGCTCAGCTGTCGGGAGTAGTGGGGTGGGATATGCACGGCAGTCACCGGCCTCCTCCATCATTAACAAAAAAAAGGTATCGCACGTCTGCCCGTTACTCACAAAAGAAAACGCAAAATAAACTACCAAGATCGAAAAAAATGTACAAAAAAGAGAAAACCTAATAGCGACGACGAACGTCAAACTCCCAAAAAAAATAAAGAAACAAAAGACGCAAAGTCTCGTGCAGGGACACAGGGCTGCAACAGCCAAACTACACACAGGCACAAGGCCGAAAATACAATATGCAATGCCGCTTGGGGATCTCTCTCACCTTTCCTTTTTTTTTTTAATTTTTCGGTTAAATGTATATTTTACGTTTTTCATATGTATAAAAGCTATGTATATAATAATTGCATGTATAAAATCCATTGTTTTATAAATATTCTCAATTTCAGTTAGTATCGCTCATTTGCGAAAAAACACTGTAATATACTTTCTATATGAGAACATAACCAACTAGCTTAAAATTTTTAGTTTAAATTGAAGGCATAAAAAATACGCTGTAAAGATTAAAAAAAAATTTTTTTTTTAATTCTAAGAAAATCTGGAGTTGTGCATGATTTCTTATCTACAAGTTTGAAGCATTTTGCAAATTTCATTGTTTTTGCAAAAGAACGAATGAATTATATAAATTAATATTCAAATAAAGTAAACTTACTGCATGTGACTAATGGAGCAATGCAGTATATATGTATATTGGTTTGATTTTGTGATTTCATTGATAGGTCTTCATTGATGGTATTACTATAAAATCAAAATCAGTAGCACAATGTAATGTCACCTTCACGCATTAGCTTTCATCCGGGCGGTAATTTACCTTCCTTTTTATAAAAACGTGCATAACTTTTTTCTGGGGTTGTGAAGAAGGGCGGGAGGGGCATGTATTCTCAAGTTATACAAGACGCGTTCTTTTGTTCTCCGGTGGAGTTTAATTCGGGTAAAGGGTAAGCGCCGTGCAAAAGAACGTTCCAGGTTAACTACCCGGTTAAGTGTCAAATGTGCATTGGACCCCTGGCGTCAATTTAATTTTTCATAAGTTTTGATGGTGTTCGCAATATTTAAAATATGGAACATATTCGACAAAATGCTTACTAATAAGCTTGATATTAAAAATTAATTTAAACTGCGAAAATTTTTAATTTTCTACAATAAAATCGCCTTTTGGCGATGCAAGCGACATTTGCTCGTCATATCTTTTTCCATGCTTCGACAGGCGAAGCGCCAATACCATATATAGAAATATAAAATCTTTCGTGTTTGAACAAATCCCAAAATAATGTGGCCAATTTACGTTGACCAAAAATCATTAAACATCATTTCAATTCCTTTATACCAATAATTAATGAAATCATCCGCGGTTCCATACTTTTGATAAGAATATAAGTCATCAATTTCAACTAACGAATGATTAAGATATGTCCCTCCCGAAAATAAACCCACCATTTCAAATCCATTTTTAATAACATTCTCCTTGAAAATACACTCCAATTCAGGACCACACGTTCTAAAATTCTCGCCTTTCTTCGCAACATAATCATGCACTTCCTTAAAGGCGCGACGATATTCGTCGGTCGTCATGAGGAATTCATCTGTTGCAAATATGGATGAACGCCTTATGGAAACGACGAAGTCAATGTTGCTCGTGAAAATCCATGACGACTGCCTCAAAATCAGTTAAGTTTCGTCTACACATAATTATGTTTATATTCGGAAACAACTGAGAATCTAATAACAGCAAACACGGTATGCGCGTGGACTTTCGACTCGATATCTGAAGGAAATAACATATTTTAAGCCCGTCTTCAACCAATTCGCTAGGAATGTTGAAAGCAAACTGACGAAAACATGTGGACAAGAAAAGGCATTCCTCTTTAACGATAACCGCATTTGTGTTCTTATTATCAGCCGAAGTCATGTTTGAGTAGGCCGCCACATGGAATGTCAAAAGTGTTTTGGTGTCCTATCCTTTTCGCCGCGCCAGATGGCTCCGATGATGGTTCTCCTCCTCGATGGTCGGCTGTTTGCCAACACGCTCTCGGGGCTTTGGCAGTGTGTCTGCGGTGCGGACGGCTACACGGTGGCTGCGAAAATACGCGGGCCAACTTCTACCCCCTGTGGCACAATTTCACTACACACGTCGAAGGCCTCTCGCTACTTTCCTACCTAGATTGTGGCATAAAAATAGCAAGTCTGCAAAGCACACACGGGCGTTGATAATCTCTTTTGAGGGGGCGACGAAACATGCACCCACGGGGAACGTCAGTCGCGAGACACTTTTCCCCCACAAAACTGATGGCGAGTTACAGGTGCGTTTATCCGCCCGTTGTGCGCCCTATTACCAAAGAGAGAATCTTTCAACACGACAATCGACACTGTCTGCACGAAGAGTACAATGCACGATCACTTAAAACACACACTGAATTGTTTACTGTGCTTTGTTTACCAAGTACGAACTGACAATCGTACGCGGATGAGACTCGCCATGTTAGTGCCGGCTGGCCCCGGTTGGCACTACTGACAACCATCTTACCCTTTTCCTCAGTGCTACTCACGCATACTAAGATGTTTTAGTTTTCCCGGAGTAAAGCCATGCGCGAAACAAAAAAAAAAGAATGTATGAATTGCAGCTAAGGCTACTAATGCAGCTTGCGGCTCCTAAGGCTACTCAGGCACTTTGTGGTTCACGCGAGTAAACGGGATGGCTGCCTATACCGTTCGCGCACGACTTCACTCCGGGAACACTAGTATGTACCAATCACCTGTGGGGCGCTCGTGGCGGAGCACCCCTCCAACTTTTCCCACGACGCTTGCCTTCTCGGACCCTTAACTGAACAGGATTAGCGGTCTCGAAGTGGGACACAATTCCTAGAAGTCCCTCCTTGACGATGTAGCCACAATTACGATGACTACGGCGCTTGCACGCGCTTCGATTGATCTGCGGGCGAAGTGACAAGAGGGAACGAGGCAAACGAGGCGAATGAATGGCCGGCAGACAGCGACGGGCAATTTGAAAAATTTCCGACTTTTCTGCGCACAGGTTTTCTGCTCGGGATTCCGCGGCTAGTGAACACACTGTTTTTATACCCTAGACTTTTAGTATAGGGTATATTGTTTTTGTCACGACGGAAATATGTAACACCTTAAAGGAGGCTCCGGAGGTATAGCAATGTATATATATAAATGATCAGGGTCACCTCCTGATTCGACTAAGCCATGTCTGTCTGTCTGTCTGTCTGTCTGTCCGTCTGTCCGTCTGTCCGTCTGTCCGTCTGTCCGTCAGTCCGTCAGTCCGTCTGTCTGTCCGTTCGCACGATAACTTTCGATAGAATGAAGCTAGAGCCTTGAAATTTTGACTAGATGTTGGAAGTATGATCTAGTTGGTTGGTATGATCAGGCCAAGACAACGCCTACCTCCCCTACATATGTAAAATAATTAAATGTATTTATAACTCCCGATTAAATAAACATGAAAACCTCTAGCTTTGGTAGATTGCTCGTGATGGTATTCTTATACTCCCCTGGAAAAATAAAATCGATCAGTTGAAAACTAACGGTAATTTTCTTGCAAAGAGTCCCGTACTACCCTACTTTTCAGGTTTTTTGTCTATAACTCTTGAACCAATTGACGTAGACATCTGATTTTTGGCATGTAACCCTGGGGTGAGAAGCTGCTTAGGTTTTGGGAAGTTGGGCATAATCAGATCAAAGGAACGCCTACCTCCCCTACAAAATTCAAAAAATTACAAAATTTTAATTACGATAACTTTCGATAGAATGACACTAGCAAGTTGAAAATTTGGTAGAATGTTGGTAGTAAGGTCTTATTAGTTAGCACTGAAAATGGGCAAGATCCTACCCAAGCAACCCTTACCTCCCCTTCAAATGAAACTTCGAATAAGCGATTACATTTGATACAATGAAGCCAGCAGCTTGAAATTTTTGTCAAATGTTTGAAGTGAGATTGAGTTAGTTGGCATTAAAGACGGGTTAGATCCGACCTAAGGAACCCCTACCTCCCCTAGAGATGACACTTAAAACAAGCAATAGCTTACGATTAAATAAAGCTAGCGACTTGAAATTTTGCCCAAATGTTTGTAGTAGGATCCAGTCGGCTAATATTGACAATGCGTACAATCCGACCAACGAAACCCCTACTTCCCCTACAAACGAAACTTCAAATAAGCGATATCTGTCGATAGAGTGAAGCTAGAGACTTAAAATTTTGTTTGTAAGTTTGTAGGGTGATCTAATTGGTTGGTGGCAATGATGGGCAAGATCCGACCCAAGGAACCCTTACCTCCCCTACAAGTGAGACTTCAAATAAGCAATAACTTTCGATGGAATGAAGCTAGCGACTTAAAAAATTCAACAAATATTTGTAGAATGGGTTAGTTAATTCATTTTGAGAATGGTCAAGATCTCTCTGAATGAGTGCCAACCTCCCCTATAAACTGGCTATGTAGGAAACTCACTTTTAATGCATGGTCGTTGCCAATTATTACTTTTGGTGTCACCACTAGGTCTGTACAAGTCTAGGGTATATATGCTTCGGACTTCAAAACCGGGCCGAAGCAAAGCTTCGGCCTGGTTTTCTTTTGGGTTTATGTCTCACGACCCATGTGTCGTTGTGTAGGCGAAGGACAGAAACGACTTCTAACTCCCGGCGACTGTGGACTCCCCACAACCAACACCTTCCACTGATACCGAACGAATGACCCGACCGGTTCCGTTCTTCGTACGTTCGTGCTCCACTTTGTTCCCCGCCTGCCAAATGGGCTCTTTTCATTGACCAGACCGAGGACATCATCCGATAATTCCGTTGTTTCGAAATTATCAGATGACGTACTCGGTCCAGTCGAAAATGGCGCGCTATCGCGTAGCTTGGACAACTACCTACTGAGCTATTATGGACCGAGTACATTGCCGACAGAAGCAGTCGCAGCCGTTTTTGCGCAAATGTGCATAAGGACCGCGAGTGCTTCCGTCGGCAATATCATCGGCCCATTTCACATCGAGTTCGTGAACAGCTTCATATTCCTGGGTTGCAACATGTCAAGTGACGCCAACGAAACTGACGAAATCAAGCGACGGATACAGTTAGCTAATAAGATTTTTTTCTCGGTTCTCCCCATAATGAAATCGAAGCATGTGCACAGAAACACGAAACTCTGCGTGTACAAAAAAATCATACGACCAGTGCTATGCCACGGCTGGGAAGCATGGACCCTAACTCAAGCCTCCGGAAACATGCTAGACACATTTCGACGTAAGGTTCTGCGGCGAATTTTCGTCGACGGATCGAGACT
This sequence comes from Chloromyia formosa, assembly GCA_964017055.1. Taxonomy (NCBI): domain Eukaryota; kingdom Metazoa; phylum Arthropoda; class Insecta; order Diptera; family Stratiomyidae; genus Chloromyia; species Chloromyia formosa. The sequence continues at coordinate 96,497,757 of OZ024813.1, read as the reverse complement.
GCCTGGACGACCGAGATCTCGTTGGGAGAGCGCAGTATATGTGGATGCCGCGCAACTACTGGGCTTCCAAAATTGGAGGACGCGGTCACGTGACTCAGACAATTGAAGGACAACTATCCAGGCGGCCAAGGCCCGACGTCGGGCTGTCGCGCCACGATGATGATGATGACTTGCAACTGAAGCAAGCATTTACCTTCTGTAACTCTTAGCACTATTGGTACCTCTCAATTCAGGATCCTGAGGATAAACGAAGTACCGAAATATTTGCTCCATTGTGATCACGAACGATTTTCACATTCGTTATTCTATTCCATATTGTCACCGCGTGGATCCTAACATAGGCACTGTAAATTCTCATAAGAAGTGTCAGAGGATCAATAGTTAATTGATTTCCCCTTACTGACCTATATAACATATACAAAAATTAGATTTACTGAACCTTTTGCAAGGTAATTTACCTTTCCAGACTCTCTTCCCTGTACGATTGTGACTCGTGTTATTGTTGTTGCACAAATTACATAGCCTTTCTTGAAGCAAACACAATTAAAATATCGGGTTAGAACCGGTTTATCCTTAGCATCTTATTCGAGATTTAAAAGTACCGGTTAAAAGAAACTGAGTCAACCGATTCATGGTGAAGCAAAAACACCGAGTCTTAAAAAACCTTGTCATTAAGAACCGAGTAAACATAAACCGGTTTTAAAAAACCCGCCCGCGTCAAAACCCCACTTTTAAACATGTTCTCGGTTTTCACCGGTACAGGCGGTGATTTTTTTCCAGACTGGGTTTTTAAGGGTTTCCCCACCTTACTTACTCAGAGCTCCTGGTACTTTCACCTCATGCAACAACTGCAGATTTTTTTTTTAATGTTCAGTAGTCCCACTACTAAAACCCTAACGAAGCTATCAAAATGGAGGACAAATTGCTGACGTGCCTAATTGCTTCATTTAGCACCGCGGCCATCATAGAATTATTAATTATGAAACAACACACTAACAACAGCCCGCGTTATATGTCTGGCTAACCACAACATTAAATAGGACCGCACAAATACGGTATTAGTCCATAATAAATTTAATAAATATGTCAGCATAAAATATTAATTTTTAAAATTATGCAAATATCGAGAAATGAATGCGTTGAATAATCACAATAATATCTCCATTTACCCGTTCAATGGTGGGCCGAAGGCATTCCCTATAATGGGGTTGAGGTTTTCATCACCGCACTACCTCACCCACTCCTGCATGGCTCTCATAACTCATTAAAATGAGGTCGTTCGATAATGCAAATTTTGATGTAGTGCAACAGCAAAAACAAAAACACAGGCGCGACACTTGCAACTGCAATATTGCATACGCATGCAACAATAAATAAAATGCTTTTAAATTGCCGTACGAAATGGAAAATAGTATAAAAAAAGGAATACAGGAAAATGTACAAAAAAACGGTGCAATAAAAAGCCAACGAAATTATAAGTGAATGGCAATATTAATGGCAATATTAAGTACTCGGCGCAAAAATTCTGTTTATATGACCTTTCCGGAAAATATCGAGTTCATAAATCACGAGGATCTACCCGGGGCGGTAGTGGCAATGACATCGGTCTCGTAATATCTGTGATGGGGTGGCCAATATTTCCCGAGTGTATCAAACACACACTGTACAGCGGATGGCTCCGGTGATGGCGTCATAAGGGAATCGATCTGCCAGGACTCGGGCCTCCAACAACTCTGCAAATTAAATCAGGAAAAATGCTTCTCTGGCCGCAAAAGATAAATACATTGAGTTGGTTAGCGTAATTTTTTTTCCAGATATCGATGTTGAATTGTTACAAAAAAAAAGGTTGTTTTAAATTTTAAGTGCGCTGCAAATTTGTCGAGTGCAGAGCACAGGAAACGAGAGGGAGAAGTATAATATACTCAGGATCTATTATAAAAATGAACTATGCATTTGATAACAGAGACAGCAAGACATTCGACTTTCTGTAGACTAATAGGTTTATCAGGGGGAAATGTCCCGTTGATCCATCATTCACTCCCTCTTGCCCTCTTTCTTTATCAGCAAGGGAACCGTTTGGGTTCTATTCAGGTTTAACCTTAATTCCCGAAAAGCCTCGAACTGTTACTCCTCCCTTTTATCACATTTAATTATATCCTAAGCATAAGAACAGTTTTTTTTTCACTTGATAATAGTACGTTGTTCTTTCTCGATCGAGTCCATTGTAAATCAGAAGTCCTTCTGAACCTCGGTTAGAATGAGAGGAGCTTGCAGCTAACAAAATAGTTGACCAAGGACGTTATTCGTCATTTTGCAGTAGGATACAGTTTCCTTCATTTTCGAAAAACGATTATGTCCTTTCCAAAGACCCGTTTTCAGTGTATAGACATTTGATTCATAACCAGTATCATCGATGAATTTCGTGCCAGCTAAGTTAGTATAGAGAGTAGGCTTGGCTCCTATTTACTCTGTTAGGTCCGAGTTGCAGAAATGCGAAATTTGAACAAAAATTGCAGATTGAGCTATCCTGACCAGTATCGCCAGAAATTATTAGAAACCGCAGCGAGGATCTTTTTTAATGCATCCTGTGGATTGCTTGAAAAGGGGTCCTGGAGAAAGTGGAGTACTTAAGGGGAGTCGTTTTCATCTTATTTTTCACCTACTTCTAGTCTACTGGTGTTGAAGCGGGCAATATTTTCTCACAAGGCTTTCCGCTTCTGGTTGTGCGTCTTAGCTATGTCGCCATTACTGTAACATATGGCACCTAAAGTGGGGTTTTAATTCACGACCCTAAGGTGGAGTCATTTGCGTTGCCCTGGTTGTATTTTCTTTAATTTTGGATTCTTTGAAATAGAACTTCTCTCAGACCGCTTGACGCATCTGAACCGAACATTGCATACTGATCACAGTGGTTAAAAACATGGTTAAGTGAATTTAAATCACAGACAGCTTGTGGCCTTGAATGGAATCATTATTTTTAAGCGATGGTTGAGGTTCAGCGTTTTGTAATACAAAATTTTGTATGACCCCCAACATGGGACCATTTTTAACGGATGTTTTTATTGGGTGAGGACACTTATGCTAGGATTACACGATTGACGATTTGCGTCAATAGTTACGCTTTTTTGATGTTCAATCGATATCAATCGTGTAAAGGCACAATTTTTTACGTCAATCTACGCCAATTTGGTTGACCCCTAGGTTGTCCCCAATTTCGGTCAACCAAAATTTACGCGGTCATGTAAACGAAGTGTCAATCGACAGCTCAATTGCGTCAACTAATGTTTGATGTGATAGAGTATATTAACTTTGTCATGAAGTTTGCAACGCATAGAAGGAAGGATCTCCGACCGTATAACATATATGTATACTCGTACATTCTTCGTCGGTATGCGGGAATGAGTCGATTAAGCTTTGTCCGTCTGTCCGTCTGGTTCTATGCAAACTAGTCTCTCAGTTTTGAAGGTATCGAGCTGAAATATTGCACAAAGCCTTCTTTCTATTGCTCGCTGTAAATGTGTCGGAACCAATGGAAACAGACTACTACGTCATATTGCTGACATAGGAACGACTGATCCAAAAGTTGGTCTTTGTGGAAAATCTATTTTATTTCTAAATTTATCTTTCTCAAATCTAAAATTGTTCAATAGTATCCTTTGCCAAATCACTTTCCCCAATTTGATTGAATTTGGACTACTCTATCATTTGGCTGCCATAGGAACGACCGTTCCAAATTTAAGTATTTTGTTAAAAAAAATTTTTTATTTCTGCAGATATCTTTACCGAATTTCATATTATTTAATCATATTTACTGTCAAATCACACTCCGAAATTTGGTTGAAAGCGGCCCACTATTTCATATACCTCTCATAGGAACAGTGAAATCGGAACAAGTTTATAGCTATCCGTGCTAATTTCAAAGTAGCATATGCACCACAAGGCAAAACGAACGGAAGCAAGTCGAAGACTAGCTTGTTTTTTTTCGACATCGTATAAAATATAAATAAAACTCAATCAATTTTGATCACTACACAACTAAAGATAATTTTATTCACAAGTTGAAATTATTTTTTTAACAATATTTATGTACGAGTACATCCTCACGTCTGTCATCGTCGTCGTTACTTCCCAGTCAGACAAGAATCGAAACTTGATCGATCCTAGATCGAAGGCTGTCTACTAAGGAATCGATGACTATATCTATGGAACGTCGGGGTCATTTATATGGGCATGGCCGCTTTTGCGATACCGAAAACGAGGACAGGAATCGATTTAAAATCGATGACGGTAGTCGATGTAGAATCGATGACTGTAGTCAGTGTAGAATCGACGCTGGGATCGAATTAGGATCGATGACTGTAGTCAACGTAGAATCGACACTGATTTCGGATTCGGACCGATAACTGCAGTCAACGTAGTATCGACACTAAGATCGGATTCGGATCGATGACTGTAGAAATGTGTAGAATCTGATATACACACAATTCGTCCAGGAACTAAAAGTGTCGTATAAAATTCACGTGAAACTTCTCACGGAAAAATCCATTTTGAGCCTGTTTAAATTTTTTTTTGTTGATTCCACGGCACTTTTCATTTAAAGGTGTGTGTTCCAAGGCAGCGACTGGGCGATTTGCGATTGCGACTCGCGACTAATTAATTCATTATTCAATGATGATCGTGGACCCGTTTTCCTAGGCATTGAGCTCCGAGATTGCGACTCTGGCTGTGCAATGTAGTGTATAGGCGCCATGGTGATTGTATTTGCACGAGGATTATTGAGCATGGCATCCAATGGTGTTGAAAATCTGTTTTAGTGGCAAAATACCTTTTGTTGGAAACTGGAAAGTATCTTGCTTTGGGAAAATAGCTTATTCCCGCAATTCCTTTGCAATTTGTGTGGATGTGAAGGATTTTTGTATGAAAAGAGTACTCCTCGTATGCTGCGCAGGTTGTGGCTATGTAATCAAGGATTTTTATATGTACGTGAAGCGAATGTATGGAATGAGAGGAATGTACTGTAGATGGCATTTCGAGTCCTTCAGTGGCGAAAAGGACATTCGAAAAAAGGATAGATTTGGTAATGAAGACAAATATAAGCAACATGGGTGTCATGTGAATCGCCGCGAAAAGGCGAATGCCCAGGAGTACTGTAGATGCCATTTCGAGTTCTTTTGTGGCGACAAGGACCTCGAAAAAGGATATTTTTGGCAGTGAAGCGAAATAGGGACAATATGGGTGTAATATGAATTGCGATGAAGAAGCGAATTTCCAGGAGTATTTTAGATGCAATTTCGAGTCCTTCGGTGGCGACAAGGATATTCGAAAAAGAATATTTCTGGCAGTGAAGTGAAATATGGGCAACATGGGTGTTATATGGATCGGGCTGACAAGGCGAATGCCTAGGAGTACTATGGATGGCATTTCGAGTCCTTCGGTGCCGATAAGACATTCGAAAAAGGATACTTTTGGCAGTGAAGCGAAATATGGGCAATATGGGTGTCATATGCATCGGGATGGACAACCGAATATGCAGGAGTAGTGCAGATGGCATTTCGAGTCCTTCGGAGCCTAAAGGACATTCTTGGAAGTCAAGTGAAAAATAGGCAATATGGGTGTCATATGAATCGTGGTGAAGAGGCGAATGCCTAGGAGTACTATGGATGGCATTTCGAGTCCATCGGTGGCAACAAGGACATGCGAAAAAGGATACTTTTGGCAGTGAAGCGAAATATGGGCAATATGGGTGTCATATGCATCGGGATGGACACCCGAATATGCAGTAGTAGTGCAGATGGCAGTTTGAGTCTTTCGGAGCGAAAAGGACATTCTGGGAAGTCAAGTGAAAAATGGGCAATATGGGTGTCATATGAATCGTGGTGAAGAGGCGAATACCTAGGAGTACTATTGATGGCATTTTGAGTCCATCGGTGGCAACAAGGACATTCGAAAAAGGATATTTTTGGCAGTGAAGCGAAATATGGTCAATATGGGTGTTATATGAATCGGGGTGGACACCCGAATATGCAGGAGTAGTGCAGATCGCATTTCGAGTCCTTCGGAGCGAAAAGGACATTCCTGGAAGTCAAGTGAAAAATGGGCAATATGGGATATGAATCGGGGTGAGGAGGCAAACTCCCAGGAGTACAGTAGATGGGATTTCGAGTCCTTCGGAGCGAAAAGGACATTTGAAAAAGGATATTTTTGGCAGTGAAGCGAAATATGGGCAATATGGTTGTCATATGAATCGGTGTGAACATATCTTTTCTTATTCCCGGTGCCAGTTAATATCCAGATGTAAGAATCATTATTTTTTAAATGATAAAATATACCCAGCATTATCGCTGCAATATCAGTATCAGAACATCGAATCACAAAATTAGACTGCGCATCAATATTTCAGACATGGTAAATTAGTTATCACAAAAAACACAGTTTAATAACTCTGAATGATTTTTTTTAAAACACTGCAAATATTTTTATTTTACTCACACGCGTTGTAACCGAAATTACAGCTGCGCTTAACAGACTCGACAGAATACTATATGCTATACATATACACACTTAATAAAAGAGGGAGAGATCAATGCGCATAGATATTTCGCTCACGCTCAAGCGCACGATTAACCCAGTCAGACAAGAATCGAAACTTGATCATCTAGGATCGATCGAAGACTGTCTACTGAGGAATCGATGACTTTAAACATTTGTATGGGCATGGCCGCTTTTGCGATACCAAAAATGAGGACAAGAATCGATCCAAAATCGATGACGGTACTCGATGTAGAATCGATGACTGTAGTCAGTGTAGAATCGACGCTGAGATCGAAGTAGGATCGATGACTGTAGAATCTGATATACAATTCGTCCAAAAAATAAAAATATCGTGTAATATCGTTTAAAATTCACGCGAAACTTTTCAGGGAAAAATAATTTTGAGCCGGTTTAAAATTTTTGTATTGATTTCACGATACTTTTCATTTAACGGCGGACTGTAGACCAGGCCTATAAAAAACAAAATCAAACAAAACATATTCCGTACTTGATTATATGTCAACATGCGTCGCCAAAGATACTTTTAAAATGAATTCAAATTTCAGGCAAATTGATTACCAGAATCGATGTATGATCGAAGACATTTTGATTCCTTTCACATCAGAGACAAACCGATGTGATGATAATCGTGGAAACGGTTCGATTGTACGGATGGCGGTTTAGACTTTTTTTTTTAAATTGTGTCAATCGTCATTTTGGTTGACGTTGTCAAAATTGACGTTTTTAAGTCAATCGTATAAATCGGGAGAACATCGTGCGTAAAACTATTCACGCTAGATTTACGCTTTTCCGTCAGTGGTGTAATCCTAGCATTAATTTTTTGGAAAGGTCTGATTCACCGTACCCTCAGCCATCGTCCTCACCCATGAAAGATATCGGATAGGAATCGGAGCCGCCTGTAAAAACCAATAAGCTCTCCCCTTGACCGTCGAGATAGGATAAACAGAGAAATGGCAGGTCACGAAACCGACTGTTGATAGAAAGAGGCAATGAAGGCCAATGCCTGCTTGGAAAAGTGGTAAGACGTTCGAGGGAACCGACAGATCCGAAGAAAACTCCCGATTCCGGTGATTCCTAAGGGTATACTTTTATCGAATCATTTTACCAACATAGCCTCTGTCTGTTAGCGGATAATTGTGGGATAGAAAATCCCACTCTGCATGGATAAGGTACTCTATAAGATTAGAATGAGGATTTAAGAAGAAAGAGCCAGAAAATTTGGTCGGAGTCCGCAAGGCCTTTTCTGAAACACTTAAGTGAAAATTGAACATCAAAAGTTGACAAACTCCAGCAGTGGGACCACTGATTGGATGTCGAGGTGAAATGAGGTCCTAGATTGACTGAAATCAATCTTAACGGTACAGTTATGGGCCCCACGTTGGGCGGCATTTGATACAGTTTATCTAGCTTCTTGTAACGAAGTTGTTGAGCTTAGATGAGGACCAAGGTTGAGGGCATGGTCGTTAACAAAAAAACAACCACGTCCCTAATAGAGCGTCCTTGATGTCCCTAGAGGAGACTGATTCCGATTCCCAAATATAAAACGTTGTTAATTCGTGAGTGTGAAAGAAAGAGAGTAGCAATATCGGCTCGCCAATCAATCTCGGATCAGTTTTCACGAATCTGACCAACGCAAAAATTAATGGGTATTGCTGATTTTATGTTTCTTGATCCAAAAGGAAACTGTGAAAAGTTTCAAAGGGAATTATTATGCCAGGTTTTACGCCTAGAAGCGAAATTCAATATTTCCAGATGACGCTACGAAGAAAGATCGCCTTGACTTGCCATCGTCAAGTTATTATCGATTGACAAGAGGAGGGTATTGAACAAGGTGATTTTGGAGGGTAGGATAGTCGAGGGATAGGGAACAGAAGAGGATGTGAAGAGAGACGAGGGGTGGGTACAAAAATAAAATTAAGAAATAGTGAACTGAAATGAAGAAGAAAGAGTGACAAGGGCAAAACGGAAAAAAGTCTATGAAGGACATAACGGAAAATAAGGGAATAGCATACATCAAAGACGCTCCGAAGCCGGCAAATAAAATATAGAAAAAGACTGTTACTTTCCTATTTAATATCTGAAGTAGTGCAAATTTTAATTAGATTTGATCTAATACGCCCATACAATGGTCTGCCAATTTATAGAACCATCTCGTCCCCGAAAAATCCAAAAAACTTGTTTGAACACAATTAAAAAAAAAATAACTAAACTCCTCATCGTTCACAAAGGCTAAAGGCTCTTGTTATCTTTTATTCTCACTTGAACGAGGACAACGTTCATTATGCTCGTCACCACATCGGAACTTCAATTTACAGAGGAAAAAAATATGGTCTGGCATATGTTACTACCCATTGGCAATACACGACTTAATTAACTTGAGCACAAACTTCGATGGCACACTCCTCTCATTCCCCCATTACAGAACCATCATCCAAAGGAAACCTTTTGTTGTGTATCGTAACATTTTCATATTCACAGCGAGAGGTTCAAGGCGAATTACAACGATGAACATGTCGCGGAAGCTACACTCTTGGTCCTGCTGTTCATCCTGAATAATACTCGAATATAAGCTCGCCCCCGGTGTCGTAGTGCTCCTCCGTTTGATATAGGCGGGCGGCGGATTCAGCCTCAGCTTCGTCTACTTATCGTCGCCATAAACTAATTTGTCTCAATTTGCATTATTGGGATGTCATTTGGGTTGACACTCCTCGACGGTAGATTGGAAAGTTTTCATTCTATGTGCTACCGCACCGGGGGAAGAAGATTGGATTTGGAATATGGTACATGGACACAGACATGACACATCTGGCGAGAGATCCTTCCGCCTTTTCCGCCAAAAAGGATGAACATGAACGTTCTGTAGTACGTACTAAGGGTAAAAATATAGATACCGACATGGTATGCGAATCCTTGTACTCTTGTATCTGGTTGTGTGTTTCAAGGTGGTAACAGTTGTTGTCATTAATTTAATTTCTTGGCAAATTCCGAAATTTGAAAGTTTCTTTACATAGAGCGTAACGTTGTCCTTCATACGCCCTGTATGTAAATTTAAATAATGGAAATGGGAGTGTTCATGATTAAAATATGCCTCGTATTAGCATAAGCCTTAATCAAGTATCTGCGAGGTATGTTCTTGTTTAAAAGTGTGTACGAGAAACTACCCAAGATTATTATATCGCAAAATCAAAGGTCCAACTGGAATATCCAACGAGTGAAACGAGAGCTGATAAAAGGATGGTTGCAATTTCTAACTGTGAAAAAGCGATAGAAAAATAGGACTTACTGTAATTTTGGGAATGAAAAATCTAAATTCAATTAGGAAATACATCTGAAGCTTTGCGAGGGGGAGGGGGGAGAGCACCATAGTTGGCACCAAACCAACAAAAAAAGTCCCGAACTTCGGACGAAAAACCTCTTTTCATTGCAACCGTGTCTTGTGATTTCGACAAAAGTAGAGTGCATTCGTCCATTCTAGCAAGCTTGATAAAAACACCGTCAATCTCTAAGTTTATATGCTTGGGGAGCTGGTGGTTATTTTGAAACCATTTTTAAAATTACATTGGAAAAAAAACGCCTTTTTGTACATTAATATTTTCAGGGTGTTGAACTCGACTGTATTTCGAATTTGATTGGGGAACCTTTTTATTTACTAAAATACGGTACATATTTCACCAGTTTTTGCTTCAATAACTATTTTTCTGCAGCTGCAGATCTTATAAAAATAGCATTTATTCGATTTAATGTTATTTGGAAAGTAGTGGAAACTTCCTACAAGCGAGAAGATTTATCATACTCATATTCGTCTCCATATATTACACAAATGAGATGTCTTGCGGTTTATCTCGTTGGTACCCAAAACTCTCCGCCCCCAGTGCCTGCCGGGTCCCTTTTCTTTTAATATCCAAAATTGTTTGGCAAAAAAAACAACAAAACAAATATTTTTAATTTTTCGGCGATGCCTAAATTTTTTTCACGAAGTCTATTTTTTAAAAAGTCTTGTTTTGGAACTTTGAAGCTATGAGCCTCTTTTGAGATATATAGAAAAAAAAATATGCTGGGTTGAAGTCTTAAAATTATGCATAGCATTTTCAGGTCAAATGCACTAAATTCCAAGACAAATAGATAAATTTCCGGAACAAATTGATAATTTTCCGGATCAAATGGATTACTTTCCGAATCAAACAGACGATTTCCGGATGAAATAGATAACTTTCGGAATCAAATAAATAAGTTTCCCGATCAAATAAATAAATTTACAAAAATTAATTTCCCAATCAAATAAACATGAAACCGGAATATAGAGGGCTACGCCCGCAATCCGAGGGTTTTGTAGCAAGTACTTATTTTGGTATGTAAGTATCGGCTCCTTGCTCTTCTTGGTACCACTTAGATGGATAAAAAAATAAAATGTCTGACCCATAATATAGTATCTTATATGCCCAATCATATTACGTGATTGTAACGAAACTTAGAACATACGGATATTATTGCCTATGGTGTTGGTTATCCTTGGCCATCGGTACTTTTGATCTCGGACGTGTTTAAGGGATGCAGGGATGCGCTAACTGTAACTATGGAAACAAACTATTATTAACCTATTTTGAGGAGATATACAAATTCCATTATTTCCCATTTTATATACTGTTCGGAACCCACCTTCCTGGAAGTTTTCATTTTTCTAAGTGTAACGGTCTGGAAATGCAAGGGGTGGGGGGGGGGGGGCAAATTACGATCTAATAATTTATCCTCCTTCATTGTTCCCCTTTTTTCAAATATAAGTAAAGTAAACTCAACATTACCTTTTTCACAACACCCCACTTGCCTATACCAGTCGATAAACAAAATTTGACCTTAATTTTAACCCTCGCCTCCACCGCCCGTTACAGTTGGCCAATTATCACACATCGCCCCCTACCAATCTTTACCCTTTCATAAATGTGATTAACCATAATATGTAATAATAACTGCGATTCACACTACGAAAAACAACATGTAAGTAGTACTCGCACCTTTGAAGCCGGTAGGTGTATTTTTTGTATGAATAGTGTAAAAATGTCTAACTTTAAGTGAATGTACTATTGTTAAATATTACATGGTTGTAATGAAACGTAGAGGCATTATTGCCTATGGTGTTAGTTATCATTGGCCATCAATATTTTTGACCTCGGGTATACTTAAGGGGTGCAGGGGTGTGCTAACTGAAAAAATAGAAATGTACTATTATTAACCTTTTTTGATGAGATTTTGGAATTCTATTATTTGTAGTTTTCTATGTTAGTAAAATGCCGCTTTTCTGTAAATTTTCACATCTCTAAGTATAACGGTTTCGAAATGCAAGGGGGGGGGACAAACTCGGATCACATATTTTCCCCTCTCCCTCTTTTCCCCTTTGTTCAAATTTGAAGAAAATTCCAGAAATGAAATGTACTCGACGGTACCTTTCTTACGATACCCCACTTGCCTATACCAAATGAAAAAAAAATTTCGTCCTTCATTTCCCCTCTATGGGGACCCCCCCTCAAAGTTGACCTATAACGATGCATCACTTTCTCCAGAGAATTATAGTACTTCTACATATTTTCACTAAATTTCATACATGTAGCCTCAGCGGTTCGTGAGATATTCCATGGACAGACAGACAGACAGACAGACAGACAGACAGACAGACAGACGGACGCATGACCGATTTCATAAGGGTTTTGTTTTACTACAAAACCCTAAAAACGAATGAAATAAAAAAATATCCACATTAAAGAAATAAATTTCCAAAACAAATAAATAATTATCCAAATCAAATAACTTAATTTCCCAAGCAAATAAATAATTTTCCAAATCTATTAAAATAATTTACATTTCAAATTATTTACTTTCCGGATGAAATAAGTAGATTACAAAAAAACCAATTGATTTATATTATTGTGTGGGGATTAGTTAAATCTTACAGAAGGCATACATTGGATACATTTATAAAATGAAGCAGCTATTAGAAACATGTTCATGATGTAAACACGGGTCGCTAAAGAGGATTCAAATGACAATTCTAGCAACTAGATAAAACGAGGCAACGCGAAACGATGCTAAAGCTTGTGTTTCCCACCGCACTTATGCACTTTTCAAATTTCAAACCATGAACAACTAACGACACAGTTACCAACTGTGAAATGAGCCGGTTCGAGTATTTCAATTATTATTACTATTTTAATTAGCATTTTTAGCAACTTGTTTCACTTAGCAGGAAGATTTTAAGTTACCAGTTATAAACAAATGGAATAAAAGTCTTCCGATTACTGTTATTAGCAGGTAGTTTTACTATACGCACTTAAGGAAGTTGAGCTATGTGCTATTAATAGTGCAGATACTTTCACTATGTTCTGATTACCTACATTCGTGAAGTACTCTTCAATCCAAGACAGTTTAATTTCTGTAAAGTGTTTAGATTTAATTCTTGGTTTCCTCTTTCGCTTAACGAGTTTTTTGATCTCCTCCTGTAGAAGTTGGTTGCCATCGAACATGATCTTACTATAAGTTTTTGATGTCAGATAGTCTCTTCTTGATTCTATAGTTGGACGACCTGCTTCTGCTAATAAGTTTGGGATAGGTGATGTTCGAAGAGCTCCTAAAGCTGAGCCAATTGAGGCATGATACGCTGCTTTGAGAGGCTGCAGTGTGGATTTAGCACATTTCCCGTAAATAGGCAGGGCGTAATCAATTTTTCCCAGAATCATTGATCTTACGGATACTACATTAATAAGAGTTTTGCTTTTAACAGAAGATTTTCAACAACTTAAGAAATTCACAATGTTTTGTCTGGGAATGAATTCTGTTTTTACTTTACGAATATGAACGTTCAAATTGAATCGGTTATTAAAGGTGAGACCTAGTATACTCATCGACGGTACATTATCGATCCTATCATTGCCAATTGATATGTTAAATGAGTTGCAAGTTTGATGTCTGCAGACGTGTAGACGCTTGCATCTGCTTATTAAAATCTTGGCTCCCGAACGCTTGCACCAATAAAATATGAGGTTTATGATACTGCTTATATTGCTTTAGGGGGCAAAAGACCTTTTCCATAGTTCTCCGCGTGGGCGCCCCCTGGAAACGGCAGTGTATCAAATGGCTGGTGGCCAATGTCTTAGCGATAAGACAGTTTGAAAAAAGTCAGATGGCTGTAGCCTGAATGGCTGACCAACACCTAAGCGTCTCAGGTTTAGTAGGATGGAATGACTTGCGTAGTTGGACCTGCAACATAGTTGTGTGAACTCCAGCACGTTTATTAATCCATCTGAAGCAGCAATTTTCCGAGGCAATCCCCTGAAGTAGTCCGGATGGCGCAACGGTTAGCACGTTCGCCCTCAACGCACTGGGCCCCGGTTCGATTCCGGGGATTTACGTGTCGGACTATGAGCCCACTCAGCTGTTAAATGAGTACCCATTATGGGGTAAATAACTCGGTTGAGCATGTTTCTGATCACATACCTCTGCACAAAAACCATCACGATCGAGAAAATGAGATGATGCTAACTCATCTCGGGGCCGTGGTTCAAATTGGACTGTTGCGCCAGTTATTTATTTATTTATCCCCTGAATTGGGTTAAGCGATGTGCTGACAACTCGTCCTTGTAAAAACCACTCCATGTCAAGAAACCTGGAACAAAGGCCTCGAATTGGACGGATCAACAACGACGACCACGCAAACGACTAAAGGATTATTCTTTCGGATCCAGGAATGAATGAATGAAAAAACCGGGGGCCGAGAAGGCCCTCCTTCAACAGGTCGAAAAGTACAAACTGAGCATTACCGCAGTCCAGGAAACAAATTGGCTTGGCAGTGAGACCAATGACAAGAAATCGCACACAATTTTTACAAGTGGCAAACCATCGGGCCGCAAACAGTTTGGTGTAGCATTTATAGTGAACAATCACCTAAAACCGCATATTACTGACTTCAAACCCATAAATGAACGGTTGTGTGCGATTCGCATCAAGACTCGATTCTTCAATCTCTGGCTCATCAATGTGCACGCCCCCACTGAAGTTAAAGAAGACGCAGTAAAAGACGAGTTCTACGACCGCATTGAGACTCTATTCGACTCACTTCCAACAAACGACGTCAAACTGCCGCTGGTAGACTTTAACACGAAAGTCGGAAATGAAAGTTGGCACGGGGACCACGGGAGGCCACAGTCTCCATGAAGAATGTAACGACAACGGCCAGCGACTTATCGACTTCGGCTGCAGCAGGAATCTAGTCGTAAGCTCTACGTGTTTCCTGCATCGACGCATTCACAAGCATACCTGGAAGTCTCCAGACGCACATACCGTCAACCAAATTAACCACGTCCTCATTTGCAGGAGATGGGAGTCTAGTGTGGTAGATGTCCGCTCCTATCGAGGAGCAAACTGCGACTCAGATCATCACTTGGTGAAGACGACCTACAGATGTTGAATTTCATCAGTGCACCAATCGAGAATCAGCCCTCCCAAAATCTTTGCGGTTGGTAAGCTTCTGAGTGATACTACAGCGGTGGCGTATACTAGCGCCCTATCTCCTATGCTACACAATATCAGCAACACAGACGTCCAGGTGTTCTGGGCAGAACTCACTCACACTCACATCAAGGATGTCGCAGAGAAGGTCGTGGGATATACAGCCCGGCGAACGCGAAATGACTGGTTCGACGAAGAATGTAAAATTTCACTTGACGCGAGAAACGAGGCCTGCAGACAATGGATTCGACGAGGAACCAGAGCCAGAAGAGAAAAATATGACGAGCTACGGCGAATATCGAATAGAATAATTAGACGTAAGAAACGTAAATACTTTGAGGAGCAGTTGCTGAATATAAACGAAAACTTAGCTAATAGGAACACCAGACAAGCGTACAATCTAGTAAATACAATTAAGAACCGATATCAACCCAGAACTAGCCTTTGTAAGGACCAGGATGGGAACATCATCAGCGACACCGATGGCATTAACAAACGATGTGGTCTCTTATTTTGAAGAGCTTCTGAACCTACCATCTAACATCCCCACACAAGAAGCTCTTGACGATATTGTTAATCTAGGCCCACCCATGCAACCCCCGACAGTAGAGGAAGTTGATCTCGCGTTGCGGTCACTAAAACGAAATAAACCGCCGGGTGCTGACGAGATTCCAGCTGAACTGCAAAAATTTGGTGGAACTAGTCTAGTTGATGCCATACATCAATTACTCCTGCGAGTATGAGAGGACGAGGAGATCCCAGACGATTGGCGCAGAAGCATCCATCCAAACATGTCCAATTCACAAAGAGGAGATAAACTGCGGTGTAAGAATTACAGGGGCATCTCACTAGTTTGTACGTCCTATAAAATCTTGACCAAAATTCTGGAAAATAGAATAAAACTGTACGCAGAACGAATCATTGGCGAATATCAAAGCGGTTTCAGACCTGGTCGCTCCACAACCGACCAGCTCTTTACGGTCAAATTGATACTCCAGAGGTGCTGGGAATACAACATCAACGTATACCAAATCTTTTTCGACTTTAAGCAGGCATACGACAGTATCGATCGTGGAGTACTGTACAACATCATGCTGCAATTCGGAATACCGGCCAAATTAGTGCGACTGAGAAAGATGACGATGACCAGCTCCATCTCACAGGTCAGGATCCATAATAGACTTACTGATCTGTTTGAAACACGCACTGCTCTGAAACAGGGCGATTGACTGGCACCGACGCTCTTCAACCTTGCACTGGAATACACTATTCGAGCTATGAATATGGATAAAAGCAATATGCTACTCATCAAGTCGACACAATTAGCAGCGTATGCCGACGACATCAACATCATGTCCCGAAGATTGGCCGACGCAGAAGAACTTCTGCATATGCTCGATACCGCTGCAAAAGAAGTTGGACTACGTATCAACGAAGGTAAAACTAAAATAATGATATAATGGACGATGATCACATGCCAAAGACAGTAATGAACGCAAAACGAGTCGACATAGCGAGACTGCAAGGACGACCGAGATCTCGTTGGGAGAGCTCAGTATATGTGGACGCCGCGCAACTACTGGGCTTCCAAGATTGGAGGACGCGGTCATGTGACCGAGACAATTGGAGAACAACGATCCAGGCGGCCAAGGCCCGACGTCGGGCTGTCGCGCCACGATGATGATGATTATATTGCTTTGAATTACTGTGGTTTTGCTACTCTTGACGATAATATAAAGATCATCAACGAATAAACAGTATTTTAGATACTTTGTTTTCCGAATAGTCCGGGATAGTGTAATGAACCACCTGTAACGAACCATATTATGGTCTGGTAGTTCTGCTCCCACCAGCAGATCGAAGCAGCAGCACCTGATGATTAGTGATCTGTTGGTGGTACGAAACCAGATTCCGAGGGTCTCATTACACCCGGACCCTGGTGCGACCGTGTGGGCGTCTGATCCGTCCGTCAACCATTCCATCCTTATCGACTTTTTTTTTTTATTCCCCATTTTTACCTCCCCTGTTTGTGTTGTTTTCCCCAGTCCTATATATTTTTGTTAATACGTAAAGGACAGGGGCAACGAGCGGCGAAAACCGCGCCCACATCACCCGAACTGAGCTACAGCAAGCATAGGCCGTTGCTTAGCTCGTTGAGGGGCCTTTTTCTTCGCCACATGGCACGGCCCGACCTTCACGGTCATTATGCTACCTAAGCCTCCGTCCCCACGGGCATCTTCAGATGCCCTCCAAACCGTGCGTTACATATTTGGCGCCCAACGTGGGGCCCATTCTGGTAAAGAACAGGACTAAGAAGGACCTCATCGAGTTCCTTTTTGGTCCTTCCACTGATTTGTATCCCCACAAGCACATTAAGGCTACTTGCTTTCAGTCTTCTGACTTAGCCACTTTATTTCACTTATTTTCCCTTCAGGTAGCTGTGCTCTCCTCTGTAGCACCCCCATCCCTGCTATAGAGTAGTTTTTCCTTTTAGATTCAGTTTAATAAGGCAGTCCTGGCTTTGTGTTTGTCTTTTGTGGTTTAGCCACGTATTTAAGGCCTCCATATGCTTTGAATTGCCGGCATTTGGAGCATCTTCGATGACCGGACGAAGCGCGGAGAAGCCCTGGATACCTTTTTGCTTGCCAGGATTGTCCTTCTAAGTAACTTAAAAAAAATTCTTTACACAGTATTGCATTTTTCTATTGTTCATGTGCTCAGCAGCTTACAGAGCTTATGAGTGAATTACGGCAAAGAATGCAGTGTTGCGCTTCTGCTGGACTCAGAATTCTTTGTAACCTATTGATCATCTGAATAATTGAGAAATGCAGTATTTTTTTTTGTTTGCTAATTTTTCCCCTCTACAATGGTTGTCGGCTGACTCCGGTACCCAGCTCGCTTTTGTTTTTTTTTCTGTTTCTAGCAGCACACTTTGTCCTCAGCTTCATCTTCTTGGCAGGCCTCGAAGTAGAAGCTGCCCTGTAATGAATCACCTGTAACGAACCATATTATGGTCTGGTAGTGCTGCTCCCACCAGCAGATCGAAGCAGCACCTGATGAGTAGTGATCTGTTGGTGGTACGCAACCAGAAGCCGAGGGTCCCATTACACCCGGACCCAGGTGTGACCGTGTGGGCGTCTGATCCTTCCGTCAACCATTCCATCCTTATCGACTTTTTTTTTTTATTCCCCATTTTTACCTCCCCTGTTTGTGTTGTTTTCCTCAGGCCTATGAATTTTTGTTAATACGTAAAGGACAGGGGCAACGAGCGGCGAAAACCGCGCCCACATCTCCCGAACTGAGCTACAGCAAGCATAGACCGATGCTTAGCTCGTTGAGGGGCCTTTTTCTTCGCCAGATGACACGGCCCGACCTTCACGGTCATTATGCTACCTAAGGCTCCGTCCCCACGGGCATCTTCGGATGCCCACCAAACCGTCCGTTACAATAGGGAGATAACAGCAATAAGACAGAGCACCACCGATAGGGGATAATAATAACTAGTGACTTAGAATTTTGATAAATTGTTTGTAGTGGGATCTAGTTGGTTGTTATTAAAAATGCACAAGATTCGACAAACGAAGCCTCTACCTCCCCTACAAGTGAGACTTCAAATAAGCAATAACTTTCGATAGAATGATGATGAATGACGAATGATGCTAGCGACTTGAAAAATTCCAGAAATATTTGTAGAATGGGTTAGTTAATAGGTTTTTAAAATGGTCAAAATCCTCCTGAATGAGTGCTAACGTCCCCTATAAGCTGGCATATAGGACTCTCACTTTTAATGCATATGGTCTTTGCCAATAGATACTTTTGGTATCACCACTGGGTCTGTACAAGTCTAGGGTATATACGCTTTCGAACTTCTTTTTCTTTAAAGTGTCTGTGAAACGCACCTTCACACAGTATTAAAAGTTTTTATTTACTGCTCTTATTTTTTGAGTTAACATGTTTTAAACCAAAGCGTTTGGGGTGAGTCGATTTTTCTGCACGCTATTGTATATGTATTTGGGTGGCCGACACCAGAATGGCTTTCGTTGTTTCTACAGGTAACTTTCAGACCACACCGATTTTCAACTGTTTGGATGCGGACTCCTGTTGCCTCAATAAAGGATTTTTGCAATTGTCGAACTGTTGAACCTCGTTCCCTAGTTATTTATGTATTTGCTGTGGAAATTTAAATATTTGAAACAAAAGATTAGAATTTGTTCCTTATACTGCGGGTGTATTTTTTTACTATTGTAAACAATCGTTTCGGCAGCCACGTGCTGCTTTCTTCAGTGCAGCTCTAATTAGAGCTAGCTGTCTTCTTCAGTGCTAGCTCTAATTACAGCTAGCACTGAAGAAGGCAGCACGTGGCTGCCGAAACAATTGTTTACAATAGTGAAAAAAATTCACTCGCAGTACATATAAGGAGCAAATTCTAATCTCTTATTTCATTTGATAAACTGTGAGAAATAGTGACAATAAATTTAATTTAAATATTTGATTCGAAAGTTCATTCAATTCATTCAAAAATTTATTTATTTGATACAGAAAATTATATATTTGACCCGAACTTTTATTTATTTGTTCCGGAAATTTATGAGCTTGACCTGCAACTGCTATATAGGTACATATTGTGATTATCTTATCTTTCTAATTTGACTTTATTATCAGAGAAGCGCTAATCGCTTCCAACCTCTTAACACATTTTCCCCAAAAGTTGCAGCGCCACTCGCCCATATCGCTCTCTTCAAAATATGTAAAGTAGGTAACGAATAGCGTTTACTTTTTATGCAAATTACATCTCATCATCATCTTGTCTCCAATATTTGCGCACTCTACCTACCCTTAATGTCAATCTTAAGAGCCATTAGTTGAGTTTAATAAGAAAATGATTTTCATGACTCGAAACTTAGTTTTTTGTCCCTCCATTTCGATTCGAGCAGGACGAAGTTCGTCATCATGAGAGGACGCACGGCATCAAGATGAGTTTTCCTTTGAGTCGTCTTATTATCTCAGCGATTATTGTCGTCATCCTCGTCGCACTCGCCGTCTTCGTCTTCAACGTCCTAGCACCAAAGAAAATTATAAGTGCACTTTTGCAAATGGCAAGGTACAAAGCCAAGAAAGATATACGAAATAAGTTAAAAACAGAAGACGAAATACGTTTGTACTCGTATATAGAAAAAAAAAATTAAACAGTATGCAACGTTCCAAAAGACAACCACGACGCGTTGCATGCAAAAAGCTCGACCAAAAAGGGGCGGTATGCAATTAAGGTCAATAAAACGCACCCAGAAATTTGTTATATTTGTTGATAGTCCGTAGCTACGTTTTGTTGCCGACAAGTAAAAAAAAAAAAACTGATTTAAAAAACAGCGAAACGAGCCGACAACGTTCATCCTACACCTTTAGATCCGGACCGACAATACACAACATTAAGAGCCATTAGTGGTTATCCCAAGGATGCTGCATAACAAACAGCGATAAAGCAGTTTTCGGTGGTTGGACGGAACATACACGATACATCGGTAGCTAATCTCAAAGTGTCGAATGGCCAGATAAAGTCGACGGATTAATGGCTCCAGCAGCAACTCAGATATCATATCAGCAATTAACAGCATCCACGAATTTGGTGTCATTTTCGCATTTTATGCAGCTTGAATCTAGCGACGACTCGTCGACAACTACGAAAACGACTTTATTTAGCGCAGCACGGCAACTGTAAGTCAAAGTATGACGCCTACTTCACGATTCTATAGAGTTGTTGGGTATTGTGGGTATTAGCTGTGAATGCTGCCTGAAAAGTTTGCCGTTGCAGGGCAGAGACAGTGTTGCGGAAACTTTTGGTCTACCTCGAAGATCGAATTCTTGTCATTTTGATAGTCCGGATCATCATCATCATCATCGTGGCGCGACAGCCCGACGTCGGGCCTTGGCCGCCTGGATCATTGTCCTCCAATTATCTCGGTCACGTGACCGCGTCCTCCAATTTTGGGAGCCCAGCAGCTGTGCGGCGTCCGCACCTACTGAGCTCTCCCAACGAGATCTCGGTCGTCCTCGCAGTCTCGCTCCGTCGACTCGTTCTGCATTCATTACTCTCTTAGGCATGCGATCATCGTCCATTCTTTGTACATGCCCTGCCCATTGAAGTCGTTGTAGTTTGACGATTTTCGAGACTTGCAGCTCATCGTACATTTCATACAACTCATGGTTGTACCGGATGCGCCATCCATCCCGATCGCAAACAACCCCGAAAATTCGCCGTAGAACCTTACGTTCAAAAGAATCTAGCATGTTTTCGGAGGCTTGAGTTAGGGTCCATGCTTCGCAGCCATAGCATAGCACTGGTCGTATAATGGTTTTGTACACGCGGAGCTTCGTGTTTCTGTGCACATGTTTCGATTTCATTATGGGGAGAACCGAGAAAAAAGTCTTATTAGCTAACTGTATCCGTCGCTTGATTTCGTCAGTTTCGTTGGCGTCCCTCGACAAGTTGCAACCCAGGTAGATGAAGTTGTTCACGAACTCGATGTTGAGGTCCCCCACGTTGATGCTCGGTTGTGCAGGTGTCCTTGTCACCGATTGCATCATTATTTTAGTTTTACCCTCGTTAATACGTAATCCAACTTCCTTTGCAGCGGTATCGAGCGTATGCAGAAGTTCTTCTGCGTCAGCCAATCTTCGGGACATGATGTTGATGTCGTCGGCGTACGCTGCTAATTGTGTCGACTTGATGAGTAGCGTCTTGCTGTTGTCCATATTCATGGCCCGAATAACGTATTCCAGTGCTAGGTTGAAGAGCGTCGGTGCCAGTCCATCGCCCTGTTTCAAACCAGTGCGTGTTTCAAATAGATCAGTAAGTCTATTCTGGATCCTGACTTGTGAGACGGAGTTGGTCATCGTCATCTTTGTCAGTCGCACTAATTTTGCCGGTATACCATATTGCAGCATGATGTTGTACAGTACTCCACGATCGATACTGTCGTATGCCTGCTTGAAGTCGACAAAGATTTGGTATACGTTTACGTTGTATTCCCAACACCTCTGGAGTATCAGTTTGACTGAGAAGAGCTAATCGGTTGTGGAGCGCCCAGGTCTGAAACCGCTTTGATATTCGCCAATGACTCGTTCTGCGTACGGTTTTATTCTATTTTCCAGAATTTTCGTCAAAATTTTATAGGACGTACAAACTAGTGAGATGCCCCTGTAGTTCTCACACCGCAGTTTATCTCCCTTTTTATGAATTGGACAGATGATGCTTCTACGCCAATCGTCTGGGATCTCCTCGTTCTCCCATACTCGCAGGAGTAATAGATGTATGGCATCAACTAGACTCGTTCCACCGAATCTTAGCAGTTCAGCTGGAATCTCGTCTGCGCCCGGCGCTTTATTTTGTTTTAGTGACCGCAACGCGAGATCAACTTCCTCTACTGTCGGGGGTTGAATGGGTGGGCCTAGATCAACAATATCGTCGAGAGCTTCCTGTGTGGGGATGTTAGATGGTCGGTTTAGAAGCTCTTCAAAATAAGAGGCCCATCGCTTGTTAATACCATCGGTGTCGCTGATAATAGTCCGGATGGCATAGCGATAAGCAAGTTCGCCTTCTGTGTGCTGGGCCCCTGGTTCAAATCCTACTGCAGTAGTCTTTTCGATAAAAGGGGACTTAGTTGTCGGACTATGACTATGGCGGGAGTATGGCCACTGAGGTCTCAAATAAGTACACATTCGGGGTCAATAACAGGGTTGAGCATATTGCTGATCATGATCACACACTCCAAGAACACCATCATGGTCATAAAAATGAGATGATGCTAACTCATATCGAGGTCTTGGTACATTAAGTGGAATGCCGGTTAATCTTTTTTTTTCGCGGTAGAATTTGAAAATTCAGCAATGCAGAAGTTAAGTTTGAGTGTGTGTGTGTATCATAAAATTAGCGCGTCCGAATCAGTTTAATCCATAGAAAATTGCCGGAACGCAGCCACTTCAATGGAGTTATCCCAAAGCGCTATAGGTGTTAGGTTCTGCAGGGAAGTCGAAGATGTGTTCAACATCGTGGGGAGAACTGTTGTATGACGGACAAGTGTTTTGGATGCTCTGGTCAACTTGGGACAAGTATGAGTTGCGGCAGGAGCACCAGCCTGAACGCAGATGTGCGAGCGTGGTCCTGGTCGCTCAAGACAGGTTTTGTTCTTTCGGTGAAATGTCAGGTGGTTGAGCGCCAAGTACATTATTGTTGTTAAGGTCCACTATCGCCGTATTTACTTCCTCCCTGTGCAGCATAGCGATGGCAGATTTATAATTGGCTTTATCGAAGGGGACCCTCTTAAATCGTTGGACTTCTCTTTCGAGGTGTTTGGGTTTCGCCTGATGTATCGTAGCGGTGGAGTTCTGTCCATTCGGTAGCATCCAACTAGATATTTTTTGACAGCAGCAAATTGTGGTTTCTTATGGGCAGTGTTTTGGTCTCTTGGTCGAGGTGGTCTTGATGAGACATCAACAGATAGCCTGTGATGGTGCGTAGGGCTGCAATTTGACAGCTCTGAATGTGTTTCCAGTTTGTGTCACTTTGATTTAGCGTCCACACTGGTGCCCCATAGTTAGCTACAGATCTACCGATCGCCTGGTTAGTAGGGTCTATTTGTCTTTACCCCAGGAACATCCACCTAAAGTCTTAATTACCTTGTTCCTGCTTCTCATCTTGCTAGTTACTGCTGACGCGTTGGCTGATGATGTTGCTGTCAAGAGTAACGCCGGGAACTTTGAGGCGGTTAGTGGTGGGTGTTAAACTAAACTGAGATGTTTAGCTACAGTTTTGCTTCTTTAGTCCAGGATGTGAATGGTGTTGCGGTGGATTTTGAAACTGATAACTTCAAATTCTTGTTGGCGAAGAAGGTGTTAAGGTTGTGAAGACAGTTCTTTATCCTCGCACATGATGTGATTTTGTTCAATGTTGCTGGGATAGTCCAGTCGTCGGCATAGCTCACAATCTGGGTTCATGTTGGAGGTGTGGGTGTTTCAGTATGGTAAAGATTAAACAAGACTCCTCCTTGAGGGACACCTTGTTTAACCTTTCTGAGCTTTAACTTGCTCCCTCTGAATTCGGTGTAAGAATGCCCAACAGCAAGCTTATTAGCGATGTATTTCGCAATTGATGAAGAGGGCGAGGTGTTGTTGATGTCAGACAAAAGTAGAGAGTGGTTAACTATATCGAATGCCTTCGATAGGTCAACTTCTACCATAGTGGTTCTGTGACGTGGACGTTATGACGGTTGTGGATGCTAGATGTCATGACATCCAAGGCCATTATCGTGTTGCGCATTTTCCGGAAAGCATGTTGGTGGTCAGCCAGCTTAATATGAGTCTCAAATGTAGGAAGTAAAACAGCTTCAAGTGTTTTTCTAACTGGAGACAATAGGGTGATGGAACAGTAGCAGTCGCCTTTTGTATGCATTTTCTCGGGTTTTTAAATTGGAATCACTCAACCTTTCTTCTATATTCTAGGAACAATGGACGATGAAACGGAGTAGCTGAATCCTGCCATAATGTAATCAATTGCAGGCATGTCAAGGTGTTTCAGCATGACCATCGATATGCAATTTGGACCTAAAACTTTATTTTTAGCATTTGTTATGGTAACTTTATTCGAAGAGATTTGAAGCGTACGATCGTTGGTATGGTGGCAAATGGTTCTGCATGTTTTACGCTTTAGCCTGTCGCGTTCTTTGTTGGGGACGACCGGTAGCGCAGTGTTTTCAATCATCAGTCTCATGTTTGACTACCGGCGTTTCGGGTTCGAATCCCATCCACGACGACGTTCGTGGCCATGGATGTGCAGGAGGTGCATGCTGGCAACTGCATTCTCCGCAACCTGTTTATGCCAACGAAACGTTAACTGGGTCACACGGAACAGTTGACGCGCTATGTCCCACAAGGGGTTAGGGCAATTGAATAGCCTGTCGCGTGGCGGATGTTCAATGACTTGTCTATTAAATGGGGTAGCGCATTGTACAGAGTTATTAGTTTTAGTACCACCAAATTGAATGCAACCAACCCTCTCTGCCTTGTTGGGTTTGTAAGGGCTTTTATGGTGGACCATAGCTTGCCAACGGCAATTGTTAGATTGCAATTTCTTAGGTGAGCATTCCAATTATGTCCCCTATGTTCCGCTACAAGGTGTTGAATTTCGGGGTTTAGATCTTAGATCCTGGCGTGGTTAGGGTTAGTACTGCGAGTTCTATCGCGTCGAACCACCAATCTTTCTGCTCAGGTGGGAAAATTAGGCCGTTTATTCGGAATACGTTTAGCTGAAATCTAGATTTATCCTCTTACTACTTTGCCTTAATCCCTAGTGGGGCATAGCGCGACAGCTACTCCTGCGCGCCATCTTATTCTGTTCTGAGCAATGGGGCGCAACTCCCCAAAAGGCTTATCCAGCGCCCAACACTCCTCTGCCACAGATCGTTTCCATGTGATTCTAGACCCCCTCTTGGTTGGCCTTGGTTGGAAATGTGGTTCCATTTCATGGCAGGCAAAGCAATGCATTTATCACTTTTCCGCAATGTGTGACCTATCATCTGCCATTTTCGCCTTCGTATCAATTCGTCGATTGGCATCTGACCCGTACGCCGACTTAGCTCTTCATTTGATATTGTTTCGGGCCAGAAAAGTCTTAGAATTCGACGAAGACATGAGTTGACGAAGACTTGCAGCTTTCTGGTAACTCTTACGGAAACTTTCCATGTACTGCTCCCATACAAAAGCACTGACAGTGACAGGGAGCGAAACATGCCCAACTTGGTCTTGATGCTGGGATAACTGCTTGGCCAGATTTTGGACAACATGCCGTATGCGCATTTATCTTGTTTGACACGACGAACGGTGTCCTGCTCCGTACCACCATTTTCGACTAGACGAAGTTGTCTACCTTATCAACAGGCTGCCCATTAATAGTGATGGCAATAGGTGTCGGATTTCTTTTTCGCAATGGCGGGCTAAGAACCAAGGTCTTGTTGGTATTGATCTTTAGCCCAACCTTGCTTGCCTCCTTCTTGAGATCTACTGCGGACAGATCCAGGATTTTGTGGGAGAGTAGACATATGTGGTCAGCGTATTCAAGATGTTGTAGATAAGATATCGAATTCCATTGAATTCCGCTGTCTAGTCCGGATAGGGCTGCATGCAACACATCGCTGATCACTATGAGGAATAGGATCGGTGATCCTGTTGCTTTCACTATAATACGCCGTAAGTTAGCCTCAACTACTCGAACATCAGAAGGTGTTGGTAAGGCTAGAAAAGCCTCATTTGTGCATTCTTTGTAGCCATCCCAGTTGGCTTTATTGTTATCTATGAAGATGCGGTGGTCAGCATGAATCACATCGGATCGTTTGTTGAACTGGGTTATATTGGTAGATGGTCAGATGACAGCGTCAGAGTTGGTTCCCACTGCGCAATGTTGATGAAGCCCGCACTCGCAATCGGTGTATCGGGTGAACTCGAACAAGTTCCAGTCAAGCGAATGGGAATGTCGTCGTTCAGATGACACAAATCTAATGCATTCACTTGCTCCGCTATGACAACTCCTCTGGCGTCGTTTTTAAGGTTGGAGTGCCATAACTCAAGATTGGCGTTACAGTCTTCCAGCAGGAGGCGGTATTGACCAGACAGGGAGGGACTTAACTTTACGGTAAATCCTGAGGCATAACTTGATACTGGTGGTATATAAAAGTTAAATATCTCAATGGCCACATTTCCTGATTTTGTTGCGATGGCCTGTACTTCCAATGTGTTGTCAACTGCTTGGACGATAATCTAGCGATGTAGCATAGATCGATGAACGAGGATGGCAAGCCCACCTCCAGCATTGGTTAGCATGTCCTTCCGTATGATGTTAAAGTTGTCATAGGAGTTGTGGGACGAGTTGTGATTTAGTTTGGTCTCCTGGATAGCTCCAATTAGGATGCGATGTCTATCCGTATCCTTGTACGCGGTGAGTTCCGCTATTTTACACAACAACCCCTTGGACACTCGATAGGCTGTCGAAGTTAGCGAAAAGTGGGGTAGGAGTCAAGTTGTGTTGACTCGGAATAAGTC
This sequence comes from Chloromyia formosa, assembly GCA_964017055.1. Classification (NCBI taxonomy): domain Eukaryota; kingdom Metazoa; phylum Arthropoda; class Insecta; order Diptera; family Stratiomyidae; genus Chloromyia; species Chloromyia formosa. Next base: position 96,470,625 of record OZ024813.1, on the reverse strand, counting down.
GCACGACATTGTTGTTCGCAGGAGTAACCGGCGATAGCTGGGAGCTTGATTGCGCACTCGCCAAATCTGATGTGAATGTTGAATTTCCCGTTTATGGTGACTTAAACCGGAGCAGCCCTTCAAATGGCACCACTCGCCGCAGCACCTGCATACATCTTACTGAGGTTGCATTTGGGTGCAGCGTTCTGTTGCAGACGCAGCAAATGCATAGACCGGCACTGAATTCGATGCAGGCGCGGTGGAGGAGGATTGAGAGCAGCCGAGATGTGGAACCTCCAAATTCCGTAAAGAAACGGGCACGTTGAAAATATGACACGCACATATACTTTCCCTCTGCATTCAACAATGATATGCTACAGTGCTGCTCTGCAAATTTTCGATGTCCACATCGATTCTTGAGAAGACGTGAAAACGAATGGTGGTTTGGAAGTTATACACAAATGACACACTTTTTAAATATGGGATACACCTTTTGTAAGTAGTCGATTAGATTTACTGGCAGTTTTCTAAAGATTTAATCTACCAGTATTTTAATAGACGAAAATTGATGAAAGTGTCGTTAAAACCACGGAGTCCAGGATGTCGCTTTGTTTTGATTCGAACCAAATAATCTTCTTAACTGTTTTATTCCTCTACGTCCAATTCATTCCTGTACATTTTTTTTACAAAATCCTCTTATTCGTCCCTCTAACACGTTGCAGATCCACTGCCTTCGACACATTTACCCACTATCAAAAACAGATTCCGGAGAATGTACATGAAATGAAATGACTTGAAAATAAACAAACAACAGACATCTCAATTATTTATCTTAATTATGTTCCTGAAGGAAAGAAACAAGCAATAAAAATGGTTCACGAGCATCCTGATATCGACAACGCTAGCGGAATGGAGGCTTCCCAGCACCATCATCACATGCATTCAACGATGAAGGTGTGTGCATATTTCTTTAGATCTCAACTCAAGTCTTCGGGGGTCTTCAATACTTGGACCCCGTCTTGCATTCTCTGGATTATCAATGAATATACTTTTATGCGCAATCGAAACGATTAGCGAGCCAAGTGTATTGTGAGATTTTGCTCAGGTGATTGGTTCAAGTATTTCAAGTGGATCCAAAATTGACTCAGATAAGATTTTTTTTTTATAATCCCCAGTTATGGCTGTAATACTTAATATTTTTGGATTTCTTTCTATAAATATGCTATGTTGGTACATATACAAAGGAGAACAAGATGTAATCCTGGAACTGGAAAGTATTTTCCGGGGCCCACAATTCCTTGGGCAGCCGGTAGGTCAGTGCTAGTTGAGGCGTCAGTCTGGTGTCTCAGCATACCGGTAGGCCAGGGGTTCGAGTCCCGTCCACTTCGTGATACTCAATTGCCCTTGTGGGGAATAGCGCATCAACTGTTCCATGTTGCCTAGTTAAAGTTTCGTTGGCATAAAATAGTTTCGGGGAACGCAGTTGCTGGCATGCACTTCCTGCTCCCCCATTAAGCCGACTACCTGCCACAAGTCGGGAGATGGGGAAACATAACACAAACATCAATGGCCATGAACGGGATTCGAACCCGAAACGACAGTAGTCCGACATAAGATTGATGCTTCTACGGACTCAGATATGCGTATCTAGGCCCTCTTGGTCTATGCTGGTTAACACGATTAGCAACAATGAAATCCTAGTAGACATCGGATAACACAAAAAGTAGTGATGAACTGAGCATTGGTACTTTAGGCCCGCCACATGCAAATACATACACCACATGATCGATGCACTTCAAGATATATGTCTAAACATTGATTTAGATTACAAAAATTGTCCCTAAAGAATTGGATCCTCATGCCGAAGCAAATTTGCCTCTAAGATGAATTTGAGCCTATTATGTGTCTCATACCCTTCATATTCTTAGTATTCATTGTGCCATCTATGTCCTTTATATCCTACACGTCTATTATGTCTTTTGGAAGGCAAAAATTCCTTTTCAATAGTCCTCCGCGTGGGCACCCCCTGGAACGGCAGTGGTCACCGTCCATTGTTTACCAATGTCAAGTTGCCAGTGATGGCGGTGCGATAATTTGATTGAGGTAAACCTTCCCCCTGTGCTGTGGGGCGTAAAATAATACCACGGCCTTTCCCTTTGACGGCCTTTCGTTAAAACCGACAAACAAAAGACAAGATGTGTATGCCAGCAACTTGCACTATCCGAAATTTTTATATGCTAACGAAACGTCAACTATGCCTCGGATAAGGACTGACTCAACGGTTACGATTTTTGGTCATCGTACAATGACAAAGATTGGATTCTGCAATGTGCGTACTCTCCTGGACAATAGAACAGAAGGTCCCCAGAACGCACGATTTCTTCAATTAGAGAGTGAATTTCTGAGGTACAAATTAAACATTTTAGGAGTTAGTAAGATAAGATGGTGGAACAGCGGAGAATTTATCTCTCCAACGGGTACCACTGTAATGTTGTACTCCGGTAGAGCTATCGGTAGTCGCCGTGAGTCAGGTGTGGAGTTCCTTTTAACCAGAGCTGCACGTAACTGTCTCTTATCCTGGGATCCGGTCTTCGAACGAATCATGACTGCCAGGTTCCGAACCAAAATGAGAAACATCTCAATAAAACAATGCTATGCTCCAACTGAACCCGACAGTGCCTTGGCGAAAGACTCCTTCTACGAAGAACTACACGCCGTTCAGAGCAGAACACCTGAAGATGACATTATAATGGTTATTGAAGACTTGAATGCTAAAGTTGGCGCTGATAATTATGGGCTCAGACATGTGAGGGGGAGACACGGTATTGGTGATCGTAACGACAACGGTGAAAGATTTGTAGAGTTCTGCAACTCTCACAGTCTCTTCATCGGTGGTACTATGACTGAGCATAAGGACCACCACAAAACCAGTTGATCGGCGCAGAACACAAAATCAGATCGACCACTATGCCAATAGGAAAAGCTTCGAGAGTTTCTTCCTGGACGTCCGAAAAAAGAAGGGTGCCGATATTGGGATGGGAAGAGACCATTATCTTATGATCGCTAATGTTCGATTGTGTATTGCAGCCGTGCGCCGTTGTAGCGACGAAAGACCCAGGCCCCGCAAATTCCACACCACTCGACTAAACAAGTCCAGCTGTCTTACAACAATATAACGACCATTTTGCGCAAAAAGCGGCTGAGATAACTAGTCACGCAGATAGTGACATAAATGAAAACTGGGATGCCATAAAAAATGCGTACATTGATAGCGCACAAACCCGGATTGCCGGAATGCGCCCTTGATATCCGACGCTTTATGGTAGCGGATTGTTGAAAGAAAAGAGCTGAGGGTTCGTTAGGCTGCTGCATCAGACGACAATCAAAGTACAATAGCATCGAACTCCTTTACCATCAGAAAGCTCAAGAAGTTCAGCGTAGTGTGCGACGCGTTAAAAGATTTTATGCGAATTCTCTTTTAACCTCAGCAGAAGAAGCCGCAAGAAGTAACAACTTAAACGCCGTATGAAGTGTCATCAAGGAGTTTACAGGTGGTCGTAACTCCTGCTTTCATCCGGTGAAGGATAGTGATGGGAAGATACTTATCTTGGAAGAAGATCAAATGAGGCGGTGGAAAGAACACTTCGCCGGGGTTTTGAACCGTGTAACCTCTGGTGAAGTTCTCCCTCATATAATAGATAATTTAGCTAACCATCAAAATGTGCGTATACGGTCCACTGCCCCGACTAAAGAGGAAATGGTCACTGCAATTATTGCACTAAAACGGGGACAGGCCGCCGGACTTGACGGTATCCCTGCCGAACTTTATCAAGCAGCGCCAAGCGAAACTGCCGATTTGCTGCACCCACTTGTGGATAAAGCGTCGAATACAGAGGCCTTTCCCACTGAGTGGAAGGAAGGTTTGATCATCGAACTTCCAAAGAAGAGTAGCCTCACAGACTGCAATAATTGGAGAGGCATTTGTGTGCATCCTGCCGTTGCTAAGATAATAGCTAAAATCGTCCTGGAAAGACTACAGGCCCACTTAGAAAGCACAATTGATGAAGAGCAGGCTGGCTTTCAATCCGGGTTCTCCTGTGTCGATCACATTAACACCTTGCGAATCATCATCGAGCAATGCGCTGAATACGATTCTCCGCTTCACTTGCTTTTCATCGATTTCGAAAAGGCTTTCGATAGTGTGAACCGGGATTCTATATGCGCGGCCTTGCGCAGGAGAGGCATCCCTGAGAAGCTTGTGGCTATTATTAACGCAACCTATTTTATGACTGCGCGAAATGTCGCGTTCTGCATAAAAGTAAGGTGTCGGGGGACTTTGAGATTCGCAGTGGAGTTCGGCAGGGGTGCATCCTTTCACCGATCCTATTCCTCATAGTGATCGGCGACGTGTTGCATGCAGCCCTATCGGGACTCGACAGAGGAATTCAATGGAATTTGACATCTTATCTACAACATCTTGACTACGCTGACGACATATGCCTACTCTCCCACGAAATCATGGATCTGTCCGAAATGGCGTTAGATCTCGAGAGGGAGGCAGGCAAGGTTGGGCTAAAGATTAATACCAACAAGACCAAGGTTCTTAGCCCTCCGTTGCGAAAAAGAAATCCGACACCTTTTGCCATCAATATTAATGGGCAGCCTGTGCAGAAATTGGACCTGGGTAGCATTGTTGCCGAGAATGGTGGTACGGAGCAGGACATCGCTCGTCGTATCAACCAAGCCAAATGGGTCTACGGCTTGCTATCCAAAATGTGGCAAGGCAGTTATCTCAGCATCAAGACCAAGCTGGGCCTGTTTCGCTCACTGGTACTGTCTGTGCTTTTGTATGGGAGCAGTACGTGGGAAGTTTCCGTTAGTGTTACCAGAAAGCTGCAAGTTATTGCCAGTTCATGCCTTCGTTGAATTTTAAGAATTTTCTGGCCCGAAACAATAAGTCGGCGTACGGGACAGATGGCAATCGACGAATCGATACGCAGGCGAAAATGGCAGTGGATAGGTCACACATTGCGGAAGAATGTTAAATGCATTGCTATGCATTCCTTGAAATGCAACCCCATTCCCAACCAAGGCGGACCAAGGGGGGGTCCTTGAATCACATGTCGTCGATCTGTGGCAAAGAAGTGTCAGGTGCTGGGTAATTCTTTTGGGGGGTTGCGCCCCATTGCCCAGAACAGACTACGATGGCGCGCAGGAGTAGTTGACGCGCTATGCCCCACTAGGGGTTAAGGCAAAGTAGTATTATGTCTTTCATTTTCGTTATGTCCATCTCGATGATTGTGTTCTTTATATCCAGAGCAATGGTCACATCAACCCTATTTGGTTTATTTTAAATTTCACTACATTCCCAAGAAGATCCTGTTTGCCTGAACAAAAGACTTAAAATGCCTTTAACATTCGTCTTATCACTCCGATTCAGAAATTATCCGTATCAGTTATCAGTAGTTAGTTAGTTTTCATGATGAAAAGGGTGATTTTGTCCCGATGCATACCTGCAGGAGCACCAAAGCATCACCGGGTGGTTCTTACAATCACCCAAGAAAGCTACGTACTAAACTTGGTAGAAACTGGACTACGGGAAATGCCTGAAAAAAACGAACTTAGAAGAGATTGAGCAAGAAACTCTTCGATTTGATCATATCAGAATGTTCCGTTAGTCCAGTTGATACTCATAAATGCATACACATCTCTAGCATTTCTATACCTTGTTGACGTTTTGACAGCGTATCTACTTTTCGGAAGGGCAGTTGCTAGCATACACCTCCCATTCGCGCCGTCTTTATACTGACAAGCTCGGAGCACTGTGAGAGTTCTATTAGTACTCACAGACAGTTTTTGAACGCGCTGAGATCTGAACTCCAAGCTCTAGATTAGTAGAGCGCGACGAGCAGGTTTTAAAATGAATTAAAATAGATGCAGTTTAATATTGTTTTTTTTAGGGCATGGGTCTTGTAACAGCAATCAATGGCAGGATTTATAAGCCCAAAGTAGAAGAAACGCTCGAGAGATTCAGGCACCAAAGTACGTTGAAGACTCACAAGGAGTGCTTCTGGTTGAAGGCACAGCAATCTCTTGCAAAATGCGTGAGTACTTTGACGAACCTTTGAACGAAGAATTTCCGCGAGAGGCTTTTGAAGCTGAGGTGCCAAACACCACTGCTATCGCTGAATTTTCAGTGGAGGAGGTGGTGAAGGCAATGATGCAGATGAAACTTCGGACCGGACCAAATCCCATCGAATTTTGGCTGAAGATGGTTCACTATCCTTTTCAGCAAAATTGAAAGAGGGCAACCAATGCCTGACGCTTTCAGGAAAATTTTCTTTCTTACGAAAGAACAACTTACAGGTTAACTCACACAATCTCAACAAGTATGGCAGTACGCAGATGATATGAAAATTGCTTTGAAAATTGGCGACATAAGCGACTGCCAAAAATTGCAATACGATTTAGAAAAATTGCAAAATTGGTGCCGCGACAATAATTTAAATTTAAATGTTAGTAAATGTAAAGTTTTGAGCGCGTATAGATTAAAAACTCCTCTCTTTTTGAGTACTCCATAGCAGGCAGTGTTCTTGAAAGAGTATCTGAGATATCAGATCTTGGTGTAATTTTTGATCAAAAGCTTTCATTTCGACCACATATTGACTATATTTTATCAAAAGCGAATAGTATGTTAGGCAGTGGCGTGGCGTCCATGGAAGCAAGGGAAGCATTGCTTCCCTTATATTTGGCGATTGGTGGAAAATTTTCTAAATAATTTTTTCTGAATCGCGCAAAAAAGTCGCGAAAAAAACTCTTCGGCACAGTCTATGTAAATAAAAGTTCCAAAGAAACTAATCGCGAATATCTTACACAGCCGAATTGGTAACACCGCGAAAACCACCACACCACACCAAGAAGAAGACACATGGAAGCATATCAAAATTTGCATCTATGAGCGTTTATTTTTTTCCCCAGTAAACCTACTGTGTCGCGATAAAAAAAAATTCACGTACACGGTAGGTTGGAAGCACTCAGGAATTTGCTTCCAAGTTCCCCTCACATGTAGTAGAGGAAATTCTTGCCTGCAGCGGAGCTGCTGGCGCATGGACGCTGGGGAACTTTTCTTCCCATTTCCTCTTTGTTCGTATTTTCTTGTGGACTGAAAATATTTGCTGTGTTGCAATGCGTATGTGATGTGCTATATGAGTTTCACAAGGGTTACCAGAGTAGGATAGGAATTGAATTGTGGAAAAAGTTTCGATTTGAAATATAATGGCTTCATGGTTAAAAATTATTATTGGTAAATTCGAGAAGAAGTGATTTCGCATAGAATTATTAGTGTATACGAGTATTAGTAAGAGACGAACTCAATTATAGGGATATTTATGCATATTTCAATAACTTATATCTAATCGAAAACCATTTAACGGAAAATTCCAAGAAAAAATAAGTGGGAGATGGTAAAACTGCCTCAAGTCATTGACGTCACAAGGAATTGAATGAGCCGTTAAATTTAAAACTCATTTGCTCTAGTGTAGTGCTTTAGTGTAGTGCGATTTGTGTGCTTTTTGTTGGTGAAAAGGTGAAGGGGTTTTTTAATCGGTCTAGGTGCTTATAATTGCTTATAGTGTTTTGATTTGTTTTTAAAGTAGCATGGATCAATATTGTGTTGTTGATGATCTTTTTCGATTGTCTTTTGGATCTCGATCTTTCGCAGAAAAAAAAGACATTATCGAAAAGGGTCGACCGAAACCGATTTTGGAAATTGTTTCTAAAACAAAAAGATGTACTAGGCATTTTACTGCTAAGATTTATGAAGATACGGAATGGATTACCGGTTGTAAGACCAAGCAAAAATTATTTTGTTGGCCATGCTTGTTATTTTCAAATGATTCAAATGTTTGGCGAACTACCGGGTTTTGTGACTTAAATAATTTACATAAAGCTGTGGACAGGCATGGTACGAAAAGCGTTGATCATTTAAAGTCAGTACTTCTTCTTTCCAAGTTCGGTTCCGGTCCTAGAATTGAAGAATTATTAAGTAGCCAACATAGATCTTCAATAATATTGCACAATGAGAAAGTTTCGAAAAATCGAGATATACTAAAAATGCTAAATGACGTTGTGTGCCATTTAGGATGTCAAGAACAGGCATTTCGTGGTCACAATGAAAATGTGAATTCTTGCAATAGGGGAAATTACGTTGAACTTTTAAATCTTTTAGCTAAATATAATCCGGACTTGCGAGCTCACTTGGAGCAAGCGACTGTTTTTTCCGGAATATCAAATTATATTCAAAACGATCTCATTAGTAGCATTTCTAAAATTTTATTAAAACAGATTTATAATGAAATTCAGCAAACTAAATTTATAGCAATAATATTAGATGAAACAACCGATGTTTCATGTCGTTCTCAACTCTCAACAACCTTTCGTTACATTACTCCTTCCGGTGAGGTTAAAGAAACTTTCATAACTTTTACAGATATTTCTGATGATCAGACTGCGTCGCGTTTATTTGACCATGTTTTAGATGTTGTTCAAAAATTCAATTGCGGTAACAAACTTATTTGTCAAAGCTATGACGGGGCTTCGGTAATGTCTGGTAAAATAACTGGATTACAAACACGTGTAAAGGATGTGTATAAAAACGCAATATATATTCATTGCTTCGCTCATCGGTTAAATTTAGTTTTATCTAAATCATGCGATAAAATACGCGAATGTCGAATTTTTTTTCAATCTATTACTTGTTTTTCAACATTTTTTAATCATTCAACAAAGAGAACAGTTGCACTAGATTCATTCCTCAAAAAAAGGCTTCCAAAATTAGCTCCAACACGTTGGACTTTTAATGGTCGATTAGTTTTAACCATTTTTGATAATTTAGATCAATTAAAAGAACTCTTTGAATATATCATTGAAAATGAGAGTGGAAAGTGGGATGGCGAGACCGTTAATAGCGCAAGGGGACTTCTTGTTTTACTTACAGATTTTCAGTTTGTTTTCCTGCTCAATGTTTTTTCTAAAATTTTTCCACAAACCGACGTACTTTTCGATATATTTCAAAGTAAACAAACTGATATAATGTACTGCATTCAAAAAATTACAGATTTTGAAAATCAACTTCAATCGTTAAGAAATAGTTTCACGGAAATTTGGACCCAAACCACATCTATTTGCGAAACTCCACAACGCCGGAAAAAAGCCAGGTGCCTTGTTGACAGTAATGAAAATGTTGAACTATTCTTTACACGTATTTATGTCGAAATTATAGATAATATTACCGCAGAAATAAATTCAAGATTTTCATCCTTAGCAAGTTTCACATTTTTAAACCTATTAGATTCTTCTAAATTTAACCAATATTTGAAAACATTTCCGGACAATCTTTTACTAAATTTAACTAAAACTTATGCTGATATATTTGACCATATTTCATTAAAGACTGAACTCATTGTGCTTTATTCTGATTCTGATTTGCAGGGAAAATCTTTTCAAGGTATTTTTAACTATTTCATTAATAACAAATTAAAAGATAGCTTCACACAATTTTATAAATTAATATGTTTAGTTTTAACATTACCAGTAACCAGTGCGTCCGCAGAGCGCAGTTTTTCTTGCTTAAAAAGGATTAAAACGTATCTTAGAAATTGTACAGGCGAACAACGGCTTAGCGACTTGGCAATAATGTCAATTGAAAAGGTTTTCCTTAAATCATGTTTGTGTGAGCAAAGTTTTTATACAGATATTATAGATGAATTCGCAAAAAAAGAAAGACGAATAGAATTAAACTACAAATAATAGTATGTACGGATCTTATTATTTATTTTGACTTGTAATATATTTATTGCCCAATTATTATTATTTTATTTTACTCACTAACTGTGATTTTTTAAATAGTAAATAGTTGAATTATTTTTAATTTTTATTGTATTGTTATTGTTTTTATTATTCAAATTTTGATTCGCTGAACATGATTACTTTCTTTATGAGTGTATGGATATTTATTTTGCAATTTTTTTGCTATTGTTGTTATTGTTATAGTAGTTCTAATAATTCGAATATGCTTTATTTATATACTTATAGTTACAGCTTTGCTTTTTTGATAAGTCTACCAACATATAATTTTTACAATTATTTATTTAAAAGTAAATTATTATATATTGGTAGCATGGGAATTAAAATGCTGATAAAATACAGTATACCTACTCTCACGTCCCCGTTCGTGATTCCTGGGTGCTTTTATATTAGAAATGTTAAAAGTAGCTAACGAGAGGGGTTCAATTAATACGCAGTAAATTTGTGGAAAGCATAATAATAGTAAATTTTTAATACCAATTGCTTCCCCTAGTTGAATTATCACGCCACGCCACTGATGTTAGGATTTGTTAAACGGAACGCGCGCGAATTTAATGACCCTTATACTGGTATTTTAAAAATTTTGCATTCAGCTTTTGTTCGTTCACGTCTTGAGTATTGATCTATTGTGTGGAATCCTTTCTATAATGTTCATATCGAGCGTACAGAGAGAATTCAACATAATTTCACTCGTTTTGCTATTTACCAAATTGGCTGGCGTTTTAAGCCTGATTATGGTACTCGTTGCTCCTTATTTGGTTTACAAACGTTAGATTATAGAAGGACTTTCTTGAACGCGATGTTTATAAGAGACTTGCTTTGCTGTCACGTTTTGTGTGAAGATATAACGAGCTACTTTGTAGTTAGAAATATTCCTCACAATTTGCGGCGCAACAATCTTCTTGTTCAGCCTTACCATAGAGTGAATTATGGGCTTAGTGAACCTTGAAGGATTTCCTTGATTTTCACTCTAATAACAAACTAATTTTTAAAAGAGAATATTTTAATAAATTTCCTTATTAATTAACTAATTTTAACAATCTGCTAGAGTTCACACTCGATGGATTGATTAGTCACTTACGTCGAACGTCGTAGTAAGTAAAGTGATGCAGAGAAGCCCAGTCCCGGGATGAAAGCTTCTGTGATGCACATTCGTAAAAACAATAGGGCTATCAAGTTGACATCTCACACATTGAAGACTTACGTGCGAGTTGTCTGCAATTGATTGAAAGAGATTGTACGGTTGGATGACAATCAATGCGGCTTTGTTGAAACTCGGTACATAGTCGGTGCTATCCATGCGTGTTACGATGGAAAAGCATCGTGATGCACCGCCGGACTTGCACTTTGTGTTTATCGATGAGTAAAAAGCCTCCGTCGGAGTTCCTCGTGATCTAATACGGGTGGCCCTGAGAAGATTCAAGATCCCCGAGACATAAGACACAAGATGATGCAAGACATGTATTATGGGGCATCTACTAAGGTTAGATGCACAGCTGACCCGATAAATTTCCGGTTAAAGTTGGAGTTCACCAAAGCAGTGTATTGAGTCCCTTGCTCTTCAACATCCTCACGATTTATTTGTTAACACTCATCTCTGACGGCCTGGAAATATCCCTTCTCTTCGCCGATGACGTTGTCCTGGGTAGCAAATACATCGTTGCTTTGCAGGCTGCACTGACCAAGTGGTGTAAGATACTGGAGAATCATGGACTGAGGATTAGCATACCAAAGACAGAGTATCTTTGCTGTCCTTTCTCAGATCCAGAGAGACCGATATGAGATGTTTGCATTAAAGGAGAGCAGCTGAAGCCTTCTACAAAGTTCAACTACCTAGGCTCAATGGTCGATAAAAAAGCCACCTGCGATGACGACATTAAATATCGCATTAATGTCGGTTGGATGAAGTGACGAGAAAAGTCTGGAGTGTTCATGCCACGAAAGCTTAGGGACAAGTCGCACAAATCCGTCGTACATTCCGCACTCATGTATGCTTCCGAACGCTGGACTATGTACAAGATTTACGAGAGTAATATGACTGCCACCGAAATGAATATGTTACGGATGACAGCAGGTGTAACCAAAAAGGATCAAATCAAAAGTACCTTCATCCGTTGAACAACCGATCACTGAAAAGCTCGAAGGTCGTCGTATAGGTTGGTATTGCAATGTTCTAAGCGTACACCTGATAACCCTCTCAATAAGGCACTACCATATCACTGAATGTTTTACCTGTCAGACCGAAAACACGTGGATCGATCAAATTAAGAAGCAACAACAACGCGTTAATCTCGGCGATGATACGAAAAACCGAGCTGCCTGTAGAAGGCAGCTGGGATTATACCGCCAGAAAAGCTCTAACACCACAGCCATGAGGAGGAAAAAGAACGCGCACTTAGACACAAGAATAATCACCAATCAACGAAACCTCCTGCCTTCTGCCAGCTGTAAAAACAGCCACGAGATCTGCTGCAAGACCACTCACTTGATTTTTTGCGATACGCATCCGGCGTCTTCACAGCAAACGAAGAATGACACAATCCAAGCGAGTGACTGAATCTTGATATGGCCTCCGCTGCAACATTGAAGAAACTAACCTACTCGTTTTCATTTGAACATGATTCGTATCATCGTCGTTAAGTGTGGTGAGTAATAGCCACGTCCACCTGGGACCACGTGCCCAGTTCAAGTAAGTTGCTTGGCAGATGAACATTTGGTCGTGCTGCTTACACCAGCAGATCAAATGCAGCAACTGCCGAGTTAAGTATCGGTGGATGAAATAAAATCAGGGGGTTTTGGCATCTTAGCAGCAAACGGAGGGCAGCTCAATCCAAGTAAGTGGATGGATTTGAATTGGCCTCCTCTTCTCTCTCTCTCTTTCTGTGTCCAGTAAACCCCTTGTGGGGCATAGGGCATTAATCACGCCGACTTTCCATCTCGTCCTGTTCGCCGCCATCGTCTTCAGCTGTCTCCACGATTTGCGTAATGACTTACCCTCGACCTCAACTGATCTTCTCCAGGTGTTTCTAGATCGTCCAACGCGGCGGCTTGCATCGGTTTCCTGTGGATTTCAATCGAAGGCCTGTTTGCGGCCCTTTTCGAAGTGTGTGACCTATCCATTGCCACTTTCACCTTTTTATGGAGGTGTCTATCCTGTCCAGCCCAGTAATGAACAGTCAATCGTCGTTAGAAATGACATCCGGCCAGCGTATCTGTAGGATGCGCCGTAGACACTGGTCCACGAAAGTTAGCAATCTAGTTGTTATCGCCCTGGTCACCTTCCAAGGTGAACAGCCATAAAGAAGCACAGATTTTACATTGGGTTCGAAGATCCTGAGTTTGGTACTTCTGAGATGTTGTTGTTTTGCCAGAAAGGAATCAAACTGAAAAAAGCCGCCCGAGCCTTATTGATGCGAGACAGTACATCAGCATCCACTCCATGATCTACTGCAACTACGCTTCCGAGATAGCAAAAATTGTCCACCTTTGCACCGAAACACAAATTTCGCTTTGTCATCCTGGATCCAAGCTCAAGTACTTAGTTTTGGCAGCTTTGATTTTAAGCCACGCATTGCCACTTTCGCGGTGCAGGGCATCCGTCATTAGAACTAGATGATCCGATATATTTGCGAGAAGACAAATATCGTCAGCGTAATCCAGGTGTTGAAGGTATTCAAACAGGTTCCATCTGATACCTTTGCTCTGGTGCTCATGAAGCGCACTGTAAAGTACGTCGTTAATGGCAATCAAAAACAACATAGGTGACAAAATACAGCCTTGTCTCACTCTGCTATGTACTTCGAAGGGATCTGAAAGCTTACCCTTGTGTAAGACGTGACATCGGGCTCCGCTATAGGACTCCTTGATGATGGATACGATTTTATCTGGTATACCTCCCTATGTAAAGCCTTCCAGATGTATTCCCGGTCAACGCTATCAAACGCCTTCTCTTCTAATCATTCATAAAGGTATAAGCCTAGATCCGCTAGTAACTTCGATTTTTTTCTATACGCACGGGACACGCAATTTCATTTGGAGGTTGTGGTAACGTCAAGGTCAATTATAATGTACATATATTTTGCTTTACAAAATATTTTCATTTATAGCTCTCTGGTAGATACCTCGGGCTGTCAATACCCAAAACACAAACAAGAGTCATAAACATCTCATAAATTCGCTCATAACGTGAAACTCATTTTCACCCGTTCATTATTATCATCGTAGCCATAAAAAGGAGAGTAAAATGTAACCTCAAGTGAGTTTCAACATGGCGCGTATCTCTTCAACACAATCTAAATTGAAAAGCATCTACACACACTTAAGTGCACGAATACGCATCAAACAACATTTGGGAATTTCCAAAACTGATTTAACTTTATTGAAGCTTTAAAGATACATTTGAGTAAATGAAGTTGTCAACTTCTTCCCGCCCCTGTAGCATTCCTAAGGGATCCACCCCCGGGTCCCTCTCCCTGGCAGCGCACCTTTCACTTGCCCGGTGACCTATAAAGAAAAGAATCTCCTTTCGGTTAGTGAATCGTTTCAACATTTTTAATACATTGAATGGTGAAGTGTGACACTTGACAGAGCAATGTTCCTTTCACATATGTATATTCACGAATTTCTCAGTTTTCTTCGTCCGCATCTGTCACATGAAGACGTACCGGAATGAATAAGGTCGTCGAGGGTTCATATAACTGCTTCCAGAAAGAAAGCACTGAGCACAGAAGACTCATATGTATGTTCAGGCCGTTAATGCATGCCATCGATAAGCTTCGAAAGTCTAAGAAAGCGAAATGTTAAAAAAGAAAAAGAAAAGTATGTGACACGAAAGAAAGATTCGCGCTATCTGAAATGAGAATCTCATTTTCCGTTGATACGTTGGAATTCTTGACTACGTACATATTTCGCCTTAGCCTACCCAACATCTTGTTGTACCCTTCGGCTAACGAATCCTTAACGTGTTAGGAATTCTTGTTCACTGGTTTTGTTTGTTACCGGGTAAAACGGTTACGGGCACAGCTGCAATGGCCTTCCTGTTCACCTAGTAGCATATAGTGCACGGTAAGGATGTCAGTTTCCAGGACATGAAATTCCCTCATAATGAACCTTGGCTATAGGACGAACGAGTTCAGGATATACTCGTACATTTAAAAAAAAAGTCGAAATGAAAATCTTTAAAGGAAGAATACGAGTAGATCTCGCGCGCGCGGCAGCGAAATCATTTTATGGAACAGAAGAGCGAGTCCTTTGAAGTAAGAGCATAGTGAAAATCCAGGGGCGCGAATAAGGCACGAGGTCGAACCCCTAGTGAAAATGTAACAAAGCTTTTATGTAAATTACAGTTGGAACAGAAGCGAAATAGGAGTTTATGAGCTTACGATAATGGATACGGTCGGGTATGTTATATTTTAGGGAAGTTGATATGGAAAATTATATCTGTGGCCTAGATGATTTCGTAGGGTAGAAAGGGAACTAGGAAAGAGGTCAAAAGTAACAAATCTTTGGTTGTCTTTATTTTTCTGTTTATAATTCAAAGGCTCTCCATTAGCTAATATGATAAAAAACAAGCATTGCGTCACTGGGGAATTTGTATATTCCATTAAGTATATTTCAGTTTCCACATTCGCCTTCTGGGCATTGGAGTTTTGAACAGAAGAGTATATACGAGAACTTTCCGTTTTTTTTTCTCAGAATTTATTAATTTTGTGGTTTTTATGTTTTCACTGAAATGGCTATGGAACATTGTTATGAGTAAGTGGCTGAAAACTATTAACTAATTTTTCATCACTGTACCTATATATTATATCTTTTATGAGTGTCTGAGTGTGACTGCTTTGACATGCATGGATATAAGCGTATAATCAAATCGAACCAATACAACAAATGTGATGGAATAGTTGTTTATATTAAAAACGAATATTCGGTAGATTCTGTAGAGGTCAATATTGAACTTTGCAATGCAATTAATTTGTCTATTATGTTATCTAATAAGAACACTCAGCTACAGGTAACTTGTATATATCGCTCACCAAGTTTAGATTTATCAGCATTTACTAACTCACTAGAGATATTCCTTGACAAAACCAAATTATTGACGCACCATATTCTTATTGGTGACATAAATATTAATATCAATAGTGGCAAGTTGACAAGCACAGCAGGGGAGTATCTCAATGTATTAAGTAGTTTTGGTTTTACTAAATATCTGGAAAGAATTATAAAAGACAAGAGTAAGTCGTGCACAGATCATATATTCTTAAAGGACCAAGCGACTTAATATTTAAACCCGCTATTTTAGAAACATTTATCACTGATCACCATTCTACTATTGCGAAAATAACCCACGATAGCACAAAAACAGCAACCACACATAATAGCACAAAGACATTGTACAAAAAAAATGACTACAATTTACTATGATCGCACTTTCAGCAACAAGACAAGCTTTATATAACTCTTCAGACCTTATAGGCCAGTCAAATTAAGCCAATTTTGGGGCTTTTTAATAATAATAAGGGAAAAATCTGGAAATAATTTGAATCCCTTCTATCGATACTGAATACATACATATATGGAAAGTGAGTTTGCACGGTCGTAGAAGGTGAGCTTAACTTTTGGAGGGCGAGAATCCGAGAAATTTGAGCCCTTTTTTTCATTATAACTCCTAAACGGTGCCTCGGGTCGAAAAAACTTGCAGTAGTAAATTAAAGACCGTTGAATTCGGCTCAAAGTTGAAATTCGGTTCAGTAGTGTAGTCAAAATCGATAGTCAAAAAATTACACTTTTCGAGGCTCCGGAGAAAAATCACACTTTATCACTCTTCAAGCTCACAGATCTTTGCAACGGAAGCTCCAAATGGGAAAGCTTGTATGTAAAAGTTGGGGATAATTTGATTGTAAGCCTAACCTGGCCAATATTTTTCAATTCGGATCATTTTTAGAGTAGCTATGAGCAAAAATTCAAAAATGAATGCTCATCGATTTATGCCTTAAAAGCTCTATCTCGGTAAGTATAACAGCTAGAAGTTTTATTTTAGTCTCAAATTGTAGGTGAATTACTCCAGTTAAATAAAATTTTACAAGATTTCTTGTGAGACCAATTTAGGAGATACTAAAAAGAAACAGGATATGCCAAACAATTGGGCATATTTTCAACATGGTGGTGGGGTCGGTGGTGTTAGGGGGTAAATAGAAAACTAGAATTTTTAAACAATACACCAATTCAAACAATAAAAAATCGAAACTACCTTAATTAAAGTAACCAGTGTTATAACATTTTGACTGACCAAAGTAATTTAACCTTTGCAGAATCACCGACTTTTTTTTAATAAAAACGTAGTTACTCAAAAACTATACCCGCTAGCATATTCTAGTAAAGAGCGAATCGCAGGTAATATCTTACCCTAAAAACAGAAAATAGCCAGTCGAAATCAGATAAACTCTTTATTAGATATGGCTCGAAAAAATAAGAAAGATATGTAGCCCACAATCAATATTTTGCTGATTTATCTTATTGTTCTCGAGTTTTCACCTTCATATTATACTAAATTTATGTATCGATAATAAAAACTTCCTGCTTTGTAGTAAATAATTTGTTTTAACATTATATAATACTAATTTTTAAATTACGAGTCATTTACAGCCCTTTAATTAAAAAAATAGTTTGTTTAGACGTTTTTTATTTTATTTTCCAAGGCCATATCTAATTAACGGTTTTTCTGTTTTTTACAAGCTATTTTCTGCTTTTAGGGTAAAATATTACCTGCGATTCACTCTTGTCTTGTCGCGCTCGGTGGCCGGTCGCGCTCGGTGGCTGTGATCGTTCGGTCACCGCTCTACGATACTAATCTAGAGCTCGGAGATCAAATCTCGGCACGATCAAAAACTGCCTGTGAGTACTAATAGAACTATCACAGTGCTCCGGGCTTGTCAGTATAAAGACGGCACGGATAGGAGGTGCACGCACTTCCGAAAAGTAGATATGCTATTGAAACGTCAACATAATGAAATGCTAGAGATGTTGACGCGCCCATGCCCCTCGAGGGGTCAAGGCAACTAGAGAGAGAGAGAGAATATGCTAGCGGGTATAGTTTTTGAGTAATTGCGTTTTTATTTAAAAAACATAAAAGAACTACGATTGGGGTAAACCCCAATCATGCAATACTCTAGATGAATTTGAACCTGGTTAAAGCCAATAAATAATTTTGGTTGCAATCTCGGATGCATCGTTAAGACTTTGTTGATCCCATCACCTCTCAGATTTCATCTAGAGTATTCATCTAGTATAAACAATTATCATAAAAGTGATATATTAAAAATTTCAAAGCAATATGTTTTATAGTTTCTGAGAAAATCTGATTATTGTAAATTTTCAAAAATGTGTCATTTTGTATGGCAGGGGGTAGAAGGGGTCTAGCGATTTAGCCCGTTCACGAACTTAGCCTTCATTTTTTGTCAAAAATAACGAGTGCAAAATTTGAACTTCATAGCTCAACGCGTTCTCGAGCTAGAGAGGTCACGGACGGACGGACGGACAGACGGACATCATAATATTCGAGTGATAATATGAACTTCTGTATCATTCATTTTTTCTGCGAGCCTTATTTCTTAGCGTTACAAACTTTGTGGCAAACTTATAATACTCTCAGATTTCATCTAGAGTATAAAAAGTCGGTTGTTTGGCAAAGGTTAAATTACTTTGGGCAGCCAAATTGTTATAACACTGGTTGCTTTAATTAGGGTAGTTTCGATTTTTGATATATTGTTTGAGTTGGTACATTGTTTAAAAATTCGAGTTTTCTATTTACCCCCTAACACCACGGACCCCGCCACCATGTTAAAAATATGCCTAATTGTTTGGCTTGTCCTGTTTCTTTTTAGTATCTCCTAAATTGGTCTCACAAGAAATCTTGTAAAACCTTATTTAACTAGAGTAATTTATCTACATTTTGAGACTAAAATAAAACTTCTAGCTGCTATACTTACCGAGATAGAGCTTTTAAGGCATAAATCGATGAGCATTCATTTCTGAATTTTCGCTCATAGCTACTCTAAAAATAGTCCAAATTAAAAAATATTGACTACGTTAGGCTTACAATCAAATTATCCCCAACTTTTACATACAAGCTTTTCCATTTGGAACTTTCGTTGCAAAGTTCTGTAAGCCTGAAAAGTGATAAAGTGAGATTTTTCTCCGGAGCCTTGAAAATTGTCATTTTTTGACTATCGATTTTGACTACGCTACTGAACTGAATTTCAACTTTGAGCAGTACATTGAACGCAGAATTCAGCGGTCTTTAATTTACTACTGCAAGTTCTTTCGACCCAAGGCACCTTTTTTTGATAATATTAAAAAAAGGGCTCAAATTTCTCGGATTTTCGCCCTCCAAAAGTTAAGCTCGAATAGAATAATTAGACGTAAGAAACGTAAATACCTTGACGAGCAGTTGCTGAACATAAACGAAAACTTAGCTAATAGGAACACCAGACAAGCGTACAAACTAGTAAATACAATTAAGAACGGCTACCAACCCAGGACTAGCCTTTGTAAGGACAAGGATGGAAACATCATCAGCGACACCGATGGTATTAACAAACGATGGGCGTCTTATTTTGAAGAGCTTCTAAACCGACCATCTAACATCCCCACACAGGAAGCTCTCGACGATATTGTTGATCTAGGCCCACCCATTCAACCCCCGACAGTAGAGGAAGTTGATCTCGCGTTGCGGTCACTAAAACGAAATAAAGCGCCGGGCGCTGACGAGATTCCAGCTGAACTGCTAAGATTCGGTGGAACGAGTCTAGTTGATGCCATACATCAATTACTCCTGCGAGTATGGGAGAACGAGGAGATCCCAGACGATTGGCGCAGAAGCATCATCTGTCCAATTCATAAAAAGGGAGATAAACTGCGGTGTGAGAATTACAGGGGCATCTCACTAGTTTGTACGTCCTATAAAATTTTGACGAAAATTCTGGAAAATAGAATAAAACCGTACGCAGAACGAGTCATTGGCGAATATCAAAGCGGTTTCAGACCTGGTCGCTCCACAACCGATCAGCTCTTCTCAGTCAAACTGATACTCCAGAGGTGCTGGGAATACAACGTAAACGTATACCAAATCTTTGTCGACTTCAAGCAGGCATACGACAGTATCGATCGTGGAGTACTGTACAACATCATGCTGCAATTTGGTATACCAGCAAAATTAGTGCGACAGACAAAGATGACGATGACCAACTCCGTCTCACAAGTCAGGATCCAGAATAGACTTACTGATCTATTTGAAACACGCACTGGTTTGAAACAGGGCGATGGACTGGCACCGACACTCTTCATCCTAGCACTGGAATACGTTATTCGGGCCATGAATTTGGACAACAGCAAGACGCTACTCATCAAGTCGACACAATTAGCAGCGTACGCCGACGACATCAACATCATGTCCCGAAGATTGGCTGACGCAGAAGAACTTCTGCATACGCTTGATACCGCTGCAAAGAAAGTTGGATTACGTATTAACGAGGGTAAAACTAAAATAATGATGCAATCGGTGACAAGGACACCTGCACAACCGAGCATCAATGTGGGGGACCTCAACATCGAGTTCGTGAACAACTTCATTTACCTGGGTTGCAACCTGTCAAGGGACGCCAACGAAACTGACGAAATCAAGCGACGGATACAGTTAGCTAATAAGACTTTTTTCTCGGTTCTCCCCATAATGAAATCGAAACATGTGCACAGAAACACGAAGCTCCGCGTGTACAAAACCATTATACGACCAGTGCTATGCTATGGCTGCGAAGCATGGACCCTAGCTCAAGCCTCCGAAAACATGCTAGACACTTTCGAACGTAAGGTTCTACGGCGAATTTTCGGGGCTGTTTGCGATCGAGATGGATGGCGCATCCGGTACAACCATGAGTTGTATGAAATGTACGATGAGCTGCAAGTCTCGAAAATCGTCAAACTACAACGACTTCAATGGGCAGGGTATGTACAAAGAATGGACGATGATCGCATGCCTAAGAGAGTAATGAATGCAGAACGAGTCGACGGAGCGAGACTGCGAGGACGACCGAGATCTCGTTGGGAGAGCTCAGTAGGTGTGGACGCCGCGCAGCTGCTGGGCTCCCAAAATTGGAGGACGCGGTCACGTGACCGAGATAATTGGAGGACAATGATCCAGGCGGCCAAGGCCCGACGTCGGGCTGTCGCGCCACGATGATGATGATGATGATGAAAAGTTAAGCTCACCTTCTACGACCGTGCAAACTCAGTTTTCATGTACTTAGTATCTATAGAAGGGATTAAAATTATTTCCAGATCTTTCCCTAATTATTATTAACAATATTTAATTTGACTGGCCTACTAATGAAGCTACTAAATATTTTCTTAGATGTGTCCATGAAGTAATAGGTAAAGTCTCAATTGAAATTCAAGCAACACATAAGCGCACACAGGTGTCGTTTAAAAGGTGGTGCACTAAGGAAATTCTCGTGTCGATTCAACAAAAGAATTCCCTCGCGAAAAAAGTTAAAAAGGAGCCTTTTAATACCTCATTGATTAACAATTTCAAGAAATACCAAATCCTTCTAAGTCTTGTAATTAGATTAGCTAAAGCAAATTATTATATGATTGAAACAAAAAAGTGCATAGGTAATTCAAAAAAATTATGGGAAAAAGTTTACGAGATTATGTCGAGGAATAAAAAAGTGAATAACAGAAATTTTGTATACCAGCGGCACCGTCCTGAGTTCACCAAGACAAATTGCTAATGAATTTAACACGTTCTTTGCAAGTGTTGGCGAAAACATTTCGAAATCTGTCCCAGATGTATCAGCTTTCAGGAAAACAGTAATACGACTGAACTTTTAACTAACTTTAATATTATCACAAGCGAGGAAGTGCTTACGCATATTTACAACCTAGCAGAAAATAAATCCCCCGGAGAGGACTGTATTTCTGCAAAACTGTTAAAGAACATAGCAAACTGCGTAGTTTCGCCTCTGTGCAGTATATTCAATAAATGTCTCGTAAATGGCATATTCCCAGACAGTTTCAAAATGGCAACAGTTATACCCGTTTTCAAATCACATAATAAAAAATCCCCTAATAATTATAGACCAATCTCGCTGATCTCGAACCTGGCTAAGATTTTTGAGAAATGTTTAAAAACACGGATTACTCAACATCTAAATTCTCAACAGTTCCTTTCGCCCAACCAATTTGGCATCCGTGAAAGTCAAAGTCCTAGTGACGCTATATATCATGTGACAGATTTTATAAATCGATCTATGGACGACAAAGAAAAAACAATAGTCGTTTTTCTTGACCTAAGAAAAGCCTTTGACACTGTGAATCATACTATACTTCATGGAAAGTTAAAATCTTTAGGTATATATCTTAGTGGACGACAGCATAAGGTTAAAATCGGGGCCGTGTTTAGTGAATCAGTTGAGGTTAGAAGCGGTATTCCACAGTTGGGAGCGTACGGTACTAGGTCCTGTGCTCTTCAATATAAACATATATAAACGACCTATGCTAGATGCAAAGTGATTTTGGCGGGAATATTGTGGCTTATGCTGATGACACTGTCTGATTGTTCAAAGGCCATAGCTGGGAAAATGTGCAGCAGAAAGCTAATAAAGGTTGCGAAAAAATTTACAATTGGCTTTGTAACCATAAACTGGCTTTAAATATAGAGAAAACAAACTACTTAGCCTTCGCTAATGGTAATAATAGTTCAAATGTACAGTCTATAAATTTAGTAGTTAATGGTAGAAGAATAAACCAGCTTGAAGATGTTAAATACCAAGGAGTTATAATCGATAACAATTTAAATTGGAAGAAGCACATCGCAATGATGACTAAAAAGCTCCGCCAAACGACATATGCGTTTCTTAGGTTAAGATACAAGTACGATAAGTACGGTTTATTTTTCACTTGCTCAATCGTTTTTGCAATATGGAATTATCATCTGGGGTGCAGCATTAACTTATAATGCACCTCTACAGAATCTCTAGAATAGAATTGTTAAAATTTGCCTCAAAAAAACAAAATTCTCCTCCACATCTGATGCTTATAATGAATTTAGAGTAATGAATATTAGACAGATATATTTATACAATTGTTTAAAGTTCATGTATCTAAACCAAAGTCAATTTGACTTGCTCATTACGGGTTACCAAACTAGAAGACAATTACTTGGTCCTATGACCGTTACTCGATGCAGAAAAGCAAGTAGGTACTACTAGGAATTTGTCGGTTTTAGGACCGTGGATTTTTAATAATCTTCTTCCAGAAGTAAAACTAAATTTGAATTACATAAATTTCAAAACGATATTAAAATAGTTTACTATCTTTAATAAACATTACCCGGATGCGTTTTTAACTTCCTAATTAATAGAAACTTTTTTGAATAAATATTTTATCTTTGTTTGTTTGAATAATACTGTTTGAATTATATAATATATAAGTATCTCGATAAATTTAAATATACTGGATTTTAAAATTTCTGTTTTTAATACATTATCTTCAAATTTTCTTTTTAAATTTAATCTTTCTTTTCAATAACTCTTAAGTACTAATTAAGTCAATCCTTCTTTAATAAGCTGTTAAAATTGTTATTTCACACGAATTCAACATCGCACTCGCGCACACGTTCTACTTTTGCGAGTAACTTACTCGGAATCAATTGAAAGCTGCCCCCAAAAATGCTGCATACCTTAGCAAAACAATTCAAAATGAAATTATCGACATTTGCCACCAAGTAATAATAAGCAAATTAGTGGAAAGAATTAATGCCTCAAAAGCCTTTGCAGTCCTAGCTGATGAAACGACGGACATTGCTGGAATTGAACAGTTTTCACTATGTGTCAGGTATCTCGATAGTTCCTTTGACATATGCGAAGACTTCCTCAGGTTTGTGGCCGTAGAAGACGTAAGTGGCAAAGGATTAGCCGATACGTTGAAACAATATTTGAGTGGAGTCGGCCTGGATTGCTCTTACATGTACGGACAAGGATACGACGGAGCCCCGGCGATGAGTGGAGTCAACCAAGATGCATTTGAAAATGTATTCACGGTTCTAAAAACTTTGGCCGTATTGCCCGTCTCAACATCAACACCAGAGCGATCGTTTTCGAGTTTAAAAAGACTGAAAACATTTTTAAGAAATACGATGGGGCAAAGTAGGCTGAATGGACTCGCTTCATTATATATACATGGCGACGTTGCAGTAAATGAGGATGAAGTCTTGGAAGAGTTTTTTAAAAAAAACAGGAAAATTTAATTTAATAAAATGTGTTCATACTTTTATAGTGGCTTAATATTACGTATTTATAATTAGAATTATTGATTATATTAAGTTTATTTTGCTATGTTTCCGTATTCATTTTCATATGTAATTTAATATTATTCAACTTGAACCAACTATTTACTATATGTCAAATTAATAAATCATTATTCTTTATTCCAATATAATGCTTTTCATTTTTTTTTTGTATTTATCCTATAATAGAAAAAGCGATAGATTAGTAGGTTACCTATCTCCCCTCCGAAATACTTGATACACCATTGACCATTTCAAATCGAACGACCCCCCCCGCCCCCCCCCCCCCCCCCCCCTCCCCCTCTTATCGAAATCCTGGATCCGCCACTGCGAGTAAGAGAGCTAAAATTTTATATAAAATAATATTGTAAGCATTATTAGAAAGCGAATAAATACTTATTATTATTTTACAAGGAGTCTAGTATCACGTTAAGTAGTAAACATTTCTGGTCGACATTCTTACTAATTAATAGTTTGATTTCCGACGCTTGTAGTTCTGTTCAAATTAATGAAAAACAGTAGCTCTCCTAACTAAAATACAATAAATTTAATTCATGTATATACATGTATTTTGGAAGCAACTCACTTCCTTCCTCAGTACTTTGCTACTAAATTTAGATATTACATCAATCGGCTTAAATAGGAAATTACATGTATCTAGAAGGATTTACAAGGTCATATTTATTATATCTACATGTACTCAGGCGCGGTTTTCTTCGTGGGTTTTTCCTAATTTCCTATTTAAGGCGATTGATGTTATATCTAAATAAATTTAGTAGCACAGTACTGAGGAAGGAAGTGAGTTGCTTCCGAAATACACGAATAAAATTTATTGTTGTTAGGAGAGCTACTGTTTTTCATTAATTCGACATTCTTACAGTTCTCAGATTTATTTTTACACTAAGCTGTTTTGGGTCGAACCTCCGGTAAATTTTCCAGCGTCACTAGAATAACCCTACTAGTACTTAAGGGTCAATCAATTGTGCTGGTCGAGATCTACTGAGCTAGGCAATATTCACGAGATCGGAAATAAATGATATATGACAATTACATTGTCGACAACACATCAGAACACACGTAAAAGGATCAATGAACTTTCACTCTGAGTTTACAGATCTGGCAAGCTCTTGCTGGTCTGCCTAGATACCGCCAATACCCCCGACTGGTAAGAGAGATCCTAGGGAACGTCATTCATCGATACTTTCCCCAACGACCTTGCGATGGACGAAGAAGGACACCTGAAAGTGTCCATGGGAACGGAGGTCAAGTGATCGTAAAGGTCGATAGTGACAGCTTTTGAAGTTAGCAGCTGTCGGGATTGGAGCTTCTTAGCGAGCTAAGCGCGGCACAAGCAGATGACTGTGACATGATACGTCAATTTAGCTGAAGAAATATTGTTGTTGTAACGTGTTCGCTTATGCGGATGACATTACCATTGCAATCTCGGGCAAATTTCTTAACTTTTTCTGTGAAATATTAGGTGTACAGCTTTGCTTCCGCCATTTTCAGACAGACGGCTGCATCGGTGAGGGTTGGTCAAAATACGAAGTTCAAAAGTGTCACAAAGTGAGTGAACGTATCGACATCCCCGCATTAGTAAAAGTTGTTCGCATTTTTAATAAGATTCGCGATTCAAAATGTCTGTTTTCGAGCCAAGTGCTTGTCATTTGCGGGAAGTTTTGATCTTCTACTTCCATTTGAAAAAAAAACTGCAGCTGATGCTCATCGAATGCTCTCAGATACTTACGGTGAGGTTGCTCTGAGTGACAGAACATGTCGTGAGTGGTTTCAACGTTTTAAAAGTGCCGATTTCCATGTCGAGGACAAGCATGGTGAGAGAAAAATTTTTTAAAGACTAAGAATTGGAAGCACTGCTCGATGAAGATTCGTGCTAAACGCAAGAAGAATTAGCTGAATCACTGGGAGTGACTCAGCAAGCCATCTCGAAACGCCTCAAGGCCATGGGCACGATTCAGAAACAAGGAAATTTGTTGTCGTACGCGATGTATTGAAAGGCGATTATTTGCATGCGAACAACTGCTTCAAAGGCAGAATCGGAAGGGATTTCTACATGGCTTCGTAACCGGCGACGAAAAATGATAATCACAAGCTCAGAAAGCCATGGGGAATGCCCGGACATGCCTCAACGTCGACGGCAAAACCGAATGTTCACGGCGCCAAGGTTATGCTTTGCATTTGGTGGGACCAGCTCGGCGTGATATAGTATTTCCCAGTTGAGTTAATCCGTATCCCAAATGAAAAAACTCCTTCCCAAATGAATTAAACTTTTCCCCAATATAATTAAACTTTTTCCCAATATATTTTAATTAAACTATTTCCCGATTGAATTCAAACAGAGTGAATTTATTTGTACAATAGCTTTCGATATAATTATATAAAACTAACTTACCGATGAAATAACTTGAAGGATTACTGAAAATCTATAAAACAAACATTCGTCGATTCCAGTGAATTCGGATGACATTTTGGGGTTTGAAAAAAATCTGGGTGCAAAATTTTCATCATTTCATGTACCCTCGCTCTGTTTTACTGGATCTAGTATCAATCCTAATTTCGTGCGAAATTTATTTTGGATTGCCAATTTTGACGCAGATTTCAACAACAACTAAAGGAAGATCTGCTTTCGCCGCTGTTGCTGCCGCTGCGTCTAATCTAGGTGGCTTAAGGGAAACGCATGCTTTCCGCTGCTTCTGTTTTTCTGCTGCTTTCTGCGTTCAATCTGGTTAGGGATTTTGAATTATAGTGATCCTGCAAGTTATTTCATCGGTAAGTTAGTTTTATATAATTATATCGAAAGCCACAAATAATTCCACTCTGTTTGAATTCAATCGGGAAATAGTTTAATTATATTGGGAAAAAGTTTAATTATATTGGGAAAAAGTTTAATTCATTTGGGAAGGAGTTTTTTCATTTGGGATACGGATTTACTCAACTGGGAAATACTATATACTACGAGCTACTGAAGCTGAATGAAACTCTCACAGGAGATCGGTGCCGAACGCAATTCATACGTTTCAGTCGAGCATTAAAGGAAAAATGACCACAGTACCAAGTGAGACACGACAAAGTCATCCTCCAGCATGACAATGCTCGGCCACACGTCGGAAAAGTGGTCAAGACATACTTGGAAACCCTGAAATGGGAAATTTTGCCCAACCCGCCGTACTCCCCAGGCATCGCTCCTTCCGATTACCATCTGTTTCGTTCCATGACGCACGGCCTGGGTAATCAGAATTTTCGTTCGTACGAGGAAGTCGAAAAATGGATCCAATTATGGATCGCGTCGAAAGACGCCTCCTTTTTCCGAGATGAAATCCGAAAACTGCCGGAGAGATGGGCGAAAGTTGTCGCTAGCGATGGACAGTACTTTGGATAATACATCTGTAAGTACTTTTTGACAATTAAGCTTTTAATTCCAGAAAAAACGGCAGAAGCAAAGCTATACACCCTACAGTTCGAGCAACTTTTTTCTTCTAGCACAGTATATTTAAACTAACATTTATAGGGGAGGTTGACGTTCATTCAGTAGGATCTTGTCCAATCTCAAAATCAGCCAATTAGATCCTACTACAAACATTTGACCAAAATTTCAATTCACTAGCTTCATTCTATTGAAAGAGGTAGGGGTTCCTTTGTTCGGATCTTGCGCATTTGCAACAGTAGCTAACTAGTAGATGCAAGTTCAAACATTAGACCAAAATTTTAAGTCACTAACTTCATTCTTTGAAAGTCAGCGCTTATTTGAAGTTTAATTTGAAGGGAAGGTAGTGGTTTCTTTGATCAGATTTTGCCCATTTTTAATGTCAACTAACTAGATCTTACTATCAACAACCGACCGAATTTTAAACTCGCTTGCTTTATCCTGTCAAAAGTTTCCGTAGTTAAGGAATATTTCATTATTTTACATTTGTGGGAGATGTAGGCGTTCCGTTGGCCTGATTATGCCCATTCTTAGTCAAACTCAAGCAGCTTCTTAACTGAAGTTTACGTTCCAAAAAAGCAGCTACCTGTGTCAATTGACTCAAGAGTTTCAGATAAAAGCCATGAAAAGTAGGGCTCTTTGAAAGAAAAGTACTGTTATTTCCCAAATTATCAATTTCATTTTTACAGGAGAGTTATCTACGAAAGTTAGAGCTTTTCACGTTTATTCAGTCGGAAGATATAGAAATATTTAATTATCTAGAATATGTAGGGGAGGCTGGCGCTCCCTTGACCGGATCACGTCCAGTTTCAATACCAACCAACTATTGTAGATCATATTACGGACATTTGACGAAATCTTTAAGCTTCTTGCTTCATTCTATCGAAAATTTTTGTGCGAACGTACAGACTGACAGACGCGGCTACATCGAATCAGAAGGTAACCCTCATCATTTATATATATACATAACCATACCTACGTAGTCTCCTTTAAGGTGTTGTATATTTTTGTCGTGACGAAAACAGTAAATAAGGTCTAGGGTATAAAAAACATATCAAACCAGCATACATCAAACGATTTCAAATACATTTCCTCCGCTGTATCGCACGGAATAACAAAATTGCTTCGTTAGCAGGAATTTCAGCATAAAGCACCGAAGCCAAAAAACACGAATAAAGGACACAAACCCTGTACTGCTACACCGGTGGTGGAGTACAATTTGTCGCGAAATAAGAGGATAATAGAGGATTATAGATTCCAGACAGCTTGTGTGTAACTACTCGTACTATTGGTGTGAAGATCTCTTATCAGTACTTGTACCCAAGATAAAAGATACAAAGTATCTACACTGCATGCAGATACATCGGAACATGGATATGTCTATGACTACCGACTGCGTGGAATCTGTTGTGTTGAAGATATCGACGTAAGTTTTGTAAAGATCCCAGTATAGTTATACTGGATGAAATCATTCGAAAAAACACGTCCCACGCTTTCGGTAGGCATAAGACATATCCATGTACCCATGTATCTGGTGGCAGTGTAGATACTCGTCATAAATTCTGCTTTGCTTTGTCCTGTCCGCTTGGGCTCCTTTCTCTCGCGGGATCGTTTCGTTTTCGTTTCATCGCGTGTGTGCAATATTCACCTCCTCTCGTGCACCCTGTTCCATCTACCCGTTCGGTACAGTTTGCAGACTGCAGCCTATCGACATTTCTCTGAGTACGTTTCTGCTAATCGCAATCACGCTTCCCACCATCTTTTCCCAATCGGACGTGTATTGTGTTTGTGTATCTATTACAAAATCGCTCCCACACTATCCGTCTCATCCCGCCCCTTTACTCGTAATCAACAGTCCGGTTCCGGCACACACAATCCGTTTCTCAAGTAATGCGTGCGACTCTATGCGATTGTGTCCGGCAAACAGAAAGGGAAACTAACAAAAGTAAACAAAACATTCCAACACACGCACAAAGAGAATGCACAAGAAAAATTTTGGAATTTTTGCAGAAGGGGGGGGGGGGGGGCATTTGATCTTCTGCAGACCTCTGAATGTACATCATGTCACGATGAGCTGCTTGGAACTATAACATCCTGCTACGAATATTTCTCTATTTCGGGGCTTGGGAGATTTTAACTCGCCCAGTGCGAATCCGCCATTTTGTTTTATGATATGTTTATTGCATGTGTGGTGAGGGCCCACATTGTGGACCAGTCAGACCTCAAATCGCCGCCATTGCAAATGCACAACCATTTGGATAGAATGAACTTCATCCGCGATGGCTCTCGCTCTCTATCTTCGGGGGGGCGGGTACTATGTAATGTACACACTCTCAAATTGCGTCTGCGCATGTCCAAATGTTAGTCGAACTGACTACTTGCTACTTTTTCTGGGACCATATTGATTCAGATATGTAGTACAACGCGCGCTATTTTATTTGTTTGGATTCCAGCCATTTTGAACATTTTGGAATTTTTGCGGAAGGGGGGCATTTGATCTTCTGCAGACCTCTGAATGTACATCATAACATATAACAATATTTCTTTATTTCGGGACTTGGGAGATTCTAACTCGCTTAGTATAAATCCGCCATTTTGTTCTATATGTTTATTCCACGTGTGGTGGGGGCCCATATTGTGGACCAGTCACACCTCAAATCGCCGCCATTGCAAATGCACAAACGCAGTCGCTGGATCACCCGATTTGGCTCGAATGAACTTCATCGGCTCTCGCTCATCTTCGGGGGCGGGAACTATGTACACTCTCTCAAATTGCGTCTGCGCATGTCCAAATGTTAGTCGAACTGACTACTTGCTATCTTTTCTGGGACCCTAGTGATTCAGATAGTACAACACGGGCTATTTTATTAAATGATGAATGGGAATTGGCGGAAATTGAAGGTCATTGAAAGTCCGCCCGTTCACCCGTACACTATGTTATTTCTTGCCCACCACAACGTCAACCTTTATCGCTATTAAATCAACATCCCAACATGTACACACAGGATCCCCGCAAGCGCACCGCCCGCGCGGATCCACAAGCAACAGCCATGCACAATGACCACTTCACTCAAACGACATGCACAACCAGAAAAGAAAAATTTTCAATTGGCTTGTTTCCTCTTCTGACCCCCGAGTAGAAAAACAGACATTCCGTGTGACGGACAGATTTTTAGGATGACCCCCAGCTATAAGACATATCCATGTCAAAAGATTTCACATCATACGGTGAATTTGTTCTCAGATTTCTTCCTATTTTTGTGTGTTTCCTTTGTGTACGATGGTGTGTGGCTGTTTGACTCACACGTTTCAGTCCGAGGTGAGAAAATCCACTTCCAACCGATTTAGCATTTTTTTTCTCTCTGGCAATTTTCGTACCTTCGTCTTTGGGCAGACGTTGTCTGTTGTTTGTTGCTTCGATAGAAACAGTCCAAAACGGCTTTGATAAAATTTGACACCAAACATTCTCTGGGGAAGGTGTGGATTTGCGATGTTTAAGGTACAGTTTGACAGGAAATTTTAAGGACATAGTACAATTTAATGAACGATTTGGCAATATTGAAGAAAAACTGTTGAACTCCTCCTGCACAAATCACATCAATTGTACACGATACAGAGAGTAGAGAATGTTTCCTTTCCATAATAAAGCGATAGAATTTCCTTTTGTTGTCTATTGCAATTCTTTGACCGGATAATACCAGCACGTAATGCTGACACACATCGATTACGTCCACTACTTGTCCTTTCGGTTCTACTCGATGTCATTCTGAATGGCATTCTTAACCATTGAAGTGAGCAGAATGGCTATCTGATAGACATGACATTTGCATAGTTTTACAGATAATTTGGCACCTTTGTGTTATAGGATTACCGTAGATGTAACAATATATATTATATGGGGGAAAAGGCATTTTGATGCATGTAGATTGAACATTCAGGTGGCAATTCGAAAATGATATAGCATCAAAGGACGAATTAGGATTCTTGTCTCTGTTCGAATCAATAGCTTAGCGTAAGGAAACTCGACTGTCATTTTCGCTGCTGGATGATTTTGTAACTGTCAAGAGGGAGTCTTTAGGCCCGGCCCCACACTGGTGAACACAAACTTACACACCCAACAGCCACACAACTGGGTAGATATCATCTAAATAAGATGGGTTTATCTAAAGTGACGGAATGCCGTCTTTGTTTGGAGGACGTCGAAGCAACACATCACATTTTATGTGAATGTCCAGCGATTGCACGGGCAAGGTTTACGCTCTTCGGGTGAATCGCCACAAGCTTTACAGATCAGGGCCGGTCAAAGGCTATTTTCTATGAGCACCCTGACCAGAGATCAGAGCGACATAATTACTACCTTGATGGAATGGCGTGGTCACCTTCACTAACTGTGAAAAGGATTTAACGGACGGCTGTTGGGACCCAAAGGTTCCCGAAATTTAGCCGCCTTTTTCGTAAATGTCCCATCTACATCTACCACTTGGCAGGGATATTTAGGAAAGCGGGGCTTAGGATGTATAGGGGCCTAGGGCACAATCGTTAGCCCAACAAGCATGCAAGCATACTTGTTGGTTGATGGGGAATACCACGCAGAGGTGATTGCTTGACATTTGTCAACCCGCCGCCACTGCATATCTAATGATACCCCAGTGACTCGGCACACAAGGTACCTGACTGAGGTAAATCAAAAATTTTGGCTATTTTTGATATGCCTTTGTAATGATTTGTTAGCAGGCAGACACGATACATAAAAAGTTTGTAAAGTGACTGACTGCGGAATCACACATGTTAGACGTTACTTAGATGATCCAGTTCGATATACAAATGACGGTTATATATGTAACGAGGTCTGAACCACCCGTGTTAAGACTTTATTTATTATAATTAAAGGGCCTAACTGCTACTATTTGTGTACTAAGACTAGTAGTTTGTTTAAACGTTCATCTACCTCCCATAGCGAGTATGAGAAGTGAGTGTCCGTTAAACCACATGTTAGACTTATCAGGAGACTAGGCTCGATACAAGACTTTCTCGTAAAGATGTCTGGATTCTCCGTCGTTATTCTTAGTTTAGTTAGTGGATCTATTCTAACTAGTCTTAGCTAAATTTTGTGTGAGGTGTGTTTGTTGTTAGTGTAGTTAAGCTTATTAATTAAGTACAACAAAGGTACTTACATGAGCGATTCCTTCCTGCAAATCCAATCAACAGCATATTTTTACATGTTCCGTCAATTCCTGTTTTTCTTTCCTGTTATCCAAGGCATATCTATAATGATTTAAAATTTTTCTCATAAATTTAGTTTGTAGAGCTTGGAATATTGCACATTTTAACTCCCCTCAGTAATAAGAGGATGAGCTACCTGCGATTAATCGTGAGCATTAGATTGTAGTCCAAGAATTGATGGTCTATTTCAATGGAGCTCCGAAGGGCAATTAATGACATTGTTTTGAAAAATTCTTTGTCATTAATGCCTAGTATTTTTAGATTTTGTATTGTTTATTTGGGTATGGCACCTCTTGTGTCCAGTATAATCGAGAGAACTTCTCCAGGCCTCTTATTGAACAAATTACCAAGCATCGGTAGTAACTCACTGTACTTCCTCACCTTTTCATTAATCGCACGACTAACATAGTCTCTATCCTCATAGCGGACTGTAACGTCGACCACGAAGACCCTTTCCTGGTTCTGAATCACCATCAATTCAGGTTGGAGCCTACTGCCGTTTGAAAGAGTGAGGGAAGGTTCTTTAGTGATAACTATTTCCCAATCACTTGCCAACTTGTTAGAAATGAGATCTCTGATCTCATTGTGCCTCCTCATGGGTTTTGTGTGGATACACTGCACATATGCCCTAATGTTTCTAATTGTGTTCCACACTGACGGCAATAAACGCTATTTGCACCGCCTGCGCCTGCCCGATGAAGAGACACTCTATCACCACATCCATTCGTCCTCATTTTAAGAGCCGTAAAATATCTACAAGGTTTCAGGAGTTCTGTGTGAAACAAGAATGAATTACCGGCGTTGTCACTCAGGTAGGCTAAAACAGCTTTCCCTTGACTGACTTTGGACGGCCAATCCATTCTTGCTTCGATCTTAGATCTGTTTTTGTACTGGGTAAGATCGCTTGTTGACACAGGCCAATTCAATCTAGCTGAGTGAGCTAGACGAATTGCGGACATTTCAAGTGAAGGATTCAATGCCGCCGTCACTGGATCTTCACATTGGGCAAATTTCCCCAGGGCTGTCAAAGCAGATTTTACATATATGGTTTCTAGGCTTTGCAGCCCTAATCCTTCATCCCCCTTTTTTGTGTAGAGGAATCCCGTTGCAGTGCTTTGCGGGAGATGGAGGATATCCCGGAAGATGGTCCTTAGATCTTGACCGGACTAAAGTTATCGACGGCAATGTGATGATGAGAAGATATAAGTAATGTGGGATGAAATATGTACGTGGTCAGAAGGTCAATTTTTTGTGCTGATTTTAGAGGACGTTTTTTGACTCTTCCAGCGACCTCACATATCTCAGTTCTGAAGACCATTTTCTGTATGCCTTACCATGGACTTACATCAATTCCCAAATACTTTATACTCTCATTTGGATTAACCCATGCAATGTCGTCACCAGCTGTTAACTTTAGACTTGGGTCTTTTGTGTGCCAAGTCTTCCTGGCGCTAACTATTTGGAATGCAGAGCATTTAGATGGGGAAATCTTCATGCCTAGAGCATTCAAATAGTTCTCTGTCATCTTTAATAGTCGACCCGCAGATTCCGGGTTATCTGCTATGGTAACCAGATCATCGGCGAAAGCCAGACAGCTAAGATGACAGGTAGTATTAACCTCATAGGTTTTCTCCTTTTCAAGTTGAAGTAGAAGTGGTACCATAACCAAGTCGAAGAGAAGAAGAGAAAGTGGATCACCTTGTTTTACACCACGAGATATTTCAATTCCAAAGGATTGTCCTTTGAAATTGACCTGAGTATCAATATTCGCATAGTCCGGATGGCGCAACGGTTAGCACGTTCGCCTTCAACGCACTGGGCCCCGGTTCGATTCCGGGGATTTACGTGTCCGACTATGAGCCCACTCAGCTGTTAAATGAGTACCCATTATGGGGTAAATAACTCGGTTGAGCGTGTTGCTCATCACATACCTCTGCACAAAAACCGTCATGATCTAGAAAATGAGATGATGCTAACTCATCTCGAGGCCGTGGTTCAAATTGGACTGTTGCGCCAGTTATTTATTTACTTTTATTAATATTCGCATAAGCGTCGCTGATTATTTTTGTGAGATGTGAGGGTAGTCGTCTCGCTATCAAAGATTTAATAATACCGTCGTGGGGTGCTGTATCGAATGCTCTTGAAATATCAACAACACCCGCGACTAGTCCTCTCTCATTATACTCTAGATGAAATCTGAGAGTATTATAAGTTTGCCACAAAGTTTGTAACGCTAAGAAATAAGGCTCGCAGAAAAAAATGAATGATACAGAAGTTCATATTATCACTCGAATATCTCAAAACCGGATGTCCGTCTGTCCGTCTGTCCGTCTGTCCGTCTGTCCGTCTGTCCGTCTGTCCGTCCGTCCGTCCGTGACCTCTCTAGCTCGAGAACGCGTTGAGCTATGAAGTTCAAATTTTGCACACGTTATTTTTGACAAAAAATGAAGGCTAAGTTCGTGAACGGGCTAAATCGCTCCACCCCTTCTACCCCCTCCCATACAAAATGACAAATTTTTGAAAATTTACAATAATCAGATTTTCTCAGAAACTATAAAACACATTGCTTTGAAATTTTTAATATATCACTTTTATGATAATTGTAACCTATGTTATAAAACTTATTGTAATCCTCACCCTCCTTCTACCCCCTCCCATACAAACTGCACTATTTCATGAAATACGTTAAGCCAATTTACTCAGTACGTATACAATTTATCGGGCTGAAATTTTGTACTTAACACTTAATTAACAATATCAGTTAGATTCAAAAAAATTAATCGATTACCCTTACTCCGTCTACCCCCTTCCATACAAAATGACTCATTTTTGATAATTTACAATAATCAGATTTTCTCAGAAACTATAAAACATATTGCTTTGAAATTTTGAATATATCACTTTTATGATAATTGTAACCTACATTATAAAATTTATTGTAATCCTCACCCTCCTTCTACCCCCTCCCATACAAACTGCACTATTTCATGAAATACGTCTTAACGTCTTAACGACTTACGTCTTACGTCTTAACGATGCATCCGAGATTGCAACCAAAATTATTTATTGGCTTTAACCAGGTTCAAATTCATCTAGAGTATTGCATGATTGGGGTTTACCCCAATCGTAGTTCTTTTATGTTTTTTGGTTTGCTTTATTATTAGCGCAAATATTTGCAAATTGTTGAAGCACCCGAATTCACAGACAAATCCTTTCTGCCTGGGTGTAAGTTGAACTGCTGAGTTGAACTGCTGTCTGATGTATCGCTTCAAATATTGTTTGCAAGTATTTTTCGTATATTTGAAACCATTTTTGTATATTTTGTTAGGCGCCACTTTTGTCCAAGCTGTTCGCTTCACCATTGATGCCGCAGAGAGTGGAGAGTGGTTGTGTGAACGTCACTTCTGTCCGGGCTGTTTTGCTTGGCACTAATTATCGAAGAAAATAAGTGCGCTATGGGAAAACTATAAACGTTGCAAGTTTGATTAGGTTAGGTGCGGTTGCAGCCATAACATGTCACAGCACACATATACAGGCAACATGTGGGTACAGCCAGAATCTCTATACCTCAGTCTAAATTCTAGGTGCCAATCCAACCGGTGCTAGCAATAAAACGATTGAGCTGAGTCGCGTTAGTGTTGTTGAGGTCCTTCAAGTCGCAGAAGATCGAAGAACCAAGAAATATTCTCCTCCTGACCGTCAAAGCTTTGCAATATCACATAAAGTGAATAACGCTTTCCTCGTCTTTCCTATTCTCACAGCTTTTACAGTAGTCATGATGAGGAAGGCGGAGCCTCTAAGCGAGCTCCCCAATGGGACAGTGCCTTGTGATGAATCCCATGACCCAGGCGATGTGTAATTTACTTAATGACACCAGTACAGCTGAGTGACTAGGATCGAGGCTAGGCAATATCAAACATGTCATGAACTGCCACCGAGACGCATCTTGTGTTGGCTCTATCGACCGCAGCGGACTTAATTACGATTTTACAATACAATGCTGCAAAAGGCATTTTGATGCTTTCACGATTCCCAGCCACTGTGCCGATTATTCCCTTACACGCAAGCTCATTCGGTCTGCAGTTGCCTATAAAGCCGCTGTAATCCGGTATCCAACAAAGTGTAAAGTTGAAAAATTCGCCCATTACTGCAAGGGCTGAGAAACAATCCGCAGTTGTTTTTTGGATGTAGAAAGAACCGGTTAAAACGAACGTATTGAAGCTTAACTGTCCGTGAAAATAGTGATGTCTGTGGCAGTCACCAAGTGACTTCCCAACTAGGTCAGAGCCACTCAAATCGCCAAAACCTCTGCCTGGAGGACGCTACAAAAGTAAGGAAGATGGAACGAAAAATTAGTACCAATCCCCTCCGAGTAAATTTCGACCCCAACCCCATCGTGCGTCTTAGTGCCATCCATGTAGATGAAAGCTCCATTATCAGCCCAATGATTTCTAGAATGAATAAGGTTGGTATAGTTCCGATCAAAAACGTGTTTCGGGGACGTGTAGTCAGTCTCTAAAGGAAGATCCAGATTGCCGATGTGATAGATGTGTGCGCACTGCGCAGTGCTCCGCACACGCCACTGGCCAGTTTCACGGTGGCGTAGAGCGGTGTTGGCCGCCATTTTTCGCCGTAAATATCCGTCGGTAGTAAGTCGAGTAGCAAGTCCAATCCCGCTGACGGAGTGGTACTAAACGCCAAAGTTACGACCAATGCAATAAGTATTTGCACCTTCCCGAGCAGGTTGCAGTAGGCAGTAACTCTGAGTGCCGTCCACCATACACTTCTACCATACAGTAGTATATGACGCACATGCACCAAAGCAGTATATATCCAATCTACCAGTTTTGCCAAGCCCCAGTTCTTACTAGTGGTGTTTCCACTCGTGTGGCCTTTCACCCTCCTCTGATTATTGGGCTACCAGCTTAGTTTGCTTTCTTGAAATAAACCGAGGAATTTAGCCTTGCAAGTAAAAGCTAGTTCCTTTCCGTCCAAGTTGAGAGGTTCGATAGGACAGAGCGTTTGCCTTCTGTTGAAAACTACAAGCTCCGTCTTGTCCGGGTAAACCGTAGCACAACAATGGTTTGCCTAATCAGTTAGAATGGACAGGGCATTCAGTATCTCACTGACGAAGCTCGCGAATCTACCAAAAACGGAGACTGCAACATAATCCGCATAGACAGTGACATTGTGCCCCACGTATTCCAGGTCCAGAAGTAATTTATTGACTACTAGATTCCAAAGAAGCGTAGGCAATATACCGTCTTAAGGAGTCCTCCTACAAAAGCGGACACTTACGGATGATATGCCCAGAGAGGCGGAAAAGATACAAAGTAT
Organism: Chloromyia formosa; assembly: GCA_964017055.1. NCBI lineage: Eukaryota > Metazoa > Arthropoda > Insecta > Diptera > Stratiomyidae > Chloromyia > Chloromyia formosa. Next base: position 96,432,439 of record OZ024813.1, on the reverse strand, counting down.
CTACACTGCATGCAGATACATCGGAACATGGATATGTCTATGACTACCGACTGCGTGGAATCTGTTGTGTTGAAGATATCGACGTAAGTTTTGTAAAGATCCCAGTATAGTTATACTGGATGAAATCATTCGAAAAAACACGTCCCACGCTTTCGGTAGGCATAAGACATATCCATGTACCCATGTATCTGGTGGCAGTGTAGATACTCGTCATAAATTCTGCTTTGCTTTGTCCTGTCCGCTTGGGCTCCTTTCTCTCGCGGGATCGTTTCGTTTTCGTTTGCATCGCGTGTGTGCAATATTCACCTCCTCTCGTGCACCCTGTTCCATCTACCCGTTCGGTACAGTTTGCAGACTGCAGCCTATCGACATTTCTCTGAGTACGTTTCTGCTAATCGCAATCACGCTTCCCACCATCTTTTCCCAATCGGACGTGTATTGTGTTTGTGTATCTATTACAAAATCGCTCCCACACTATCCGTCTCATCCCGCCCCTTTACTCGTAATCAACAGTCCGGTTCCGGCACACACAATCCGTTTCTCAAGTAATGCGTGCGACTCTATGCGATTGTGTCCGGCAAACAGAAAGGGAAACTAACAAAAGTAAACAAAACATTCCAACACACGCACAAAGAGAATGCACAAGAAAAATTTTGGAATTTTTGCAGAAGGGGGGGGGGGGCATTTGATCTTCTGCAGACCTCTGAATGTACATCATGTCACGATGAGCTGCTTGGAACTATAACATCCTGCTACGAATATTTCTCTATTTCGGGGCTTGGGAGATTTTAACTCGCCCAGTGCGAATCCGCCATTTTGTTTTATGATATGTTTATTGCATGTGTGGTGAGGGCCCACATTGTGGACCAGTCAGACCTCAAATCGCCGCCATTGCAAATGCACAACCATTTGGATAGAATGAACTTCATCCGCGATGGCTCTCGCTCTCTATCTTCGGGGGGCGGGTACTATGTAATGTACACACTCTCAAATTGCGTCTGCGCATGTCCAAATGTTAGTCGAACTGACTACTTGCTACTTTTTCTGGGACCATATTGATTCAGATATGTAGTACAACGCGCGCTATTTTATTTGTTTGGATTCCAGCCATTTTGAACATTTTGGAATTTTTGCGGAAGGGGGGCATTTGATCTTCTGCAGACCTCTGAATGTACATCATAACATATAACAATATTTCTTTATTTCGGGACTTGGGAGATTCTAACTCGCTTAGTATAAATCCGCCATTTTGTTCTATATGTTTATTCCACGTGTGGTGGGGGCCCATATTGTGGACCAGTCACACCTCAAATCGCCGCCATTGCAAATGCACAAACGCAGTCGCTGGATCACCCGATTTGGCTCGAATGAACTTCATCGGCTCTCGCTCATCTTCGGGGGCGGGAACTATGTACACTCTCTCAAATTGCGTCTGCGCATGTCCAAATGTTAGTCGAACTGACTACTTGCTATCTTTTCTGGGACCCTAGTGATTCAGATAGTACAACACGGGCTATTTTATTAAATGATGAATGGGAATTGGCGGAAATTGAAGGTCATTGAAAGTCCGCCCGTTCACCCGTACACTATGTTATTTCTTGCCCACCACAACGTCAACCTTTATCGCTATTAAATCAACATCCCAACATGTACACACAGGATCCCCGCAAGCGCACCGCCCGCGCGGATCCACAAGCAACAGCCATGCACAATGACCACTTCACTCAAACGACATGCACAACCAGAAAAGAAAAATTTTCAATTGGCTTGTTTCCTCTTCTGACCCCCGAGTAGAAAAACAGACATTCCGTGTGACGGACAGATTTTTAGGATGACCCCCAGCTATAAGACATATCCATGTCAAAAAGAAACTTATTCATAAGTTAACAGACGGTTTGGTGGGCATCCGAAGATGCCCGTGGGGACGGAGCCTAAGGTTGCATTATGACCGTGAAGGTCGGGCAGTGCCATCTGGCGAAGAAATAGGCCCCTCAACGAGCTAAGCAGCGGCCTATGCTTGCTGTAGCTCAGTTCGGGAGATGTGGGCGGGATTTTCGCCGCTCGTTGTCCCTGTCCTTTACGTATTAACAAAAATTCATAGGCCTGGGGAAGACAACACAAACAGGGGAGGTAAAAATGGGGAATAATAAGGTTGGAATGGTTGGCGGACGGATCAGACGCCCACGCGGTCGCACCTGGTTCCGGGTGTACTGGGACCCTCGGCCTCTGGTTTCGTACCACCAACAGATCACTACTCATCAGGTGCTGCTTCGATCTGCTGGTGGGAGCAGCACTACCAGACCATAATATGGTTCATTACAAAGTTGACAGAATGGCTCACCGACTTGTAGGCTCAAGTGTGCCTCAACAAACACGCTGGGTCGGACATTGTTGAACGCGCCCTCCATGAAGACAGCCGTGGTGAATTCATTGTGATCGCGATATTTTTCAATAAGGTTGATCAGAGAGTGTAGAGTCGTATCCACTGGGCATACCACTTATACCGTGAGCGAGCTTTAGAGGGAGTTATGTGTTTCCCAGAAAACTTTACTGATTTATTTATTTTATTTTTTTCAGATTTACATGCATCTGAATTGCTGAATATTTGCAACGTTTATGCAACGTTTAAGGTCCCGAACGCACCCAATGATCGCAACAGACGATCGAACAAAACGGTTTCCGACCACGTCAAATTCAAAGAATGTGCGAAAACAAAAATTCTCTTCATTTCCAGCGCATTTCGCATATTATTCGACGTGTGTGCCGAGCTTAAGCATTGCCATCTAAAAATACAGGCCTCCGCTCAGCTGACTTTAACGGCTTAATTACGTAATAATTTACTTCTACGATTTCGTCGTATCCAGAATCCAGTGGTCGGCGACTGATGGCGGCGAGTCCCCGGTTTTTGTGCGTTCCGTGTTTAGTTTGCGTTTTCCGCGTTCAGTGTTTATTTGTTAGTTAAATTTCATCTAGTGATCCGAGAAAACAAACGTGCGCGATGAAAATGTGTCGTGCGGTCAAAAGATGTATTTTTTAAGTGTGAACTGTTCCACGATACTCTGCGACTGATCCCCGGGGCTGCGGCTTCGACCAAATTGCTGCAAGTGTCCAGAAAGTGTGTTTTAGAGGACAAAAATGCTGTCTGACGCAATTCCAATTGTAAACATATGTCGTGCCGGGAACATCGTCGTGTGCAGTCACTGCCTTCGCAGGGAATTAATGACGTAAAATTGACGTCAAAATAGAAGTCCAATTCACCACGATCAGCTGAGTGGAGGCCTGTATTTTTAGATGGCAATGGCTTAAGCAACGCCATCTATATAGACAGGCCTGCGCTCAGCTGGTTTTGACGCAATTATTTCCTTTGATGACGCCATCGTATCCACAATCCAGTGGTCGGCGACTGATGGCGGCGAGTCCCCGGTATTTGTGCGTTCCGTGATTAGTTTTCGTTTTCCGCGTTGAGTGTTTCTTTGTTAGTTAAATTTCATCTAGTGATCCGAGAAAACAAAGACGTACGCGATGAAAGTGTGTCGTGCGGTCAAAAAATGTATTTTGTCAAGTGTGAACTGTTCCACGATGCTCTGCGACTGATCCCCGGGGCTGCGGATTTGACCAAATTGGTGCAAGTGTCCGGAAAGTGTGTTTTTAGAGGACTAAAATGCCGTGTGGCGCAATTCCAATTGTAAACATATGTCGTGCCGGGAACATCGTCGTGTGCAGTCACTGCCTTGGCGAAGAAAATAATGACGTAACGATCAGCTGAGAGCAGGCCTGTCTATCTAGATGGCGTTGGCTTAAGTCACTCTCACTGGAAAATGAAGCATAAAGGTCGATTCAGACACATCAGTCACGTCAAGTCACAGTTCCGTCAGAACCGTCCAGTATCAGTCACAAAAAATATCGTTTCCTGAAAGTCAAGTGGCGCTGTCTACATTGAGCCGGCGCAGTGACGAATCGGAACCGTCAGTCGCGCTTCCGTCACCGAACAGTCAAATTCACATTTCTTCCCAACGATATTTTTTGTGTTTGACGGACGTCAGTTTAGAAAGTGAACATGGGCGACGACAAAAAATTAATCGAGTTGGTTCGAAATTACCCCGTTCTGTACGATTTATCGCATAATAAATATATGGATATAGCATATAAAAATAGGATATGGAAGCAAATTGGAAATTAAATAAAAATAGATGGTAAATCTAAGTACACTCGAGAGTATACACAAAAAATGATTGACTACGGTCTGAATACCCTGACGGCTATATGTGAATACAGCCGCTATTTTGACTGTGACTTGACGGCGACGGTTATGATTCGGAAGTTGACTGATGTGTCTGAATCGACCTTAATTGTTGCCACACACGCCGCGCACAACCGACACCGAAGCTTCATCGAACCATCAGTTTCATAGAACCGTGGAAATGAGGAAATTTTTTTCCGCACATTCACTCTCTTCTAGTCCGGATGGCGCAACGGTTAGCACGTTCGCCTTCAACGCACTGGGCCCCGGTTCGATTCCGGGGATTTACGTGTCGGACTATGAGCCCACTCAGCTGTTAAATGAGTACCCATTATGGGGTAAATAACTCGGTTGAGCGTATTGCTGATCACATACCTCTGCACAAAAACCGTCACGATCTAGAAAATGAGATGATGCTAACTCATCTCGAGGCCGTGGTTCAAATTGGACTGTTGCGCCAGTTATTTACTTTTACATTCACTCTCAGTCATAACTTTCCTCTTGGTGCCCTTTCAGAGTCCGTGCTCCAGGCGACCGCCCGTTTAGCCTAAGAGCGCGTTGACACGATCAAACTACGGTTTGACAAACCACCTACTTGAACGTGTCAACCCCTTGTCAAACTGGTTTGATGTCTTGTGCTTCTGTCAAACCCTAGTTGGACGGTGCTCAACTTTTCATCAAATGCTAGTTTGTCAAATCGTAGTTTGATCATGTCAACGCGCTCTAAGCCTTTAACCGGCCCTGTTACAGATATTACATATTAGCCTTTGTAAGAACGGTGGAGGGTCTCTTGCTATAATTTGTTTAAGGCTAAGGTACAATATACCTCCTATGGTCGTAGTGGTAGGTAAATAGCCGCACTTCTAGATTCTATGTATTCTTTCTTTGATTTGTTTTTAACGTTTTAATAATGGACAAATCGTTTTGAGAGGACCGTGGTAAATGGTTCGTCCGTCGTTGGTCCTCTGTTGGTTTGTATCTCTCAAAACACATTTTGCTATAATCGACCAAATGGAATGTATCCACCCGACATGTCATACGCATTCATTATTTGAGATTACACACTCTAATTCAGTAGGAAGAAGCAGATTCAAAACAAAATCCTCTCTAATAATAGACTCATTATTTCAGAATGTGCAGGACCATTCTCCGAACCATATGCAAATAACATCTCTTCATTTGCAATTTGCATTTAGTTCATAGCTGTGTCTAGAGACTCCTAATATTCGGGCAAAAGGACATTTACTGCTTTCAACGTGAGGCCCACTATTCATGCAGCTGTTTCGCATAAACAGATGGAGGCACACATTATGTGGCATATGGAGGCTGCATAATGACTTGATCACGCCATCATTAATAAAACAATGGCAAGCAGATTCCTACCGAATGTTCACATGCTCTACTCGTAGGTATGTTCCACTTATTCTACATTAAGCGAGAAAATTTGAAATGGGCTTGGTGCTTAAAGTGCTTAATGGCATTTGCACATAGAGTCAGAGCTCTGGCTGCACCACTAAACATCCTGTGTTCTGTATGAGTATTAAAGCCTGGTAGTTAGACAACTTCCCTTTTCTGTACTGCTATTCTGCTTTTCTGTTACGCTATCGGCGTAATGAATGTCAGTATATTACAAAGCCATATTCATATCGATTTCATAGATATCACGAAATACACACATTTGTGCATACTCTATTTCAGTAAAATCCCTACAATTCACACAAAAAAAAAAAATTATTTACACCGTAGTGGAATTATACTAATCAATCTTGGCTTGCATTATACAGGGTGAGGGGCGACCGGTAGCGCAGTGTGTTGAGGCATCACTCTCATGTTTGACTACCGGCGTTTCGGGTTCGAATTCCGTCCACGACGACGTGTGGCCATGGATGTGCAGCGTACAGGAGGTGCATGCTGGCAACTGCATTCTCCGAAACCAGTTTATGCCGTCGAAGCGTCAACTGGGCCACATGGAACAGGCTCCGGAGGTATAGCAATGTATATATACAAATGATCAGGGTCACCTCCTGATTCGATTTAGCCATGTCTGTCTGTCTGTCCGTCTGTCTGTCTGTCAGTCTGTCTGCCCGTTCACACGATAACTTTCGATAGAATGAAGCTAAAGTCTTGAAATTTTGGTCAGATGTTGGAAGTATGATCTAATTGGTTGGTATTGAAAATGGGCATGATCGGGCCAAGAGAACGCCTACCTCCCCTACATATGTAAAATAATTAACTGTATTTATAACTCCCGATTAAATAAACATGAAAAGCTCTAGCTTTGGTAGATTGCTCGTGGGGGTAATCTTACACTTCCTTGACAAAATAAAATCGATTAGGTGAAAACTAATGGTAATTTTCTCACAAAGAACCCCGTACTACCCTACTTTTCAGGTTTTTTGTCTATAACTCTTGAACCAATTGACGTAGACATCTGATTTTTGGCATGTAACCCTGAAGTAAGAAGTTGCTTGGGTTTTAGTAAGTTGGGCATAATCAGATCAAAGGAACTCCTACCTCCCCTACAAAATTGAAAAAAATAAATATTACTTTAATTACGATAACTTTCGATAGAACGACACTAGCGAGTTAAAAATTTGGCAGACCGTTGGTAGTAAAATCAAGTTATTTGGCATTGAAAATGGGCAAGATCCGACCCAAGGAATCCCTACCTCCCCTACAAATGAAACTTCAAATAAGAGATAACTTTTGATAGAATGAAGCCAGCGACTTGGAATTTTGGTCAAATGTTTAAAGTGAGATTGAGTTAGTTGGTATTAAAGATGGGTTATATCCAACCTAAGGAACCCCTACCTCCCCTAGAAATGAAATATTAAATAAGCAATAATTTACGACAAAATAAAGGTAGCGACTTGAAATTTTGGTCAAATGTTTGAAGTAGGATCCAGTTGGCTAATATTGAAAATACGTTAAATCCGACCAACGAAACCCCTACTTCCTATAGAGTGAAGCTAGAGACCTGAATTTTTTTTTTTAAAGTTTGTATGGTGAACTAATTGGTTGGTGGCAATGATGGGCAAGATCAAGTGCAAGGAGCCTCTACCTCCCCTACAAGTGAGACTTCAAACAAGCAATGACTTTCGATAGAATGAAGCTAGCGACTTGAAAAATTCGACAAATATTTGCAGAATGGGTTAGTCAATTGATTTTTAGAATGGCCAAGATCCTCATGAATGAGTGCCAACCTCCCCTATAAACTGGCCATGTAGGAAACTCACTTTTAATGCATATAGTCGTTGCCAATTGGTACTTTTGGTATCACCACTAGGTCTGTACAAGTCTAGGGTATATACGCTTCGGACTCCGTGCCGAAGCTTCGCTTCGGCCTGGTTCTTCAAATTTTAATTTCACTCCTATATGTTTTCTGAATCCTCAAATGCTAGTGACACGGCACTAAATCGGTTGGTAAGCCTTTACCTTGATAAGAGCTGAGAGATTCTAAATGCCCGCAGTCTAGTTCATGGTCGCTTGAGGTAAGCTGCTTTCGCCGGTCAGTTATGTTTCTCGCTCTCGCTGCGCTCGCAGTGGCAATTTATTTTCTGCCATTTTCCCATGTTTTCCTCTAACCCATTGTGGATAGAGTGGACGTGGAAATGTCATCGTCGGACTGCCCCCCCCCCCCCCCTCAACGAGCTAAGCAGCGGCATATGCTTGCTGTAGCTCAGTTCGGGAGATGTGAGCGGGGTTTTCGCTGCTCGTTGCCCCTGTCCTTTATGTATTAACGAAAATTCATCGGCCTGGGAAGACAACTCAAACAGGGGAGGTAAAAATGGGGAATAAAGAAAAATAGTCGATAAGGATGGAATGGTTGGCGGACGGATCACACACCCACACGATCGCACCTAGGTCGGGGTGTAATGGGACCCTCAGCCTCTTGTTTCGTACCACCAACAAATCACTACTCATCAGGTGCTGCTTCGATCTGATGGTGGGAGCAGCACTCCCAGACCATAATATGGTTGATTACTACTTTGCCTTAACCCCTAGCGGGGCATAGCGCGTCAACTACTCCTGCGCGCCATCGTACTCTGTTCTGGGCAATGGGGCGCAACTCCCCAAAAGACTTACCCAGTACCTGACACTCCTTTGCCACAGTTCGACGCCATGTGATTCGAGGACCCCCTCTAGGTCGGCCTTGGTTGGAAATGGGGTTCCATTTCATGGCATGCAAAGCAATGCAGTTATCACTCTTCCGCAATGTGTGACCTATCCACTGCCATTTTCGCCTGCGTATCAATTCGTCGATTGGCATCTGACCCGTACGCCGACTTAGCTCTTCATTTGATATTGTTTCGGGCCAGAAAATTCTTAAAATTCGACGAAGACATGAGTTGACGAAAACTTGCAGCTTTCTGGTAACTCCAACGGAAACTTTCCATGTACTGCTCCCATACAAAAGCACTGATAGTACCAGGGAGCGAAACAGGCCCAGCTTGGTCTTGATGCTGAGATAACTGCCCTGCCAGATTTTGGACAGCATGCCGTATGCGCGTTTAGCCTGGTTGATACGACGAGCGATGTCCTGCTCCGTACCACCATTTTCGGCAACAATGCTACCCAGGTAGACGAAGTTGTCCACCTTCTCCACAGGCTGCCCATTAATATTGATGGCAATAGGTGTCGGATTTCTTTTTCGCAACGGCGGGCTAAGAACCTTGGTCTTGTTGGTATTAATCTTTAGCCCAACCTTGCTTGCCTCCCTCTCGAGATCTAACGCCATTGCCGACAGATCCATGATTTTGTGGGAGAGTAGACATATGTCGTCAGCGTAGGCAAGATGTTGTAGATAAGATGTCAAAGTCCATTGAATTCCTCTGTCGAGTCCGGATAGGGCTGCATGCAACACATCGCCGATCACTATGAGGAATAGGATCGGTGAGAGGATGCACCCCTGCCGAACTCCACTGCGAATCTCAAAGTCCCCCGACACCTTACCTTTATGCAGAACGCGACATTTCGCGCCGTCATAGGTTGCCTTAATAATAGCCACAAGCTTCTCAGGGATGCCTCTCCTGCGCAAGGCCGCCCATATAGAATCCCGGTTCACACTATCGAAAGCCTTTTCGAAATCGATGAAAAACAAGTGAAGCGGAGAATCGTATTCAGCGCATTGCTCGATGATGATTCGCAAGGTGTTAATGTGATCGACACAGGAGAATCCGGATCGAAAGCCAGCCTGCTCTTCATCAATTTTTTTTTCTAAGTGCGCCTTTAGTCTTTCCAGGACGATTTTGGCTATTATCTTGGCAACGGCAGGAAGCACACAAATGCCTCTCCAATTATTACAGTCTGTGAGGCTACCCTTCTTTGGAAGTTTGATGATTAAACCTTCCTTCCACTCAGTGGGAAAGGTCTCTGTATTCCACGCTTTATCAACAAGTGGATGCAGCAAATCGGCAGTTACGCTTGGCGCTGCTTGATAAAGTTCGGCAGGGATGCCGTCAAGTCCGGCGGCCTTTCCTCGTTTTAGTGCAATAATTGCAGTGACTATTTCCTCTTTAGTCGGGGCAGTGGACCGTATACGCACATTTTGATGGTTAGCTAAATTATCTATATGAGGGGGAACTTCACCAGAGGTTACACGGTTCAAGACCGCGGCGAAGTGTTCTTTCCACCGCCTCATTTGATCTTCTTCCAAGATAAGTAGCTTTCCATCACTATCTTTCACCGGATGTAGGCAGGAGTTACGACCACCTATAAGCTCCTTGATGACACCGTATACGGCGTTTAAGTTGTTACTTCTTGCGGCTTCTTCTGCTGAGGCTAAAAGAGAATTCGCATAAACTCTTTTTTCGCGTCGCACACTACGCTGAACTTCTCGAGCTTTCTGACGGTAAAGGAGTTCGATGCTGCTTCGATTATCGTCTGATGCTGCAGCCAAACGAACTTTCAGCTCCTTTCTTTCAACGATCCGCTGCCATGAAGCGTCGGACATCCAGGGCTTATTCCGGCAATCCGGGTTTCGGCCAAGGATGGTATTTGCGCTATCAATGTACGCATTTTTATGGCATCCCAGTTTTCGTTTATGTCACTATCTGGGTGACTAGTTATCTCAGCCGCTTTTTGCGCAAGATAGTCATTATATTGTTGTAAGACAGCTGGTTTTTTTAGTCGAGCGGTGTTGAATTTGCGGGGCCTTTTGTCTCTGGGTCGGCGCACGGCTGCAATACGCAATCGAACATTAGCGATCATAAGATAATGGTCTCTTCCCATCCCAATATCGGCACCCTTCTTGTTTCGCACGTCCAGGAGGCAACTCTTGAATCTTTTACTAATGGCAAAATGGTCGATCTGATTTTGTGTTCTGCGCCGATCAACAGAGGACCAACTGATTTTGTGGTCGTCCTTATGCTCAAACATAGTACCACCGATGAAGAGACTGTGAAAGTTGCAGAACTCTACAAATCTTTCACCGTTGTCATTACGATCACCAAGACCGTGTCTCCCCATCACATGTCTGAGCCCATAGTTATCAGCGCCAACTTTCGCATTCAAATCACCCATAACCATTACAATGTCACCTTTAGGTGTTCTGCTCTGAACGGCGTTTAGTTCTTCGTAGAAGGAGTCTTTTGCCAAGACATTGTCGGGTTCAGTAGGGGCATAACATTGTAGTATTGAGATGTTCCTTATTTTGGTCCGGAACCTGGCGGTCAAGACCCTGTCAGAGACCGGTTCCCAGGATAAGAGACAGTTTCGCGCGGCTCTGGTTAAAAGGAGCCCCACACCTGACTCACGGCGACTACCGGTAGCTTTACCGGAGTACAACATTACAGTGCTGCCCGTTGGAGAGGTAGATTCTTCGCTGTTCCACCATCTTATCTCACTAACTCCTAAGATATTTAATTTGTACCTCAGAAATTCACTCTCTAATTGAAGAAATCGTGCGTTCTGGGGACCTTCTGATCCATTGTCCAGGAGAGTACGCACATTCCAGAATCCAATCTTTGTCATTGTACGATAGCTAAAAGTCGTAACCGTTGAGTCAGTCCTTATCCGAGGCATAGTTGACGTTTCGTTAGCATATAAAGATTTCGGATAGTGCAAGTTGCTGGCATACACATCCTGTCCTTTGATTGTCGGTTTTAACGACAGGCCCTCAAAAGGAAAGGCCGTGGTATTTTTTTTTTCACACCCCACACCACAGGGGTACCTCAGCCAAATCATCGGACCGCCATCACTGGCGGCTTGACGTTGGTTGGGAATGGTCAGTGACCACTGCCGTTCCAGGGGGCGCCCACGCGGAGGACTATGGAAGAGGAATTTTTGCCCCCCAATTTTACAATTACAATTTACATGCAAAGCTTTGTGGTAAGCTACGTTTTTCGTTTTATTGACGGGCGCGTAAACAAACATGATGGCTCCGTGACACGCAAATACGCGACATACAGTTGTCCATGCGCGAAAAACGGAAACTTCAAGTTAATCCCGCAAACTTCCAACGGCTGGCCTTGTAATTTGTTGATGGTCATCGCGAAGGCAAGACGCACGGGGAATTGCAGCCATTTGAATTCGAATTGCAAGTACATTGAAATCATCGGGATGCACGGAATCAAAACATCCTCTCCTTTGAACTATCCCTTGATAATCGTCGTCTCCATGACGTTGTTCATAAGCTTTTCCACAGCCAGTCTCCTTCCATTGCACAGTCGAGGTTGATTGATGTTACGCAACATGATGATGACTGAGCGTACTTTCAATTACAAATTGTGCGGTGGTAATCCGGGCAATTCCAGTGAATTCAAAAATTCTGTAGACTACTTCATCCGGAAGGAAAACAACTGCCCGGAATGAAATTTTGAATGGACCCATTAAGTTCATCGATATCTTTATTTTCGCCGCCAATATGGCTCGTTTGCTCTGCCAATTATGGTTTTTGAAGTTCTCCGGTTTGTTCGGAAAAACACGTCGAATGGCTCTACCTAGGTTTAGGCTTAAGTTACTGTTAGTTAAAAGGCAGGTTAACAGGACATTGAGACAACGGGCCTAAGATGGGTATGCTGGTCTCACTAAAACTTTCCGCAAAGATCTGAGAATGTGGTAGCAGTATTTTTCTGGTTGGTGATTCATTGTTTTTCAAGTCATTATCTAACCAAAAGACCTTTTCCGTAGTTCTCCAGTGTGTCAAAGCGCTGACGGTCAGGTTTAAGCGATAAGACAGTTTGGAAAAGGCAGATAGCTGTAGCCTGAATGGCTAACCAACACCTAAGCGTCTCAGGTTTAGTAGGATGGAACGACATATGTACGTAGTTTGGACCTGCAACATAGCTGTGTGAACTCCAGCACGTTTATTAAACCATCTGAACCAGCTATCTTCCGAGGCCACCCCTTGAATGGGGTTAAGCGATGTGCTGACAACTCGTCCTTGTAAAGCCACTCCGAATCAAGCAACCTGGAACAAAAGCCTCGGATTGGACGGATGAAAAACGACGACCATGCAAACGACTAAAGGTTTATTCTTTCGAATCCTGGAATGTACACTCCCTGACTAAACCAGGGCCGATAAGGCCCTCCTTCAACAGGTCGAAAAGTACAAACTGAGCATTACTGCAGTTCAGGAAACAAATTGGCTCGGCAGCGAGATCAATGACAAGAAATCGCACACAATTTCTACAAGTGGTAAACCATCGGGCCGCAAACAGTTTGGAGTAACATTTATAGTGAACAATCACCTAAGACCGTACATCACTGACTTCAAATCCATAAATGAACGGCTGTGTGCGATCCGCATTAAGACTCGATTCTTCAATCTCTGGCTCATCAATGTGCATGCCCCCACTGAAGTTAAAAAAGACGTAGTAACGGACGAGTTCTTCGCCCGCCTTGAGACTCTCTTCGACTCACTTCCGACAAACGATGTCAAATTGCTGCTGGGAGACTTTAACGCGAAAGTCGGAAATGAAAGTTGGTACCGGGGCACCACTGGAGGCCACAGTCTCCATGAAGAATGTAACGACAACGGCCAGCGACTTATTGACTTCGCCTGCAGTAGGAATCAAGTCGTAAGCTCTACGTGTTTCCCGCATCGACGCATTCACAAGCAGTCCTAAAAATCTCCAGATGCACATACCGTCAACTAAATTGATCACATCGTTATTTGCAAGAGATGGGCGTCAAGTGTAATAGATTTCCGCTCCAATGGAGGAGCAAACTGTGATTCAGATCATCACTTGCTGAAGACGACCTTCAGATGTAGAATTTCTTCAGTGCACCAATTGAGAATCAGCCCTCCCAAAGTCCTCGCAGTTAATAAACTTCTGAGCGATTCTGCGGCGGTGGCGAATACTGAATCGGAATCTGAATCTGAAGTGTTTCCAACTGAACGGCTACGATTCGGTGGAACGGGTCTAGCTCATGGCATACATCAATTACTCCTGCGAGTATGGGAGGGAGGTGATCCCAGACGATTGGCGCAGAGGCATAATCTGCCCAATTCACGAAAAGGGAGATAAACTGCGGTGTGAGAATTAGAGGGGCAGCTCACTAGTCTGTGCGTCCTATAAAATATCGATGAAAATTCTGGAAAAAATAATAAAACCGCACGCAGAAGGAAACGAATATCAAAACGGTTCTAGACCTGGTGGCTCCACAGCCGATAAGCTCTTTACGGTCAAACTGAAACCTTAGAAGTGCTGGGAATATCGATTTCAAGTAAGCATACGACAGTATCATGTACTGTACAATAACATGCTTCAATTTCGAATACCAGCGAAATTAGTACGACTGACAAAGATGACGATGACCAGCTCCGTAAGGACTTATAATAGACTTACTGATCTATTTGAAACAGCACTGTTTTGAAGGAGGGCCGTGGACTGGCGTCGACGTTCTTCAACCTAGCGCTGGAATAAACTATTCGGGCTTTTATTGTGGACAACAACAAGACGTTATTTATCAAGTCGCCACGATTTTCAGCGTACGTCGACGACATCGACATCATGTCCCAAAGATTGGCCAACGTGGAAGAACTTCTTCATACGCTCGATACCGCTGCTACGTATCAACGAGGGTAAAACTAAAATAATGATGCAATCGAGGACAAGGACGCCAGCGCAATTGAGCATCAATGTGGGGGACCTCAACATCGAGCTCGTGAACGACTTCATATACGTGGGTTGCAACTTGTCAAAGGACGCAAATGAAATTGACGAAATCAAGCGACGGATACAGTTAGCTAATAAGACTTTTTTCTCGGTTCTCCCCATAATGAAATCGCGCGTACAAAACCATTATACGACCAGTGCTATGTTATGGCTGCGAAACATGGACCCTAACTCAAGCCTCGGGAAACATGCTAGACACTTTCGAACGTAAGGTTCTGCGCCGAAGTTCCGGGGCTGTGTTCGGTCGAGATGGATGGCGCATCTGGTACAACTATGAGCTTTATGAACTGTTCGATGAGTTTCGAAAATTGTCAAACTACAACGACTTCAATGGGCAGGGCATGTACAATGAATGGACGATGATCGCATGCTAAAAGGAGTAATGAATCGACACCGACTCGACGGAGCGAGTCTGCGGGGACGACCGAAGGCTCGTTGGGAGAGCTCAATATATGGCAACGCCGTGCAACTACTGGGCTTCCAAGGTTTAATGATGCGGTCACGTGGCCGAGATAATTGAAGGACAACGATCCAAGCGGCCAGGGCCCGACTCCGTGCTGCCGCGCCACGACGATGATGATGACAATCACAATTCAAAACAATATACACACTATGCTCATAATTCAACAAATAGTAATGCTCATTTGAGGAAAATTAACATACGACTTAAACTGTCTTTTTTGTCGTATCAGAGCTATAAAATAAAATAAATAACTGGCGCAACAGTCCAATTTGAACCATGGCCTCGAAATGAATTAGCATCATCTCATGTTTCTAGATCGTGACGGTCTTGTGCAGAGGTGTGTGATCAGCAACACGCTCAACCGAGTTATTTACCTCATAAATGGGTACTCATTTAACAGCTGAATGGGCTCATAGTTCGACACGTAAATCTCCTTTTTTATCGAAAAGCGCTACCGCATTCAATAGGAATCGAACCGGGGCCCAGTGTGTAGAAGGCGAACGTGCTAACTAAATTCAAACGATAATATTCAAACGATACTTTGAATTGACAAATCTGTAAAGTTGTTAGCTCTCAAATGACTTGTTAAGATCAAAGGCTTAAATTTGAAAATTTTGAAATGTTACGTATTAAAAGAATAAAATACGGTGTGTAGAAGAAACGAATTTACTTCAACCTTGACTTAACAGATGGGCCACGCTACGATTGAAAAATAGGAAAAAAAGATCGTATGTTTTAGAAATTAAGCACAATTGATTTGGAGATTCCGCTGAATGGGTTATCCATTTTTCCTTTCGGAAAGTAAACTTAAATTAAGCACAGTAAATATTTGAATTTCGATGGAATTTTTATTTCATAATAAAGTTTGGATTATGCCGTTATACGTGGAATACAATATCCGTCAAATGTCTCCCACGGGACCGGTTGCAGGACTCGATCCTTTTGAGGTAATTTTCGATTACCTTTTCACACATTTCGGGCAATAACTCGGCTATAACTCGACGGATTTCGTCCTTTAATTGACCAATCGTCGTGGGATTGTTCGCATAAACACGGTCCTTCGCATAGCCCCACAAAAAGAAATCTAACGGCGTTAAATCGCAAGACCTTGCTGGCCAAGCCACATCGCCGAATCTCGAAATTATGCGTCCTGGGAATTTCTCGCGCAATAAAGCCAAATTTTGTCGCGTGGTGTGGCATGTGGCCCCGTCTTGTTGAAACCATATCCATATCTTCAATTTCCGACCAAAAATAGTCATGAATCATGGCGCCATACCGCTGGCCATTGACTGTAACGGCGGCTCCTTCATCGTTTTCGAAGAAAAACGGCCCAATGACGCCGCCGGCCCACAATGCACACCAAACAGTCACTTTTTGCGGGTACAACGGTTTCTCAGCGGTCACTTGCGGTTGCTCACTGCCCCAGATGCGACAATTTTGTTTGTTCTCATCGCTAAAGAAGATTTTCTTCGAAAAATCGGCATCGGTGGCCTGCGGTTCGAGGG
This sequence comes from Chloromyia formosa, assembly GCA_964017055.1. Classification (NCBI taxonomy): domain Eukaryota; kingdom Metazoa; phylum Arthropoda; class Insecta; order Diptera; family Stratiomyidae; genus Chloromyia; species Chloromyia formosa. The sequence goes on along the minus strand of OZ024813.1, from coordinate 96,416,110 downwards.
CCCAATCTGAGTACTCACGACGCAATCTGTGATCGGTCGGCTTTAATTCTTGCATGATCTGGACTTTATAAGGATGGAGATGAAGGTCCAAATGCAAAATGCGCCACAATGTGCCGTAAGATAGGCCTAAATGCTGGGATCGGCGCGGAATCGACAAATTCGGGTCTTCGGCCACACTTTCACTCACAGCGGCGATGTTTTCGGTCGAACGAGCAAAACGATGATGCACAGGTGTAGAAATGTCTGTCACCGATCCAGTTTCTTCAAATTTTTTCACTGTGTAGGCAATTGTGCGCTCATTGGGACAATTATGTCGACCATAATCTGCGCGTAATGCACGAAACGTGGCCACCGCATATTCACCATTTTGGTAGAATAATTTAATAATTTTAACGCGTTGTTCAGTCGTAAAACGTTTCATCTTGTAAAATGGCAAACCTTCAACTAAACCAGTTTGGAATACACAGACATTTGACAGATGTCGAATGGCAGAGCTTTACTTTCCGAAACACGAAATGGATAACCCTTTATTTGCCAAAGGCCCCGCTAATAGCGAGTCAGGAAGTCTAGGACAAAGTGGGTTAAAAGTGATTTTCTCCGGTTTTTCTTGTATATTTGGGTTTTTGGAAAACAAATTCGTGAAGAGTAGAAATTAACCAAAATTAATAAAAGCAGTCTTCTGAATATATGCTCCAAAACCTCCGTTCAGTTTTCCTTGGTTCGCCTTTTCGGATTCCGCCGAAATTGTGCATATATGGCTAGTTTCCCAATGGCTTATTTCGTGGTGCCAGTAACGGTGATCTTTGCAATAGGGAAAAAGTCAATTTATTGTACATGAGATTTTATGTAGTTTCAGAAAGTGAAGTCCTATCTTGGATTGAGTGATTGGGGTAGTGGAATATTTTGCTCGACAAGTTAAGCTTTTTGAAACAATTTATAAGAAAATACTATGACTCTGTAGTGACACGAGAGTGCCCAAGTCATACGTTGATTTTCCTCAACTGAACACTACTGTCTACCATTAAGTTATTTACTATCAGCAACGGTACACTCTGTATAGCAATATTAGTTTCGCTCCCTACTCCTATCGTTATCCGACGGTTGTCAATACGCCTCCATCTGTCATTCTCTGAAAATCCGAAACTCAATCCAAACTCATAAAGTGCTCTTCGATGTCGAACGCAAACTTTTAATGCTCAAAGACTGATATTTGACATTAAATTCCGATTATCCAATATTAACTGAAGATATTCAAAATGTTGTCTGTCGCCAAATGGAGGAGTCCTGGCCCGACATACTTCCATAACACGTCAGCACTGGCAAACATCCAACAACATTCGATTCAATTTTCTAAACAAACAGAGTCATTTCATCTCAGTATCTCTGTTATTAGTTATTTTTGACAAAGAGCTTCGACATTCTCAAAGGAGCCAACTAATATGCGTATTTGTCGAAGGGAATCTGATATTTGCATTTAATTTGACGATACCTTGAAAATGTACCCGGAGAATTGTGAATTGTGAAGATGGCACAAGATTGGTTATTGGATATTTGTCATCCATCAAATATGAAACGGTTTATTTATCCTTGAGTAATTGAGAAATGTGAACTAATTAAAATTGAATCCTCGAAAGTATAGATAGTTTGCATAGTTACTTTGAGTAGGTAATCTTATTGGACTTGTGTCAATACATGTATTGGAGCTTGCTACCGTAGAAGAAACATGGAAATCTTCAGAGGCAGCCAAGTTGCCGTCAAAGCTCTCGATAAGCCCTTACTTATGTCTAAATTAATACTTGACTGCTACGATGTTTTGGAGAGACTTAGTTCCTGTAATAAATTCACCATACTCTGGGTCCCTGGCCATGTCGGTATACAGGGTAACGAGATTGTCGACGAGTTGGCTAGGAATGCATCTGCAGCCCCGTTCATTGGGCCAGAGCCATTTTCTGGTATCCCCCAATCGATGGTGAAGATTCCCAACCTCCTATGTAAATTTTGGGATTTTTTTTCTTTTACTGATATGTTTTTAAATTATTTTTACATCAATTGTTCAACCTCCTATGTTGTTATTTTCAATGAAAAGCTAATAGATAACAGCTACATCCAAACCTTCTATGTCAATGTTGTCTTTTATAACTTTTACAACCTCCTATGTCCTATGTAACCTAACTGCAAAAACGCCAGGTTGGGTACCTTCACCATCACTATGCAGTATTAACAACCATATTAGAGAACAGGAGCGACTAAACACCGGTGCGTATTGCGGCAGTCTACTTGACCTGAGACAGTCTATTTCAATCTAAGCTGCTCATATCAGGCCACTCACGCAAGCGCACCCTACTCAAATTTAGCAGTTATCTGAATAGGAAGAGGGTTACAATCATTTGCGGCCTTCTCACAGGCATTCTAGCCTGAGGCACAACCTGTACAAAGTGGGTATTGTCTCTGGCAGCTGGTGCTTCTGCAATCTATTGATTTATCCTCTGCAAGTATGAGGCCATTTGATGTCGTTGCTTAGAACGCCTCGGTGATCCCTTTCCTGATGTGGACGAGATGGCTTCACTTGACCTAAGGCAGTTGAGTTTGTTAAGCGAATCAAACATGATCGCCAACCTTAAAGTTGCACAAGACTTGTGGGCTATAGCACAATAGACATCCCTCTAACTGGCGATGCTCGTGGGTGTTCCCTTCTCATATTCTGTTTGAGATATTAAAATAAAAAATTAAGGCTGATGATGATTAAATAATGGTTTCATAGCTTAATGATGTCATCGTGATATGATGGCTAATTACTGATGGTTCGGTTCTGCAGCAGGCATCTCACACAGATACCGGGCAGGAATACTCTTCACAGATTCTCACCAAGCAAGGAGTTTTAACGATGACTGAAAGACGATTTATGTGTAGTGGATTTGAAAGGGCACGATCTAGCAAAGTCTCTCTAGCAAAAGATTCAAATTGACAGTGGCGTAGACCGCTTTTAACGGAGGTAGGGGCTGTGTCATCGGCACATTTTTTTTTTAATATTTGGTTGGAGGCGGGATTTTGATTCCTTCACCTCTTGATTCAAAAATCAGCCCTCTACACATAGACCTGTCATAGCAGTCCTGTTTTAGAAGTAAACTGAGCAAATATCCCTAATCAACAAAATCACTATACACCAATGCATTACTGGATGACATTTTCATACCCTATACTTATAGGGTATATTGTTTTTGTCACGCCGAAAATATATAACACCTTAAAGGAGGCTCTGGAGGTACATATATATATATGTATATATATGAATGATCAGGGTCACCACCTGATTCGATTTAGCCATGTCAGTCTGTCTGTCTGCCCTTCGCACGATAACTTTCGATAGGATGGAGCTCGAGCTTTGAAATTTTGGTCAAATGTTGGCAGTATGATTTAATTGGTTGGTATTGAAAATGGGCGTGATTAAGCCAAGAAAACGCCTCCCTCCGCTACATATGCAAAATATTTATATATATCTATAACTCCCAATTAAATAAACATGAAAAGTTCTAGCTTTGGTAGATTGCTCGTGAGGGTAATCTTATACTCTTCTGGAAAAATAAAATCGATCAGTTAACCCTTAACTGGTATCGTGGGTCAAAATTGGTGAACAATTTCGGCTTTAACTCTTTTAATGTTCAAGCCACAATAACGCACTCCCACGTATTCTCAGTACTGTGCAAGCTGTCGCGGGGAGCGGAAGTGCAACTTTGTGACTTGCGTAGGAACTGAGGTATGACTCCGACTGGGTCAAATTTGACCCACGACACCTAGTATGTAACTTTTCCATTGAGCGTAGTTACTTTTTTCGTTTTAAGTTTCAACAACAATGGCGGAATTTTTAACTGATAAACAAATTGAAGAGTTGTTGAAACAAAGTGATGAATGTGAATTGGATGCTGATGAAAGTAATTCAAATCAAAATCAACTTTGTGACGAAGAAATCATTAGTGATCGAGGCAGCCCAGAACCAGATAGTTGTTTAGAAGACACTGTGATTGAAACAAGTGACACTGATTCTGAAAATGCAGAGACGAGAGATGAAGGTGACGAGGTGAACAGAGAGGACGACGAAGAGGAAGAGCGACGTTATTATTGAGGTAAAAACCGTTACAAATTGTCCAAACAAGCTCCAAGTAAGTCTCGAACGAGAAGACATAATATAATTACATACTTTCCTGGTTTGGCGGGTCCAGCTCGTGAGAAAATTAGTATGTCAGAGTTAGAGTCATGGCAATTGCTGCTGACAAACGAAATCCTCGAAATTATGATTTTACATACAAATAAAAAAATAAGCGAATTCAAGGAAGCCAATTCGAGTACCGGAGCTCATAGAAATTTTGTGAACATGACTGAAATGAACGCCTTTTTAGCTGGTGTTTTCAAGTCAGGTCATGAAGATCTTGAAGAATTATGGAATGGTAGAGACATTTTTAGAGTGACAATGTCTCTTAAAAGATATATCTTCATTTTGTCTGCTTTACTGGTTGCCAATAAGTATTCAGGCTAAAATTTGTAGTATTGCTCGTTCCAAAGAATATGTTTGAGTTTTGGTTGTCATTTTTTTTAGTTATAAGCTAATTTCATACGAAATATTTCTTTTTGTCATTACAAAGGTATAAGAAATGCCATTATAAGTTGTTTGTTTCAGTTTACTTAAGAATAACATTTTTTTTTAGTTTTTTAGTACACACTATCGGAAAAGTTATGAAAAATGAAGTTGGTTAATAATTTACGGAAAACATGTTGATTAATGCAAATTTTTATTTTTAAATTACGATTGTTTTTTAATATATGCTTGTTTTATTCGACCCCCATCCAAATCTATGTTAATTATCAAAAAATGTTATTGTTATTACTGATTTCCTTGTGTGGGTCAAATAAGACCCACGATGCATGTAGTGTTGCCCAAATAAGCGATACCAGTTAAGGGTTAAAAACTAACGGTAATTTTCTTACAAAGAGCCCCGTACTACCCTACTTTTCAGGTTTTTTATATATAGGTATAACTCTTGAACCAATCGACGTAGACACCTGATTTTTGGCATGTAACCTTGAGGTGGGAAGCTGCTTGAGTTTCAGTAAGTTGGGCATAATCAGATCAGATCGCCTATCTCCCCTACAAATTTCAAAAATTAAATATTCCTTTAATTACGATAACTTCCGATAGAATGACACTAGCAAGTTGAAAATTTGGTAGAATGTTGTTAGATCTACTTGGTTGGTGTTGAAAACAGGCACGATCCGACCCAAGGAGGTCCTTACTCCCCTACAAATGCAACTTAAAATAAGCGATAACTTACGATAAAATAAAGCTAGCGACTTGAAATTTTGGTTACATGTTTATAGTAGGATTCAACTGACTGATGTTGGAAATACGTAAAATCCGACCACCGAAACCCCTACTTCCTCTACAAATGAAACTTCAAATAGACGATGACTTTCGATAAAATGCAGCTAATGACTTGAAATTTTGGTCACATGTTTGTACTGGGATCTAGTTGGTTGTTATTAAAAATACGCAAGATTCGACAAAAGAAAACTCTACCTCCCCTACAAGTGAGACTTCAAATAAGCAATAACTTTAGATAGAATGAAGCTAGTAACTTGCAAAATTTGACAAATAATTGTAGAATGGATTATAGTATTTAATCGATTTTGAGAATGGTTAACATCCTCCTGAATGAGTGCCAACCTCCCCTATAAACTGGTCATATAGGAAATTCACTTTTAATGCAAATGGTCGTTGCCAATTGGTACTTTTGGTACCACCACTAGGTCTGTACAAGTCTAGGGTATCCGTATATACGCTTCGGACTCCAATAATATATATGATATATGATAATATATGTACTTTCAAAGCGCCCGTGGAGAAAGAGTAGCTGATAAAATACTTTATGAGTCTCATTAACACATTGGGTGTATCATCATACTCGGGCGGGCTCCGTACGGGTCATTTAACCCTGAGGGATCATTTATATAGAATGGGGATCGTCTCTAACCCAAGCTGTCGTCACTCCTGTGAGGGTGAGGATGAGACATCTCAACACATTCTTTGTGACTGTAATGCACTTCAACAACAAGCATTTCAAGCGGCGGAGTTTAAGTTAAACTCCGCCGCTTGAAATGCTTCGGCGACGAATTTCCTGAAGCGGAAACGATTGCCTCACTAAGACTCGAGCAATTGAGCAGATTCGTGGGAATGATTGGTCTCGACAACTAATCCCTAATCTGAATAGACACTAGCGTGTAGCACAATAGACCTTCAGGTCGCAGTGCTTGAAGGCCCTTCGGCCCAACGCCCTCCACCTAATCTAATCTAATTTAATCATACTCTTGATGGCCCGAACTAGAAAAATTTTGGTAATGTTGATGGGTTTGAGAGATCAAATTTACCAAGAGGCAAGAGTGGTTCCTTGGTAAGCTTAGAGCAAACAGAGCAACAGAGGTGACCAAATTTTGTTGTGAAGACGTAGCGGGGGTAGCAAATCATGTCGTCATTGTTAACCTCGACGGTACGAAATCAAAATCCTTAGAGTAAGGTTTAAAAATGTTTTGCTTTTCCAGTCTTGTGAATAACGATACTACGCGCCTATTAGATTGTCTATTTCGGATTCATTGCCTGGATAAAATCACACCGACCCTACATTTAGTGCCACATATTTTCAAACATTTGCTACTGTAAATTTTCACTGATGTTGGATTGAAAAGAAACCATAAGGGAAGGGAACCTTAAGGTAGGTGCTGGTAAGATATACAAAGATTTCCATTTTTGTGTCTTGTGAGTAACGGTACAGTGGGCCCAGTCGATTGCACAGTTTTATTTTCATTAACTACAGTAGATTAAATGACTCTGACCCCACAATGGGCACCGAATATTTTCAGGCTTTTTTCTACTGTACATTTTCGCTAAGAATCAAATCAATGGTAAAATGGAAATCTCCTGCATACAATGCTACTAAAAGAAAAAATGAAATGGCAAATCATTTTCAAAAAAAAAAAACTTCCTTTCCCGAAAATTATTCCCAATCTGAATTCAATCACTTCACGCCTCAGTTTACAGCATCCTCCCCATGAACAAAGACGAGTCGTCTACACGCCTTATAAGTAAGTTTGTTTGTCCAGCCATTGTTATTTTCCCTCAAATATTTGACACCTTTTTGCATCATATCATTCATGTTTTTTGCCTTGTTGTTTGCAATATACGAGTATGACATTCTCCGGATTTTTCCTTTATTCTTCTCGTTTTTCACATCCTCTTCAATCGAAAACTTAACACTTGGACGACAAGTAACAATACGTCGCCGGATTACGATTTTCGGTATCAGAAATGATATTATGTCACAATGAACATCTTAGCACTGCAGAAACACTCACACACACTCAAATTAATCCTCTAAAGTACCTTCAATCTGTAGATTGACAGGACCAAACACTTCACCTTGTCGGGGAGGAAAAATTAAAAGAGTATTTCATGCGAGGAATTTTCAAACAACCTTTCCACGGGCTTGCCGAAATACTTTGCGCTCTATGCTCCCATAAATCAACGGCTCAAGCGGAAATGCTTGGAATAATTTGATTCTTCTGAATGAAGACAACATCGAGATTCATTCTCTGGGCTTTTAATGGCTTTATAGAATTGGCTCAGTGGAAGATAGATTCACTATCACTAGAGTTAGTTTACAGGGACTCTATGGTGTGACAAAGTACATCGTATCTTATAGCTACGAAAAGATACGAGAAGAATGCATAGTCCACAACAAAAAGTGTGACAATTTGTGGATCACATGACAACGCGCGGAGCACATTTTTACATAGAGTATGCGGCACCTATGCAATTTAGCGTTTTGCTATGCTACACGGAGTGTGATATTATGACGACGACAACAAGCTGAACTGGCCTAAATTTAGATAGTCAACGAAAGCAGCTAGCAAGGATTCTTGGCTAGTACAATCGGAATGAAGTGTTATTTGCATGGCAGCATCGTTGCAAGCATTAATGAACGACCAGAAGAGAAACGCTCCCAGGCAGCTGGAATTGAATATGAGAATGTGCAGTGTTGCTATTTTTCGTCACTTTATGCGATCAAAAGAATACTAAATTTACTTACCATTTTCAGTACTAAATTCCCGAAACTGTGAATTTGTCTATTTTAATTTCTGGTATTCTATTTCTCAAAATGTAACTTCGTCCGATTGACATTTTTTGCGCTTGATACCCGAAACGATGACTCGGTTTCATTATCAGTTTTCGTACTAGATTTCGGAACCGTGACTCCGTCCTATTATAGCTTTTAGTACTCGATTCTTGAAACTGCAATTCTGTTCCATTGTCATTTTTCGTTTTAGACTCCTGAACTGTGACACTGTGCCATTATCATTTTTCGTAGTAAATTCCCGGACCGTGACTGTGATTCCGTCCCATTATCATTGTTCGCACTTTATACCCAAAACTGAAACTCCATTCCAGTATCAGTTTTCATTAGTAGCAGATTCCGCAACCAGAATACCTGATATATCCGTACAAGGCCAAAACGCCAGCCCATTAGACCTGTTTATCACCTCACACCGCGATAAATACTCAGTATTGGCATAGATAAACAGAGTACTCCTGAATGTCCAAGGCCTATTTTTCACCAAAAGACTATTATGGCATTATAATAAGAGGGATTGGGTCGCCTCCAATCAACACATCAGTGAACTGAACTGGACCGACTGCTGCTCCACGAAGAACGTCGACTATATAGGCGAATCAATTATAAACATCATCTGGTACGGAATCTACTGCTCCCGCATAGCTTTAAGAACATCAAACCAACTACCACCTCTTGGTTTAGCAGAGATTGCAAAGAGGCTATTAAGAGAAAAAGGCGTTTCGAGTCCTTTGATGTGCGGAAAAGGACTTCCTTAGCAATGAAATGATGTATAGGCATGGTGGCTATCATCTGACCGGGGTGTTGATGCGAATGTACTAGACTACTCTTGATAGAATTCTGAGTCCATGGAACAGAAAATGAGTACATTCTTGCATTCGCCTGGTAAATATAGGTATCTCCTGAATCGGAGCGATAAGGACAACATTTTTGAAAGCAAATCATAGACAACTTGAAAGCAAATGGATTAAAACTCAAAAGTTCTTGCATAAGACGGGCCTAAAGTGCCGATGAACATCATCGCTCTTTTTGTGTCATTTTGTTTTATGCCTGTCTCTACTGAACCGTTTCAAACCATATTTTCTCAACAGCTGTTTTTCAACGGTCTCGTATGTTTTTTCGTTATAGACTTTCTAGCAGTTTCACTTTCGGTTGAAAAAAATATTGTTTGCAATCCTTTGCTATTTTAGGCCAACCTAGCTGCAAGTTATTCAGCGACTTTACTTGGCAACAAACTAAAGGTCCTGTTTTCGTGTAGGAAAAAATGGTAATTTCAATTATACTATGTATCCGACTTTTGTGAGGTGTATGCTAGCAACTGAACGTCCGAAAAGTAGATATAAACGTTAACAGAGCAAACAAATGTACGAGATGTTGACGTGCCCATGCCCCTGGATGGGCCAAGGCAATAAACAACAGCAACATGTACCTGACTTTGATATTACTCGAATTTTTACCGACTGGCAACCCAAATCCTTCATCTCACCCAGGCCTTTCCATTCCCATTCACTTCAATTCATTAAATTGACTAAAAATTAAACTAGGCGCGATGAGACAATTATTGCAAACGATATTTTAGTTCAACTTCAAGCGTTTCCCAGCCTACGTAACGTATATTCTAGTTTTGCACTAAGGATTGTGTATGTAGGTATGCATCTTTGTCAGTTGGATGTCATCTTTATGTATGTACTACAGAATGGAATTATATTTACAGAAACATCTGCATGGTCCAAAACGATTCGAAACACGTTGTTCTCATCTGTCTGTTATTGCCAAGAATAGAATGTACGAAACGCCTCAATTACTGTTGTACGTACCTACATAGATACAAGATACATTTATAAATGTATCAACCAGTATGTTGTGGACGCATCCGAAACAGATATCCAAGATAAATTGTAATTGCTTCGACTATAAAACGTAATCAAAGTTGTGAATGAAAATTGTTTCGAATGGTGAAATTTTTGCAAAATAGAAAAACAAAAGTGAAACGAGTAGAGAATGTTCACTCAAGCTATTTTCAGTTTATTTAAATTTAAATTTTAGGCTTTATGACTGGGGATAGAATAGCTTGTTTTTTTTTCTTTTTGATTGCTATGGAATGTTGTTGATTTGATTAAAATTTGATATAAAAACGAAACTCCTACTCGCCATGACAAAATGCTGCAAAATCTTCAAATGGCGCATAATCGGGTCTTTGACTCAACAAAATTAAGGAGGGAAAACACATTAGGAAGTTGATTTTCACTGATTTTTTAGGATTTTTTTTGGGTGGGAAGAATAAATTAGAATTCAATCTAATTCTGACATCATTTTACTCATATTTCGAATAACTTTTGTGCATTTTTTTTTTTAATAATTTAAGCCAAAAATAACAAAGTTACACCATGATGTTCACTGAAGACCTTAACTAGAGTTCTCCAATTTCGCGACTTGTAGCGAACCCAATTTGTATCCAAAATCAAAAAGGTTTTAGTTTTACATTATAAACTTATTTTCCAAGAATATGAATCTTGATGCAGGTGATAATAATGGGAATTAAAAAATTTGGCAGGTGTTGGAAAAAAATTTTCATTTTTTACCATTGTGTTCTCCATTAATTACGCAAAAAAAAACACCCTTAAAAATATTATATCATCCCGAATGTTGGTTCATATTCTTCGTAATTTTATAAAAAATCATAATTTCAATTTTCATAATGATCGGTTTATTACTTTTTGAGTTAGAAGTCCCGCAAATGTGAAAAAGGTCATTTTGGGGAAAACGCGTTTGAAAAACAGACTATAACCGAAATAATCGCTTTTGTTGATGCTTCTAGGACCTTCTATACCGTTATTTGAAAATAAAGATACAAAGCTACGTAACTGATGTAGAGCTCCGCCCTACCCCTTAGAGTGCGCTCGAGCCCGCAGACTATACCCGATGAGCGCTCGGTTCTATGCTCATAAAATCTAAACGAATGCGAATTTCACTTTGAAATCTTGACAGCGTATTCTTGGATTGTTAAGTTAACAATTTATGCTATAAAAAAATTGGGTTTTAAAAGCCTCCTAATGTGGTTCCCCCCTTAATAAGAGGAAATTATCATGCTTTTGATAGAACCCTAATTTCTAACTCATTCTTAAATAAATATCAGTTCATCCAATCGACAATAAATACTTGGAAATCTCCAGACGTAAGTACCGTCAAACAAATTAACCACGTCCTTATTTTCAAAAGGTGAGCGTCCTGTGTATTGGATATCTCATCCTATCGAGAAGCAAACTGCGATTTAGACCATCAGTTGGTGAAGACAACCTGTCGGTGTAGAATTTCTTCAGTGCATCAATTGAGAATCGGCCCTCCCAAAATCATTCTGGTTGACAAACTTTTAAGTGATGCTACGGCGTGGGCATATACAGTCACCCTTGAGAAAAACTGTCTCCTATGCTACACAACATCAGTAACATCAGGTACCATCAAGGAAGTCGCAGATAGGCCTGTTCCTAAAACCGTTCCACCGGTTTAAAACCGGTCTTCTGTTAGGACCGGTCCCGAGATTCCCAAAAACCGGTTTCGAAAAAACCGAATCATTAAAAAAACCTTCTTATGGTCAAAAAACCGGTTTAAAACCGACTCATTAAAAAACCGATTCACTAAAAGACCGACCGAAAACCGACTTGTTAAAAAGACTCATTAAAAAACCGATTCACCAAAAGACCGACCGAAAACCGACTTGTTAAAAAGACTCATTAAAAGACCGATTCACCAAAAGACCGACCGAAAACCGACTTGTTAAAAAGACTCATTAAAAGACCGATTCACCAAAAGACCGACCGAAAACCGACTTGTTAAAAAGACTCATTAAAAGACCGATTCACCAAAAAACCGACCGAAAACCGACTTGTTAAAAACCGACCGACTCGGACGAGTTAAAAACCGACTTATTAATTAAAACCGTTGAGGAAATGGAGTATTTTTGTGTGGACAGTACAGGACGGAAGTATTCAAGAAAAGGTTTTAGCTTTTGATTTGAGTGTGATTTGGTATGTGGTATATCCACACATTTGGTCGACAAGAGGCATGCGTTCAAAGTTAAATAGATATGAACAATATACCCATTGAAAGGTTGAGTTGAATTGAGAAAAAAAATGTCGGAACTGATGATTGTGAGTAATAAAATATGAAAGTGTACTGTACGTGGTTATCAGTGCACCTGTTAGAAAAATTGGCATTATGATATGGCGGGCGAGACTCATGTATTCTAAATATTGTAGTACAGGTGTGTGGTGGTGTGATTCGAACTATAAGGTAATTTTGGGTCGCTGTTTCCAAATCTGAAGTCAAAAAAGAAAGAAAAAAAAATTTTGAGGTTGATTGGTGGTGTGATTCGATTCGAACTATAAGGTAATTTTGGGTCGCTGTTTCCAAATCTGAAGTCAAAAAAGAAAGAAAAAAAAATTTTGAGGTTGCCCACCCCAGAATGACCACCCTGTTTTCATGGGGATTGTCCGATAAGTTTGTCATCAGGCTGATAAACTCGCGCTCAGAACTTTCAGTTACATGACACTGTTGTTTTTTCAGAATTTTCAGAACTTTCAGATTCTCCAGAGCACTGGCTGCTGGCGAGTGACTGACGCAATGCTTCATCAAAATTCGCCTAGACGGTGAAGCACCCTCGTCAATCGCTTGAGTCAATCAAACTTTCTATCAATCACCGTCCACGCTTGACATAAAATCGGTCCCTAGACAATCAATCACGCTTGATCCAATCGATTGACGCAAAATTTTGATCAACCGGCTTGATCGTTTAGGGGCTTCTTTAGAATAGAATACTCCTTTAACACCTGTACTACAATATTTAGAATACATGAGTCTCGCCCGCCATATCATAATGCCAATTTTTCTAACAGGTGCACTGATAACCACGTACAGTACACTTTCATATTTTATTACTCACAATCATCAGTTCCGACATTTTTTTTCTCAATTCAATTCAACCTTTCAATGGTTATATTGTTCATATCTATTTAACTTTGAACGCATGCCTCTTGTCGACCAAATGTGTGGATATGTATATATACCACATACCAAATCACACTCAAATCAAAAGCTAAAACCTTTTCTTGAATACTTCCGTCCTGTACTGTCCACACAAAAATACTCCATTTCCTCAACGGTTTTAATTAATAAGTCGGTTTTTAACTCGTCCGAGTCGGTCGGTTTTTAACAAGTCGGTTTTCGGTCGGTTTTTTGGTGAATCGGTCTTTTAATGAGTCTTTTTAACAAGTCGGTTTTCGGTCGGTCTTTTGGTGAATCGGTCTTTTAATGAGTCTTTTTAACAAGTCGGTTTTCGGTCGGTCTTTTGGTGAATCGGTCTTTTAATGAGTCTTTTTAACAAGTCGGTTTTCGGTCGGTCTTTTGGTGAATCGGTTTTTTAATGAGTCTTTTTAACAAGTCGGTTTTCGGTCGGTCTTTTAGTGAATCGGTTTTTTAATGAGTCGGTTTTAAACCGGTTTTTTTGACCATAAGAAGGTTTTTTTTAATGATTCGGTTGACCGCTAGGAAAACCGGTTTTCATAAAAACCTAAAACCGGTCTACAAATCTTAGGACCGAACAGGTCTAGTCGCAGAGAAGGTCGTGAGATACAAAGCCCGTCGAGCGCGGAATAACTGTTTTGACGAAGAATGCGGAAAAGTAATCGACGCAAAGAACGAAGCCCCCAGACAGTATATACAACGTGCAGAAAAGTAAGACGAGCAACGGAAAATATCGAATGGAATAAATATACGTAAGAAACAGAAATACTTTAACGAGCAGTTGCTGAACATTCATGAAAACCTAGCTAGTAGAAACACCAGACAAGCGCACAGACTAGTACATACAATTAAGAACGACTATCAACCCAGGACTAGCCTCTATAAGGGCAAGAATGGAAACATCATCAGCGACTCCGATAGTATCAATAAACGATAGGCGTCCTATTTTGAAGAGCTTCTAAATCCAACATCTAACGTCCGCATACAAGAAGCCAAAATCGATCATGATCATGGCCCCACTACACAACTTACTACAGTAGACGAAGTTGATCTCGCGTTGCGGTCGCTCAAACCAAATAAAGCGCCGCGCGCTGACGAGATTCCAGCTGAAATCCCAAACGGTTGGCTCAGGAGCCTCATCCGCCCCATCCACAAAAAGGGGATAAAAAACGGTGTGAGAATTACAGAGACATTTCACTAGTCTGTACGTTCTACAAAATATTAACGAAAATTCTGGAGAATAGAATAAAACCGAACGCTGAACGAATCACTGGCAAGTATCAAGGCGGTTTCAAACCTGAACGCTCCACAACAGATCAGCTTTGTACGGTTAAGCTAATCCCGCAAAAGTACTGGGAGTACAACGTTGATGTATACCAAATTTTTGGCGACTTCAAGTTCACATACGACAGTATCGATTGTGGTGTACTGTAAAGCATCATACTGCAATTATCCCAGTATCCCAAGTATCCCAGCTAAATAAGTGCGATTGACAAAGATGACGACGACCAACTCTATCTCACAGGTCAGGATCCATAATAGACTTACTGATCTATTAGAAACACACACTGATCTGAAGCACGGCGATAGACTGGCACCGACGCTCTCCAACCGAGCACTGGAATACGATATTCGGGCTATGAATGTGGACAACACAAGACGCTACTCATCAAGTCGACACAATTAACTGCGTACGTCGACCACATCAACTCACGTCCCGAAGATTAACCGGCGCAGAAGAATTTCTATATACGTTCGACACCGCTGCAAAAGAAGTTGGACTACGTATCAACGAGGGTAAAATTAAAGTAATGATGCAATCGAAAACAAGGACGCCAGCACAATCGAGCATCAACATCGAGTTCATGAACGACTTCATATACCTGGACTGCAACTTCTCGAAGGACGCCAACGAAACTGACGAAATCAAGCGACGGATACAGCTATATACTCGTACAATAAAATCGAAGCATGTGCACAGAAACACGAAGCTCCGCGTGTACAAAACCATCATACGATCAGTGCTATGCGAAACCTGGATCCAAACTCAAGTCTCCGGAAACATGCTAGACACATTCGAACGCAAGGTTCTACGGCGTATTTTCGGGGCTGTTTGCGATGGAGATGGATGGCGCATCCGGAGCAACTATGAGTTGTATGAACTGTACGATGAGCAGGAAGTTCCGAAAATCGTTAAACTACAACGACTTCAATGGGCAGGGCATGTACAACGAATGGACGATGATTGCATGCCAAAGAGAGTAATGAACGGACAACGAGTCGACGGAGCGAGACTGCGAGGACGACCGAGAGCTCGGTATATGCGGACGCGCAACTACTGGGCTTTCAAGATTTGAGGACGCGGTCACGTGATCGAGATAATTGGAGGACAAACATCCAGGCGGCTAAGGCCCGACCTCGGGCTGTAGCGCCACGACGATGATGATGATATCTGGTAAACCGTTATATTGAGGCCAAATTGCAAGCAGATGGACCCGACGGACCGACGTGTTTGCATTTGGGTCTTATCACGGGATCCAGGGCAAACGTCAATGGTTTCAATTGGATTCATTTGTTGCAGTATAATTTAACCGAAATCAATTCTTCTCCCTTTGATCGTTCACCAAAGGTACTTTTCAAAAGCTCACTGTGTTTGTAAGCGAGGGACGCTGCGCAGTATGCTATTGTTTCATGAGGCGATATTTCGGGGCTTGATGTTTGCATTTACCACCCACAAGATTATGACTAATGAGAAAATCGCTGTCGCTCAAAGGAAAATGAGTTTTCGGAGATCGTTGTAGAACATATTTATTATAAAGTAGGCGTACATCGTTGGCGTTGACTATGTTTGGATAGCAATGCAATCTGAAAGCGTTTGCTTGCACGCACTAGCTGGCTCGTTTCCCCAAATGGTTACAAAGATGATGTCTATATGGAATCTGCATAATTTGTGAAAAGTGTAATTTGTCGTGAGTGCCGAACCGACTGCCAATAAGAATAATTGACCAAAAGGTGGTCAATGGAGTTTTGCCGTCCTTTGCATCCAGCATGTAATTTGACCTTTAGGTATCCGTGGCTTCCAGGGTAGAAAAAGTTCTGTTTTTTCAACTGATTTTTGAAGAAAAAATCAGTTATTCGACCCTCCCTCGATAACGAGTTTCGACCTCGGAGTTTTCTTTACGTTTCATGACCCCAGGGATCGATTGGTATCATTAGATTTTTTAGTGGTATATATTTATAAACTATAGATAGTATATAAATATATCCGCTAAATGTTCTGGACACGATAACAGTTGAACGGAAGTCGTTAGCAAACTGATAGATGTCAGTAGGGAGCCGGCTGCTATTGAAATCCAGCAGTATCGATAACACGGTTGAAAAGTTACAGCTATGTAACGGCAAAAGTATCTAAGCCTAGTAAGCGACCGGTAGCGCAGTGTGTTGAGGCATCAGTCTCATGTTTGACTACTGGCGTTTCGAGTTCGAGTCCCGTTCACGACGACGTTCGTGGCCATGGATGTGCATGAAGTGCATGCTGGCAACTGCATTCTCCGAAACCAGTTTATGCCAACGAAACGTCAACAAATGGAACAGTTGACGCACTATGCCCCACAAGGCGTTAGGGCAATTGAGTAAATCCATAATGGAAAAAACTAGCTAGACCAAACTTGTCCAGTAGGTAGACGTCTATGAGTACTAGCCTATTATTGAGTTTTAGCAAACTTCCATCAAGCAGTTAAAAAGTTACAGCTATATAACGGCGTAATTTTATATACATAATAACTTTATAACGGAAACAGCTAGCTCGTTGAAACTTGTCCAGCTGGTAGAATTTAATAAGGACTACTCTTCGACTGAATTCCAGCAGAATCCGCGAATTTTTTATAAATATACCGCTATAAAACTGTAAACTTTAGAAGTCAAAATTACTCTATAGCAGAAACGTCAAACTAAACGAAATTTTTTAAATGTGTGAAAATGAGGAATAGGTTTTCACTGAATTTTAAAAGAATCCATCAAATGGTTTCAATGTTACAGTATATACCAGCAAAAATATGTAAGCTATGCAACACTCGTAACTACAATAAAAGGCTTGCCAGGCGAAACTTATTGACAGTGGGAAAGAAGTCCCCATTTACGTATAATTTCAAGAAAATTTTTCGATCATTTAGAAAGTTACAGCCTTTAAAATTATCATAACTCAATTATCGGCATAACTCTATATCATTTTATTATTGTCGGTTATTTCACCCAAACAAGCTATCGGTGGGTTGATGATCTCTATGACGTCATCTAGAAATGTACGACATAAATCTGTATATTCAAGTTTTGTTGTTTTCAACAGTAATTTTACGAATTATATATGTGGCCTTCAGTCGAGTAACAAAGTCGAGCGGTCTTCATATAATTGGCACATTTAGGAATCCTTCATCAACAAGAGTAAATACTAGTGTCGCTAAGGAAATGTTGTTCCATTTGCATTTTCTACAGGATTCACCAGAAGGGAATGACACATTTATGTTTCACAATGTGCAGTCTTTGAGGAAACATCTTCCAGACATACGGATACTAGCCGATATAACTAACCTTCCTTTCAGCCAGTTGCTTATTTTTTGTAGAGACTTGGTTACTACCAAGCGAAAACGTTGACATCGCTAACTATAATTTGATTTATAAATACAACTGTCTTACCAGGCGAAAAGCATTTGGCATTTCCTTATATTGCAACTCAACAAAGGAACAATTTCAGGTTTGCTTCGAATATAATGATGAGAGCAAGTCTACGAATTTCGTTGCAATAACCTGGAACGAATTTGGTATATGCTAATGCTATAAATCACCTAGTACTTCTTATAGTAAAGTAAAAGATAAATTTATAGAAATGCTTCATTTTGTAAGCTCTCTGAGGTCAAAGTTAATTGTTATAGGCGATCTCAACATAGATTTTTCTGGCAAGACGAGTCATACCTTTTTTAGAGAATTACAAAGTTTGGGTTTCCGGTATGGTATGCCAGAGGGATTTTCCACAAATAGCTCCACAAAGATTAATGTTACATTTTGTAACTTCAGTGAGAATGTTCAATTTCATTTTTATGAATCCTATTTAAGCCATGGGGGGCAAAGACCTTTTCCATAGTCCTCCGCGTGGGCGCCCCCTGGTAATGGCAGTGTATCAATTCGCTGACGGCCAATGTCTTAGCGATAAGACAGTGGAAAAGGCAGATAGCTGTAGCCTGAATGGCTGACGAACACCTAAGCGTCTCAGGTCTAGTAGGATGGAATGACTTGCGTAGTTGGACCTGCTACATAGTTGTGTGGGCTCCAGCACGTTTATTAAACCATCTGAAGCAGCTATCTCCGAGGCCATCCCCTGAATGGGCTTAAGCGACGTGCTGACAACTCGTCCTTGCAAAAACCACTCCATGTCAAGAATCCTGGAACAAAAGCCTCGGATTGGACGGATCAACAACGACGACCACGCAAACGGTTAAAGGATTGTTTTTTCGGATCCTGGAATGTACGCTCCCTGAACAAACCGGGGGCCGAAAAGGCCCTCCTTCAACAGGTCGAAAAGTACAAACTGAGCATAACTGCAGTCCAAGAAACAAATTGGCTTGGCAGCGAGATTAATGACAAAAAATCGCACACAATTTTTACAAGTGGCAAACCATCGGGCCACAAGGAGTTTGGAGTACCATTTATAGTGAACAATCACCTCAAACCGCATATTACCGACTTCAAACCCATAAATGAACGGCTGTGTGCGATTCGCATCAAGACTCGATTCTTCAATCTCTGGCTCATCAATGTGCATCCCCCAATGAAGTTAAAGAAGATGCAGTAAAAGACGAGTTCTGCTCCCGCCTTGAAACTCGACTTCGACTCACTTGAAACAAACGACGTCAAATTGCTGCTGGGAGACTTTAACGCGAAAGTCGGAAATGAAAGTTGGCACCGGGGGACCACTGGAGGCCACAGCCTCCATGAAGAATGTAACGATAACATCCAGCGACTTAACGACTTTGCCTGCAGCGGGAATCTAGTCGTAAGCTCTACGTGCTTCCCGCGTCGACGCATTCACAAGCAGACCTGGAAGTCTCCAGACGCACATACCGTCAACCAAATTGACCACGTCCTCATTTGCAGGAGATTTGCGTCTAGTGTCATGGATGTCCGCTCCTATCGAGGAGCAAACTGCGACTCAGATCATCACTTGGTGAAGACGACCTACAGATGTAGAATTTCCTCAGTGCAACAATCAAGAATCAGCCCTCCCAAAATCTTTGCGGTTGATAAGCTTTTGAGTGATGCTACAGCGGTGGCGTATACTACCGCCCTTGAGGAAAAATTATCACCTATGCTACACAACATCAGCAACACAGGCGTCCATGGGTTCTGGGAAGAACTCAAGGGTACCATCAAGGATGTCGCAGAGAAGGTCGTGGGATATAAAGCCCAGCGAGCGCGAAATGACTGGTTCGAAGAAGAATGCAAAAACTCACTTGACGCGAAAAACGAGGCCTACAGACAATGGATTCAACGAGGAACCAGAGCCAGAAGAGAAAAATATAACGAGCTACGGCGAATATCGAATAGAATAATTAGACGTAAGAAACGTAAATACTTTGACGAGCAGTTGCTGAACATAAACGAAAACTTAGCTAACTGGAACACCAGACAAGCATACAAACTAGTAAATACAATTAAGAACGGCTACCAACCCAGGACTAGCCTTTGTAAGGACAAGGATGGAAACATCATCAGCGACACCGATGGTATTAACAAACGATGGGCCTCTTATTTTGAAGAGCTTCTAAACCGACCATCTAACATCCCCACACAGGAAGCGACGACGATATTGTTGATCTAGGCCCACCCATTCAACCCCCGACAGTAGAGGAAGTTGATCTCGCCTTGCGGTCACTAAAACGAAATAAAGCGCCGGGCGCTGACGAGATTCCAGCTGAACTGCTAAAATTCGGTGGAACGAGTCTAGTTGATGCCATACATCAATTACTCCTGCGAGTATGGGAGAACGAGGAGATTCCAGACGATTGGCGCAGAAGCATCATCTGTCCAATTCATAAAAAGGGAGATAAACTGCGGTGTGAGAACTACAGGGGCATCTCACTAGTTTGTACGTCCTACAAAATTTTGACGAAAATTCTGGAAAATAGAATAAAACCGTACGCAGAACGAGTCATTGGCGAATATCAAAGCGGTTTCAGACCAGGTCGCTCCACAACCGATCAGCTCTTCTCAGTCAAACTGATACTCCAGAGGTGCTGGAAATACAACGTAAACGTATACCAAATCTTTGTCGACTTCAAGCAGGCATACGACAGTATCGATCGTGGAGTACTGTACAACATCATGCTGCAATTTGGTATACCGGCAAAATTAGTGCGACTGACTAAGATGACGATGACCAACTCCGTCTCACAAGTCAGGATCCAGAATAGACTTACTGATATATTTGAAACACGCACTGGTTTGAAACAGGGCGATGGACTGGCACCGACGCTCTTCAACCTAGCACTGGAATACGTTATTCGGGCCATGAATATGGACAACAGCAAGACGCTACTCATCAAGTCTACACAATTAGCAGCGTACGCCGACGACATCAACATCATGTCCCGAAGATTGGCTGACGCAGAAGAACTTCTGCATACGCTCGATACCGCTGCAAAAGAAGTTGGATTACGTATTAACGAGGGTAAAACTAAAATAATGATGCAATCGGTGACAAGGACACCTGCACAACCATGCATCAATGTGGGGGAGCTCAACATCGAGTTCGTGAACAACTTCATTTACCCGGGTTGCAACTTGTCAAGGAACGCCAACGAAACTGACGAAATCAAGCGGCGGATACAGTTAGCTAATAAGACTTTTTTCTCGGTTCTCCCCATAATGAAATCGACGCATGTGCACAGAAACACGAAGCTCCGCATGTACAAAACCATTATACGACCAGTGCTATGCTATGGCTGCGAAGCATGGACCCTAACTCAAGCCTCCGAAAACATGCTAGACACTTTCGAACGTAAGGTTCTACGGCGAATTTTCGGGGCTGTTTGCGATCGAGATGGATGGCGCATCCGGTACAACCATGAGTTGTATGAAATGTACGATGAGCTGCAAGTTTCGAAAATCGTCAAACTACAACGACTTCAATGGGCAGGGCATGTACAAAGAATGGACGATGATCGCATGCCTAAGAGAGTAATGAATGCAAAACGAGTCGACGGAGCGAGATTGCGAGGACGACCGAGATCTCGTTGGGAGAGCTCAGTTGGTGTGGACGCCGCGCAGCTGCTGGGCTCCCAAAATTGGAGGACGCGGTCACGTGACCGAGATAATTGGAGGACAATGATCCAGGCGGCCAAGGCCCGACGTCGGGCTGTCGCGCCACGGTGATGGTGATGATTTAAGCCATCATTAGCCAAAAGCTTGTGCATTCATTAACGGAAATGAGATGAAGCAATGTGTCAATGAAAACTCGGCAATCATGCCGTCTTTGAGTAGTCAAAATTTACAAACAAGAAGAACCGATATTCAACATACTATGCGATGTTTTCGCTGTTTTGCTGAAACGACAACTATCGAGCTTGCCTGATGAATTTCCATTAAAATCAATAATGATACATATGGTTTGGACTCATTCGATGAACTGAGCAGCCAATTCTGCAACTTGTGCCCGATTCCTGATTCGCAGTGTGATAAGTGTTTCGTAATCGGAGAAAGAAAGCGACATTCTCAAATTGTTAGGTTTCCCAATAAGTTGTTGAGACAACAAATTCGCAATGTTATACGGAAATGTAAGGTAGACTTTAAAAGTAAAATTTTAAGAAGGCCATTAGATTTTTTTTCGATTCCATATGAAGTAAACTGTTTAATTTGTCATTTTGGAGAAACATTAAATTCTGGGCATTATATATCTTGGGTGAAATCATTTCAAAATGGTATTTGGTATGCGGCAAATCACAAGGAAATTAAAATTCACAACAAGGGATTGCCTAATGTAATTAGGGATCCCACCATTTTCATTTTACATAAACTTAGAGATAGAGATATATAGTAAATACACATCAAAAATCAGTTTCTCTGGCTTCACTGCGC
Organism: Chloromyia formosa; assembly: GCA_964017055.1. Lineage (NCBI taxonomy): Eukaryota > Metazoa > Arthropoda > Insecta > Diptera > Stratiomyidae > Chloromyia > Chloromyia formosa. The sequence goes on along the minus strand of OZ024813.1, from coordinate 96,393,791 downwards.
CAGGTGTCTTTTGTGTTTATACCCTAGATTTATAGTATAGGGTATATTGTTTTTGTCACGACGAAAATATGTAACACCTTAAAGGAGGCTCCGTAGGTATAGCAATGAATATATATAAATGATCAGGGTCACCTCCTGATTCGATTTAACCATGTCTGTCTGTCTGTCTGTCTGTCTGTCTGTCTGTCTGTCTGTCTGTCTGTCTGTCTGTCTGTCTGTCTGTCCGTCTGTCCGTCTGTCCGTCTGTCTGTCTGTCAGTCTGTCTGTCTGTCTGTCCGTCTGTCTGACCGTTCGCACGATAACTTTCGATAGAATGAAGCTAGAGCCTTGAAATTTTGGTCAAATGTTGGTAGTATGATCTAGTTGGACGGTATTGAAATTGGGCATGATCAGGCCAAGAGAACGCCTAGCTCCCCTACATTTGTAAAATAATTAAATGTATCAATAACTTCCGATTAAAAAATCATGAAAAGCTCTAGCTTTGTTAGATTGCTAGTAAGGGTAATCTTATACTCTCCTGGGAAAATAAAATCGATCAGTTGAAAACTAACGGTAATTTTCTTACAAAAAGCCCCGTACTACCCTACCTTTCAGGTTTTTTGTCTATAACTCTTGAACCAATTGACGTAGACATCTGATTTTTGGCATGTAACCCTGAGGGAAGTAGCTGCTTAAGGTTCTGTAAGTTGGGCATAATCAAATCAAAGGAACACCTACCTCCCCTACAAATTTCAAAAAATTAAATATTCATTTAATTACGATAACTTTCGATAGAATGATACTACCGAGTTCAAAATTTGGTGGAATGTTGCTAGTGAGACCTACTTAGTTGGTATTGAATATGGGCAAGATCCGACTCAAGGAACCCCCACCTTCCCCTACAAATGAAACTTCAAATAAGCGATAACTTTTGATAGAATGAAGCTAGTGACTTGAAATTTTGGTCAAATGTTTGAAGTGAGATTGAGTTAGTTGGCATTAAAGATGGGTAACATCCGACTTAAGGAACCCCTACCTCCCCTAGAAATGAAACTTAAAATAAGCGATAACTTACGACAAGATAAAGCTAGCGACTTGAAATTTTGATCAAATATTTGTAGTAGGATCCAATTGGCTAATATTGAAAATACGTAAAATCCGACAAACGAAACCCCTACTTCCCCTACAAATGAAACTTCAAATAAGCGATAACATTCGATAGAGTGAAGCAAGAGACTTGTAATTTTGTTTAAATGTTTGTAGGGTGATCTAATTGGTTGGTGCCAATGATGAGCAAGATCCGACCCACGGAGCCCCTACCTCCCCTACAAGTGAAATTTCAAATAAGCAATACCTTTCGATAGAATGAAGCTAGCGCCTTGAAAAATTCGACAAATATTTGTAGAATGGGTTAGTTAGTTAATTGATTTTGAGAATGGTCAAGATCCTACTGAATGAGAGCCAACCTCCGCTATGAACTGGCCATATAGCAGACCCATTATTAATGCATATGGTCGTTGCCAATTGGTACTTTTGGTATCTCCACTAGGTCTGTACAAGTCTAGGGTATATACGCTTCAGACTCTGGTTTCTTTTTGATTTTTTCACTACACTTACTTACAATTGTTCAGTTTCCCATTTTTCTTATTTTTGTGGGGTACCTACACTAATAAGATAAATTTCATTTTAAACACTGTGGAGTCGAAACGACTCTCATTGGGTTTGGATATCATAATACAGTCGAGTCACGATAACGTCAACAGAATAAAACCAGCGTTGTTCGAACGTACGCACGTGCTCACATAAGCGAAGGTTATAATTTGTAACAAAATATATAGATACTTGCATCGTAAAAATTGTTTATTAGAATACTTTTAATAAAGAAGAAACATATCATAAATTTATGTATGTACATTTTTGATGTTTATATCTGCGATGAAATATTACGAACATGGTTTGAAAAATGATGTTAACTTTGTTTGAGCCTTTTTGGTGGAAAGGTTCAACATAACCGGCTTCTCTTGAACAGCCTTCAATGCTAGTATGTCACTGATGATGATATCGTTCGATTTAGCCCATTCGATGGCAATGTTCAAAGCCTTTACCGCCTCGCCGTGGCTTATATTGGATTGGACGATTTCATCCACTGTATCAGTATCAGATATCACTACTTCATCAACGTCTTCTGGGGAATTTCGGACATTCACTAAGTCTTCATTCCATGCTTCAATATCCGAACAGGACAATTCCACCTAAATCAGAAAAAAGTGTATGTTGTAATACCTAATACTAATTTAAAAGCCGTAACCAATTTACAGGGCTATCGCCAGCAGCAAAGTTATTGTGTCCATTAAGACGTTATTGTCCTCTCTCCATCTCTGTTGCAAGACAGACAAGGGTAAGTCGTCTTCATCTTCCGGCGGTTTTTCTAGAATATTCCTCCAACATTTCGCTATGATCGTTGGACTCCATTTCCGCCAGGCTCCTTCCAAATTCAGCATAACATCTCTTAGTGCTATTTTTTTAGTGAACTCCCAATGGGCTCATCTTTTTCCACAATAAAACTGAGCAGACTTTTTCGATAGTAGAGTTTTGTAATCCTCAGGACATTTTGATCCATCGGTTGGATCAGAGGTGTGACGTGCGGTGGCATATAAAGCGTGAAAATCATTCCATCGGAAGTTTTCAACACATCAGCTGGTGGGTGACAAGGTGCATTGTCTAGCACCAATATTGCTTTCTGCTCTAGTCCTTGATCTTGCAAAAAAAAAATCGAACCTGAAATGCATTATATAGTATGCATAATTAAAAACAATTGACAAGAAACAGCATAAAAACAACACAAGAATTTAGGAACTAACCGCAGGAACGAATTGCTGGAAAAACCAGTTCTTAAAAATTTCAGCAGTCATCCAGCCGTTTTTAGTGTGCCTGTAGATGAGTGGATTAGCGAATTTTTAAAACATCTGGGGTTCCTTGCTTTCCCGATTACTAGAGGTTTTAGCTTATGGCAGCCAGATGCATTTGTACACCCTAAGAACGTAATTCGTTGCTTTGCAGTTTTCATACCAGGGGCAAATTTTTCAGAAAGACCGATATGCGTTTTTTCAGATAGAAGCTGCCAGTATAAGCCGGTCTCATCGGCATTCTAAATTTGATGTTCATTCAAATTTAATTCTTCAATCGTCTTTCACAGCTTTTCCCTGAAAGGATTAACTAACTCTGGATGTGTGGATAACTTTTCTCTGGTTATCTTCAAAATACGTATCCCGTGTCTAGTTTTCAAGCGTTGCAGCCATCCTTCACTGGCATTAAAGCTTCTAATGCCCAACAAAGTTTTCAAGCTTAATGCTTTTTCTTTAATCATTTCTCCTGAAATGGGGACATTGTTTTGCCTTTGGGCAAGAAACCACTGGTAAAGTTTCTTCTCCATTTGAGGATATTCAGCTTTCCTAAGTGTGGAATGATTTGTTGGCATTAGGCTGCTAGCAACTCGTTCGCAAACTGATCTTTTTTTATTTTTGAAGGCTCAAATCGTAGACTGTGAAACGCCATATTTTTTGAAAGCGATGTGACACTCATACCCTGTCTGATTCCTCAATTATTTTGGCTTTTATATGTAGTGGCAGGAATTTACCTTTGTGCTTAGGCATTTTAAGTTAGAACACTAATCACAACACACCACAAAATATACTGCTACTTCAATGAAAAGATCAACACGTGGAAGATCAAACGGTATTCGCACATGAAATAACAATGCGCTGTGGTCACACGTGCGAGTTTTAGCTAACAACATGAACGAATATCGAAATCAACATGAATAAACAAGAGATCCACGATGTTCGCAATATTGAAGGTTGCGCTTGGTCATACTATAAGGTAGTCAATATCCAATTTTCATTGTTCACGCTACTGTGTGGTTCACACAAGCGCGTGTTCAAGCTAGCGCGACTCGACTGTATTTACCCCATTATCATTGTTTATTTAAGAGGCAAACTTTTGATTCAGGATTCTATAAGAATGTAACACTTAGACCTCCCGAGGGAATATCCTCCAACCTCCTTGCCTAAGCATTTCATTACTAAGGGCGGACTTACAAAATTGCAACATTTTAAAAATTGTAGGTACACCATATTTTTATTTCAAAGCAACCTAGTTCATTCTTTATAAGTACATATTTTACATACATATATAAATAAATTTCCGTAAAACAGAAAAAAAAATAATTCTAGTAGGACAATATAGCAATTTTCTTCTGCGATTTTCTCAAGTTGGCTTCCATATCGTTCGCGCAAATACAACACCCAATTACATGCCATCTTGCACTTGCCATTATACTTAGTACTTATACTCTCCTCCAGCATGAACAAACATATCGCCACGATGCTCCAGTAAAAACATCGTTTCGGTGGGCAAACGGCACAAAAACTAGCGCAGACAATGTTTTACCCTCATTACTACGTTTCGTTTGTACAAACATGTCCCTTAAGCATATTGTGTGCAATGTTTGTGTGTTTTGTTAAAAAATCTTTAAGATCCACACATTACGGCCACCAAGCAATACGCTTCGATTGCTTTTATTGCATTTTCTTATTATTCTATTGCGATTGCTGACTACGGAGCTAAGACGGTACTGCTGATGTATATGTGGTCATGGTCCTTGAAAATTTCCAGAGCTTCAGACAAATTGTGGACAAAAGCCAGTTGGAAACTGTCGGACAGAGACGAAATCAGAAAGGACATTCGTTTCAGGCTGAATTTGTTAGATCTGAATGTCGTAAATCGAATAAGAAGCTATGCTCAACAATTCGTTTGAAGTTTTAGCAAACGCATTGAAAGTCATATTTGACATTCCACCGACTTTGGGGAAATTTTCCACAAATCAGACGCCGCGTTTCCGCTTGGAATGCTATGGTGTCAAGAAACATACATACGTACTAGTACTTTTCTGATTGCCTTCTTTTTTTCTTCTGTTTCTTCCGAAGACCGAGTAAATATCATTGGGACCAGTCGAATACGAGTCGATTTGATGTTGGCTCAAGCTGGACTAATGCAAAGTCACGTTCGGCACACAATATGGTCATAATGTCGTAGACGATGCGGATATTTAGACACTGAGTCGCTCTGCCACTTGCATACATTAGACGAAACGACGCGACGACGGAACAACTTAAGAAAACCGCATAATGAGAAATTCTTGGACGCAAGGATATGTCTCAAACATTACGCTATAGTGTACACACAGTGTGTGCTAAGCAATTCAACTGTGAAATCATGTTTCACTCATAAATGTTTGATGTCCGCTAGTTCGTGTACGTAGTAGAACTCTGTACTTACTGGCAGTTTCTTTAAGCCGAGAGAAAAAATTAGAAAATTCCAAATTTTTACTATTTTTTTTACGAAGGAGTTTTGTGGTGTTATCATCTTGCGATAATTCCATTAAGGCTGCGCGCATGTTGGCTCACTTTCGCGTGTCGCGTTCACGTGTTTTATGTCAAACGGTTTGAGTCTATGGTTTCCAACCAAAGACGCGAATCTGTCAATATGACAAATGCTCGGCTATTGTCGTATCAACAAATTGAGTTCATTATTGTGCTTTAAAATGGATAATTAGGTAAGAATTGAGTGGCAAAACAAACGACTGGGGAGTAGTTACATGTGCATAAACACACATTTCATACTAAATTATTGGCGTTTGTTCAAGCCGATCCTTTGCCACGTCATCACTGTCGCCAGCCTCAGTTCCGATTAGTCTTAAAATTCAAAACGTTTCAAATGGGATGAAGGTGAACCGTCGACATCAATCATATCGTCATCAAAGACATCATCTCGTCAGGATTATCGGTCGCTTATACAGCACCAGCATTATCAGCGACGACCGTTCTCAATTACACGACCAGCGAAACGAGTAGTAGTGACAGCAGTATTTTAGCCCCAGCACATTTGTCCAGTACGAAAGCTATCAATTCATTGCAATTGAATTTGAATGCACCGGTCAACGTGACTATTCTGCCTACCGGCAAGACCGGTCTTTGCCGAAAGTCTAACGATTTGATCGTAACAAAACAACACAACAACTGGTTTCTGTTAGGGATGACGTCATTTGTCGACCGTATTGAATACTGAAAATAACAGGATGATTTTAATTAGACTAAGTCGACACTCTTTGCCCAGCTACGCTAGAGATCGGTCTAAATGTAAATTTTCGCTAAAACCTATCGAATAATTTTGGAAAGTATTGTAGTGGAGTGAACAAGAATTAATTATAACGTTAACGAAAGACTGTGTGTTATTTCATCTGTATATAGATACAGTGGTCCGTCGATTCGCGGTCGATCATTTGGTCCGTCGAGCCGGATCTTAGAATCGCGACGCGTCGTAACCGTTGAGACTATTGGTGATATTGGTGAGTCCTTCCCTATTCCTAATTAATCCACACCCTTGTGATATTTCCATACGACTTAAATCTATAAGATAGATATGGAAACCAAACTAAAACGGCAGTTGGTCATGCGACAGGTGATGGAAGCCTTCATCACCAATCATAAAAAGGCACCTCAAGTTCGACGAACAACTACATTTTACCAAAAGCAACTTTCATCGTTTGGGGATTACTGGACCGAATTTAACCAAGCTCATATAGATATCTTGTCCGATGAGAAGATGAGCGAAGATTCCAAACTTAATCAACATGAGTATTTCACTCAGGATGTATTCAGCCAGGTTCAGGAGTATTTCTACGAGAACTACTACTTCATCGAACAGCGTTATGAACGGGATTTTCCAGGGCGAGAATCCAAGACAGTATTGCCAAGCTGCACTGCGGTGGAAGTTACACCCAACATGAAACTTCCTAAGATATCTCTTCCTATGTTCAATGGAAATTATCGCGACTGGCCGACATTTCACGATCTATTTGACACCATGATCGATACAAACAAAAGCCTGGCTTTAGTTCAGAAACTGCAATATCTAAAACTGCATTTGGAAGGAGAGCCAGAACAGCTACTGCGTCACTTTAACGTGACAGAGAAGAATTATGAGGCAGCATGGTCGTTGCTAAAAGACCGGTTTCAGAATAAAAAGGTTCTAGTCAACCATGAATTGAAAACATTATTCGATCAACCGAGCATCCTCGTGGACTCCGCGGATGAAATCAAAAGCCTGTTAGATACAACTTCCGAGTGTCTGCAGGCGCTTTCTAACATGGATGTGGATGTTACGACTTGGGATCCAATTATTGTGTACATTACCGTCCAAAAGCTAAGCAAGGACTCACATCAGTTATGGGAACAGGAAACGAATCGAAACAAGGAGCTTTCATCTTGGGAGAATCTGAAACAATTTCTAGTAGGTCGATTTAGAACCCTTGAGGCTGTGGCAGCCAAGGAACTGTCGGTGACCCCCACAACCAGCTCAAGAGTCTCCAAAAATAACAAAGCCTTTTATGCACAGTCGAAGCCATCATGTCCGAAATGTAAAGGCGATCATAACATTAGAAGCTGCGATCAGTACATGAAAATGGACCAAGGTCAGCGGCTAACGTTTGCAAAATCAAATGCCCTATGCATCAATTGCCTAGGGTCGAATCATTTTGCGAAGGATTGTCGCAGTTCGAGGGGATGTAACAAGTGCGGACAGCACCACCATACTCTTCTTCACAAACAGCAGCCATCGGAATCAACAAAATCACCATCCATGTCTCAACCAACTATTGATAATAGTTCGGATCCATTGAATTCCTTCGTGTTAAGCAGCGAGGAAAACCAAGTTCTGTTAGCCACAGCACTTGTGGCAGTTGTATCTCGGGATGGTAAGGAAAAAATAGCTAGGGCATTGTTAGACCCAGGCTCTCAGGCGTCATTTATAACGGAATCCACAGTTCAGCATCTTAATCTAAGGAAAACTCCAATCAGCGCCTGTGTACAGGGTATTGGAGACACTGAGGCGGGAAACGTGCGCTCTCTCGTCAGCTTTCGGGTGAGATCATTGGAGACAGGTGGTTCTGTACAAATAGAGAGCTTCGTTATGAAGAAGTTGACCCATTTATTGCCGTCCAAAGCTATGTATAGAAGAGACTGGGATCATATTCGGAATTTGAAGTTAGCGGATCCAGATTTTTACAAGCCAGGACACATCGACCTATTGTTAGGAGCCGATGTGTATAGCCAAATAATCATGCATGGTCTTACAAAGGTCCCTCGAGGATCACCAGTCGCTCAACGAACATCTTTAGGATGGATTTTGTTCGGAGAAGTCAACTCTTCCACACCGAATCATCGAATTAATAACTTCCACGTGCTTTCTGATCTGAACGATACGTTAAGACGTTTTTGGGAGGTCGAAGACGTTGGTAACGGAAAGGTAACCCACTTATCTGAAGAGGAATAGCAGTGTGAGCAAATATTCGCCAGTACCACCCGTCGATTATCGAATGGCCGATATCAAGTTGAATTGCCCTTGAAATTACGTGATGGTCGGACAAACTTGGGAAAGTCAAGAGACATCGCGGAACGTCGCCTTCGAAGCCTTGAGAAGTCGTTCAGTCGGAATCGTGATATGCACGATGAGTACGTTAGCCGTATGGAAGAATACTTGAAACTCGGCTACATGGAAAGGGTAGAAAATGAGGAAGACGATCGTAGCAGTTACTTGCCCCATCACGGTGTATTGAAGGAAACAAGTTCAACGACGAAGCTTCGAGTAGTTTTCGATGCTTCCCGACCAACCACGAACGGAGTTTCGTTGAATGATATCATGCTAAGAGGCCCTACTATTCAAGATAATTTAGCAACGATTCTGATAAGATGGCGAAAGTACCTTGTAGCCGTCATAGCCGATATCAAGCAGATGTTCCTTCAAATCCAGCTCGCTCCTCATCACGCAGAGCTGCAGCGAATTGTATGGCGTCCGTCTACAAAGGAACCTATTGAAGATTTTAAATTAGTCACAGTAACCTTCGGGACAAAAAGTGCTCCATACCTGGCTACTCGAGTTTTGAAACAGTTGGCACTCGATGAAGAACTCAGATACCCTATTGCCTCGAAAGTGCTAATGTCCGATTTTTATGTTGATGATCTGTTGTCCGGAGCCGATTCGTTGGAAGAAGCCAAAATATTGCAAACCGAGATGATACAACTAATGGAATCCGGTGGTTTCTCACTTAGGAAATGGAATTCGAATCACCCATCGTTACTAGAGAATCTTCCATCTGAGCTTGTCGAGTCGAAACCTACCAAATTGATCGATGAATTAGATAAATGCGTTCGAACCCTAGGAATTATCTGGAAACCAAACTTAGATATATTTACATTCGATTTCAACGTGGATAAAGTACCAACTGTTTGGTCAAAGAGGACAATACTCTCGGAAACAGCGAAAATTTTTGACCCATTGGGATGGTTATCACCATTTACGGTTATTGGCAAGATATTTCTCCAGAAACTTTGGCTAAGTGGGACTACGTGGGACGAGGAAATTGTTGGTCCTTTATTGAACGAGTGGCTAGTTTACCGGAAAGCTGTGACTGATTGTGCCGGCATACAGATTGAACGTTGGCTACAGTATTCGGAGCAACAGCAGACGGATGCAGAACTACATGGATTCTGTGATGCATCACGTGAAGCATTTGCAGCAGCTATCTACTTTCGCGTTCTATCTACTGATGGTTCCGTAAAGGTGACATTGATCACAGCAAAAACTAAAGTGGCACCAATCAAAACCGTCTCGTTGCCTCGCCTGGAGCTATGCGGAGCCGTTCTTTTGGCAAGACTGTTCAAGTACGTGGTCAACGCGTTGAGGCTTCCTGGACCCGTGCCCATTTTTTGTTGGACTGACTCGGAAATCGTGTTAGCGTGGCTGAGGGGTCACCCATCAAAGTGGAAAACCTTTGTCGCCAACAGGGTGTCCTTCATACATGAATCAATGCAAACGTGTAGCTGGAGGCACGTTCCCTCGAAACTCAATGCTGCTGACTGTGCTTCGAGAGGGATGTATCCAAACGAGCTTCGAAACCATACATTGTGGTGGCACGGACCGGAGTTTTTAATGAAATCACAAGAGCATTGGCCGAGATTACTAGATTCAGAAAAACGAAAGCTAGCAGTTCATTACTGCGCTGACATCCCAGACATCCTAGGATCAAAGATCTCCTCGTTATCGAAATTACAACGTGTAACAGCATTTTGTTTACGCTTCATATCGAACTGCAGGAAACCCGCTCAGGAACGTGAGACCCAACATCTAAAGGCTATTGAAATGCAAAAGGCTACTGAGGTGTTAATAAAACGTGTTGAATTGAGACACTTGAAACTTGAACTGAGATCACTCCTAGTTACTTATCTAATAAATTTGGAGAGACGGAAGGCTATAATCAATTGCTGTACCCAAATTCCGGAGACTTTGTTGGAATCGAAGTTCTCTTCGTTTGTCAGACTACAACGAGTCACTGCTTATTGCTTAAGGTTCATATCGAATTGCAGAAAACCCATTCAGGACCGTGAAACTGGTTACCTTAAAGTAGTCGAAACACAAAGGGCTAATGAAGTATTGATTAAGCGTGCACAGTCAAGACATTTTAGACAAGAGCTGAGGTCTTTGAAATCGAACCGTAAAATCGAACGTAGTAGTAAAATTTTGAAATTGTATCCGATTCTGGACTTGGACGGAATCATCAAAGTAGGAGGCCGTCTCCGTCATGCCAATTTGGAATATAGTCAGAAATTTCCGACCATCTTGGCTGGAAAGGATCCATTTACGGATTTATTGATCGCTAAAGTACATCGCGATACATTGCATGGCGGACCGCAGCTAATGTTAAACATAATCAGCTCAAACTACTGGATCATTAACGCTAGAAATATAACCAAAAGTCATATCCACAGATGCGTGGTGTGTTTCCGATATAAAGCAGAAACTCGCAATCAGTTAATGGGAGATCTTCCAGCTACTCGACTTGAAGTATGTCGTCCTTTCACGAACACTGGCTTAGATTATTGCGGGCCATTTGATGTGAAGACTCATAAGGGTAGGAACCCCAAGAAATACAAGGCGTATATTTCATTCTTCATATGCATGTCAACAAAGGCCATTCACCTGGAATTAGTCAGCGATTATACAGCAGAAGGATTCATTGCCGCCTTTCGCCGATTTTGCTCACGCAGAGGACTTTGCCGTGAAATATTCTGTGACTGTGGTACGAACTTCGTGGGTGCAAATCGCATGATAGCAAACCAGTATCATCAGCTGCTCAACCAATCGAAAATGGAAATAGCAGAATGGCTCGAAAGTGAAGGCGTTAAATTCAACTTTAATCCTCCGGCATCACCACATTTTGGAGGGCTCTGGGAGGCAGGTGTCCGTTCCGTTAAACATCATCTCAAGCGAACTATCGGAGAGCACTTGTTGACGTACGAAGAATTCAACACACTGATCACGCAAATCGAGGCTTGTTTGAATTCGAGGCCCTTATGTCCAGCGAGCAGCGATCCTCGGGACTTCAAGGCTTTAACGCCGGGTCATTTTTTAGTCGGAGGTGCGCTGCTAACTCTTCCGGAACCCAATCTGGATGATATTGGCATCAACAGACTTAATCGGTGGCAGCTAATTCAAAGGTTGACCCAATCTTTCTGGAAGCGATGGACTGTGGAATACCTTTCACGATTGCAGCAGCGCCCCAAATGGAATAGCGTTCAGGCCAATGTCGAAATTGGATCGTTAGTCTTGGTGAAAGATGAAAATCTCCCACCTAGTCGTTGGTTACTGGCTCGCGTCATTGAAACACATCCGGCTCGACGGACCACAAATGATCGACCGCGAATCGACGGACCACTGTATCTATATACAGATGAAATAAAACACAGTCTTTCGTTAACGTTAATACATAATAATCAATCCAATTTGGTGATACAACAACAGCCGAGCATCTATCAAATTGACAGATTCGCATCTTTGGTTGCAAACCATAGACTCAAACCGTTTGACATAAAACACGTGAACGCGACACGCGAACGTGTGCCAACTTGCGCGCAGCCTAAAGGAATAGCCTAGAAAATGACATTCCTTCACGTGCCATGTCAATGCGTGTCAATGAAGAAGTTCAAGGATTTTTTTTTGGTGGGCGAAGTAGCTTAAAGGTAAATGGGCTACCATGACAACCACAGCATACATAGACCTCAGTATTCGTTGTGATACCACCAGGATACATACTGCCTTATCCTTATTCTCAATAGCCTTAACCCCTCCAGGGGCGTTGTAGCATATAAATTTCGGAGGATGGAGTTGCTAGCATGCACCTCCCTCACCTTTACTAAAAGTTAAAACCATCCCTATCTAACAATAAAATGATGGAGTCCTTGAAGTCAGCCAAGAAATAAGGTCCAAGTATCAACCTCCTCCTACCTACTACAGCAGGACAAGAGCGGAAAACGTGGAAACTATTTTCCTCCCCGTTTACGTCTTCACAGTTCCTAAAAAAGTAATTGTAGGGAAGTCGAAGTCTCCTGGCATACTCTTCGAAGAGGCAGTGCCCTTTACCAAACCAATACGCCTTGTACAATATTTAGCGACAGTACATTTGCCGATCGGGGGACGTGGAGCCTGGGCTACAGCGACCTAGTTGTAACGCATGAATTGCCATCAATCCATCTAGCATTCGCCCTGTTAGACGCCACATTAATGCTGTAGGTCCACGTTCGGAGAACCCAGCCTGTCAAGTTCGTCATCTTGGCAATTAGCTTTCAACCCACTGTGGCTAAGAACCCAGCGCAGCACAATGTTAAGTAAGTTCGGATGATCGAAAATTTGCCACTGTCCTAGATGTTATCAAGACTGATTCCAGGAATCTGATTGCAGCTTAACTGTCCGTGTATATTGTAATGTCTGTTATAGTTATAGCACGACGTCCCAGTCAGATTAGAGCTTTATAAATCGTCATGATCTGCACCTGTACAACACAATAGTGAACAGGTTGACGGAAGGTTGAGTTTCCGACCCCACCGTCTGTCCTGGATCCGTCTGTCTAGATGCCAATAGAGCCAGAAAGCGGAAACCCTAATCCCATTGATCCCCATAAGTAATAAGTCAGGAATTAAGTGGTATCCCTATGGACCCAAGCGGTCTATGCGAAACCATTAGTGTCACCATACACTGTCGAAATTCAGCTCGAACTCGAACATGGTACAAGTGAACCGGTTTTCTTCAGGTTTATGTGAAGTGTGCGAGTGTGTCTTGAGATATTTAGCGGACATTTGTACCAGGTTCGTGTTCGAGTTCGACAGTGTATGGTGACACTTAGGCTGCCACCCAAGCTAACCTAATCTACGGAATAACGCTTGTGAAGTTCTTATCAAATACATGTGTAGGAGTGGAATAGTCAATTACTGCAGGAATACCCAAAACATTAAGAATCGCCATAGGTTGACAAGGTCTACAGGTCAATTTCGAGAGAGTTATTCCGTTATTATCTCTCTCTATAATTAGGGAATTCTTGGAGTTGGTAGACATTCCTCGCACATGGACACAAGTAAAAGTGGTATTCATCCCAAAAGCGGGTCAATGTTCGTAGACACTTCCATGGCACCTTAGGCCAATCAGCCTCTCCTCGCCTCTTCTTAAGTTTAACTTAAGAAATTTAATTGCGAAGTATACGACATCTAGGACTGTGTGCAGTGGCATGAGAGTGAGTATCCTCCACAAGAAGGCAGTCGAGTAGGGGCACACCGCAAGGCCCTACTGTGTAGTATAGCTGTCAATAGACTACCTTGCGTTGTAAAATGGTTGCTTACGCGGACGACGTTGCGATTGCCATCTGTCCTCTGCCCTAGCCAACTGGCCAAACAGCTGTGGTCTTAAGGCTAATACAACAAATTTTATTGACAAGAAGGGATAGGATACATTCGATATAACTATCATACTACTCAATTACCCTAACCCCTTGTGGGGCATAGCGCGTCAACTGTTTCATGTGGCCCAGTTGACGTTGGCGCAGGAAAGGAATCAAACTGAAAAAGCTGCCCGAGTCTTATTGATGCGAGAAAATACATAAGCATCTTCTCTACCATATGCTGTAACTACGCTTCCGAGGTAGCAAAAATTATCCACTTTTTCCACCGTCCGCCCTGAAATACAAATTTCACTCTGTCTTCCTGGATCCAACCTAAAGTACTTATAGAGCAAGATCCCAGCGCCCCCAGACGTTACTTATTTTCTGAGTAACAAAATGTGTGGGATCGAGTAGTGTTAGTATGTAGTTTCAATTTCAACATATGCATACCTGTTAACTTGGGCCGACGGCCAATTTACAGCTACCAGGTGCCAAAGGTACGTAAAAAAATTATTAACTTTTCTTAAATTCTGAGTGCTGAATTTTAAGTATGTTTTTGAGAATAGTGTCAAAAGTCAATAATCAACACTGCCAGACACTTGCCGCGGGCGGTTATTTCCGCCAGACGCTTTAAAACTCGTAAAAAAAATTTTCAATTTTACTAATAGTCTGAGTCTTTATTTTTATATATGATACTTAGGGAGCTATTTCAGGACTTTTTGTAAGCAGGCAGACCAATCCAAAGGGCCAGAAATCGCACAGGCACAATTAAAGTGTCGCTGTGAGTACGAGCGCGAGCGTGAGAATTAGATTGATTTGTAACACAGCATCATTAACTTAAGATTTTAATGGTCTAATGGTAGTCTTCAATAATAATTAAGCAATATTTAAACGCCTAATTATAAAAGTAAATACAGTAGAATAAAATACTAATACAATAAAACTCTTAATGAAAATTTTAATTTTAGTTTTTTTATTTTAAAATAACAATTTATTCGCAATTTAATCTTACAAGTTTTCGAGGGATTCATCATCATCGTGGCGCGACAGCCCGAAGTCGGGCCTTGGCCGCCTGGATCCTGGATTTCGAGGGATTAGTGAAAATATTATTTAATTATCTTTTAATCTTCATCATCGTCGTTGAAGTTTGATAGCTCATCATCAAGCCAATCTTGGTATTGAATATTGAAATCATCATCATCAGCATCCTTAGTTTCTTCCTCTGTGGATATTTCGCTCACGCTCAAGCGCACGAGTAACCCAGTCAGATAAGAATCGAAACTTGATCGATCCTAGATCGAAGACTGTCTACTAAGGAATCGATGACTTTATCCATGAAACGTCGGAGACATTTGTATGGGCATGGCCACTTTTGCGATAACGAAAATGAGGACACGAATCGATCCAAATCGATGACGGTACTCGATGTAGAATCGATGAATGTAGTCAGTGTAGATTCGACGCTGAGATCGAATAAGGATCGATGACTGTAGAAATGTGTAGAATCTGATATACAATTCGTCCAGAAAATAAAAATGTCGTGTAATATCGTTCAAAATTCACGCGAAACTTTCCACGGAAAAATAATTTTGGGCCGGTTTAAAATTTTTGTATTGATTTCACGGTACTTTTCATTTAACGGCGGACTGTATACCAGGCTTATAGAAAACAAAAACAAACAAAGCATATTCCGTGTTTGATGATATGACAACACCACACCAAAGATACTTTAAAATAAATTCAAATTTCAGGCAAATTGATTACCAAAATCTATGCATGATCGAAGATATTTCGATTTCTTTCACATCAGAGATAAACCGATGAAAAAGGTCGATTTATAATCGAAAACATTTAAATTTTTCCAGCTTCGGAGACAAACCGATGAATGGAACCACTATAGGATTGAAGACTTTTCGATTCCATTGGGTATCGGAGACAAATCTGTTGCTAGGAATGCCCCGCGATCATACCTTTTACCTTTTTTCGGGATCTTAATAATGTGCCCCTTCTTCCACACTTTAGGGAGAGTTTCGGCTTACCAACACTCTTGGATACGGGGAGAAGAATATCCACAGTAGCATTGGTATCCGCTCTAAAAAGTTCCACCGGAATTCCATCTGTCCCCGGGATTTTACCCGCTTCCATCGATTTAATAGCCGCAGTTACTTCCAGCTTAGATGGTATCAACTCTGGCCATTTGCGGAATATGTTGTGCTTCTAGTGAAGATGAGTTCAAATGTCCAAAGGTGTTGTTGAGGACCTCAATGAAGTGCTTTCTCCACCGTCACAGTTGGTGTTCATCAGTGACCAGTAGGGACCCGTCTTTATCTTTCACGGGATGTTCAGTTGCAAATGATTTGTCAGTTAATGGCTTGTTTGTAAAGGGTTCCACTGTCACCACGGTAAGCCGCATCGTCTACCTTCTCTGATAATTCATTAGGCGTGTTTTTTTGTACTGCGGTGCAGGTTAATTGGGGGCTATTCGGGTTAACTTACACACATTACACAAGCAACATACCCTTGTTGTTTGTGTAATGTGTGTAAGTAAACCCGGATAGCCCCCAATTAACCTTCACCGCAGTACAAAAAAACACGCCTATTGATGTTATTGTGTTTGTTCCGTCTTACGTTTCATTGCACGCCTTTCTGAAGAGAACGGTATTCAGCTCTAAGTTGATCTTTGACTGCGTCGTCAGTAGCTGAGTTGATCTGTTCTTTAATTCTCTTGCGTGCCGAGATTAGAGACCACGTAGAGTCACTAATGAATGGCCTTCTACCGCGCTCCAATCTGCCCGCAAAAGTTTCACCGCACGAAATAAATGAGTCCTTAGCGACGTTCCATCTATTACCAATTGAAGGAGTCTCATAAGATGGGTGGCAAGATTCTTGCATTTTGAGCTCGATGTATCGCTGATGCTCTAAAACGCACTTTTTCGACAACAAGTTGGTGATCTCTGTCAATATTACCACCCCGCTTCGACCTGACGTCTAAGAGACAGTTCCTTCATGTCTTGGCAATGGTTATATGGTCAATCTGGTTCTCTGTTCTGCCATCCAGAGAAGCCTAGGTTGTTAAATGGCAACGTTTGTGCTTGAACAAGGTACCGCCGATGACGAGTTGACGAGAGTTGAGAAACTACACGATTATATCGCCATTTTTGATCCTGTTGCCGAGACCATGATTGTCCATTAGGTGTTCCAAGCCAAGGTTTTCAGACCCGACTCAGGCATTGAGATCCCCAATAATAATTTTTATGTCACCTTTGGGAGCCTTGTCAAAGGTGTCGCCAAGTCGGTGATAGAAGGCGTCCTTAGCCGAATGATCCGCTGGTTCAGTCGGGGCCTAGGACTGAATTATTGTGATGTTTATTACCCTGGATTTTAATCTAGCTGTAATGAAACGGTCGGAAATGGGCCAATCGATTAAAGATCGGCGTGCATTCTTGGTCAGCCGAGTTCCGACGCCTGCAATTTTAGGAAAGGTAATGTTTTCACTTTCAGACCAGCACTGTTTGAGAGCTTGACGATAAAGTCGATCCCGATCCTACCCATCTTGTTTCGCTTAGTCCTAATATAGTGATGTTATACGTGGTAATTTCTCGTTTGACTTCAATGAGCGCTACTGCACTCGCCCGACATCGTTTGAACCTTCCAAAAACCGATCGTGGTCCGTTGTATTGTAGCCGAAAGTCGATACCGGTGAATCAGTCCGTGGTATCCGAGGCTCGTTTAATGTTTCGAATATAAATTGGTTCGCAGGTTGCAAATCTATATACCCAATCTTAGGTGCCTACTACACGCGCAAGCATCACCACAGTTCTGTTTGCGCAGGCTTTCCTCACAAAAACACGGAACACGGACGACGCTACCACACGATGCAAGTAAGCACGCGCAAGCCTCATTCTGTTTCAAGCAAAACAATCTTTCGCAATAAAGCCTCAGTCTGCTTCAAACCTTTGTCGGTGTAACAATGTTTCACGATGAAAATTTGTTTCTACTGCTCGTGTTTCTCAAGTGTTTATTAGTAAAAAAAAGGCGCTCCAAAGAACAAGGCGCAAACGAAGAAAGTGGACAAGAAAATGGCTATTGAATAGACAAAGTTATGGCGACAAAACAGTTTATTTAAAACTAATTAATTGTTAATTGTTTTGTGGCCATAACTTCTAAACTATAAGGAATTTCGCATTTTTGACACCATTTTCACTCCCCTTAAGTGGATGTTCACACTGCGTGCGATGCCGAGCCGGGTCGAGCGATGCCGAGCCGAACGATGCAAAAATGATCCGAGCGATGGCTTGCGATGCAAAGATGGTCCGGGATGTTCACTGCACGCAATGATGGAAAGTAGAGACCAATTTAGTTCAAGGAATAGAATCTGTTCGACATCATGTCGTTTGTGCTTGACCCAGTAAATATATTTCTGTTTGAAAACAGTGCTCCAAAAATGAAAGGGCGTCGCCATTAGGTGCATCCCATTAATGAAGAAAGGCCCAGTGTTGATGAATTTCATCATCTCTTCTGCAACCTCAGACGAGAGGTTTCACAAGTGGATTGAGCAGCGGCGCACCGCTGTGTATAAACGCAAAAAGCGGCAGCCGCGGCGGCTTTAGGACGATGAATGTATAAACTGCTCAACTCGCCGATGCGGCCACCGCCGCGGTTTGTGGAGCGGCGAGATTGCATTTGAATTCAGTGTAAGAGCCGGTACACATGGACGTCCAAATGACGCCGGACGCCTCGTCACTTAAGCTCCTCCCTCTTTAATACCTATCTGCATTTCAATTCACATGATGCGATAGGACACAGCGTCACTCAGTATTATACATATAAGCCGGGCCACATAATAGCGAACCTGAATTTACAATTTATGTTATTTTTAGTTTTAAATAAACTGTTTTTTGGCCATAACTTCTAAAATATTGTATAAGGAATTTCGAATTTTTAACACCATTTTCACCCCCCTTACAAACCCCCATCCGAGCTGAGGAGCATCCATCCCCACTATTTTTTTTTTTCAAAATTAATTGTCAATTGTAGTAGTCACGATTAACAACTAATTAATTGGCACTTAAAAGTGATCCTCAAGCGAATGGGTTAAGAAACACCATACAAATCCGACATTGTGACCGTGTCCGTCTCCGTGTTCCGGGTTCGAATGTATGTGGGCCGGCTTATTAAAAATTGATATGAGGACGCGTGAAATGACGCAGATAGCAGCAGAAACCAGCGTCATCCCCATATCAGATAGCTATCTGTGGCCATGTGCATCGCTTCATTGCCCGTAATGTATTTATTCCTAACCGATTGAAAGTGACGCAGACGGCATTTGGACGTCCATCTGCACCGGCACTAAATACGTAAACCGCCGCTTCTGCTCTATGCCTTTATACGCAGCGGTGTCCGCTGCTCAATCCGCTTGTGAAACCACACCTTCTAAACGCGACCTTATTACGGTGGTACTAACCTTACATTTGAGCCATACTGAATCAAAATCGGAGTCCAAAGCGTATATACCCTAGACTTGTACAGACCTAGTTGTGATACCAAAACTTCCAACTGGCAACGGCCATATGCATTAAAAGTGAATTTCCCATATGGTCAGTTTGAGCTGTGGGCGTGGATCCAATGAAAAGTTTCATCGTTCATCCATTCGAATTTTGGATATTTATATTTGAACTAACGTTTATAGGAAAGGTTGCCGTTCATTCAATAGGATCTTGCCCATTCTCAAAATCAACTAACCAACCCACACTATAAATATTTGTCGCATTTTGCAAGTCGCTAGCATCATTGTATCGAAAGTTATCGCTCATTTGAAGTTTCATTTGTAGGGGACGTAGGGGTTGCTTGGGACGGAGCTTGGCCATTTCCAATACCAACCAACTAAATCCAAACATTTGAACCAAATTTCAAGTCGCTAGCTTCATTCTATCGAAAGTTATCGCTCATTTAAAATTTCATCTATAGGGGTTCCTTCAGTCGGATCTTGCCCATTTTCAATACCAACCAACAAGATCATGCTACAAACATTTGACCAAAATTTCAAGTTTCTAACTTCATTCAATCGAAAGTTATCGTACAAACGGACAGACAGACAGACAGATATGGCTAAATCGAATCAGGAGATGACCCTCATAATTTCCATGTATACACTGCCACACCGCCGCGCCTAAAAGTCTAGGGTATAAAAGCATTTTTTCAGTGTGATCTTACATCAAATATTACTTTACAGCTCGTACTAGCACCATACTGGCTCCATGGAGCTTCACATCGCAAAGCCCATAAACTCCATCGCAAAGCCCCTTAAATTCCATCGCAAAAAATCAGCAGCAGATACTCGCACGAAAAAGCAAAATTGTTTGTGAAAACATCGGGCCATCGCTCGGCTCGTCATCGCATCGCGCGCAATGTGAACACTCAAACCGTGATTCCATTTAAAATTGAAGACTTTCCATTTTCTTGCTTTAAAAGCTTGCAATCGCATTGCATCGCTCGACCCGGCTCGGCTCGGCATCGCACGCAGTGTGAACATCCACTAAGAACCCCCATCCGGGCTGAGGAGCATCCATCCCCACTATTTTTTTTTCAAAATTAATTGTTAATTATTGTAGTAGTCACAATTAATTAATTGTTAATCGTGACTACTATAATTAACAATTAATTTTGAAAAAAAAAAAATAGTGGGGATCCATCCCTGCTCCTCAGCCCGGTTGGGGGTTCTTAAGGGGAGTGAAAATGGTGTCCAAAATGCGAAATTCCTTATAGTTCAGAAGTTATGGCCACAAAACAGTTTATTTTAAAATTAACTAATTGTTAATCCAGCTTTTGTATACTTCCTTGTATACATATTCAAAGATCCCGACTGAACAGTGATCGCGGCATGAACACCGAACACCCAACCACACGAGCAGGGAAGTACGTGTACGCTTGGTTTGCGCAGGCAAAATTTTAAGCAAGTGGAAAAGTCCGCAAGCCGCGCTATGGGGTTTGCGCGGGATACAGTTTTGCCAACTACACGCACGGTGTTCCGTGTACAAGTTGGCCTGCGCAGGCAACAGTGTGGTGATACTTGTGCTTGTGCGTGTGGTAGGCACTTTAGAGGAAGGGTTGCTTCCTTAGGTGTCCTAAGAGTCGCCGGGAGGTATGTTTCATATAGCACAGATGTAGCTCTCTGGTGTTTTTAATTAGGCGTTCTTTTGATGATCTTTCAGCTGGGTGTGATGTGTTGGTGTTCTCCTAACTATGCTGCAACTCCACCATTCGGCTATTTCCTGAGACGCGCTGGTGTTATTAGCCATTCAGGATAACCATCCTGACGTTCCTCTACCAAATGTTTTGCAGTGCAAAACTTGGTTAGCTTGGTTAGCCGTTCCAGAGGGCGCCCACGAGGAGGACTATGGAAGAGGTCTTTTCCCTTCCCCTCGTTTGTAGTTTACTTGAATCTAGTTTAGAAATGTGATGAGTATTTCTTTCTTCAGATAAAAAAGCTGCAAATACCACTATGACTTAAATGTGCCAACAATATATGTACCTATACACACTTGTACTCTCTATCTAGAGTAACCCCGCGAGAATGCAACCAGCATGGGGACACGCAGAAATGTATGATAGTCACCAAATCAGATAAAGTTCATAGTGATTAGCCACTTTGAGGTAAGAATGGCATGCCTATACTGTAATGATGAACGTGTCTCCCATGTGCCGCAGTGCAGTGATTATATCACACAGGTTGGTTTAGCCATGCAATTGCTTACCAAACTTTAATTGAATTTATCATATCGAAGGACAGATGTATGTGCGCGATTATAGTATACAAGTTCCCTCGAATGGACTGCACCTTACGACATACACTCGTACAAATGAGGCCTATAATACACGGCTCCGGGTAGCTGAGCTGAGGGTCAAGAGGTGAATTGCGAGAATTTAGTCAAGAAACCCCGCTGCGTCAAGTGAATGGCTAAACACGCAATTATATACCTGTTCACTTAATATCAGACCGACTATAGACACTGGGCATCAGATATAAATCTACTGTTTAACATACAAAACCGCCTGCCTCCTGCCGGTGCCTCTATTGTATGTGCACCATCGCAAATAGATACGTGAACATTATATTCCCATGGTACTACCAATTTATGCAAATATTGGATGCGATAGGTCCCCCTGCTATTTCGCCCGCGCCGGCCGTCGTCGCACTTTGCACATTTCCAGCTTCATCAGTCACAGTACACTTTAACCTCAAATTAGCAAAATTAAAGATTTCCAACCGAAGGTCTAGTCACGACACTATGACTCTATAGATGCAACAAATATACATACCGTGAATCTGGAGTGTCCAGATTAATATTCTTCATATCAACCAACATGTTTGACGAGATACGAGTATCTCCTTCCTCTCAATAAGACAAACTTGAAGATAGTCAAAGCGCGTCTATTTACACTGTGCATGATGCACACTGAACGTCTACTATCAATCAAAGTACGAGTGAGTACCTTCAGATCAGACTATGGGCAGTTTACTACTCGAGTCTATAATTCGTGACATTTTACATAATTTGCCTGAGTAAAAGATGGCAAAGTGGTCAATAAATTCAATACGCGAGTAATTTGTGCCGTGGCGAAACACGATGTGAGGTCTTTTTCCAGTCACGTGTGTATGTGTGTTTCGAGTCTGCCCATAATACATCTATCCGGGCTCTGTGAGAATCTGTTAAGGGATATTTGTTTTATGTGCATCGTGTTTAGCAGCATCGTCTTCGACACTGAATTCTGGTGTGCATCTATTCGGATGCAAGTTAAAAATGTTAACACGTTTTACTTCATACAGGATTCCATTTAGAACTAAGTGAAAAATACTTACTATTGTATTTAAAACCACATTTTGTTTAAAGGCCTTCCAAAAAATGGATAAATGTCTATGTTGAAATGGTTCTGCGCTTCTTTTCGTTTAGATAGAGGAGTTCGATCTATCATGCAAGAGGTCGCTGGTTGAAACTCTTTCCCAAGCGTAGTCGAATAGTCGCTTTTTTTCCATGCGATCTGTGAGGTCGAAATGTTATATTTAGGTGTGCCATGCCGAAAATTAGATTCCTATACATACTCGTCGCCTCGGATAATCTCCAAATTCTCCTAAGGGAGGTGAATATCGACATTGGACTCATCCATGAACCATGCACAAAGGACCTTAAGATTAAGGGCCTTGACGACGATAGTCATAACTTATCTTACACCAGCAGCGAACAGGTAAGGCCAAGAAGTTGTACTAGCAAGGAAATATATCAAAACCTTTTTGTGTCCTAATTTCAGTACATCGGATCTAACGGTTGTAAAGAGGTGTAAAAGGTGTGAAGGGCTATCTACATTTCCTCGGTATAGATGGTCCTCAATTGGACAGCACCTACCGAAAAACTACTCCTACTAACCAAGGAGGCGGCAGAAAGGAAATCAAGCCTGCTCGTAGGAGGGAATACCGACGTCAGGCACACCCAGTGGGGAAGTACCACGACAAACGATAGAAGTTAGACACTTTTTGAATACTTCCTTGATAATAACATTGCAGTGTGTCCACCAACTTTCGTGTTCCCAAGTACGGACAATGTTCGGAGATGGGAGGAGGTTCTGAACATCACAATGACCACCAACAGTGAAGGCTTTAGAGTTGAGGACTGGAAAGTCTCCAGTCTGAAATCTTTCTCGGATCACAGCTTGATTCTCTTTGGGATAGGTCTTAAGGTAGAGCCGTCTTAGCCATTTAAGAATCCTAGGAGAAATGACTGCGAGAAATTCGGGCGGGTAGTTTTAACAACACTTCCCAAAACTTCCAACTTAAATATCGAGACGGTAAAGGAGCTGGTTCTGTAGTCCGCATGACGCAGCGATTAGCACGTTCGCCTTCTATGCACTGGGACCCGGTTGAATTCGCACTGAATGCAATAGTCTTCGATAAAAAAAGGGTATTTACTTGTCGCACTATAAAAAGCCGCTCGGTCGAGCGTGTAGCTGATTACACACCTCTCCACAAAACATACCGTCACGATCTAGTAAATGAGATGATGCCAACTCATCTCGAGGCCTTGGTTCAATTTTGAGCTGTTGCGCCATTATTTATTTATTTTTAAAGAACCTGCAGTCCCGGTTTGGGACTTTCGAGAACACTGTGGACTCAGAGTAGAAAATCTTTTACCCTGCTAAATATAGTAATAGTAAAGTTGGGGGTGGCAATTCCATAGTCCTCCACGTGAGCGCCCCCTGATAACGGCAGTGTATCAAATCGCCGACGGCGTAGTTTTAGCGATAAGACAGTTTGGAAAAAGGCAGAAAGCTGCAGCCTGAATGGCTGACCAACCCTTAAGCGTCTCAGGTTTTGTAGGATGAAAAGACCTGCGTAGTCGACCTGTAACATAGTTGTGTGAACTCCGGCACGTTTATTAAATCATCTAAATCAGCTAGCTTCCGAGGCCATCCCCTGAATGGGGTTAAGCGATGTGCTGACAACTCGTCCTTGTAAAAACCACTCAACGTCAAGAAACCAGCAACAAAAGACTCGGATTGGACGGTTCAACAACGACGACCACGCAAACGACTAAAGGATTATTCTTTTGGATCCTGGAATATACGCTCCCGTACAAACCGGATGCCGAGAAGGCCCTGCTTCAACAGGTCGAAAAGTACAAAATTAGCATTACTGCAGTCCAGGAAACATATTGGCTTGGCAGCGAGATCAATGACAAGAAATCGCACACAATTTTTACAGGTGGCAAACCATCGGGCCGCAAGGAGTTTGGAGTAGCACTTATAGTGAACAAACACCTCATGCCGCACATTACTGACTTCAAACCCATAATTGAGCGGCTGTGTGCGATTCGCATTAAGACTCGATTCTTCAATTTCTGGCTTATCAATGTGCACGCGCCCACTGAAGTTAAAGAAGACGCAATAAAAGACGAGTTCTACGCCCGCCTTGAGACTCTCTTCGACTCACTCCAAACAAACGAATTCAAAATGCCGCTGGGAGACTTCAATGCGAAAGTCGGGAATGAAAGTTGGCACCGGGGGACTGGAGCCCATAGTCTCCATGAAGAATATAACGACAACGGCCAGCGACTTATCGACTTCGCCTGCAGTAGGAATGTAATCGTAAGCTCTACATGTTTCCCGCATCAACGCATTCACAAGCAGACCTGGAAATCTCCAGACGCACAAACCGTCAACCAAATTGACCACGTCCTCATTTGCAGGAGATGGGCATCTAGTGTGATGGATGTCCGCTCTTATCGAGGAGCAAACTGCGACTCAGATCATCACTTGGTAAAGACGACCTACAAAATTGCAAAAATTCACTTGACGCGAAAAACGAGGCCTATAGACAATGGATTCAACGTGCAACTAGCGCCAAAAAAGAAACATACGACGAGCTACGGCGAATATCGAATAGAATAATTAGACATAAGAAACGTAAATACTTTGACGGGCAGTTGCTGAATATTAATGAAAACTTAGCTAATAGGAACACCATACAAGCGTACAAACTAGTATGTAAATACGATTAAGAACGGCTATCAACCCAGCACTAGCTTTTGTAAGGACAAGGATGGAAACATTATCAGCGACACGAATGGCATTAACAAACGATGGGCCTCTTATTTTGGAGAGCTTCTGAATCTACCATCTAACATCCCCACACAAGAAGCTCTCGACCCATACAACCCCCGACAGTAGAGGAAGTTGATCTCGTGTTGCGGTCACTAAAACGAAATAAAGCGCCGGGAGCTGACGAGATTCCAGCTGAACTGCTAAAATTTGGTGGAACGGGTCTAGCCTTACACCAATTACTCCTACGAGTATGGGAGGACGAGGAGATCCCAGACGATTGGCGCAGAAGCATCATCTGTCCAATTCACAGAAAGGGAGATAAACTGCGTTGTGAGAATTACAGGGGCATCTCACTAGATTGTACGTTCAATAAAATTTTGACGAAAATTCTGAAAAATGGAATAAAACCGTACGCAGAACGAATCATTGGCGAGTATCAAAGCGGTTTCAGACCTGGTCGCCCCACAACCGATCAGCTCTTTACTGTCAAACTGATACTCCAGAGGTGCTGGGAATACAACGTTAACGTAAAATCTTTGTCGACTTCAAGCAGGCATACGACAGTATCGATCGTGGAGTACTCTACAACATCATGCTGCAATTTGGTATATCGGCCAAATTAGTGCGACTGACAAAGATGACGATAACCAACTCCGTCTCACAAGTCAGGATACATAGTAGACTTAATGATCTATTTGAAACACGCACTGGTCTGAAACAGGGCGATGGACTGGCACCGACGCTCTTCAACCTTGTACCGGAATACGCTATTCGGGCTATGAATATGGACAACAGCAAGACTCTACTCATCAAGTCGACACAATTAGCTGCGTACGCCGGCAACATCAACATCATGTCCTGAAGATTGGCCGATGCAGAAGAACTTCTGCATACGCTCGATACCGCTGCAAAAGAAGTTGGACTACGTATCAACGAGGGTAAAACTAAAATTATGATGCAATCGACGACAAGGACACCTGCACAATCGAGCATCAACGTGGGGGACCTCAACATCGAGTTCGTGAACAACTTCATATACCTGAGTTGCAACTTGCCAAGGCACGCCAACGAAACTTGACGAATTCATGCGACGGATACAGTTGGCTAATAAGACTTTTTTCTCGGTTCTCCCCATAATGAAATCGAAGCATGTGCACAGAAATACGAAGCTCCGCGTGTACAAAACCATTATACGACCAGTGCCATGCTATGGCTGCGAAGCATGGACCCTAACTCAAGCCTCCGAAAACATGCTAGCCACTTTTGAACGTAAGGTTCTGCGGCGAATTTTCGGGGCCGTTTGCGGTCGAGATGGATGGCGCATCCGGTATAACCATGAGTTGTATGAACTGTGCGATGTGCTGGAAGTTTCGAAAATCGTCAAACGACTATACAACAACTTCAATGGGCAGGACATGTACAACGAATGGACGATGTGGACGCCGCGCAACTACTGGGCTTCCAAGATTAAAGGATGTGGTCACGTGACCGATATAATTTTAAGACAACGATCCAGGCGGGCAATTCCCGACGTCGGGCTGTCGCGCCACGACAATGATGATTCAGACAGTGGAATTTTTTCTTCTGAGCGGCCTCTCGCCACTACAGGTGTGCAAGGTAGTGCCGATAGTGCAATCTCAAAATCTCGTAAAACGACTGGTCTAGGTCGTATTGAGCTGAACGAAAACACTTCTCTTGTTAGCGCCCAATTGGCTGACAGCATCTCTGACAGATGGAAGCTCGGATTTCACCGCACAACCTCCATCGGTGATTACGTCCGTGTAGTGCCAGTTGGACTAAGGTAGTCCAAGAGGACGATTTCGGTGTTTCGACTTATATCAAATTTATGAACAGTAAATTAAAGAAAAAAAAACAGATAGAACGTGTGGATAACGCTGTCCTACAAAAAGGGAAATTAATTCAGTTCTCTACGGAACCTCAGTAAGAGACCGATGCACCCTTAACTGGTTTGGTTTCAAAAATGATTGAGCTTGCAACCATAGAAGCGGCTTGTCTAGGGATATTAAGTGTTATTTCTTCTACTGTAAAACTTCAAGAAATTGCCAATTACTACTATCAGTCAGCGCCGAAATATATTATACGCATCTCAACAGAACATCCTCAGGCACCATACTTCGAGACAGGATCCATTACTTATTCCGCCATTCGACGGGTAAATTCAGCGCCTTAATAAAAATTTATTTTCGCCCCTAAGAAACAAGAAAAGAAAAAATGTTCTTCCACTTCACCCAATTTATTCACGCCCCTAATTATGACAAACGCCTTCCAGCCAAATTACACCACCTTAGTCAATACAGCGGACACACAACATGACAAAGTGTTGAATTCAAAATTTTGTGTCGTTATCGAAATATGACGAAAAATTTCCGTTGTTGGAACGTAACGTGTTAAATAGCCACACTAACTGATTGATGTCATTAATATAATCCTTGAGGCGAAAATAGCTTCCTTTGAATATTAAAATATTCCACTTTTTGTCTGTGTTCACGAAATTTCAATTCAGTTTGAGAGACTTTTTCGCTTGGAGACAGAAATGCGTTCAGTCTACGCCGTACGGATACGTAGGCTTGGGGTTGAGTTCGGCCAATACGAAAAAATGACGGGAAGGGTCGAGCGGCGGCGTATGCTTGCATGAGAGTTCCTCCAACTCGAATTAATGGCACTTACCTAATTATACTGATTATCATAAAAAATCCATCAAACGTTTCATCTTTCTTGCGGAATTAAATGCAAAAAGGATAATAAGTGATGTGATCGTTCCGTTTCTTTTTTATCGTTTGCATGTTGTTTCGTCGTCTTGCACGACACACTCAAGAACATGAGCTGAAACATCGTTTGATATGGAAACTGTCCTGGCCAGGGCTTAATATTAATTTGGTTATTATACACATTTTTGTGGATTTTTTCTCAATTATAATATTCCGGTCGATAGCAGAATGCAGATCAAGTTCGCATATGCTTCGACTGTTAAGTTTATAGGTCCAGTATGGTATCCAGATATGGGCATCTTGTCGGCAATTTCGCAGAAGAGATGATGAAGTAGTCTTTTTGGCGACTTTCACGGCTTGCTTTTTATTTGCAACCATCGGAGTACCATGGTTAAACCTCACATTTGGCAAATGATGCCCACGTTCGCATAACATGAACCCAACAAGAATTTTCGCTTGCATCTTCATTACTCACATGTCACCGATCCTTTTCCCCGAGCATGTCCGCCATCATTTCAATATCATGACTGTGTTCAAGTTAACGAACGATTTCTTGGCGAATAAGTAACTAACATTAGTCAATGAGTCGTCTCTGGCATAAGTTGAAAAGTTCACGTCCCAACCGAATTACATATTATGACAGGATACTTTTATACCCTAGTTTCATATTTCTTTTGACTGCCACTTGCCATAAGGGGGGGGGGTCTGAAGTTATTGCGTGCTCTTTATACCCCTATAGAAGTCAGAAATTATTGTATTTCGAATATTTGGTATTCAACTCTCTGAACTAATTAGAAAAATTTTCTTAATTCCTTCGAGAATTGACTTATTCTTAGACTATGTTTTTTACTCTGGCATTTTTCGACAATGAATGAGAATATGGCATGACGACGACTGCCAATCCAGTCGAGGTCTTGAAGCTCACTTCAAGGAGGAAATTAAATAATAACCCACAGTTTAACTAATGAAACGTTCGCCTCTTAACTGCTCGATTTGAAGTCCATAATTGCATGTTTCTTTGCATCGCAGTGTCGTAATGAAGGTAATACATATAATGGTGGAGAAATTATCCAAGGAGAACTCATTGCTCCTGCACTTTTGGGCTTAGTTAAAAAAAAATTGCTCCGATATTCCTGCAAAAGCTATCACGTGATATTATTTTTCAAGACTGCTGAAGTCTAAGATTTATTCAATGTTTTAATACCACGACCGATAAGTCGACATGCCAATATGAGCCTTTCATATGGTAGCGTTGTCTTAATGGAGGAACAACGGATACAGAGTAACCTATTATCAGAAGGTACAAGGTTGTAATAAAGGTACCGCGAAGATTTGTAGATACAATGGTCGCGGTCCTGAAAGCCTGATTTTTGACCACCAGTTAAGTAAATGACAGTGAGCAACAGAGAAGACAAAGCATTGTGTAAGTGAAAGAGAAACTCTGCTGGAGCCTGTCCCAAAACATGGTTGTCAACGGAGGAGGGAAAGGTAGATGTAGCCTGAATGGCTGGGTCACACCTAAGCGTCTCAGGTCAGTAGGGTGTCATGAATTACGTAGTCTGACCTGCAACATAGTTGTGTGAACTTTGGCACGTTATGAAGCACCTAAAGCAGCTGTCACCGAGGCCACCCCTGGATAGGAATCAAATTGGATTGGCAGGGAGATAAACGATAAGAATTCGCACTTTTCACAAGCGGCAAACCATCTGGTCACAAGGAGTTTGTAGTTACATTCATAGTGAGCAAGTAGCTCAAGCCGATAGGTTGTGTGCGATTCGCATTAAGATTCGTTTTTTCAACCTCTGGCTTATCAACGTGCACGCCCCGACTGAAGTTAAGGAAAATGCAGTAAAACATGAATTTTATACCCGCCTGGAGCCACTGTTCGACTCACTTCCAACAAATGACGTCAAAACACTGCTGGGAGATTTTACTGCGGAAGTTGAAAACGAAAAGTGGCATCGGAGAATCGAATCACTGAAGGACATAGCCTCCATGAGGAATGCAATGATGACGGTTAACGATTAATCCACTTCGCCTCCGGTAGGAATCTTATCATAAGCTCCACATGTTTTCCACACCGACGCATTCACAAACAGACTTGAAAATCTCTAGACGAACGTATTGTCAACCAAATGGACCACGTCATCATTTGCAAAAGGTGGGCATATAGTGTATTGGATATCCGATTCTATCGAGGAGAAAACTGCGGTTCAGACTATCACTGGGTGAAGACAACTTATCGGTGTAGAATTTCTTCAGTGCAGCAATCGAGAATCAGTCCTCCAAAATTTTCGCGGCCAACAAACTCTTCAGCGATGCTACGGCGCAGTATCCCTGGATTGAGAAGCCCAAATCGATGGCGTCATTATTGACCATGGCCCCAACTCAACCTCCGACAGTAGACGAAAATAATCTCGCCGTGCGGTCACTCAAACCAAATAACTCGCCGGACGCTGACGAGTTTTCAGATGAGCTTGGGCGACCCGCCTCCGGCTATGTTGAGTGAGGCGCTTCGCGCTGCTGAATCACACGGCACTCATGTCATTTTGGGCTGTCATTCTAATGCGCACATGGTGTGGGGAAGCTCCGACACAAATGAGAGAGGAGATGTTCTTCTCGATTTCTTGTTAGGCACAAAACTCATTTGTAATATAGGCTTACCATTGTCACTAAAGGCAGGCAAGAGGTTTTGGACCTCACCCTTGTTTCAGATTACATGAAGCACTTGCTGAGGGATTGGAGGGTATCGACGGAGCACTCATTCTCTGATCATCGATACCTGCAGTTTAAATTGGACGAGTACACTAGTAATAATCGGTTTTCAGAAATCGTAAAAGAACCGACTGGGGTAAATTTGGGGAGTGTCTCGAAGAAATACTTTCCCCATAACCGTGCCAACCGTGCCATGGCACAAGCCCTGGCAGTAGCGTTCGTTAATTCTGCCACAAAATCATGCCCAGTTACCAGACATAAAGGAAGGAGGAAACAGCCCCTGTAGAATGCTCGGATTGCAAAGCTAATGTATGTGCGCAGAAGAAGCTTCAATGTGGCGAAGTCCTTGGGGTTAGACTCCGATTGGTCAAACTACAAAGGAAACCTAAAACTCCTCAAATAGAAATCAGAAGGTCTAAGCGGGAGTCGTGGAGGAGTTCCTGTGAAGAAGTTGAGGGATCCAGCGAGACTTCCGGATTGCGGAAAATTTTATCCACTGCTCCAAATATGGCAAGCTATTTGCTGAAACAAGATGGGACGTGGACAACCTCTAGTGAAGAAACTATCGAGGACTTGTTTGACACTCACTTCCTCTCGAAGAAAAGAAGCTTTACCTTGCATTCAAGAACGCATCCACTCTATCCTTTCACCACGCAAATTTCCTGATCTTCTTGAGCAAGCTTGTCAATGGCTCGACTAAGGTGGTGAAATCTGGAATAAACCGTCGGTACCATGATATAATCCCTAGAAACTATCGTTTATCCTTGAAATTTATAATAGACACCATATTCTGCACACTAGCTACCTTGTCCGGATTCACGTTCAGTCCATTCCCATCCACCACATAGCCCAGATATTTATTGGCGACTGTCAGAGGTAAGGTATTTTACAGAGCTACTTTACCAGATAAGACTACTAAAGAATTCCTCAACATACCTGGCAAACTGGAAGATATTTTGTCGACCTTCCCTATGGATTCAATAAACAGAAATCCCCGTTGCTAAAATTTTGAACTCCGAAACCCTCTTCTATTTTGGAATTCAGCTCTCCATTTCGTCAAACAGAAAACAAAAAAAAAAACACTGTGACTATTACAGCCAGTCACCTTATTAGCAAAATCGTCCACACCTTCGTGACACATCCAACAACAATTACAAGACCCCACTATCGTCCTTCAATCACGTCCAAGTTAGTTGAGAAGGAAGCAAGTACACTTGACGTCTAATTGATTCAGCGTGAAATCGCACTCCCGCAAACGCTACAAACTCGACATCATTACGAAAAATTCTTTTTTCCTGCTTAAATAACAAGGGACTCTCTCGTGACATTCATTTGCATACTGTAGTATATTTGTACGGAGCTCAAGTAACCAATTACACTTTTCAGATTGTTTAGAAGCGCGCGGAGTCCTTTGATTGCTTTAGAATACCACAGAACAGTGGAGAGCTGCCTCGACAACTGTCGTCCTTCGTGGTTAGAATGGGGGGTCGGCTAATGGCGAAAGGTTCTTAATATTTAGCCTCGCTTCGCACCAGGACAAAAGTAATAGTCATAATTATAGTAAAAGCTATTGGCTTGGGAAAGCTAGTTCCAAATCGTAATTTTTATTTGTGCAATTTTAAGTTCATTAGGTTCATTGTTTTATAAGACGATATCGGGAAAGTAATGCGCCTTTTGAGAATGGGTGATAAAGTTAAGTGGATTGAATGAAAATGGGCTTATTCAGACAACATCTAAGCGGCTACGGAGCGACTTTTCGCTTCCACAACACACTGGAGTTGACACTAAGCGGATTCGTTGTTTTATGAATACACTTACTAACACAACCTTCGAAAGACAAATGTTTCTGATGAAGAGCTGATTCGTGCCGACTCATCAGCATAAAAAATTTCGTTTTCCACGAACTTGCATTAAAGACGCGTTCTTTTCCCAAGTAGCACAATCCAACTTTGGTTCGAAATCTAACTCATTTTACGGTTGTATTTCGGTCCTGAAATAACGAATTTGGTTAAGTTACAGAACTAAAATAATTTTGTTCGGTATCCAACTTAATATTTTATCTAAGCTAGTCACTAATATTACTAAATTGATTTATTTTGGACCAAATTGTCGAAAGAATACCTATTTTATAACGTTCAGAACAATATTGTATTTCATGAACTATATTGTTGTACCTATTACAAATTCATTGTCGTTAAAACTGTTTCTGTATATCCCAAATCATATTGTTTTGAACACAACCATTTCATTTTTGAATGCACCCCATTTGTCAACATGCAGATCAGTCGTTCCATTTTTGTACGCGTCACGTGCATCGAGTAGCACTAATTAAATTTAACCATTAGTTTTCCGCATGTTGCTAAGAGTTTTCCTGCTTTCTGTCATCAAGCTTCTTCTTTGCTTCCTTCGTACGAAATTATATCTGTAACTCCGCTGTTACCTTATAAACAAAATGTGTTAGTTGGTGGTAAGAAATGTATGGCCAATTAAACTTACTAAGCACGGTGGTTCTACGTATTCAAGGACACATTTTTTGGCTGATAATTTGTTTTACCACATATTTTTTTAAGCGATAACGAGTATTTTCCAAACAGGCAGAGTTGCGTTGCGCTCAACGCGGCAGCTGGTTCTTCGCACCGGAACGACTCGTTTTTCGGCGGCCAAAAGCTGCCACACCCCTCGATGTAAGAAGAACCGCAGTATTCGAAGCAACGCTACCACGACAACAAAAAGGCAGCCCTTTTGCAGAAAACATGCAAATGCGAATCTGGTCGTCTTAAGGTGGACACACACATGCGTTCAAAATCCAATTTGTCCCGCGTCCAATCTAAAATTTTCCCGGTCGATGTATGGATTTGACTGGAATATTTTGGATTCGCCCGAGGAAAATTTGGATTTTGGACACAAGTGTGTGTCGTTTTTTACACGGTTTTATTTCGTCGTCTCCACGGTTATATTTTGGTTATAAATCTGAAATATTCTTGTCTTATATAAGCGAAAAATCTAACAATGATGTTATATTCAAAGCATGATTAGGCAAGCAATCGAACAATATGGTTATATTTAAGACATGTTTAAAACTACAACGTTACAATTATGTTATATACTGGTCATTGGACAGTTACATAAAAGACAATATTGTTAATATTTAGCAATATAACAGTTGTAAACTTAACGATTTTGTAGGAAACGGGTCACAGACATGACTATCTATAACAATGTCGTCAATTACAGACCTGAAATATAGCCATGTAGTTTCACTGAAATTCATGGTCATAAACCAGGCAAAAACGGTAAAATTACCATTTGACAAACGTTTAAAAAACGTTATTTTGACCATTTATACGATAATGTCGTTATATGACCCTGGTTATATTTCAATCATAACAACCGTTTAATGACTGATTTGTGCTGCTTGGGTTTACGTATCCATCAGGTGCAGTTTTGGGTAACAAGCACTCACTACATAAACAACAACCGACTTGTTGTTTGTGTAATGCCTGCTTGTTACCCTACCCTACACCTGATAGATGCGCAAAAGAACGCACCTTAAGATGCAAATCTACAGCCGCGAAACGCATGTAAAATCTATTGTTTCCCCGACACTCTTTCCGATAGATGAATCATTGGTCGCGGTCCTGCCAGTGGAACAGGAACAGGATTCTCCTCCACATGCTTTTCCCTCCGGTAAAATATATACGGGCAATATCTGGATCTGAAAATGTTCCCCTCCGAATCAGAATATTTTCCATATCCGATCAAGGGGGATCCCGTGGGGCAAAAACTCCTCTTCCATAGTCCTCCGCGTCTGCGCCATTGGATCGGCAGTGGTTACTGAACATTGCTAACCAACGTCAAGCCGCCAGTGATGGCGGTGCGATAATTTGGTTAAGGTAAAACTTCCCCTGTGGTGTGGGGTGTATAAATAATACAACGGCCTCTCTCTTTGAGGGCCTGTCGTTAAAACCGACAATCAAAGGACAGGACATGTATGCCAGCAACTTGCACTATCCGAAATCTTTATATGCTAAAAAACGTCAACTATGCCTCGGATAAGGACTGACTCAACGGTTACGACTTTTGGCTATCATACAATGACAAAGATTCAATTAGAGAGTGAATTTCTGAGGTACAAATTAAATATGTATCTTAGGAGTTAGTGAGATAAGATGGTGGAACAGCGGAGAATTTATCTCTCCAACGGGCAGCACTGTAATTTTGTACTCCAGCAAAGCTACCAGTAGTCGTCGTGAGTCAGGTGTGGGCTCCTTTTAACCAGAGCCGCGCGAAACGGTCTCTTATCCTGGGAGCTGGTCTCTGACAGAGTCTTGACCGCCAGGTTCCGGACCAAAATGAGGAACATCTCAATTATACAATGTTATGCCCTACTGAACCCGACAATGTCTTGGCAAAAGACTCCTTCTACGAAGAACTAAACGCCGTTCAGAGCAGAACACCTAAAGGTGACATTATAATGCTTATGGGTGATTTGAATGCGAAAGTTGGCGCTGATAACTATGAGCTCAGACATGTGATGGGGAGACACGGCCTTGGTGATCGTAATGATAACGGTGAAAGATTTGTAGAGTTCTGCAACCTTCACAGTCTCTTCATTGGTAGTACTATGTTTGAGAATAAGGTAAGGACCACCACAAAATCAGTTGGTCCTCTGTTGATCGGCGCAGAACACAAAATCAGATCGACCATTTTGCCATTCGTAAAAGATTCTACAGTTGCTTCCTGGACGTGCGAAACAAGAAGGGTGCCGATATTGGGTTGGGAAGAGACTATTATCTTATAATCTCTAATGTTCGATTGCGTATTGCAGCCGTGCGCCGCCCTAGCGACGAAAGATCCAGGGTCCGCGAATTCAACACCGCTCGATTAAGAAACCTAGCTGTCTAATAACAATATAATGACCATCTTACGCAATAGCAGCTGAGATAACTAGTCACCCAGAAACTGACATAAATGAAAACTGGTATGCCATAAAAAATGCGTACATCGATAGCGCAAATACCATCCTTGGAACAAACACGGATTGCCGATATAAGCCTTGGATATCCGACGCTTCATGGCAGCAGATTTTTGAAAGAAACGAGCTGAAGGTTCATTTGGCTGCAGCGTCCAACGACAATCGAAGCAGCATCGAACTCCTTTACCGTCAGAAAACTCGAGAAGTTCAGCGTAGTGTGTGACACAATAAAAGAGTTTATGCGAATTCTCTTTTAGCCTCAGCAGAAGAAGCCGCAAGAAGTAACAACTTAAACGCCGTATACGGTGTCATCAAGGAGTTTACAGGTGGTCGCCACTCCTGCCAACATCCGGTGAAGGATAGTGATGGAAAGCTACTTATCTTGGAAAAAGATCAAATGAGGCGGTGGAAAGAACACTTCGCCGCGGTCTTGAACCATGTAACTTCCGGTGAAGTTCCCCCGCATATAGATAATTTAGCTAACCATCAAAATGTGCGTATACGGTCCACTGCCGCGACTAAAGAGGATGTAGTCGCTGCAATTTAACGAGGGAAGACCGCCGGACTTGACGGTATCCCTGCCGAACTTCATCAAGGAGCGCCAAGGGTAACTGCCGAGTTGCTGCAAACACTTGTTGATAAAGCGTGGAATACAGAGACCTTTCCCACTGAGTGGAAGGTAGGTTTGATCATCAAACTTCCAAAGAAGGGTAGCCTCACAGACTGCAATAATTGGAGAGGCATTTGTGTGCTTCCTGCCGTTGCTAAGATACTAGCTAAAATCGTCCTGGAAAGACTGAAGGCCCACTTAGAAAACACAACTGATGAAGAGCAGGCTGGTTTCG
The DNA here is from genome assembly GCA_964017055.1 of Chloromyia formosa. Classification (NCBI taxonomy): domain Eukaryota; kingdom Metazoa; phylum Arthropoda; class Insecta; order Diptera; family Stratiomyidae; genus Chloromyia; species Chloromyia formosa. The sequence continues at coordinate 96,357,134 of OZ024813.1, read as the reverse complement.
ATCCGGATTCTACTATGTCGATCACATTAAAACTTTCGAATCATCATCGAGCAATGCGCTGAATATGATTCTCCGCTTCACTTGCTTTTCATTGAGTTCGAAAAGACTTTCGATATTGTGAACCGTGATTTTATATGGGCGGCCTTGAGCAGGAGAGGCCTCCCTGAGAAGCTTGTGGCTATCATTAAGGCAACCTATGACGGCGCGAAATGTCGCGTTCTGCATAAAGGTAAGGTGTCGGGGGACTTGAAGATTCGCAGTGGAGTTCGGCAGGGGTGCATCCTCTCACCGATCCTATTCCTCATTATCCGAACTCGACAGAGGAATTCAATGGACTTTGACATCTTATCTACAACATCTTGACTACGCTGACGACATATGCCTACTCTCCCACAAAATCATCGATCTGTCCGCAATGGCGTTAGATCTCGAGAGGGAGGCAAGCAAGGTTGGGCTAAAGATTAATACCAACAAGACCAAGGTTCTTAGCCCGCCATTTCGAAAAAGAAATCCGACACCTAATGTCATCAATATTAATGTGCAGACTGTGGAGAAGGTGGACAACTTCGTCATTGTTGCCGAAAATGGTGGTACGGAGCAGGACATCGCTCGTCGTATCAACCAGGCTTTGAAGAGAGAGTATCAGAGGAAATGGAAAAGAGCGAGAGAAACGAATCAATTCGGCACAAGTGAGGAAGTATGTAGAAAGGGGGATGGAAATTTGACATCTCTTTTGCTTCTATATGGACCGGGCGGGTGTTCCGCGGCAGAGAGACAGACTGGAATGTTATTGTTCCAATTGGAAAAGTAGGAGAGGGGATGACATCTTACGTGCTTCCTGTGCTTTTATATAGACTGCGCGGGTGTTGCGCAGTGGAGGGCGTGTGTCTCTCTGTTTACTTTTTACGACTGGAATTGCTTCAAATAGTTAAGTGTTGAGTATTTACGGATTGCTCCTCCATAGCTATTCTCTTTGCAACCAGGCTAAATGCGCATACGGCATGCTGTCCAAAATTTGGTTATCTCAGCATCAAGACCAAGCTGGGCCTGTTTCGCTCCCTGGTACTGTCAGTGCTTTTGTATGGGAGCAGTACATGGAAAGTTTCCGTAGGAGTTACCAGAAAAATGCAAGTTTTCGTCAACTCATGTTTTCGTCGAATTTTAAGAATATTCTGGCCCGAAACAATATCAAATGAAGAGCTAAGTCGGCGTACGGGTCAGATGCCAATCGACGAATTGATACTCAGGCGAAAATGGCAGTGGATAGGTCACACATTGCGGAAGAGTGATAACTGCATTGCTTTGCATGCCATGAAATGGAACCCCATTTCCAACGAAGGCCGACCAAGAGGGGGTCATCGAATCACATGGCGTCGATCTGTGGCAAAGAAGTGTCAGGCGCAGTTGCGCCCCATTGCCCAGAATAGAGTACGATGGCGCGCAGGAGTGGTTGACGCGCTATGCCCCGCTAGGGGTTAAGGCAAAGTAGTAGTAGTATATTCCAATAACCATTCCTGCATATATTTGAACGATAACGCGTATCTGACTGGCGTCCACCCTTTGTCTGCGTAGGTTTCGCAAAAGTTATTTTTTCATATTAACCATGATGAGTTCACTGTATTTTTTCTAAGCATCGAACTATACCAATCGAGACACGATTCTTCCAGAAACAGCCTAAATACTTAAATTTTTTCAACATCGTCTTCAATTCCCAGACGGGTACACTCGCTTTCAAAAATCCATTGAGAAACAAAGAAATACGACGAACTAACACAGTAATTAACGTCGACTTTCCTTACAAATATTACGTGATTACTACGAAACTTGGAGATATTATTGCCCATGGTGTTGATCAATATTTTGGCCATCAATATTTTTGATCTCGGATGTGTTTCAGGGATGCAGGGGTGTGCTAACTGCAACTACATAAATATAAAATACTATTACGAGTATTAACCTATTTTGAGAAGATTTTAAAATTCCATAATTTTTAGTTTTCTATGCTAGTTGAAAGCCACCTTCTTGTAAGTTTTCATATTTCTAAGTGTAACAGTCTCGAAATGCAAGGGGGGTTAGACAAATTATGATCTAATATTTTCCCCTCTACTTCTGTTACCCTTTTTAAAATTTGATGAAAAGGGTACCTTTCTTATGATACCCCACTTGCCTATACCAGATGACAAAAAAAATTGACCTTCGTTTCCCCTCTATCGAGACCTCCCCTTAAAGTTAGTCTATTACGACGCATCGCTTTCTCCGGTGGCTTATAACAATTCTGCACATTCCTACAAAATTTCGTGTATGTGGCTTCAGCCTTTCGTGAGATATTCTATGGACAGACGGACAGACAGACATTTGACCGATTTCATAAGGGTTTTGTTTTTACTACAAAACCCTAAAAATGGAGGACCACTTGCTTACTAAAGCTTAAGTTTCTTTCATAATATTATAATAGTTTTAAGTATGAATAAATTTCGTTATTTTAAAGTGGCTCTATAACTATAAGACAGGATGTAAGAAAACTTTGCAAAATTATTTTCTAATTTAGACTGGTAATGGTATAGATTTATGTTAACTATTCTCTCTCTTCATTGGGTAATTGCAATTTGTGAACAGACCAACATCAGCTCTGAAAGGAAGTTTGAAAGTGGCAAATTTTGCACTGGCTCTATAATCAGGTGGCGCACTGTATTGCACAAACATAAAAGTTCACTTCACTGGCTCTGAGTGAAACGGCCTTTGAAGAGAGAGTATAAGAGGAAATGAAAAAGAGCGAGAGAAACGAAGTAATTCGGCAGAAGTGAGGAAGTAGGAAGGGGGATGGAAATTTGACATCTCTTTTGCTCTATATGGATCGAGCGGGTGTTCCGCGGCAGAGAGACAGATTGGAATGTTATTGTTCCAACTGGAAAAGTAGGAGAGGGGATGGCATCTTGCGTGCTTCCTGTGCTTTTATATAGACTGCGCGGGTGTTGCGCAGTGGAGGGCGTGTGTCTCTCTGTTTACTTTTTACGACTGGAATTGCTTCAAGTAGTTTAGTGTTGAGTATATGCGGATTGCTCCTCCATAGGTATTCTCTATGGAAACGGCTGCAACGCACACCAATATGTATCAGCATGCATGCACACATTCGGTATCAAACCGAAAATGTACATGTACAATTTTCGCATGCATGGTTTCATGGTTCCCACTAAAAACTGTTGGCAACCAAATACCGAGTTTTCTTGTATTGGACTACCAGGACATTGAGGAGAACGAGGCTGCCAATGACCTTGCTAGACAAGAATCGTCCAATCGCTTTCACCGACCAGAACCTTTTCTTTGGCTTGGGAATGGCTTCGTCCAAATTGCTATCTTTTGACAAATTAATGGATACGGCCACTTGTGGGGCATAGCGCGTCAACAGTTCCATGTGGCCCAGTTGACGCTTCTTTGGCATAAACAAGTTTCTGTTCGCAAACCGACCATCTTTTGCACAATTTCATCACATCACAAATCAACGACTGACCACTTAAATTCACTTAAGCTTCATGTGTCACAATCATAGGACATATTACAATCTTTATTCGCCCCAAAAAGATGATTGGCTGGGTTCAGAAGATACCGAGTAACTTCTACTCAAATAATCATCGAGCAAGAAGTATTTCCGCTCACCGCTCGCGCTTTTCTTCTTCTTCTTTCTCCTTGACTTCCGTGTAAAGAGTGTGGGACAACAAGAGTGGCTTTCAGCATGCAAAAACTGCATAACCGACTAGTTGCGGACTTGCTTGCGAGCGGTTCCGATAACTCGATACCTTTTGAATCCACCCATTCAAATATACAATAATTTCGGAACGCAGATTTCGGGGCCAAGAAAGAAAAAAAAACCGCTTTGAAAATTTCAGTGCTTTGCAAACACGACATATGATGCACAAGTGTGTACGGTTCAGTGTACTTGATTGAGAGGATAAAATTGATTTTTTGATAGAATGTGCTTCTTCTCGATTTGATTCGATTCCTTTCATCTTGACGAAAAATCAAGTCGAAGCCATATATGTATGTATGTACGTACCACCTAACAGAAAAAAAAATCGAAAGAAAGAAATGTTTGATTGATTTATGTAAACAGTGTTAAAAGTCTTGATAACAAACGGTTTGCGCCACTTATGTCTTCGACAAACTCTCTCACCTCGTCGTCGTAGGTCTGACGGTCGGAAATTGATTAGAAAGTGCAAATCATGTTCGCCCTGTACTTTGGCTTTTCCATCATCAAACCGTCCCGATTTTCCATTTATATGTGAAGAATGAACATGGTAAGTCCTCTTCCTCTGGAATGGATAGTACCTATACGTACGAGAATACGCAGGTAGGTGTGGGTAGCTATTGAGTCGTTTTGTCTAATTTGGCCTTCACACTTTTTATTGATTCTCTGTTCCAAGCTCTTGTTGCCTAATTCATGTCGATTTCGGCGGCGAAAGCCCATTGAAGAATCTTCCAAATATTTGTTTACCGTGATCTAAATCGCAGAGACAATTTCGTCAAGATATTAGATGCTTCTGACAGGGATTGTCTTTGTCATGCTGGTTGGCATAGTCGGGTCTTGAGATTTCGGGTGAGGGCGGCGGCGGCGGGCGGCTGAGTCGACAATCCGCATCATCCAGACCACAAGAATGGTGTTGCTTTTCTGTGTTTCTTGAATTCCACTTGAGGAAATCGTGGATGGAGGGAGCAGAAGTAGCAACTCATTGGCCACAGAATCCCCCCAAAACTTGTTTAGTCGTTGACAATGTCGACCTAATTGTCAGGAATTCCAATTCCGGCTTCGTGGGGGATGAGATTGACCCTTTCGTCGACTACAAAATTGTTGCTAATCTATGTAGTATAGGTTCTAAACGAATTGCAACAGAATATACTCCCCAAACAATTATTTAAGTAAATCTGCACATTCGAAAAAGTTGAGATCAAAGTGCTTTTAAAAATATTCGGAGCTGGACATTGTTGTTGTTGGAGGCTCTTTGATCTTAATATCTAATATCACTCATTCAGACATCCAAATTGTGTAGTCCGTCTGATAGGGAATAAAAAATAAATAAATAAATAACTGGCGCAACAGTCGAATTTGAACCATGGCCTCGAGATGAGTTAGTATCATCTCATTTTCTAGATCAGGGGTCGGCAAACTTTTTCGGAAAAGGGCCAGATCGTTGGAATTTTGGGCTCAGCGGGCCGGATAGGAGACCCAACTTGTAACTGTTCACCGGTATCGTCAACTCACTACCCACTGCTAATTGGAGGTTTGACTGAAGTACTTCAATTATGCAGTCAAATAGACTGTACTAGTTTGCATTAGCATCTAGTTTGACATAGCGCGTCAACTACTCCCACGCACCATTGTGTTAGGTTTCGGGCTACAATTGCCTTGCAATCCTTTAAGAAAGCAATAGGCAGATGCTGGGGTCTACAACCTAAAGTCCTTTACTGGCTTTAAGTATTTGTTGTGCGCCCAATACTCACATCGAATTATTGTCTGGTGGTGTGCTCATTGCTGGAGCCTTCAGACTTCATCTGCCGTCTTAGGTATGTTGCTCAATCTGCTTTGTCTCGTATTTTAATGCAAACGCGGTCATCCGTCTTCGAGAGTCAAGTCACTGGTTCTGGTCAGTCGCTGGCCACTCTAAACTCTAATTCTATATTTAATGGTTCCAAGCCGGACGGTGGTGGGAGCCATAGTTTACTCCGATTTACTAAAGATACGCCGGTCTTTCCGTCTAGCCGACCACTGTACAGTTTTCCAGGCGCTCGTCTCATCTTACATCCCTGAAAAGACAGCACATTAGTTCGGTGGTGGGTGTTATCGCTAGACACTGTCTTATTGGAGATCATGCCACGAGACTTGTCTTCACTACAATGATTTCTTTAGAAGCAGTGGAGACAAGAAAGAGGAGGAACGTTTCTTCCATCTTCTGTGTTCTTGTCTGGCTTCGACTGAACGTTCTCCGAGTTACAGGATCTGGAAAGTGCGATTGTTGGTATGCTTCATCACTAGCTAGGGCTGGTTTAAATAAGTAATTAATGTTGAAGCTGATGTATCCCAAATTTTTGGTTTCACAACGAACTAGCCCGTAACCTATGTAATGTTGTGGTAGTCAGGGCAGCCAACTTACCTGACCTTGGTTTCGGACACAATCGTAGCTAATTTCTATGTCACATGAAAGTCAGTATAGACTACTCAAAAAACAGTAGAGATTGGGTAGTATCAGTAATGTTTGTCGAGTCATCTTCCTGATTACTTACCAAAACAACTACTGCAAATTTTCGCAGATGGCGTCTAGTAGGATCGACGTCATTCAAACAGAGACGAAGTACCGTCACCGTCAAGTCGACAGGACTCAATGCCTTCAATTTTTGGATTGGAATATACTGGGCCAGACGTCAAGATCCTGGTGTTTGTTCAGAGACTCCAACAAAAGCGGCCTTTTTTATTGCAAGAGCGAACTAATCTTGCAATTCAAATTACATGGGCAACAGGTTATTTATACGTGTATGTGGAGAGGGGATTCTTATGGTGCTACGACATCATTGGAGACTCGGCGAATGCCGAGCAAATGCGAGTACTTGTTAAATGTCAAACAACTTCCACCGGACATGTGAGTTTCCCCGCCTATCGAGTTATCGGGTGGGAATAATATTCATAATTAACAATTAATCGGCGGATACTTAAAATACTTACTGTACCCACACCCAGCGGCTGCTCGCAAATCACCAAGCAAATACCCATTGCCCAGTAGTTTAGTTTGGTCCACCATTCGGCGAGCATTTGGTCAGCACTCGCAAGTACTGTCCTAGTATCGTTATAGATTCGGTGCAAATCTTGTACACAATAAAATAACGAGAAAGCTTGTTTTAATCTATTTGTGAATATATATTTTTTTACAATTGTTTCATGCCAAAAACAATATTAACTCGCGGGCCGGATTAAAACCAGAGGCGGGCCGGATTTGGCCCGCGGCCCGGAGTTTGCCGACCCCTGTTCTAGATCATGGCGATCTTGTACAGAGGTGTGTGATTAGCAACACGCTCAACCGAGTTATTTACCTCATAAATGGGTACTCCTTTAACAGCTGAGTGGGCTCATAGTCCGACACGGAAATCCCCTTTTTTATCAAAAACTACCGCATTCAGTAGGACTCGAACCGGGGCCTAGTGCGTTGAAGGCGAACGTGCTAACCATTGCGCCATCCGGACTACTAATAGGGAATAGTGCAATAGAAAGTGGGTGCTTCGTGTGCGTAAAGCCCGCGATAGACGATCAGGCCTGGCCTCGAGGGATTCCGGATAGGGTATGTTGAAATTGGCCGATTCAGACGACCGAAATGGCATTCCGGCGGCCGGATACACAATAAAATAAAACTCAATTCACTGAAAGTGCAGATAGAAAGTATAGATGTTGTTTACGTAATTTAATACTAGATACTCTTACGAGTATCTGAATATTCAACAATTAATGAATCTGAATTTTCTTAATGTTGATGGAACACGGATATTCATCCACTCCGAATAACATGATGACTGGTACATCTCTCTGGATCCTGTCAACTCCTTGTTGAGCATAGGGCATTAACCACGCCGACTTTCCACCTCGTCCTGTTCGCCGCCATCGCCTTCAACTGACTCCACGATTTGCCTAATGACTTACCCTCCTCGACCTCAACTGATCTTCTCCAGGTGTTTCTATGTCGCTCAACGCGGCGGCTTGCATTGGTTCCCTGTGCGTTCCAATCGAGGGCCTGTTTAGCAATGTTTTCCGGCCCTTTTCGAATTGTGTAACCTATCCATTGCCACTTTCACCTTTTTATGGAGGTGTCTATCCTGCCCTGGCCAGTAATGAACAGAAAGTCGTCGTTAGAAATGACCTCCGGCCAGCGTATGTGTAATCGTAGGATGCGCCGTAGACACTAGTTCACGCAAGTCTGCAATCTAGTTGTTATCGCCCTGGTCACCTTTCAAGTTGAACAGCCATAAAGAAGCACAGATTTTACATTGGTTTCGAAGATCCTGAGTTTGGTACGTCTAGAAATGTTGTTGTTTTGCCAGAAAGGAGTCAAACTGAAAAAAGCTGCCCGAGCCTTATTGATGCGAGAGAGTACATAAGCATCTGCTTCACCATCTGCTGTTACTACGCTTCTGAGGTAGCAAAAATTTTCCATTTTTCCAACGTCTGCCCCGAAACACAAATTTCGCTCTGTCTTCCTGGATCCAAGCTCAAGTACTTAGTTTTGGCAGCATTGATTTTAAGCCCCGCATTGCCACTTTCGTTGTGCAGGGCATCCATCAATTGAACTAGATGATCCGATATATTTAGAAGAAGGAAAATATCGTCAGCATAATCCAGGTGTTGGAAATATTCAGACAGGATCCATCTGATACCTTTGCTCTGGTGTTCATGAAGCGCACTGCAGAGTACGTCTTTAATGGCAATCAAAAACTTTATAGGTGAAAAAATGCAGCCTTGTCTCACTCCGTACGTACCTTAAAGGGGTCTAAAAACTTACCCTTGTGTAAGACGTGACATTGGGCTCCGCTATAGGAGTCCTTGATGACGGATTTGATTTTATCTGGTATACTTCTCCTATGTAAAGCCTTCCAGATGTATTCCCGGTCAACGCCGTCAAACGCCTTCTCGAAATCGATGAACATGAGATGTAATGGGAATCTCCACTCTGCGGATTGTTCAATAATTCGGAGGGTGTTGATGTGGTACATGAAAAACCCTCGCGAAAACCACCCTGTTCGTCGTTCAGTGTGCGGTCAACTGTATGCTTGATCCTTCTTCTAATTGCCTTGACTCCTCCAGGTGCATGCGCGTCATCATTTCTAGTATTTCTATGCCTTGTTGACGTTTCACGGCCACCGAGCTTGATCGGGTTTGAGACTATTTTTTGCCATCACTTTGGAGATTGCGGGGAGGAGGCAAATTCCACGCCAATTATTACAATCCTTCAGGATACCTTTCTTCGGGATCTTAATAATTACGCCCTTCTTCCATTCCTTAGGGAGAGATTCGGTTTCCCAACACTCTTGGATAAAGCGGAGAAGAATATCCGCAGTAGTAGTGATATTCGCCTTAAAGAGTTCCACCGGAATTCCATCTATCCCCAGGGCTTTGCCCGCTTCCAGCGATTTAATAGCCACAGTTAATTCCTGTTTAGATGGTGCGCTGGTATCAACTCTGGCTATTTGCGGAATATTTTCTACTTTTAGTGAAGATGAGCTCAAATGTCCAAAGGTGTTGTTGAGGACCTCAATGAAGTGCGCTCTCCATCGTCGCAGTTGGTGTTCATCAGTGACCAGTAAAGACCCGTCTTTATCTCTCACGGTATGTTCACTTGCAAAAGATTTTTGCCAGTTAATGGCTTGATAAGTTTGTAAAGGGTTCCACTGTCACCGCGGTAAGCCGCTTCCTCTGCCTTCTCGGCTAATGCATTGATGTTGTTGCCCATTAGGTATTCCAAACCAAGGTTGTCACACCCGACTTTGGCATTGAGGTCTCCCATAATAATCTTTATGTCACCTTTGGGAGCCTTGTCGAAAGTGTCGCTGAGTGGGTGGTAGAAGGCGTCTTTAGCTGATTGATCCGCTGGTTCAGTCGGGGCGTAGCACTGAATTATTGTGAGGTTGCTTACACCGGATTTAAATCTGGCTGTAATGATACGGTCGGAGATTGGCTTCCAGTCAATTAGAGATAGGCGTGCCTCCCTTCAACAGGATTCCGACGCCTGCCATTCGAGGTGAGGTATCGTCTTCATTTCCAGAGTAGAGCAGTACTGTTTGGAAACTTGGTGATACAGTCGATCCCGATTCAGGCCATCTTGTTTCGCTTAGTCCTAGTATACTGATGTTATATGCAGTCATTTCCCGTTCGACTTCAGTGAGCTTCGCACTTTTGCACTCGTCCCACATCTTTCGAACGTTCCAAAAACCGATCGTGGTCCGTTGTTTGTAGCCAAGAGTCGTTGCCGTGTATCCGAGGCTTGTTTAATGTTTCGAGTATAAATTAATTTCAGGTATGCAGGTTACAAGCCCACATACCCAATCTTAGGCGAAGGCTTGCTTCCTTTAGGTGTCCTAAGAGTCGCCGGGAGCTACTTTTTTATATAGCGCAGAGGTAGCTCTTCAATGGTGTTTGTAATTGCGCGTTCTTTTAATGATCTTTCAGCTGGGTGTGACGTGTTGGTGCTCTCACAACTATGTTGCAGCTCCACCGTTCGCCTACTTCCTGTGACGCACTGGTGTTATTGGCCATTCAGGATGATCATCGTTATGTGCCTCTACCAAATGTTTTGCAGTGGAAAACTCGGTTGGCTTGGTTAGCCGTTCCAGAGGGCGCCCACGCGGAGGACTATGGAAGAAGTCTTTTGCCCGCCATTGGCTCATACATTGAAATAAACTCCTCCAAAATTCAATCCGGTCAGTCCGGCCGTCCTGAGGCCGCATGAACCGGCCAATTCCGACATACAAGATCCGTAATTCGTCACAGCCAGTCCTGATCAATTTTTCGGGAGAGGATTTCCGAGAATATTCCTACTTCCCCGGGCGACGCATGGGCTTTAAAAAATGTTGTGGCCAAGGAAGTTAATTTAATCGTTTGGTGCACATCCTAGGGCAAATGTGGCTTTGACATGATATTTCAGTCCTTTATGACTCTTAAGCCCTTTATATCCTAATACGGAACCAGTTTTTCGGGTGACGACCATCGACCGCCATATCACTTATATGGCGTTTAACATGCCGCCGCTTTTAGCAGTCATCGGCATCGGCAAGCTGCACGTTGTAGTTTACATTTGTGATGCGAAAATCCGTACCCATATTGTGTTTGCCGGCCTACATATAGCAAAACAATATCCACTTGGAGGGTTCCCGGTCACGCCTCTCACGCTAATGCGAGGTAGGATGCGGAAGCGTCTGCCACGCATTAGTATTCGAAACTGGGAAACACAATTGTTGGGCTCCTTCGGGGGATTTCATTCCTAATATCCTTTATATCATCTATGTCCCTTACGCCCAGAGTATCATCAATCTGATCCAGAAACTATCGATTTGCTAGGTTTGGTTTCTGCTTCAATTCATGGTCAAGAAAGTGTTGTTTCCCTGACCAAAGAAAGAGTACTCCAGCGCATTTGCCTTATCAACCCGGTTCAAAAGATACCCGTATCTCCTGGATCTCACTTCTTGCCCAAGAAAATTTTTTATCCTGTCTAAACGGCTCAAAATTCCTTCGGGCGTTTTCTAGGGCCTTGGTTTTATTACCTGTATTGAACTATATTCTGGTCTGGTTGTGCTGCTTCCACCGGTAGATCGATGACAGCACATGATGAGAAATAATCTATCGGTGGTACAAAACCATAGGCCGAGGTCCCCAACACACTTGGACGCCGATGCGAGGGTGAGGGCAAGTGAACCCACCGCCAACCATTCCATCCTTATCATCTAATCTCTTTTTATTCCCCACTTTTACTTTCCCGGTTTGTGTTGTCTTCCCCATGCCTTTGCATTTTTACTGTAAAGGACAGGAGTGACAAGCGGCGAAAACCCCGCCCACGTCTCCCGAACTGAGCTTCAGCAAGCATAGGCCGCTGCTTAGCTTATTGAGGGTCCTTTTTCTTCGCCAGATGGCACCGTCCGACCTTCACGATCATTATGCTGTCTTAGGCTCTGTCCCCATGGGCATCTTAGGACGCTCACCACACCGTCCGTTATATATCCCGAATCAGAAAATTTCCATATTGGCTAAATTTCACTTCATGCCAAAAAAATGTCCTTTTGTCCCGAGCAAAACAGCTCAAAATGCCTTGAACAGTACTCCAGAGGGCTAGGTTCTCATCGCTCCAATTCATCAGATACCTATATCTACCTGCTTTGGTTTCTGTTTCATTTCATGATCACGAGTATCCTTTCGTCATAATGCAGACTTGCAGTAGGATCAAAATATCACCATGTGGTATTTACAATAACCCAGGGAAGCTATGTATCAAATTCGGTTAAAATTATCATCATCATCGTGGCGCAACACCCCGATATCGGGCCTTGGCCGGCTAGATCGTTGTCCTCCAACTATCTTGGTCAGGTGACCGCGTAATTCAATCTTGAAGGCCCAGTAGTTGCTAAGCGTCAGCATATACTGAGCTCTCGGTCTTCTTCGCAGTTTTGCTTCATCGATTCGTCGTCCGTTCATTACTTGTTTATACATGCGAATATCGCTCTTTCGTTGTACATGCCCTGCCCATTGAAGACATTTACTCCGGGGAATAGAGTCTGAAAAGGTGACCTTACCTTGCAAAAGTTTCAGTCAGTGGCGGTTCGTGAGTTCTCGAAGAAGGGAAGCAGACCAGGAAACTTTTGAAGACACATTGCTTTAATTTGCTTAAAATGGCACGATTCCAATATCTGAGGGGCAAAATTTGATGACGGCTTTAAAACAATTTCAGACTAAAAAGAATGAATTTGAAATCGTTTTCCTAAAACTAGCAATCTTTCCCGAAATTTTGGCATTTGAAACCTAAATATTGTGTAACTCAAAATGACTTCCGATACACAGGTTTTACGATGTATTTTTATCTTTCAGCCTGGAACTAGATGTTATCGTTTTGGTAAAACGAAAGAAAATGAAAATGTAAGTCGTGTTTTCCTCTCACAGATGCAGTAGGCTTTGAGCAATGCAGCAGTGAATGCGGGGTCATCTGTAGTATCGATGCTTTCCTCGTCTACTTTATTCGCTTCTCCAGAAACAATAAGTGAAGCGATCCAGTGACGATTTTGAAACCTCCATAACCAACCGTCTGAACATTCAAAGTTATTGATTCCTATTTCATTGGCTATTTTTTTCGCTTTTTCCTTGATTATTGGTCCTGAAAGAGGAACATCGGAGGATCTTATTCCTTTGAACCACTGGAGCAATTTGGATTCTAACTCTGGATGGGCATCGAGTCGAGCGCGTTTTGAGGATGACGATGTTGAGCCGCTGGCAACACGCGAGTCATTTGCGTCCTTGTTTTCAAATACAGTTGATAAAGCCTGCATTCACAAATGGTAGCGCTACGGGAGCGCACAACACGACGTTAGAACACGATTTTTCACAAGGTTTATTCAACTAATTCAAAACTGAACTAGGAGTTCCCGAGAGTAAACCTTGCAAGTGAAGGACTGATACATCTTTCGAATTTTGTCAGCACTCCCTAGAAAATAAAAATTGCAATGGGATACATTCCCGCTCTAAATTTACGTATGTGTAGTGTGGATTTCGAATTCGTTGTAACCGATTTTTTTTTTCAAATGGGAGTCGAAAAGTAGTTCATACTAGCCCAGGGATTTCGCTATAACGAAGGCATTATAGAAAACCAATGCTTTTTTCTAGGGGCCCTATTTTTGGCTTGCTATAACGAGAAGTTCGTTACACCGAGGGTTTACTGTACATGTTTACATACGAAAGTTAAATTTTCAAGGGAATTCACGAAAAAGGAGTTCGGATTCATTCGTTTCAGCCTGGAATTCATTAAATGCCAGCATTAAATTTTGAGACCTCAAATATTTTATTTATTTAATTTATTAACCACACACCCCCAACTCAAAAAGCAAATCCACTTCTACGAGTATGTACAAAAAATTGCAAGAGAAACGACAAGTTAACATCTACATGCTCTTCAAATCACTTTCAAAAGCCGCCATACAAAATGCTTAAGAAGCTGCGATTCTGGCAGCTTCTTCTCAAGATATACGTCGCGATGCGTCGCCATGCGCGATCTTGCTTCCATTGTTTCTATACTATCCAGACGATGTCCACTCATATTCTCTTCACTTTGTCTCACGAATAAAAGTAAAGAGTATGGGAAAAATCGTATGAGATAAAGTGAAGAGAAACGTATTATTTGTACATACTGGAAATAGGAAGTCGAATTGCACAGAAAATCGTATGAAAATAATGTATGAAGAATGTAATTGATGAATAAGTAATATGTATGATCATATGGATGAATTTAATTAATTGTATACTGAATATTTGGTGAAAATAACAAGGGAAGCACTGCTTCCTTTGCTTCCAATGAGGAACCGCCCCTGGTTTCAGTAGTTCTAATTTTTTGATATGTTATATAGGCCAGTCCCGTAGTCAAGAATCCAAGTTTCTGACCTTCCACCCCCTGTGCATTCCCTGTGGCACCCTTAAAACCGACAAATTTCCGGTGATTTTTAACTTTATTGCACATATCTTTTTAGTTATGAATCTTAGCGAAAAACTTTCTACCAGAAAGTTATATAGAGCATCAAATTTCCAATAGCTTTGATGCACTAAGTTTTTCCGTCAAGCTACTATCTTAAGAGATACGAGCTGTCAAAATTGCACATTTTTTACAAAAACTATACGTTTTTATGTGGTGATTTGGTATGAGTTCCTTTATTTCCGACAGTTGAATAATAAAATAAAATACAATCCTTTCTTTCTTTATACTGTCGGTGTTTTTATTTCTCACGATTGCAGACACGTGTTTCGGATGCAACATGCATCCTTCTTCAGTGCTCGTTTTACAATGTGTTCTTACATGGCTAGTCTCTAATATTTATACATGAATTTTGTTCTATATATACATGTGAGATCTTATATAACTAGATTTATTCCTTACTATTGTTGCTGGTTTTCCTTTCTTTGTTTCAGACGGCTTATGTTGACATTGGTTTATGGCGTATTGGTGATTTTTTACTGGCCTTGTTGACTTATTAGCCTGAAAAGGGGTGAAGGGCAATTGCCGTCGTCGGTGTTGAGCAACATCTGTTTGTCGTGTTTCGAGATTTCCAAACTCTCTGCGGTGTCGAGTTTGTATTTTTGTCTTACTGTTCTCAGTATTTCGACATTGTCCCATTCGATGTTGTGTCCGCTCTCAAGGATATGTTTAGCCACCGATGATTTGATGTGTTTAATCGGGTTTTTTCCGTTAGCTCCACCTCTTTCTTATGCTCTTCGAATCTCATTTTTACAAGCCTTTTTGTCTGACCAATGTATGCTATGTTGCAATCGGGGCACTTGATCTCGTAAATTCCGCTTTTTTCATTTTTTGTAAGTGGGCCCTGTTCACTTGGGAGTAGTGCTTTCAATTGCATTGCCCTGCTGGTAGGGACTACTTCCACGCTGAAGGGCCTCATCTTCTTCCTAATGTTTCTCCATTTGCTGTTGTAGACAATACTGGATCTGAGTGTTTCTTTATCCTTTGTATGAAACATCGTAGACATTTTGTTGCGCTCGTTTATTGCGGTCTTTTTCTTGACGATAGCGTTAATTATTTGGTCTTTGTAGCCGTTCTTTCTCGCAGTATCTTTAATATATGCCAGTTCTTTTGCATATCTTTTTTTATTTAGGGGAATACTCAGCATTCGGTGCACCATGCTGTGATAAGCGGCCATCTTTTGTTGGTATGAATGGTTGGAGGAACTAGGAATGGTTCTCTGGGTTATTGTTTTCTTCCTGTAAATGTCGAACTCGATGTTGCTGCCGTTTCTAATAATTTGTACATCCAAGAACGGCATCATGTTATTTACTTCAGTTTCCATCGTAAATTTGATATTTTTGTGCAATTTATTGATGTTATCCAGCGTATGTTGTAGATCTTCTCTTTTGACAATCGCCAATACGTCGTCTACGTATCTTATCCACACATATTGACGATTCTTCTTCCTGTCGGCTGGGTCCGGTTTGAGTCTATTCAACCATACTGCTAGGCTGTATAGGGCTTGTTTGATCGGGATGTTCGGGAAAAGTGCTTTCACTTCGAAGTAACTTGTGACGTGGAGTTCGTCATCATCTTTGTTAGTCGTATTGGTTTTGCTGGTGTACTAAATTGCAGCATGATGTTGTATGCTAAAATCGGACCACTTGAAATGCCTGGAGGAACGATCTTTGAAAAGACTTTGTCGAGAAATTCTGATTTGAACACAACAGAATATACCGTTAGTCCAGTCGACAAGTGCATTTGCTGAAACTGGGCCGTGCTACGTACCAAATTATACTGCGATGGGACCACAGGAAGTGCTGAGACTAACGGACAAACGCACAACATGCATCGGACTATTATGCTCGTCCTTTAAATTAATATATAAGATGGGCCAAAATGAAAAATACATAATACAGATCAGTTTACATACAAAACTACTGACCGGCCTTTGATCCAGGTTTCGTATGGGATCACATCTGAATCAGAGTTGAAAGTCAATTTGTTCATCGTCAACTTTTGCTCGGCAATTCGCCCCTATACCTTTCTGTACTGAGCCCGAAATGCTCCCCCACGCGGCGAATTATCTGTACGGTGGCTGTTTTTATTCGCTCGTCACTTGATCCAGGCAGTCTTATTCAGAGATAAACACTGTCCGGTTGCCCCGAACACGACTGTCAAAAAATGTGTAAAATGGAAAATGTGAAAACTGAAGAACAGACAAAGTGAAACATTTGGAAAATAGAAGAATTGAAACACGAAAAACGTAGAAATTGGAAATTTAGAAAGGTCGAAAGTTGAAACGAAAGAAAGTGGAAAATATTCAGAATGGAATATATCGAAAATGGATAATTTGAAGAATTTGAAAAATGGAAAATATGAGAGATGAAAAGACAAGGAGAAACAAAACAACCTATGGAAAATTGAAAAAAAAAAGCAAAACGTAAAGTTTGGAAAATTAAAAAAAATGCAAACATGAAGTATTGAAAACAGTAAAATAATTAATATGCGAGTACTATACAATTGAGAAACGGTACTACTTTGCCTTAACCCCTAGCAAGGCATAGCGCATCAATTACTCCTGCGCGCCATCGTAGTCTGTTCTGGGCAATGGAGCGCAACTTCCCAAAAGACTTACTCAGCACCTCACACTCTTTTGAAACAGATCGACACCATGTGATTCTAGGAGCCACTCTTGGTCGGCCTTGGTTGGAAATGGGGTTCCTTTCATGGCATGCGAAGCAATGCGTTTAACACTCCTCCGCAATGTGTGACCTATCCCCTGCCATTTTGGCCTGCGCACCAATTCGTCGATTGGCATCTGGCCCGTACGCCGACCTAACTCTCTTATTGTTTCGGGCTAGAAAATTCTTAAAATTCGACGAAGACATGAGTTGATGAAAACTTGCAGCTTTCTGTTAACTCCTACGGAAACTTTCCATGTACTGCTCCCATACAAAAGCACTGACAGTACCAGGGAGCGAAACAGGCCCAGCTTGGTATTGATGCTGAGATAACTGCTCTGCCAGATTTTGGACAGCATGCCGTAGACGCATTTAGCTTGGTTGACCCGACGAGCGATGTCCTGCTCCGTACCACCATTTTCGGCAACAATGTTACCCAGGTAGACGAAGTTGTCCACCTTCTCCACAGGCTGCCCATTAATATTGATGGCATTAGGTGTCGGATTTCTTCTTCGCAAAGGCGGGCTAAGAACCTTGGTCTTGTTGGTATTAATCCTTAGCCCAACCTTGCTTGCCTGCCTCTCGAGATCTTACGCCATTGTGGACAGATCCATGATTTTGTGGGAGAGTAGGCATATGTCCTCAGCGTAGTCAAGATGTTGTAGATAAGATGTCAAAGTTCATTGAATTCCTCTGTCAAGTCCGGATAGGGCTGCATGGAACACATCGCCGATCATAATGAGGAATAGGATCGGTGAGAGGATTCACCCCTGCCGAACTCCACTGCGAATCTCAAAGTCCCCCGACACCTTACCTTTATGCAGAACGCGATATTTCGCGCCGTCATAGGTTGCCTTAATGATAGCCACAAGCTTCTCAGGGATGCCTCTCCTGCTCAAGGCCGCCCATATAAAATCACGGTTCACAATATCGAAAGTCTTTTCGAACTCGATGAAAAGCAAGTGAAGCGGAGAATCGTATTCAGCGCATTGCTCGATGATGATTCGTAAGGTGTTAATGTGATCGACACAGGAGAATCCGGATCGAAAACCAGCCTGCTCTTCATCAGTTGTGCTTTCTAAGTGGGCCTTTAGTCTTTCCAGGACGATTTTAGCTATTAACTTAGCAACGGCAGAAGGCACAAAAATGCCTCTCCAATCTGGGAGGCTACTCTTTTTTCTAAGTTTGATGATCAAACCTTCTTTCCACTCAGTGGGAAAGGTCTCTGTATTCCATGCTTTATCAACAAGTGGGTGCAGCAAATCGGCAGTTACGCTTGGCGCTGCTTGATAAAGTTCGGCAGGGATACCGTCGAGTCCGGTGGCTTTTCCTCGTTTTAGTGCAATAATTGCAGTGACTATTTCCTCTTTAGTCGGGGCAGTGCACGCACATGATGGTTAACTAAATCATCCATATGAGGGGCAACTTCACCAGAGGTTACACGGTTCAAAACCGCAGCGAAGTGTTCTTTCCACCGCCTCATTTGATCTTCTTCCATGATAAGTAGCTTTCCATCACTATCCTTCTCCGGATGTTGGCAGAAGCTACTACCACTTGTAAACTCCTTGATGACATCGTGTACGGTGTTTAAGTTGTTACTTCTTGCGGCTTCTTCTGCTGAGGCTAAAAGAGAATTCGCACAAACTCTTTCTTCGCGCCGCACACTACGCTGAACTTCTCGAGCTTAGTGACGGTAAAGGAATTCGATGTTGCTTCGATTGTCGTCTGATGCTGCAGCCAAACGAACTTTCAGCTCCTTTCTTTCAACAATCCGCTACCATTAAGCGTCCGACATCCAGGGCTTATTCCGGCAAGGCGTGTTTGTGCCAAGGATGGTATCTGCGCTATCTACGTACGCATTTTTATGGCATCCCAGCTTTCATTTATGTGACCGTCTGGGTGATTAGTTATCTCAGCTACTTATTGCGCAAGATGGTCGTTATATTGTTGTAAGACAGCTGGATTTTTTAGTTGAGCGGTGTTGAATTTGCGGCGCCTGGGTCTTTCGTGGCTACGACGGCGCACGGCTGCAATACGTAATCGAACATTAGCAATCATAAGATAATGGTCTCTTCCAATCCCAATATCGGCACCCTTCTTGTTTCACACGTTCAGGAGGCAACTGTTGAATCTTTTACTAATGGCAAAATGGTCGACCTGATTTTGTGTTCTGCACCGATCAACAGCGGACCAACTGATTTTGTGGTGGTCCTTATGCTCAAACATAGTACCACCGATGAAGAGACTGTGAAAGTTGCAGAACTCTACAAATCTTTCACCGTTGTCATTTCGATCACCAAGACCGTGTCTCCCCCTCACATGTCTGAGCCCATAATTATCAGCGCCAACTTTCGCATTCAAATACTCATAACCATTATAATGTCACCTTTATGTGTTCTGCTCTGAACGGCATTTAGTTGTTCGTAGAAGGAGTCTTTCGCGAAGACACTATCGGGTTCAGCTGGAGCATAGCATTGTATTATTGAGATGTGTCTCATTTTGGTCCGGAACCTGGCGGTCAAGATTCCGTCGGAGACCGGATCCCAGGATAAGAGACAGTTAAGTGCGGCTCTGATTAAAGGAGCCCCACACCTGACTCACGACCACTACCGGTAGCTCTGCCGGAGTACAACATTACAGTGCTGCCCGTTGGAGAGATAAATTCTCCGCTGTTCCACCATCTTATCTCACTAACTCCTAAGATGTTTAAATTATACCTCAGAAATTCACTCTCTAATTGAAGAAATCGTGCGTTCTGGGGACCTTCTGATCCATTGTCCAGGAGAGTACGCACATTCCAGAATCCAATCTTTGTCATTGTACGATAGCCAAAAGTCGTAGCCGTTGAGTCAGTCCTTATCCGAGGCATAGTTGACGTTTCGTTAGCATATAAAGATTTCGGATAGTGCAAGTTGCTGGCATACACATCCTGTCCTTTGTTTGTCGGTTCTAGCGAAAGGCCGTCAAAGGCAAAAACCATGGCATTATTTTACGCCCCGCACCACAGGGGAAAAATTTACCTCAACCAAATCATCGCACCCCTATCACTGGCGGCTTGACATTGGTTAACAATGGTCAGTGACCACTGCCGTTCCAGGGGGTGCCCACGCGGAGGACTATGGAAGAGGAATTTGTGGTTGTATAATTCTAGGTGATGAGTGAGATTTTAATATTTCACGACCTGGCTACCGTGCAACTAATTTTCTGTCAAAATCGTTTGAACCATAATAATCAGCTTCCGTCATTGCACTATATTTACCTTTGCACCTACACGCACTTGTCTCAACATCATCCAATTCTGTAGCTCTGCATTTATTGTTTGTTTATGCAACAAACAACATTTGAGGAAATGTGAAATGTTTGTTTTCTTTTTAGTTCTTGTGTCGTCGGCGATCATTACTCTCAACAATTCGTCATTTTCATGTTCCACAACGATGACAAACGAGTGTGAGGACAAAAATCAGTCTTCTGGCATTTTTTTGAATAATTTAGGGCGCTGCGTTTTTTTGGGACTCTCTTCCCTCGAATGGCACACGGTGGCAACAAATTCATGATAGAAAGTCATCAGCATTATGTTAATGCACTTTCACTCAAAATCCCAAAAAAAAAAACGGCATGCATAATGAGATGACAACCTATGCCTGTGTATCTTCCGCCCTAAGCGCGTGGGCAGGATTCCAACTCTCGTTGTCAATTTCCCGGGATACTGTAGAGTGGTTTTCATAATGGAATCCGATTAGGAAATTTCAGCCCTAAAGCAAACTAATTAGGCACCGGTATACGAGTACTCGTACTCTTGGAAATGTTCCATTTGTTTTCCGGCTTTTTTTTCGGTCGACAAATTAGGCAGGTGGTCGCTTGCCTGTCTGTTTTATTCAATTAATCATAAAATCAGTGAAATGTGACGGGTTCAGAGGCTAATTTTCCTGAAACTACCCCGCGGAAAAAGTAGGTGAGGAGAGGTCACGGTTGTAAGTGGAAAAGTTTATCGTCCATATTTGTTTCCGGGTGGATAATTTCATTGTTTATCGTTTTACACCCTTTTGTTTTGTAATGAACTGAGAAGCCAATAATTTGGTGTTTTTGTGACAACCACCATCGTGCTTGGGATTAAAGGTCGAATGGTATTTTCCTGTTTCCGTCGGTTATTGATCGAACTAATTTGCAACTGCAATTTGTTTTCATTAATTGATTATTACAGGTGCAGTAGTACACTCGACTAGAGTTCGGAAGTTGAGCTAATTCTGGTTTCACTACTCTGCAGTCTATGGACTGGGCCCCATGTTGGGCGCCATTTTGAAACGTTACATATGTGTTAATAGGCTCGTTGACATGAGAGCGGTCCAGTAGATAGTGATTTAACGGAAAAGCAGCACAATACAACTTAACATGTTTATAGGATACAGTTCATTAGTATTGCATTAATTGAATTGCATTCGCCTTCTTAACTTACACATTCACAAGAATGTTTGTATTGGGAAAGGGTGTAATGAACCATATTATGGTCGGGTAGTGCTGCTTCCACCGGCAGATCTATGGCAGCACCTGATGAGTAAGGATCTGTTGGTGGTACGAAACCAGAGGCCGAGGGTCCCATTACACCCGGAGCCAGATTCGACCGCTTGGGCGTCTGATCCGTCTGCCAACCATTCCATCCTTATCGACTATTTTTTTTTATTCCCCATTTTTACCTCCCCTGTTTGTGTTGTTTTCCCCAGGCCTATGAATTTTTGTTAATAGGTAAAGGACAGGGGCAACAAGCGGCGAAAACCCCGCCCACATCTCCCGAACTGAGCTACAGCAAGCATAGGCCGCTGCTTAGCTCGTTGAGGGGCCTTTTTCTTCGCTAGATGGTACCTTCCGACTTTCACGGTCATTATGCTACCTTAGGCTTCGTCCCCACGGGCATCTTCGGATGCCCATCAAACCGTTCGTTACAAGGGTATAAAATAAAGTACCAGGTACGTCTTGAGGTATACGCGGTATAAGTTTCGGACGTCCCAAGAGACGACACAAGATTTGTAGCAAAACAACAACATTATTCCTATTACGAGCCGAGTCACCTTAATTACTACTTTAAAAGGAAAAACTGGAGAAGAGGCTACGTGATGAGAACCAAAAATGCTAGTTGGGTTTACTGGCGTAGAAAACCTAGATTAAGGGTTAAGGGTTAGGATTAAGAAAACCGCTTAAGGGGTGCATTAAGCGCACCCGAAGTCAAAAATATTGATGGCCAATGATAACCAACACCATGTGCAATAATGTCTCCAAGTTTCGTAATAATCACGTAATATTTAATAGTAGTAAATTCATTTAGATTTGGCCATTTTGATATCATAAATACCATATACCTGGGCTGCAGCTTGTCAAAGGACGTCAACGAAACTGACGAAATCAAGCGACGGATACAGTTAGCTATTAAGACTTTTTTCTCGGTTCTCCCCATAATGAAATCGAAGCATGTGCACAGAAACACAAAGCTCCGCGTGTACAAAACCATTATACGACCAGTACTATGCTATGGCTGCGAAGCATGGGGCCTGACTCAAGCCTCCGGAAACATGCTAGACACTTTCGAACGTAAGGTTCTGCGACGAATTCTCGGGGCTGTTTGCGATCGAGATGGATGGCGCATTCGGTACAATCGTGACTCCTATGAACTGTATGATAAGCTGGAAGTTTCGAAAATCGTTAAACTACAACGATTTCAATGGGCAGGGCATGTACAACGAATAGACGATGATCGCAGGTCAAAGAGAGTAATGAACGGACAACGAGTCGCCGAAGCGAGACTGCGGGGACTACCGAGAGCTTGTTGGGAGAACTCAGCACTTGCAGACGCCGCGCAACTACTGGCCTTCTAAGATTGGAGGACGCGGTCACTGGACCGAAATAATTGGAGGACAACGATCCTGGCGGCCAATGCCCGACGTCGGGCTGTCACCCCACGATGTTGATGATGATGGTAAAAGGCGACATTGGGCGATTGGTAGCTCAGTGCGTGGAGGCATCAGTCTCATGTTTGACTACCGACGTAATTGCGGCAATTACGTATTAATGACGACCTTGTGTGCAGATTAGAACAATTGACGGCACACAGTCTACGTTCCAGTCTCGCTTAATACATACGCCCGATCTGCTCTAACGATGGATCGATTTTCTCTGTTAGAAACTTGGGACTAGAGAAGATATAGGGTTCATACCATTCCGATCCGGCCACAAAAGCGTGGGACTTGAATTGCACGACCCTAGCCGATACCAATGTCACTGACATCCCAAATATATACACTACCGGTCAAAAGTTTTTGCCCACCCTATAGTTTGCATGATACACAATAAATAAAAACAATACGATCGATTTTCATATTTATGTATATTTTAAAGGGCATATATAGATAAGAACATAGTAATAATAAAACTACAGTCTGTAATTGTTACATATTTAAATTTTTAATTCATCGATGTAACCCCCTTTTGCTTTTATTATTTCGGTGCACAATCTTGGCATTCTCTGTAACAATTTCTGCAAATAATCGTCGTGTATTTGGTTCCATTCGCTTTTCAGGGTATTCCAAAGATGTGAAGTGGAAGTAGGACACTGCTTTCTGACTTCCCTGTCCAATTTGTCCCACAACAACTCAATCGGGTTGAGGTCGGGCGACTGTGACGGCCAAATCATTACTTTCAGTACATTCTTCCTTTGCAATTCTTTCAAATACTCTTTGCACAGCTTCGAGGAATGCTTGGGATCGTTGTCATGCTGGAAGATAAATTTTCTGCCGATCAGGCGCTGGCCAGAACATACAACATTTTCCTTTAATATTTTTTTATAGCCTTCTTTCTTCAAAATCCCTTCAATTTTTACCAGGTCTCCAGTTGCCCGTCTTCCAAAACATCCCCACACCATCACCGAGCCTCCGCCGTGTCTTACAGTCGGGATTACACATGGATCTAACATCCGTTCTTCCTTTGACCTGCGCACAAAGACTCTTCTCTTAGACCCAAAAACCTCAAACTTTGACTCATCACTCCATAAAACTTTTTCCCACTGTTCATGCGTCCAATGTTTATGTTCTTAAGCCCACTGCAACCTCTTAATTTTATTTTGACGTTTTAAAAGAGGTTTCTTCACTGCTATCCTTCCAAAAATGTCAGCTTCTCTCAATCTCCTTTTCACTGTACAAGTACTCAAAGGCAGATTCCTAGATTGATTGATCTGAGCTGCTATCTCTGGGCCCGTGAGTCGTCGATCACGTTTACTGATCAATACAATACGTTTATCTTCAGCTGTTGTGGTTTTTCGAGGCCGCCCTGGACGTTTTCTATCGCCAAAGCTCCTGGAGGATGCATATTTTTTCACGTTGTAGTCCACGGTACGTCGAGGTATTTTTAATTCTGCGGCAATGGTACGGTTACTTTTGCCAAGATTATGAAGGCTTGCGATTGATGCACGAGTTTCAACCGATAGTTCCTTGGTTTTACCCATTTTAAAACTTAAAAGTCTGAATTTGCGAGAACGAAAACAATTCGTATACTAACTTCACAAAAAGATGTCTTGGTACAAAAAGTATAAATCACAGCACGTTGTTGTATCTCACAGGGGTAACTGCGACTAAACTACAATCATAAACACCGAAGAAATAATTCACAGTTAAAGAATAATAAACAAATCAGCCGGTACTACAAGTTTTAACTTGTCGCACTCACCGACAAAATATAAACATGCGCTCGTATAAAGTAAACAAATAATGGACACTATTATTTTTGGTTTGTATTTTAAAACATCGTTTCGACCTTCGCTTCACAATATGAAAGGGATATTTGCTAAAGTGTATTATTTTGAAATTTAATGAATGGGTGGGCAAAAACTTTTGACCGGTAGTACGAGTCTCAAGTCAATTGTTCTGGAACTCAGCGGTTAAATTTTTGATAGGCTCCACAAAAATTTACATAATAAATGGTTTAAAAAACATGAATTCCCACAGACCCGTTTTGACTTTTTGGAGAGAATATAATATATCCAGTAGAACTCAAAAATTCTCGATCAGAGGTGGATTACCCTTCTATTAGTGGCTGACTTTGGTTGGGTGTTTTTTGTACTTACACATCTCGCGAGAAGGGACCTTCTTAGCCCAAAAGAAAACTACTACTTTGCCTTAACCCCTAGCGGGGCATAGCGCGTCAACTACTCCTGCGCGCCATCGTACTCTGTTCGGGGCAATGGGACGAAACTCCCCAAAAGACTTACCCAGTGCCTGACACTCCTTTGCCACAGATCGACGCCATGTGATTCGAGGACCCCCTCTTGGTCGGCCTTGGTTGGAAATGGGGTTCCACTTCATGGCATGCAAAGCAATGCAGTTATCACTCTTCCGCAATGTGTGACTTATCCACTGCCATTTTCGCATGCGTATCAATTCGTCGATTGGCATCTGACCCGTACGCCGACTTAGCTCTTCATTTGATATTTTTTCGGGCCAGAAAATTCTTAAAATTCGACGAAGACATGCGTTGGCGAAAACTTGCAGCTTTCTGGTAACTCCTACGGAAACTTTCCATGTACTGCTCCCATACAAAAGCACTGATAGTACCAGGGAGCAAAACAGGCCCAGCTTGGTCTTGATGCTGAGATAACTGCCCTGCCAGATTTTGGACAGCATGCCGTATGCGCGTTTAGCCTGGTTGATACGACGAGCGATGTCCTGCTCCGTACCACCATTTTCGGCAACAATGCTACCCAGGTAGACGAAGCTGTCCACCTTTTTCACAGGCTGCGCATTAATATTGATGGCAATAGATGTCGGATTTCTTTTTCGCAACGGCGGGCTAAGAACCTTGGTCTTGTTGGTATTAATCTTTAGCCCAACCTTGCTTGCCTGCCTCTCGAGATCTAACGCCATTGCGGACAGATCCATGATTTTGTGGGAGAGTAGGCATATGTCGTCAGCATAGTCAAGATGTTGTAGGTAGATAAGATGTCAAAGTCCATTGAATTCCTCTGTCGAGTCCGGATAGGGCTGCATGCAACACATCGCCGATCACAATGAGGAATAGGATCGGTGAGAGGATGCACCCCTGCTGAACTCCACTGCGAATCTCAAAGTCCGCCGTCATGGGTTGCCTTAATGATAGCCACAAACTTCTCAGGGATGCCTCTCCTGCGCAAGGCCGCCTATATAGATTCCTGGTTCACACTATCGAAAGCCTTTTCGAAATCGATGAAAAGCAAGTGAAGCGGAGAATCGTATTCAGCGCATTGCTCGATGATGATTCGCAAGGTGTTAATGTGATCGACACAGGAGAATCCCGATCGAAAACCAGCCTGCTCTTCATCAGTTGTGCTTTCTAAGTGGGCCTTTAGACTTTCCAGGACGATTTTAGCTATTATCTTGGCAACGGCAGGAAACACACAAATGCCTCTCCAATTATTACAGTCTGTGAGGCTACCCTTCTTTGGAAGTTTGATGATCAAACCTTCCTTCCACTCAATGGGAAAGGTCTCTGTATTCCACGCTTTATCAACAAGTGGGTGCAGCAAATCGACAGTTACGCTTGGCGCTGCTTGATAAAGTTCGGCAGGGATACCGTCGAGTCCGGCGGCCTTTCCTCATTTCAGTGCAATAATTGCAGTGACTATTTCCTCTTTAGTCGCGGCATGGACCGTATACGCACATTTTGATGATTAGCTAAATTATCTATATGAGGGGGAACTTCACCAGAGGTTACACTGTTCAAGACCGCGGTGAAGTGTTCTTTCCAAAGCTTCATTTGATCTTTTTCCAAGATAAGTAGCTTTCCATCACTGTCCTTCACCGGATGTTGGCAGGAGTTACGACCACCTGTAAACTCCTTGATGACACCGTATACAGCGTTTAAGTTGTTACTTCTTGCGGCTTCTTCTGCTGAGGCTAAAAGAGAGTTCGCATAAACTCTTTTATCGCGTCGCACACTACGCTTAACTTCTCGAGCTTTCTGACGGTAAAGGAGTTCAATGATGCTTCGATTGTCGCCTGATGATGCAACCAAACGAACTTTCAGCTCCTTTCTTTCAACAATCCGCTGCCATGAAGCATCGGACATCCAGGGCTTATTCCGGCAATCCGGATTTGTGCCAAGGATGGTATCTGCGCTATCAATATACGCATTTTTCATGGCATCCCAGTTTTCGTTTATGTCACTATCTGGGTGACTAGTTATCTCAGCTGCTTTTTGCGCATATTGTTGTAAGACAGCTGGATTTTTTAATCGAGCGGTATTGAATTTGCGGCGCCTGAATCTTTCGTCGCTGGGGCGGCGCACGGCTGCAATACGCAATCGAACATTAGCGATCTTAAGATAATGGTCTCTTCCCATTCCAATATCGGCACCCTTCTTGTTTCGCACGTCCAGGAGGCAACTCTTTAATCTTTTACTAATGGCAAAATGTTCGATCTGATTTTGTGTTCTGCGCCGATCAACAGAGGACCAACTGATTTTGCGGTGGTCCTTATGCTCAAACATAGTACCACCGATGAAGAGATTCTGAAAGTTGTAGAACTCTACAAATCTTTCACCGTTGTCATTACGATCACCAAGACTGTGTCTCCCCATCACATGTCTGAGCCCATAGTTATCAGCGCCAACCGCCAACTTTCGCATTCAAATCACCCATAACCATTATAATGTCACCTTTAGGTGTTCTGCTCTGAACGGCGTTTAGTTCTTCGTAGAAGGAGTCTTTTGCCAAGACATTGTCGGGTTCAGTAGGGGCATAACATTGTATAATTGAGATCTTCCTCATTTTGGTCCGGAACCTGGCGGTCAAGACTCTGTCAGATACCGGCTCCCAGGATAAGAGACAGTTTCGCGCGGCTCTGGTTAAAAAGAGCCCCACACTTGACTCACGACGACTACCGGTAGCTTTACCGAAGTAAAACATTACAGTGCTGCCCGTTGGAGAGATAAATTCTCCGCTGTTCCACCATCTTATCTCACTGACTCCTAAGATATTTAATTTGTACCTCAGAAATTCACTCTCTAATTGAAGAAATCGTGCGTTCTGGAGACCTTCTGATCCATTGTCCAGGAGAGTACGCACATTCCAGAATCCAATCTTTGTCATTGTACGATAGCCAAAAGTCGTAACCGTTGAGTCAGTCCTTATCCGAGGCAGAGTTGACGTTTCGTTAGCATATAAAGATTTCGGATAGTGCAAGTTGCTGGCATACACATCCTGTCCTTTGATTGTCGGTTTTAACGACAGGCCCTCAAAGGGAAAGGCCGTGGTATTTTTTTTTACACCCCACACCTCAGGAGTACCTCAGCCAAATCATCGCACCGCCATCACTGGCGGCATGACGTTGGTTGGCAATGGTCAGTGACCACTGCCGTTCCACGGGGCGCCCACGCGGAGGACTATGGAAGAGGAGTTTTTGCCTCCTGCAGTTTATCACTAGACATTGCACTGTGTGCGTCAAAAACCTGCCGATCCGATTGTTTGCATTAATGTTGGGTAATGTCGTCCATTAAGTACAAACATTTTGGGCACAAGGAAAACGTGGCTTGGACGGCAATATTATATGGTTGTTTCTATGTCGGACAGACGCGGCGAGACATGAAACAGCTTTTTCTTAGTTGCCTTGTGTTAATTGCCTTGACCCCTACAGGGGCATGGGCGCGTCAACATCCCTAGCATTCCTATGTAGAGATGGCAAAAACCTGCTCTTTTTCAGTCGCAGTGATAACTGCGATTGCTCTTTTTCAATATCTGTGAAAAAGAGCAGCTCTTCTAATAGCAGTGATTTTATTGAAAAGGAATGGAAAATAGTGATTGCAGTGATAAATATCTCTGACTAGAGTTCGCTTTTACTTTTTTTTTTAATTTGGCAATGATTGAAGTTGAAAAAGAAAAAAACGATATTAATTAAAAATAAAGTTCTGTACTCTTTACTCATTGGAAGTATATTTATTTACATGAAGGTTAAAGAAATTCAATATCAATATAACAACAGAAAGATCGTTCATAACACTAAAGAAAATTGGAAAAATATAAAAAATGTTAATTTAAAGCTCGTAGACAATTATAGAAATAGATAATTGAAAGTTTTATAATAATTCAGTAAAATCATTGTTAGATCTTATATTTTATATATCTTCGAAAAGTCGCAAATTCTGATTTAAAAAAAGAATTTGTTCAACTTTTTGAGATTTCAATCTCGTTCTTCGTTCATTTAAACATTTCCAGCTTGGGAAAAAAGGCGCTCACAAGGCACAGAAGTTGCTATTGCGCATAGACTTTTTCTAGCAATTTGGCTAAGATTTGGATAGTTGTGTTTATACTGTCGCCACCACAATAAATTCAATTTGTTTTCGTAGAAAAAAGATACGAATAAAAACAAAAACCTTGCGATCCTAGCGAGCTAAAACGAAGTGGCGAGAATTTTATTGGCGATAGACCGTAAATAATACGTAGTATGCAGTACTTATTATTTTTGCTCTTCCAATCGCAGCTCTTTTCAGTTTTCAATCACAATATGCTACTGCTTTTTTAAAAGAGCGGTGAAAAAATCGCAGGTATGTAAAAGAGCATACCATCTCTATTCCTATGTGCTTTTGACGTTTCGATAGCATATCTACTTTTCGGAAGAGCAGTTGCTAGCATGCACCTCCTGTCCGCGCCGTCTATATACTGATAAGCTCGGAGCACTGTGAGAGTTCTATTAGTAAGTACTCACAGGCAGTTTTTGATCGCGCCAAGATTTGAACTCCGAGCTCTAGATTAGTATCTTAGAGAGGTGACCGGACGACCAAGGCCACGGAGCAGAGCGGAGTTGCCTTACCAACTGTTGAAGAATATTTTTGTTGTCCTTGTGACAAAAAGTATCGGATAAAGTTATCAGGAAATTTATACTACCGTCAGGATATTATGGTGATGATTCCATTAGCGCTGAAATAAGCTTGATATCTCAAAACTCACATACATAATTTTCGTCAGCCATATTTCCATTGAAATACCAATTTGTATTGCAAATGCAACTACCAATAATGATTATGTTGTTCCTTTTCCGTATTCTTCTCTTAATATTAAGTAATAATAGAATCCGATTCCCTTCAAAAGCACTACACGAATATCAAATATACATTCATAAATCAGTATCCTCCTTGAGGGAATGTTGAGATGTATTTTTTTTAAGGAGTTGAGGAGACTCCATTAAGATCTCGAACAGAATTTACGATGATACTCGGTATGAATCAGAGTTTTAGAAATTCTCTGTGCAACAACGGCGTGTATCCGTACAAGAACTTCTGGGTATCGGTTATTATAACGAGTTTCAAGAATTCCTTGAGTCGAGCAACTACAGTCACCACATTTTGGTTGAAATTTCAATTGTATACATTACAAAATGAATATTATCCTACATAGTGCATATGGATATGTTTATTATTATTTCCCAACTTAGGAGAAACGGGGCTAAAATATGGGTTGATGCCAAGGAGAGAAGCTTATATTAGTGATGGCCAAGTCCACTTAGGGATTAAGCACGGTCCAGCTTCTTTTTATGGACTTCAACTCATTGACCTTTTGTTCATGTTGCCATTGGGCTCCAATTTCGTCAGAAAAAATCGGTCAAGGATTCACACCATTCGAACTCACTCGTCCCCTACGCTTTGAAGTCTAGCATCTTCCGAATCAAAATCAACATGCACAAGGAATCGGTTAAGAATTATCCCGGGGATCGTTCATACATAACTAATACCCGACGGCTTTAAATTGCACATCACAACCACAATTCACTGAGAATATAGCATGCACCACAAAACTGGACTACATAGAGTTTGAACTATGTGGACTCTTGGATCCGAATTGCGAAGCCTTATGACGACGATGACATGCCCATTGCAAAGCCACTAAGACATTTGTTGGGACGTGATGACTAGCCCATAAGAAGATTCCACCAGGATTCGCCTAAGGTCGTACAAGTATGAATTTGTAATTGCCGGGTGCATTTATTGCACTAAATAATCGAGTTATAATAAACCGACCCTCGTACATAATTTGAAGTGCAGAGCTCCAATTTCCATTTTCAGGCACCGATAAATTTCGGTTTAAGCATCAGCTTTGTTTGTCATTGATTATATCGGATTAATCAGATACTGGTCATAGTTTAATGGAAGCTCAATGGAGGATGATACTTATGCAAATAGATATTACAATAAGATGAAAGGTTGT
The DNA here is from genome assembly GCA_964017055.1 of Chloromyia formosa. NCBI lineage: Eukaryota > Metazoa > Arthropoda > Insecta > Diptera > Stratiomyidae > Chloromyia > Chloromyia formosa. The sequence goes on along the minus strand of OZ024813.1, from coordinate 96,326,010 downwards.
GCTAAAGTGCCGAGAGTGGATCAGGATCAGGCGGTTTGTGGCTATATATTCTGAAGGGCACAAAGGATTAATCTATGTATAATTCAGGCTGAAATTATTTCGTGCATATAACTTGTTATTGAGGCGAATATTTTACCAGCCAGCCTATATTAAGGGCCTTAAATAACAAATACTTATTCATGAGTCTATAAAAAATGTATATCCTTGTTCCTATTTCGGCACTGAAATGAAAGCATGTTTGAACTGTAAGCATGTACGTACTCGTGCATAAAACGATTTTATGACACAACAAATTGCCTGCCCTTCTGCCGGCAAGCAACCGTTCGTATTTCATAAAAAGCACTCTGAAATTTTTATGAATTTCCTCTTCAAATCCCGGATATATGGGATCCATTTTCAAACAATAATGTCTATTGTATCGCATAAACTTTGCGAGTTTGTGCCTTAGTGGAGTTGTCGGAAAGCATTAAAATGTAATTAAAGTCTGATCCTGGATTACCTTTAAGTATTTTTAATGAAACATCAAACGATCATCTTATTGGCTATATTGGTTTGAAGGATATCATGTAGGATTTAAAATGGGAAGAGTATTTGACTATGGCTTCTGATAAATTATACATTTTCTTATGTTATTGTTTTATCAAAAATACAAGCAAATGATTTATTTAAACAATACCTAGAAATTGAATTCATGGAAGCGTGTAGCCCGGAAGGGATCCAGACAAACACGGGAATTTCTGATTTCTGAGGCAAAGCAAGGTTTTTCAGATTCCCAGAATGTTGTAAACTTTTAGGTTTTTGTAAATTTATCTTTTTGCAACCAGCAAAATGAAAATAAAGCAAGCCTATTCGTTTTGGAAAATGGACGTTAATATTAACATCAAAAACATTTTCCGAATTGAAATTTTCAAGTATCAGAAAGGTGAATGTTGGCGTACTTCACCTGTTACACACTGTGAGATTGTCATTATATGATAATACGAGGGTTGCCTTTTATATTTCGGGATTAGAGAACAAAAACAAATATTAATCATTGAAAATCGCTTTATTGTTTTTCAAAATATTCATCATGAAGATCTATACACTTTTGCATGCGTTTGAACCAATTGTCAAAGCACTTTTGCCACTCTGATTGAGGTGTCTCCAAAACATGCATTCTGAACGCAGCAACCGCTTCTTCAGGTGTTGAAAAACGTTGACCTCTCAGTTTGTTTTTTACGTACGGGAATAAAAAGAAGTCATTCGGTGCCAAGTCAGGACTATACGGCGGATGACCCATCAAATCTATGTTTTGAGTGCTCAAAAATGCAGTTGTTTGAGCTGATGTGTGAGAGCTCGCATTGTCGTGGGAAGAGTGATCCGTCTTCGGCGGTTGGTTTTCCTGATTTCTTGGAAGACAACTGGCAAGCAAATGGTTGTGTACCGCTCAGAATTGACTGTTCTGCGTTGTTCTAGTGATACGGTTGCGACATGTCCAGTTTTTCCGAGAAAACAGGCGACCATTTGCTTGGAAATGCTTCGTGCGCGAACAACTTTTGTTGGGTTTGGCTCATCTTGAAACACCCATACAGTCGACTGCTGTTTACTTTCGGGCTCATACGCGTAAGTCCACGATTCATCACCTGTCACGATGTCATAGACGTGTTTCGAAGCACCGCGATCGTATTTTTTGAGCATTTATTTCGACCAATCGACACGAGCCTTTTTTTGAGCGATTGGCAAATTGTGTGGGATGCAACGTGAACAAATTTTTTTGACAGTCAAATGTTCATGCAATATTGAATGTATGCTGGTCCCACTAATGCCTAAGGTTGTCTCAATCTCACGATAGGTCACATGACGATCTTGCAATATCAGTTCGCGCACAGCATGAATGGTTTCCGGAACTACAACTAATTTTGGACTACCTTCACGAAATTCGTCTTGGAGTGAACTACGACCTCGATTGAATTCACCATACCATCGACAAACACTGGTCCTTGATGGAGCTTCATCGCCAAAAACTGAATTCAGTTCATCCATGCACTGTTGCTGAGTTAATCCACGTCAAAAGTTGTAAAAAATAATCGCACAAAAATGTTCACGATTGAATTCCATTATTTGGCCGAGATTAATCTTTTAAGTTACTGTAAAAAATACAAATAGCGCTCGAATGTCAAAACGTTCTGAGTACGTATAACCTCAAAAATGTCAAACTTTACGATAGAGCTGTCAGTTGCCAAATTGCAACACTAGGGTTGTCCAATCCCGAAATATAAAAGGCAACCTACGTATAATCAAAAAGTGATTCACCTCTTTCTTTCATCATGGAGAGAGCGTACCTGGCGTTGGCATTGACTCCCACAACCAGGCTTGCTTTCCTAGCAACCGCCTATCGGGATATGTAGGTGGAGTAATTATTCGGTTGGTGCGAGTCGGTCGTGGGCCATGTATCCGGAGCAGATATAGAGCGCTTCTCTTTTATCATGATAAGGTCCGCTGTGCTCTTTTGGTTACGATGTAGCTCCTTCGTTAACCTGGGTTGGTCTTGCAACAGAAAACGTTGTAGTTTTTGTCGTCAGGACCTTTGAGCTCCAGATCCTTAGTTCATGGCATCTGAACGAGTACAATGTCGATGTTACTCTCCCCATGAAGAACTAGCAGATTATTCGCTTCCGTGTCTGTCTCACTCACCGTATTAGGAGCTTCGCTCACTGTACCGGCTGTACTTTTTTTGTCCTCCTTGCTATTCAGCCCAGCACCCTAGCATGCCGCTAGCTTCCCGCAACAGACCTGCCGCTTCCACTTAGCAGCGAAATACCTTCATCTTGGCTTTCCTGATGCCAAAGTGAAGTCTATATCCGAATGCTTCGAGTAGCGCCAGACTTTCCTCGCTGATTAGAAGGAGAAATATACGACAGTTGGCATGGGGCTCCTCCTCCTTGAGAAACTTCTACTTCAGTATGGGTAAGGATGGATTTTGCAGACGCAAACAGTGCAGCATATGCGGGCCCCCGGCCTCTCCGGAATCTTCTTTGCCAGGATGAGCTTAAGCCTCCACCGCGTCTCCGATCTTACCAGCGCATCTCAGTAGGATTTCCAGAGGCTCCTTATATTTGCACCTGATCACTCGAACTGAATTATGAGGCTGCTATCGAAGCGGAGCTGATGTTTTTTTTCGCTTAGCGGCATTAGCGGTCTCATCCTGAGATCGATTCCGCTTAGATGACCCCTTCAGATTCTGTTGAGATTTGTGTTGCTGACTTTCTTTCAGGTGTCGTTTGTTTTCGTCAGCGACTGCCTGGTATCTGGGTTTGTCTTCCGCGTCCGGCTTATGAATAGTACCAGCTTCTTCGTTCTTCGCGATCTTGCTTAGAACAAAGTGTGCCCTTTGGTAGCGGTTCTTCATTTGAATGCTTTCGGACTTGGGCCTCTTGCGCGACGATTTATGGTCGCTATGACTATCAGACGACGATGAGGGCTCACTCTCGATGGTATGCTGCGCGTGTCCTTTGGTGATGATCCTTGCTGTAGCATTGGAGTATGTGGGTGGTGGTCGCCATACGTGTTTCTTCTACGGTTCGCGGCTGCAGGACCAGTGTGTACTCACCCGATGAGGAGCCATCAGGCATCGGTCAAAGTTTGGCTTGAGCGTTCAATAAAGCCAAATCGACACGACTGAATTCAGAGTTATCGATCTAAGTTTATACAAATAGAAGCTGAGAAATGCTAAGCGTAGTTCGTGGAGGCGTTTCTGTGAGTTAATTATCGGATGAGGAGGATATCGATGAACCCTCCAGGCTTCGCAAGGTTTTCTCCACCGATCCGTCTACATCTAGCTTTCTCATTAACCAGGATGGTCCATGGACGACCTTAAGTAAAAAATATTTTGATGTTTTGTTGGACACTCACCTCCGCGTACGTATAGTGTACGGCAGTAACAAACTCAGATACAAAACTCCATGTGATTTTGAAACAATCTTATCACTGGATAAGATACTCTGGGCTATATCCAGCTTTGAACCTTTCAAATCGGCTGGTCTAGATGGCATCTGCCTTGTCCTTTAAAATCCATCAAAGACAGCAGGAGAGTTCCGTGGTGGAACACTAAACTCTGAATGAATGAAAATTCATAGGCCTGGGGAAAACAATACAAACGTGGGAGGCAAAAATGGGAAAAGAGGAAAAATTATAGCGATAAGAAGGGAAGGTAGATGCCGCAGATTCCCTCGTGGTCGGATTGCGGTCGGTTCGTAATGGGACCCTCGGCCTCTGGTTTCGTGCCACCGACAGATCCTTACTCACCAGGTGCTACCATAGATCCGCCGGTGGAAGCAGCACAACCAGACCAGAATATGGTTCATTACAAAGTGTGCCCTCATAAAACTGGTGTCAAATATCAAGCATTTGGGAGTTGCCCTTGACGGAAAATTATTCTGGACAGAACACCTTGGAACACCTGCAGACAATATGTCAGCAAGACGTGGGAGATACAAACCCCACTATAGACCTATAGAATATGGTGCCATCACTTGAGCCATGCACTCTTGCCCCACTACTGCTCTGGACGTTCTACTCGACCTTCCACCGATACATACACGTATTGAAGCGGAAGCACGAATGGCAACGGTCAGAATTAGGGACTGCAAAACAGAGATCAAGCTGGATTCAAATCAATTAGGCTGATTGGAAAGTGACAAGGTACTCAGCTTGCCAACTGACTACCTTGTTAAAACCATTCGGTTCCACCACTCGTTTCAATTAGTCATATGGCACAAAGAAAGGTGGGCGGATAGATACAACTCTCTCCTCCCCAACACAATCAATGGTTTACAGACGTCACCACAACGGAAGAAGGTTCCGGTGCAGGAATTGTTGGTCCTGAACACCGAGTTTTCGTTACGATAAGTAAAACGCCGTCCGTGTTCCAAGTAGAAATACATGCCATCGAGGTCTATGCTAGCCCGTGCCAAACCGCTGGCTATTTAAACAGGGACATAGCAACATTTACCGACAGTCAGGCTGCCATCAAAGCATTTACCAGCTTCACTTTAAATTCTAAGTTGTCGGGATACTGTGGGTTCAACAAACAAACCAAACCATGCGTATTGTGCAAGATGCTAGTTGCCGCTACTGCGAGGCTGATGATGAGACTTCAGAGCGCATCTTTTGTGAGTGCGAAGGACTTACGGAACGACGCACGGATTGCTTCGGCATAACATTCCCTTTGACCGAGGATATCTCCTCTATAAAAAGTGGCCAGATCAGTCAATTTACCGAGAAAATTCAACTAAATCATATGATCTAGTTTTCCCGATATGGGCTTTAGCACAATAGACCCATCCATGGTCGCTGTGCTTGTGCAGTTGCTAGCATGCATCTCCTATACGCGCCGTTTTGATACCGACAAGCTCGGAGTGCAGTTATTAGTACTCACAGGCACTTTTTTATTGTTCGCACCTAGAATGAAACCTCCATTCTTTAGATCGTAGAGCGGTGATCTAACGAACACTGCCACCGAGCGCGTCAAAAACAACCACGTCAAAAACAACAAAAGGTCACTAAACCGACATTCTTTTTTCGAAAAAATGTCAAATGTCCCCTGCAGTCGATTTCTCCGGACGTAACAAATGAAATGCGTTGCAAATAGATCAATTGCTTGACAACTTGTTTGCACTCCTTCGTACCATGACATGATTATCCTTTTTGGCCTTTAGAAAATCCTCTGCAAACATCATTCCGTCACAAAACTCATTTCCGCACATCAAACAGTGGATAGGTAACAACGAAACAATCTCGCACGAACTAAAGACAGGCAAGGCAAGTAAGCAGGCAAGCATTCAAAGAAAAGGACTATTCCGAGTCTGTGCACGATATAATCGTATAACATACAAACAGAATTTCACTGTTCGTCAGTTAAATCGATGCTGGTCGCACAAATGCATTTTACTACTCCACGTCATATGTATACCTATACGTGTTTGGGAGCCAGATGAAGTGTTGTCAGACTTTCAGAAAAGGAGCTTTCTACTGTGACCTATACTTCTTATCGGCTGAATGATATCTTAATAGATGTCACGAAAGGCTAAAGCATGAACTTAATACTTCAAATGTTTGCTCAATCTCTTTTTAGGGGTAAGTTAGAAAGTATTGTACATGACGGATGATTTTCGGTAGGATTTGTAGAGATTCAGAGTTGGAATGGTTGTCAGCGTTCTGAGGGAGAATTGACGTTAATATTTTCATAGGGATAATTTTAGGATTTCGAGCCCACCCTGTTGTAAATGTTAAATTGTGAATTTCAGTCATCTGTATTTTATAAAATTATTATGAATTTTTAACCTTAATAATATTGACACTTGTCTTGGTTGAGTTGTACTCGTGGCTTTTCATACAACATACTCGATATCTTATAACGAACCTAGTGCCACCGGTGTCAAACACTACACCAGTTTTGGAGCGACGATCGCCAATTGCCCTCTGCTAGCAACCATTTTTCTAACAGATACAGATACTGGACTAATATCACTTATGTATTTTCGAAGTATGTATATGGTGAAACCATGCATGACTACTCATGACCAGCTACGTGAGCTTTATCGACGAATTCATCAAGCGTAGGTGTTGAAATACTTGATGAAACTTATTGATGAATTCATCAGGTCGAAGCTGGTGAAATACTTGATGACCATTTCATCAGGCCGTCATCAGCGAAGCCATCATGGTGAAAAAATAATATTTGCTCCTGGTGGAATTTGACTCTCGCGATCGCAGGAATATGATATCATCTCTCTACCCATTGAGATACCATAGTTGTCGTCTTCCGAAGATAATCGATTAAATGTCAAAGCCCTCGATGGGTGAAAGAAAAAAGTCATCAGCTACTGAGTAGCAGGTCGTGAGTGGTCACGAATTTTATCACTGAGCCCAATTCAACAAGGGTACATAAAACGAAACAAGTGAATATTTATGTCTATAAATATCGTCGCATAATTTTAACCCCCTTCTACTCCTCCCCGAAAAAATTGTTTGACTGATGAGCGATGATTCGCAGGACACAATCTTCCACTTGTACCTATCAAAAAAAGTACAAAAAGTGTTTTCCTGTTTAGAAAAAATATTTGGATATAAATTGTCCAATTTGGTCGGAAAATAAAACGTCTATAAGTGACTGCGTTTTACGAGTATATTCCTCTTCACTATTTTCCAAATAATTTCTGTAGTCAAACAGCGAAACAGCACAAGTCTGATTTCGGTATTTTTCATGAGAACGTTTCAAAGCTTTGAACATTTTTGTGATAAGTTGCCTTCTAACTTATTCGGAAACAAATATGTATGTGAAATTCGATAATATTTTGTTTTTGTGGATAGTTATAATGGTTTTGGAGAAACCGCGAGAAATTCAACATATGCCGTTACTCCTTTTAAGATAAAGGGGATATATTGACGCATTGTTCAACTTATGTCGTTAATCCTAACTAAAAAAAGGGCCTCGTGTACAGTATTTGCAGATAAGCTGTTAAATTAATAAATTTATTACGAAATATGTTTTCGTTCCAGTGTTGAATCATCATCATCTTCATCGTGTCGCTACAGCCCGAAGTGACGTGAGAGAGAGAGAGAGAGAGAGAATTATCTCAGTCACGTGACTGCGTCCTCCAATCTTGGAAGCCCAATAGTTGCGCAGTGTCGACATAAACTCAGCTCTCCCAACGAGATCTCGGTCGTCCTCGCAGTCTCGCTCCCTCGACTCGTTTTGCGTTCATCACTCTCTTTGGCATGCGATCATCGTCCATTCGTTTTACATGTCCTGCCCATTGAAGTTGTTGTATAGTAGTTTGACGATTTTCGAAACTTCCAGCTCATCATACAGCTCAGACAACCCATGGTTGTACCGGTTGCGCAATCCATCTCGGTCGCAAACGGCCCCGACAATTCGCCGCAGAACCTTGCGCTCAAATGTGTCTAGCATGTTTCGGCGGCCTGAGTCAGGGACTATACTTCACAGCCATAGCATAGCACTGGGCGTATAATGGTTTTGTATACACTGAGCTTCGTGTTTCTGTGCGCATGATTCGATTTCATTATGGGGAGAACCGAGCAAAAAGTCTTATTAGCTAATTGTATTCGTCGCTTGATTTCGTCAGTTTCGTTGGCGTCTCTTGACAAGCTGCAACCCAGGTAAATAAAGTTGTTCACGAACTCGATGTTGAGGTCCCCCACATTGATGCTCGGTTGTGCAAGTGTCCTTGTCACCGATTGCATCATTATTTTAGTTTTATCCTCGATAATACGTAATCCAACTTCCTTTGCAGCGGTATCGAGCGTATGCAGAAGTTCTTCTGCGTCGGCCAATCTTCGGGACATGATGTTGATGTCGTTGGCGTACGCTGCTAATTTTGTCGAAATGATGAGTAGCGTCTTGCTGTTGTCCATATTCAAAGCCCGAATAGCGTATTCCAGTGCTAGGTTGAAGAGCGTCGGTGCCAGTCCATCGCCCTGTTTCAGACCAGTGCATGTTTCAAATAGATCAGTAAATCTATTCTGGATCCTGACTTGTGAGACGGAGTTGGTCATCGTCATCTTTGTCAGTCGCACTAATTTGGCCGGTATACCAAATTGCAGCATGATATTGTACAGTACTCCACGATCGATACTGTCGTATGCCTGCTTGAACTTGAAGTCAACAAAGATTTGGTTGTATTCCCATCACTTCTGGAGTATCAGTTTGACCGTAAACAGCTGATCGGTTGTGGTGCCACCAGGTCTAAAACCGCTTTGATATTCGCTAATGATTCGTTCTGTGTACGGTTTTATTCTATTTTCCAGAATTTAGGTCAAAATTTTATAGGACGTACAAACTAGTGATATGCCCCTGTAATTCTCACACCGCAGTTTATCTCCCTTTTTGTGGATTGGACAGATGATGCTTTTACACCAATCATCTGGGATCTCCTCGTCCTCTCATATTCGCAGGAGTAATTGATGTATGGCATTAGCTAGACCCATTCCACCGAATTTTAGCAGTTCAGCTGGAATTTCATCAGCACCCGGCGCTTTATTTCGTTTTAGTGACCGCAACGCGAGATCAACTTCCTCTACTGTCGGGGGTTGTATGGGTGGGCTTAGATCAACAATATCGTCGAGAGCTTCTTGTGTGGGGATGTTAGATGGTACGTTTAGAAGCTCTTCATATAATAAGAGGCCCATCGTTTGTTAATGCCATTGGTGTCGCTGATGATGTTTCCATCCTTGTCCTTACAAAGGCTAGTCCTGGGTTGGTAGCCGTTCTTAATTGTATTTACTAGTTTGTACGCTTGTCTTGTGTTCCTATTAGCTAAGTTTTCGTTTACAATATATTCAGCAACTGCTCCTCAAAGTATTTACGTTTCTTACGTCTAATTATTCTATTCGATATTCGCCGTAGCTCGTCATATTTTTCTCTTCTGGCTCTGGTTCCTCGTTGAATCTATTGTCTGTAGGCCTCGTTTTTCGCGTCAAGTGAATTTTTGCATTCTTCGTCGAACCAATCATTTTGCGCTCGCCGGGCTTTATATCCCACGATCTTCTCTGCGACATCCCTAATGGTACCCTTGAGTTCTTCCCAGAACCCGTGGACGCCTGTGTTGCTGATGTTGTGTAGCATAGGAGATTGCCTTTCCTCAAGGGGGCTGGTATACGCCCCCGCCGTAGCATGGCTCAGAAGCTTATCAACCGCAAAGACTTTGGGAGGGCTGATTCTCGATTGGTGCACTGAGGAAATTCTACATCTGTAGGTCGTCTTCACCAAGTGATGATCTGAGTCGCAGTTTGCTCCATGATAGGAGCGGGCATCCATCACACTAGACGCATATCTCCTTCAAGTGAGGACGTGATCAATTTGGTTGACGGTATGTGCGTCTGGAGACTTCCAGGTCTGCTTGTGAATGCGTCGATGCGGGAAACACGTAGAGCTTACAATTAGATACTTGCCTAAGGCGAAGTCTATAAGTTGCTGGCCGCTGTCGTTACATTTTTCATGGAGACTGTGGCCTCCAGTGGTCCCCCGGTGCCAACTTTCTTTTCCGACTTTCGCGTTAAAGTCTCCTAGCAGCAATTTGACGTCGTTTATTGGAAGTGAGTCGAAGAGAGTCTCAAGCCGGAGTAGAACTCGTCTTTTACTGCGTCTTCTTTAACTTCAGAGGGGGCGTGCACATTGATGAGCCAGAGATTGAAGAATTGAGTCTTAATGCGAATTGCACACAGCCGTTCATTTATGGGTTTGAAGTCAGTTATATGCGGTTTGAGGTGATTGCTCACTATAAATGCTACTCCAAACTGTTTGCGGCCCGATGGTTTGCCACTTGTAAAAATTGTGTGCGATTTCTTGTCATTAATCTCGCTGCCAAGCCAATTTGTTTCCTGGGCTGCTGGAGAAGGGCCTTCTCGGCCCCCCGTTTGTTCAAGGAGCGTATATTCCAGGGGCCGAAAGAATAATCCTCTAGTCGTTTGCGTGGTCGTTTTTGTTGATCCGTCCAATCCGAGGCTTTTGTTCCAGGTTTCCTTTTGTAGAGTGGTTTTTACAAGGACGAGTTGCCAGTACATCGCTGAACCCCATTCAGGGGATGGCCTCAGAAGATAGCTGCTTCAGATGGTTTAATAAAGGTGCTGGATTTCACACAACTATGTTGCAGGTTCAACTACGCAAGTCATTCCATCCTACTAAATATGAGACGCTTAGGTGTTGGTCAGCCATTCAGGCCTCTTTCCAAACTGTCTTATCGTTAAGACTTGGTCGTCAGCGACTTGATACACTGCCGTTACCAGGGGGCGCTCACGTGGAGGAAAAGGTCTTTTGCCCCTCTAAATATATATTTGAATTTAGAATAATGACGCAAATCTAAATATGTCGAAGGGTAAGCGAATGTAGATTTTGGAATTATAACATAAATCAAATACGAAAACAATTAATACGTTTTTCGATTTGGAATAACTTCATAACTCTCCAGTTCCGCTGTTAATAATTTTGTAAATTTTTATCGTGACTAGATGTGTCATTTTCATTTCTTATAATAACCGTAATGAACCATATTCTGGTCTGTTATTGCTGCTTCCACCGGAAGATCTATGGCAGCACCAGGGGAGTAAGAAATCTGCGCCGTCCGCCAACCATTCCATCCTTATCGCTTCAGTTTTTATAATTCCCCACTTTTGTGTTTGTGTTGTTTTCCCCAGGCCTATGAATTTTTGTTAATAGGTAAAGGAGAGGGACAACGAGCCGCGAAAACCCCGCCCATGTCTCTCGAACTGAGCTACAGCAAGCAGAGGCCGCTGCTTAGCTCGTTGAGGAGCCTTTTTCTTCGCCAGATGGCACAGCCCGACCTTCACGGCCAATTATGCTACCTTAGACTCCGTTAACACGGGCATCTTCGGATGCCCACCAAACCGTCCGTTACATAGCTTCGCAACTGGACTGGGCTGATTTGTACCAAATTTTTTTTACCATACAAAAGAAATGAAACCGGAATATAGAGGGCTACGCCCGCAATCCGAGGGTTTTGTAGCAAGCACTTATATTTGTACGCAAGTATCGGCTCCTTGCTTCTCTTGGTACCACTTAGATGGATAAAAAAAAACATAATAAAAATGTCTGACCCATCATATAGTATCTTACATGCCCATTCATATTAGGCGATTGTAATGAAACTTAGAACATATTGATGTTGGTTATCCTTGGCCATCTGTACTTTTTATCTCGGACGTGTTTAAGGGATGCAAGGGTGCGCTAACAGTAACTATGGAAATAAACTATTATTAACCTATTTTGAGGAGATATACAAATTCCATTATTTCCCGTTTTATATGCTATTCGGAACCCACCTTCCTGAAAGTTTTCATTTTTCTAAGTGTAACGGTCTCGAAATGCAAGGGGGGACAAATTACGATCTAATATTTTCTCCTCCCTCACTGTTCCCCTTTCTACAAATTTAAAGTAAATGCCAAAAATAAAATGTACTCAACATTACCTTTCTCACAACACCCGACTTGCCTATAAAAGTCGATAAACAAAATTTGACCTTAATTTCGGCCCACCCCCTCCCCCGCCCGTTATAGTTGGCCAATTACAACACATCGCCCCCTACCAATCTTTACCCTTTCATAAATGTAATTAACCATAATATGTAACAATAACTGCAATTCGCACTACGAAAAACAACATGCAAGTAGTACTCGCACCTTCGAAGCCGGTAGGTGTATTTTTTGTATGAATAGTGTAAAAATGCCTAACTTTAAGTGAATGTACTATTATTAAATATTACACGATTGTAATGAAACCTAGAGACATTATTGCCTATGGCGTTGGTTATCATTGGCCATCACTATTTTTGGTCTCGGGTGTGCCTAAAGGGTGCAGGGGTGTGATAACTGAAACTATAGAAATGTACTTTTATTAACCTTTTTTGATGAGATTTTGAAATTCTATTATTTATGGTTTTCTATGTTAGTGAAATGCCGCTTTTCTGTAAATTTTCATATTTCTAAGTGTAACGGTCTCCAAATGCAAGGGGGGGGGACAAACTCGGACCACATATTTTCCCCTCTCCCTCTTTTCCCGTTTCTTCAAATTTGAAAAAAATTCCAGAAATGGAATGTACTCGACGGTACCTTTCTTACGATACCCCACTTGCCTATACCAGACGAAAAAAAAATTTCGACCTTCATTTCCCCTCTATGGGGACCCCCCCTTAAAGTTGACCTATTACGACGCATCACTTTCTCCAGAGAATTATAGTACTTCCACATATTTTCACCAAATTTCATGCATGTAGCTTCAGCGGTTCGTGAGATATTTCATGGACAGACAGACAGACAGACAGACAGACAGACAGACAGACAGACGGACGCATGACCGATTTCATAAGGGTTTTGTTTTACTACAAAACCCTAAAAATTGCGAATTTTATGGTGAACTTAACTATTTTTAGACAAATTTTGAGTTGTTGAGTTGATATTTTTTCGCCATTCGACCACAAATTTTTTACTGCATTATTTTCGCCTCACACTAAGGATCCTTAATTTGCTAAGGAGTAGAGCCTCGTCCGCTTGTGTAAAGTCTCTGCTGTAAAGTTAATTAAAAACATATTCTACATTTCCGGATGACAACACACCAATACTTGATCCGGCCCAAAACGCATTTCATTCATTGCAAACAAAAGGAGTACGGATATATCCTTTTGAAAGTATCGAACACTCCCAAGGCAAATAGTGGCGAAATTTTCTCAAAACATCCTGCTTCCAAACATTCGCATCTACGCAACTATTCACTACCTGTGTGTACTGTGAATGCTTCTTCGTCCAACGGAAGTTCCTGTGGCTTCAGCATGAAATGTTCGCTTCAGATAATTGTTACACACTACCTGGCGTGAAATGAATTTTCTACCAAATGTCCGTACACACATCCATCCGACCATAGTCATAGATACAAATCGGGCAACTGTGTTAAATCTCCCTTTGATACGGATACATATCAAAAGGATTTGTGATGTCTGCTTCCGGTCGAGATCGAGGCCCATTTCATCACTCGAGATATATCTTATCCTGAATGCGTTTTTAGCCTATGCGTTTACTTTCGGTCAAACATTGCAACCACCTCGGAGCAATTTGTCACTAGTTTGCAAATGCTTTCAGGCTTTCAGGACGTAACTACGCTATTGTTGATGTTCTGGTCGATCCAGGCCCAGGTTTGGATAAATTGTAAAATACGACCATGTAATGGCCGCTCTTTTGTGTTGATCGATGTACGAGTATAGAGTGTGACAAATTTTCGTATCCTCCATAGATTCTGGTTATTCATGTCAATTTTAAATTATCCCAGATAAATTGTGAATAAGGATGGCATACCATTTTTTTTAAGACGATCAGAATGCTGACAATATGGTCATTTAATGGGCGTAAGACATTGTCACGGAGGCAGATAAAGACCAGGAAGTTTATTGTCAGTGTTTAATGATAGGAAAATGAAAGGTGTTATTCCGTAAATTCATTCATCGAGTGATGGGAGGCGGCTGGGTTTGTCTCATTCGCCTACATTTTAAATTGGATTAAAATATAATGAGATACTGAGATATAGATGCTGTTTATAAACAGGATACATGGTATTGTGTGGGGAAATTCATTGTATGCTGAATTATGGAAAACGTTGTGGTCTGATGAGAATGTTTTGTGGAAAAATGTTAGTGCTGGTGGAAACTGAGTACAGGGTGTTACGTAATGACCGCACATGAACATTGCCACATGATTCCTAAATTTTCAACCAAAAATAATAGGGGACATTTTGCCAAAAACTAGCTGCTACAGACATTTACACTTTTTTTTAATTGCTTGACTCGCGTTGCTAAAAATACACTATATTTAAAACCACTGAGGCTAAAACACTCAAATGAAATTTGAACGACAGCTAATACTTCCCTCTGATACATCAAATAGATTTCATTGACAGCAGACGAAGGGTTTAATTGTTATATGTAGCACTTCTAAGTCAATTGTCATTTTTATACCCTAGACTTATACTATAAGGTATATTTTTTTTTGTCACGACGAAAATATGGAACACCATAAAGGAGGCTCCGGGGGCCAAAAGACCTTTTCCATAGTCCTCCTCGTGGGCGCCCCCTGGTAACGGCAGTGCTCAAACCGCTGACGGCCAAGTCTTTGCGATAAGACATTTGGAAAAATGCAGATAGCGGTAGCACAGAGCAGAGATATACCAGAGTTGGAACTCAGTATAAATTAAGCAAAGGTTGCCCATAGTATCTCACTTGCGTATGTGTTTTGTTCACTAATCGGTACACTATGGATGTGCAAAAAGTGAAAACTAAAGACCCTCCATATAGCTTGCGATCAGTCGACATCGATCTAACGATATTGTGATCGTCACATTGATTGCACCGTGTATGTACTTATCGTTGACGATTTGTTTTACAGTTCCATACCATCGTCAGATTGATCCGAAGGCGAATATCATTGTCGTCTAACGATGAATTGCATTGTCTATGGGGGTCTTATATCCACGTCCATTGTGCCTGGCGGGGCCTCTAAAATAGGAGTGAACGTCGCATGCCAACAGAATGATTGCTGATAAAGTGAGAAATGGTGGCGACCGTGCGCTCGTCAGGTAAGGGAACCATGCAAAATTCAGGGATGATTACGAAGAGTCCATCTTTGTAGGCGTGGCTTCTTGCAAGTGCATGAATGAATAGTGTGTGATAAAAAATCAGAAACTGAATCTTTATGGTCAAATTTTAGGATGTCCGGAAAGAAAAAAACATGCTATGTGGTCTATGATTTAGTATGATATATGATTTATGGCATATGAATTATGATGTAAAATTATTTTTTCTAAAGTGGTGGAGGTGCTACCAGGCTGTTTTTAAAATTTGTAAAATTTTTCAAATAAATCGTTTTTTCATCCAAGACGTTTCATCATGTACTTGCTACAAGCCACGCCCACAAAGATGGAAATGCAAGAATGCAATGGCCGAAAATGGTAACTCACACATATATTATGAAATTGGAGAAACATGTCACGCATACAATAGCAGCTGAGAAACCTTGGCTTGATGTTGATTTGATGTGTTGTTGTCCTTATCACGCTAAAGGTCGGTTTACTTTAAATTGTAGCCGTTGCTTCTAGAGTGGTGGGGCTTATTTGTGTGCGTGGGATTATTTGCATCCTGCTTTAAAAATAAATCTGTTCTGAGCTCCTACTCTTAGCATATCTGCTCTGTAGCGGTAGCCTGAATGGCTGACCAACACCTAAGCGTTTCAGGTTTAGTAGGATGGAATGACTTGCGTAGTTGGACCTGCAACATAGTTGTGTGGATTCCAGCACGTTTATTAAACCATCTGAAGCAGCTATCTTCCGAGGCCATCCCCTGAATGGGGTTATGCGATGTGCTGTCAACTCGTAATTGTAAAAACAACTCCATGTCAAGAAACCTGTAAAAGAAGTCTCGGATTGGACGGACCAAGAACGACGACTATGCAAACGACTAACGGATTATTCTTTCAGATTCTGGAATTTATGCTTCCTGAATAAACCGGGGGCCGAGAAGGCCCTAATTCAACAGGTCGAAAAGTACAAACTGAACATTACTGCAGTCCAGGAAACAAATTGGCTTGGCAGCGATATCAATGACAAGAAATCGCACACAATTTTTACAAGTGGCAAACCATCGGGCCACGAGGAGTTCGGATTTATAGTGAACAATCACCTCACGCCGCACATAACTGACTTCAAACCCATAAATGAACGGGTGTGTACGATTCGCATTAAGACTCGATTCTTCAACATCTGGCTCATCAATGTGCACGCCCATTGAAGTTAAAAAAGACGCAGTAAAAGACGAGCTCTACGCCCACCTTGAGATTCTGTTCGACTCATACTTCCAACAAATGACGTCAAACTGCTGCTGGGTGTCTTTAACGCGAAAGTCGGAAATTAAAGTTGGAGGCAACAGTCTCCATAAAGAATGTACCGACAACGGCCAGCGACTTATCGACCTCGTCTACAGTAGGAATCTAGTCGTAAGCTGTTCGTGTTTCCCGCAGCAATACATTCACAAGCAGACCTGCAAATGTCCAGGCGCACATACCGTCAACCAAATTGATCACGTCCTCATTTGCAGGAGATGGGCGTCTAGCGTGACAGATATCCGCTCATATCGAAAAGCAAACTGCGACTCAGATCATCACTTGGACCTACAGATATACAATTTCCTCAGTGCACCAATCGAGAATCAGCCCTCCCAAAATCTTTGCGGTTGATAAGCTTCTGAACGATCCTGCGGCGGTGGCGTATACTAGCGCCCTTGAAGAAAGACTATAGCCTATTCTACACAACATCAATAATAGAGGCGTCCATGGGTTCTGGGAAGAACTTAAGGGTACCATCAGGGATGTCGCAGAGAAGTTCGTGGGATATAAAGCCCGGCGAGCGCGAAATGACTGGTTCGACGAAGAATGCAAAAATTCACTTGACGGGAAAAACGAGGCCTAAAAACAATGTATTCAACGAGGAATCAGAGCTAGAAAAAAAATAAAAATTAAACGTGAGAAACGTAAATACTTTGACAGGCAGTTGCTGAATATAAACGAAAACTTAGCTAATAGGAACACCAGACAAGCGTGCAAACTAGTAAATTCAAATAAGAACGGCTATCAACCCAGGACTTGCCTTTCTAAGGACAAGGATGGAAACATCATCAGCGACTCCGATGGCATTAACGAACGATGGGCCTCTTATTTAGAAGAGCTTTTGAACCTTCCATCTAACATCCCCACACAAGAAGCTCTCGACGATATTGTTGATCTAGGCCAACCCATACAAGCCCTGGCAGTAGAGTAAGTTGATCCCGCGCTGCGGTCACTAAAACGAAATAAAGCGCCGGGCGCTGACGACATTCTAGCTGAACTGTTGAAATTCGGTGGAACGGGTCTAGCTTATGCCATACATCAATTACTCCTGCGAGTATAGGAGGACGAGGAAATCCCAAATAGAATAAGACCGTACGCAGAACGAATCCTTGGCGGTTTCATACCTGGCCGCTCCACAACCAATCAGCTCTTTACGGTCAAACTAATACTCCAGAAGTATGGGAATACAGCGTAAACCTATACCAAATCTTTCTCGACTTCAAGCAGATATACGACAAACGACAGTATCGATCGTGGAGTACTGTACAATATTATCCTGCAATTTGGTATACCGGCCAATTTGGTGCGACTTACAAAGATGGCGATGACCAACTCCGTCTCACAAGGCAGGATTCATAATAGACTTACTGTTCTGTTTGAAACACACACTGGTCTGAAACAGGGCGATGGACTGGAACCAACGCTCTTCAACCTAGCACTGGAATACGCTATTCGGGCTCTGAATATGGACAGCAGCAATACGCTACTCATCAAGTCGACACAATTAGCAGCGTACGCCGACGACATCAACATCATGTCCCGAAGATTGGCCGACGCAGAAGAACTTCTGCATACGCTCGATACCGCTGCAAAAGAAGTTGGACTACGTATCAACGAGGGTAAAACTAAAATAATGATTCAATCGACGACAAGGACACCTGCACAACCGAGAATCAATGTGGGGGACCTCAACATCGAGTTAGTGAACGACTTCAAATACTTGGCTTGCAATTTGTTGAGGGACGCCAACGAAACTGGCGACGCATACAGTTAGCTAATAAGACTTTTTGCTCGGTTCTCCCCATAATGAAATCGAAGCAGATGCACAGAAACACGAAGCTCCGTGTGTACAAAACCATTATACGCCCAGTACTATGCTATGGCTGCAAAGCATGGACCCTAACTCAAGCCTCTGGGAACATGCTAGACTCATTTAACGTAAGGTTCTACGGCGAATTTTCAGGGCTGTTTGGGGTCGAGATGGATGGCGCATCCGGTACAACCATGAGTTGTATGAACTGTACGATGAGCTGGAAGTTTCAAAAGTCGTCAAACTACAACGACTTCAATGGGCAGGGCATGTACAACGAATGGACGATTATCACATGCCGAAGAAAGTAGTGATCGCACGTCGAGTCGAAGGAGCAAGACTGCGATAATTCTTAATAACCTGAATATTTACTATATATCTCCCCTAACGTTATACGGATACTATTTTACATACGAAAATATCTTCATGTGCGTGGAAACTACGCGGATCAGTCGGCTGAGGGCGAATTTTTTTGCCACAATCTTTAGAAACAGATAGTTAGTTCCAAGCCAAAGGGAATGAGGCTACTCTGATAAACTGGACATTGGGCTGCCGTTCCGTCTATGTGAGCACTGCAGTGTTTTCCAGGCTGAAGTTACTGTGAGTTTGGAAAGAGATAATGTCCTTGGAATTTGATCTGATAAAGTCCAAGACAGAATGTCGCACGTATCGTGATAGGGCTAGTTGCTTGGATGGTAACTTCCAGGCAGATGAACCTGCTATACAGCGAATTATTCACGCAACTGGGTTGTTGTAGCCTAGGCTTGATTTTATCCGCTAGTCGGTTGTGGGTGTTATGTCACTGGACACTGTCTTATTTATTAGATACATGTCAGGAGACTTCATTTTTCCTACAATGATTTATATGCAAGCTGTGGGGACGTGAATGAAAAGGAAAGTTGCTTTCATCTTCTTTTTCTGCCAGAGTTAGGCTGGGTGGAGGCGTTCAACTCTTGGATCCTCCCTCTTCAAAGGGCTGCAGGATCTGGAAAGTGTTAATGTTGGTATGCTCCATCGCGGGGGCGACCGGTAGCGCAGTGTGTTGAGGCATCAGTCTCATGTTTGACTACCGGCGTTTCGGGTTCGAATCCTGTCCACGACAATGTTCGTGGCCATGGATGTCCAGGAGGTGCATGCTGGCAACTGCATTCTCTGAAACCAATTTATGCCACCGAAACGTCAACTGGGCCACATGGAACAGTTGACGCGCTATGCCCCACAAGGGGTTAGGGCAATTGAGTATCCATCGCTTCATCACTAGATCGGGTTGGTTTAACTGGGTTAGGTTCAAAATCCACAAAAAAAAACACTAATTTAAAACGTAGTCCAGATGGCGCAACGGTTGGCACATTCGCCTGCTACGCACTGGGTCCCGGTACGATTCCTACTGAATGCGGTAGTTTTCGATATAAAAGAGGATTTACGTGTCGGACTATGAGCCCACTCACTCAGCTGTTAAATGAGTACCCATTTATGGGTGTGTGATGCTGATCACACACCTCTTCACAAGACATACCGTTACGATCTAGAAAATGAGATGATGCTAACTCATCTCGAGGCCATGGTTCAAATTGGTCTGTTGTGCCAGTTATTTATTTATTTTTAATTCAAAACGTACCGATTCATTATCTATTAGTTCAAAATCCATCGATTCAAAATTCACCAATTCAAAATCAATAAACAGGTTTTTCGTGCGAAATCTAATATTAAAACTGTCAAAAGTTGCGTTCACAAGAAAAATGTTCGTTTTGTCAGTAGGTACTAACATATTTCATTCGAAGAGAAAAGTCCCCAAATCATTAGGAGCAACTTTCACGTAAAAACAATTAGGAACTTTGCACTTTTTGACATGGATATGTCTTATAGCTGGGGGTCATCCTAAATATCTGTCCGTCACACGAAATGTCTGTTTTTCTACTCGGAAGTCAGAAGAGGAAACAAGCCCATTGAAAATTTTTCTTTTCTGGTTGTGCATGTCGTTCGAGTGAAGTGGTCATTGTGCATGGCTGTTGCTTGTAGATCCGCGCGGGCGGTGAGCTTGCGGGGATCCTGTGTGTACATGTTGGGATGTTGATTTGATAGCGATAAAGGTTGACGTTGTGGTCGGCAAGAAACAAGTAACATAGTGTACGGGTGAACGGGCGGACTTTCAATGACCTTCAATTTCCGCCAATTCCCATTCATCATTTAATAAAATAGCCCGTGTTGTACTATCTGAATCACTAAGGTCCCAGAAAAGGTAGCAAGTAGTCAGTTCGACTAACACTTGGACATGCGCAGACGCAATTTGAGAGAGTGTACATAGTTCCCGCCCCCCGAAGATGAGCGAGAGCGGATGAAGTTCATTCGAGCCAAATCGGGTGATCTAGCGACTGCGTTTGTGCATTTGCAATGGCGGCGATTTGAGGTCTGGCTGGTCCACAATGTGAGCCCCCACCCACACGTGCAATAAACATTTAGAACAAAATGGCGGATTTATATTAGGCGAGTTAGAATCTCTCAAGTCCCGAAATAAAGAAATATTCGTCGCAGAATGTTATATGTTATGATGTACATTCAGAGGTTTGCAGAAGATCAAATGCCCCCCTTCCGCAAAAATTCCAAAATGTTCAAAATGGTTGGAATCCAATCAAATAAAATAGCGCGCGTTGTACCACATATCTGAATCAATAGGGTCTCAGAAAAAGTAGCAAGTAGTCAGTTCGACTAACATTTGGACATGCGCAGACGCAATTTGAGAGTGTGTACACTACATAGTTCCCGCCCCCCGAAGATAGAGAGCGAGAGCCATCGCGGATGAAGTTCATTCTATCCAAATGGTTGTGCATTTGCAATGGCGGCGATTTGAGGTCTGACTGGCCCACAATGTGGGCCCCCACCACGCCACACATGCAATAAACGTATCATAAAACAAAATGGCGGATTCGTACTGCGCGAGTTACAATCTCCCAAGCACCGAAATAGAGAAATATTCGTCGCAGGATGTTATAGTCCCGGGCAGCTCATCGTGACATGATGTACATTCAGAGGTCTGCAGAAGATCAAATGCCCCCCCCCCCCCTTCTGCAAAAATTCCAAAGTTTTTCTTGTGCATTCTCTTTGTGCGTGTGCAGGGCCGTCGAGAGCCATCCCGGGCCCCAAGTCTAGGGTCTACCGGGCCCCCACCGACTACAAGGTATGTAATACCCCCCAGTCGAAATGGGGGTTTGGTTGATGTTGGTTGTCACGATGTTGCCGTAACTAGTCCAGTTGTGAGGTGTTTATGCCACTCAGGGTTTGGGGGGGGACTCGACTCAACCCTTTCAGCTACTATATAACAGGTGCCGTCAAGGTAAATATCCTACCACCCGCTACTATCTTAGTTCCATTCGCTTCAATAATAATTTGACAACGGAGTGACAAAACTCGCTAGTTTTGCGTAATTTTTAGAACTGAAAGATGCAAGTGGTTCGTTTCTGACACGAAATAAACGAGGCTCGTTCCGGGCCCCCTTGGCGCCCGGGCCCAAAGTTTCAGACTTGGCTAACATGGCCTCTCGACGGCCCTGTGCGTGTGTTGGAATGTTTTGTTTACTTTTGTTAGTTTCTCTTTCTGTTTGCCGGACACAATCGCATAGAGTCGCACGCGTTACTTGAGAAACGGATTGTGTGTGCCGGACCCGGACTGTTGATTAAAGGGGCGGGATGAAGCGGATAGTGTGGGAGCGATTTTGCAATAGATACACAAACACAATACACGTCCGATTGGGAAAAGATGGTGGGAAGCGTGATTGCGATTAGCAGAAACTTACTCAGAGAAATGTCGATAGGCTACAGTCTGCAAACTGTACCGAACGGGTAGATGGAACAGGTAGATGGAACAGGGTGCACGAGAGGAGGTGAATATTGCACACACGCAATGCAAACGAAAACGAAACGATCCCGCGAGAGAAAGGAGCCCAAGCGGACAGGACAAAGCAAAGCAAATTTATGACGAGTATCTACACTGCCACCAAAAAATGGGTACATGGATATGTCTTATGCCTACCGAAAGCGCGGGACGTGTTTTTTCGAATGATTTCATCCAGTATAACTATACTGGGATCTTTATAAAACTTACGTCGATATCTTCAACACAACAGGTTCCACGCAGTCGGTAGTCATAGACATATCCATGTTCCGATGTATCTGCATGCAGTGTAGATACTTTGTATCTTTTTTTCGGCGGAAACCGGTTTTTTGAAAAGAAAGGAAAATCACGGGTCATGTAGAGCGACGCGGTAGTGTCCTGTGTGCAAGTCTGCACTGTCACTTTTTCGTGGGAGAGATACAAGAGTACAACATTTGCCCACGAAACGGTTAGTACCAGCCTTTAAGCGGAAATTCCTTAACTGCGGGTTCTGAGTCCATTTTCGCTTTAGGAACTAAAAATGCATGGTATATGCATCATCAAAAGATATTAGGTGGATTTTTAACTGATGGATTTTAGACTGGTGGATTTTGAATCGGTGGCTTCTGAACTGCCGTGTTTTGAATCCATGGATTTTGATTAGTGGATTTGGTAGCTAATCCGGTTAAAATAAGTAATAAGGTTAAAGGTGATGAATCCCAAATTTGTCGTTTCACAACGGACCAGTTCATGGTCTGTGATCTGTGTTCTGTGACAGCCATTGCAGCCAACTTACCTAACCTAAGATCTTGATGTTGTTGTAGTTATCCCAACTAGGTGCTTGGTTGATATATGTATCATAAGCTTAAACTGATGAAAATGGTATCATCGACGGTCAAAGCTTTCTTTGTGCATTGAGTTTGGATTCAAAATAAGCTTTGCATCTAAAGCAGAATACACTAGACTCTGAGAAATTTCGTTGAACGGCAACTGTGTACATGTACATTACAAGTCCAGGTTTGACAATTGGTCATGGACTTGCTTGCGGATTTTCGATGATTTATTTAGGCACATTTTGGAAATAACTGCGGTAATGTATGAAATATGTTCGATCAATTTGTGGACTGTAAAATAAAATTGTTAAAGAAAACCATTAATGGCATAGTCAGCATCTTTTGTAAAAAAGACATTGCGAATGGACTTATATGAATGATGAATGAAAGTTTTCTTTTTATGGGGGCTCCGATTGTGTCAGGCTTACATTATTTTCTTAATTTCCGTTTCTTCTTCTTCCTTGCCCTTTCATACCACTCTGCGGCTTCGCGTTGCTCTGCCTGCGGTGTTGGAACCCCGCCCATTTTGGCGGTATAATCTCAGCTTCCTTCTGCAGGCAGCTCGGTCTTGGATTGTATCATCGTCAAAATTAATGCGTTGTTGTTGCTTCTTCATCTGATCGATCCATGTGTGTTTCCGTCTGCCTCGGGGTTTGGACTCAACAATTGGAACATTCATTGATAGTTCCTCCATGAATGGGCTCTCAGGTGGATCCCTTAGGACATGGCAATACCAATCCATACGACGATCTTCAAGCTTTTCAGTAATCGGTTGCTCAATAAACAAGCTGCCTCGGATGTAAATATGTACTTTTGATGCGATTCTTTTGGCCACACCGACTGACATCCGTAGCATCATCTCGGTCGCAGTCATTTTACTTTCGTATGTCTTGTACATAGTCCAGCACTCAGACGCATACATGAGTGCGTGACATACGACAGTTTTGTACAAGTTGCCCTTAAGCTTTCGTGGCATCTTCTTGTCGCAGAAAACTCCAGAGTTTTCTCGCCACTTCACCCAACCGACACTGATGCGATATTTGATGTCATCCGAGGTGGCTTCCTTGTTGACCATCGAGCCCAGGTGTTTGAACCTCGTACAGGACTTCAGCTGCTCTCCTTTAATGTAGATATCTGGTATCGGTCTCTCTGGATCTAAGAAAGGACAGCAAAGGTTTTCAGTCTTTAGTATGCTAATTCTCAATCCATGATCCTCCAGTATCTTACACCACTAGGTCAGTGCCGCCTGCAAAGCAACGATGTCTTTTCTAACCAGGACAACGTCATCAGCGAAGAGAAGTGATATTTCCAGGTCATCAGAGATGAGTGTTAATAAATAGAGCATGATGATGTTGAAGAGCAAGGGACTCAATACACTGCCTTGGTGCACTCCGACTTTAACCGGAAACTCTTCAGACTCACCAGCTTTGCATCTAACTTTAGTAGTTTCTCCATCATACATGTCTTGTATCATCTTAACATATGCCTCGGGACCTTAACTGCTCTTAGGGCCACCCATATCAGATCACGAGGAACTCTGTCGAAGGCTTTTTCCAAAACAATGAACACAAAGTGCAAGTCCGTCCGTGCATCACGATGTTTTTCCATCGTAACACGCAAGCACTGAGTAGCATCGACTGTGGATCGACCCTCCACAAAGCCGTATAGATTGTCATCCAACCGTACAATCTCTTTCAATCGATTGCAGACAACTCGCTCGTAAGTCTTCAATGTGTGAGATGTTAACTTGATTGCCCTATATTTGTTGAGCTTGCGTGAGTCACCCTTGTTCTTATAAAACGGGAGAAGGAAGCTTTCCCTGAAAGCGTTAAGCATCAGTTGAGCCATCTAAGCCCGACATGATTCATCTTCAACCAAAATTCCAAGGGTATTTTTTCCGGTCCGACTGCCTTTCCGCGTTTCAATTGCATCATTGCTTTCATCACCTCCTCCACTGAAAAATCAGCGATATCAGTGGTGTTTGGCTCCACAGCTTGAAAAGCTTCATGCGGAAATTCTTCGTTCAAAAGTTCGTCAGAGTACTCACGCATCCTGCAACAGGTTGCTGTGTCTTCAACCAGTAGCACTCCTTGTGAGTCTTCAACGTACTTTGGCGCCTGAATCTCTCGAGCGTTTCTTCTCCTTTGGGTTGCGACCTTATAAATTCTGGCACTGTCTTGATGTTTCTCTTCTAGCTCTTGATAGAACTTCTCGGCTGCAATCGCCTTTTGTTGACCCACCTTCCGCTTTACTTCCTTCCGGCATTTATCATATTTCTCTCGAAGTTGAACCTTCTCGGCTTCACTGCTTGTCTTGCATGTTGTCAAAGCTTTGAATACGTTCGATTTGACCTGTACTGCTTCTTTAGTTTCATTATTCCACCACCACGTCTCCTTGTTCGTGTGGAGTGGGCCTTTTAAAACTCCCAGTGTCTTTTCAGCCTCACCTACTAACATTGCATCTAAAGCATTCCACATTTGTGTTGGAATTTGCTCATGACAGTTGGTATTATTTTGAAGCTACTCCTTTTTAGGGTTTTGTATAAAAAACAAAACCCTTATGAAATCGGTCAAATGTCTGTCCGTCTGTCCGTCTGTCCGTCTGTCCATGAAATATCTCACGAACGGCTGAAGCTACATACATGAAATTTTGTGGGAGTATGTAGAATTATTATAATTCGCCGGAGAAAGCGATTCGTTGTAATACGCTGACTTTAAGGGGATGTCCCCATAGAGGGGAAATGAAGGTCAAAATTTTTTTTTCATCTGGTGTAGGCAAGTGGGGTATCATGAGAAAGGTAACACCGAGTACATTTCATTTCCGGTATTTTCATCAAATTTGAAAAAAGGGGAAAAGAGATAGAGGGGAAAATATATGATCCGAGTTTGTCCCCCCCCCTTGCATTTCTAGACCGTTATACTTAGAAATATGAAAATTTGCAGAAAAGCGGCATTTTACTAGCGTAGAAAATCTACATTAACAGAATTTTGAAATCTCATCAGAAAAGGTTAATAATAGTACATTTCTATAGTTGCAGTTATCACACCCCTGCACCCCTTAAACATACCCGAGGTCAAAAATATTGATGGCCAATGATAACCAACATTATAGGCAATAATATCCCTAGGTTTCATTACAATCACATAATATTTAATAATAGTACATTGATTCAAAGTTAGGCATTTCGACACTATCCACACAAACAATACACCTATCGGCTTCATAGTTGTGAGTACTACTTTCATGTTGTTTTTCGTAGTGCGAATTGCAGTTATTTAATTAATCATTTTTGAAAGGGTAAAGATTAGATGCGTCGTAATTGGCAAACTTTACCGGATGGAGGGGGGAGGGGTCCACATAGAGGCGAAATTAAGGTAAAAAATTTTTTAATCGACTGGTATAGGCAAGTGAGGTGTCGTGAGAAAGGTAATGTTGAGTACATTCCATTTTTTCGCATTTTCTTGAAATTTGTAGAAAGAGGAATAGTGGGGGAGGAGAAAATATTAGTTCATAAAAATGTAAGTGGGTAAGACATTTTAATTGTGTTTTTTTTTATCAATCTGAGTGGTATGAAGAAGAGCAAGGAGCCGATATTTATATACCAAAATAAGCGCTTGCTACAAAACCCTCGGATTGCGGGCGTAGCCCTCTATATTCCGGTTTCATTTTAACAATGAGTTGAGTTAGATCAGATTCATAGCTTTCGTTGTTGAGATTGTGCCACTTTATTTTCTTGACTGGCTTGGGGATTGCTTGCGGTCTTGTTCCTCCTTTCAAAATAAATTCTGTCAGGAGCAACCGGTGCTGGGCGACCGCAAATTCACCCAAGATCACTTTGCAGTCTTTCACCCAACATCTTATGAAATTTTGACACAGAAGATAGTCTATCATCGTCGCATGAGCTCCACTGCTATATGCGATCAGGTGCCTTTGGTTCTTAATGAACCATGTGTAGCTGACCAGACAGTGTGATCTGCACATAGTCAGGATAGCCTCACCTTCATCATTTCTGGCTGTAGATTGGCTACCCTTTCCACCGTGGCAATCCTTGTAATCGCAGTTCGATTCACCCACATGGCCATTGAAATACCCTCCGAAAAAAACCAGCAAAAACCGGTATCTGGTACACTTTGAAGCAGTGTATCAACGTCGCTTTCTTAATTTTCGTTTAAGCGAACCTTTCATGGTTTTGTTTTTATTTTGTTCTCGGAAGGACCATTTTTACTGTCAGCTGCAATAGAACCTAATGATCAGATACGACTTCGGAGGCGAATAACAGACAGCCATAATACAGATCGTGTTGATTGCATGACTTGTTTCTTCTTTTAGATAATAATTGCTACTCAGATTATGGATAGTCGGATCTATTTTTATGTATCATTTCAATTGCCTGTCTCTAACCATGTGACTCGACCCTGTTATATCTAGGGAAACACGCTATCGAAAATACCGCCCTTTTTTCAGACTGAGGTATAGCTCCTCGAAGAAGAATTCACGTTAAGAGTCTTCATAATTGCCTCCAGGATCTGTCGATATCATCCTGGTGCGTTACCGAGCTAAGCTACAGACGCATACTAAGTTGGTGTGCAAAATGAAAACAAGTGTTACAAAAAATTTCAATTTTCACTGAAATAATTCGCACTTGCACATAGAAAGAACATTGAATACATAAAGTAAAATTGCTAGGGAACAAATATCCCTACTTCTCACCCACTTTCCAGTGAGTTAATACAAGTGTTTCACACCATATAGAACCTCACGGTCGGTTTTAAAGTAAAATCACGCCTTCACGGCTTATACTATTGTAACAGAACTTTCACACTTTAGTGGTCGTCTTGCACATGGATAGTTGCAAAGATGCAAGACCTGATGAGTGCTTCTATCCATACGAAGTCATTAAGTTTGGAGAAACTAAATTGCGGGAATTCGAGAACAAAAGTATTTGGTCCCGTTGCGGAGTTTGAACTGCAGACGACCGTGTTTTGAGTAACAAAAAATGCCTGGTGCGTTACCGAGCTGAGCTACAGACGCATACTAAGTTGGTGTGCAGAATGAAACCAAGTGTCACAAAAAATTCCAATCATCCCTAGCCCTACTGTTCCCTTCGAATGTCGCTGGCATCACGCATTGCTGAATACTCCCAAAGTATTACCAGGATGACATGGCGTGCTTTTATCCGGGAACACAATTTTATATTATTCTGCCTTGTGTTGTACGTGTATGATGTCCAGCCCGATCAACTATCCCAACAGACCAACGAAATCCCTTAACTTAATTTTGACGGGACAATCCAATGAAGGCGGATGGAAACAAACTTCGACCAATCCCCATTCCCATTTGCTACCATCAATTTTCCTTCGACAAAAAAAAGTAACCAGAGGAATCTTATTGCCGACAAAGTCAACCTTCTCATGTCAATTCTCCGTTTAAGTCATCAGCAATTCAAGGCACATTTTTATACGCCGAAACTTTGATACGATTTTCTTTTGTCGTTCTCGTATTTTTTTCTTTTTTTGGGGTTTCCTTTTTTCCGTATTACACGTGCATCCTCACAGACCGTATTCCAAATTTAACTTTCCTTTGAATATGATCCCATGAGCATATTTTCTATGGCCACAAACAAGAAACGTATAGGGATTCCAGCGTTGATGTCGTTATATTAAAAGGATACAATTGGCATCGTTCAATGTGACGATGACAGACCCGGTAGGGTTACAGCAAAAGGGATATTTACACAAAAGATTTGCTGATTGTATATGTCCTATCATCAATTTGCTTTTCAAAAACTTTGCCCGAGGATTTCCCCCCGAGAGAAAATTGTTTTCGATGGGGTTTCGACGACGGGCTTTGTCAGAAAGGTGTTGAACTTTGTGATTGTGTGGCATACAGTTCTTAAGGTTGTCGTTATGGTAAATTATTGAAAGTGATAGAAAAGACAAAATGAAATTTGTCATGCAACGATAATTGGCTTAGTCTCATGTGACAGTAGCTTATGAACAAAAAATTAGCATACATCTTGGAGTAGCTGTCGCGGCCCTAACTACTTTCAAAAAGAAATTGCAGTACCCATAATGATCCAATTTATTATACGAATAACAAAAAGCCACTCATTGATAGTCAGTGCAAAGGCTTTCACCCATCGCAAATGAAACATCCTTGCATGCTCGACTTGAATTCATTTGACTTTAAACTGAATACTATTAGCTTCTGCCACCGTGTGTTCTTCAGATCCTTCCACTCAAGGGGCCATACAACAAGTCCTTTCTACATTTATATGTGCAATGTACTTTATGCGCATTCTTTAGGAGCTACAAAACTCTGACTTACTGTCTCATGTTAAAAACATGGCATACCATCACACATCCTTGAAAAATTGCATAGTAGATTGTGTGGCATTCTCACCCAAATGTATGCAAAGCACACTCATCTTTTTGGATAATGTCCTGAGACAAAATTTGTACATTCCACACTCAGAGTGGCATACACAGCATATCCTTGGCTTATGTATTTATGTCAGCCCGTACGTATACCCCATATCGGATTCACAATTCGTCCACACATTTCTTTCTCGGTTCGCTCCATTCATGTCAGTCATGTACAAGTGCTGAATAAATTATCCTTTCAAGTGTCCTTCTATCTTGTTAGAACCTGGAACCTTACCGAAAAATCCAAATTCAACAAAAACTGTACCATGCTCCCATTATTTTGTGTTTTTTCCTCTTCTTAAATCTCGTCCTATTTTTAGCAGTTAGTAGTTGAATTTTGAGGGTACCGAAATAAATGTAGAATAACCGTTGTCTAGGGAAAAGAAAAATCCTAGCTTGATATCCTTGTTGTTATGCTGATTTAAAATAATCTTAAATGTTCATAAACTGTAAGCTTAGTGGCGAATTTTGTATGAAATTTCGGCCGGAGGCAGTTGATCGTTTGGTTTAAAGTATGCTTTGAAGAGGCTCCATCCTTGCACCTAACTACATGCTATGCATGGATGCTTGCACATATGTATGTAAGTAGTGATTTATGTGTACCTTTTAGATACTCGTATATGCGAGATATAAAAGGTGCTTTGACACACGATGCACACGAATTATCATTCCCATTCGAATTATAATTCGATTTCAAGTGTGTCCTTGCCCATGATCATTCGAAAATCATTTGAATGACAATTCGCGGATTACAATTGGCAGAGCAAACGTAATTCCTTCTTTGTGTATGCAGTGCCACCTGGCAAAATGTCATTGAGTAGCAACACTAGGTGCGTTACTTTTTTAGAGAACAGAGTGTGGGGGGACGCATATTATCAGGCGCGTTTTTTTAACAGCCGAGCAGAGTAGAGTGGGATAATACCACACAATGACACTAAAAACTTGATCTAAGTTGATCTGGATAGAAGGTTAGCGCAAGAATACTGCTCCGTTAGTATTTCCACGTTTTGAAATGCAGGCGGCGTAGGTGTCGAAGTTTTCGGGCAGTTTACACTTTAGAAGCACACTCAATTAATTTCCTGTCAACAAAATGTTAGTTTTGTGTAATTACATGGAATGGTAAATATACAAAGTGATTCTGCTGCCTAAAGTAAATTTATCAGATTGTATCACTGTGCTAACAATATAAGTTTCATCTAGAAATTTGCGTTGATATTTGAATGCTAAGCTAAAGCAAACACACACTCCCAGCAAAGATATGCCCCGTTTTCGTCTTCTCTACTCTGATCTGGCGTATTTTTTGCCGCTTATCCTGCTCTACTCTGCTCTGTACAAACAAATGAAACCGGAAAATAGAGGGCTTCGCCCGCAATCCGAGGGTTTTGTAGTGTCCCATACTAATAGGAGATGAGCCGTGTGCTACTATTCGGGATGCTTAACCATTCATGTTAAGACGACATAGTAAATTTCAAGCTTGCATAAAAAAAAAAACAAATTAAAAATAAATTGTTTGAATTATTATACAAAGTAGAGGCAGCAACCAGCCTACCTCCCCCTTCCACTTCTCCCCCCCCTCACTCCTATCCCACCAATTATTCAGAAGTGGTTAACTCCAAGTTGCTTTACGAAAAACAATATTCAAGTATGCAGTACTCGATGATTACGAGGTGAGCCTGAAGCCACTCGTAGCTGCTGACTACAGGCTCCACTTCGGTATTAGGAATGCCAAGCTTAAGGTGTTCCGATCCTCGACGGAAGCGGCAGATCCAGTACAGGACGCAGAGGACCTACTTGGGGACCTAAGCTTGGAGGAGGAGGAAGACGACACGCTAAAGACAGCATGCGAAATTGAAGCAAGTGATGTTGAAGGTTGTGCAGCTTAATCCGAACCGCGCCAGGTGTGCCTCGGATAATCTGTGCGTTCCCCTAAGAGAGGAGAGCATCGACACTGGGCTTGTCCAACCTCTTTTACTACAGCACTGGTCAAGATAGGCCCAGAAGCTGTATATACAGCCGTTTTTGTGTCCCGATATGAGCACGGAGGACCTCACTGTGGTAGAGGTGGAAACATCGCATAGGAAAGCACTCTACATTTCCTCAGTATAAATGGCCCATGATCGACCTGCACACACCGAGGAGTTACTTCATGTAACCAAAGCAGCGGCTGCTAGGAAATGCAGCCTACTTGTGGGAGGCAATGCCAACGCTAGCCACGCCTTGTGGGGAAGTTCTACAACGAACGAGAGAGGTGAATCAATTTTCGATTATATCATTAACAACAATCTACTTTAGTGTAATAGGGAAAACACCCTCACCTTCACCATTCTTAGCACGGATAGGTTTCAAGGGTGGGAGGAAGTCCTTGACATTACGCTTGCTTGCTTATGATGGATAATAATGAGACCATCAGAGTGGAGGACGAGGACTGGAAGGTCTCTAACCTAAAGTCATTCTCGGACCATAGGTGGATACTGTTTACGGTAGCTCTCAAGGTAGAGGAGGCGAAACCGTACAGGAATCCGGAGAGAATCGACTGGAACAAGTTTAGAAAGGTTATAATCTCCAAACATTACCAAAGATTGTCATTCTACGATTGAAAAATGCACAAATTGCCTTAGAAAACATGGATCTAATGAAAATATTTGTCACAGAGCTAATTCAAGAGAATGTCCAGAATTCATGAAACGAGTACAAACTACAATTAGGAATACAGACTATAACATCAAAGAACTATGAATTCCCAATCGTATAATTTTAATATTGTGTATGCTAACTCGCGCAGTATTCGAAATAAAATTCATGATTTTGAGACATTCCTTAAACAACACGGCGATATTGATATTTTAATATGTAGTGAAACATGGTTATCGGATTCTGAGACTCAATTTTTCAATATAACTGGTTACAATTCAATTTACAGCTGTAGGCAACATTCTAGAGGAGGTGGGACAGCAATTTTCATCAAAACGTGTCACGCACATAAAGTTTTAACAGCTGAATCAAAATTTTGTACGATTATTATAGAATTGACTTTAGATAATCAAAAACTAAAAATTGGGACTTTTTACCGTGCTCCGTCTGAGTCTGAGATCGACTTTATTGATCATCTTGACTCTATGTATTCAATAAACACTAATCTTGTGACCATTGGTGATACTAATATTGATCTTTTAACAAATGACTATTTTACTTCCTTGTACAACGAAATGCTAGAATCAAATTGTGCAACAATAGTAAACGAAAATTCTCCAACCCGAATTTGTGCTACTAGAAGCTCCTTGTTAGACCATATTACTTACAATAACATTAATTTTAAAGATAGAATTAAATACTCGTACACGGACTGGCTAGACTTGGATCATAAAGTTATTAACATTTCCATTAAAAAATGTTCTACTCAAAAGTCTAAACCAACTAAAGTAACCTTACACTCCCTAAATGAAAACATTTTCAAGCAACGTGTTGCAGCTGAATTAGCTATAACCAATATTCACAATTTCAAGGATATTGCAAACTTAATTGTTGAAGCAAAAAATAGTGCCACCACTTCTAAGGCAGTACGCGTGAGGCAAGAATCATGGATAACGAACAGTGTAATTGATGCATCCAAAAAGAAACGAAAGGCCTATAAACTGTTTGTCAGCGATCCAACTAATATTGCGTATAAAATAAATTATACCAGTGCAAGAAACTTCTGCAATAAACTCTCAAAAGAAGCTAAAGCCAAATACTACCATCGAAAGATATCCAATGCTGCAGGAAATACACGAGAGCTTTGGCGTGTAGTTAACAACGCTTCAATGCGCAAAACACGTACCACAAATAAAGGCGTCTCGGAAATAAGAACACCAGACGGAGTATTCACGGACATGGAAGTAATAGCAGACAAACTCAACAAATACTTTGCTAATATCGGTCAACAACTAATTAATAATTTACCAACTCGAACA
Organism: Chloromyia formosa; assembly: GCA_964017055.1. Classification (NCBI taxonomy): domain Eukaryota; kingdom Metazoa; phylum Arthropoda; class Insecta; order Diptera; family Stratiomyidae; genus Chloromyia; species Chloromyia formosa. Next base: position 96,292,691 of record OZ024813.1, on the reverse strand, counting down.
AGCACTCTACCACATATACCTGAATCAACTTCAGTACTAACTTCGTTATCTACTACGGATGAAATAGAAATTTTAGATATAATTTCAAATTTGAAGTCACACACAGCTCCTGGACCCGATGGTATTACTTCTGATGATCTAAAAATTTTAAAGGAGCATATTGCCTATCCTCTAATGAAACTAATAAATAAACACTTAAATATTGGTACGTTTCCAGATGAACTTAAATTTTCCAAAATAATACCAGTTCATAAGACAGGTGAACAAAATGATATGAACAATTATAGGCCCATTGCTCTTCTAAATACTTTCAGCAAAGTTTTTGAAAAGGTTATCCATAGCCGCTTATCTGAATACGTTACTGAAAATAAACTTCTAGATATGAATCAATATGGATTTCAGGCTAAAAGTAACACTACCAGCGCACTTACGGACGCAATAAACTTCATTAACCAACAAATGGACAAGGGAGAATATGTCGTCGCCATTTTTGTGGATCTGAAAAAAGCTTTCGACACCATGAATGACGAGATTTTATTGAAGATTTTGCAGTCCTATGGTATAACTGGCAAAGCTAAAGGCATAATTAGTAACTACTTAAAAAACCGAACACTATCCACAAAAAATGTTGAAATTTTAAGCAACCCTGAAATAACGAACATTGGCGTACCCCAAGGCTCAATTTTGGGACCCCTACTTTTTCTACTCTACGTCAACAATATTAAAAATTGTGGCTTGATTGCTAAAACTGTGATGTTTGCTGATGACACTTTGTTATTGTACTCCTGTAATAATGGAAACAATCTAGAAAACATGATCAATTGTGATTTGGAAAAATATTCAGATTGGTTACTCCATAACAAGCTTGTAATGAATACATCAAAAACGAAATATATGATTTATCACCAGAAAAACAAAATGCCAATAGACTTACAACTTCATATTAAAGGTGAACTTATAAGGCGTACTGATGAAATGAACTACTTAGGAGTCGTAATGGATAAAAAACTAAATTGGAATCAACATATAGACACTCTTGCCAAACAAATCACACCGATTGTGGGTTTGCTAAAACGAATTAGTTTTCTACCAGTAAAAATTAAGATGCTTCTGTACAATGCTTTCATAATCTCCAGAGTAACGTATGGCCTTCTTCTTTGGAGTCAAACATCGCAACGAAACATAGATAGAATAGGACGAATTATGACTAAAGCGATTAAAATAATACACAAAATCCCTGTACAGACACCATCGATTACTGTCTACCGGGACACTGACACTCTTTCAATAAGGCAGTTAATACTACTGGAGCGAGGAAAATTTGTATTCAAAGTGAAAATGAACGAACTAAAGACGAATGTCATACTACGGCAGGTGAACCAAAGCCATGCATACCTACTTAGAAATGCAGAAAACTTTGTCACACCAACCCCAAGAACAGAGCGCTTTCGAACGGATCCCGTAATACATTCCATAGCCTATTTCAACGAATTGCCAACAACGATAAAGGCAGCGCCGAACATAATAGCATTTAAAAAAATGTTAAAAGGACATCTGCGAGAAACATCGATAATATAGTACATTACCACAATCATTTCTCTTAACTTTCTTGATACGTCAGACCAAATAAATTAAAAGAAGTATAACACGAAAACGGAATTAAAATAATTTACAATGCCATCCCTTATACCAACAATTAGTTGACTGGGAGGCACTGTAGGAACATCTACAAAAGAAAGTCGCACTATCCAGAATCTATAAAATTTTAAATAGAAAATGAGCAATCAACAAGAATATAGTAGTAACGTCATCCACTGAGTTTTTTTTCCGTATGGTTTTTTTTTACTCGCACGCTCATACTACGTCGACATTGAATGAACCAATGGACATTGAATTAAGATAGTGCTCTGCGCAAAAGTGGAAAGGAGGATGTGAGGAGGAGAGGAGGAAAAAAAAAAAAAAAAAAACTCTCAAGGACGACCAGCCTCAGCATAGAGTCCATACAAGGGCTGGAGTCTAGGATCGAGACTTTCGAAAAAGCTATGGACTTGGGATACAAGATCTCGTGTCCCGCGAAATACATCATAAAAACTCTTCCCCCATGGTGGAACGAGGACTTTGTTCAAACTACGTAAGTTAACTAGGGAGTAGCTGTCAAAGTGAACTATTGTTTACACTAATCGGTCCGACTCAAATATTCTCGTATTCTTTATATTAGCCTATTTTTTCTCATTAAAAGTGGTTCGAATCTTTCGAACAGTGTTAAGTGATAGCTGGTGTTGGAGTGCGTTCTGTCTTCTTCGCACTAAGTCTGTTTCAAGAAGGTGTTCTGTGAGACAAAGAGCGTCCAGAGCGTCTTACTATAAGCACATTTTAGTTCAGGCTCAATCCATATCTTAGCTTATACACATTTTGTGCTATAAAGTGTGTGTGTGACATTTCCCTTACCGGTTCATCTCGTATTATACAGTGCGTGCCGTCTAAAGTGCCAATATACTTTATTTGAATTATTTATATTTATTCAATCGATTGACCTTTTGTCACTTTTATCATGTCCGTAATTAGCCTAAATGATTGCTCTTTCTGCGACAAAGTCTTGAAGCCCGGTGATGATTACTTTTCCTGCGCATTTTGTAAGAGAAGTGAACATTCTAACTGCGCTGGACTAACGAGGTCCCAAACATTATCGTTACGGTCTACTGTAAAACAGCAACTTTTTGTGTGCACGACATGCACTGAAAAGGATAGGATGATCACGTCGTTGAATAATGTTTTTACTGAGCTTAAGTCGGAAATTGCCGAGCTCAGAAATGAAATAACTGTATTAAATTCCTCTAAAGCTGCTTCAACGAATATGGAGGAAATAATTTCTGAACTTGAAGATCATGGCATCGTAGAAGGAACCCCAGAAGCGGATCACGACAAGACAATGGAGATAATAAACACTATGGCACCAACCATGAGCGCTCAAGCTAAAGATATTAAGGCTTTTCGTATTGGGAAGCCCAACGCAAATAAACCAAGACCAATAAAAGTAATTACTTCTAACTCATCCGTGGCATTTGATATCATCAAGGGCAAAAAAGATCACGCTGCGAAACAATATTTGCGCGCGAATAGTTATAATGTTGTTTCTGACCTGACCTTTCGACAACGTGAACATCTGAACTCCTTAAGATCTCAACTTAATGAAATTAAAAAAAATGACCCCGATGCGACAATTAAATACCACAATAGTGTCCCTCGCATAATTCATGGCCGTTCCTCAAAAAACTAGAACTTAATATATATTATCAAAACATGCGTGGTAGTCGTACTAAATTACATGACTTACGACTTGCACTATCAACAATTTCTTATGATATCATTATTTTTACGGAAACGTGGTTAAACAATAAATTTTACTCTTCTGAACTCGGCTTAAGTAACTATAATATTTATCGATGTGATCTTAATAAGTTAACTTCTAATAAACTAAATGGCGGCGGCGTTCTCATCGCAGTTAATAAATTACTAAAATCTACTTTGCTTAAATGTAAATATAATAATGTGGAACAGCTGATTGTGTGCATTCAAACTAAACCGGTTCGTACAATTGTCTCGACTGTCTACCTTCCACCGGACGCATCGCCCGATCTCTACCAATTTCATGCAGAAGAAATATGTAACACTTCGGAAGCTTTTCCTACAGCGAATTTTATTGTAACTGGTGACTTCAATTTAAGTTATGTTAATTGGACTTCGAAATCTTGGTCTGTTAATAATAATAATTCTAAAAGCTCCGAAATAATTGATGCTTTTTCCCTTTTAAACTTTACTCAATTTAATCTAATTAAAAATGTAACCAATAGTCTACTTGATTTAGTTTTTTCGAATTTAGATAATGTTAATGTTTTACAAGCTACACATCCTATTTTACCTATTGATTTATATCATCCTGCGTTAGAGATTATTGTAAATTTATTTTACATATTTTAAATGCTAAAGTAAATAGAAGATCTTCTAATTTTCTGAATTTTAAAAATGCCGATTATTTAAATATTAATGATGCCTTACGTTCAATTGACTGGTCCGAGCTAGAAAATCTACCATTAGATGATGCTGTGTCTTTATTTTATAATGTTTTAAATAATCTACTTTATACGTTCCTAGTACTCGCTTAAATTGTGACAATTTTCCCAATTGGTTCTCTAGTGATTTGAAAAAATTAATTCAAAAAAAGAAATGTGCTCATTTAAATTATAAAGCAACGGGTAATTTAAATTATTATACGGAATTCTCCATGCTTATATCAAAATGTAAACAGCTATCTAAACTTGATTTCCAACGCTACATTTCCAAGCTAGAATCTCAGGTTCCTACTAATATGAAGTATTTTTGGCGACACATTAATTCTCGCAAAACAGATGGCAACTTGCCTGATACCATGCATCTTAATGGTGTAAGGACCTCAGACAGCTCAATAATTGCTAATTTATTCGCTGAAAATTTTTCAAAGGTATACAGCACTGATAATACTTCGTATGAGCCTCCCTTACTCAATAATGCTTTTAGCTTATCCAGTTTTTCAATTAACCTGGATTCTCTTATAGAAAAACTGTTTACGCTAGACATTTCTAAAAAAGCGGGACCTGATGGCATTCCTCCGATTTTGTTAAAAAATTGTGTCGTGAATGTTGTACACCCACTTCATGTCCTTCTTAATAAATCTCTAGCTTCTGGACACTTTCCATCCATATGGAAAGTAAGCTATGTTCTACCGATTTATAAATCCGGTGACAGAGCTGATATAAGAAATTATCGTCCAATTAGCATTTTGTCTTGCATCCCGAAACTTTTTGAAAGTATTGTAACGGATATGATAACTCCTTTAGTACGACCTTTGATTATACCTAACCAACATGGGTTTTGTGCTGGAAAGTCCACTGCTACTAATTTAATCGTATACGAAAATTATATTTATAAGTCATTTGCCAACTTCTCACAAGTCCACTCTATATACACAGATTTGAAAAAGGCCTTTGATAAAATTAATTTCGACATTTTGCTAAGAAAACTACGGAATTTCGGTTTCTTTGGGTCTTTTTTAAATTGAATAAATGACTATATTAGAAATCGCTCATCAATTGTTAATGTTAATAATAATTACTCTGAACCATTTTGTCCAACATCAGGTGTTCCGCAAGGCTCCCACATAGGTCCCTTATTATTTTTGATTTTTATCAATGATATAGTTAAAGTTTTCCAGAATGTTGAATTTTTGCTTTTTGCAGATGACTGCAAAATCTTTAAAAAAATAACCTGTAACGATGACATCCTAATTCTGCAATCTAATTTAAATAACTTCTTCAACTATTGTACCTGGAATAATTTAGAGATTAACCTATCAAAATGTCAATTCATTGTATTTAATCGAAGTAGAACTTATTTTCATTACACTTATTCCATCGATAATGTCCCGCTTACGCAAGTTAACTCAATTAATGACCTTGGAGTACTCTTTGACTCAACTTTAAATTTCCGTGAACATATTATGGATATTTCCGAACAAGCCCGTCGAATGCTAGGTTTTATAATTAGAAATTCTTCCGAGTTCCGTAACATACATGCACTTAAATCATTATATTTTTCACTGGTCAGGAGTAAATTAGAGTACATGTCTGTTGTATGGAATCCATTTTATAAATCTCACAGCAATACTATTGAAAAAGTTCAGCACAAATTTCTAAGATATATGGCATATAAAATGCATATCCCATTTGAGAATATTAATTACTCTTGTATTCAGTCAACTTTAAATATTAACACCCTTGAAGCTAGAAGAAGTTATTATGATGCAATTTTTGTATTTAATTTAGTTAATGGTATAATCGATGCCCCTGACATACTTCAAGAAATCCCTTTTAAAGTCTCAACAAGAAACACAAGGCATCATGAACTTTTTTGTCTACATACATTCCGAACTAACCATGAATCAAACTCGCCTATGGAAAGATTGAAAGCTATTGGAAATCTGGTTTCTAATCATTTGGACTTATTCAATTCGAATAAAGTTATATTGAAAAAATTCTTACTAGATTTATTTGAGTGATTTTCTTCTAATTTTGTTTTCTAGTAATTTAAGCGTTTACTTTGAATTTTTAATATTGAATTGTTACTTAATAATAATAATAGTTAATTATATTATGTTTACCTAGTATATTCACTATAAGACAGCCATTTTTTTTTATGTTTTTATATATAAAGGACACTTGTCCGTTTACTAATAAATAAATAAATAAATAAATATCTTTAACATTTGTTATAAGCATAAGTTGTGGCAGCCATACAAGGACTGCTTGAAGTTATACAATGCAAGAAACCTATTAGAACTGCCAAAACGGAGTCTTGGAGAGACTACTGCAAGTCAATTGAGAGCACTGGAGCTTCAGCAAGGCTGCACAAGATTCTTTCTAAAAGCTACAGTTGTCCGTCATTCATCAAGATACCGGACGGAGCCTGGACCGAATTGGCGGCTGAAACCCTTGAACTACTCATGGTAACACTCTTCCCGGGCAGCGAAGATCACTGCGTCTTTGACAAATCAGTTGAGCAGTCCTTTTCTTGGGAGGAAATAGCATCGGTAATCACAGAAGAGAGAACGACTTGGGCCATCAACAGTTTTTCACCGTTCAAGTCTCCGGGACTTGATGCCATTTTGCCAGTCATGCTTCAGCAGTTACAAGATATAGTAACTCCATGGCTAGTGCCATGTTCAGAAGCTGCATAGCACTTAACCATGTACGCAGGTCTTGGAGACGTGTGCGCGTCACGTTCATTCCGAAGGTGGGCAGATGTGGTCATGAGTCTTCAAAAGACTTCAGGCCTATAAGCCTCACTTCCTTCGTAATGGAGGCACTGGAACGGATCTTGGAAAGCCATATTCGACAACTGTTTTTAAAATCGCCAATTTCAAAAGGCCAGCATGCGTCCCTCAAGGGAAAGTCGACGGAAACGGCTCTCCATGAGGTGGTACGCACGATTGAGTATGACTTGTACTACAAACAATACACTCTAGCCGCTTTCTTGGACATTGAGGGCGCGTTTAATAACATCCGAACTGATATCATTCAGAAGTCGCTCAGTTAGCTTGCGGTGAGACTTGTTTTAGCAGCTGGATAGTAGCGATGCTAAACAGCAGAACCATTCAATCGGAGCTGGGGGGATGTGAAGCTACCAAATACATACGCAGGGGAACCCCTCAAGGTGGAGTGATGTCTCCCCTGCTTTGGATTATAGCGATGGTCGGAATACTAAAGAAAGCTTGTAGCATCAGGAGTCAATGTAATTGCATACGCAGTTGATGTGGTAATTCTGGTTTCGGGTAAGTTGCCACAGTGATGAGCAAAATCATGAGCGGAGCTTTGGGCATAGTAAACACTTGGACTGTAGAGTGCGGCCTTAGTTTGAACCAAAGAAAAACCGAGCTAGTCCTCCTTACTACAAAGACCAAAATACCGGAGTTTCAACAACCACAACTTAATGGCTACTCTTTAAAACTGTCACTCAACGCTTAGTGTCTCGGAGTCATTCTCAATTCGAAACTTAGTTGGAAGATGAACATTAAGCATCGTACAAAGGAAGCCTATATAGCCCTCTATGCCTGCAGGAGAACTTTCGACAAAAGCTGGGGTCTTCAGCCAAAGATGGTTTTATGGCTGTACACGGCTATAAAGCGACCAATTCTCGCTTACGGAGCGCTGGTATGGTGCCCAGCTCTTCATAGGAAGCGCAATACTATATTGACCTATTGAGCAAAGTCCAAAGAACCGCTTGCATCACAGTCACGGGAGCTATGCATTCATGTCCAGCGGATGCACTTAATATCATCCTAGGTCTACTCCCTTTAGAACTACAAATAAAATTCAACGAGGCGTGCAGCGCTGTCAGACTAAGGGATGTTGGATGTTCAAACCATATGGGCATTGCAATATACTGGAGTCTCTACCTGTCGGAGTTCGAGACATGTTGCTAACAGACTATATCGTCACCGAAGTAGACTTTGAAAAGCACCTCGTAACAAGGTTCCCAACGAGAGCGGAACGGAGTGGGGGAGAGGTGACCGGAAGATACGACTGCAAAATATTCACTGATGGCTCTAAAATGGATTGTGGAGTCGGTGCGGGGATCTTTTGTGAGGATCTCAATGCATCGATGTCTTTTCGCCTCCCAGACTTTGCAAGCGTATTTTAAGCTGAAGTGGCAGCAATAAGGGAAGCGTGTAGGATGTTGAAGCACAGCACAAGAACCACTAGGAGTGTCGCCATCTTCTCAGACAGCCAGGCAGCGATTAAGGCTCTGGAATCAATAACAATCTCATCGAAAATAGTCAAACAATGCCGCGGTGAACTGGCTGGACTGGCTGCCTTCTTCAGAGTTTCTCTTCTATGGGTTCCAGGACATAGGAACATCGAGACGAACGAGAGGGCCGAACAACTGATGAGACAGGGCACTGCACTACATGAGTCCTACGCGGTGACTCTCTACCCGCCGTTTAGTGCCGTAGAAAAGGAGATTCATACACATTTCATGACATGGGCTAGTGAAAGATGGGGCGCACTGACAACGTGTGGCACGTCTAAGAAACTATGGCCATCATATGATGCACGCAAATCTAAAGCCCTTTTGAAGAGAACCCGTTCGGATGTCGCAAAATTTACAGCGGTTACGACGTAGCAGTGGCCGGTGGGAGTGCACGCGGCCAGATTAGGTATACTTTACAACATGTTCTGCCGAAGCTGCAGGAATGAGGAGGAGGAGGAAAGTCTGATCCATTTCTTGTGCAAATGCCCGGCTCTTGCAAGAATCATACATCAAAAACGGGGCAGTGCTTTCTTTCAAGATATACGTATATCCGACATCTCCTCGAAGAGTATCGGGGAGATAATACGTTTTCTTAAGTAGACAGGATGGATCTTAGGACGAATACCTCAGAACGTTCTTGGTAGAAACGGTCTATTCCTCTTATGAGGCGTGTGGCATCAAAACGGTGCACCTAGCGCTACTTGTGTCCCTGCTGGAAAGTAACAGCCACTCTAATCAACAAACCATACAGTACTCGTATTACTAGTATGTAGCAGAGGCCGATTATGTGCATCTTTTGTATGGATGGTATCAAAATGTTCGACTTTAAATGTATGTACTATTAATAAATACTACGTGATTATTACGAAACTTAGAGATGTTATTGCCCATTGTGTTGATTATCGTTGGCCATCAATATTTTTGACCCGGAATTTGTTTGAGAGATGTAGGGGTTTGCTAACTGTAACTATAGAAATACACTATTGCTAACATATTTTGACAAGATATCAATTTCCCATTATTTTTAGTTTTCTATACTTGTTGGAAGCAACCTTCTTGTAAGTTTTCATATTTCTAAGTGTAACGGTCTCGAAATGCAAGGGGGGTGGGGCAAGTCAAGATCTCATATCTTCACCTCTACCTCTCTTCCCCTTCTTTTCAAATTTGATTGAAATGCCAAAAATGGAATATACTCGGTGGCACCTTTCTCATGACACCCCACTTGCCTATACCAGATGAACATTTTTTGTTGACCTTCATTTCCCCTTTATGGGGACCTCCCCTTAAAGTCAGCCTATTACGACGCATCGCTTTTCCCGGCGAATTATAATAATTCTACATATTCCCACAAAATTTCATATTTGCACGGGGGGGGGGGGGGGCGACCGGTACCACAGTATGTTGACGCATCAGTCTCATGTTTGACTACTGGCTTTTCGGGTTCGAATCTCGTCCACGACGACGTTCGTGGCCATGGATGTGCAGGAGGTGCATGCTGGCAACTGCATACTCCGAAACTAGTTTATGCCAACGAAACGTCAACTGGACCACATGGAACAGCTGACGCGCTATGCCCCAAAAGGGGTTAAGGCAATTGAGAGTTGAGAGTTTATTTAAAACTCATCGCTATTTTGAATGCGAGTTGTGTGCATTCTGTGAATATCATATTGTTCATTCAGCAAGTAGTGCTGAGATATGAAAAAAGCAGAATTGCTTTCGGTTTTTGTTACGCTAGCACCCCCACCACTAAATATCGACATCAGGCATAGTGTATAATTAGTTGCTAATTAGTTGCTCTATACCCGAATTTATTGCTCCAGGCGATTTGTCAAAATTGATGATTTTATTCGTAACGATACGCTAGCACCCGGACTTTTTATACAACATTTATCGCACCCAAATTTGATGTACATATAGTAAACTGAAAGCCATGACTAGTTGCTAATTTGTTGCTCTATTCACGTATTTATTGCTAGTGCCGATTTGCCAAGACTCCAGCTTATATTTGGGAAGAACACCACATTTTACTTTACTTTACTTTACTTTATCCTGTCAAGTCAGTAGGAGCAACAAATTAGCAAATATCTTTTGCTTCCATTATGCATCACGGTTTCGTTAGATTTGTGCGAGTGGGGATAGTACAGGGGGAACAATTGTGGTGTTCCTCCCTTATATAAGCTGGAATCCTGGCAAGGGGCGACCGGTAGCGCAGTGTGTTGAGGCATCAGTCTCATGTTTGACTACCGGCGTTTCGGGTTCGAATCCCGTCCACGACGACGTTCGTGGCCATGGATATGCAGGAAGTGCATGCTGGCAACTGCATTCTCTGAAACCAGTTTATGCCAACGAAACGTCAACTGGGCCACATGGAATAGTTGACGCGCTATGCCCCGCAAGGGGTTAGGGCAATTGCGTATAATAAATTCGGGAATAGAGCAACAAGGGTGTTGCTAAGGTCATAGAGTACTAGCTCCCCCATACAAAAACGTTACCTTGGCAAGTCGGCAGGAGCAAAAAATTCTGAAATGGAGCTGCAAATTAGCAAATATTTATTGGTTTCCATATACATCAAGTTTTTGTTAGATTTGTGCCATAGGGGATAGTACAGTGTAATGAATAACTTTTCTGATGGTCTATTCGCATTGTTGATCGTCAAATATTTTTTTCTAAAATATTTGCCACCTAACAATTCGAATTCTCCATCAGGAATTTTCCAAGAACGACAACTCCGTCATTCTTTCACACTGTGGGTCGTTGACACTTGCAAACGCTACATTCTGATGGACAGTTATGTGTCCTATAAGAATATACTGTTTGATCTGGTGTCATCGACCTCGTATTGGGATAGAACAGACAAGCGGGTAGCGATGATCCACATCGAGTTTTATGTAAACGGAGAATTCCGTTGCATAGAACTCGATTGACGAGATTTTTCGGTTGATGCCTGTGTTAAATCGGGAGGTCTCCAATTTGTTCGGCCATGAGACCTCAAAGGCAGGGTGGGTTTAGAGGCCAGGGTCCGCTCTAGCTGGACCCGGAACAGTGTCGAGGTACATGAGCCGGTCGACGGCCATGGCCTTCATGTAGTTTATTTTTTTTTCTTCTTTGATACTTTTTTTAAGGTCGTGGGACCTTTGGTACCTGTGTGTGTGTTGTGTACCTTAAGGCACGAGATTTTTTGAATGTTAACGGTAGGGGCAGCGTCAGCGAGGGGGTAAAAACCCCGCCCACATCTCCCGTCAGTGAGCTACAGCAAGCTCGTGCCGCCGCCTATCCCGCTGAGGAGTCTTCGCCAGATGGCGTTGCCGGACCTTCACGGTCATCGCGGCAAACCTCCACTCCGTCCCCATGGACACTTAGGTGTCCGCAACATTTGTCCATTACAACAGGGAGGTACAAATGTGGTGTCATACCCATATATAAGCTGAAATCCTGGCGAATCTGCATTAGCAATAATTTCGGGAATAGAGCAACAAATTAGCAATTAATTTTAGCTTTCATTTTACATTGAATTTGGAGACGATGAATGCCGTATTAAAAAGTGGGGGTGCTAGCGTAACATTACGCTAACACCCCCACATAAAATCATTAATTTTGGTGAATTGGCTGGAGCAATAATTTCGGGAATATTGCAACTAATTTGCACCTAACTAGCACCCAATTATACACCATGCCTGATGTCGATACTTAGTGGTGGGGGTGCCAGCGTAACGGACGTCCCGAAATCAACGAATCAGATGTTGGGGTGTTTAACGTATTTGTTACCGTTGCGTTAATTTACGCCCGTCTCTAGTATGAAGATGTTTTGGGCTTCAGTTAACTAATCTGTGGAGTAATCCATTCACCGCAAAAATGCCTCCAAGTCCCCTAAAAAAGGGCCCATATCATTCATCAATATTTATATGTACGAGTACACATTTATCATTCAATGATGACTTTCGTAACGAAAACATCGAACATTGCACCCTAGCATGCAATAGATGAATTGATTAAGATTTGTCTCTAGATAATATTTCACTACCCATTATCGGACTAATACTGAGATCTCGCCAAAACATCGAATTTCCGTGGACAAATGCAATATGAACATTGCCCGTAAGACAATTCATTTAATTAATCCAAATGAGCGTTACTAGCCTAATGCATTAAGTTTGCATTTGCGACTACGCCGTGTCGAGATATCCGCTTCGATAGTGTCGCCTGCATTCAAACGTAGATACATTTATTTGTCTTTTTTTTTTCTTTAATTGTAGACACCATCCCGCTGTTTGCTGCTATGTGCATGCATGCAAGCTACTGCCGGGCTCAACAATTTTTGTTTTATTCGTCGTCGTATTTACTGCTCTTCCGATACTCGCTCGTTTACGTCCCTATACGTCGAACATGTCCTTTAATTACAAAAACAACGCGAACAGTAGCACAGACCCGGTAACCGACAACGTGCCTTGTAAAGAGCTAATTAATGGCCTTATTTGCACTCTCGATTTGCATTTTTTCGCATTTGGCATGTTAATTGAAGGTGCTCGTTGCCTTCATATTATATTTGAGGGAATATCTAAGGGTTACGTGCACGCCAATGCCCACGTCTTCTCCACGGCCTGGTAGGTAGGTATGTACTATATGTTTGTATGCCGCTGTGCTTTGGCAAAGTGACAATCCATTCATACGTTTCCAACAAATATCGTGCATGCATATTATGTGGCCAAGCTGCAGCCTTTTTATTTTAAAATTTAAGGAGAATGAAGCAGTGATGCCAATTGGAATTACGAAAAGACGCATTTCCGACCCCAGTTATGCCCTTCTCCAGTACATATCAGGTAGGGCTACCGTATTTTTCCGAGTTTCTCAAAATCTTTTGCAACAGCCAAGCTCAGTTACTACATTGTAGTCATGTACCTATATATACAGGGTGGCGCGGAAAAACGAAACTGTTATACGAAAATTAAATTTCATTAGGCATCACTTTTCGGCCCGTTCCATATAAAAATATAATGCATGCAAATGATCCGATCCTTGCTGTTCGTTTGTTCGCTTGTTCCTTTGTCCGGGCACTGTAATGAATTGTGGGAATCGTTTGCTGCACAACAATTGTTATAACGGAGGGAAAAGGTGCAAAACAATTATTTATCTTCATTAAATAATTACTTACAAAACTCATTTCGTAATTATTTGATGAAGATAAATAATTGTTCCATTCCATTGGCGAACCGATTCAAAATGATTATTGTGAATTTATCACATATTAGGGAATCCGCCTACAAGTCACTAACTTCGCCAGTTAGGAGAGCAACATATAAATTTCTGTCTATTTGCTCCCTAGACTGCGATAAGTGCGGTCGTAATTTTGAGACCATCGGAAAAAAATCGTCAGGTAAACCTCGTGTCTGCCTAAATACTATATTGCTAATAGTTGTTTCCCTTTATTTTAGGAATAATTCATTTAGTAATTAAATGAATTAAATTCCAAGAATCACTATTGGCGCAGAGATTTTTCTTGACAGCCAGAGCCGGCTTAATATGGCGGAACTTTCCAGAAATCCCACGACAAGAAAGAACCGCTATCAGCGCAACCGAATTAGAAGCTACCTGCGTCCAAAATTTACCTGAGTAAGTTGTTAATCGCTATCTTTTACCACCAACCTACGAGTATATACACCAAAGTGCTAAATAAAATCGAAGTGACAGTGCGGTGTAAATGTATGAGACGTACCGACACCGATTTCTGGTGCTTGATCTGGTTGCAGTTCAAGCATGCGCCATATAGTGATTGTGCTTGTCGAATATGCTTGAGCGGTCTCTCCGGTTCACAGAACAAAACCTCTCTACGTCTGAAGGTAGTAGAACGCCGATAATTCGGGCTAATTGCTTTCGAATTCATTCGGATCATAGAATTGGACTATCGGCAGAGTTTTCTTTCGTAAGCAAACGACAAACATTATGAATTGTTCAAAAGTGTATGGTTACAGAATTTGTGCTTGCTTTCGTGTTATTGTCAATTAGTCCGTATTATCGGCGCTCTAGTAACTCACTGACATTCAGCACTGAGCAATGTTTGACAAACACGCAGGGAGCACATACGTTCTTCGTGAGGATCACTCTGTTGCAGGATTCCTGCTGTATTGCCAAGTGTAAGATTTTTGACAAACCAACGACATTAAAAATTGAGAAAGCGAGAGCTTGGTTCAACTTCCAGGTTTTTGGGTTTGAATCAGCTGCAACCATTAGCGGTTTTCGTTTCACCCGGTCTCAGATCCGTTTTCATACAAAACGAAAGACTGGTTTTGATCCTGGTGTCATATGGGATCTCATCGGATCCAAGTTGAAAGTGAATTGGTTGACCATTAACTGTGTACGGTATACTGAGTTTGTGCCGTTCCATTCAATCTGGATCGGAGATCGGGTGAATTGAAAACAACTGTTGAGAAACGCAATATGCTGTCAATAATGAATAATAATCGGGGTCTGCAACCGATACCGCCGCTAGGTTTCCTGCGTTTTATACTTAAGCATCACTACTTGACAAGGTCGAGGGTTTACGGTTCACCGCAAACCCATTGGCTGCTGCTCGTCCGTGATTAAGGCTGATCTGCTAAGGATCATGACTTAACACGAACCATTTCTTTTGTTCTAGGTACAATCGTTGAAACGATCCTTGCTCATGGTGCAAGTATATGGACCGGTGTGCAGGCTAGGGAGCACGCATAAAGAATCCTATGCCGAAGGAAACTAAAAGAATTATAGGATATTATCAAGACAAAACACCGCAAACTAGTGGGTCTACCACTTGTATGGAACCACCAATATTTTAAAAAAATTGCAACCAAGCGAAGCTTCGAATACTTGTATAACGTTGTACTTTCTTCAGACTTAATTAATTATTAAAATAATTAAAAATTAATTAATTAATCTAGTAAATTGAGCCCGGAATTAAAAATTAATTAATTAATCTAGTAAATTGAACCCAGAACCCGGAACTCGACGAAAAAAAAAAAAATACTATACTTAAATCCATTTCAATAACTAGAGTTTCTACCATGAAGTACCCTCTAGTCTTCTTTTTGCAAACACTATTATTAAAGTTCGGTTTATAGTTTTTAATTTTAAGTCATACAACTTAGTAACGTAGTTATATATATAATGTTTCGGATGCACTGAGATGGAGGTACCAATGCATACCATTTACATAAAAATACAATTATAGGAACGACTGTAACCATATGCAACGCTACTAATTTATTGATATACTCGTGCAACGCTAACAACTACCTACATATGTGCGCACATACCCCTTAGGCAGAGTTATTAGTACGTTAGACAATTGGTGATTGAACTTTAATACTTTATTATGGATATGGTTAGAATCATCCCTTTCTCGAATGCTTTGTTCCAATACTGCATTAAACTTCCATATCTCAGGATTTAATTTGTTCATCCACTTTTGAATATTGTATTATTATTTATTGACGTAAATAACAGAATTATGTCTTATTAAGAAAACCAGTGTTTTCAGCTATCCTTTCCCTTCCTCTGTTTTAGCGGACATGTAGTTGACCTTAACCTTAACTTGATTTGGGGGTTAGACCAACAAATTTTTTTTTCGCGCGGTTTAACCATGCATGGGCGGGTAATATCGCGAGTGAGTCACAATCCATCCGTGACTCGCAAGTAAGGCAACGTATTTGGTGTTTAGAGTGTTGATCCCGTTTCATTTTCAGGTGTTTACAGGTGTTTCTCTTCTTATTCGGGCTATGACGTGTGATATGACGTAATGTCATGGAGTATTAGTGCTGTCATAAAACTCCGTACCCCCCCTTTCATCTCACCGTCGCTGAGCAGGCTCACAAGCACACGTCTTCTTGCAGCACTAATACAGGGGTTTGACACTTAGCTGTCTGGCCGACTTCTACGGTCATCTTGCCACCTCTTTCCATAAGAATCATTACAGCACTTCCCGTATTCTGATCTTAACCAAATTTGATATGTAGGCTCTTGGGCCCCCAGAGCACAAAACGGGGACCGCAATTTTGATCATCGACTGGACTAACGGTAGATTCTGTTTTGATTTAAATAGAGTTATTCGCCCAAGTCTTTTTAAAGATGGTTCCCCCAGGCATTTCCCGTTGACAGATTTTAAACCAAGTTTTGTATGTAGCTTCCTTGGGTTATTATAAGTACCCTTACCAGCCCTACAAATGAAATTTCAAATAAGCGATAACTTTCGATAAAATGAAGCTAGTGACTTGAAATTTTGATCAAATGTTTGTACTGGGATGGTTGTTATTAAAAATGCGAAAGAATTACCAAAAAAACCTACCCCTACAAGTGGGGCTTCAAATAAACAATAACTTTAGATAGAATGAAGCTAGCGACTTGAAAAATTCGACAAATATTTGTAGAATGGGTTAGTTAATTGATTTTGAGAATGGTCGACATCCTCCTGAATGAGTGCCAATCTCCACTATAAACTGGTTATAAAGAAAACTCACTTTTAATGCAAATCATCATCATCGTGGCGCGAGAGCCCAACGTCGGGCCTTGGCCGCCATAATGCAAATAGTCGTTGCCAATTGGTACTTTTGGTATCACCACACCACTAGGTCTGTACAAATCTAGGGTATATACGCTTCGGACTCTGGTCTGGGTTTTCTATGGGGATGACACAAGTTTACACCATCACTCATCATCTGTTGCCGGGCGACGACCATCAACACCATACAACTTATATGATGCCCGTCATGTCGTCGCCCTTATCAGTCCTAGTGGGACTACACAATTCTGTAGGTATAAAGGCAATTTGCGATGCGCGAAGCGGAGGCTGATGAGACGTATGTCTCACCGGCGCGGTCGAAACCGGTGAGCACAATTTTGTTGAGATCATTCTTAACAAATTTTGCATTTATAGTAGTAGTCCTACTAGGACTGATAAGGGCGACGACATGACAAGCATTATATAAGTTGTGCGGTGTCGATGCCCGGCAACAAAAATTTGTTTAGAGAGTTATTTATACACAATGCGTCAATTTCCCATCTACGCACGAATCTACCGCATAGAGGGAAATTGACGCAGGCCTCAAGTGAAAACGTTTCAAAGTAGTAATGCGGGCCGGGGCTCAAAATCCTTTTTTTTTTGCAGTATTTTCCTCACATGCTCGGTAGCCGTGAGGTTCCGGTTGCCACTTTGCGATGCTTAAATAATAAAGTTCAGGTATTAATTTCTCCGACGCGTTGATAAAATAAAACAAAAACTACCTGTGGATACTATTAGAACACACACAGCGTTCCAATTTTGTCAGTAAAAGACAGATATACGGATAGGAGGTATGTATATGCAACTAGACTATCTAAAATTTATATGCTAACGAAACGCCAACAAGGAATTTTTACGCGCCCGTGGCCGACTTTAGAGGTTAAGGCAATAAGCAGCCTGCCTTTTACAATAACTATTAAAAACTATAAACAACGTGGCGTATGGAAGTTGGACTGAATCCACCAATGAAACACTCGAACTTCTTAAGACCACACTGTTCCCGAGCAGTGTGGGTCACTGGTACGATAATGGCGATTCAGATACTCAAGCAGTATCCGGGAACGAAATTGCATCGATAATCACGGATCAAAGGACTGTATGGGCCATAAATATAGTAGCTTTCCATCATACACTATCATACAAGTCCCCGGGGTTAAATGGCATACTCTCGATTATGCTCCAGCAGGCTGAGGATATAGTGACACCTTGGATAGTGGCTATTTTCAGTATAGCTGCTTAGCGCTGAGCTACGTCCACAAGTCAACGTGGCGAGTTGTGTAACCATTATTCCTAAGGCGTGTAAGCGAGGTCATGACACCGCGAAAGATTTCACACCTATCAGCCTTACCTCCTGCCTTATGAAGTCGCTTGAGCGAATCCTAAACAGTCACATTCGACAATTTTTGCAGATCTCTGCATTATCAGCATGCCAGCATGCTTACCTGAAGGGAAAGTCAACGGAAACGGTTCTCCACGTGGTAGTTAGCACAATTAAATGCAGCTTGCACTACAAACAGTATACCCTGGCGGCTTTCATATTTCAGTACTTGGGTAATAATCATGCTGGGACGCTGCAGGATGGGCTAATTTCCCCGCCGTTGTGGATTTTAGCAATGGATGTTGTTAATTGCCTTGACCCCTCCAGGAGCATGGGCGCGTCAACATTGTAATGACCCATTTTCTGGTTGTGCTGCATCCACCGGCAGACCTACGGCAGCACTTGATGAGTAAGGATCTGTCGGTGGTACGAAACCAGAGACCGAGGGCCCAAATACACCTGGAACCCAATGCGAGCGCAAGGGCAATCGAGCCAACCATTCCATTCTTATCGCTTCATTTTCTTTTATTCCCCATTTTTACCTCCCTTGTTTGTGTTGTCTTTTCCAAGCCTATGAATTTTTGTTAATACTTAAAGGACAGGGGCAACGAGCGGCGAAAATCCCTCCCACATCTCCCGAACTGAGCTACAACAAGCATAGGTCGCTGCTTAGCTCGTTGAGGGTTCTTGTTCTCCGCCAGATGGCACTGCCTGACCTTCACGGTCATTATGCTACCTAAGGCTCCGTCCCCACGAGCATCTTCGGATGCCCACTAAACCGTCCATTACAACATCTCTAGCATTTCTGTGCCTTGTTGACGTTTTGATAGCATATCTACTTTTCGGAAGTGCAGTTGCTAGCATGCACCTCCTATAAGCGCCGTCTTTATATTGACAAGCTTGGAGCACTGTGAGAGTTCTCTTAGTACCCACAGGAAGTTTTTGCTCGCGCCTCCTCATAAAATTGGAGAAGTCTGGAGCTCAGATTGTCGCCTACGTAGGTGACATTGTAGTCCTGATTTCAGGAAAGTTTCTACCCGTGATGAGTGACATCATGAGTGTCGTCCTGCAGATGGTCAGCCCATGGGCAGCAGAGTGCGGCCTCCTTGTGAACCCAGAGAAAACCGAGGTGGTTCTTTTTGCTACTAAAACAAAAATTGAGGAGTTTGTGCTCCCAGTACTAAATGGATACTCACCGACTCTATCGACTAATGGAAAGTGCCTGGGAGACATTCTCGACTCTAAGCTTTCAGGGTAACTGAACTGAACAAAAGGAAAACCTGCGGCAGTAATTGGAGACTTCAACCGAGAATGTTCTTGTGGCTACACACAGCTGTGGCGCGGCCGATTCTCATATACGGAGTGCTGGTCTGGTGGCCAGCACAGCGCAGAAAATATAATATTGTCATGCTGAGCAAGATGCAAAAACTGCATGCATCGGAATAGCGGGTGCTATTCGCTCATGTCCGACAGACGCCCTTAATGCTATGTTGTATTTACCCCCCCCCCCCCCCCTTGATCTAAAAACTAGCTTCAACGCAGCTTGTAGCGCGGTTAGACTTAGGCATTCTGATAACTGCACAGCGAAATCATATGCACACAGCAACATGCTGTCATCCCTTACGAGGTGCAGGACATGCTCCCGACAGACTTCATCGTCGCCGAAACAGAACATCAGAAACACTTCGCCGCTGGGTGTCCAACTAGAACGGAATAGTGTGAGCAAGATGTGACTTAGAGGTATGGCCTGTTGGTTCAAAAATGGCTTGCGGCGTCAGTGCAATGATTTTGTCTGAAAACCTGAGAATTTTGAAGTCACTCCGCCTCCCAGATTATGCAAGTGTATTTCAGGCGGAAGTGCTGGCATTAAGGGAGGCGTGTCGGGATGCTGAAGGGCAGTACAGTAGCCTCAAGAGAAATCGCCGTTTTCTCGGACAGCCAAGCTGCTATAAAGGCTCTAGAGGTAGCGACAACGTCATCTAAAATAGTAAAGCAATGCCGTCGGCAATTGAACGAAATGGCCAGTATCCACAGAATCACCCTCTTTTGGGTTCCGGGTCACATCACAGCAATATAGCACGGAACGAGCGGGATGACCAACTTGCGACGCTAGGCTCTGCCCTTGACGTGTCTTACGCGGTGGTAGTTCACGCATCACTTGGGGTTATTAAAAGGAGTTTATACAACTATTACATAAAATCAGAAAACGACAGATGAAGCACGCTGAGAACGTGTACAACAGCTAGGAACATATGGCCATTCTACAATACCCCAAAGACCAATGACCTTTTAAATAGGACCCACACAGATGTGGTGAGAGTTGTCGCTGTCACGATGGAGGACGGGGGACATGCCAGTGGGGGAGCATGCGGCCAGACTTGGCACCCCATAGAATGAACTCTGCAGTTGTTGTAAGGATAGGGCGGAGAAGAAGACTCTGACTCAATTCCTTTGCGAATGCCCAGCACTAGCTAGGGCGCGTCATCAAGCTTTTGGCAGAGCGTTCCTCGCAGATACATTCATCGGAGATAGCCAGCAATGGAATAGGAGAGATACTTTGTTTTCTTAATCTCACAGGTTGGATTTAAGGTAACCAGCCTAACAGCCTTCAATCTCAATGGTCTTTCTCTTGCGACAGTTTTGTGACATCAAAACGGCGCACACCCGCGCTAATTGGGTTTTCTTTCTGCTTCTTCTAAGAAAACAGACACCCTAACCAACCAACCATAAACAACGTGTTTTGCAAATAAAGCACATAGGCGAGCCTTTTTTCTATTATAAAAAACACCGACCGCCACCAAACGGGCCTCTCCGGGTCAAATCTGCCAAAAAGGTGGTGACTCTAACATCATCTGTAGGCCCAACTGAACAGATACCCAAAAATCCGGATCTGATTTCTCTCCAGATACAAATCATTTAGAATTAATATTCTAATTGGAATCATGGAACAAATTGCGGTATCACTGGCTGAAATCAACGCCTCGGGCTAGAGATCAACATCAGTTCTGCCTACTTTTGCCTGTGTTCTCTATTATTTATAGAATTGTCTCCGCAAATGTCATTCTTAGAATAGATGGCTCTTGAATTGGTACAACATGGCACAGCACGATGATGCTGCGTTCTTAAGAAATTTATTACTGGC
The DNA here is from genome assembly GCA_964017055.1 of Chloromyia formosa. NCBI lineage: Eukaryota > Metazoa > Arthropoda > Insecta > Diptera > Stratiomyidae > Chloromyia > Chloromyia formosa. Next base: position 96,271,361 of record OZ024813.1, on the reverse strand, counting down.
CTGTTGTATTTGCGCATGAATGACAACGGTTGGCAATCGGCCCGGATCCATTCCTCCCATTGCGATCAGTATCGCGTCCAATACAAATAAAAACAACAATGCACGCCGATCTTTTTATTTGACGATGATGTGGTGCTGGTGATACGAAACAATAAACTATCTTTTTCAATGCAATACCATTGGCCTACTCGCCCCGCGTGATCAAACGAACAAGAAGCTTTCTGGATTGTCGTCGTTTGAGATCTTGATTCGCCACACCCCGAAGAGGTGGTGGCCCGTGGTGACTTCCTCTCCACCAAATAGTTTGGCAACAAATCAAGATTTCGTTACGATAAAACACCCATATGTAAATTTATTTAAATCACATCGTCAAATAGGCAGGATTGTAGTTTTCGTCATGGTAATTTATTGCAATTTATAGTTCGAGAGAGAAGATGTTTGGGAGGTTCCACACATCAGCCGAAATATTTTCTTCGGCGAAAATATCTTTTCGGGAGCATGTCGTCCCACTTAGATACTCGTACAAATACAAAGTATCTATGCTTCTCTACTGAATGAATTCACGCGCCGTGTCCAGTGAAAACAGATTACATTTATTTCTGATTGTTCTTTTTTCGATTTTCGACTTTTCTTTTTTGTTTCTGGGTTTTGGGTGTGTTATTTCCCAGCATCTCTAATGAAAACATGAAGTTTTCCCTGTAACCGAGTCGAAATAAATTAAATGAAACGATCTTAATTTTTACTGGCATCATGGCGTTGAAGAATTCATTAGGAAAACATGTAGTCTTTTATTAGCATCTGTCTTCATTCAGAAGTTCTTCAACGGGGAATTGAGAATACCTTTCAGTACATCATGTCTAATAAAAGTATTCATTTGTTGCCGCAAATGAAAGTTGGTGTTAACCTGAAATGAGTGAATGGTAGATAGTCTGTTTAAGCACTTGTGAACATGTTCGATACAGAACAACATTCTCTTGTTTTAATTACATGGCCGCTAGGAAGATGGAATATTCGTATCTCGTATGTTAGCACAGAAAGTTCGCCCTATAACGAAGGATTAATATATTGAAACATAAGGATGAATATGGTTAAGTGGTAATATCTTAAGGTGCGCTTTTTTTTAGTAACAGGTTAGGGTAGAGTAATTCGAGGAGCGAAAAAACCCACTGAGGGCATAGCTATCCAGGTTAAATTTTTAAATGTTATGTTGTCTACCGTGATTGGTTTCAAAGTTGATAGTTACTTTCAGAAATCGTTCGTCTCTGTTCATGTGATAAGAAATTATGGTCGTCTAAATTTCCAAGACATGGAGGAATTGTCTTTTAGACGTCAGGTCGAAGCGAGGTGCTGATGTTGGCAGCCACCACCAACTTGTTATCGCAAAAATACGCTTACGAACGGCACCGATCCAGCGCCCTCAAAATGCACGCGTCTTGCCACGTTTTAATGTGCAAAAGCTTAAAGATCCATCAAGAAGACGTGCATATTCCACCGCCTCGCACGAGAGAGCTATTGCACCCCCACCTTGTGAGAATCTTGAAATTGATGACAGATGGAAAGTCGCTAAGGACTCATTTATTTCGTGTGGCGTAACATTTGCAGGTCGATTGGAGCGCGGTAGGAAACCATTTATTAAAGTTGTTGTAATGCATCGAATAAATGTTAATAATAATAAATAGAGCGCACCTTTAGTTGTCTAGAATTATGCTCAACCGTGGCTTGATGCTTCAAAGATGTTCGGGGAGGGCCTTACTAGTAGACCTGTTCGATCCAAGTGCTGTTTTTACACGCTAGACTGTCCAGTATATCATCCATTAGATAGCGCATTAGACCGTCTATTAGACCGCGCATTAGACCGTCCATTAGACCACGCATTAGACCGTCTATTAGACCGTCCATTAGACCACGTATGAGAGTGGTTTAGGGTATCATTCTAAAAATGAAATAACTGTTCTGATACGTGTCTGACGAAAAAAAAATTACACCCGGACCGGCAAATCGTAACCACCGAGTTCAGTAGTGCAAAGTGATAGTGCGAATGGGACACCAACCCACCAACCAGATAGATGGAAAAGCACAAACACGTGCTAGCAGAGGTGAGGATAGTGGTAGAAAACCGTAAGAGAACGGAACATACGTCCGGTATACCCCTGTACTTAATAAAGACGGACAAATAGCTTCACTCAGTGCAGCAAACGCGAAAATGAGTGACCAGATGGCTCGACTGAGCGATCAGATTGCCAAGCTGATCGAGAAGCTGGACGCAGAACCAACGCCTCTATCATGATCTAAAATTAGCTCGAGAGACTGAGCAGAAATTGCGCGACAAGTCAAACCAGAAGCCTGCTGTGCCTAAAAGCGCAAAAGGAAGGCGAAGAGTTCGTCCAGCTCCTCCACAGCCGCGACAGACAACAACGATACTGACAAAGACGCGGTCAAGTGTACCTCCTCGAAGGAGACTTCTGAGACTTCTCCTAACGACGATGGAATGACGACCTCGGACAGAGAAAAGGAGTTCCCCGCCCTTCCCCCACCCTCCACGCCTACCAACATTCCAGTTCCGCAGAAGGCCATATATGCCCCAGGAAGAAAGTTCAGAAACCCGCTGCGGTGCCAGTGACGAACGCGAGAATAGCGACAGTCGCAAAGCCAGCTCAGGCTACGATCCCCCGACCACCACCCCTGCTCCAATACAAGAGGCAGCCAGTGACTAACCGCTTCGCATCATCTTGAGAGAACCAGACAAGTGGACGACAGTAAGTCGTACACGATAGCCAAGAGGGTCTATTTGGGCATCCAAATAGTCCCCGAGACGATGTCGGATCACCGGCGCTGTTGACCGAACGAAAATACCAGTACATATCACACGTATCTCCTGCCGGAGGAGAAACACTTGAATATAATAATCCGCAGTCTGGAAGACATCTCTCCGGACGAAATAAAAGAAGGCCTGAAAGCACAAGGGTTCCACCCTGTCTACTGCTACCGTTTAAAACTCAAAAATATCCAGAGGTCTAAATTAGTCAAAGTCCTCCTCCCAAGGACCGAGACCAATGTATATAATATAACGGATATCTGCGGCCTTTCCGGCATAAAAGCACAAAGGTTCAAAGGTCAGAAAGTGGTCAATCCCAGTGCCACAATTGCCAACAATTCGGGCATGTGGCCAATAAGTGCCATGCCCAATCGCAGTGCATGAAGTGTGATGGCCTCCACCACTTCAAAAATTGAACACTAAAAAGTGAGGATAAGCCGGAATGCACCAGCTGTGGTGGCGAGCACCCAGCTAGCTTCGGCGGCTGCCTTAAAAACCCTCTGAATATCAGGAACTCGTTTGCCCAGACAACAAGAGCTTCTGTTCCTCCATCAAACCCATGCCCGCCAAAAACAACCCATCCATCCCAACCACGATCCCTACCTCCGGGCAGGTAGAAGCCTTTTTCGGGCAAATGCATGCCCAATACCGACATATGAGGGAGCAGATGATGGCTAATATGATTCGGGGTCTGTCCACAGCCCAGAATCTGGTTACGATCCCAATCCAACCCAAAAATTAAAATGGCTATACACTGTGTTTCCGTGGTTTCATGGAACGCCAACTCCATCCGCAGACATGGATACGAAATGATCAACTTTTTACAAGAGTAACAAGTTGATATCATGCTCGTCCAGGAAACCTTTCTGAAACCTGGAGACGACTTCCGAAAACCCAACTACATTCTATACCGTTGTGATAGAAAGATAGGGAGGGGACGGGGTACAGCCATCTTAATAAGACGTAAACATCAGCCATCATTCCATAATACTTCCAGATCCTCAGTGTATAAAAGCTACTGCCATCAAAGTGCAAACGACCCTTCTTGACCTTACAATAATTACAATCTACAGTCGGCCAAGGAATTTTTCAGAAGTCCGGCGGGCACTTCTTGAAATTGAAGGTACGGTCTTTATAGGAGGGGGTAGGAATATACATCACCGTTCGTGGGGTACTGGGAGAAGCAATCAAGCCGAAAATGAACTGAGCAGATTCATCTCAAACAATAATTTAATATACACTCATATCCCTAGAGAACCGATGCATTTCGGATCAAGACACGGCAACCCTCTCGATATAGGGCTATCCAAAGCACTGGACTTCCATGTGCGGATAAATGTGTTAGACAAGTTATCTTCCGACCATAAGCCGGTCCAATTCCTTATAGAAGAAATGTTGATTGACATCCCGGATTCAATGAAAAAGACAACAGATTGGAAAGGTTACTGCGAGCGAAGCCCTGACTATAATAGACCCGCAAACACAAATTGAAAACACCAGGAAGCTAGACGATACAAAACCTGATACTTGTGGCAAAAGAGTCCAACACGACTCAATTTCCGTTAAGGGTGAAAAATCCCTACGAACTCCCGAAGAATATTAAAGACTTAATAAAAAGGAGGAATCGTATACGGAAAAGGGCTAGGCAAACCGGCGAACCTAGTATGCGTCAAATGACTATCAGGCTAACCAATCGAATTAATGTGCGGATCGATGAACATCGTAACGAAAATTGAGAAAAATTCTTAGAAAGTATGGAACCGGGAGACAATGGCTTCTGGAGGATTAATAAATACTTCAAAGCTGAATCCCAAAAAAATATTCCTCCAATACACGGCCCTAACGGCCTGAAGTATGATGATTTGGGGGAGGCCTTCGCTGACACGATCAAACTTCCGTTTCCTGAAAACGGACCCCCCGACGGCTATTTGGACGAGGAGTATGAAATTAATGAGCCGAAGAGATACTTTCAAGAGTCGAACCTCGGGAAATAGAAATGATTAGGCAGAGTGACCAAGATGAGGTCAGAAATCTCTTCGGCTCCCTAAACAAAACAAATCGCCTGGGATGGACACTATAGCCAACATATGACTTACGCACGTATCGGACAATATACTCAAGACAATCTCTGTCATAATTAACGCAATCTTCCATCTACGGTGGTACTTGCGAGCTTCAGCTAGCAAGAGTTACCCAACACATCCCGCATAGGGTTTAATCAGCGCAGGTCAACAGGTCTAGTTATGTTTGACGTAGTGAAGGCCTTTGACAAAGTCTGACATGCAGGACTTATCGTCAAATAGACGATTTCAAGATTCCACTCCCTATTATTCAGTTAATAGGTTCATTTCTAGAAAACATGACTTTTAGGGTTAGAGTTAACTCTACACTTTCCTCGGAAAGACCCATAGAAGTTGGCGTCCCGCTGGGATCACCACTTTCCCTAATCTTTTATACGTTACACACTGCAGGTTTTCCACAAATGCCTCGAAACGCGCATTCATTCCTGTCTGCTGACGATATTTGTATTTCCTCTACTGCAAGATCTAAGTGAACGCAGACAAAACCCAGGCGATCTTCGTCACGAGACGCCCAAACCAAGAGCCAGACACACTGACAGTAGACGGACAGGAGATAGACTGCCATCTATCTGGGACTGACATTTGACAAATCACTGACATGGACAGAATACATTAGGCGTCGTCGACAAAAAAAACTAACGGAGTTATCCAAAGCCTTTACCCAATCATACACTCCAAGAAACTCAACAACAAAAATAGGTCACTCATTTATAAACAGAAGATACAGCCGACACTACTATACGGAAGCTTGGCTTGGCTTGTATTCCCATACAAACATTAAACAGCTACAAATTTGCCAAAACCTAGCTCAGCAAATAATCATAAATGTTCCAAGGTACATTACATATATATACTACAAAGGGACTTTCGAGTTAACCCTATAAAAACACATATAAGGGACAAAGCTCTTAAACTATTCGCCAAAATTGACGGACATTCTATAATAGTACCTTGGATCCTTTAAGCTTCTCTATAGGCGGAGACAAGTCTACCCTGTCCTAAGAAATGTAATAAATTAAGGGCACACCGATGTCTGTATAACGCAAAATAAGACTACGATAGGCCCAACGTGCTCACAGCGAAAATAGGAGTAACAGTGTAAACCACTAGCTCCACTCGCTTATATTGTAGTTCCTAGTGACACGTGTCTAATGGGGGGTCTAATGGACGGTCTAATGCGCGGTTGGTAGTAGGTATAAGTTGGGAGCTTGATACAACTTCAACCAGTCCTCACTGCATTAATTTCGTCACTGGGCTGCATACGTTTCTAGTATATCGTTGGACCAAAAAACGGAAGGTGTAACATACAAGCTTTTGGCGCAGTAAAACGCAATGTGTAATTATCGGGTTCTCATTTCTTACGACAATCCGTTTTTTACGGGATTGCTCTTCTTGCAGAAAAACGCAAAGTGTAATTTCAGGCTTAGCCTTGCATTTGCGTTTTTCTGCGGGAAAAGCAATCCGGTAAAAAACGTATTATCGCAAAAGAAGAGGAACAAGTCGGTTTTTTGCTCGGTTTTTCGTCATGAGCCACATCGTGGGTCGCACCTTGGCTAATAGTGACTGTACCGCTGTAGCGTGCAAGCGAGCGTTCTAGGGCGGTATACTGAGGTTTGTAGCCTGTTAAGCCGCGAAGCTCGCGTTGAGACCGAAGTACACGCAAGAGGAGTGCAAAATCATCTCAGTTGAAAGCTCCCTATTGGTCAAAGACGCAAACCACTATGCGTCGCCCGGTTTACTAAGAATGTTTCAACGGTTTTTAGTGGTAACGGTTGCCAATTCACGAACCTACTCTTTTAAACCTACTCTTTTGAAGCTACTCCGTACACCGGACTAAGTCGACCTACTCCGCAATCGAAAAATGATCAGGTTCAACAGTTCAATGCGGAGCATGAAATTGGTTCCTTTAAGTTCAGTTCGGAGTCGGAGCAGTTAAAAAATGAACAGTGAGAAAGTTTAATAGTTCCGTCTGTCGGTATCGGAGCATGATCAGATCGTTTAAATCTCGGATAGAATGAAGGAATAGAAAAGTAGACGAGAGAACTGAATTATTGATTAGATTAAGTGATGTGACACATATATACGGTGTCGCTATGCTATATTGTAATAATGTAATGCATTTTAATTATGGTGTTTTTATCCATTTGAGTGGTACCAAGAAGAGCGAGGAGCCGACATTTACACACAAAAATAAGCGCTTACTGCAAAACCCTCGGATTCCGGATCTAGCTCTCTATGTTCCGGTTTCATTTATGTTTGTTTTTAGTGCCGGTTTTAAGTACCGGATTTTCGCGGTTTTTCGAGTATTGGTTTTTTTGAGTACCTGGTTTTTGAGTATCGACCAGTCAGCTCTGCTCAAAAAACCATGAAAGCATCAGATAGAGAAAAAACGTGTAGCGGCTAAATTGTACTGAGATAAACTTTAAAGTATACTAGAGTGGAGATTATCATGCTAATTTTCAGTATCAATATATTTTACGTACATATATGCGTGCTTACCGAATAGCGGTACTTGCTTCAAACGATACTAATTTCATCCAACTTCTCGTTTAAAATTGATATTGGGTGCGTTCCATCCGAGCGGATCAGGATTCGACATTTCTCGAATTCTCCTCCATATGCTTACACCCGCCCCCTCCCCCCCATACAGACAACTGTCAATTTTCGGATCTGAAAATGTTCCCCTCCAGATCTGAAAAGTATTGTGATTCGAAGGTGTACTTTTTCAGATCCGAAAATTGACAGTTGTCGTTGGCTACCGCGCTAAGTTCCTTCAAACTAACACCACAATCCTATGAACACTTCCAAGGCTCTTTTGGAGCGAATGAATATACATACAAAATCCTTTGAAGTTTTGCCCCAAAAGTACATTGGAAGTGTTCATTGGTTTTTGGTGTTAGTTTGAAGAAAGCTATCGCGGCAGTCAACGCGCGGGGTCCCTTAAAATTCGCTAGTCACCAGTCAGTTTTTCCAAATTCCATATGATATGGTTAAAGCCTCAGGGTTGACTTTTTCACGGTTTTCATGAATGGTTGCAGCTTTTGGCTGTTCGGAGTGGTTTCAGGAACGAAGCTACCATGAACCCAGCCATGCTAAGAACTCTTCTTCAAAACTTTTTCAACCTAAGTGGTGATCCAGAGAAAGCTTCAAGCAGCTTTGATTTAAAAAAAAACTTTGCGGGTTCGAACATAAAAACGCAATTCCAAAATTTTGAAAATAAAAGCGGAGTATGTAATTGCTAACCTAGTCTATCTGATTAGGCCAGCAATGAAGTCCGCTCAAAAAATTACTCAGCTTATAAGCCTTGTAAATGAGCTTCCCATAGGTATAGCGAGATAACTTGGACCCGAAATGTCTACATCGGTTACATGACTTGAGACTATGTCCGAGTGCTCCATCTCCCAGTTCCCTGGCTTCAGACTATTGCCATGAATGAATTTGTATGATTGTAGGGTACTACTTTGCCTTTGGCGCCACTGCACTCTGTTCTGGGCTATGGGATTCATCTGCCTACACGATTGGAGGATGGAGGTTCTTTAGCCAAGTGGTCCGAGAGCATGTTGGTTTCAATCATCTTATTGAGATACTTATTTGCCCTAACCCCTAGATGAGCATTGTGCGTCACTATTCCATGTGTTTAGCTGACGTTTCGTTGGCATTAAGCAGTTTCGGACGATGCGTGCAGCCAGCGTGCACCTCTTGATATTATTTAGCCGCCTACCTGCGACAAGTCGGGAGATGTGCTCACTTTTCATTCATTTTTTCGCTCAAAGTTTTCAACGCTAGGCCTGGGTGTGAAAATTATTGGAATTAATTGATATTGCCGTTTTGTTGGGTAATTTTATCTTTTCGATGTTGGTTGTGACTTGTAGCAGGACTACAGATGTGGCAATGTGTGCCTGTCCAGTGAGCGGGCCGACTGTAGTAGGAGCGTTGCATACCGATGTTGGTTAGGCTTCTTTACAAACGCGTACGACAAACAGACAGGGGATGACAGATGGTCTAATAAACCGACCCTAATAGAACTGAAACCATAGTAGAGGTGATAACTTACAGAGGCCAAAAAGAGATTCTGATATTTCTAGTTTGTCTCCATCCCATTTCAATAGCTTTTATTCTGTCGCTCATTAGTCCGGCAAATCTCCTTTCCATTCAGCACAACAATCCCCAATCACTACATTCATCCAGCATTAAATTCGCTTCTGGCGATGATATTTTGGAGTGTCCTGGACTACTCGATTCATTTCATTGTTGGTCAGTTCATAAATGGGCAACTGATTTTTCCACTTGCACGAATATAGTTCTGGCTGATTGGAAACTACTCGATGCTCTGGATGTCCTGTCGAATGTATTGAGTAGCTTCGGGGCCGTATAACATACCACGGGGACAAACCTTTTTTGTTGTGATGACACAAAAAAAAATCAAAAAAGAACAAAAAAAAAGGCTGACGAAAACAATTCGAAATTAAGCCACCAAGCGTACCAATTTTCGGGATTAAAAATGGATATTCGTGGTCACAGTCCTACACGCTAGTTCTACTGTGAGCGGTAACATGCTTATATAGGGTGGTGCGAAAATTCCAACAACTTGTAAAATTTCAACATGGACGAGTAATTTTGTTTTGTAATTGGAAATCATTCGGGCATGTAATTTAGTTTTAGGGCACCGAAATCCTGTTCAGTAGCGTGAAATGTATTCAGCGAAATTATTATGAGTGTACGGAATGCATCGCACATTTTCGACAGAAAGGACTGATTGAAATGATAAGTTCAGAGCTGAATACGACGCTCTCTGCTATGCTGCTCTATGGCATTCACAATATATGGCGAAAAACCATTAGTTCCAATTGAAGGATTCATTTCAGCAATTAATTAACCTGCCCGAGGTCGCATACTGTTAGCTTTTAGTCAGGCATGAAATTCAATTGAACAGTTCTCCAGCAGTATTGTGATTTGGTTGGGCTCGTATTTCGTTGAACGTAATGAAACGTGGAAATAGCGTTTTGTTTTAGTTCAAAAATGCACTCGGAAAGGACTTAAATGGCTTAAAAAAACACTGCATAGAAAGAAGAAGAAGAGCGGAAAACCATGCTTAGTGCCTAGTAGCTGAATCCTCTAGTTTTTACGCAGCGCATGGCAGAACCTTATTATACCCTAGACTTTTAGTATAGGGTATATTGTTTTTGTCACGACGAAAAAATGTAACACCTTAAAGGAGGCTCCGGAGGTAAAGCAATGTACATATATAAATGATCAGGGTCAGGGTATGATCTAGTTGGTTGGTATTGAAAATGGGCATGATTAGGCCAAGAGAACGCCTACCTCCCCTACATATGCAAAATAATTAAATGTATCCATAACTCCCGATTAAATAAACATGAAAGGCTCTACCTTTGGTAGATTGTTTGTGAGGGTAATCTCATATTCTCTTGGAAGAACAAAATCGGTCAGTTGAAAACTAACGGTACTTTTCTTACAAAGAGCTCCGTACTACCCTACTTTTCAGGTTTTTTGTCTATAACTCTTGAACCAATTGACGTAGACATCTGATTTTTGGCATGTAGCCCCAAGGCAAGAAGCAGCTTGAGTGAAATGGAATTAATCAGATCAAAGGAACGCCTACCTCCCCTACAAATTTCAAAAAATTAATTGTTTTTTAATTACGATAACTTTCGACAGAATGATGCTAGAGAGTTGGAAATTTGGTAGAATATTGGTAATGAGATCTTGTTAGTTGGTATTGAAAATAGGCAAGATCCGATCTGAGAAACCTCTACCTCCCCTACAAATGAAACTTCAAATAAGCGATAACTTTTGATAGAATGAAGCCAGCAAGTTGAAATTTTGGTCAAATGTTTGAAGTGAAATTCGGTTGGTTAGTGTTAAAGATGGGTCAGATCCGACCCAAGGAACCCCTACCTCCCTAACGAATGAACCTTAAAATAAGAGTATCTTTCGACAAAATTAAGCAAATGACTTGGAATTTTGGTCAAATGTGTGTGGTACGATCCAGTTGGCTAATATTGAAAATACGTAAAATCCGACCAATTAAACCCTTACTTTCCTTACAAATGGAACTTCAAATAAGCGATAACTTTCGATAAAATGAAGCTAGAGATTTGAAATTTTGCTTAAATCTTCATAGCATGATCTAATTGGTTAGTGGCAATGATGGGCAAGATCTGACAGTAGGAACTCCCACCTCCCCTACAAATGAAACTTCAACTAAGCGATAACTTTCGATAAAATGGAGGTAATGACTTGAAAAACTCGGTAAATATTTGTAGAATGGGTTAGTTAGTTGATTTTGATAATGGTCAAGATCCTCCTGAATGAGTGCCAACCTCCCCTATAAACTGGTCATATAGGAAACTCACTTTTCATGCAAATGGTCGTTGCCAATTGGTACTTTTGGTATCACCACTAGGTTTGTACAAGTCTAGGGTATTTAGGCTTGGTCTCCATTCCGCGCTGACCCAATGAATCGTTTGTGAACGAGTTTGTTAAATGACTGCAAAAAAAAGAATAAACAACTGGCGCAACAGTCCAATTTTGGACCAAGACCTCCAGATGCGTTAGCATCATCTCCTTTACTAGATCGTGACGGTGTGTTTTGTGTAGAGGTGTGTGATCAGCAACACGCTCAACCGCGTAACTTAACCCAAATGGGTACTCATTTAACAGCTGAGTGGGCTCATAGTCCGACACGTAAATCCCCTTTTTTTTATCAAAATAACCGCATTCAGTAGGAATCGAACCGGGGCCCAGTGCATAGAAGGTGGACGTGCTACCCGTTACACCATCCGGACTGTAACCTTTATCATAATATTAGGGTGTAACTTTAACCTACTTAGGCTCCTTAATTCAATAATAACTTTAGATTAGCTCACTACATGAGGGTGACCGGTAACGCAGTGTGTTGAGGCATCAGTCTCATGTTTGACTACCGGCGTTTCGGGTTCGAATCTCGTCCACGACGATGTTCGTGGCTATGGATGTGCAGGAGGAGCATGCTGGCAACTGCATTCTCCGAAACCAGTTTATGCCAACGAAACATCAACTGGGCCACATGGAGCAGTTGACGCGCTATGCCCCACAAGGGTTTAGGGCAGTTGAGTACTACAGGTTTCAACTAACCCTTATTCAACTAGTAAATAAGTTTTTAGTTTCAAAAGGAGATTGTGACTGAGAGGTTCGGGCCGTTGAAACAGGTTGAGAATGTTGTTTTTAGTTTTTGCGCAAAATGTTGAATACAAGCCGACGGCTACCACATACGAGAAAGTTGGGCAGCGGATGAACACAAACAGGCAGCCATTTGGTCATGTGGAAGACATGCCTTCCAAAATGTGTCCGATCCAATCAACGGATTCGTGAGAGCGCAAATTAACGGCATCATCATCTACAGCTGCTACGCCCCGCCGAGACTGAACCTGGAAGAGTTCAACCGGCTGCTAACTCAACTAGTTCGCGATGCCAGCACGCACAGTCCCGTAATAATCGCGGGAGATTTCAATGCGTGGCCCACTGAATGGGGTAGTCGAGCCACAAACGCTAGGGGACGAGTACTCCTTGAAGCTTTCTCACAACTAGACGTCGTCCTAATGAATACAGGCGGTAGTAATACTTTTAGAAGAGGAAGTACAGGCTCCATTATCGACCTTACATTTGTCAATAGCTCCTTTGCATCGACAGTGGAATGGGGCGCGAGCGAGGACTATACCCACAGCGACCATCAGGCCATTTACTTCACCATTGCCAGCAGAACACCACAAACAAGGATACCACCGATAAACCGGAGATGGTCTGCTAAAAACTTGGACGGGGATGCGTTCATCGAAACCTTGCACCAGAAGGGAGCTATTGAAGGAAATGCAGAGGAAAAGGTGTCGCAGCTTATAAAGCAGATTGTAGAAGCATGTGATGCCTCTATGCCAAGGACAAAGTCTTCCATCCGCCGGAAAGCAAACTACTGGTGGAATGAAGAAATTGCAAGACTGAGGCGCAGGTGCCTGAGAGCACGTCGATTGTATCAGCGATCAAGAGAGACGCCAAACTACAACAACTTGGCACAAGAATACAGGACTTCACGCGGACTACTAAAGCAGGCAATAAAAAAGAGCAAACGAAACTGTTTCAAGCAACTCTGCGAGGACGCAGATATTAATCCCTGGGGAACGGCCTATAGGGTAGTTATGAAAAAGCTGAGCAGTTATCAAACACCTCAAGTGAAGTGCCCTCTTCTACTCAATCGGATCGTCTCAGTTCTCTTCCCCCAGCATGCGTTAGAAAACGTTGAAAACCAGGAAATGGTCCATGAAGAGCAGATACCAGCATTAACTGACAGAGAGATTTTAGAGATCGTTTCCAGAATAGATGACAATAAAGCACCAGGCCCTGATGGCATTCCCAACGGAGTGTTGAAAATAGGAGTTGACACGGTTCCCGGGAAGTTCGATAGTGTTTTTGAATCCTGTTTGCAGGAGCGAGTTTTCCCTGCTGTATGGAAGAAACAAAGATTGGTTCTGCTACCAAAACCCAACAAACCGCGGGGCGAGCCAAATTCATACCGTCAAATTTGCCTGCTAGACACCGCTGGGAAGGTACTGGAACGAATAATTTTTAGCAAACTAGCTGCCGTCGTAGAGGAAAAGGGAGCACTGTCGAACCGACAGTTTGGTTTCTGAAGGGCGCGCTCCACGGCCGATGCTATCTTGACAGTGACAGATTTAGGGAAGCAGGCACTTCGAGATGGCAAATGTTGCGCTGTTGTGACACTGGACGTCAAAAATGCTTTCAATTCGGCAAACTGGGAATGCATTCATTTGTCTTTGCAGAGGATAGGTGTGCCTGACTATTTGACGCGACTTATACCGAGCTACCTTTCGTTTAGAATCCTACGGTACGAAACCAGCGAAGGACCAAGGGAGTACAATGTAACAGCAGGAGTACCGCAAGGATCTGTACTCGGCCCTTTGCTGTGGAGCATCATGTACAACGACATATTGGATTTACCAGTACCTAAAGAAGTAACGACATAGCTGTGGTCGTGGTGGCCAAGGATCCAGCATTCGCCGAAGTTTATGCCACCGAAGCAAGCACAACTATTAAGTTGTGGTTGGATAAAGTAGGACTGGAGCTAGCTGAACAAAAGACGGAAGCCGTTCTCATCAGTAACCGAAGAAAAAATAACACTCTGAAGATCAGAGTTGGCAACACCATCATTATTTCTAGGCCAGCAATTAGGTATCAGGGGGTGATGTTTGACGAGAAACTGACATTTGGAGAGCACCTCAAGCACATATGCAAGAAGGCGGCTAATGCTACTGTGGCTTTGGCGAGGATGATGCCAAACGTGGGAGGACCACGACCGAGTAGGAGACTCTTATTATCTAGAGTGATCACCTCTATACTACTGTATGCGTCACCAGTTTGGATCGACGCGCTTCGTGACGCCTGTAATAGTCGAAGAATCAACTCCGTTTATCGAAGAAACGCACTGAGAGTGTGCTGTGCATACCGAACAACATCAGATGTTGTATCAGGTATGATCCCCGTAGATATTCTAGCAGACGAAATGGACCGATTGCACAAAGGCCGATGTTTGGAGCCACCGGACGTATCTAATGCGCGCAAAAAACGAGAAAGGTGCGAGTCTCTGAGGAAATGGCAACAGCGGTGGGATGAAGCTCCGAAGGCAAGCTGGACACACATACTTATCTCGCAAATCGAATTGTGGCTGAACCGCAAACATGGAGAGGTGAACGATTATCTAACCCAGTTTCTTACTGGTCATGGTGGATATAGGAAGTACCTACACAGATTCAAGCTGGATGATTTGCCCGACTGTCCGGGGTGCCCAGGAATAGCGGAAGACCCGGAACATGTATTCTTTCACTGTCCAAGATTTAGAGGTAAGCATGAAGCACTGGAGGTCGAACTTGGCAGTGACCTTAATACACATAATATAGGTATAGTGAAACATATGATAAGATCTGAATCCAATTGGGAGACCGTAACTCACACAATATGCGACATACACAGGGAACTGAGGAAAGAGGAGCAACTACGAAAAAGGACGCAAAGGATTAACGACGTAATACTGAGAGGTAGTTCCGTAGGGAGAATGGTGGAGAAAGAGGGTTGAAGGTGTTACTGGGTAAGTAGTCGCATACTGACGATGAAAGTCCCATGTCGCTGCCGTACAATTGACATCAGTAGCCGGCAGTGTCTCCTGAACAATGAGATTTCGCCTCTCTATAATAAAAAAAGGCCCTTGCAATTGCCGAGCTCCTGGCAGTGTAATTGACCAAATTTTCGCCGACTGTAGTCATTAGAACCGCGCTCCGACGGTCTTGTCTGTTGGCTAAAATGTCACAATTGCCACCTATGCGATAAATTGCTTTTTATACATACACTGTAGGCTCCGACTCTCTTATTTGGAAATGATTCCTTGTCCTTTTGTCCCGGTGGTTTTCGCCACTTACTTAAGGTCGTCCAAAAGGGTCTTGAATTGCTGGCTTTTGGAGATTGTCGAGAAGCTGGTCAGAATTTCCTTGAAGTGTCCTTAGTACCTTCCTGTGGAGAAAGGAAAGGATCAGCCTTCAAATCAACCTTGCAGTTTTTCATCTCTAAGATGCAGAGCCGGTAAGGCCGGGTTTATTCAAGCTGCGCCAACCGCCGCCCGAAATGGAAGCTGTAATAATTTTGCGTTAGTTTTTTTTTCTTACCACTTTCTCTTTTCCTTTAATGCTGCCGGCTTGCTCACGTGTATGACATGGATATGGAGAGTTAAGTGTGTGGAAAATTTTCCACATATCTAACTCTCCATATTCATGTCATACACGTCATTTCCCGTCATAAGCGATGATGGAAAAGTCGCGGTTGATAAAAAAATGCCATTGAAATTTATTGCATAGGTCGAAAGTGACTGCAGCCAAAAACAATCTAACATAACCGCATTTGCTAGGTCTGCTTTTCGATTCAGTCCATACTCAAAAAGGTCCCATTGTCCTCTTAAAAAGACTCTGACTCATCATCAGAAAATACTCATATAGCCTAAATTTTGCTTCATTTCCAAATAGGTCATTTTGTTCTGTCTAAAGGACTAGTTTTCGATGGCATAAACTTGTTTCAGAATTCCAATATTGGCTACATCAGAGGTAGATCAGCTTTCCTCGACATAGAGGGTGCTTTCAACAACGTTTGCATCGAATCTATTCACGACGCCCTATCAGAATTGGGAGTAGAGGCAGGGATCGGCAGATGGATAGTGACTCTGCTAAGATCTAAAATAATTGCGGACTTGGGATACAGATGGCTGTATCCCAAGTCCGCATACCCTCTATATACAGATTTGTATGCAGAGGGACACCTCAGGGAGGCGTTATCTCTACTACTATGGCTAAAAAATCCTACCAAGGCTTGACAGGGAAGGGATTAAAGTGGTCGCGTACGCGGATGATGTGACAGTAGTGATATCAGGAATGTACCTCTCCGTGATAAGTCAAATCATGGAAATGGCTCTGGCTATGGTGAGCGCTTGGGCCATAAGCTGTGGACTAGGTGTTAACCCAGGCAAGACTGAACTGATGGTATTTAAATCAAAGTACCGCATTTTACACTCCCTAAACTAAACGGCCAGTTATTCCAACTATCGCCCAGTGCAAAGTATTTAGGTGCCAATTTAAATAAATATTAAAGAGCGGGCGGAGATAAATCGCTTTCTACGCCTGTAAGAAAACCTTCGAAAAAAGATGGGGCCTAAAGCCAAATATGGTCATCTGGATGTACACAGCAGTAGTCCGTCCGATTCTCTAATAAAGGTCGTTAGTTTGGTGGCTAAAGCACTTGCTAAAGGATGCAAAGTAACAAAACTTGGCAGGGTGCAAAGCACGGCATGTCTTAGCACTACAGGTGCCATGCGAACTTGCCCGAGGGAAGCGATAAACGTGATCCTGCATCTTCCACCAACAGACCTCTTTATTAAACAGCTCGCAGCGGGTAGTGCTCTCAGACTCAGAGACTCGGGAGCCTGGACTACACAAGCCGTATGGCCATAGCAACATCCTCAGTTGGTTGCCACGAGATGTGGTTAACGTAAAAACAGACTTCACTGAGCCCAAACTGAGGTTTGACAGAAATTTCTCTGCCAATTTCCCTACCAGGGCTGAATGGACAGGGGGACGAGGTGGTGACTTTGACATCACGATTTTCGCCGACGGTTTCCAAATGGACTGCGGCGTCGGTGCAGGGATTTTTTCTGAAGTACTGAATATCTCGGAGAGTTATCGCCTCCCGGATTATGCCAGCATTTTTCTCGCAATTATGAAGGCGTGTCTCACTCTCAGAGATATACCAGATAACCAGAACATCGCCATTTGCTCAGACAGCCAGGTCGCTATCAAGGCACTGAACTCGGTGAGTACTTCCTCCAAACTGGTGGAGCGGTGTGGGGAAGAGTTAACCCGGCAGACGGCTCAATATCATTCTTCTCTGGGTGCCTGGTTATAGAGAAATTGAGGGAAAAGAAAAAGCTGACAAGCTGGCCAGAAGGGGAGCCCTCCTAGAAAGGTCTTACGCGAAATCTGTATTTCGCTGAGGACTGTTAAGAGCAAAATTCCCTCTCAATGTTGCAGATTCCAAATGGCGAAATCTGCCCACCTTCGCCGTATCAATGAAGATATGGCCTTCCTGTGACAGCAGGAAAACATCGGAGCTATTGGGCAAGTCCCGTAGAGATTACCCCAGGCTCACGGTGGTCATTACAGAACATTGGCCTATCGAAGAACATGCAATAAGACTTGGCATCCTTTATAATGCGCATTGCCGCAGCTGCGAGAATGAGGATGAGAAATAAACCCTCACTCACTTCCTCTGCAAATGTCCGGCCCTTGCTAGGGCCAGACATAGAGCATTGTGTGAGGCCTTTTTCGTCAACTTGGGGGATTTGTCGAGGGTGACGATCGGGGAGCTGCTATACTTCCGGAACTCCTTCGGTTGGAACTAGGCATCCCTGCATCCCCTGTTAGTCCAACCATCTTCTTACAACCGATTTGGCCGAGGTTTGTGGTGACAAAACGGCAAGTTATGCTTCAACCACTCCTTATACCATCTTCCATTTTAGCTAGCTACGTTACTTTTTCACATTTAATCGCAAGCATAGTGTACGCAATACACCACTACTAATGTTGTTTACGCATTGCGAACATTTCAACAATTTTGCTTTTAGCTGCTCCTAGAGATGTTCTAATCGTATATTGTAGCTCCAACATAAACACACCCTTAAGTCGAAACGGAAAAAGGTATCTTCTCATAGATCTTCATAAGGGACTCGAGCCGAATCGAAAGGCCGGCTTAGCATGACCCGTACGGTATACGAATTTTTACAGGAAAGCACCAGGGCGGTACGCTTTCTATACGTATAGGATAGAGCAATTTTAGTTCAATCATCGTACATATAAAACTCCCATCACCACTGGTACTTCTTGGGAAAAACTTGTAGACCGTACTTGCTATTTGAAACTGGCCAATCAAACATGATCGCACGGAACCCAACCGAACTTCCATCGAACCATCAAACATCATAGAACAGTGGAAATGATTATATTTTTTTTATATTGAGTTTGCCGCGGTTTGATGCTTGCTTGTGACCAAAATGTTTGTCGTGTGTGGCGACGCTTAGCCCGGATACGAACTGAATTAAGGGAACCTTATAGACGATCATATCAGTTTTCGATAAACGAAGATGGCAATAAATAAAAAAACCACGCTTCGGGCTTCTGGAGAAATCGGAACGGAACTGTTGTACTAACGCAAAACACTTCAAAAATATAAAATTTTTGATTTCCTTTCAAATTTTTGAATTGCGGTTTCAGAAAAAGATTAAAGAACATCGTTATTCTCGTTTTGGAAACGCTCTTCAATTCAGAAATTTGGAAGGAAATCAAAAATTTTATATTTTTGAAGTGTTCTACTTTCTGGGATGAAAAGCAAAGAACTCAATTTTTTTAGATATTATCGAACTGCTCACTTCAAAATCTTAAGTATGGGTTTTTAATAAATCGCCTGCGTGTGTACATTATGTAACTCTGCACTGCGGAAAAGCCACTTCATCAGGACAGGCGACGATCTTAAAGATCGTATCCGCAAAATGTCCACAAATATTGTCTACAAGCCAGATGACATGACCGAGATTGGGAAAACATCAAACAAAAGCAAAGACCGATTCCGAACTACATCTGAAAATCGGCGACAATACTTAATCAGCTGAACTAGTTTGACATCCTTAAAGAGACAGTCTTACCACGAGGCGCCAGGATATTGAACGACATTTCTTCACGCTCAATTGCCGTGCAATCGAAGCATAGAGAATCGCATTTGATGTGCCGCTCTATCGCAAGTGCAGAGTGATCCTATGTTAAGGACACCTGCTGAGAATTATACATAGTAGCGAAGCGGTCAGAGTATGCTACCGAATATATTTTTTTTGTCCATTCATGTATTACGTAACAAGGAAGTCATTTAACTAGTGATGCTGACAAATAAGGGACTTCTTCAAGATATTTTTAGACGGCGAAGGTAGTTTTTTTTTTTCGTAACAAAAATATAGCTCAAGCCTGTATGGTAGATTTTAATAGATGTTAAACTGGTTTCTTAATACAAAATTTAACTTAGGAAACAATTGTTTTCAGGGCAAATTTCTATCTTCCAGCAGATCTATGCCTCTGAGTTTCAGGTACTAACTTTAACTGAAGAAATGTACATATACGTTGGTATGGTATGGTAAGAGGGGCTGCCGTAAACTATTTACAGCACACTTAGACCAGAAGAAGGTTCGTTGTGTTGCCCTGGAATTGCATAATTCCATCCGTCATCCATTGTTGAGCCATCCCGAGCTAATTGCAAGTCTCAGGAGTCGACCCACATCCGCCACATTAGCTAAGTCACCTAGATCCGCATAGGCAAATTCGCCTAGAATCGGCATTCTACTGTAGGTCAATGCCGGGCTGGTGCAGAGTAGATGAAAGACGCTCTCCTCCTCATCTACGTCTTTGCAACTTCTGCAGAAGTCAGGTTTGGAAGTCGGAGCCTCCTCGCGTATTCAACGATGACACAATGACCAGTAATAATTCCCACCACTATCCCGATGTGGTGCTCACTCATCGACAGCAGTTTAGAAGTACGGTTTTTGTTCAATAAGGGTTATAATAACTTCGCATTTTGCAGGTACTACCACTTATTCATTTCGGGTTAGCCCTCTATATCGCTGTCATAATTAGCTTATTTTTACATATGGAATTGGGCATGGCGAAACCCTGACCCATCTGAAGAGTTGTATCGTTTGCACCGTTCCAAGCGAGCTCGTCAGCCCTACAATTATCAACGAAAGCACTGTGACCTGGTATCCAGCATAGTGTAATGTTATGGGCTACGTTTAGACCGTGGTAAGAATCGTAGCACTAACTGTGTTGTATTCGAGTTAGTACAAGTTCTTGGTGTGTTTAGACCGACGGGTGCACCCAGTATTACCGATGTTATTACCGAATTGATAACTTCTGATCATAACTGATCCGGTAGGTTTAGACCGTGGCGAGTTTCTTCGTATTAATTAATCCTCCTAGTAGTTCGCACGGTCTAAACGTACTCATAGATACTTCCCATCTCCGCAAGGAAAGAGCGACAGTCCGCAACGGTCTTTGACTAGACTAGACAAGATTCAACGGATTATATTGCAGCTTGGCTGTCAGTATAAATGATGACATCTGTTGCTGCTATAGCGTGTTGTCCAATCGACCTCACTGCCTCTTTAATCGCGTGAACCTCCGCCTGGAGCACACTACAGTAGTCTGGGAGATGAATCGACAGGTTGAGGCAGGCCCATCGGAGAAGATTCCAGCCCCCACCCCCTTATCGGTCTTGGAACCATCTGTATAGATGCACAAGGATTCAGTGCATGTCGGGCTTATCACTTCTCAATGGCTACGGGAGGGAATTGAGATAGTTTCCGTCGAGCGTCATTTTTGGTGTACAATAGTGGATTGATGATGGGATGTCCATGTTGCTCAGGACTGACGCGTGACCGGTGTACGAGTCTGCTCAGTGACCTGTCTCCCGCGGATCGCCGAGTTTGCGTCAACTTATTCACCTATAATGTCCACGGAAAGAAGATGGATCATAATCTCTAGTGTTGCGAACGGTATCGAGAAGGGGCCCCACTATTAGCCAAACCAGCCACTCTTTGTACCTTTGTCAATAAGGTACAATGATGATGATTCGACCCTATACGTAGGGCATTCCACCAAACGATCACCCCATGCAGCAGTATCGGGTGTAAGACAGATATATATGTACAACCAATAGAGTATTTTCGGTTGCAGACCCCATTTTTAGGATTTTGTAGTAAAAATAAAACTCTTATGAAATCGGTCAAATGTCAGTTAGCACACCCTGCATCCCTCAAACTCCTCAGAGGTCAAAAATATTGATGGCGTGGAGTGGGAGGGTAGTGGAAGTGGTGAGAAGTGTTTTGGGAGGGGGGAGGGGGGGGGGGGGGAAGTAAGCTGGTCGTTGCCTCAACTTTCTGTTATAATTCTACTAATTTATTTTGAATATTTTTGTATGCAAGCTTGCAATTTGCTGTGTATATCGTCTGAACATGAATGGTTAATCACCTCCAATAGTAAGACAGATCATCATCTACCTATATTGGCATGGAACACTACAAAACCCTCGGGTTGCGGGCGAAACCCTCTACTTTCCGGTTTCATTTACTTATAGCCTTATAGCCTTTCTGCAACGGTATACCGAACCTCGCTAAGAGTGCTGAGTAATTTGCCTGAGATGGCGATAGAGATATCATCCGCGTAAGCAGTCACTTTGCATCCCTTCCCTTCCAGGACTAATAGCTACTGTTGACCGCTATGTTCCAAAGCAGGGGAGAGAGCGCACCACCTTACGGAGTACCCCTGCAGACACTCCTGCCTTCAGAGGATACACCCAATTTGGACGAAATAACCCTGGATGTCAGAATCAGGCTATTTAGTCCAACTAGGTTCGGCCCCACGTTAAGTCCTGAGAGTGCATTCTAAATCGCCTCAAGGTTGACGTTATTACTTACTTGCCCTAACCCCTTGTGGGGCATAGCGCGTCAACTGTTCCATGTGGCCCAGTTGACGTTTCGTTGGCACAAACTGGTTTCGGAGAATGCAGTTGTCAGCATGCACCTCCTGCACATCCATGGCCACGAACGTCGTCGTGGACGGGATTCGAACCCGAATCGCCGGTAGTCAAGCATGAGACATGGTTGACATAATTGAAGGCCCCCTCAATATCTAGAAATGTAACCATTGTATATTCCTTATAGATCAGGGATTCTCAATTTGACTAATGAGTGAGTGTAGAGTTGTCTCCACTGATCTACCCTTAGAGTAGGCATGTTGCGAAGCCGGAAGTAGTTGTTCTGTGATGGTGTTGCGCAGGTAGAACTAAATTAGTCTCTCAAACATCTTAAGCAGGGTTGAGGACAAACTAATTGGTCTCAGATCCTTGGGGCGTGCATGCGAACTTTCTCCCGCTTTAGGGATAAAGATCACGTTGACCTCCGTTCTTATCAGGGGAATAAAGACTAATTCCAGATATGCTCTGAACACACATATATTCCAATCAAGGAACAACAAGATCCGACGTATGTTGTATGTCTGCCGGGATAATACCATCGGGTACCATTGAGTAACCTCCGATGAACTATCCGGAAAATGTGTATCTAGTAGGACTTTCAGTGTTTCAACACGTTGTTTTAAAGTCTGAAATCCTGAATTTAGGGAGAATTAGTGGCTGTGTAAAACGAAACACCACCAACAGCGGAACACCCAGAGTTTTACTGAAAAAAATATTTAGCAATAAGTGAAACATGGCCGATCCACATGTTAACCTCCGACTTAATCCTCTACGTTAAGATTAAGATCAAGTTGTACCCGAAGGTCCCACGAGCACTGCGACCACAGGGTTTATTGTGCTTTAGTCCTGAAAACCTAGAATGGGCGATCGAGTTAGATTGATCTCACAAATCTGCTCAGCTCCCCAAGTTTGAAAGAGGCCATCGCTTTCGCTTCAAGGAATACCTTACCGACACTCTCTATGCAGCAACGGGCGAGTGACTCACACTTACAGAGGATGTGCTGAGAGGTCTCATCATCGCTCTTGAAAAAACGACAGTTGGGGTTTGAGACAATCCCTATTCTGTGAAAGTGACTCCTCCGGGTCGAGTTCCCTGAAAGGAGACCGCAAATGATTCTCACTCTGCTTCTGCCAAGGCACAGCAATTTCAGGGAGCACTTGTGTGAGAGAGCCGAAATAAACAGTTTCGATTTTTTCAGACCAGGGAGGTTTTCCAATGCGCTGCGGTTTCCAAATATTCCTGCTCTCTTTTATTTTGTTTTACCCTGCATAGAAGGATACCACAAAGGGTTGGAGCCCTGTAAATGAGTTTGCAGAAGCCTTCCTGGCTAGCTCATCAGCGGTTTCGTTACCCGGAATACCAAGATTTTCAAGAAGCCAATAAATGGTAACTTGAATAGCAGTGCCAATTCTTTGCAAACCTTCATAGCAGTTCAGTACCAGTTTCGATTAAAGGAAGAATTTGCTAAGG
Organism: Chloromyia formosa; assembly: GCA_964017055.1. Classification (NCBI taxonomy): domain Eukaryota; kingdom Metazoa; phylum Arthropoda; class Insecta; order Diptera; family Stratiomyidae; genus Chloromyia; species Chloromyia formosa. The sequence continues at coordinate 96,247,819 of OZ024813.1, read as the reverse complement.
GGCTAGACGGTAGCTTGATTATCTGTGAAGATTCCAATGCTATTGCCACGGTAGCCAGCTTCTAGACATAAGTTCGCTACCTCAATCATGTGACCCTCAGCTTGAAAAATCGTGGTGTACTTCCCCATAAGAATAGACACTCTAATTGAGGAGCCTACGATACCCGCACTTGAGCATTCTTCAGTTTAAGAGCCATCCGTAAACAACTTGACAGTGCTGGAAGGAAGGGTCGAATGTTTCATTTCGTATTTTCCCTGCTCCATATAGTAATAGAGAAGAGGTGATTGGGGCGGAATTTCTTTGTTGAGAGTTCTGATTCTGATGGCAAGCCTAATTCAGTATTCTCATAGAGCCAGTGTTTCTGCTGGGAATTATACGAGTATTTGAGGTTAGTCTAATTAGCTTTAAGTCTAGCTACTGCTGATTTTGCTTCTGCTTTTAGATGAATGTGGAGCGGCCAGTTTTGAATCTTTCCTAATTTAGTCATTCCTGCTTTAGTGGTACCTTTTTTCCACCAGATGATAGCCCCATATTCAATCATGGGTCTTACAATTGCCGTTTAGATCCATAGGACTATTCGAGGGCTCGTCCCCCAAGTCTTACCTATAAACTGCCTACAGATCCATAGAGCTTTGGTGGCTTTGTTTGAGATTATCCTCAGGTATCCTTAGGTATTCCGACCACAGTAGCTTCCTATTTAGAGTAACACTTAGGCATCTAACGGCATCCGCCAAGAGCACTGGGGAATTTTACATAGTGGGATACCTCATTGGTTCGATGGTTGTTTTTTTTTTGGATTAACACGTAGGCCGTTATCAATGCACCAATTTTGTACTGTATTCAACGCTGACTGGAGGATTTCCGTTAGGACTTCTCCGAACTTTCCTCGGCGAGTTATTGCCAAGTCGTCAGCATACACTTGTGTAAAAAATCCTATAGTGGAAAGTTTTCACAGGCTGTTTACTACGATGCACCGAAGAAGAGGTGATAATATCTCTCTTTGCGGACATCCTCTAGTGACACATGTTGTTGGAGTGCAGAATCCGATTTCCGTGATAACTCTTCTAGATGATAACATCTGTAATGAACTATTTTATATTCTGGTCTGGTTGTGCTGCTTCCACCGGCAGATCGAAAGCAGCACCTTATGAGTGAGTGATTTATGGCTGGTAAGAAAAAAGAGGCCGAGGGTCCCATTACACTCGGACCCCGATGTAAGCGCGAGAGCGTCTGGGCCGTCTGTCAACCATTCCTTCGTTATCGCCCATTTTTTTATTATTCCCCATTTTTGCCTCCCATGTTAGTGTAGGGCTTTGCATTTCTATTAATACGTAAAGCACAGGGACAACGAGCGGCGAAAACCCCGCCCACATCTCCCAAACTGAGCTTCAGCAATCGTATTCCGCTGGTCAGCTCGTTGAGGGGCCTTCTTCTTCACCAGATGGCACCTTCACAATCATTATGCTACCTTAGGCTTCGTCCCCACTGGCATCTTCGGATGCCCACGAAGCTGTCCATTACACATCGTGGTTCTGATGTGCGTATCAAGTTGGGGGGACCTTAGATTCGCAATCAGCACACGAAAAAACGTAAATGGAAGAAAAAACTATTGTACACCACTATTTGTTTTAAAACAGTTCCTTGAAGCGGTTAATGACCAGGCTATAAATTTAATTTAATTAATTGTTATTTTGAGTATTTCCATCTGACAATTAGCCGATTCTACTTAAATATTATTCCAAGCAATTTTGTTGATTTTCCATTAACAACTAGCGGTGAAATTCTCATGTTCTCATGACACATAATTGCAATCCTCCACTCGGAATCGCTTGCTGCTTATAGGCTATGGCACTCACCGTCAGATACATTGGCAGCCAATTACAAGCTCATTTTTCATATAAAAACGTCTCTAATTAACTGAAAAACATTCAAAAGGGTTCGTCGCCATTCATGTAATCGTAAATAACGACCTCGTCATATTTTCCCATCATTTTGTCAACATGACTCTAAATTGACCATGGCCACAAATCTTCCGCCCAAGGTTTATTATTATCACAGGGAAAATATGGTGGTGGTGTTGTGATGGCATTATGTTTTCAGACGTATCAAAACAAACGTCAAGTACTTTAAGATTTAAGACTTTATGCGACAAGTGTACGGGAGTAAATTTCCTCCGGAGATACGCCTGTGTATGCAATGTCGTTTGACATCTCTCTAGGTTTAGAGGAATTGCAACTTTTGGATGTGCATGTTTTTTTTTTTCTACGAGGACGTTTGATATGGGAATACGAGTAGTAGGGGCTGTTGATGGCGATGAGAGTATCGAGACGGGAGAGTTTTTTGAGGTCGGATACAGCACAATAATAAGAAAAGGGAAAAGGGGGGTAGGTGAAGTGTCCAACTCTTTTGAGCCAGATTTATTTGAATCCTGTATGTGCTCTTAAGAGTTCAGGTTCCGGGGTTCTTAGCCTGAGTGGATCAGAATAATCGTCTGTTCCATAGCTCAGTCCAAGCGGCTTACTGAAGTAAAATAGGCAATTAACCTAGGATCGAACTCGATGAATTGTGCATTCCGTAACAGCGAAACTTGTGAACTACAATCAGAATTTATTGGAGTAGGATAATAATACGCTAAAAAGTGAATCTACAATAAATGCACATCATCAACCCAAATTCAATGAAATTAATCAAATGCCTAGTACCGAATCTACCATTCAGTATCAACCCTGCCATCATGTCACGACTCTATTATTTGATGCCATTTCCCAAGATTGTATCCTGTAAATCATCAAATGGACGAGAGGTAATTAAAATTATGAACACATTAATTACCGTGGGGCAGGAAAATAGATGTCAGCGCAAGGAAACCGACCGCGATGTGCAATTGAGAATCTTTAAGCCATAATAGGAACGCGCGACCGCGGAATGGAGACCGGTCAAATAGGTTTGTCCGTTCTCTTATCCGCTCCCGCATCTTTTTTGAGCCAATTCTAGATAGACGACTACGTGTAGTAGGTAGTAGACTTCGACGACGCGACGCGACGTCTTCTACGATGGACAGAATGCATTAATTCTTCTTCCCAGTCATGTCTGTTCCGCTTTCATCTTTGAGTCCATATTTGCAGCGTAAGTCCTTCTGGAGAAGCCCGCGCTGCCACTTGGCGATCCATTCAAAAACACAGATATCCTATTTCAGTGAAGAAGAGTAATTTCATTTTAATTGCATATCCCGTCGAATTCTTAGAGATATGAGAGATGTTGCCAGCAGATATCGACCGCGTGCAGCTCAATTTCTTGGCGTTCGATAATCCTTCTAATGGCTTTTCGTGGATGAGGCTCGGGGGAAGCGCAAACTCCACCTGGTGTACCTGGACGATGTCCGTCTTGAATATTGGGTATGTGATTTGACTAGCCGTGAAATGGTGGTCTGTGCGACAACAACTCTTGGGTAGTCTAGTCATGGGAGCTGTTTTGAGAGCATGGTAGACTTTGGAACTTTGCAAAAGAGACGTGCCTTGTAGGTGTCAACACATCGTTCACTGAAAGTATTAGTCCATTGTAGATAGTCGTTGAGGAAAATTACCAGTTACCACGGAGTGAATGGAAAGAGAATGGCAATTTATTGCCAATCAGAGGACATAAAAATGAAATATTTTTATGGAGACCATGTGGCAGCCTTACAGCCACGCGATTGCGTTATCAAGAGCAGCACCCTGTTTTGCAAAACCCTCTGCGATGTCGTTGCCAAGTATGTCGCTATGGCCTGGTACCCATCGGAGTTCTACTCTCCTTGAAGCATCTGAAGAACCGAAAGACATCAGCACTGTCTTTGATTCTATGGTGTCGGATTGTAGCGCTTTTAAAGCAGCTTGACCGTCCGAGTGAATACATTTTTTCCCTTCCTGCGAGTTGTTGAGGTAGCTCTGAAGCCTTTTGAATCGCTAGCACTTCCGCTTGGAAGATACTGCATTCGTTCGGCAGTCGGATAGATAGATTGTACACGAGTTCCGGAGAGCGAACTGCCGCTCCAACACCCTTTTCCACCTTTGAGCCGTCAATGTAGAGATTTAGTGATTTCTTTGGCACATTCTCGCCTGTAGTATAATAATCTCTATCCGGTATAAATACGGAGAAGTTTTTGTTGTAATCCACCACTCCTTTAGTGAAGTCGGTGGTTTATATACGGCTTTGTTCTGAATTACCCTGTTTCCCTGAGTCTTAGGGCGCATTTAGATGCTGTGTTTATTAGGAACACATCGATGGGGGAAGCTCAGGAGAGTGTTTGAGGAATTCGTTGACGTGGTTCTCATTGCACCAGTGATTCCCAGTCCTTGGATCCTTTCCACTTTCCTTTTATGGGCTTTAATTTTAAGTCCTGTCCAACAGACTATAATTCCGTATAGTAAAATTGGCCTGACAACTTTTTAGTAATGAGTTAACCACTAGTATCCAAAGAAGTGGTGGTAGCACACCTCCTTGCGGCATACCCCTTCTGGCTGTTTTAGTAGCTCTCGCGTTGCACCATGCAAACAACATACGTCTGTCGGATAGCAGCGATTTGATGCAGATCCTTATGGATTTGTTAACTCCTGCTCTTTGAAGAGAGAGAGAGAGAGACCAGGATTCTTTAAATAAACAAATTGGCTCACGAAGTAGCTATGGTCGTAAATTGGATATATATGTTTTAAAGCGTAACTTCATATTGGAGGTGGGCATAAAATAATGCCATAATTGTAAACAAATTTTTTAACTTTAAAAAATGTAAACCGAGCCGCCGCAGTCTTCAGAGCAACATATGGTCCCACATTGGGCGCCAGAACCAAGTCATCACAAAACCAGATTTTAAAAGCGAAGTCGTTCGAACTAAATTCTTATTGCAAAAAGAAAACGGTCTAAAATAACAAGAAAGGTCTGGGCCGGAGATATATAAAATCTCAATATAGGGAGTTGTTCGTTTATGAAAACCACGACGATGTTCGTGGCGATGGATGTTTGTGATGTCTTCCCCCTTTGGTGCGGGGCGTAATAACGAGCCACAGCATCTCCCGACTTGTCGCTGGTAGGCAACTAAATGGATAGCAGGAGGTGCATGCTGCAACTGCGATTCTCCGAAACTAATTCATGCCAACGAAACGTCAACTGGGCGACATGGAACACTTGACGCGCTATGCCGCCACATTGCTAAGGCAATTGAGTCAATTTGAGCCCAGTTCCATCTAGCTTTTTGTCACTCACACGCATGTACAATAAGTTGTTTCCGGAATGTTGTTGCATCAAAATACTTGGCGCCAATTAGGCAGAAGTCAAGTCATTTATCCCGTTAGCTTATGGCAATTTAGCATAGGTAAAAATAGTATTTCAGGAAGCCGAATTGCAGTGCAAAAGTAAGGTTATATTATCTTATACCCCGTCACAGGAAAAAGTCAACCTTTTTATTATATTATAGTTCAACTAGTTTACTCTCAAAATATATAAACAATAGCGATTGCATCTGGCATCCGAAGAAATTAACGCACTTATTCGAGAAGTAGTATATCAATTCGCTGACGGCCAATGTCTTAGCGATAAGACAGTTTGGAAAAGGCAGATAGCTGTAGCCTGAATGGCTGACGAACACCTAAGCGTCTCAGGTCTAGTAGGATGGAATGACTTGCGTAGTTGGACCTGCTACATAATTGTGTGGGCTCCAGCATGTTTATTAAACCATCTGAAGCAGCTATCTCCGAGGCCATCCCCTGAATGGGGTTAAGCGACGTGCTGACAACTCGTCCTTGTAAAAACCACTCCATGTCAAGAAACCTGGAACGGATTGGACGGATCAACAACGACGACCACGCAAACGAATAAAGGATTATTCTTTCGGATCCTGGAATGTACGCTCCCTGAACAAACCGGGGGCCGAGAAGGCCCTCCTTCAACAGGTCGAAAAGTACAAACTGAGCATTACTGCAGTCCAGGAAACAAATTGGCTCGGCAGCGAGATTAATGACAAGAAATCGCACACAATTTCTACAAGTGGCAAACCATCGGGCCGCAAGGAGTCTGGAGTAGCATTTATAGTGTACAATCACCTCAAACCGCATATTACTGACTTCAAACCCATAAATGAACGGCTGTGTGCGATTCGCATCAAGACTCGATTCTTCAATCTCTGGCTCATCAATGTGCATGTCCCCACTGAAGTTAAAGAAGACGCAGTAAAAGACGAGTTCTATGCCCGCCTTGAAAATCTCTTCGACTCACTTCCAACAAACGACGTCAAATTGCTGCTGGGAGACTTTAACGCGAAAGTCGGAAATGAAAGTTGGCATCGGGGAACCACTGGAGGCCACAGCCTCCATGAAGAATGTAACGATAACGGCCAGCGACTTATCGACTTCGCCTGCAGCAGGAATCTAGTCGTAAGCTCTACGTGTTTCCCGCATCGACGCATTCACAAGCAGACCTGGAAGTCTCCAGACGCACATACCGTCAACCAAATTGACCACGTCCTCATTTGCAGGAGATGGGCGTCTAGTGTCATGGATGTCCGCTCCTATCGAGGAGCAAACTGCGACTCAGATCATCACTTGGTGAAAACGACCTACAGATGTAGAATTTCCTCAGTGCACCAGTCAAGAATCAGCCCTCCCAAAATCTTTGCGGTTGATAAGCTGTTGAGTGATGCTACAGCGGTGGCGTATACTACCGCCCTTGAGGAAGAACTATCACCTATGCTACACAACATCAGCAACACAGGCGTCCATGGGTTCTGGGAAGAACTCAAGGGTACCATCAAGGATGTCGCAGAGAAGGTCGTGGGATATAAAGCCCGGCGAGCGCGAAATGACTGGTTCGACGAAGAATGCAAAAATTCACTTGACGCGAAAAACGAGGCCTACAGACAATGGATTCAACGAGGAACCAGAGCCAGAAGAGAAAAATATGACGGGCTACGGCGAATATCGAATAGAATAATTAGACGTAAGAAACGTAAATACTTTGACGAGCAGTTGCTGAACATAAACGAAAACTTAGCTAATAGGAACACCAGACAAGCGTACAAACTAGTAAATACAATTAAGAACGGCTACCAACCCAGGACTAGCCTTTGTAAGGACAAGGATGGAAACATCATCAGCGACACCGATGGTATTAACAAACGATGGGCCTCTTATTTTGAAGAGCTTCTAAACCGACCATCTAACATCCCCACACAGGAAGCTCTCGACGATATTGTTGATCTAGGCCTACCCATTCAACCCCCGACAGTAGAGGAAGTTGACCTCGCGTTGCGGTCACTAAAACGAAATAAAGCGCCGGGCGCTGACGAGATCCCAGCTGAACTGCTAAGATTCGGTGGAACGAGTCTAGTTGATGCCATACATCAATTACTCCTGCGAGTATGGGAGAACGAGGAGATCCCAGACGATTGGCGCAGAAGCATCATCTGTCCAATTCATAAAAAGGGAGATAAACTGCGGTGTGAGAATTACAGGGGCATCTCACTAGTTTGTACGTCCTATAAAATTTTGACGAAAATTCTGGAAAATAGAATTAAACCGTACGCAGAACGAGTCATTGGCGAATATCAAAGCGGTTTCAGACCTGGTCGCTCCACAACCGATCAGTTCTTCTCAGTCAAACTGATACTCCAGAGGTGCTGGGAATACAACGTAAACGTATACCAAATCTTTGTCGACTTCAAGCAGGCATACGACAGTATCGATCGTGGAGTACTGTACAACATCATGCTGCAATTTGGTATACCGGCCAAATTAGTGCGACTGACAAAGATGACGATGACCAACTCCGTCTCACAAGTCAGGATCCAGAATAGACTTACTGATCTATTTGAAACACGCACTGGTTTGAAACAGGGCGATGGACTGGCACCGACGCTCTTCAACCTAGCACTGGAATACGTTATTCGGGCCATGAATATGGACAACAGCAAGACGCTACTCATCAAGTTGACACAATTAGCAGCGTACGCCGACGACATCAACATCATGTCCCGAAGATTGGCTGACGCAGAAGAATTTCTGCATACGCTCGATACCGCTGCAAAGGAAGTTGGATTACGTATTAACGAGGGTAAAACTAAAATAATGATGCAATCGGTGACAAGGACACCTGCACAACCGAGCATCAATGTGGGGGACCTCAACATCGAGTTCGTGAACAACTTCATTTACCTGGGTTGCAACCTGTCAAGGGACGCCAACGAAACTGACGAAATCAAGCGACGGATACAGTTAGCTAATAAGATTTTTTTCTCGGTTCTCCCCATAATGAAATCGAAACATGTGCACAGAAACACGAAGCTCCGCGTGTACAAAACCATTATACGACCAGTGCTATGTTATGGCTGCGAAGCATGGACCCTAACTCAAGCCTCCGAAAACATGCTAGACACTTTTGAACGTAAGGTTCTACGGCGAATTTTCGGGGCTGTTTGCGATCGAGATGGATGGCGCATCCGGTACAACCATGAGTTGTATGAAATGTACGATGAGCTGCAAGTCTCGAAAATCGGCAAACTACAACGACTTCAATGGGCAGGGCATGTACAAAGAATGGACGATGATCGCATGCCTAAGAGAGTAATTAATGCAGAACGAGTCGACGGAGCGAGACTGCGAGGACGACCGAGATCTCGTTGGGAGAGCTCAGTAGGTGTGGACGCCGCGCAGCTGCTGGGCTCCCAAAATTGGAGGACGCGGTCACGTGACCGAGATAATTGGAGGACAATGATCCAGGCGGCCAAGGCCCGACGTCGGGCTGTCGCGCCACGATGATGATGATGATGATTCGAGAAGTAGTAGGTCACATGGGCTACCGTGGGGATCCACAGTACTGTTAGAACCGTGTTACCTCAGGGAGTATCTTGTCTCTAGTGGTTACTACCTAACACCAGCCGGAGCCTTGGATGAATGACGCTAGAGGTTATCAGCTGATTAATTAGTCCATCGATCAACTCATCTATTTGCATAGCTTGATAATTGATCTAGAAAAAACCTCAGGGTTTGCATTATTGAAAGCCCCCTCGGTATATAAAAGTAGAACCAAAGTGTACTCATTGTGACTTAATAATTTTTTTAATATATCCCACGATCGAATGCAACACAGACTCTACTGATCTGCCTTTCTAATACCTACGGTGAAAATAGTCTATCAGTCTTTCCAGAAATTTTAGCCTAGTTGAGGAGGGACTACTAGGCCTTACGTCCTTTGGCTGCGCTTGAGAGGTTGCAAGCTTTGAGAGTAAGGGTCGCTTCCACCTCCAACCACAACCGAGCAATGAATACCAGTTCTAGACAGGTCCTGAAAATGGTAGCCTTCCAAAGGGCGACAATATCTGAAGTGTGTTATTGAAGATGGCCGGGAATAAACAGTCTGGCCACGCAGATTTATATGGAACAAAACTGGATATGACCCAGATAATTTTTCTTCGGATATAATTGATGCTAAGTCGCATGGATGGAAAATGACTACCGGATCTACCACATCGCGTTGGGCAGATTGTCTGGGAAATGCGTATCCTGTAAGTGTCTTTACTAGAAGTCGTCCAGGAAATTTGGCTTCAGTAATTAGCTGAGTATAGTGGGATTCGTAGTTAAGATTTTAGAAAGCCTGAAAGTCTCATCGGCACCCTCTATACTTTTAGAGAAAAGCCTCCAAAAACTAAGCTTATCTTTCTACAGTTCCTTATTGTACATTATATGCTTCGGATCTGTTTATATGAAGCCTAGTCGGAATCTTTCCTAGATGCCTAGATTATCCCTGTTGGACACGCATTTCCCAGACAATGCTACGGAAACTGAGCTGGATATCATACATGATAGTGACTCAGCCACGTGCGACTCTGTGACCATTCGAAGGAGAAGTTTCTTTAGGCCATCTCCGGCTTCGAGCCGTATAAATCGGCCGGACCTGACGGCATCTTCCCGGCTGATATACGACATTTGTCAGATATTCTCTACCCCTGGATCGTGTCTATCTTTAGGGCTTATTTGGATTTGGTTTGCGTCCCGAGAATGTGGACAGATGTCAAGGTGGTCTTCATCCCGAAGGCGAATAGGAGTTTTCACGCAAGTCCGAAGGACCTCGGACGTCTACGATAATCGTCTACACTACTTAAAATGTTTGAAAGGTTAATTGATTTTCACTTGCGGAGTATCATACCTCCGCGCCTACTGACTAAGTCTCAACATGCATACTGGAAGGGTAAATCTGTAGATACCGCTTTGCACTCCATTACGTACCATATTGAAAAAGCTCTTTCCTCTTAGGAATACACTATGGTCGCCTTCGTTGGCATCAAGAGTGCCTTTAACAACGTTAAACCGAACTCTATTATCGAGGCGATATCTCACCTGAGATTGGATGAAGCGCTCTGTAAGCTATTTTAATTTACATGATGCTGACATCTTGTACTATTTGTACCAAGCTAGGCACCTCGTCCGTCACTATAAATCACCTGCTTTTAGACCTGGAGCAGCTGGGCTGCAGGGTGATTGCCTATGCGGATGACGTTGCCATTGCTGTTTCGGGGAAGTTCCTCAGTACACTTAGAGAGGTTCTACAGAATTCTCTTTCTTCACTAACCAAATGGGCCGCAAATTGTGGGGTTCAACTCAACCCCAACAAGACGGAACTTGTGCTTTTTCAAAGAAGCATACACTACCGTCAGTAGAAACTCCTATACTGGAAGGTGTCAGACTGATCCTTACTGATAAGGTCAAATTCCTGGGTGTAATCTTCGATAGAAAGCTTAGCTGGAAGGCTAATACCCAGGAGCTCGTGAACAAAGCCAGTATCTGCTGTAGGAATGCTGCTGCATGGCTCTACGTGTCTATCGTGTACCCCCCCCCCCCCCCCCCGCTATTGTACTGCATTGTGGTCTTAATACTGCAATGAATCGCAGTCTGCTGGGAAAGGTAAAAAGAACAGCCAACGTCGCTATGAGTGGGGCTTTTAGAAGGACTACTAGTGACGCTCTTGATATACATATTGTTTCACCTCCTCCCTCTTGATATATTGGCCGAGCAGCTGACTGCATGCACGGCCATCCGGCTTCGTGGAACGGGTAACTGGATAACGCTCTATGCCGGGCACTCCACAATACTGATCAACAGGGATATCTCCGCCACAACGGAGTATATCACACCATAAATCAGATTCCACCACGGAGCCAGAGATCGCGGCCGACCTTTGTTGTCTGACTCGTTATCCATCTACACGGACGACAAGGCGTGCATTGGAGCCGGGGTTTTCTCCGAACTGCTAAATATAGACTTATCAATGCGTCTCCCCGATCACTGTTGAATTCTCCAGGTGGAAGTATCGGCAATTGGGGAGGCTATGTTCTGGCTAGGACGTAACGTCATCACGGGTATAGAAGTCATCATTTATACGGATAGCCAGGCTGCGATAAGAGCCCTAGAGTCCATTGTCACCACAGCAAGGAAGGTAGTGGACTGCCGCGCTTCTCTTTCGAAAATGGGCAATATCTTTAAAATAAAACTTTGCTGGATACCTGGTCATAGCGGTTTTTACGGTAATATTAGAGCTGACGAGCTCGCTGCAAGGGGAAAAGGGATGCGCTTTCTCGAAATCAACGAAACATCGGCATCCCCCTTGATTCTTGCAAGCACGGTATCAGCTCGTCCGCGATTAGCAAGGCTAACTCTAGATGGGCAATTATGTAACACCATGTGCCGGATAACGAGAATGATGTGACCTATCCACGAGGTTGCGGTCGCTGAGAAGAAAGCAGTTAAGTGTGAGCATATGAGTCATAGCTGGAGACTCGGGCTTCCTTTTAACTGCTTCTGTAGGAGCTACGACGACGAGGATGAGGAGGAGAGTACCGTTCATCTACTTTGTGAGTGTCCGGCACTGGCACACTTGAGGAAAAGATTATTTGGAGCACATTTCTCTACCGACTTGGGGGATCTGGCGACGGTGGATGCTGGTAGACTGAATCGGTTTATTATTGGCTCTGACTGGTTTTAACGAACAGGCTGGATGGGAGTATTTCACTGCTATGTGTTATCACAGCGGACCCATTCGTGGCCTAAGTGTATCGTGGGTTATCACGACAGCCCGTAAACCCAACCTAACTTATCCCTTATCCTGAACCGGGCACCATTTAGTAGTCGCCTGGATAAGTGCATCCATTAATGTGTGCAACATGTTGTTATGAACCATATTATGGTCTGCTTGCGCTGCTTCCACCGGTAGATCGAAGGCAGCATGTGATGAGTAGTGATCTGTTGGTGGTACGAAACCAGAGGCCAAGGAGCCATTACACCCGGACCCCTATGCGAGCGCGAGGGCGACTGATCCGTTCGATCCATCCATCCATCCTTATCGCCCCTTTTTTTATTATTTTTTACTTTCTTATGTGTTTGTATTGTCTTCTCCATGCCTATGGATTTTTATTATACGTAAAGGATACGGCCAAGGAGCGGCGAAAACTCCGTTCACGTCTCCGGAACTGAGCTACAGCAAGCATAGGATGCTGCTTTGCTCGTTGAGAGGCCTTCTTTCTTTGCCAGATGGACGTGTTGACGTCAAGCTGGCATCCCCATATAAGATACTCAATTGTGGCGATTCGTCTAAATTTTTGAGTAGAGCACCTAATTACCACCTAATTTTGCAATATGTCAAATCTCGATTTTTCGCTGTGGGGGTGCCAACTTAACGAACGTGTGACAACTTCAGATTAATTCCACTTCTTCAAAAGAACCATTTGTAATTCGTGGATAGATGGATCTGGAAACATCATCGAAGTGAGACTTACAAATTCTGCAATACTCCACTTTTAAGTATACACATTTTCCGCGAGACCACTGTAAATTATACCGCTGGAAGGGGCAATGTAACATTTCAATAGTACCATTTCAATTTACGAAAAGTGAAAACGTCTGCTATAGGCAAGAAATAGTCCTGATACTTGCCCGAGAATGCTATTATATACCACAAATTGAAATACACGCGGTTCCGCCACGTTCGCACAAACCTCACTTACCTCGAATTGGGTGTACGTGAAGAGCGTATATTGCATACGAATAATTTATGTATTGATTTTCAGTTAATTAAGTTGATTTATGACCACTTTATTACTTTATTGCCATTAACGCTGTACACACTTGCGGACTTCCAAGTCCATTTAGTTATCGACTTGTAAAGTGGCCCGACACAAGAATTGAGTGTTGAATTCATTCCATCTCTGTATATCCGCGGAAGCTAGTTGAGAATGGGAAATATAATGTAATGCAGTTCCATTGAACCTGGGAATTGTAAATTGCATCTGCGTTAAATTGCACTGTGTCGTCCTTTGTGTTGGCAAGTATCGGCGGCTCAAATTACTTTTCTCAATGGATGACATGGCTTTGAAATGAGTTTGATCTATTGTTTTTTGTTGTATGAGATTGAAAAGGGTCGTACAGTGGTTAGTGCTGAGTCTTAATAGGGCGTCTGTTCTGAAATTGGAAAAGTCCTTTTGATTGGATTTGTGTAATTACCAGGAATCATTGAAATGTTGTCAGACTGCTACCTAGGAGCACATTAGAAAATGCTTTATTGTGACTAGAAATAAGTTATACCTACATAGAACTAACAACTGCACCATCTGAAATTTATATGCTACCGAAACGTTAACACGACATTGTTTTCGAATGGAGTGACAGAACTTGTCCAGAGCGAACTGTCAAAACGCTGGGAATCATTGAAGGGGTAATCGGATCGGAAAAAATTCGTGATACTTTCCCCCTTCTCAAAGATTTAGGTAACGGTGTCTGCAATCGTAGCGTTTCCGCAAAGCATCTATGAAACAGTGTCGACACGGTCCAAAACGGAAACGCAGCCATTATATTGCTTTGTGCTGTCTGACTTGAGTCTATAAAAGATTACGCAGTGCACATGTTGGCTTTCTGCGTGCACTATCAATTGGTCACTGGTGACGTAAAAAATAGATAGTTTATATGAGAACTTGCTTTTTTGTGCATACTTTTATCTCCGTAACTATTAATCCTAGCAAGAAAGAAACGAAAAAAATTAATGATCACAAAAATATACAATACATAAAAATCGTTTAAGCCTCCTTTTGTGTCTTCAATAGTTCTCCAGATTACACACGACTTTGATATGCGTGAATGCTTGTACGACTAGTATCTTACCTACAAAGTATAAGTTCCACAACAAAAACGAACAGCCTTTTTTGTATAGAATTTTTTTTACTTTATTTTGTTACTACAGCATTTTTGAACGGAGTGACAGCTGCAGGGGGCAAAAGACCTTTTCCATAGTCCTCCGCGTGGGCGCTGATAACGGTAGTGTATCAAATCGCTGACGGCCAATGTCTTAGCCATAAGACAGTTTGGAGAAAGGCAGATAGCTGTAGCCTGAATGGCTGACCAACACCTAAGCGTCTCAGGTTTAGTAGGATGGAATGACTTGCGTAGCTGGACCTGCAACATAGTTGTGTGAACTCCAGCACCTTTATTAAACCATCTAGAGCAGCTATTTTCCGAGGCCATCCCCTGAATGGGGTTAAGCGATGTGCTGACAACTCGTCCTTGTAAAAACCACTCCACGTCAAGAAACCTGGAACAAAAGCCTCGGATTGGACTGATCAACAACGACGACCACGCAAACGACTAAAGGATTATTCTTTCGGATCATGAAATGTACGCTCCCTGAGCAAACCGGGGGCCCGAATAGGTCCTCTTTCAACAGGTCGAAAAGTACAAACTGAGCATTACTGCAGTCCAGGAAACAAATTAGCGTGGCAACGAGATCAATGACAAGAAATTGCACAAAATTTTTACAAGTGGCAAACCATCGGGCCGCAAGTAGTTTGGAGTAGCATTTAGAGTGAACAATCCCCTCAAACGCACATTAATGACTTAAAACCCATAAATGAACGGCTGTGTGCGATTCCCATTAAGACTCGATTCTTCAATCTCTGGCTCATCAATGTCCACGCCCCCACTAAAGTTAAGGAAGATGCATTAAAGACGAGTTCTACGCCCGCCTTGAGACTCTCTTCGAGTCACTTCAAACAAACGACGTCAAATTGTTGCTGCGAGACTTTAACGCGAAAGTCTGAAATGAAAGTTGGCACCGTGGGACCACTGGAGGCCACCGTCTCCATGGAGAATGCAACGACAACGGCCAGCGACTTATCGACTTCGCCTGCAGCTGGAATCTAGTCGTAAGCTCTACGTTTTTCCCGCATCGACGCATTCACAAGAAGACCTGGAAGTCTCCAGGCGCACATACCGTCAACCAAGTTGACTACGTCTTCATTTGCAGGAGATGGGCGTCTAGTGTGATAGATGTCCGGTCCTATCAGGAGCAAACTGCGACTCAGATCATCACTTGGTGAAAACGACCTACAGATGTAAAATTTCCTCAGTGCACCAATCGAGAATTAGCCATCCCAAAATCTTTACGGTTGATAAGCTTCTGAGTGATGCTACAGCGGTGACGTATACTACGGCCCTTGAGGAAAGACTATCACCTATGCTACACAACATCAGCAACACAGGCGTCCATGGGCTCTGGGAAGAACTCAACGGTACCATCAAGGATGTCGCAGAGAAGGTCGTGGGAAATAAAGCCCGGCGAGCGCAAAATGACTGGTTCGACAAAGAATGCAAAAATTCACTTGACGCGAAAAAAGAGGCCTACAGACAATGGATTCAACGAGGAACCAGAGCCAGAAGAGAAAAATATGACGAGCTACGGCAAATATCGAATAGAATAATTAGACGTAAGAAACGTAAATATTGCACTTTGACGAGCAGTTGCTGAATATAAACGAAAACAGCTACGAACACCAGACAAGCGTACAATCTAGTAAATACAATTAAGAACGGCCACCAGCACAGGACTAGTCTATGTAAGTACAAGGATGGAAACATCATCAGCAACACCGATGTCATTAACAAACGATGGGCCTCTTATTTTGAAGAGCTAGGTAGGTTCAGACCTACCATATAACATCCCCACACAAGAAGCTCTCGATGATATTGTTGATCTAAGCCCACCCATACAACCCCCGACAGTAGAGGATCTCGCGTTGCGGTCACTAAAACGAAATAAAGCGCCGGGCGCTGACGAGATTCCAGCTGAACTGATAAAATTCAGTGGATCGGGTCTAGTTGATGCCATACATCAATTACTCCTTCGAGTATGGGAGGACGAGGAGTTTCCAGATGATTATCGCAGAAGCATCATTTGTCCAATTCACAAAAAAGGGGATAAACTGCGGTGTGAGAAATACAGGGGCATATCACTAGTTTGTACGTCCTATAAAATTTTGACGAAAATTCTGGAAAATAGAATTAAACCGTACACAGAACGAATCACTGGCGAATATCGAAGCGGTTCTAGACCTGGTCGCTCCACAACCGACCAGCTCTTTACGGCCAAACTTCTACTTCAGAAGTGCTGGGAATACAACGTAAACGTATACCAAATCTTTGTCGACTTCAAGCAGGCATACGACAGTATCGATCGTGGAGTACTGCTCAACATCATGCTGCAATTTGGTATACTGGCAAAATTAGTGCGACTGACAAAGGTGACGATGACCAACTCTGTCTCACAGGTCAGGATCCATAATAGACTTACTGATCTATTTGAAACACGCACTGGTGTGAAACAGGGCGATGGACTGGCAACGACGCCCTTCAACCTAGCACTGGAATACGCTATTCGGGCTATGAATATGGACAACAGCAATACGCTGCTCATCAAGTCGACACAATTAGCAGCGTACGCCAACGACATCAACATCATGTCCCGAAGATTGGCCGACGCAGAAGAACTTCTGCATACGCTCAATACCGCTGCAAAAGAAGTTGGACTACGTATCAACGATGGTAAAACTAAAATAATGATGCAATCGACGACAAGGATACCCGCACAATCGAGCAACAGTGTGGGGGACCTCAACATCGAGCTCGTGAACAACTTCATATAGCTGGGTTGCAACTTGTCAAGGGACGCCAACGAAACTGACGAAATCAAGCGACGGATACAGTTAGCTAATAAGACTTTTTTCTTGGTTCTTCTCATAATGAAATCGAAGCATGTGCATAGAAACACGAAGCTCCGCGTGTACAAAACCATTATACGACCTATGCTATGGCTGCGAGGCATGGACCCTAACTCAAGCCTCCGGAATGTAAGGTTCTGCGGCGAATTTTCGGGGCCGTTTGCGATCGAGATGGATGGCGCATCCGGTACAACCATGACTTGTATGAACTGTACGATGAGCTGGAAGTTTGGAAAATCGTCAAACTAAAACGACTTCAATGGGCAGGGCATGTATGATACAACGAATGGACGATGAACGCAAAACAAGTCGACGGGGCGAAACTGCGAGGACGACTGAGATCTCGTTGGGAGAGCTCAGTATATGTGGACGCCGCGCAACTACTGGGCTTTCAAAATTGGAAGACGCGGTCGCGTTACCGAGATAATTGAAGGACAACGCTCCAGGCGGCAAAGGCCCGACGTCGGGCTGTCGCGCCACGATGATGATGACAGTTGCAGAGATGCACAAAAATGTTGAAGAAATTCGCTTGTCAAATTACTGGTCACAATCACAAATGACCTCATGTGCAGAACAATGCGAAAGTGAGATGGGGGACCGCATAATCTTAAGCGGCTGAGTCACGGACTTGGTTTCGAGGCTATGAATGTAAAATATCTGCTCAAACTGCGGCAGAGAAGAAATCTTGCAACTATTGCTCTTAGTAAGCTACTGATGTGGGCAAGCAGCAGAGCATTGAGCGCAAACCATCAGAAAATGAACTGGTTCTAATCACAAGGAGAACCAAAATTCAGGAATCTAACTTGCGAAAGAGTTAACTTACATCATTTCTAAAGACGATATAATCCGTTACCACCAAGTGGAAGATAAGATAGTACATAACTTTCTAACAGCCCTCCAAACATTAAAGACCGAAAAGACAATGGGATTTCATTGGTTTGCGAGCTCAACAATGATCTCTTGGTAAGGACTAACAACGGAATGTAATGCGTATCGGAACGGAAGTACGTGGTATCCCTATATACCTAGGTGGTCTATGTGAAGCTCTTAGGCTGCCATTCAACCAAAGTTAGCATACACTACGTTTAAGAACTAACCAAAAAACAAGTGCGCCCTGCATTTTGACTTTGTGAATATGTTAATTGCCTTGACCTTCCAGGGGCATGGGCGCGTCAATATCTCTTGCATTAGGTTAGGTTAGGTTAGGTTAGAAGGGTGACACAGCACACTTAGACCACATATATGGGTCCGTTGTGATACCCCAGGCATTTACCAACCTGTATATTAGAGTTAAATCATTGAACCAGCCGGAGCTGATAATGAAATTAAGGTGCTTATTGACATCCACGTCTTTAAGGTCATCCAAATCTCCGAAAAAGAAGGACCCAAGAATCTCAAGCCTTCTAAGGCAGGGCAGGCACAAAAAAGATGGAAAGTACTCTACTCTTCATCTTCGTCATCGCAACTCCTACAAAGATCCCTGTAAGGAAGTTGGAGTCTTCGAGTTTGTTCGACTATCAGAAAGTATCCAGGTATAACTCCCAACAACACGCTGATGTGCTTTCTTTCCATTGACCGAAGTTTGGAAGAGAGCCAGGATCCATGTAAGGCCACATTAGTTTTGTTATTTGGCATGTGCTGCTGGTACTCCATCTAGTGTTAGCCCTGCTAACCGTATTAGCCATTATTAACATTTTACAGGCAGCCGGGCATTTCAATTTTGTGAGGCTCCAACATCATCTCCCTTGTATCTGCTCGATCAAGCTCGTCGGCGTTAGAGTTGCCAGCGAAGCCGCTGTGACCAGGAATCCAGCACAACACAATGTTGCAGAAATTCCCCAGCTCAAACGAGAGACAAGCGGCATTCTTCCATCAATTGGATGAGGTTTAAACGGAATCGGAAGACCTTATTTCTGCCTGAGTATCTGTGTATATAACGATGTCTCTAGAGGTTACGATGTTACGTTCCAACCAAGTCAGAACCTCTTATATCGCCGAGACCTCCGCCTGGAAAACGCTGCAGTGATCCGGTATACGAAGTGAAATATAGACTTTCTGGCTTTCGGAGTATATACCGGCAACTGCACCTTCGTTACTCCTAGAGCCATCCTTACAGAAGTCAATAGAATCCCGTCCTGCGCGGACAGTATCTACCCAGCGGCTCCGCAAAGGAATCAGCTTTGTAAAGTTCTTTCCGGAAGCAAGTTGAGGAGACGTTTTGTCGGTCGTTAAGGAAATATTCAGGTTGTTCAGAATAGTGGAGTGGCCGGTACTTAACGTTTCCAGTGACCAGTCTCTCGAAGGCAGCTTCTTGTTCGGAAAAAATATCAGGTGGCAGTATGTTTAGCAGCACATCGAGAGCAGCGGATGGTGTAGTTCTAACAGCCCCAGCTATTGCTATGCAAGCTAAACGTTGGACCTTACCCAAGAGATTGCGATAGGCCGCTTTACGTATTGCCGTCCACCAAACAATAACACCGTGGAAAACTATGGGACGCAAGACTGACACAAATAGCCAGTAGACAACCTTTGGTTGCAGGCCACATTTTTTACCAATAGCTCTCTTACAAGAGTAAAGCGCTATATTAGACTTATTCACACGTTCGTGTATGTTCAGCTTCCACGAAATTTTCTTTTCTAGGATTACACCCAGAAACTTTGCTTTATCAGTGAACACCAACCTCGTCCCTTCCAACAGTGGAGGTGTGAGATCAGGAACTCTGTATCACTTTGTAAAGAGAACAAGCTCTGTTTTGTCCGGGCTTACCCTAACGCCAGCATAACTTGCCCAAATTGATGGAATAGAAAGTGCATTCTCTATCATTTCACAGAGAACGTCTGGAAACTTGCCCGAGATGGTAATGGTAATATCGTCCACATAAGCAATCACCTTACACCCTACCCGTTCCAGGTCCAAAAGCAGTTTATTCACCGCCAGATTCCAGAGAAGAGGAGAGAGAACCCTGCCTTGGGGGGTTCCCCTACTTACACGCCTTCGTTCAGACGACACACCCAGACTCGCATGTACAACCCTAGATGTTAGCATCAGGTTAATGAGTTAGCAGAGTGAATCGTCAGACTTGCGAGTGCATCAGTGATTGCAACCGGTTGAACATTGTTAAAAGCCCCCTGAATATCCAAAAAGGCCACCAAGGTGTATCCTTTACAGGCAAGAGATTTTTCGATGTGACTTACCAGAGAATATAGGGCTGTGTCCACAAACCTTCCCTTCCAGTAGGCGTGTTGTGAAGTGGATAAGAGGTGGGGTGGAATGCTGGCTCATAGGTGGATGTCAATCAGCCCCTCTAGGACCTTTAGTAAAGTCGATGAAAGGCTAATAGGTCCGAGATCAGTTGGGCGCGCATGCGAGCATTTCCCTGATTTCGGAATAAATACAACTTTAACCTCTTTCCGCAGTCGGGGAATATGTACGAGTTCCAAGCATGCCCTAAAAATAGATGCAATACAAGGGTACACCAAATCCAGCGTGTGTTGTAAGTCTGCCGGGATAATGCCATCCGGTCCAGCGGACTTAAAAGATTCAAAGCTGGAAATCGCCTATAAAATCTTCTTCTTAGTGAGAATAGATGCAGCGACAACGGAAGTTGATGAAGAAAATCGAGGATTCGCTTGCGTTACTATGCCTTGTTGAGGTTTCGATAGCATATTTATACCCTAGACTTATGGTATAGGGTATATTGTTTTTGTCACGACCGAAATATGTAACACCTTAAAGGAGGCTCCGGAGGTATACCAATGTACATATATAAATGATCAGGGTCACCTCTTGATCCGATTTAGCCATGTCTGTCTGTCTGTCTGTCCGTTCGCACGATAACTTTTGATAGAATGAAGCTAGAGCCGTTGGTCAAATGTTGGAAGTATGATTTAGTTGGTTGGTATTGAAAATGGGCATCATCAGGCCAAGAGAACGCCTACCTCCTCTACATACGTAAAATAAGTAAATGTATCTATAAATCCCGATTTAATAAACAGGAAAAGCTCAAGCTTTGGTAGATTTCTTGTGGGGATGATCTTATACTTATATATCCTGGAAAAATCAAATCGATCAGCTGAAAACTAACGGTAATTTTCTAACAAAGAGCCCCGTACTGCCCTACTTTTCAAGTTTTTGTCTATAACTCTTGAACCAATTGACGTAGACACCTGATTTTTGGCAGGTAACCCTGAAGTGAGAAGCTGCTTGAGTTTTAGTAAGTTGGGCATAATCAGATCAAAGGAACGCCTACCTCCCCAACAAATTTCAAAAAATTACATATTTCTTTAATTACGATAGCTTTCGAGACTGTTGGTATTGAAGATCGGACAAAAGGAACCGCTACCTTCCCTACAAATGAAACTTTCCGTAAGCGATAATTTTTGATAGAATGAAGCCAGCGACTTGAAATTTTGGCCAAATGGTTGAAGTGAGATTAAGTTAGTTGATATTAAAGATGGGTCAGATCTCACCCAAGGAACCCCTACCTCCCCTGCAAATGAAACTTAAAATAAGCGATAACTTACGATAAAATAAAGCTAGTGACTTGAAATTTTGGTCAAATATTTGTAGTAGGATTCAGCTGGCTGATTTTGAAAATACGTAAAATCCGACCAACGAAACCCCTACTTCCCCTACAAATGAAACTTCAAATAAGCGATAACTTTCGATAGAATGAAGCTGGAGACTTGAAATTTTGTTTAAATTATGCATTAATGTTCTTGCAAATGTACAAGTGCGAATCATTTTCAATTTAAATTGGAATTTTTTGTGGTACTTGGTTTCATTCTGCACACCAACTTAGTATGCGCCTGTAGCTTAGCTCGGTAACGCATCGGGCATTTTTTGCTACTCGAAACACGGTCTCTGCGGTTCGCGCCCCGCAACGGGACCAACTATTTTTTATTCTCAAACTCCCTCTGAATTAATTTCTCCGAGCTTAGTGGTTTCGTATAGATAGTAGCACTCATCAGGTCTTGCATCTTTGCAGCTATCCATGTGCAAGGCGACCACGAAAGTGTGAGAATTCTGTTTGTATAAGCCGTGAAGGCGTGATTTTACTTGAAAACTCGACCGTGGAGGTCTAGATGAGATGCGGGGCGCGAACCGCAGAGACCGTGTTTCGAGTAGCAAAAAATGCCCGGTGCGTTACCGAGCTAAGCTACAGGCGCATACTAAGTTGGTGTGCAGAATGAAACCAAGTGTCACAAAAAATTCCAATTCAAATTGAAAAAAATTTGTTTAAATGTTTGTAGCATGATCTTATTGGTTTGTGGCAATGATGGGCAAGATCCGGCTCAAGGAACCCCTACCTCCCCTACAAATGGAACTTCAAATAAGCGATAAATTTCGAAAGAATTAAGCTAGCGAAAAATTCGACAAATATTTGTACAATGGGTTAGTTAATTGATTTTGAGAATGGTCAAGATCCTCCTGAATGAGTGCCAACCGCCACTATAAACTGGCCATATAGGAAGCTCACTTTTAATGCGTATGGTCGTTGTCAGTTGGTCGTTTTGGTGTCACCACTAGGTCTGTACAAGTCTAGGGTATATACGCTTCGGACTCGGAAGCGATGCTTCGGTCTGGTTTTCGGATGATTCAGTTGCTAGTATGCACTCTCTATCCGCGTTCTATTTATACTGACGAGCTCGGAGCGCTGTGGGAGTTTTAGTAGTACCCACAGGCAGTTTTTGATTCGTCCTATATAAAAATAGAATGGACGGGCATATATAGGTAGTCCCGTATTCTGATCTTTACCAAATTTGCTATGTAGGTTCCCTCTGTCCCTCTGAGCACAAATTGCAATTTTGATCATCGATTGGACTAACGGTAGATTTTATTTGTTTAAAATAGAGTTACTCGCCTAAGTCTTTTAAAACGATTTTGTTTACATGTATTTTTCCTGGTAAGATTTCAACTAAATTGTGTACGTAGCTCTTTCGGTTATTATAATTAATATACGGTGATAATTTGGTCTACCTGCATGTGTACGTTAGAAGAAAAGGACTATCTTTATCATGAAATTAAACGGAAACCAAACCTGGTAGAAATGGGTATCTCCTGATTTGGGTGATGAGACCAATGCACTCGAGTACTGTTGAAGGCATTTTGAGTCCTTTGATAAGGACTGATACCATTTTGAGTCCTTTGATATGAAAAAAGGGCATTCTTGGTAAAAAAAAGGACATTATTGGCAATGAAGCGAAGACTAGGCAGAATGGGTATCATATGACTGCGGATCATGAGCCGAATGCACTGGACTACTGCTGATGGCATTTTGAGTCCTTTGTTGTGGAAAAAAGGACATTTGTGTCATTGGAGTGATATCTAGATGACATTTGAATGGTAGTCATGAGGCGAATGCACTAGGCTACTGTCGATTGCATTTTAAGTCCTTTGGTGACGGAAAAGGACATTCTTGCCGATGAAGTGATATCTAAGCTAGATGGGTATCATATGTCTGGGGTTGCTGATGGGAATGCACTATACTACTCTTGATTGTATTCTGAGTCTTTTGGGTCAGAAAATGAGGACGTTCTCTCATTCATCAGGTAGATATGGGTATCTCCTGAATCGGGGCGATAAGGACAACATTTTTCAAAGCAACTCAAAGACAATTTGAAAGCAAGTGGATTGAAATTAAATAAATATGCTTACATGGGACGGGCCTAAAGTGCCGATTAACATCATCGCTGTTTTTGTGTCATTATCAACGCGCCGAATATTGAACCTCTGTCTCTCTAGATGTAGCGTTATAATGCGATGACCGGGCCCACACCGTTTCCGAGTACATCAACTTGTGAACATAAAATGCAAATTTTCATGTTATTTCATACCAGACGGTAGGGAAAACGCAAGACAGTTAGACAGGAAACATAGAGGGAATGATCACTGAAATAACTGTTCACCCTGCACACTTCATTCAACTGATATTTGATGATCTTGTTGATCGAGCGGTTTTTTAAAAAGTCCGTATAATTCCATATAAAATCCGTCTAATTCAGTATGACCCCGTAAATTCCATATAAAATTCTGTAAATTTTCGACAGGTTCGAAAATCCGTATACAAAAGGAAAAATCCGTATATCTGACACCCCTGGTCCATGCTCACCAAAGGGTTTAATGCAACTAGCATTCCTACGAATAAGAAAATTTGAGGTGCAATTATTATACCAGAATTCGATTCGAACCACTAGTATCGACAATATCACGAATTTATCTGGACTAGCCAACGAATTATAGACTTTTCCTAGGCTGGGTCCCTGCTACCCTCCTATGTACCTATCTCATCGACATTACGTTAAGTTGCGTTCCAAGGTTAATTTTCATCGAATCCTATTGCAAGCCGCCACCTGACATTTGTTCACTCGAAAACAAGTAATCCATGTTCTACATTCAATCCTAGAAAGTAATTCAATCCTTCCTATTTCTAAACAGTAAATGTAAAGTCGCCATTGAAAAAAAACAACAACAAAAGAAACCCTTATTTAAAAAAAAATTCTGTATGGAAAAAAAAATCTATTCAAGAAAAAAAAGTAAATCGAATGGAAAACAATTTTTGGCATATCCGATAACCATCTGAAGAAGGGAGGCATAATCGTCTTTGTCCATTTTTTCCTCCTTCGACCGAAGCAGACCTTATCACCTCAGCTAGTTCTTAGTGTACCTTCGTTGTTGGATCGTTTTCTTTTCCACTACCGTTGTAATGTTTCAGACATCAAAATGTCGGGGACAGATTAAAGTAGTCGATAAGAAAAGAGAAGATATCAGCGGCACATATTTCGGAGCCCTCATGTTCTAATGGAATTAAGTTCAATGAGCATCTCTTACTCCGGGACTCGTTGTCGGTGAATTCAGGTTCGTAACACTTCCGTGGAATACTAAGCAGATTTTTAATAGAGGTTACCTGAATCGAGCACAAGCACCTTCCTGGGATGTCTATCGAAGCATCATCCCTCCAGTATAGGCCGACAAAACCTTTTTCGGTTAATTAAGTGCACCGGCGAGGATGGAATCAGGTATACGTGGATTTCGGTATACATGTATTACTTTTTGAACAGAAAAGGGATGTCGCATTAAATTTCGAGCCCTCCAGGCCTACCGGAAATTTGGTCGAATACAAATCCATGAAGGGGTTGTTGCTTTCGGGATATCTTCGATCTAATAGGATAACAACTAACTATTGATTGCAAATGTATTTGCACGTTTCAGCATTCATGTCGGTGTTATTGTTACGAATGTGTATTTATTACCTTCTCATCCATTCACTACAAGTATGTGCTCTCGTGTAATAACTAATTTAAAAAAAAATGTTTACACCCCTCTCTAAACGTGCCGTCAATATATAATTTTTCTATTAGAGCAAATGTTTGCTTCCCTTGCTAATTATAGTCATTATCGCTTTCGAATCAAGAATGGGCGGAAGGAAATACGAAGGAGGCAAAAAAATAACGAATAATTGATGCATTCCATATCGTTATGCCATTGTGTGGGCTATAATTATACTCTATCGTGGTTGAGAGACAAAAGCAAAAAAAAAGCACGGCAGGGAACTGAAATTCCCGACCTTACACATACTGACATTTCTGTTCTGGACATATAATTCTATTTGATTCTTAATTTTTTGGCGTGGGGTCTCACACATTTTCAATTTTTGGAAAAATTCTGGGAATTTTGCATTTTATCAGATTAGAGGTGTGTAAATGTTACGAATGTGCCGGATCGGGAATACACTTGGGACTTTCGATCCCAGAGAGAGAGACCACCCTTTGGAATGACGAGACATGTTGGTGATGGACGTAAGGACGTGACTTTGGTTGCTAATAGGTTCAGTGACGAATGATATTTCTTTATCGGTTTTGGGTAAGCAATGTCTTCAAAATGAAATTGAAATTTATGATATTATATCCAAATCTTAGGACCTGTCAGTCATAGACCAGTCTAGCGGATACTTTGAACTCCAGTTAATTTTCCAGCGCAAAATATCGAAAATTTTAATAATAAAATGAAGCTCTTCAGTTACTTTGGGGGTGTTCTTGATGATGTTATCTCTGTTCTTCACCCTGTTAATTTGTCGTCCATTGTAAGTTTATAAGAAGATTATGTCAAAGTTAAGTAGTGAAGAGCGCAATGACTCCAACCGCTTCCACTGAGTCGTTCGACAAATGTCGTTCAATGAGTCGTTCAAACAGATGACCGCATGAAGCATCTAAAATTTAAGAAATTGTCACTTGCATCAATTTTCATCGGGTTATCAATGTCTCGAGATTATGATGAGGGTGATATCTGTCGGGAACTCCGGTACAAAAAAACGTGTGTTCCTTTCATGGTAAGAATTGCATTTAGACCTCTGCCGACGGCTAGAGTATACAAAGTACCTGTCCTGTTGATAATTGTTACGGCAATTTAAGGTTCTGCCATAAGTGAGTGCCGGGTTATCAATCGGAGAATATAAAAAAAAATCCCTGTTTTGTTGTTAATAAATTGTGATAACTTCACCTAAACCTAATTTTAAATTTATTGAAAAATAAAAAACACACTTGTGCACACATATTTTTTTGTATCTATATTCCAGAGCAATATCTAATAAGAAAGAAACAGCAGCCCCCAATGTTCTTAGGATAGGATACATACAACCTCCGATATATGCATTAGTGATACTGCTCACATCTCTCTCTGGATCCTGTCAACCCCTTGTGGGGCATAGGGCATTAACCAAGCCGACTTTCCACCTCGTCCTGTTCGCCGGCATCGCCTTGAACTGACTCCTCGATTTGCCTAATGACTTACCCTCGACCACAACTGATCTTCTCCAGGTGTTTCTAGGTCGTCCAACGCGGCCACTTGCATCGGTTCCCTGTGGGCTCCAATCGAGGGCCTGTTTAGCAATGTTTTCTGGCCCCTTTCGAAGTGTGTGACCTATCCATTGCCACTTTCGCCTTTTTATGGAGGTGTCTATCCTGTCCTGGCCAGTAATGAACAGGAGGTTGTCGTTAGAAATGACATCCGGCCAGCGTATGTATAGGTGCGCCGTAGACACTGGTTCACGAAAGTTTGCAATCTAGTTGTTCTTGCCCTGGTCACCTTCCAAGTTGAACAGCCATAAAGAAGCTCAGATATTACATTGGTTTCGAAGATCCTGAGTTTGGTACTTCCTTAGATGTTGTTATTTTGCCAGAAAAAAAGTCAAACTGAAAAAAGCTGCCCGAGCCTTATTGATGCGAGACAGTACATCAGCATCCGCTCCACCATCTGCTGTTACTACGCTTCCGAGGTAGCAAAAATTGTCCACTATTTCCACCGTCTGCCCCCAAACACAAATTTCGCTCTGTCTTCCTGGATCCAAGCTCAACTACTTCGTTTTGGTAGCATTGATTTTATGCCCCGCATTGCCACTTTCGCGGTGCACTAGTGAACTAAATGATCCAATATATTTGAGTGAAGACAAATATCGTCAGCGTAATCCAGGTGTCGAAGGTATTCAAACAGGTTCCATCTGATACTGTTGCCTTGGTTTTCATGAAGCGCACTGCAGAGGTCGTCATTAATGGCAATCAAAAACAATATATGTGACAAAATACAGGCTTGTCTCACTCCGCTATGTACCTCGAAGGGATCTGAAAGCTTACCCTTGTGTAAAACGTGACATTGCGCTCCGCTATAGGACTCCTTGATGATGGATATGATTTGATCTGGTATACCTCTCCTATGTAAAGCCTTTCACATGTATTCCCGGTCAACGCTGTCAAACGCCTTCTCGGAATCGATGAACATGAGATGTAATGGGGATCTCCACTCTGCGGATTGTTCATTAATATTTCGGAGGGTGTTGATGTGGTGACTACATGAAAAACCCTCGCGAAAACCAGCCTGTTCATCGTTCAGTGTGCGGTCAATTGTATGCTTGATCCGGTTTAAGACTAATCTTTGCCATCAGTTCGGAGACTGCGGTGAGGAGGCAAATTCCACGCCACTTATTACAATTCTTCAGGTTACCTTTCTTCGGGATCTTAATAGTGACGCCCTTCTTCTATTCTTTAGGGAGAGTTTCGGTTTCCCAACACTCTTGGATAAGGGGGAGAAGAATATCCGCAGTAGCGTTGATATCCGCCTTAAAGAGTTCCACCGAAATTCCATCGATTCCCGGGGCTTTACCCGCTTCCATCGATTTAATAGCCACAGTTAAATCTTGTTTAGATGGTGGGCTAGTATCAACTCTGGCTATTTGCGGAATATTTCCTACTTCTTGTGAAGATGAGTTCAAATGTCCAAAGGTGTTGTTGAGGAGCTCAATGAAGTGCTCTCTCCACCGTTGCAGTTGGTCTTCATCAGTGACCAGTAGGGACCCGTATTTATCTTTCACGGGATGTTCAGTTGTAAGATATTTGCCAGTTAATGGCTTGATAAGTTTGTAAAGGGATCCACTGTCACCACGGTAAGCCGCTTCCTCTGCCTACTCCGCTGATGCACAAATGTTGTTGTGTTTGTCCCGTATTACGCTCCTTTGCACGCCTTTCTGAAGAGAACGGTATTCAGCTCTAAGTTGATCTTTGACTGCGTCGTCAGTAGCTGAGTTGATTTGTTTTTAATTCTCTTGCATGCCGAGATTAGAGACCATGTAGGGTCACTAATGAATTGCCTTCTACCGCGCTCCAATCTACTCGCAAAAGTTTCACCGCACGAGATAAATGAGTCCTTAGCGACGTTCCATCATCAATTGTAGGAGTCTCAGAAGGTGGTGGTGTATGAGCTCTTTTGTGCAAGGCGGTGGAATAAGCACGTCTTATATTGTAGATGGATCTTTAAGCTTTTGCACATTAAAACGTGGCAAGATTCTTGCATTTTGAGGGTGATGGATCGCTGCCGTTCGTAAGCGCACTTTTGCGACAAGAAGTTGTTGATCGCTGCCAATATCAGCACCCCGCTTCGACATGACGTCTAAGCGTACGTTTATACTATGGCGGTGGCGGCGACGTTTTTTTTCCGTCGAAGCAATTAATGGCTAGCAACACATGGAAATGAACGGGAACGTTGTTATTAGGCGCGGTCGCGTCCAAAATTTTTAACGTCGCATTTTGGCGGACTGGCGTTCGAACGTCGACGTCGACGTCCACTATAAACACGTGCAATTATATGGCAGAGTTTATATTACGACGGTAACGGCAGCGTTTTTTATTGAATCTTTTTTATAATTACATGCAATTACTCTTTATTGTGGTGGTTTAGTAGGAATATTGTTTTGCGGATGAGGATGAGGGTGTGGATAAAAAATTGTCCGAGCTCGAGAATGCGGAGGAAGATAAGGATATTTGATAATGAAAAGATGAGGATGCGGATAAGGGTGAGGATGGGGATATATTTGTTGATTTGTTTCTACATGTGAAATATTATGTAGTTGTGAACATGAGAAGCACATCTGCTTCCAAAGCACAAAGCAGCAATATTCTCCGTCTATCTATGATGTAGGCTCAAGAAATACCGAATGATTCCACGTACGTCATTAAAAAACGTCGTAGTATAATCACAAGCCAACGACGTTTTTTTAACGTCGAACGTCGACGGAAACAAAACGTCGCCGCCACCGCCATAGTATAAACGTACGCTGAGAGACAATTCCTCCAAGTCTTGGAAATGGCTGTGTTGCTCACATAAATACTCTGAAAAAAATTCCTGTCATGCGAATCTGCCTAAGATCAGATGGATCATTTGGTACACTTACCATTATCTTGGTGCGGGCGTCTTCTGACCCAACACATGAGTACATAACCTAGAGTTTTTCAAGCCGAGACCCATGCTATTGAGGACTGCGCCTGGGTAATTCTGGAAAACAATAGCCAGGCGGTCAGTAAAGCTGTCTCTTCAAACTGGTGAAAGAGTTTCATGAACTTTTCCAGTGTCTGGCTACCGTCAACCAAATATTTTTGTATTGGGTGCCAGGTCACTCTTGCATCGAGGGGAAATGAAGCAGCGGATGAACTTGCAAGGCGGAGCTTATCATCAAACTTTCCCGGGCCGGAACCCTTTTGTTGTCTGGGCTTAGCTTCTGCTATGACAATCATAACGGATTGGTCTAACAGTATACGACAGCACTACTGGGGCAACCTTGCAAGACTGCGACAATCAATGGAGTTGATGAGACCTTTCAACTACATACCACCCGCATGAGTTGAGCCGACCTCAGACTACTTATGGGCTATCTTTCGGATCACCACTGGGTGAGATTTCATCTAAACAATATGGATTTATCTAACGAGACGGAGTGTCGTCTTTGTTTGAAGGACGTTGAGACCACATGCTGGAATATGCCCGGTGATTGCGCGGGTTAGGTATGCAATCCTCTGCCAGTTCACCACGTGCCCTGCTGTTATCAGTAAAATTCCTGCAAAATGCACACTAGTCTTCGTACGTGGGGTGGAATGTCTTTTCCTTGAAAAATAAAAAGTTGGTTATGGCAGTGGTTGCAGTGAAAAAAAATTACTTAATTGTATGGCTTGTCCCTTTTTTTTCAAAATATCTCCTAAATTAGTCTGTTAAAGAATTTCGTGAAGCTTTTTTAAACTACAGTAAATTATTTACAATTTGAGATTAAAACATAACTTCCAGCTGTTATACTTACCGAAATACAACTATTAAGGGTGAAATAGCTAAACAGACGTTTTTGCATTTTTAATTATAATCACACTAAAAATGGGTCAAATATTGGCCACGATAGACTTATTGTAAAATCTCAACTTTTGTTTTAGCAGTTTTTCATTTAGAGCATCCGGTTCAATGAACTGTGAGCATGATAAAATGTGATTTTTCTAAGCCACAAAAATAATTATTTCGTGACTATCGATTTTGGCTATACTGCTGAATCGAAATACGACTCTGAGCAGTGCATTGGACGCAGAGTTCAACGCCCTTTATTTTACACCCTATTAAATTTTATGCTCTGAAGCACCGTTTAGAAGTTAAAAAAAACATTAAAAAAAACGGTTGAAATTTCTCAGATTTTCACCTACCAAAAGTTAAGCTCAGCTTATGCGACTGTGCAAACACAATTACCATGTATTCAGAATCTATAGAAGGGATTATAATGATTTCCAGATATCGTATTTCCCAATTATTTACTATAAAACCCCCAAATTGCCTATCTTTGCAACGGATAAGTGAAAAAAAAACGGATAAGTGTAATCAATTTCATTGCCAGAGGCGATTGCACTTATCCGTTCTCGACTGTACTCAGTTGCGAGTAAGTAGACAGAATCGATATATGATGTAATATTTATGATAATTATGTGTCATGGTTCTAACCATTTCACCTCTTTGCACACCGAAAAATGTCCTGGAAGAAAGAACTGTTCTCCTACACTTTGTACTGGATGGAGGAGTTTTCGAAAACAGGAAGACGAGGCGGACTAGCTATACGATTATTTCGTAAGTATATTATTGGTTGGCAACTAAGTACTTTCGGTTTTGTAGTATAAAATAAAACACTTTTTTTTTTAACAAAGAATAGTTTTTAATCAATTATATTGTATATTTTCCATTTTGCTCAATGACCTTTTGCCATCTTTCTTTCAGCTGCATGATTCCGCGCCCATAAAATTTCTGGTCCTTATCAGCAAAAAAACTGAACCAGGTGCGAGTCAAGGTCATCTTCATTTGTGAAAGCTGTACCGTTTAAAAAATTCTGCAAACTTCGAAATGCATGGTAATCAGATGGTGCCAGATCAGGGCTGTATGGGGGATGTGGCATCACTTCCCAGCCAAGCTCCAATAGTTTCCCACGAGTTGCCAAAGATGTGTGAGGCCTTGCATTATCATGGTGGAACACTACACCTTTCCGATTTGACAATTCTGGCCGTTTTTCTTTGATTGCTTCATTCAGTTTCATTAGTTGTTGACAGTAAACATCAGAATTGATCGTTCGGTTCCTTGAAAGCAGCTCAAAAAATACAACACCTTTGTAATCCCACCAAACTGACAGCATGATCTTTTTTGGATGCAATTCAGCTTTCGATGTGGTTTGTTCTGGTTCATCGTGTTTGCTCCATGATCGTTTTCGAACTTTGTTACTGTACAGGACCCATTTTTCATCACCAGTGATGATTCTTTTTAAGAAAGGGTCGGTTTCATTTCGTTTAAGGTGCATATCGCAACAGTTGATTCTTTGTGTTAAATGAATTTCTTTCAATTCGTGAGGTACGCAAATATCAAGCTTCTTAACTAGCCCAAGACATTTTAGATGTTTTTCAATTGTTGTGTGCGATACATGTAGCCTCTTCGCAACCTCTCGAACAGTTATATGACGATCCTCTTCAATTATGACTTTGATTTGGTCATCATCAACTTCAGTAGGCCGACCAGAACGTTGCTCATCTTTGAGGGAACGGAATTTCTTATACCAATTCTGACACGTGCGCTCTGTTAAGCAATCAGCACCATAAACTTCACATATCTCTTTGTGAGCCGCAGCAGCTTTCTTTCCTTTACGGAAATAAAAAAGTAAAATATGCCGAAAATGTTCGCTTCTGCACTCCATTTAAAATTAACCCGCAACTAATAGCTTTAATAAAAATCACGCACTACTTGCTTCTAAAGTTACGTCAATGTGACAAGTATCACGTGACAAACGGCAAAGTACAGCACTAACATATGTTATACAAAAAATAAAGCAACGCTATCTATCAATGAAAAGCGAAAGTACTTAGTTGCCAACCCAATATAAATTGGTGAAAAATCTTATCAAATTTATTTATTTCGAATTTAACATTTTTTTTTTATTCTTTCCTTTCCTTCAATTCTGTAGTTTCATCCAGGGCAGAGAATTGAGCTTCTAATTTCTCTCTTCACTCGTTACAGCTACAGATTTTCTTTTTTCTTCAAAAAGTGCGAAGCGGGCATGACCCCTGTTAAATGTCAAATCAATAAAAAATGTCAATTAAATTAATTAAAAAAATAATAATAATCTCTCTTCAGTATACTGTAACACTATTACTATTATTTTTTCGTCCGCACCTCTAGCATTATCTACAATGTGTGCAAATTATATCTAGACATACACACACAGACAGATACTTTCCTCTCCACGGCAGGTATTCGCCGCTTTGAACAAATATTTACTTATTGCCTTTATGTTTACATGAAATTCACATATAATTTGAAATAATCAAAAGGTATTAAAAATGAATTTAAGATGCCGTCTCGTCGTCGTCCATGAATGTGCTACAACGTTGGGTTCACATCATAGTCCCATAAAACTATAAATGTATCTATAGAGGAGAAGATTAAGACTATGGCGATTCTGTGACGCTCGCTGTCCTCCACGTATAAGAAAAATTGCAGCTTTACAGACTCCAAGACTATCGGGTGTATCTTTCGCAACATGATTTGCTGCCTGCAGAATGGCAACTAAAATGTTCACGAAACGACTATAAAATTTATTTATGGTGGATTTGACGACATTATGCATCCTATTGCTCATTTGAACGTCAGATCTATGAAAATTATAGGTGGTGGTATTGAATTGAAGGTTTTCTGTAAAAATATTATATGATACTTGAATATTATTATAAATTTCAGATACGTGTAAATCTATGTAATGTAGGTATTTCAGGATAATAATGTGCAGCAGAAAGCTAAATGAAAGGCAAGCAATGACTTTTATGTTACTAAATACAGAGACCAGGAGACTGAGACAGTCCATTGATTTATTTGTTTGGTTTATTCATGGAATATGCCCATTTTAAATGGAGGCCCCTCTGCTCAGGATAAAGAGAATTTCACTGATACATTCAAATCCTAATGATGAGGATATCCTTAGGTTATGTTATGTTGGCGGGCTGCTGTAGCATTACAGTATACTCAAACCACAGCATGGATCCATGCCCCAAACCCCGGGAAAACTAATACTTTAGTTTTATATCATTAAAACATTAATCCGGAGTCAGTTACGAAACGATGAAGTTGACCTATCACCACTTCTGCTAATTACAAGAGTTTATCCTAATCAGGCTTGCCAGTGTAGGACATTCCCAGAGCAAAGAAAAAATGCCATCTTCTTTCTCCTGGCGTTTTCACCAATGACGAAGAATCCAGTGACGATGCCGACCAGCACGACTACCTGGTGTTCGAACAGTGACAATAATTTTGTAGGTCGGCCGACGGCCAGTCTATAGGCCAAACTAGCTTAGTCCTAAAACACGTATAACCACTGGTCCATCTTAAATTGGCTTCACTTACCGCTGCCGATTTTATATTCGATTTTAAGGAAGATAGCGGTATGGCTATTTTCCTGTCAGTCTGATGAGTCACGGTGGTTACTCCACTTCAGGCAAGCTATTTGGCCCTGCAATTACCGTCAAAGTCACTACGTCCAGGTATTCAGTACAGCACAATTTCTAAAAAGTTACACATCTCCAGTGAAAGTGCCGGACTGATGAAGTCCTTTAGTTTCCATATATGTACTCATATATACTCGAAACCTCAACAAATAACACAAACTGCAGCGTCGGTCATCAGTACTTTGACCAGTTGGAACAGTTTTTTGTCTCGATCAAGGGATTCCAAATGCCTTCAGCATTACTTCAATGTATTAGTCTCATCACCCCGATTTAACGAATACCCATATTTGCTAGGTTTTGTGTCTGTTTGACTTTATGCTCAAATCTTGCTATCCTGACGCCCACTAGCACCAAAACGTCATTGAGTGACGCAAGGAAGCTAACGCTGCTCGTAGGTGCCAAATTTGATTGAAATCGGGCCACGGTAAATGCCCAGAAGAGAGAAACAAATTTTCTTAGGCTTAGACGAGAAACTCTACAATTTTAAAACACAAAAGGCACCGTTATATAAATCGAAAACCGGAATAGTCCGTCAACCGGCTGTGCTAAGGGTCACCCAAGTAATCCACATCCTAAGTTGCGCTAAGCCCTAATGGGGAATAGCGCGTCAACTATTTCATGTAGCTTAGCTGACGTTTCGTTGGCATAATCCAGTATTCGGACGATACACATGCTCCGATTTAGCCGCCTACCTGCGATAGGTCAGGAGATGTTGTGGCTTATTATTAGGCTCCGTATTACAGGGGGAAGAAGAATTTGATCGAGGCTACGTCCTCGGCCATGGGGTAGGCAAAGTCGAAGCAAACAGTTCGACGGCAAGCAAGAACTTTACATTCACAGAGGATGTGTTCGGGGGTTTCGTCGTCGGCCTCACAGAAACGACAGCTTGCATCCGAAACAATGCGCATTGTTTTGAGGTGACCTCGAAGACGAGAGTGACGTGTGAGATATATAATAATTCTGACCCGGTTTCTGCTCAGGCTGAGTAGGTCAGAGTAGCGGTTACGGGAGTGGCCCGCAATGAACATTTCTGATTGTCCCATACCGAGGAGAGCTTTCCACAGCGAGGCAGGTCTCTCTCGCTAACATTTCCTAATCCGCTGCCTAGTAAGGCAGATAGGTATACCACAGAGATGGTTTGGGCGAATGTAGGGGGCCACAAATGCCCGTCTGGCAAGCATGTCTTGTTGTTCATTACCTATAGGTATAGTATTGCTGTCGGAGGCCCCAGCGATGTTAAGGATTACTTGGCAAGACTTCACTAGCCTTGAGTGAACCGATGTACTAGTCAGCGCTATGATGGCCGCCTGACTATCGGTAAAAATTCCTACGCTTTTCTTAGCGTAGCCTGAGGCTTGGCGCAGTCGCACACAGACTTCAATGCCATGCACTTCCGCTTGGAAAACAGTGGGGGAAATTCCCCATGGGGATGAAAATTCTGTGGCCTGGGCCGACGATGCCTGCACCTGATCCTTGATCCGTTTTGGAACGTCCGTGGACCATGTTATTGAGTTGAGATGAAAAGAGCTAAAACATTCCGCCCACTGCTGCTCTATCCGACACAGGAACGCCGGACGCATAGCTCCCTAGTCAAGTGATCAAATGACATGCTGAGCGTATTGTAACTTAGCAGCCAGCTAGTTTGTTTCGGATTTAGTCTGATTTGTGCATTGCAGGCTATAAACCTTGCTATTGCAATTTTCGCCTCTGCTTCAATATAAATGTGCAGTGTCGGAAGATCAAGCAAATCCTCAAGGGCCGCAGTAGGACAGGAGCGCATGTTTCCCATTATTATGTGGTATGCAAGCATTTTGGTGAGAATGTCCCTACCAACTGAGATGGTCGCTCTTTTCCACCAAACGACCGCTCCATAATCAATCATTGGCTGAACAGTAGCTTTGTTAATCCAGAGGACATTGCGGGGCTTGGTGCCCCATATCCTACCTACATACTGCCTACAGATTGACAAGGCTTTTGTGGCCTTTTCTGATGTTACCCTAAGGTGTTCTGCCCAGAGTAGCTTGATGTTAACTGTAACTCCCAGATATTTTGTATAATTTGTCATTTGTACTGGAGAGTTATACAAAATGGCGCATTTCAATGTCCTAAGCTTCATTTTCCTCGTAAATGGGACAGTAGCTACCTTCGGTGGGCTGACTCGAAGTCCGTTAGTGTGACACCATTTCTGGAATACACGCAAAGCTTTCTGGATGATGTCGGCTAGAACTTCTTTAAACTTGCCTCTGACATTAATAACCCAGGTCGTCCGCGTTTCCTTGTGTTGAGAATCCAAGTGAGGATAATATCCACATGAGAGTGTCTACAACAATGCACCACAACAGGGGGGGGGGGGGGGGCAAAACACCTCCTTGAGGGCATCCTCGCATAACGTTTGCTTCAACTTCAGTGATAACCCTTCTGGAAGAGAGCATGCCTTTCACCCAGACTGCCGTAGTGGTGTCGGCACCTTTTGCTACGAGAGCGCTGTCAATGGAATCGAAGGAGATGTTGTCAAAAGCACCTTCGACATAAAGAAACGCACACAGAGCCGTTTCGTTCGCTGTCAAAGCCGCTCCAATGTCACAAAAGGGACAGCGTATTCAGTGGATTTGCCGGCTTGATAGGCAAATTGTCAAGGATCACTCTCACTGACCTCTAGGTTTTGGGAATGTAGTCCAAAGCAAAACTGCACTTAAAGATGCTTAGGAGGAATGCTACAAGTGACTGTTGCCCTTGTTGCAGAAGGGCTGAAAAAATTCCTTCAGTGCAAGGCGAGTTGTAGGGTTCGAATGCTCCAAGTGCCCACTTGACTTTTTTTTGCTGCTTCCCAGTTACACTGGTTGGCCTTGAGGGGCATTAAGTGATTGCTTTCTATCTGCTTTCTTCATTTTCTATGATACACCCGGGGAAATGCGTCTTAAAAAGAAGCTTTCCTGTGCTTCCAGAGTCTCCTGTGATACCTCCATCACTCCTCTTGAGTGTGCTTACTGAATTTGAGACTTTCTTGGCCAAAACGCGATTCAGTCTGGCTGCCGTATTGGTGTTCTGTACGCCTTCACAGAAGTGCGTCCAGCTATTCTGTTTATCTACCCGAATATTTTTAATGTACTCGGTCAGTGTGGAGCGATGCCGATTCCACTCACCATTGTGCTTTGCTCTATTGAACAATTGCATTGTACGTTTCCTTAAGCGAGAGAGTTCGTTATTCCACCACTGAACTCCTCTTAGTGGCACTGAGAGGACAATTTTCTTCGTAAGACGATAGGATATCTGAGGTGACATCTATGGTTAGTCGTTCAAGACTAAGGGCTCCTGAGGCAGACGTCTCAATCATCGAGAGTTTATCGCGTGATGCCCCAGTATATTTCGGCCTGTCCTTTTGTTGTGGGATACGTCTCTCAACTATTACTGACGTTTGTGCTACGATATCAAATCAAGTGGCAGTGAGGGTTCGTCGGAGACATGCCAGTTGCGTATCCGGCTTGGTAAAGGGTAACTGCCAAAAGTAAGGTCGAGTAAGTTACGTATCCGTCAGCACTAGAAATTCATAAAATAATACAAACGGCGGAAAAACACTTGCAAAAAGTGCACGCGCAATTGCCAGACAACCGCGTCAGCAATTATTTTTAATAAAAAGCCGACGTATACGTATGACCCGGACTCAGTCTACTTTTAACTTGAGATTAAAGTGCATTGTTGAACCTAAAACCCGCGTCTTTTCATTTATTCATTTTTTTTTTTGGTATTACGGCACGTCCGCAACATAACTGGCGCAGTCGGGAAACGTAAAATTAACTTACACGGGAAGCCGCGAAGGATAACCGATAAAAAGTTAATAAAATACAATCTAATTAAACAAAAAAAGGGGTATTGCAAAGCCTCGTATCAGAATTTTCAAAGAATTCGGTACACAAATAATAACTATTCTTCGACGAAAGAAAGGTACTACGAGAAGTAGACCTAGTATTGAAGAAGAATTAAAAAGTGAATGTGAACATCCTTCGACGAAAGAAAGGTACTACGATAAGTAGACCTGGTATTGAAGAAGGATTAATCCGAAAAGTGAGTGTGAAAAGGCGAAGACTTGAAGGTCAGCAACGTGGAGCGATTGAGAAGGAAGGAAAGGCGATTAACCGAACAGAATAGCAGAAGGCAAATTGAAAATAACATGGAGGAACAAATGCGGCATTTACAGCAGCAAATCCAGGAGAGGGATGCACAAATCCAACAGTTGGCTGCAGCACTACAGCAACTTAATTTACAGCGGGAAACCAGCGAGAATCGTGACAAGGTCCTGAAAGAAATAAGATACATGACGAATTTCACCGGACGAGGAGAAGTAAAGATAAACAGTTTCGTAAGTAATATCGAACATTATTTAAACAGTATAAATAATTTGGAAACAAGAAGAATGGCAGTTAGAACAATTTTTTATGAAAAAATACAAGGGGAAGCAAAAGATACAATCATAAATTTAGCAGAACCAGACAACTGGGAACTAATAAAAGAACATCTAAAACTTAGATACAAGCCCGATACAGAACCGGCACAAATATACAGGAGAATTAGTAGCTTAAGAGTGAACAGCGTAGCAGAATTAGCATTAGAAGTACAAAAAATTAAATGTAAAACCGATGAATTAATAATATATTATAAAGAAGATACTTGTATTGATTTAAAAAATGTAGAACCTTTGTTGGCTAATACAATTAAAGAAATGAGCCAAGGTGTGTTACTAGACAAAATTTATGAAGAAAAACAGTTGGAAAATATTTTAAGTATTATGAACAAAAGACGATTTGAGGATGAGTGTATCAAACCAGAATTTAAAAGACACAGAGTTAATAATTTCCGTAAAGAACAAAAATATAGACATAGTAATAACGAAACAAATGACCATAATCTAATTAAAAACACCAATCAACAAATCATAATTAATAATAACTTTAATGATACATTTAAACAATTGAAAACAATTATAGAAAATGATAGGAAAACAATACTAGATAAAGTAAATAGCATATCAAGTAACGTAATAAATAATAGCATATTTCTTGACCAAGCCTTCAAAATTCAAATATTAAAAAGTAAGATAGATTATATATTCGATAATGTAGCATCAGTGAAAAGTGGAATCCTACACCCAAACATTCTAAATGACGAAGAAATACAAAAATTTAATATTGACATAAATAAAATGCAGCATATAAGACTAGGACTTGCAACTGTGGAAAATAATCTGTTAATATTTGCTATTAAGATTCCTAAAGAATTCATCAAAGTACAACTAAGATTAAATATACCCATTCCAAATTCAGAGCAAAAAGAAATTGATTTTGAAAAAGAAACCATTTTTAAATATAATAATAAAACCTATCATTATGAAATATCAAAAAATTTAAACGAACAAACTTTAAGTACGCATTGTGTATATAGACATAATTGTAAACTAAGAAAAAATCAAAACACAGAAATAATAAAAATCGATGATGAAACTATAATAGTCAAAAATGGAAAAAATTTAAATATTACTCAAAATTGCGACGAAAGAAAAATAGCAATTCAAGGAAATGTCCTAATTCATTTTAACGAATGTGAAATAAAAATTTTAGATCATTATTTTTCAAAC
This sequence comes from Chloromyia formosa, assembly GCA_964017055.1. Taxonomy (NCBI): domain Eukaryota; kingdom Metazoa; phylum Arthropoda; class Insecta; order Diptera; family Stratiomyidae; genus Chloromyia; species Chloromyia formosa. The sequence continues at coordinate 96,207,806 of OZ024813.1, read as the reverse complement.
AAATTAACGAAAATTCAAGACCGATTCTATTATCCTGGAAATGAAAACTTTGATTTTAAAGACAAAATTGATTTTGAAGAAATTATATTGAAAAACATAGAAAATGTTGAAAAAATAAAAGAATTACAATTTCACCGAAAAATGTCATATGGAATGTATACAATAATATTTGTAATAATTTTATCTATATGTATATCACTACTATATTTATATTTGACATATCATAAAAATGTAAAGATAGATGTTATAAATAGAATTCAGGAGAATTCTTGTCTTAAGGAGGGTGAAGTTACGTATCCGTCAGCACTAGAAATTCATAAAATAATACAAACGGCGGAAAAACACTTGCAAAAAGTGCACGCGCAATTGCCAGACAACCGCGTCAGCAATTATTTTTAATAAAAAGCCGACGTATACGTATGACCCGGACTCAGTCTACTTTTAACTTGAGATTAAAGTGCATTGTTGAACCTAAAACCCGCGTCTTTTCTTTTATTCATTTTTTTTTGGTATTACGGCACGTCCGCAACATAACTAGTACGTCCTGCCTTGCCCCAGTGACAAAGGTTGGGCGAGTACCATTTAAAAAAATGTCTAGGTCAAGGACGTTAATAAGTTCTAAAGGTAATGGAAATTTGCATTGCACCCAATTAGAAGACACCTACCTTCTGCTCGGCGGTACTCTGTCACCCGTTGCATCCGCTGCTGACAGGATTTCGGAATCTCCAGCGAAGTAGGCAGACACGAAGACTAGCAGCTGTGTGATACCTCCCATGGTTGGTGATGTTGATGGTAATCACCACTAAATCACTGGTGGTAAATTCTGAAAGAAAAATGTACTTAAGTGTAAGGGCCGTTATCTCAATTTCTGGTTAAATCTTATCCTGCAGATAACCGCTGAACGGCACTCATCTTCCGGTTAAGAATTTATCGGAAAATAATTCCAAACAGCTGATTCGGACTGCTGAGATTTTGACAGCTAGAACTGTTTACGTTTTGCACATTCAAATGAGACAATTAAACTGATCACAATGAACAGAGTTCTGGATATTCACTCGAAGCAAACGGATCTGAAACCAAATCAGCCGCAAAATAATACTGAGAGGTGGCACATGCATATAATAGAATTGAACAAGTGCCAGAATTGCACCAAGAAAATCCGCTGGCTTTCTACTGCATTAGCTGCGCTGTGGACTGCATTATCATATTTTAAGCGTTGCATGCGCTGAGGTTAAATTTAGTGTCCCGGATAGCTAACTGGCAGTTTTACCAGACATTTAGAAAATGGGCCTAAATGATGCACGACCTGGGTTGGCTAGCATTCCTCTCATATATAAGATTAGCATTACTTACTTTACCTGAGAGATTGCCATTATGCTACCAAGGTTCTTGCATAAGGGTACTTTAAATTTTTCTCGTGAGCAGCTACAGTGTCCGAGACAGCTTTGGCGTTAGTCTGAGCTGAGTCATTGTCCGAATTAAAGCACACCATCGGGAAGAATTCCACGGAGTAGTTGGATGACCGATCAATCTCCATGGTGCATAAGACTATATGCCCGTCCATAATATACACTGACGTAACGTGACGTCGTATGGAGTACATTTCGTGCAGCATCTAAGGACTGCTGTAGCGAGATGAAAAAGGAGTGGAGTCTTAAGATGAACATAAGCGCCAGATGTGCAAGGAAGATATTGCTCCCACATTGGGCGTCACCTGTGATGTCTGCTTGAAAACTGCGAACCTCAAAAAATGTAAAAAAAATAAAAACAAATTCATAATTAAGAATGTAGTTAGGAGTGCAACTGTGCCTTTTTAAACGAAGCTGCGCTGATTTAAATCTCTTGCTAGGATTTCGTCTTAAATTTTATGTCCTTTTTTTACACAGCTTAACGTCCTGCAAGTGTTTACAGTGTTACTGGGCCGTGGCAATACAGAGAGGTTATTGTCACCATACACTCTCGAACTTGAACATGGTACAAGTGGACCGGTTTTCTTCAGGCTTATGCGAAGTGTGTGTGTGTCTTGAGTAATTCAGAGGACATTTGTACCAGGTTCATGTTCGAGTTGAAGTTCGACAGTGTATGGTGACACTAAGGTAGAAATCTTTTTAGCCACTTTATCGTTTCTACTCTGATAGTAAAAACTATCGTGTTTTGCAGACTCAAATGTAATATTGACATGTTTGCACACAATGTGAACAAAACCTATCACAACTGAACTCAAAATCAGTGAATAGAAACTTCACATAATATCAAATAATGAAAATTACGAAACATGATTTAGATGAAATGCGACATCATGCCCAAACCACATTCCTCTCAATTCAAACACACGTTTCCAGCGAACGGGCAAACGGCCATATTTCATCGAGCCTGTCCTACAATACTCATATATGTATGTACTTGTATACGAGTATTTTTGCATTTATAATTTCCATGGCTAAAAGGAAATTATATCTTTGGTGAATGGATAATATATAAACATTACCAACCGCCGGCATACATACATTCATCGTTACCCCGCTGGCAGAACATTAGTTATGACACAGCCCCATACGACGGGCTACCTTATAAAAATGCAAGAAGGCTGGGGATATTACACATCATCATATACGGTCAACCCAAATCAAAAAATCAGGCAAAGAACTCATCTAAAATGATTGACTTGACGTCCCGTCCATATGGCCTATCCAAAGTATATACCTACAGCTTGTTGCTTGAGAACTCCTAATTAACATGTTTACGGATCAAATGTATTCACGTAAGATAAAAGCACGTACGTGGGATTATGGCATTGAAGTTTAAAATTAGGTTCCGGGTCTCGTTCAGCGGCAAACTTAGGCTCATGCGGTAAGGGTCGTCGGCGTGTCATTCAAATGCCTGCTGATAAAACGTTCGCACTTTTCAAGTGGACCCAACTCTATTAAAAGTCACGTCATAGAAGTAGCCTAGAACGCCGAAATTCGTAGCCAGTTCAAACAAAAACCCACATCGGTGAGAACGACTGCAAACAGATACAGTTTGCCCAGTTAAACTCGTCAGGTAGAATGATCCATGCATGTTTTGTGTACATCATCAGAAGGTGTTTCGTATGAAAAGAACCAACTCAAATAGCACAGAGGCACGAAGGAATAAAAGGTTAGCGTTCAGCACATCCTCACAATATGGACCACGGATACTGGGGATACCTCCACGTCCGTATTCCTATCTCTACAATGAAAGTACGTATGCCCACATATCATTCACATCAAACAGCGTCTGGCGGTTTGGAGCTGTAAATAAATTTTTGCTCCGTAGAAAATGCAAACGAGTGTAGAGTGTACCCGCTAGTGTGTGCTATGTCCATTCTAGCACAAGGAGCTTGCTGGATGCAATCCTTACAGGTGCAATGAAATTTTTCGTGTTAACATATTGCGGATATTACAAAGAAAAATCGTGCACTTAGATGCACTAAATGTTCTCCGTTGCACGGTAGGGCTGATTGGACGAACAGTCGAGTCGCAATTCCGTCGTGTAAGCGAACAATACATCTTCAGGAATTTACAGAGCACGATGGAGATATGAATTCTTTATGATATTATGTGTTCATTTTCTGTAGGGAATAAAGGAGGTGATTCATTAAGTGAGCTTTACTAGACTTTGGACGATAGTTTTTAATGGAAGCGTACGTGGATGGATGAATGCAATTTTGTTCCTGTTTGTATTGCTTAATTTGGAATAGCTATTTTTGTTTTTCATAGTTACTTGCTTCGCCAAGCTCATAGCTCTTTTTTAGTTGATTGTCAATATTGTTAATCAATTTTAAATTTCCTGATTCTCATTCTACTTTTAATTCTTTTTCTTCGAATACTTGATAGGTACAAGTCTTACCATTTATAACACAGATTCTGGGACTAGCCTGCTCACTAGGAGAAGGAAGAAAGTCCTGCATATCGGTCTTGCTTCAAACGATATATACAGCACCGGATTCACCTTGACCGCCGCCCTGGGCAGGAAAAATCTGCCGCACCAAATTTTTCTTACTATTTACTCCTGCCAAGAAAACAGGTTATGTGGATCCCGGATTTCCTGAGAGAAGACTCATAGTTATGTACATATAATTCACATGGTCATTGTGTAGACAATTGAAGATATACTTGGTGTTGCTCCTGTGTCATCTGTATTGAGTGGAAATTTAAAGCCCGAGATAAAAAAAAAATTAGAGACTATAAATTCCTTTTTTCTTTTATTTTATTTTATATTTTGGCTTCCGCCGTTTTTTCCTGGAATTAAAAGCTTAATTGTCAAAAAGTACTTACAGATGTATCATTCAAAGTACTTTCCACCGCTAGCGACAACTTTCGCCCATCTCTCCGGAAATTTTCGGATTCCATCTCGGAAAAAGGAGTCGTCTTTCCACGCGATCCTTGATTGGATCCATTTTTCGACTTCCTCATACGAACAAAAATTCTGATCAGCCAGGCCGTGCGCTATGGAACGAAACAGATGGTAGTCGAAAGGAGCGATGTCTGGGGAGTATGGCCAGTGGGGCAAAATTTCCCATTTCAGGGTTTCCAAGTATGTCTTGACCACTTTTGCGACGTGTGGCCAAGCGCTGTCATGCTGGGGGGCAAAAACTCCTCTTCCATAGTCCTCCGCGTGGGCGGCCCCTGGAACGGCAGTGGTCACTGACCATTGCCAACCAACGTCAAGAAACCAGTGATGGCGGTGCGATGATTTGGTTGAGATACTCCTGTGGTGTGGGGTGTAAAAAAAATACCACGGCCTTTCCCTTTGAGGGCCTGTCGTTAAAACCGACAATCAAATGACAGGATGTGTATGCCAGCAACTTGCACTATCCGAAATCTTTATCTGCTAACGAAACGTCAACTATGCCTCGGATAAGGACTGACTCAACGGTTACGACTTTTGGCTATCGTACAATGACAAAGATTGGATTCTGGAATGTGCGTACTCTCCTGGACAATGGATCAGAAGGTCCCCAGAACGCACGATTTCTTCAATTAGAGAGTGAATTTCTGAGGTACAAATTAAATATCTTAGGAGTTAGTGAGATAAGATGGTGGAACAGCGGAGAATTTATCTCTCCAACGGGCAGCGCTGTAATGTTGTACTCCGGTAAAGCTACCGGTAGTCGACGTGAGTCAGGTGTGGGGCTCCTTTTAACCAGAGCCGCGCGAAACTGTCTCTTATCCTGGGAGCCGGTCTCTGACAGAGTCTTGACCGCCAGGTTCCGGACCAAAATGAGGAACATCTCAAATATACAATGTTATGCCCCTACTGAACCCGTCAATGTCTTTGCAAAAGACTCCTTCTACGAAGAACTAAACGCCGTTCAGAGCAGAACACCTAAAGGTGACATTATAATGATTATGGGTGATTTGAATGCGAAAGTTGGCGCTGATAGCTATCGGCTCAGAGATGTGATGGGGAGACACGGTCTTGGTGATCGTAATGACAAGGGTGAAAGATTTGTAGAGTTTTGCAACTTTCACAGTCTCTTCATCGGTGGTACTATGTTTGAGCACGAAATCAGTTGGTCCTCTGTTGATCGGCGCAGAACACAAAATCAGATCGACCATTTTGCCATTAGTAAAAGATTCAAGAGTTGCCTCCTGGACCATCTTGCGCAAAAAGCAGCTGAGATAACTAGTCACCCAGATAGTGACATAAACGAAAACTGGGATGCCATAAGAAATGCGTACATTGATAGCGCAAATACCATCCTTAGCCCAAACTCGGATTGCCGGAATACGCCCTGGATATCCGACGCTTCATGGCAGCGGATTGTTGAAAGAAAGGACTTGAAAGTTCGTTTGGCTGCAGCATCAGACGACAATCGAAGCAGCATCGAACTCCTTTACCGTCAGAAAGCTCGAGAAGTTCAGCGTAGTGTGCGACGCGATAAAAGAGTTTATGCGAATTCTCTTTTAGCGTCAGCAGAAGAAGCCGCAAGAAGTAACAACTTAAACGCCGTATACGGTGTCATCAAGGAGTTTACAGGTGGTCGTAACTCCTGCCAACACCCGGTGAAAGATAGTGATGGAAAGCTACTTACTTTGGAAGAAGATCAAATGAGGCGGTGGAAAGAACACTTCGCCGCGGTCTTGAACCGTGTAACCTCTGGTGAAGTTCCCCCTCATATAGATAATTTAGCTAACCATCAAAATGTGCGTATACGGTCCACTGCCCCGACTAAAGAGGAAATAGTCACTGCAATTATTGCACTAAAACGAGGAAAGGCCGCCGGACTTGACGGTATCCCTGCCGAACTTTATCAAGCAGCGCCAAGCGTAACTGCCGATTTGCTGCACCCACTTGTTGATAAAGCGTGGAATACAGAGACCTTTCCCACTGAGTGGAAGGAAGGTTTGATCATCAAACTTCCAAAGAAGGGTAGCCTCACAGACTGTAATAATTGGAGAGGCATTTATGTGCTTCCTGCCGTTGCCAAGATAATAGATAAAATAGTCCTGAAAGACTAAAGGCCCACTTAGAAAGCACAATTGATGAAGAGCAGGCTGGTTTTCGATCCGGATTCTCCTGTGTCGATCACATTAACACCTTGCGAATCATCATCGAGCAATGAATACGATTCTCCGCTTCAATTGCTTTTCATCGCTTTCGATAGTGTGAACCGGGATTTTATATGGGCGGCCTTGCGCAGGAGAGGCATCCCTGAGAAGCTTGTTGCTATTATTAAGGCAACCTATGACGGCGCGAAATGTCGCGTTTTGCATAAATGTAAGGTGTCGGGGGACTTTAAGATTCGCAGTGGAGTTCGGCAGGGGTGCATCCTCTCACCGATCCTATTACTCATAGTGATCGGCGACGTGTTGCATCCAGCCCTATCCGGACTCGACAGAGGAATTCAATGGACTTTGACATCTTATCTACAACATCTTGACTACGCTGACGACATATGCCTACTCTCCCACAAAATCATGGATCTGTCCGCAATGGCGTTAGATCTCGAGAGGGAGGCAAGCAAGGTTGGGCTAAAGATTAATACCAACAAGACCAAGGTTCTTAGCCCGCCGTTGCGAAAAAGAAATGCGACACCTATTGCCATTAATATTAATGGGCAGCCTGTGGAGAAGGTGGACAACTTCGTCTACCTAGGTAGCATTGTTGCCGAAAATGGTGGTACGGAGCAGGACATCGCTCGTCGTATCAACCAGGCTAAATGCGCATACGGCATGCTGTCCAAAATCTGGCAAAGCAGTTATCTCAGCATCAAGACCAAGCTGGGTCTGTTTCGCTCCCTGGTACTATCAGTGCTTTTGCATGGGAGCAGTACATGGAAAGTTTCCGTAGGAGTTACCAGAAAATTCAAGTTTTTGTCAACTCATGTCTTCGTCGAGTTTTAAGAATTTTCTGGCCCGAAACAATATCAAATGAAGAGCTAAGTCGGCGTATGGGTCAGATGCCAATCGAGGAATTGATACGCAGGCGATAATGGCAGTGGATAGGTCACACATTGCGGAAGAGTGATAACTGCATTGCTTTGCATGCCATGAAGTGGAACCCCATTTCGAACCAAGGCCGACCAAGAGGGGTCCTCGAATCACATGGCGTCGATCTGTGGCAAAGGAGTGTCAGGCACTGGGTAAGTCTTTTGGGGAGTTGCGTCCCATTGCCCAGAACAGAGTACGATGGCGCGCAGGAGTAGTTGACGCGCTATGCCCCGCTAGGTGTTAATTCAAAGTAGTATTCTTCGAAACCAGTTTATGCTAACGAAACGTCAACTGAGCCACATGGAACAGCTGACGCGCTATGCCCCACAAGTGGTTAGGGCAATTGGGTACATCGAGCTGGTCCCACCAAATGCAAAGCATAACCTTGGCGCCGTGAATATTCGGTTTTGCCGTCGACGTTGATGCATGTCCGAGCATTCTCCATGACTTTCTGCGCTTGGGATTATTGTAACGGATCCATTTTTCGTCGCTGGTTACGATGCGATGTAGAAATCCCTTCCGATTCAACCTTTGAAGCAGTTGTTTGCGTGCAAATAATCGCCGTTCAATATCTCTCGGTTTTAACTCGTACGGAACCCAATTTCCTTGTTTCTGAATCATGCCCATGACCTTAAGGTGTTTCGAGATGGCTTGCTGAGTCACTCCTAGCATTTCAGCTAATTTTTTTGCGTTTGGCATGAATCTTCATCGAGCAGTGCTTCCAGTTCGTCATCTTTGACAATTGTTTCTCTCCCACCACCATGCTTGTCCTCGACATTGAAATCGCCACTTTTAAAACGTTAAAACCACTCACGACATGTTCTGTCACTCAGAGCAACCTCACCGTAAGTATCTGAGTCTGAGGGCATTCGATGTCGCGCTCGGTGACCGGGATAGTTCGGTCACCGCTCTATTATACTAACCTAGAGCTCGGATATCCAATTTCGGCGCGATCAAAAAACTGCTTGTGAGTACTAATAGAACTCTCACAGTGCTACGAGCTTGTCAGTATAAAGACGGTGCGGATAGGAGGTGCATGCTAGCAACTGCATTTCCGAAAAGTAGATATGCTATTGAAACGTCAACAATGCATAGAAATGCTAGAAATGTTGACGCGCTCATGCCCCTGGAGGGGTCAAGGCAACTAGAGATTCGATGAGCCTCAGCTGGAGTTTTTTTTTTTTTTTTTTTTCAAATGGAAGCAGAAGGTCAAAACTTCTCGCAAATGACGAGAACTTGGCTCGAAAACAGACATTTTGAATTGCAAATCTTATTAAAAATGCAAACAACTTTTACTAATGCGGGGATGTCGATACTTTCACACACGACCAAACTCACTTTGTGACACTTTTGGACTTCGTATTTGTGACCAGCCCTCACCGATGCAGCCGTCCGTCAGAAAACGGCGGAAGCAAAGTTGTACACCCAGTAGCACACCAAAAGTTAAGCTCACCCTCTACGACTGTTCAAACTCAGTTTCCATGTATTCAGTATCAATAGAAGGGGTTAAAATGATTTTAAAATGACTGTACCTAGTCTAGCCATAAATACTGTTACAAACTTTTTGAAGCACTGTTCAATAAAAGAGGTGTTATATGTTAAGAAATCATTGTTTATTTATTAAATACATTGTCAACAACGGCAATTGCAACAAGTTATTCGAAGTGATTGCCTTTTGCCTTTACACAAGCCTTTAATCGAGCTGGCCACTTATCTATGGAAGCACGCACGACTTCAATCGGAAAGTTGGCGACTGCATGCGTAAGAGACTTCTTTAAGGATTCGATATTAGAATGTCTTTTAGAGCACGTCATTTGCTCTAAGACAGACCATAATTCGTAATCCAGCGGATTCAGGTCTGGGCTGGAGGAAGGCCAATCTTCAGCTTTAATAAAATCTGGAACATTTTCTTCAAGCCATTTTTGGGTTGACTTCGCCTTATGACCTGGTGCAGAATCTTGCTGGAAACTCCAAGGCTGATTTTTGAATAATGACGTGTTGAGAGGTTTCACTACACTTTCAAGGACACTTTCTTGATAAATTTTGGCAGACGTTTTGACGCCCTTCACACAAAAATGCAACTTTGTCACCCCGTTGTAGCTAACACCCCACCAAACCATTACTGAGGCTGGATGATGACCTCTTTGAACCTTTTGGGCAACTTGAGAAGCTTCTCTGGCACTGCGAGCATAAGCCCTATCGTTTTGTTTATTAAATGTTTCTCCGACAGTAAAAATTTGTTCGTCCGTAAACAAAATTTTACGGTGTTCTTGGTTTGCGTACCGGCAAAGTAATCGTTTTGATTTTTCCTACAGCAATTCTATTTTCTTTGTCACCCCAATCCATGTTCACTACACTAAAAATTAAACTCAAATGATGACAAATGCATCAAGCACAAGCGTACTATAGCGATTAGCTCAATTTTTAAGAAATGCAATATATCGGTTCCTTTCTGCAGGGTTGCCAAACCTTGTAACAATATTTATGGCTAGACTAGGTATTGTGCAGAGGTGTTTGATCAGCAACACGCTCAACCGAGTTATTTACCCTATAAATGGGTACTCATTTAACAGCTGAGTGGGCTCATAGTCCGACACGTAAATCCCCTTTTTTATCGAAAACTATCGCATTCAGTAGGGATCAGTGCGTTGAAGGCGAAAGTGCTAACGGTTGCGCCATCCGGACTACTTACTGGCCTATTGGCCAATACAAAAATGCCAGTTTTATTACAACCCCATAATCAACACTTTCACTTTCCCGGTGACCAAAGCAAATACTTATGAATTTTCCTCTAGTGCACCAAACTCCTGTTAAATACTTCGCTATCACTAAATAAAAATAATAAATCTTTGAAGGCTTTTATCCTTATCCCGATCTGAGTCGAATCATTCAACAATGCAATCCAGACCCATCAAGCCGTACGAGTATGGTTCAACACTGGGAAGATTCACCATTAATGTCATTGGACACGATAGTAAAATGGGTGAAATGATTGGGAAAAGAATGGAATACTTTGTCCACAGTAAATTACAGTTGACATTGATTTAAGTATCCGATATCTATCTTTTTCCTTATTTCAGTTCATTCGTGTCCCGGTGACATTTCATTCTCATTGCCACTCTCATCAAATTGAATGATTTCCCAGTCAGGATGCACAGAAGGAAACGATGGCCAGGGGCACTGAAATCTTTGAAATCGAAGTGCTATGTATCGATTCAGGCATACGGATATTGTCTCTTTGCAGCTCAGTAAGAGGGCTAGCGGACGATAATCTGCCGGAACCTCAGACTGCAGACAAACATCGCGCTGATAGTATTATCTAATTGCACGACAGATGGTTTTTGAAATTAAAATTTCCCATGGTCGTGTGGCCGCTTTATCCCAAATTCCCATATTAAATTTCATTGACTCGACACAACCCTGGCGTGATACGCCACTGCATTCACTGCCACTACTGCTACCTACACACTACATGTCGATGCCAGCTTCTCTCAATTCGATTTTCGATTACGGGAACAATGTGTAGTACTATGTATATGTTCAAATGCTAGCATCTTTTTCGATGATAAAAAATTATCTTTTACGATAAAAAAAAACCTGAAATCCCTGGGATGGAGAATTGAAAGGAGATAAAGTCAACCTTGCCTCATTGAAGATGTCGTCTAATGTCACAACCACACTCGGGTCCGTCAGGTAGATATAGATAAGTACTAGGGGACCCATGCAACGTAGACGGACTTCTTTTGGCAACGAAAGACGAATCAAGTGAAAGCCAACCTGACAGCTCGCTTTGAAGAGAGATATCTAGAAGATAGGATTTTGATTTGGATTGTCGATTAATTGAGAGAGAGAGCGACCAGACGGGGATTTTTCCCTTCCTTTGGTATCAATTCAGTTCAAGAAACATTTCATTTCTTCGACTGGATAGTGGATCGAATCGATGACGATGATGTCGAGGACCATTCCTCTAATATCGATGTGTCAACAATGCTACCTACAGCTGATGGCAGTTCGGGATGGGGGTCCTATACTAAAACACATTCCTCGAGAGAGTTTATCGGGGTCTGGTGATCTCGTGATGTGATTACGCGGAAATCATTGTTAAAAATCGCTAAGAAATGACATCCAATTCAATTTGATGGTATCCGAGCAGGTCATTATCTTTTGGGATGAGATAAGAATGGATGTAGATATGTAGGGTATTTTTCGTGGGAGTCGATAGCGAAAAGTATTGATAACGGTGACATAATTGGATTAAGATAATACATTCTTTGAGGATGATATGTTTTAAATGGATAGTGGCATTTAAGCGTAGCTATAATGATGTCCTAGAAAATGGGTTCTTAGCCAATGTTGTCCGTTAAAGAGAAGAAGAAATATCTAGAAAGCATCTCCTGACCGCTGACATGACAGCGTCTTCCCGGAGTGTGTCGTGACAATGTGGGACGGCAGTGGAAAATCCGTCAAAATCTTTAAAATCCGTTTGGAGATCGCTGTTGATCTGATCTACTGATCCATTTTCATTTAAAGCATATTTCAACCAAGCTTTATACAAAATTGCAAAATGCAAAACTGGGCTTCCGCCTTTTCACCCATAGCCAGCGGAGCAAGCGTTCAATGGTATTGGTATTCTGAAGGTAGCAACTATTTAAGTGCGGAGGTCGCATAGCAATCGGGGCCCAAACTTCTCTCATATGCGTCTGGATGATTTTTTATGAATAATTATAGGACGGAACGTTTCACCAACGACAGCGACCCATTTGGCATTTGATAAAAAACCCGCTTTTTGTGTTGGCTACAAATCGCTAGACAGGGATAGACCCAATTTAGTGATGGGCATAATGACTCTTTTCACTGTGCCAGCACATAAGCTCTGACTCTTTCCATGGAGTCGTTCTAAAAGAGTCGTTCAAAAAGAGTCATCTAAAGGAAAGCGTCAGAACTTGGTTTATACGACGTTCACTCTTTATATTCTGCGCCTAACAATGAAAAAACAGTAATTTATCTTCGGAAACACTTTTGGACCAATTTTCGAAACACTTTTTCCACTCGAATTGAGGTAGCTCCAAAACTTGCGTTTTGAACCTATCAACTGGTTTTTTGGGTGTCGAAAAACGCTGACCACGCAGTTTATTTTTAATGTGCGAGTACAAGGAGAAATCATTGGGCGCTAAATCAGGATTATACGGCGGATGGCCCATCAATTCGATGTTTGCGGTGCTCAAAAACTCTGTTGTGTGAGTCAATGTTTCAGACCTCGTATTATCGTCATGAAGAATAATTCACTTTCGGCGGTCAATTTTCCTCATTTCACTTATTAAACTTATGGCAAACAAATGGTTGTATACCATTCAGAAGTGACCGTATAACGTTGCTCAAGTGGTACAGTGGCGGCAAGACCAGTTATTGCGAAGAAACATGCGACGGTTTGCTTCGAAGTGCTTCGTTCGCGAACAAATTTCGTTGGATTTGGCTCGTCTTTTAAGATCCATACCGTCGATTTCTGTTTACTTTCGAGCTCTTACGCAGATGCATAAACCCAAGATTCGTTGCCTGTTGCGATCTTATAATCGTCTTTTGAAGCACCGCGGTCGTATTTCCTCACCATTTCTTTGCACCAATCGGCACGAGTCTCCTTTTCAGCGATCATCAAATTATGCGGTATCCAACGCGAACAAATCTTTGTGACGGCCAAATGTTCATGCAATATTGAATGTACTCTGGTGGAACTAATGCCCAGGGACGCCTCAATCTCTCAATATGTCACATGATAAATAAATAACTGGCGCAACAGTCCAATTTGAACCACGGCCTCGAGATGAGTTAGCATCATCTCATTTTCTAGATCGTGACGGTTTTTGTGCAGAGGTATGTGATCAGCAACACGCTCAACCGAGTTATTTACCCCATAATGGGTACTCATTTAACAGCTGAGTGGGCTCATAGTCTGACACGTAAATCCCCGGAATCGAACCGGGGCCCAGTGCGTTGAAGGCGAACGTGCTAACCGTTGCGCCATCCGGACTACTATGTCACATGATGATCCTGGTTTATTATTTCGTACACGGCATCGATGTTTTCTGCGATTACGTCCGATTTTGGACGACTCTCGCGAAATTCGTCGGTGAGCGATAGGCGGCCGCGACTGAATTCTGCAAACCAACGTTTTACCATGGTAAAATGTGGAGCTTTATCGCCAAAAGTCGAAGGAATTGATCGTTGCACTCTTGTCGAGGTAGTCCATGTCGACACTCAAAATCAATCAAAATCATGGCACGAAAATGTTCTCGGTTTAATTCCTTTTTTTGCCCGAGACAAAATTTTCAAGCCACGTACGAGCCCTATTTGTTTTGTTTAACACAAAACAAATAGAGCTCGTGCGTCAAAACGTTGTGAGTACGTGTCAATAGAAGTGTCAGATTGCATCTGGCACCATTAGTATTGCCAAGGCGCAAAATATAAATAGTGCCATCCGTATCATATTCAATAAAAGTCGTAGTTGTCGTAGTCGTAGTCGACACTCAAAATCAATCAAAATCATGGCACGAAAATGTTCTCGGTTTAATTCCTTTTTTTGCCCGAGACAAAATTTTCAAGCCACGTACGAGCCCTATTTGTTTTGTTTAACACAAAACAAATAGAGCTCGTGCGTCAAAACGTTGTGAGTACGTGTCAATAGAAGTGTCAGATTGCATCTGGCACCATTAGTATTGCCAAGGCGCAAAATATAAATAGTGCCATCCGTATCATATTCAATAAAAGTCGTAGTTTTTAAAAAAGTCAGTTTTTCCTTTATTTATTACCCCCGATTCGAAGTCGGTGATCCCCAATGCCCTTTGGTGCGAGCCACCCAGACCGGACCACTATTTCCCATGAAAGCGGAGTTGCCAATCTGAGCTGGGCAAGCCCAATTTTTTTTTTCTCTTTTTTGAGCCCAGATTCGGAGTCTGCGCCGCCCCAATGCCCTTTATTTTGACCCAGCCAGATCGGACCACTATTTCCCATGAAAGCGGGGCTACCAGTCTGGGATGGGCAACCCCAATTTTTTTTTCGCTTTTTTGACCCCAATGCCCTTTGTATCGCTCTTTTTGAACGATTCGATTTTGTATCGTTGTTTGTGAACGACTCTTTTTGAACGATTCGATTTTGTATCGTTCTCTTTGAACGACTCTTTTTCAACGATTCGATTTTGTATCGTTCTTTTTGAACGACACTTTTTGTACGATTCGATTTGCTATCGCTCTTTTTGAACAAATCTTTTTGAACGTTTCGATTTTATATCGTTCTTTTTGAATGACTCTTTTGAACGATTCAATTTTGTATCGTTCGTCTATTATGTTAAATTGTATGTATTACAGCAGCTGAAAATTTGAGTTTGCTTACACTGTAGCTATAATGGAAGTGGAAGCCATGGGTTTTTGTTTGGTTTCATCTAAAGTTGACCTTGAGATGATGATACGTAAAACGAGTACTTTTGTTTTAGAATGTTGGGATTGTTTTCTGTATTTGAAGAAACTTGGATGTGCGGTGCGACGTAAGTAAATGATTTTTTATTTGCTTGCAGTCATGGGTTATTGTGTATATGTATGGGACTATACACAATGCGAGCATTGCATACTGCATAGAGATGATTATGAATGGATTTAGATGGGATTGCTTTAGGAGATAGACAATGCTGGTTTTAGTGTTAGATAGATAATGGGATGGGATGTGAGTGAATGAATGTAGTACATTATATGCAATGGGAAATGCGCGTGGATTGGTTATGCGTTGGGTAGTATTTATGCGGGGGCGAGTTTCGTTATTAATTTTACAGTGTGTTATTCTTAAATTGAACGACTCGAAGGCTATGTCGTTGTGTCGAATCTTTCGCTCATTCACTTGAGTCTTTCAAAATGAACGATTCGTTACTGTGCTACACATCATTACCCAATATAGTTATCCGAACCACCGCATCGATCGCAACAATCTTCAACTATTCAACAGCCGCCGGGTCGCGCTTGAATAAACACACATTAATACTCTACGAAAATGTCAGAAATTATTGATTTTAAGATATTTCTGATCTGTAATGCTCAGATTTATGGATAGCAGGGGTGAATATTGCAAATTGGGATGATATGATTTTGTTTCGAGGACAAGCAGCCAGGATGATGTGGACAACGATGATCCTATTGATTATTTGGGCCGTGATGACCGTGGAGAAGAGTGGCGAGTTGCGAACCAAGATAGTTGAATTCGGCACAGCAGCGTTCCACGGCACCATCCCTGTGGAGTTGAACGTGTTGGTATAGTATGTCAGCAGGGTTTTGTAGATTTTCGTAGTGATAGTGTTCAAAGTGTCATCCTAGTCTTCGATATTGGTCAGTATATGCTCATCAGTCGGCACCAGTGATGAAGAACTCAACCGTTGAAATTAAGTCCACTATTATTTTCAGGTCATCAAGCGGGATCGACAATAGCTTATGTTGGATTACCGTTGTTTGAGAAACAAAAAGCACTGAAGAAGGAAGTAAGTAACTCCCGAAATACGTATTTGCGAAAGAAATATATTTTGTAGTAAGGAACCTTTGTTTTTCCTTTAAGTTATCTGGATTGACAAGTTGAACAAAGGTCAGTGTTCTATCTCCAATAGTAAATGATAGTATATGCCTTGCCCTTCTATGTGTTGCAGGTGTAGTATGTATGTATATGCGGCCTCCGCACATTAAACTGGGAATCGTAGAGGGTCAAAAATTTAATACAACGCATTGAGTCCGCAGGGTTTATGGATCAGTTTGACATAGGCCATCTTTATTCCATTATGAAATAGGAAAAGTTTAGGTGCGGGATGAAATTTTCAATCTCTCTCATGAGAGCAAAGAGATACCGCTCGAACAAGTCATTGCATTCCAAAAATAGCTGGCCTCGAAAGGGTCGGGTAACCTTAGCAGTAAAGTGACTGTTTGTTTTATCACTTCGGAAAATGAAACACAGTTTTCAAGGTCTGGCATTAATTTTGGCCTAGGTTGAGCCTTACCATTGCTAGCCATTTCGCGTCTGGGTTCTGCTAGTTTATCGCTGAGGCACCTACAGTAACTAGATGGATGGCCGTTTTTGTTTGCAACTAATGCAAAAGACATCAAGGGTTTGTATGGGCGCGTAGCAGAAGTTGCGCCTGTTAGACTTGTCGCACCAGACACATCTGGAACCTAAGATGCAATTTGTAGATACATGGCCGAATCTCTGGCACTTGAAGCATTGGATGATTTTCTTATGTTTCAGCCTCGCCCAAGCAACACTATGTGCTGGTGGTGGTAGTATCAACGCCTTATAGCTTTGAACGGGTTTGGCAGCTCTTGGTCATTACTGATGAGCGCGTCGCTCCGATATGTAGAACCGGCTGCTGTAGGAGCGAAGCAACACGGTGTCCTAGCAGATGACTTACGCTAGTATGGTCCTTACCGTCAGTGCCAGCGTAGAAAATTCCAAGAACATAGATAATTTTTATACCCTAGACTTATAGTATAGGGTATATTGTTTTTGTCACGACGAAAATATGTAAAACCTTAAAGGAGGCTCCGGAGGTATAGCAATGTATATATATAAATGATCAGGGTCACTTCCTGATTCGATTTAGCCATGTCTGTCTGTCCGTCTGTCCGTCTGTCTGTCTGTCTGTCTGTCTGTCTGCCTGTCCGTTCGCACGATAACTTTCGATAAAATGAAGCTAGAGCCTTAAAATTTTGGTCGAATGTTGGTAGTGTGATCTAGTTGGTTAGTATTGAAAATGGGCATGATCAAGCCAAGAGGACGCCTACCTCCCCTGCAAATGTAAAATAATTAAATGTATCTAATAACTCCCGATTAAATAAACATGAAAAGCTCTAGCTTTGGTAAATTGTTCGTAAGGGTAATCTCATATTGTTCTGGAACAATAAAATCGATCAGATGAAAATTAATGGTACTTTTCTTACAAAGAGCCCCGTACTACCCTACTTTTCAGGTTTTTGATTTGATTGATTTTTGGCATGTAACCCTGAGGTGAGAAGCTGCTTCAGTTCTAGTAAGTTGGGCATAGTCAGATCAAAGGAACGCCTACCTTCCCTACAAATTTCAAAAAATTAAATATTACTTTAATTACGATAACTTTCGATAGAATGACACTAGCAAGTTGAAAATTTATTAGAATGTTGCTAGTAAGATATACTTTGTTGGTATTGAAAATGGGCAAGATCCGACACAAGTAACCCCTACCTCCCCTACAAATGAAACTTCAAATAAGCGATAACTTTTGATAGGATGAAGCCAGCGGCTTGAAATTTTGGTCAAATGTTTGAAATGAGATTAGGTTAGCTGGTGATAAAGATGGGTTAGATCTGACCTAAGGAACCCCTACCTCCCCTACAAATGAAACTTAAAATAAGCGATAACTTACTACAAAATAAAGCTAGCGACTTGAAATTTTGACCAAATGTTTGTAGTAAGATCCAGTTGGCTAATATTGAAAATACGTAAAATCCGACCAACGAAACCCCTACTTCCCCTACAAACGAAACGTCAAAGAAGCGATAACTTTCGATAAAGTGAAGCTAGAGACTTGAAATTTTGTTTAAATGTTTGTAGGGTGATCTAAGTGGTTGGTGCCAATGATGGGCAAGATCGGACACAAGTAACCTCTACCTCCCCTACACTACAAGTGAGACTTCAAATAAGCAATAACTTTCGATAAAATGAAGCTAGCGACTTGAAAAATTCGACAAATATTTGTAGAATGGGTTAGTTAGTTGATTTTGAGAATGGTCAAGATCCTCCTGAATGAGTGCCAACTTTCCCTATAAGCTGGCCATATAAGAAACTCACTTTTAATGCATATAGTCGTTGCCTATTGGTACTTTTGGTATCACCACTAGGTCTGTACAAGTCTAGGGTATATACGCTTCGGACTCCGGGCCTGGTTTGTTAATGATTTCGCCTGGTCAGGCAGTAGAGAACACAAAGAGTTGTTTTAGTTCGTCAAGTACATCATCTTCATCGTAAGGGGGACGTATATGCTTGAGGATTTAAGCGGTCTTCTTCTGAGGCGCAGGAGTATTGGTGTAGCATGCAACGTTTGCTTCTTTTAAAAACTCGAATAGGTCCCCGTGCCTCAGCAATGTTTTTGGTAAGAATTTCTGGAATTTCTATTCGAGAGTTACTGTCATCAGCTTGAAGCATATAGTGGGAAGAGTCTCGGCAGCTCTTTGCTACGGAAGCTCTTGGCTGGCAGTCATCTGGTCTGCGGTCTGCCTGTCGTCGTTTTTCTACTTAGGAGACTGCTGGGCGGCACTATTCGAGTTGGATGACTGCCGGCTGGCAGCTTTCTGTTTAGGAGTATTATCCGCAGTGTGCATGTTAGTCCGAAGCGCTAACTTAGGCCGCAAGGAACCGAAAGATTGAGGGAGCAAGGAGGTCTGCATTCTGCTTGCAAACGTGTCTTATTACCTGGATAAATTGAGATTAATCCTTCTCCGACTGTACAGTAGAATTTTTAGAACGTTTGGTAGGAGAAGAGCGCAGCCTCTTTCTGACTGTGGTGGTGAAAGGGACACCCAGCTCGGTGGAGCCGTAGTTATTGTGTTCCACCTAACCACGAAAAATATGGATAACTTCCATCGCGCCTTGTGCATGGCTGATTGCATTGGCTGCTGGCTGGGAACTGCTGATTCCAATTGTTGCTTTCTGGGCGCCGCTAACAATGTTGATCAACTCCACGTCGTCACCGATAGCGTCGTCAAGCAAAATTATTTTGCGATGCTGTTGAGGGAGCGCCATGCTGGACCACGTTCCCCGGCTTCCACTTTATCTTCTTCTGGACCGGTGTTTCGTTGCTGGAATCGCTTTTCGCTTATCGCCTTAGTTATATCTCTTGACGCTGCTCGTGGATGACCTCTACCTGCCCGCTCAGAAGCACACGGAGATTCTCCATGTCCGAGAATGACTCGTCACCGGCCATCGCCGGGGCGTAATAACACGACTAGTCAACTTCGGCGAAACAGTCGTGGGAAGCTGTGGTGCAATTTTTTATACGCTGGACTTTATAAAGTAAACGGTACACCTTAAAGGAGGCAATGTATTTTATATCTATAAATGTTCAAGGTCACCTTCTGACTCGATTTACGTCTGTCTGTCTGTCCGTTCGCACGATGGCTTTTGGCAAAATGAAGCTACCGACAAAAAACTTTGGTCAAATGTTTGTAGTAGGATCAAATTGTTTGGAATTGAAAATGGGAGAGCTCCGACCCAAGGAACCCCTACCTCTGCTGAAAACGAAACTTAAAATAAAAAAAATAAAAATAATGAAACCGGAATATAGAGGGCTACGCCCGCAAACCGAGCGTTTTGTAGCAAGTACTTGTTTTGGTATGTAAGTATCGGCTCCTTGCTCTTCTTGGTACCACTTAGATGGATAAAAAAAACGATAATAGAAATGTCTGACCCATCATATAGTATCCGTATCTTATATGCCCAATCATATTACGTGATTGCAATGAAACTTAGAAAATATTATTGCCTATGGTGTTGGTTATCCTTGGCCATCAGTACTTTTGATCTCGGACGTGTTTAAGGGATACAGGGATGAGCTAACTGTAACTATGGAAATAAACTATTATTAACCTATTTTGAGGAGATATACAAATTCCATTATTTCCCGATTTATATGCTATTCAGAACCCACCTTCCTGAAAGTTTTCATTTTTCTAAGTGTTACGGTCTCGAACTGCAAGGGGGGACAAATTGCCTTTTAATATTTTCTCCTCCCTCATTGTTCCCCTTTTTTTTTTAAATATAAGTAAATGTTAAAAATAAAATGTGCTCAACATTACTTGCCTATACCAAAATTTGATTTTAATTTTGCCCCTCACAACTCCCCCCTTCCCGTTTCAGGTGGTCAATTACGGCACATCGCCCTCCTACCAATCTTTAACGCTTCATAAATGTGATTAACCATAATATATGTAACAATAACTGCAACTCGCACTACGAAAAACAACTCGCACCTTTAAAGCCGGTAGGTGTATATTTTGTATGAATAGTGTAAAAATGCCTAACTTTAAGTGAATGTACTATTATTAAATATTACATGGTTGTAATGAAACGTAGAGACATTATTGCCTATGGTGTTGGCTATCATTGGCCATCAATATTTTTGACCTCGGGTATGCTTAAGGGGTGCAGGGGTGTGCTAACTGCAAAAATATAAATGTACTATTATTAACCTTTTTTGATGAGATTTTGAAATTCTATTATTTTTTTTAGTTTTCTATGTTAGTAAAATACCGCTTCTAGGAAAATTTTCATATCTCTAGGTATAACGGTTTGGAAATGCAAGGGGGGGACAAACCCGGATCACATATTTTCCCCTCTTTTTCCTTTTTTCCTCTTTCCCCTTTCTTCAAATTTTAAGAAAAAATTCAGAAATGGAATTTACTCAACGGTACCTTTCTTACGATACCCCACTTGCCTATACCAAATGAAAAAAAAATTCGACCTTCATTTCTCCTCTATGGGGACCCCCCCTCAAAGTTAACCTATTACGACGCATCACTTCCTCCAGAGAATTATAATACGTCTACATATTTTCACCAAATTTCATACATGTGGCTTCAGTGGTTCGTGAGATATTTCATGGAAAGACAGACAGACAGACAGACGGACGCATGACCGATTTCATAAGGGTTTTGTTTTACTACAAAACCCTAAAAATGAAGCTAGTGGTTTGAACTTTTGGCAAATGTATTTTATGTTGTAGTAGTATTGTAATGTACCACCTGTAATGGACCATATCCTGGTAGAACTGCTTCCACCGGCAGATAAATGGCAGCACCTGATGAGTAAGGATCCGTCGGTGGTACGAAACCAGAGGCCGAGGGTCCCATTATGCCTCGACCCCAATGCAAGCGCGAGGAAATCTGCGCCGTTCGCCAACCATTCCATCCTTGTCACCCTATTTTTTTATCATTCCCCATTTTCGCCTCCCATGTTTGCATTGTCTTCCTCATGCCTATGTATTTTTATTAATTCGTAAATGACAAGGGCAATGAACGACGAAAACCACGCCCACGTCTCCCGAACTGAGCTACAGCAAGCATATGCCGCTGCTTAGCTCGTTGCCTTTTTCTTCTTCAGATGGCACGGCCCGACCTTCACGGTCATATGCTACCTTAGGCTTCGTCCCCACGGGCATCTCCGGATGCCCACCAAACCATTCGTTACAGTTTCTAGTTGATTGATCTTGAGAATGGGCAAGATTCTACTGAATGAAATTTGCATTATAACATCCGAGTGGATGGACAATGAAACTGCTCATTGGATCTACACACAGTTCAAACTGACCATATAGGAAACCCATTTTCAATGCATATGGTTGTTGCCAATTAGTTCTTTTAATATCACCATTGGGTCTGTACATGTCCAGTGTATATACGTCTCGGTTTGGTTCTTCCCAGTCAACTGGCTGCTGGTATAAGGGATGGCACCTTATTCCCCCATATTTGCGATAATTCTATAGCCGCAATTTTATTGTTATCCAAATCGGCCAATGATAACTGCCATGCGTACTCAGTGGATGAACATTGATACGCTTCGCAGGCCAGTATCATGATCCTTTTGGATCGCCGTTCTTGGCTCGGAGTCCTTTCTTACAGAGTTGTTACATCATGCATGTGGCTCTCGCTCAAATAGGAGCGAGTTGAGGAAAGGCCTCTACAATCGACCTACATTATAATCGATAATTTCTGAGACACAGCATAGTACAAATGTATATTAAATAGGAACACATTCGAGCTAAAAATCAAGGTATTTGTTTAGTGCCACGTTACATTCACCTGGCACTTACACGTAAATTGAATTGCAATTAGACGTTACATATTCTGAAAAATCATTTTTATTAGTTCAATTAGCATGTCCTGAACGATCAAACATTCTGCTGATGCTGAACATCACAACCTGATGAAAATGAGAAGGTACAAACTACGAAACGTAGATGGAAAGTTTGCCGTAATTAAAAAAGATAGGTTCTAGTACATCCATACCAGTCAACGGTATGAGACTCATCAGTGACCAGGTATGTAAACATTGGTCAAATGAACCTAAGAGGTACCAACAAGAGCCACCGAAATGGTTAAAGAAAAATTTTCGGGTCAAAAAGAATTCACTTGGTCACATAAACTAATATACAAGTATACAATCGACTGCCACCATGTCCATGGCGTCGTTGTTGTCATCTCGTCGTCGTTGTCGCAGGCAGGTTCTTCAGATGACCGCGCGACAGATCCGTGTGCTTATATACTCGTATTTCGTGGATGGCTCTGTTTGTTTATTTGCATAGACACCAGCAGATTGTTTGCATTCGGAATTAGAGTTGAATTTACCTGCCACGAAATTCTTTTGCTGTCACGCAATATACACAAAGGTGTACCATAATCGGCCGAGTACCGCCTCCGTTCAATGTACCACTCTTGTCGTTCTTGTTGTATATTCATCGACATCATCACAGATTTCGCCTTCGGTGTGGTTTAGCTTTTTTTTCTGTTTTTCAGTGCTACTTGCGCTAATGGAATCGGGCAATTG
The DNA here is from genome assembly GCA_964017055.1 of Chloromyia formosa. Classification (NCBI taxonomy): domain Eukaryota; kingdom Metazoa; phylum Arthropoda; class Insecta; order Diptera; family Stratiomyidae; genus Chloromyia; species Chloromyia formosa. The sequence goes on along the minus strand of OZ024813.1, from coordinate 96,184,758 downwards.
ACATTGTGGCTTGGGTAAATCGAAAAAAGAAGAAGAGGAAGAAATGAAGGAGTTGTACGACTGGAACTGGAACGTGTATCCGTTATCTCTGTGGTGAAGTCATGGCTGTTGGTAGCTTCCAGGTTCCTCGAGAATTGTCCCTACATAAGCATTGCGGGTGCCCTGAACCACCCCAATATCTGGGTTAGAGATTATCCTAGAGGTTATGCCCTTGGACTGTTTCATCCACAAGCGCATGCCTAACAGCAATATGTGCTAAAAGTTCAAGTAAGTGGCACGATTCAAATCACTTGTATTCTGACAATATGTCAGATACAATACGACCTAGATCTTGAGGATATGGATCACATGACCAAACAAGCGTACCTCGATAGGAACTTCGAAGTGAAGTTTCCAACACGTGGAGACCTCAGTCACTTGTGGACATCACAAACCAAATATATGAAGCCATACGGGCTAAACTACAGTCCGAATGGACAAACAAAACGGTTTGCAGGGTATCTAGAACCTTGCGGTCATCACCCGATCTGAGCGAATGCAGGATACTGCTCGAACTCAATCGAAATAAACTGAGGGCGACGGTAGGTCTACTTACAGGAGACTGCTTTACTGCATCTCACGTGGGTAGATTGGGGCTGACCTCCAGCAACTTATGCATAATATGTGAGATGGAAGAGAATACCATCGAATATATCTTGTGTGAGTGTCCAGCTCTATGTTGCCAACGCCACATCTTATGTGCTTACTGCTTTCAAAAGTTAGTAGAGGTGGCCAGTCAATTAGATGATTCAATTTAGCAGAGTGGTCACCTGGCAGCAATAGAAGAACAAATTTATGGGAAAATGCTTGATAAGACGAATTCGGGAATTACCTAGTTCCCACACATTTTTGCATAGTAAAGCATAAATTAGATTAATGAATAATTGTATATAAACCTAGGATTAAGATAACAAACACATCAGTCTAACACGAAACGCTTTACTGGCAGCACTCTGCCTTGTCTCCTTGTTTGGCAACGATCACTATATGCAGTTTACCACTGCTTGCCTCAAACCGGCAAAACATGGTAAGTAGTTCGGCAGTGAATGCCTCAGTATGAGCGTGAACGGATGCTCTTTAAATTACCGCTCAACACCAGTAACTACTATCTTTCTTTACTCTGACCAATCCCAACACAATTAGCCAGCGGCGGGTGGATCAGTAGATCAAAATCGGAGGCTTAATGTGGGCTGCGCTGGTGGCAACCCTCTTACCTAACCTAACCTGGTTGGCCAATTCTAATCCATATTAAGATGTGAATTGTGAAAGTCTCTTTCCTACTACTATATGCCCCTTAAATGACTAGCAAGTAAACTACTCCTAAAAGTTTTGAAAACTATCAAAGGTCTTAATTTGATGATCCTATAAGGTATTTTGTATTTAACTAGAACAAATTGCGAAATGCAAATGCATGCCCTTAAAAATTTGTTAGACCCCACGTTGGGCACCAAGTGCTCTTTCATTTCAAGCACATTAACACACAGTAGAAGTTGTGGTGATGAAGTAGAGGAGAAAGTACATTCCATTTTCTCTGGGGATGCACGGGCTTGGCAAGTATGAGGTAGTTAATTCTCGGTTCCGACTTCTTTGACGATGTTGGCTGATAATGTTGGTTGTTTCGAGGCATAGGAAGGCCGTGATAATATATCCCGTGTGACAACACAACGGACTCAGATGTGGCCTATGTGTGCTGTAGATATCATGATTATCCATGTTTATCTGCCCGTCTGTCTGTTCGCATGATAACTTTTGATAAAATGAAGCTACCAACTTGAAATTTTGGCCAAATGTTTAAAGTAGGATCAAGTTAGTTAGTATTGAAAATGGGAAAGATCCGACCGAAGAAACGCCTAACTCCCTTACAAACAAAACTTGAAATAACCGATAACTATCGGTAAAATTAAGCTAGTGACTTGAACTTTTGGTAAAATCTTTGTATAGCCTAAGATTGCTGGTTCATATAAATGGCCGAGATAGAAAGTTTTTGCAGACCTTTTGATTTTAGAGAATTTTTATTTTTTTTTTTCGGGGCGCTGAACACGAACCCGGGGTTCGCCAACAAAAATTCGGGAAATGTTTTTATTGGCAAAAATAACGCTTTTTGACTAACCTTTGTGTGGTTATTTTAAGGTTGCTATTTTTAGTGTTGCGTAAAAAAAAGTCTAATGATATTTTGGTTGCTAAAAACAATTTTGAGGTTTATCAACAAAAATTTTGACAAAGTACCACTTTTAGACAAAGACAAGAAAACAGATTTCATGTATTCATTTTTTTTCGTCTAAGTCTTTTTCGGTTTTGGCTTAATATCTTCCAAAGTGCAGGCCCTAAAAAAGTTACTCCTACATTTTTTACAGCACACTAACTGTTTTAGACAAAAATGGGCTTTGTACATATGTTCGCAATTTCCTAAAAAAGCTCTTCAAAAATGAAAATTGTTTATTCTTAATTTGTGAAAAATGGTTTTGCTAATATTGGGAAAAGTAGTGATCCCACGAGGAAAACCAAGGGGGTCAAATTTGATCATCAGCATCATCGAGGCGCGACAGCCCGACGTCGGGCCTTGGCCGCCTGGATCGTTGTCCTCCAATTATCTCGGTCACGTTACCGCGTCCTCTAATCTTCAAAGTCCAGTAGCTGCTCGGCGTCCACAAATACTGAGCTCTCCCAACGAGATCTCGGACGTCCTCGCAGTCCCGCTGCGTCTACTCGTTTTTCATTTATCAGTCTCTTTGGCATGGGATCATCGTCTATTCGTTGGACATGCCCTGCCCATTGAAGTCGTTGTAGTTTGACGGTTTTCGAAACTTCATAGAACTCATGGTTGTACCGGATGCGCCATCCATCTCGATCGCAAACAGCCCCAAAAATTCGCTGTAGAACCTTACGTTCAAATGTGTCTAGCATGTTTCCGGAGGATTGAGTTAGGGTCCATGCTTCGCAGCCGTAGCATAGCACTGGTCGTATAATGGTTTTGTACACACGGAGCTCCGTGTTCAAGTGCACATGCTTCGATTTCATTATGGGGAGAACCGAGAAAAAAGTCTTGGAATATTTTTAGTTTCCGGGGCCCGGGGTGAAAAAATCGTTTATCACTCGGATTTTTTGTCACTTATCACTCGCGTCACCCTAAGACTCTCAATTTTGCAAAAAAAAAAATTTTTTTATACCCTAGACTTTTAGTATAGGGTATATTGTTTTTGTCACGACGGAAATATGTAGCACCTTAAAGGAGGCTCCGGAGGTATACCAATGTATATATATAAATGATCAGGGTCATCTCCGGATTCGATTTAGCCATGTCTGTCTGTCTGTCTGTCAGTCTGTCTGTCCGTCTGTCCGTCTGTCCGTCTGTCCGTCTGTCCGTCTGTCTGTCTGTCCGTTCGCACGATAACTTCCGATAGAATGCAGCTAGAGTCTTGAAATTTTGGTCACATATTGAAAGTATGATCTAGTTCGTTGGTATTGAAAATGGGCATGATCAGGCCAAGAGAACGCCTACCTCCCCTACATAACTAAAATAAATAAATGTATCTATAACTCCCGATTAAATAAACATGAAAAGCTCTAGCTTTGGTAGGTTACTCGTGAGGATGATCTTCTACTCTCCTGGAAAAATAAAATCGATCAGTTGAAACTAACGGTAATTTTCTTACAAAGATCCCTGTACTACCCTACTTTTCAGGTTTTTCGTCTATAACTCTTGAACCAACGATGTAGACACTTGATTTTTGGCATGTCACCCTGGGGTGAGAAGCTGGTTGGGTTCTAGTAAGTTGATCATAATCAGATCAAAGGAACGCCTACCTCCCCTACAAATTTCAAAAAATTAAATATTCATTTAATTACGATAACTTTCGACAGAATGACACTAGCGAGTTGAAAATTTGTTAGAATGTTGTTAGTAAGATCTACCAGGTTGGTATTGAAAATGGGTAAGATCCGACTCAAGCAACACCTACCTCCCTCCCTCCTGGTATTCAAGATGGGTTAGATCCGACCTAAGGAACCCCTACCACCCCTAGAAACAAACATTAAAATAAGCGATAACTTACGACAAAATAATGCTACCGACTTAAAATTTTGGTCAAATGTTTGCAATAGGATCCTGTTGGCTAATATTGAAAATACATAACATTCGACTAACGAAACCCCTACCTCCCCTACAAATGAAACTTCCAATAAGCAATAACTTTCGATAGAGTGAAGCTAGAGACTTGAAATTTTGTTTAAATTTTTGTAGCATGATTTTATTTGTTGGCGGCAATGATGAGCAAGATCCGACCCAAGGAATCCCTACCTCCCCTACAAGTGAAACTTCAAATAAGCAATAACTTTCGATAGAATGAAGCTAGCGACTTGAAAAATTCGACAAATATTTGTAGAATGGGTTAGTTCATTGATTTTGATAATGGTCAAGATCCCCCTGAATGATTGCCAACCTTCCCTATAAACTGGTCATATAGGAAACTCACTTTTAATGCATATGGTCGTTACCAATTGGTACTTTTGGTATCACCACTAGGTCTGTACAAGTCTAGGGGATAAAATAAAAAGAAGTCATTCGGTGCCAAGTCAGAACTATACGGCGGATGACCCATCAAATCTATGTTTTGAGTGCTCAAAAATGCAGTTGTTTGAGCTGATGTGTGAGAGCTCGCATTGTCGTGGTGAAGAGTGATCCGTCTTCGGCGGTTGGTTTTCCTGATTTCTTGGAAGACAACTGGCAAACAAATGGTTGTGTACCACTCAGAATTGACTGTTCTGCGTTGTGGTACGGTTGCGACATGTCCAGTTTTTCCGAAAAAGCAGGCGACCATTTGCTTGGAAGTGCTTCGTGCGCGAACAACTTTTGTTGGGTTTGGCTCATCTTGAAACGCCCATACAGTCGACTGCTGTTTACTTTTGGGCTCATACGCGTAAATCCACGATTCATCACCTGTCACGATGTCATAGACGTGTTTCGAAGCACCGCGATCGTATTTTTTGAGCATTTCTTTCGACCAATCGACACGAGCCTTTTTTTGAGCGATTGAGAAATTGTGTGGGATCCAACGCGAACAAATTTTTTTGACAGTCAAATGTTCATGCAATATTGAATGTATGCTGGTCCCACTAATGCCTAAGGTTGTCTCAATCTCACGATAGGTCACATGACGATCTTGCAATATCAGTTCGCGCATAGCATCAATGGTTTCCGGACGACCTTCACCTTTTGGACGACCTTCACGAAATTCGTCTTGGAGTGAACTACGACCTCGATTGAATTCACCATACCATCGATAAAAACTGGTCCTTGATGGAGCTTCATCGCCAAAAATTGAATTCAGTTCATCCATGCACTGTTGCTGAGTTAATCCACGTCGAAAGTTGTAAAAAATAATCGCACGAAAATGTTCACGATTGAATTCCATTATTTGGCCGAGATTAATCTTTTAAGTTACTGTAAAAAACACAAATAGCGCTCGTATGTCAAAACGTTCTGAGTACGTATAACCTCAAAAATGTCAAACTTTACGATAGAGCTGTCAGTTGCCAGATTGCAACACTAGGGTTGTCCAATCCCGAAATATAAAAGGCAACCTACGTATACGCTTCGGACTCCGGGCCGAAGCAAAGCTTCGGCCTGGTTTTATTTTAATTTTTTTTTTTGATCTTAATTTTTTATTTTTATTTTTTTTTTATTTTCTGATTCTTATGATTTATACTGAGTTTTTGGTGTATTTAAAACTGATCAAAACGCTGTTGCACGCAGAGCGAGCGAAGCGAGCGTTCATGTTTGTGCGATACTGAGGTTTGCGATCCCTTAAGCGCGGAGCGAGCGGAGCCCACGCAAGAGGCCTTGCGAATATTTCAATTTTCCATGCCTCCAATATTCCAAACACTCAGTATAAATTATGAAAAAAAAAATTAAAAACAAACAAAAAATTAAAACTTAAAACAAAAATTAAAAATTAAAAATAAAAATTTAAAATTTTTTTTTTTTTGCAAATTCTTGACATTTAGAGTGACGCGAGTGAAAAGTGACAAAAATCCGAGTGAAAAGTGTTTTCCCCAGCCGGGGCCTCGGAAACTAAAAGGTTGTTTTCATTTCCGACTTTCGCGTTAAAGTCTCCCAGCAGCAATTTGACGTCCTTTGTTGGAAGTGAGTCGAAGAGAGTGTCAAGGCGGGCGTAGAACTCGTCTTTTACTGCGTCTTTTTTAACTTCAGGGTAGGCATGCACATTGATGAGCCAGAGGTTGAAGAATCGAGTCTTAATGCGAATCGCACACAACCGTTCATATATGGGTTTGAAGTCAGTAATGTGCGGCTTGAGGTGATTGTTCACTATAAATGCTATTTCAAACTCCTTGCGGCCCGATGGTTTGCCGTTTGTAAAAATTGTGTGCGATTTCTTGTCATTGATCTCGCTGCTAAGCGAATTTGTTTCCTGGACTGCAGTAATGCTCAGTTTCCACTTTTTGACCTGTTGAAGGAGGGCCTTCTTGGCCCCCGGTTTGTTCAAGGAGCGTACATTCCAGGATCCGAAAGAATAATCCTTTAGTCGTTTGCGTGGTCGTCGTTGTTGATCCGTCCGATCCGAGGCTTTTGTTCCAGGTTTCTTGACATGGAGTGGTTTTCGCAAGGACGAGTTTTCAGCACATCGCTTAACCCCATTCAGGGGATGGCCTCGGAAGATAGCTGCTTCAGACGGTTTAATAAACGTGCTGGAGTTCACACAACTATGTTGCAGGTCCAACTACGCGAGTCATTCCATCCTACTAAACCTGGGACGTTTAGGTGTTAGTGAGCCATTCAGGCTACAGCTATCTGCCTTTTTCCAAGCTGTCATATCGCTAAGACTTGGTCGTCAGCGGTTTGAAACACTGCCGTTACCAGGAGGCTCTCACGTGGAAGTATATAGGGAAAAGGTATTTTGCCCCGCAAGTATAGTAGTAGTATCTAGTTGGTTGATTTTGAGAATGGGCAAGATTCTACTGAATGAAATATGCATATACATATAACATCCGAATGGATGAACGATCAAACTTCTCATTGGATCTATACACAGTTCAGACTGACTATACAGGAAACTCACTTTTAGCGCGTATGGTCGTTGACAATTGGTGCTTTTGGTATCACCACTAGGTCTGTACAGGTCTAGTTTATATAAGCTTCGAACTCCGAAGCTTCGCTTCGGTTTCTTACATTACAACAGTTCTTCCCAGTCAACTGGCTGTTGGGGATAAGCATGGCATGGCACTGTATTCGTCACTTTTTGCGATAATTCTGTAGCCGCAATTTAATTGTTATCAGGCTTGTCCATTGATAACTGCCCTGCGTACTCAGTGGCTGAACATTGACACAATCTAACACTATCCGCAGGCCAGTATCATGATCTTTTTGGATCGCCGTACTTGGCTCGGAGTTCTTTTTTACAGAGCTGTTACATCATGCATGTGGTTCTCCCTAAATATGGAGCGAGGAGGGAGGTAGTTAACTATAGGCTCTGACTTTTTAGGCAAGCTGGGGGACTTGGATAACATTAATATTGGCTGTTTCGAGGCATAGGAAGGCCGGGAGAATATATCCAGTGTAGTAACGCAAAGGACCCAGATGTGGCCTATGTGTGATGCAGGTACCATGGCAGCTCTTTAGCTTTCATAAGCCCGAGCGGGGTGCAGCTGCATTTACATTTCTCAGGATATCTTCTGAAAAAAATTTCGTATTAAATTTCCTCTGAGATATGTGTCTTAAATATACTTCTTATATCGCACAAAAAAGCTGAAATAAATTGCTACATACGATAACGTGTCGTTAATTGTTTTTCGTTTCGGTACGTGTAATCTTGAAGTTTTCGGTACAATCAGTACCTAAATGCAAACTATATCGAAATCAGAACCGTTTGTAAAAAGTGTGGTAGTTACTTTTGTACTACGGATCTCACGGTTTCTTAATTTCGGTTTTGTCTCCAGATTATTTTTCAAAATACAAAATTAAAATGTTTTGCCCAAAATATTTGTTGTCCTTTCTATAACACAAGAAAAGCTGGGGTGCATTTACACCCCACTTACTCAATTGCCTTAACCCCTTGTGGGGCATAGCGCGTCAACTGTTCCATGTGGCCCAGTTGACGTTTCGTTGGCATAAACTTGTTTCGGAGAATGCAGTTGCCAGCATGCACCTCCTGCACATCCATGGCCACGAACGTCGTCGTGGACGGGATTCGAACCCGAAACGCCGGTAGTCAAACTTGAGACTGATGCCTCAACACACTGCGCTACCGGTCGCCCCTGTGACACACCCCACTTCGCCTTTAACGTAACTTTTCGATGCGGTCCTATGAAGGTTAACCCAACCTACCACACAGTATTTTTGGGCGGGATGCAGCCATCGGGTCGATACAACTTGTATGGCCCGTATTAAGCAGTTTTCCTTGATGAAAACTTCCTGTTTTAGGCCACGTGAATGTTTCCTGTATATTGAAATTTTTAAATGTTGCACATTCTACCCTCGTATGTTCCTTCTGTGATTCAACATCGAAAATTCTAAACCTCCTGATCTCAATTTTCATAGACAGGTCATTAGCTTTTCGCCAGTTGCCAAAATGTTCCCTAAATTACCCTAAAATCTTGTGAAAAATAAAACTGCCATCAGCTATCAGCGACGAACATATCAAACCTGTAACTAAGTATCTTTCAACTACTTCTCCCAGGTTCAAGCTGCTTTGATCAAATCAAATATCTCTAACGTATTTCTTTTTCTGTCTTTCTATTTCCTCAGCTATAAAACCCGAATAATGTCAAGAACTTACGAAAATGCCTGAGTGACTTGATTAGCACAATTATATCTTTCAGATGTTAAGTTCAGATATAGTAGGTATATCCATACGTAAATCGTTTCATAGAAGATGACAACATAATGCCTTATCTTAGTATCTCTTCTCTTTTTGTTCTGTGTGTTTATCTTACAGGTAAAAACAAAAAGTTTATTTTGTTGTGCGTTTTTCGTTCATTTTTGAAATCATGTCTACCTAATTACTGGATCTGTTTTCACATAATCAAAAGACTTTCCGTCATCTTGGTATTGTGTTGTGTTGAGTTCAGTTGACAAGATGAATGCAGATTTCATTTTTGAATGTTTGTTGGTTGTTTTCTTTAGTTTTTTTTTTTGTGATTGTTTGTTGGAAATCAGAGTCTGTGAAAATAAATGTTCAGTTAATTTTATGCGATGGGACAAAGATGGTTCGATAATACCACCTGTGCTTAGAATATTTTTACATGTCTTCGGAAATTTACGTCACATTAACATTATTTGATATGCATAATCGCATTTTTTTGGCACGTAATACTCTAGAGTCGTTTCTGGACGAGAAAGATAGTTTTAATTTATAGGGACCTTATAATATGAGAAAGATAAAGCTGTTTTTAGACACAAGGCCAATCAGCCGGGAGACCAGCCACGAAACATGTTTTAAGAGGCCTGTTACCAGAGATCCAGTGGAACTCTTCGTTTTCCTAACGGCAGGCCCCATCAAATGTCTTGCGGCTGGTCTGGCAGTAGCCCACGTGTGTGGTCCTGCAGCAGATCTCGTGGCAGGTTTTGCAGCACTCGCAGTAGGCGCGGCTGGTTTCGAAACAGGCTTAGTGTTTTGACTTGAAGCAGTTCTCGTGGCTGGTCTCGCAGTAAGTCTCACGACTGGTCCCGTGGCTGGTATCCCAGCAGGCCTTGCGTCTTTTTTTTGCCAAATATTTTTTCCATAGCCCTCCTTGTGATCGACCATTAGGTTAGGTTAAGTACAGTGGCGGCCTAATGGCTCCGCAAAGATCGCTGGGGTCATAGCGATACCGCATATTTCAGGTACTCATCTCTTGTCATTGCTAGCCCTTACCAGAAGATCGTTGTTAAGCTGGAAGGGACCTGATTAATTTGCGAAGCTCAAGAGACTTCTTCAACTGAGTCCTGCGAGTCCTTGGTTGTTAAAGAAGTAAGCTGCTAGGCACTTTAATCTAGCGAGTACAGGGCATTCGCATAGAAAGTGCCTTAGAGTTTCTTTCGTGTTTGGTATCTAGCAATTCCTGCAGTCATCGCTAGTTATTAGCTTTAGCCTAAACGCGTGTTCCCCTATCAGACAGTAGCCCGTTAGTATGTCCGCTAATAGTGCACACTGACTTCTGGGTAGTCCTAAAAGGCTTTTGGTTTTCCCTTTGTCATAAAAGCTCTAAAATATTTTCGTTATTCTGGAGTGGTTTGTGTTAAGCCAGTCAGCGATAGCTTTTTCGTGCATTCTGTCGTTCAACGTCTTCTTGCATCTACATATGTATTGACATTGACAGCTCTTGATCTGTCCCTCGTCCAAGACTAGCCCATCGGTTATTTCGTTACCTAGAACTCCGCTATGGCCCGGAACCCACCGAGGTTCCATGGTCCTATCTGATCCCAATGCATGTAGAGCTGTTAGACAGTTATGCACATTCTTCGACCTAATAGTAACGGACTGTAGCACCTTTAGTGCTATTTGACTATCCGAATGTATAACGATTCTACCCTTTTACGGGATGATATCGTCATCTCCAGGGCCGGCGAAAGGTGTGTGCACAATCTACACACCAAACTCTAGCCTGTGTAGAATACAACACACCGAATTCATCCACTCCGGTACAAGTTTTTCCTACGATATCAAACCGACATACTCAATACTGTTTGTTTTGCAAAAAGGACACAAATATATAGTATACAATTCTTATTACTAACGGTTTCAAACATTTTTGCCGACATGTATCCGTTTAAGGACTAAAGTTCACACCATAAGTGACTTAGATGGCTTCAATTAGCTATCCTCCAACCTCATGTCCACCTTTCCAGTAAGTTATCCCCAAACATTTTTAATATTATTTAAAAACTAACTTGAAGGATTGTAATAATTGACGTGGAGTTTGCCTCCTCGTTTTAGTCTCCAAACTGAAGGTGAAAATAGTCTTAAACCGGATCAAGTAAACAGTTGACCGCAAACTGAACGATGAACAGACTGGTTTTCGCGAGGGTTTTTCATGTAGCGACCACATCAACACCCTCCGAATTATTATTGAACAATCCGCAGAGTCGAGATCCCCATTACATCTCATGTTCATCGATTTCGAGAAGCCGTTTGACAGCATTGACAGGGAATACATCTGGAAGGCTTTACATAGGAGAGGTATACCAGATAAAATCATATCCATCATCAAGGAGCACTATAGCGGAGCCCAATATCACGTCTTACACAAGGGTAAGCTTTCAGATCCCTTCGAGGTACATAGCGGAGTGAAACAAGGCTACATTTTGTTACCTATATTGTTTTTAATTGCCATTAACGACGTGCTCTGTAGTGCGCTTCATGAACACCAGAGCAAAGGTATCACATGGAACCTGATTGAAAACCTTCAACACTTGGATTACGTTGACGATATTTGTCTTCTTTCAAATATATCGGATCATCTAGTTCAAATGACAGATGCCCTGCATCGCGAAAGTGGCAATGCGGGGATTAAAATCAATGCTGCCAAAATTAAGTACTTGAGCTGGGATCCAGGAAGACAGAGCGAAATTTGTGTTTCGGACAGATGGTGGAAAAAGTGGACAACTTTTTCTACCTTGGAAGCGTAGTTACAGCAGATGGTGGAGCGGATGCTGATGTACTGTCTCGCATCAATAAGGCTCGGGCAGCTTTTTTCAGTTTGACTCCATAAAAAGGCGAAAGGTCACACACTTCCAGAAAAGCCGGAAAACATTTCTAAGCAGGTCCTCGATTGGAACCCACAGGGAACCGATGCAAGTGGCCGCGTTGGACGACCTAGAAACACCTGGATAAGATCAGTTTAGGTCGAGGGTAAGTCATTAGGCAAATCGTGGAGACAGCTGAAGTCGATGGCGGCGAACGAGACGAGGTGGAAAGTCGGCGTGGTTAATGCCCTATGCCCCACAAGGGGTTATTTAGTTTTATTCCAAAGAGAGAGAGAGAGTACATTTAATAAAAATAAAATAAACAACTGGCGCAAAAGTCCAATTTGAACCATGACTTCGAGAAGAGTAAGCATCATCTCATTTTCTATATCGTGACGGTATGTCTTGTTCAGAGGTGTACAATCAGCAACACGCTCAACTGAGTTATCTAACCCATTTAACAGCTGAGTGGGCTCATAGTCCGACATGTAAATCCCCTTTTGACATGGATATGTCTTATAGCTGGGGGTCATCCTAAAAATCTGTTCGTCACACGAAATTTCTGTTTTTCTACTCGGGGGTCAGAAGAAAATTTTTCTTTTCTGGTTGTGCATGTCGTTTGAGTGAAGTGGTCATTGTGCATGGCTGTTGCTTGTAGATCCGCGCGGGCGGTGCGCTTGCGGGGATCCTGTGTGTACATGTTGGGATGTTGATTTGATAGCGATAAAGGTTGACGTTGTGGACGGCAAGAAATAACATAGTGTACGGGTGAACGGACGGACTTTCAATGACCTTCAATTTCCGCCAATTCCCATTCATCATTTAATAAAATAGCCCGTGTTGTACTATCTGAATCACTAGGGTCCCAGAAAAGGTGGCAAGTAGTCAGTTCGACTAACATTTGGACATGCGCAGACGCAATTTGAGAGAGTGTACATAGTTCCCGCCCCCCGAAGATGAGCGAGAGCGGATGAAGTTCATTCGAGCCAAATCGGGTGATCCAGCGACTGCGTTTGTGCATTTGCAATGGCGGCGATTTGAGGTCTGGCTGGTCCACAATGTGAGCCCCCACCACACGTGCAATAAACATATAGAACAAAATGGCGGATTTATATTAGGCGAGTTAGAATCTCTCAAGTTCCGAAATAAAGAAATATATAATATGTTATATGTTATGATGTACATTCAGAGGTCTGCAGAAGATCAAATGCCCCCCTTCCGCAAAAATTCCAAAATGTTCAAAATGGCTGGAATCCAATCAAATAAAATAGCGCGCGTTGTACTACATATCTGAATCAATAGGGTCCCAGAAAAAGTAGCAAGTAGTCAGTTCGACTAACATTTTACATGAGCAGACGCAATTTGAGAGTGTGTACACTACATAGTTCCCGCCCCCCGAAGATAGAGAGCGAGAGCCATCGCGGATGAAATTCATTCTTTCCAAATGGTTGTGCATTTGCAATGGTGGCGATTTGAGGTCTGACTGGCCCACAATGTGGGCCCCCACCACACATGCAACAAACATATCATAAAACAAAATGGCGGATTCGTACTGCGCGAGGTAAAATCTCCCAAGCACCGAAATAGAGAAATATTCGTCGCAGAATGTTATAGTTCCGGGCAGCTCATCGTGACATGATGTACATTCAGAGGTCTGCAGAAGATCAAATGCCTCCTCCCCCCCCTTCTGCAAAAATTTCAAAATTTTTCTTGTGCATTCTCTTTGTGCGTGTGCAGGGCCGTCGAGAGCCAGCCCGGGCCCCAAGTCTAGGGTCTACCGGGCCCCCACCGACTACAAGGTATGTAATACCCCCCAGTCGAAATGGGGGTTTGGTTGATGTTGGTTGTCACGATGTTGCCGTAACAAGTCCAGTTGTGAGGTGTTTATGCCACTCAGGGTTTGGGGGGGGGGGGGACTTCGACTCAACCCTTTCAGCTACTATATAACAGGTGCCGTCAAGGTAAATATCCTACCACCCGCTACTATCTTAGTTCCATTCGCTTCAATAATAATTTGACAACGGAGTGACAAAACTCGCTAATTTTGCGTAATTTTTAGAACTGAAAGATGCAAGTGGTTCGTTTCTAACACGAAGTAAACGGGGCCCGTTCCGGCCCCCTTGGCGCCCGGGCCCCAAGTTACAGACTTGGCCAACGTGGCCTCTCGACGGCCCTGTGCGTGTGTTGGAATGTTTTGTTTACTTTTGTTAGTTTCCCTTTCTGTTTGCCGGACAAAATCGCATAGAGTCGCACGCGTTACTTGAGAAACGGATTGTGTGTGCCGGAACCGGACTGTTGATTAAAGGGGCGGGATTAGGCGGATAGTGTGGGAGCGATTTTGCAATAGATACACAAACACAATACACGTCCGATTGGGAAAAGATGGTGGGAAGCGTGATTGCGATTAGCAGAAACGTACTCAGAGAAATGTCGATAGGCTGCAGTCTGCAAACTGTACCGAACGGGTAGATGGAACAGGTAGATGGAACAGGGTGCACAAGAGGAGGTGAATATTGCACACACGCAATGCAAACGACAACGAAACGATCCCGCGAGAGAAAGGAGCCCAAGCGGACAGGACAAAGCAAAGCAGAATTTATGACGAGTATCTACACTGCCACCAGATACATGGGTATATGGATATGGCTTATGCCTACCGAAAGCGTGGGACGTGTTTTTTCGAATGATTTCATCCAGTATAACTATACTGGGATCTTTATAAAACTTACGTCGATATCTTCAACACAACAGGTTCCACGCAGTCGGTAGTCCTAGACATATCCATGTTTCGATGTATCTGCATGCAGTGTAGATACTTTGTATCTTTTTTTATCGAAAACTACTGTGTACTCATAAGGCGAAACAAGTTGACGTTCAATTAATTGACTTTCAACTTTGACCCGATGAGATACCGTACGAGACCTGGATTAAAACCGGCTTGTCGTTTTGTATGAAAATGGTTTGTTATCCGGTGAATCGAAAGCGGCTAATATCCACTTGGTAGATATCTAACAATCATCTCCCTACGCATTAAGCTACCACGGTTTTCTTCTTTTAATTGATAATTAAGTAAATATTAAAGTTATCGATAAATGCTTCGTTTAAAAATGGTGTAAAGTGAGCGAAGTTGCTGATGCCGGCCTGATGAGTTTATCAACGACTCTCATCAGATATTTCATCTGCTAAGGTCAGATGAATTCGTCAATGATACCCATGCAGTAGGACGTGAGTGGTCATGAACTACTGTGTACAAATATAACCCGGAATTTTTAAGTTAAACTGCGTGGGCATTTCGTTGGGCACAATTCTTTTTATTTTTAAGTTGATGGAACTGTTACTGCCATCTGTATCAAATTTTAGGTTAACATCTTGATTATTTGAAGAGTGACGCTCGTTTTCGTAAACAGCCAAAATTAACTTTTTCGATTTTTATCAAGTCAGAAAATATTCAACAAAGAAGTTCGACTAAATTTTGTGTTAGGCCCTAAGCAGATTGAACGCAGCAGCAGCAACAACAACAACAGGTAGATCTGTCGCGATGACACAGCGGCGATGACTGATCTACCTGTTGTTGCTGTTGCTGCTGCCGCTGCTGCTGCGTCCAATCTGCTTTGGGCCTTAGAAATGATATTTCTGCTGCGGAAACGCTCAGAATGTTACAAAAAGCCTTCGGTGAACAGGCTATGTCGAAACACAAGTATACGAATGGCATAAAATGTTCAAAGAAGGTCGTGAAGGCGTTGAAGACGAACCACATCAAAGACGACCAAGAACATCAACTAACTATCAGTATGTCGCGAAAATTAAGGAATTGGTGCTCCAAAATCGTTGATTGACAACTCGAGGGCTTGCTGATATCGTTGGCATTTCAAATGGATCAGTCAACATCATTTTGAAGGAAGTTTTGTGCCTCAAAAAAGTCAAATCTTCCAAAAACTCTCAATTTTTTGGAAAAACAGCGTCGCATTGATGTGTGTGAAACAATGCTTTCCGACTATCAGGACAAGAATAAACGCATTATTACGGGTGAAACTTGGATTTATGCTTACGACCGCGAAACAACCGATCAATCAAGTGAATATCGTGCCAAAGGTGAGCCAAGACCGAAAAAATCGCAGTAAAGTCGCTCAAAAATTAAGGTCATGTTGACGGTTTTCTTCGATTATCGTGGTGTTGTGCATTACAAATTCCTTCCACTGGGCCAAACCGTCAAGGAATATTATTTGAGTGTTATCCGTCGTTTGCGTGAAGCTATTCGCCTCAACAGGCTGGAATTGTGGAAAGAAAACTCTTGGTTTTTGCACCATGACAACGCAACATCTCACACTGCACTGGTTATTCGTGACCATTTCGCCAAAAATCCCACTCATATTGTTCCGCAACCGCCGTATTCGCCTGATTTAGCTCCGTGTGACTTCTCGCTTTTCAGCAAAATGAAAAGACCGCTCTGGGGACACCATTTTGACAATATATTTTAGAAGAGATTAAAGCTGAATCGAACAAGGTGCTGAAGGCCACCGCCATCTTTATTCTCAGGCCGGAGTGTCAAAGTAATGACGTCATGACAAGCAGTGAACCATATGTAAACAAAGTGAAGAACGCGTACAGTCGACCTTTTGAAATCTGGCGATTTTCGTGCGTTAAATTACGTTTACACTATCCCCAGATTACTTCATCTGCTGCTTAATCTGGGTGTGGTGAGTTTAAAATTGTATGTATTTGACAGTTCCAGATTAAATCAGCCGGCGCAGATGAAGTAATCTGGGGATAGTGTAAACGTAATATTACAGTGATTTTAGTGTCGCGGTTTTAAGTGCAATTGAAAGTAGTGCTTATCACTGATATTTAAAAGTAAAAAAAAACGCAAGGTGCCGCCAACTTCCAACCAAAATGAACTGCTCGAAAGTGCGCGAGACATGAGTGTGGTTATGAAAGTGCGACACGGAAAATTTCGAATTTTTCGTTAATTTTCCGCTAATTTGGCTAGTGTGAATGGTGCAGCACTACCATGGGACGAGTCTTTGGGCCGGTGAGTTCAGCGGAAACTCCCGGAAGTGCTCCAAAAAGTGAATTCAAAGTGGTTGTCAAATGACAACATTACAAGTGATTTCCGGCCTTTTCATCGGAATTCATAGGGTAAGTATACGTTTTTTGTTGTGCTAAAATTTTAGTAGATTGATGCGCCCCAAAATACGGGTCTTGCACGCGTTGTTGACGAACCAGGCGAAAGTTTCACTGCAGCTGACATGACTAGATGCCTGGCGGTGAAACTTTCGTCCGGTTCGTCAACATTGTCGTCAAAATCCGCATTTTGGGGCGCTTCAATCCACTAAAATTTTAGCACAACAAAAAATGTATACTTACCCTATGAATTCCGATGAAAAGGCCGGAAATCACCTGTAATGTTGTCATTTGACAACCACTTTTTTCGAGCACTTCCGGGAGTTTCCGCTGATCTCACCGGCCCGAGGATTCAACCCAAGATAGTGCTGCACCATTCACACTAGCCAAATTGCCGGAAAATTAACGAAAAATCCGAAATTTCCCGTGTCGCACTTCCCTAACCTCGCACTTTTCAATATACCATTTTACTCGATATTTCCCGGCACTTCACGTTTTTTTCACTTTCACACGGCACTGATAGCCACTTATTTTATTTCCACTTAAAATCCGGACACTAAACTCAGTTTTACGCACAAATATCGCGAAATTTTACCGGGCGACCGCGCGAGTTCACACTTGGTTGACTGCTTGTCATGTCGTTAGTGCTTTGACAATCAGCTGACACTCCGGCCTGAGAGTAAAGATGGCAGTGTGAAGGCCATACCGAAACAGGTCTTTTCAAAGTGTTTCTATGAGTGGAAAATTGGCTGGCATTAGTATATTGCAGCCGAGGGGGACTACTTCGAAGGCGATGAAATAGATTTTTAAGAATAAATAAGGATTTCAAAAATTATAACAAAATTCCGGGTTATATTTGTACACAGTAGTATATTTTCATCAAGGGCGAGTAATTTATCAATGGTACATAAGCGAAACAAGTGAGCATGTGTATGCCTACAAATATCACATAATTTCACTCCACTCGCTACTTCTCCGCGAAAAAAAATGACCGACTTATGAGCTATGGTTAGCAAGGAGGCTATGTCCATGAGGTTTTCTTCTATCATAGCCCACCCTGTGCAAATACAATGAATAATTTTATTGTAGCTTTGCTCTTTCATTATTATTTATTTGATTGCTATTCTGTCTCTTTACTTTCAACCGAAACTTAATTTATTGTCCCGTGAAAAGAAGGCGTTTGTCATTCCTCACAACACTCAATTTCAATAACTAATAAACCTGTCCACTTCTCAAATAACTCCAATACACTGTATTGCATAACAAATATCTTTTGACACGACATGGTCAGTAAAAAAAAGAAAAGATTAAAAATAAAAATGCCAATCGATTTCCTTCCTTCTTCACCTTCACTTGCTTCGGACGTACGTCCGTACGGTTGATTGAAATTTAAGCCGAAATTTGTAATCGATGTCATGCCGTGAGAAAGCCACTTTGGCGATCTCTTATCGCCGATAAAATTCAATCATTGGAGCGCACCCTTTCAATGAAAGTTGCACGTCTTCAAATCGCCAAGTCATCATCATCATACTACGTACGAGGAGTTCCACTATACGTTTTATTATCACACACAATGGACGAAATAGCAAAAAAAAGAAGAAGAAATTGTTGGTCATGATGACTATTCGGGACGATATTGCACAACCCAGAGCCCCAAGCCCCAAAGGTATTAATTTCAACTGTGCGGCTCACACCCATTCTTGTGCACGACCAACACACTATTCACTCTCGCTTAGTCCGGTTTAATTGATGATTTTATCGGATCAATTGGAAACTAATAATGAATCGAATTGACAGTTTGAATTAAATGAAAACCTTAATAATGGAATCTGTAAAAATTTAATTCAGACGAAAAGATGGAAAGAAGGTGTACGAAATGGTGAAGGTAGAGGTTTCACTTTCTATTGCGAAATGGTTCCACTGTGTTCCGACAATGAATAGGGAGTAGTAAGATTCGGTCACCGAGCGTCCGCTTCACGGGATTTGAATTAACAATAAGATTCTGACATCCTTTGCTTTTCATAACTACAAATTAATTTTCCAATGACTTAGTTGTCCGTGTCCTTTGAGATAACTTAGATTTGACTGCTGTCTCTGTTGATTTCAATTCAATTGTGCTGATTCAGTTT
Source organism: Chloromyia formosa (assembly GCA_964017055.1). Lineage (NCBI taxonomy): Eukaryota > Metazoa > Arthropoda > Insecta > Diptera > Stratiomyidae > Chloromyia > Chloromyia formosa. The sequence continues at coordinate 96,165,789 of OZ024813.1, read as the reverse complement.
CGAGAACTTGGGCGTATCTTCCATTGTATTCCGCCAAAATCACTCATCTGCATCCACCATTGATAATATCGCCGACTTTCATCCCTCGTACATTAAACAAAGCGCTACAAATTAGCCCACCAGGAATGACTCCAAGAGATATATTGCGTGCCATGATGACCGACGAAATTCTTAACTCAGCTTCACCAAAGATCTGATGTATCATAGCCAAATCATTTATGATTCACGTCGGATGTAAATCAGTCAAATTTATCAAGCCCGATCCTGGTACACCTCCGCACGATATGAATATGGGAAAAAATCAGGTGAGATTCCAAGTGGAACGGAATCATGAAAAGGGTATCGAATTGCGTCGGCTATATCGTTGTCGGCTGGTCGCATCATATCGACCATAGTGTGCCATCTTCCACAAGACGTGCGGGCTCTAATTAAACTCATCTGTTACGGCCCGGAGGAGCCTTCGCTGTCACGGCGGCGGGCCCAATGGGGTACCTATAAATTAGTCCGTTACCCGATTGTGCTACATGAGAGGGTTTAGAGTGAAGAATCTTTTCATCTAAATTGCATGTTGTAAGCAAAATGTTTGAAGATCGTGAATGTCATCCTGCAGGGTGGCATCATGTGACAATGTTGTGTCTGGAATTGAATACATGTGTCCTGGTTGAGATATGCCTATAACGTTGCGATCAATTGACCTGCGCGCAACATCGCAAGCCCAAAGGTGGCCCATTTCGACACTCAAGCAAGCAAAGTTTCCCGTGCGGTACGAACGTTCCCCATTATCCATTTGTATCGGCTGATCTAATGTTCTACATATATCAAGCCCAAGTAGACGCAGAACATGCACAAAACGTGATTATAGCATTTGGTGGCATCTCCGGCAAGATAGAACATGACAATCTGTCGCAATTGGCTTCCTGCATTCTAACTCCCTCTAGCCGAGAAATATACAACAGCAGCAAAGCAACAACAGCAGCACACAAGCAATATGTCCTTCTGCTACAATATGACCACTGTGTGCGCTTCTTGAAAACACTTAACACCTTTTGACCGCTCTTCGGTGGATTCCACACCACATCAACACGCTGCGTGACGTTGCACTTTAGGATGTTCTTGCATGACATCAAGTACCGGCCAAAGGCTGTAAATTACATCAAACACCACGGGAACAAGACACGAAGATGTTGCAGAACACACAAAACCTACTACCTACCCACGAATCCACGAAATGAGCGAAGAAAGTGCACACAAACGCTATAGGTACTTTACGAGCGGTTCCGTATACGAAACCAACGGAAAATATGGCACATAAGCGTCCTGGAGCGACTATTCTGGTAAAATTTGTCTCCGGGAAAATGTCATGGGAAGTGAGACACTGAATTGACCTCGATGCTATCTAAGTATCTAAATACATACATATTTGGAATATTATGGTTAACCGAAAATTGTCAGTTTAACAACCGAAGCCGATTGGGTTATGTCCTTTGAATTGAGTGAAATTTTTGTTGCTAAAAAATACGGCCTGTCAGTTATCTGAGTTACCTCACCGCGAAGCCCATAGCTCCCACTGTACGTCCTGGTATAGTACTTCATTAATCCAGTCATTAGGAGCTCAAAAGGGCTTCGGGGAAACAAATTGTGGTGGAGAACTTTGTTCTTCCATTTTTATACCCTAGACTTTATAAGTACAGGGCATATTGTTTTTGTCACGACGAAAATATGTAACACCCTAAAGGAGGTTCCGGAGGTATAGCAATGTTATATATAAATGATCAGGGTCACATCCTGATTCGATTTAACCATGTCCGTCTGTTTGTCTGTCTGTCAGTCCGTTCGCAAAATAACTTTCGATAGAATAAAGCTAGAGGGTTAAAATTTACATCAAATGTTCATAGTATGATCTAGTTATTGGTATCGAAAATGGGCGTGATCCGACTAAGGGAGCACCTGCCTCCCCTACATATTCAAAATAAGTAAATGTATGATATCTACAACTCCCGATTGAATAAACGTGTAAAGCTGTAACTTTGTCAGATGACTTCAAAGGGTCATTTGGTCATTTTGTACTTTCCTGTAAAAATGAGATTGATCAGCTTGAAAATAACGGTACTTTTCTTACAAAGAGCCCGCATAATCCTACTTTTCAGGGTTTTTATCTATAACTGTTGAACCAATTGACGTAGGAGGCTCATTTCTGGTACGTAAACTTCAAATGAGAAGCTGCTTGAGCTTTAGTAAGATGAGCATAATCAGGCCAGAGGAACGCCTACCTCCCCAGCAAATGGCGAAAATTGAAATATTATTGAACTACGATCACTTTCGACAGGTAAGGTTGATGGTAAGATTTACTTAGTTGTTACTGAAAATAGGCAAGATCCGACCCAAGGAACCCCTACCTCCGCTACAAATGAATCTTGAAATAAGCGATAACTTTTGATAGAATGAAGCCAGCGACTTGAAATTTTGATCAAATATTTGAATTAGGATTTAGCTAGTTGGTATTTAAGATGGGCCAGATTCGATCGAAGGAACCCCTATCTTCCCTACAAACGAAACTTAAAATAAGCGATAACTTTCGATAAAATGACGCTAGTGACTTCAAATTTTGGTTAAATATTTGTAATGGGATCCAGTTAGTTTTTTTTCGATAGAATGAAGCTAGTGAGTAGAAAAATTCGACAAATATTTTTAGTGTGAGTTATATAGTCGATTTTAGGAATGGTTAACATTCTTCTGAATGAGCGCCAACCTTCCCTATAAACTGGCCGTATAGGCAACTCAATTTTAATGCATATGATCGTTACCAATAGATACTTTTGGTATCACCACCAGACCAGGTCTGTAGAAATCAAAGGTATATTACGCTTCGGACTCCTGGTGTCGTTTATGTTTTTTGGGTGCTGAACACGAATCCGGAGCTTCCCATCAATATTTATTTGGGAACATGCTCAAAATCTCAGAAAACCTCGAAATTTCGGTACTTTTCTTAATTTTTCGATTATAACTTGAAAACCGTGGATCCAAAAGAAGATTCTGTGTCAAAAGAGCTACCTAAACGTCAAATTCGGTCCAGTGGTGTAGCCGCAATCGACAGTCGAAAAATGTAGATTTTTCTCAACTTTGCGAAAAAACCTGTTATGGTTGTATTTGAATGACTGTAACTAGAAAACGGCTACTAATACGTAAAAAAGCTTCAAGTGAAAGTTGTAGATCTTGCGATTTTGTTCAGACAATACCCAGTCTTTTTAATTCGACCAAAAGAAAATTCAGAAACTCGTAATAGATAAAATCATTTTTTAAGCGAATGTTTCCATAAAACACATTTTCGGACATTTTTTTAAAAGGTCACCGTTCTAACAGCCAGAAACATTGCGTTTCCAGTTACTGCAGTTCCAATCAGAAGTTCCCGGGAACGTTCTCGTTAGCAATTCCACGAATAACAAGTCGGAAAATGTTTTGTAATTGCAATTTGTGGTCAGGTCAGGTAAAGCGCTTCTACCCTTTCCCCAGATTTCTGCCCATTTATTGTTTTGTTCGGACCCCCTCCTTTCCATATCCATCCTTCCAACACAGAACCCAGCCATCTGATCCCTACCTACTGAAAGTTCTGGAACATTCCTGTTTCGTGAATATTAGGAGAATTCACTTTTTTGGTCTTAGAGACTATTCTTAAAACTCCTTCATTGCGGCATTTCCGCTATAGGTGGTCCATTTCCGCTTTCGGTGGTAAGAGCCTAAAACCCACTCAGGAGAATTGGTAGGTCCTAAAGTGGAAATTTTTTGGGTTTTGTGAAAGTTCTCTCTAATCAAATAGAGAGAATTCTCCAATTTTTTTCCGAATGTTCCAAAGTTCTAAACTCTGGCATGTGAACAACTTTTATTTCTGAGACTCAGACGAGACAAGATTGACCAAGGAAAGGTTATGGATTGGTTTCATGAACATCGCCCTTTCCCAGAAACATCAGATCTCACATCAATAAGTACTGGTATCTTCGAAGATGAAAGAATAGATTGCCACTGCGCTAAAGAGGTGGGCGTGCAAAGAATAAACCGCATAGTTGGAGAAAATTTTCGGGCAGTCGAATTCAAAAGAACTTATCAAGTGAAGCCTCTTGCATTGGCCACTTTTGTGCCGTGGAACTAAAATATGTTTCAGTATTAACTAATTCCAGTAAACTCACTACGATGTAAACAAATCGGATTAGTTGATTTGACTAGCTCTTAGCTTCACTTGCGATACGACACTGAACCAAAAAATTTGGATTAGATTTGTGTTTCCGTTGTTGACGGTTGTTTCTGTCGATGTCTAGGTTTTGTTGGAATCGGTGGCATTACAGCGCTGTCCACAAAACGCAACTGGGTTCTTAACATTTCTAAAATTTTCGTTAAACCCAAGTGACATGCCAACGTCTGACATTTGCCATTTTTAGTACCGGTCGGTATAAACACTCCACGATGTAGAACAAAGTCCAATATAATCAAGTTTCATAGTATAAACAGGGCCATTGATGAACAGTGGGGCGACCGGTAGCGCAGTGTATTGGGACATCAGTCTCATGTTTGACTGCCGGCGTTCCGGGTTCGAATCCCGTCCACGACGATGTTCATGGCCATGGGTGTGCAGGAGGTGCATGCTGGCAACTGCATTCTCCGAAACCAGTTTATGCCGACGAAGAGTCAACTGGGCCACATGGAACAGATGACGCGCTATGCCCCACAAGGGGTTAGGGCAATTGAGTCAATCCTCGAAAAGACAGTAGCTGTAAGTCCTGACACGCTATTCCATGAATGGCTATTGCAATACAATCAGAATTTGAGTTGGCAGAGTTCCTGACGTACGAACTATTGTATATCCCCTCCATCAGGCTCTTTTTGATATTAATGGAATAGGAAAATGCACAAAATCGAGCTTGTACAGTGCTTTTGACCCGAATCATCAACAATGGAACTTGAGCAATACAAAATATATCGTTGATGGAGGGTTCTTGTTGCACTGGGTGAATTGGTATCAAGGGCAGATACATGCAAAAATATGTGAACATTATACGAATATGAGGTACGTGAGGTTCAACTATAGATCAACCGCAGCTGTAGTTGTTGACGACTACTCTGAGGAAGCTGCTGACACCAGTACGAAGCACATGCAACTTCTGAGAAGATCAGCCAAGAAACAATCTGTAGAAATTCACTGAACTGATGGTGCCCACAGTTGCCTAACACACTTTTTCTGAACAATTCTGGTTAGTCTTTGTACGCAAATCATAAAAAACGTTTTATTCTTCAAATCAGTAAAAGGGAATGTGCCACAAACCCTGTACGCTCCTCATCTCGCAATTGGGAAAATAATATCTCAAAGCATACTATTATACCCTTCACGGATGTGATAGGGTATATTAACTTTTTCATGAAATAGAATTTGTTAAGAATAACTCACCCCCTGGAGGGGGCCCAAAAACGTGTTCGCCGGTTTCGACCGCTGATGCGAAGCGCGTCTCATCAGACGCCTCTGCTTCGCACCAGTGGGAGAGGCGTGACCGGGAACAACCAAGTCGATTTTGTATCGCCTTATATAGGACGGCCAACACGACATGGATACGAATCTCGCAGCAATGCAGCCACTGGCGCCTAGCCAGAACATTGGATGAGTGGGGGCGACTCCACCAGTGCGCTATTCAACCAGGAGAAGAAGAAATTTCTCAACGACCTCCGGAGAAATCCACATTTTCCAGCCGTTATAAAAGTTTTTCAAGATCCCCAAGCATTTCGTTCAAGTATAGCCACGGCAGGAGAGGCCTTTTCGAAGGCGCTGTACGGCCAAAAAGACGCCACCTCTTTGAATCTGACGTCCGCCTTCAAGGCGCGATTCAACATAGCCTCACTTCCATCAACTGAGGAGACAGCTCACCAGCATTTAATGAGGGTATACCCCCAAGTACAGAAGTTGCTTGGCTTTGACAAAAGGCCCGAAGAATAGGGGCAGAAAATCACCAAAAGTGGACTCTTGCCTATAACAACCACGAGGAATGTCACCAGATGCCCTACTGCGCATCATTTCTTGTAAATGCAAGAAGGCATGTGTGGGACACTGTTGATGCAAAAAGGCAGGTTTATATGTGCCAACTGTGAGGGAAAGTGTAAGAATGTGGACCTCTCTTCGACCATGGACGATGACAAGGGCTTCGAAGAGATGTTAGAAAAGTCAGTCAGCAAATCCCATCCACCGGAACCCGGACCACTGTCCTCACAACTCGGTCCTTCCCAAAAACGAAGGCTCTAAACATGTTGTGTACTTTTTGTTCAACTTCTTGTGATATATATGTACATGTAAATACAATCTTCAATATAGAAGTTGTTGAAGAATTACCAGCACCTACTAGGAAAAAAAATAAGAAAATATTTTATAAGGGTATTTCGCAAAGTTTAGAAAAATCGGCTACACCACTAAACCAAATTTGACGGTTATTATTGTTATACGTTTATTTGAAATCTTTTTTTCGCTAGGTTTTCGAGTTATAATTGAAAAACCAAAAAAAAAGTACCGTAACTTTGGGGTTTGTTTAGATTTTGACCATGTTCCGCAAAAAAATTTTGGCTGGGACGCTCTGGATTCGTGCTCAGCACCTTAAAAAACATAAAAAAAATCAAAGGAAAAAATTCTCCACCACAATTTGTTTCCCCAAAGCACCTAATGGCTGAACAACATATCACATGTTTTTTTTTTCTGTCTTGAATTTGACCTACTTCTGCGGATCACTATATCGGGTGCACCTAAATTAGGGCGAAATGCTCACAAATGATGGAAATTTCGCAAACTAAAAGACAAACAAATCGAGTTGAATGCAATGTAAAGACTTACAGAAGATGCTTCCGAAGAGGTGAATAGGCAACAAAAAGAAGAAAAGGTCTGCTAAATCACACTACTGCTACTTTTTTTTTTGTCCTGTCAGCTGAAACGAAGACTAGCTAAGGCAACTTAGCCCTAAATTTGATCGGTTTTGCTACTCTGCCTGCACTAACGACATTGACTAGAAAAAGCTTCTTACTGAAACAAGATTGCTAACCTTATAAAATTCTATCCCCAGCAAGTAAATGCTATTCTTACATTACATCTTGGCATCAGTGTGTACCTGCAAAAATGAATTTATCGCATGATACAATGAAAAATTGTTTCAAGCGCTATAATTTTTTTTTGTCTACCTAACAAAAAGATTTGATTTACACAGCTCTCATGTACATTTAATTGCATACTCGTATCTCGTCAGGTTACACGTTTTGCTGATTATAATTGCTGGCCCCTTCGGATATGATGATCCTTCTACCGAAAACCACAGACAGAAAAAAAAGAAAAGAATGAAAAAAAAAACGTTAAACTCGAAACCGAAAATATGATTAGTCTTGAAAGTTGCCTATCTAATGACTTCAATTAAATCTTCCTGTCGGTTGATTTGTTTTTAATGTCGATTTCAAAGAGACCTGGCACTTTTCATTTTTAATGTTCTGTCGGATTGCGGGCTTTTTGCAAAAATAACAAGGTTGTCGAAAGAATTTATTGTTGATTGTTTGGGGTTTTGGGGGATATTAATCGAAAATTTGTATCTTTTCTTGTCTTAACTGCAATAGTGTTGGAGAAGAGAAGAGTGGCTTTGCGTAACGTTTTGTGTTATTTTATACAATGTAAAACGGATTTTGCTATTAACGGGGTTTTTAAACATAAGACCTATCAGCAACAAGAGCAGCCAAGAGAGTTGCTGCGAGACCAGCTGCACGAATAGCTACGAGACTTGCTGCATGACTAGCCACGAGACATGTTGTGAGGACTGCTAATAGTGCTGTTATTTCTATTTCTTAACGGTAGGCCTCACAATATGTCTCGCTGCTGTTCTCGTGATTTGTGTCGCAGCAGGTTCCATGTCTGGCCTTGCAGCAGGTCTCGTAGATGTCCGAGGGTGTCGCCAATCTCCTACCGGACGCGTCCCCAGGTGGCGGATAAGGGTAAGCTGCACTGATATCAGTCAGGCAGACACGTGCTAAGTGTTACGTGCCTTGTAAAAAAAAAGTGTTTGTCAATTGTTTTTACGTCCTAGCAGTCCTTTCATTAAAAAGTTTGTCGAGTGTTTTTTACATGCCTGGCTGACTGACACCAAATGTAGTAGATGAAAGTTTCATCCGCGGACCAAAATTGGCTATGGGAAAGGTCACCCTGAATAGAAAACCAACTATGGAAGATGACAAGGAGATGAAAACTTATGGTGAAGAGCCTCGGAAACCCAGTACCCGCGACAGTGGGAGTGAGCAAGCGGGCTCCCGGTCGTCGTTATCCCTCAACTGCAGTGTTAAGGCAGTGGTACAAATGGCTGATTTAGCATATAATACAACAGGTGTTAAATCGGGGCTGGAAACAGCACAATCTGAAGAAACCGGCACCACCCCATCAAGGGCGAACCCATTCAAAAAGAGCTCCAAGCTCCAAAGGTTTCCCCAACAACAACCTTTGCCCGTACTATCAAAGGTCTGTTCTAGGGAACGCAGGAAGCCTGCAGTCGAGACTGACATGTTCAGTAAATTGGGCACGCTGATCGTGGACTTGATGGACTTCATGGAGTCTAAATCCAATATACATAGCCTTGTTAAAGAAAAAGTGAAGAACATACATTATGTATAATGGAGCAAGAGAGCAAATCCTTGAAAAGAAGATCCCGAAAAACCCTAAGAAGGACACTGGAATCCAAACGTCTCCCAAAACCCCCAAAGCGCTGGCCGCCGACAAGTTGAAGCGCAGGTGAGATGCAGAAGAGACTACCGTTCTCCAATCTCCCAAGTGAAAAAAGGCGTAGTCTCCGAAGAAGGCAGCCAAGCAACGAGAAGACGTGGTTGCATCTAAAACTCCTGCTCTTGATGAGGAACCGAGCTCTTGGACGAGAGTAGAGCGCAAAAAGCGGCCTCAGAGGGAGAAGAAGAAAAAAGTTAAAAATAAAAAAGTGAGGACTAGACCTTACGCAATGGTTATATCTCAGTCCGGAGACATGACATACGCGGAGATACTCTAAGGGGCGACCGGTAGCGCAGTGTGTTGAGGCATCAGTCTCATGTTTGACTACCGGCGTTTCGGGTTCGAATCCCGTCCACGACAACGTTCGTGGCCATGGATGTGCAGGAGGTGTATGCTGGCAACTGCATCTCTGAAACCAATTTATGCCAACGAAACGTCAACTGGGCCACATGGAACAGTTGACGCGCTATGCCCCACAAGGGGTTAGGGCAATTGAGTAAAACCTGAGCCAGGACTATAAAGGTGATGGGCGACAACGTCTCTCACATTCGTCGCACCCGAAAGGGGGAACTACTGTTCTCAATGAGGACTAACGGTGGAAACTCTACAGAAAAGTACAAATCCATCGTGACGAGTGTGTTAGGGCTGGCAGCTGAAGTGAAAACCTTGCGCCAGGAGACGAGGATAGAATGCCTCGATCTTGACGAGGTGACTACCAAGGAGGAAGTCTGTACGGCGTTCGAACGATTGGAGGTGGACCTTCAATTCGACGCAGTGAAGTCACTAAGGAGGGCGTATGGAGGCACTCAAATTGCAACCATTTGCCTACCGGCGGACGTGGCCAACAAGGTGCTCGAAACGGGTAAAGTGAAGGTTGGATGGGCGAACTAACGCCTAAAACCACAATTGTCCCCAAAGAGATGCTTCAAGTGTTTCGCATTTGGACACTTCGCGAGGGACTGCAGCAGTGAGCATGTCAGGTCGAACATGTGCCTCAAATGCGGAGGAGAAGGTCACAAGGCAGTAACATGTGGCATGAAGCCAAACTGCATATTGTGCCAAGAAGCCAATAGAGCGAACTGTAAGCATCTGACCGGAGGCACTAAGTGCCCGGAGTATCGAGAGGCACTAAAGCAAACCCGTAAATGAAGTTCATGCAATTAAATCTAAACCATTGCCGGGCGGCACAGGATCTGCTACCGCAAACCATCAGGGAGATACGAGTCAATGCAGCCATTATCTGCGACCAGTATACAAATTTGGGTAGCTCGATTTGGGTTCCAGATGAGCAGAAACAAGCAGCCATTTGGACGTGTGGCAACCATGCTTTCCATCAAGGTATGTTAGAATCGATGAGCGGCGTCGTAAGGGCGAAGATCAACGGTATCTATGTGTACAGCCCCTACGCTCCACCACGACTGGACCTGGCAGAATTTGAAAGACTACTAGACGGACTGGTGCAGGACGCGACAGAATGGGGCAGCCGAGAAACGGGCAATTCTCGACGCATTTTCACAACTGGATGTCGTCCAAATGAACTCAGGTGGTAGTAATACCTTCAGGAAAGGCAGGCTCTATTATTGACCTAACACTCATCAGTTAAAGAGCTACTGATGAGTGTTAGCACCAACCGTAGATTGGTGCGTCAGCAAAGACTACACCCACACTGACCACCAGGCAATCTCTTTACAATGGCAGAAGGAATACGTCGAGTACAAGGAAGACCCCCAACACGATGATGGTCCGTTAAAAACTTTGATGAGGCAGCCTTCAAGGAGGTCTTGCTTCATAGCGGGCCTATCGAAGGACCGGCAGAACAGAGGATCGCGCAGATTGCAAAGCACTCAGCGATAGCATGTGACGCCCCCATGCCAAATCTACGGAGGGAGAATTGCTGGTAGACCGAAAAGATTGCGAGCCTAAGGAATAGGTGTTTGAAAGCAAGGCGTCTTAGTCAGCGATCGACAGAAACACCGGCATATAATGGTCTGCTGCAGTCATATAAAAGTGCTCGTAGACTACTGAAGCTTGCGATAAAGAAAGGCAAACAAAATTGCTTTAAACAGCTTTGCAATAACGCGGATATAATTCCCGTGGGGAATGGCTTATAGGGTGGTGATGAAGAAAATACGGCAGAATGCACCCCAACTAAAATGTCCCGTTATGCTGGAAAATATTGTCTCGTCTCTATTCCCTCAACACGAGCTGGAACCCGAGGGACAGAGTCCAACATTTGCCGACGAGGCCATACCTGCCATAACGGAGAATGAACTTCTCCAAGCCGCATCCAAATTTGACGGTGGTAAAGCGCCAGGCCCGCACGGGGTCCCCAAAAAGACGGCAATCCGAACAATACCAGATAAGTTTATCGACCCATTCGGAACTTGCTTGTCGGAACGGAAATTTCCAAAAAGCAAAAATTAGTCCTGCCGCCCAAACCAAACAAGCCGCCTGGAGAACCAAATTCGTACCGCCCAATCTGCTCGACACTACGGGAAAAATTTTCGAGCGGATAATTTTTAACCGACTGTCCGAAGTGGTGGAAGAAAAAGGAGGCCTGTCGGACCGTGAGTATGGTTTCAGACGCGCGCGGTCTACAGTGGACGCATGACGGTTACCATCTTGGCAAGGGATTCATCACGAAAGGGCACATGCTGCGCCGTGGTGACACTCTATGTCAAGAACGCGTTCAATTCCGCAAACTGGGGGTACATTCATGACGCTCTGCAAAAGATGGGAGTGCCGAACTACCCAGCTGGAATAATAAAGAGCTACCTTTCACATCGTGTTCTGCAGTATGATACTGGTGAAGGAACTAAGGAGTACACGGTAACAGCGGGAGTTCCACAGGGATCCGTTCGTGGTCCTCTGCTGTGGATTATCATGTACAATACCATCCTGAACCTCCCGATGCCTAAAGAGGTCACGATAGTTGGGTTTGCAGATGATATAGCGGTAGTAGTCGTCGCAAAAGACCCGAGCTATGTTGAAATGTACGCCAGCAAGGCGATCACAACTATCAAATTGTGGTTCGAAACAGTTGGATTGGAGCTCGCCGAGCAAACAACTGAAGCTGTTCTAATCAGTAAGCGCAGAAAGAAGACCTCTTTGAAGAACAGAGTCGGAAGCAGCGTCATAACCTCTAACCCAGCCATTAGGCACCTATGGGTTATGATCGACGCGAGGCTGAGCTTTGGAGAGCATCTGAAGTTTGTATGCAAGAAGGCAGCGTTCGCCACCGTGGCCTTGACAAGAATTATGCCAAATATAGGCGGTCCAAGACCAAGCCGGAGGCTTCTGCTATCTTGATAACCTCTATTTTACTGTATGCCTCACCAATTTGGGCCGGTGCTCTGCAATACGCTTGCAATACCAGACAAATTAGCTCGGTTTACCGAAGGTGCGCATTGAGAGTATGCTGTGCATACAGAACCACTTCGCACGCAGCCGTCTATGTCGTCGTTGGAATGATCCCAATGGAGATTCTGGTTGATTAAGCAAACAGACTCTACCTTGGTCGACGCCTGGAAACATCAGAGGCGTCAGCGGATCGGAAAGTTATGGAAAGGTATGTATCTCTGAGAGAATGGCAGCAGCGATGGGAGCAAGCTTCAACCGGTCGCTGGACGCATACTCTTATCCCAGATATCGGGAAGTGGGTGAACCGGAAACACGGTGAAGTGAACCACTACCTAACCCAATTTCTTACGGATCATGGCGGATACAGGCAATATTTACACAGGTTCAAGCTGGACGATTCGCCACACTGTCCCAGGTGCAATGGAGTTGCGGAGGACGCCAAACACGTATTGTTCAACTGCCCCAGATTTTCTGGGAACTGTGAACAACTATAAGCGAATCTGGGGAGTGTCATAAAACCACAGAATCTGGTTGATTTGATGCTGCGATCACAACTAGATTGGAACGTAGTGAGCCGGAGCAATCCTTGCGAAGTAATGCCGAAAGGTAGTCCCGCAAGGGGAATGGTGGAGGAGGTGTTTTTGGGTTTAATCGGAAAAATCCGACATACTTGCTCAAGCACGGCGGTATCTTTTGAAGATTCCACATCACCTCGTTAAAAAAAGGTCTCGCGTCTGATCTTGCAGCAGGTCTTGTGTCTGGCCTTGCAGCCGGTCTCGTAGATGGTCTCGCTGCAGGTCTCTCAAACATATTTTTTTTTTCTAATTGGGATAATATTATAAAAAATATGTAAAAGGCGCTGTTTATCGAATAAAACCCAAAAGTCTGTATTTTTTCTATAAACAGTCTACATCTTAGCTGTAAATATCTTGACAATTACAGCTACGCTCCTTTGAAAACTTCTTATATTTATGCGTTGTGCACTTAATCATGCATCCGCATCGGTTGCACGAACATTATCAGCCTCGAAGCAGGCAGAACAGGTTGCAACAGAAGATGAAACGAATAAATTATTCACATGAACTCTATGACATTCAATCAGGGTATAATAATAATTGCCGGTGAACCCATTATTCCGGGACAGAGTACATGACTATGATTATCTTTACGATTCCAGGGCATGTATAAATCTACGAGATTTAATAGAATGGCCGTCAGTTATGAAGACAGTCACTTGAAACTTGGGTGTGCTTCTTTCATATATGGGTCTCGTGCGCTTTCACGTATGCAGAGGATGCATACGTACGTGTAATGCATAAACGAATATGACGAGTAACCATACCATATCTCAGGTGTTGTCCGCAGGGCTCCGAAACGCGCAGCTATACGCATAATGTTGCATACTCCTATACATCAGTTATTAAAAACGAAAACAATTTTCTAGTTTCCAATGTGAATTTGCATAAAAATGCCCGCAAGGATTCCGTCTTTTATGTCGTCGTTTCGATTCCGGAACACACAGTTAACCTATTAAGGATGGAACAGTATTATCAAGGCTTTTGCAAAACGAATGTGTTGTGTAGCAGGACAATGCTAGCAAGTTGATTCAAGCCATTGATTATTTAATTTTCGTCAAGAGCTTTTTAGTGTACATTGTGACTTTTCACTGTTGGAGATTCAGTCGGAATTGTTTGAAAATCAAACACAAATACGAACTCTTGCTCTCGAAGAATCAGCATCCTGGTTGCTAGTGAATAAATTATTTCGATGATTTCAGGTGCAGCAACGTTCTGGCGTTTCTTGTACCTATGCAGGTATTGATTGTCAGTTTTGATAACACTATAGAGAACTATTAATACTTTTCAGGTCACTTTCACACGACGCTATTCGATATGATATTTTCCCGGATAAGCTTTTCTCGCAATCGAAACAGCGCTTCATCCAGCGACATTCGACTTTCTGTTGTGATTCCATGATTTTCTCGCATTAGCTACATACGAACTCTATGACTCTTCATACAATGTACCCTGCCACTGTTTAATTTGATAGAAGGATTCTGCTCTAAGGACCGCACAACGTATCATCCGTGGTCCTGGTGGCTACTTTCGCTGGGGCTCCATCATTGCCCTAAATGAACTTCATCGATGTCGTCGCCTCTTCGGTACATATGGACGCTTTGTACAAAAAACAACTGGCAAGCGGGACCAAGATCCTACTTGTGGTCAATAACTATAAAATAAATTCAACCCATCGTAAGGCTTTGGACTACTTAAATTCGAGGCTTCAAATTCCTGACACCCTATGGGATGAAAATACGGACAATCCTATTCGTACCACTTTTATATTTATGTTTCGTATAGAAGATTTACACCACAATACCACAATCCAATCTAGCTGTCAGAAATGCCATCGTCGCAAGCAGAAAGCTTAAGATCAGACCGAAAAACCTTGAAACATACCAGAGCATTGGCAAGATGAGTGTAAACACCTTCGAGGCACGACTTCCAACGTCCCCACCAAAAAAAAAAAATGGACCCGCGATGCTGATTCATTTGTCGGAATTTACGATATGGATGATTGCTACACCCTTCTGGATAGGGTAACTGACATGTAACATGATTTTTTTTTATTATAGAGGGAGGAAATCTTATTGGTCAGGTGACACTGCCGGTAACTAGTGTCAATTGTACGGCAGCGATATTGGACTTTCATCGTCAGTGTGATAGGTAGCCATTAATCCTTTGCGTCCTTTTTCATATTTGCTCCTGCATTCTCCGAAACTACAATAGTTAATGTTAACGAAACGTTAACTGAGCCACATGGAACAGTTGACACGCTCTGCTCCAAAAGGGGTTAGGGCAATTGAGAGAGACATCTTGCCTTCGGAGTATCATCCCACCGCTGTTGCCATTTCCACATAGACTCGAACTTTTCTGGTTTTTTGTGCGCATTAGATACGTCCGGTGGCTCCCAACATCGGCCTTTGTGTAATCGGTCTATTTCATCTGCTTGAATATCTATTGGGTTCATACCTGATACAACGTAGGCAGCCTCATCTGATGTTGTTCAATATGCACAACACATCTCAAAGCGTTCCTTCGATAAACAAAGTTGATTCTTCGACTGTTACAGGCGCGACGAAGCACGTCGATCCACACTGGTGACGCATACAGAAGTATAGAGGCGATCACTCTAGATTATAGAAGTCGTGGACTTCCCACATTTGGCATCATCCTTGCCAAAGCCACTGTAGCATTAGCCGCCTTCTTGCATATGTACTTGAGGTGCTCTCCAAATGTCAGCTTCGCATCAATCATCACCCCCAGGTACCTAATTTCTGGCTGTCCACCGCGACCACAGCTATGTTATCTGCGAAACTGACTTTCTTTATTTCTTTAAGTACTGGTAAATCCAATATGTCGTCGTATATGATGTTCCACAGCAAAGGGCCGAGTAAAGATCCTTGCGGAACGCCTGCGGTTACATTGTACTCTCTTGGCCCCACGGTGGTTTCATACTGTAGGATTCTAAACGAAAGGTAGCTCCGTATAAGTCGCGTCAAATAGTAAGGCGCACCTGTCCTCTGCAAAGACAAATGAATGCTTTTTTTGCCGAATTGAAAGCATTGTTGACGTCCAATGTCACAACCGCGCAACATTTGTCATCACGAAGTGCCTGTTTCCCTAGATCTGCCACTGTCACTATATCATCGGCCGTGGAGCGCGCCCTTCGAAAACCAAACTGTCGGTCCGACAGTACTCCCTTTTTCTCTACGACGGCAGCTAGTCTGCTAAATATTATTCGTTCCAGCACCTTCCCCGCGGTGTCTAGCAGGCAAATTGGACGATTTGAATTTGGTTCGCCCCGCGGTTTGTTGGGTTTTGGTAGCAGAACCAATCTTTGTTTTTTTCCATACAGCAGGGAAAACTCGCTCCTGCAAACAGGATTCAAAAGCACTAACGAACTTCCCGGGAACCGTATCAACTGCTACTTTCAACACTCCGTTGGGAATGCCATCAGGGCATGATGCTTTATTGTCACCTATTCTGAAAACGATCTCCAAAATCTCTCTGTCAGTTAATGCCGGTATCTGCTCTTCATGGACCATTTCCTGATTTTCAATGTTGCCTAACGCATGCATGCACACGTAACATGACATGTGGCCTTAGAACAAGGGACAACTGTGAACAATGAAGCATCATTGAAGCTCGCCAAAATAAATCTTCCCACATTCGTCGGAGATTACTTAAAATAGAGGCAATTCCGAATCTTGTTTTTGCAGTTGGTCCATAAACCCATAGCTGCTTGCCAGAAGCTATGAACGACGAGCTGAATGACTACTTCGTCATTACACCACTGCAGATGCCCACTACAGTGCCTCGTGGCAAACTATAAACCACCGGAACGAGAACATCCGATTGTTGGTGTCGGCATTCCTTAATAAATTACTTGAACAACCATTAACGACTCCAGATCTCACGGCTAGTATGATACTACCCAAGAGTGTCTTCTTCAACTCAAATACTCTGGAAGCATCCTTGTGTGACTCAAAGATCCGAGCGCCGCTGTCATCTGTCCAGCAATTCCTTATAATAATATAATATAAATTTCTTAAATATATATATATATAATAAGTCTCGCCAATTTGCCGATGGGGACAAGAAAAAATCCAAGACAGCAAGGCCGATGACAGCTACCAGTAGGGACTCTTGTCCGTTTTGCAAACGCGCCCATCGAATAACCCTTTGCCAGAAATTGAACATGTCGCCGTCAAAATATTACAACAACGTAAAGAAAAGCAAACGCTGCATCTGCATCAATTATTGGAAACCGGGGCATAATGCTGCTACATGCCCCCATTTAATTTTCGAAAATTCTCGAAAACAATCATACACTTATTCAATTCGAAGCGGACAGTGCATAGAAAAAATCTACAACATCGAAAAAGAATTCAAACGCGAAGTCTCCAGCATCCGCTCTGTCCTAATAATCGAAGTCATCAGATGATCAGCATACTCCACCCAATACTAGCCCCGGAAGTTCCTATGTGCTCCTTGGGACAGTCACCCTTAAGACGATGAACGACGTCATACCATGCCTTCCTAATAGATCAGCTTTTAAAGATAAATTGAACCAACTACATGCAGTGACCTGTTCACAAGACATCAGCCAAAGGCACCAAAAGACCCAGCGACGGGTCACTTTCGCGATATTATCGCGCATAAATGGTTTCTTTATCCGACTGGAAGCTTTTGACATATATAACAAAACATAATCGCGCCGTAAACCAATTCAGAATATCGATCGACACATCCTTTTGCCCAGGACCAAAAATTTGGATACATTGGCTTACCCAGACTTCAGGGGGGGCAAAAACTCCTCTTCCATAGTCCTCCGCGTGGGCGCCCCTTGGAACGGCAGTGGTCACTGACCATTGCCAACCAACGTCAAGCCGCCAGTGATGGCGGTGCGATGATTTGGTTGAGGTACCCCTGTGGTGTGGGGTGTGAAAAAAAAATACCACGGCCTTTCCCTTTGAGGGCCTGTCGTTAAAACCGACAATCAAAGGACAGGATGTGTATGCCAGCAACTTGCACTATCCGAAATCTTTATATGCTAACGAAACGTCAACTATGCCTCGGATAAGGACTGACTCAACGGTTACGACTTTTAGCTATCGTACAATGACAAAGATTGGATTCTGGAATGTGCGTACTCTCCTGGACAATGGATCAGAAGGTCCCCAGAACGCACGATTTCTTCAATTAGAGAGTGAATTTCTGAGGTACAAATTAAATATCTTAGGAGTTAGTGAGATAAGATGGTGGAACAGCGGAGAATTCATCTCTCCAACGGGCAGCACTGTAATGTTGTACTCCGGTAAAGCTACCGGTAGTCGCCGTGAGTCAGGTGTGGGGCTCCTTTTAACCAGAGCCGCGCGAAACTGTCTCTTATCCTGGGAACCGGTCTCTGACAGGGTCTTGACCGCCAGATTCCGGACCAAAATGAGGAACATCTCAATAATACAATGTTATGCCCCTACTGAACCCGACAATGTCTTGGCAAAAGACTCCTTCTACGAACAACTAAACGCCGTTCAGAGCAGAACACCTAAAGGTGATATTATAATGGTTATGGGTGATTTGAATGCGAAAGTTGGCGCTGATAACTATGGGCTCAGACATGTGATGGGGAGACACGGTCTTGGTGATCGTAATGACAACGGTGAAAGATTTGTAGAGTTCTGCAACTTTCACAGTCTCTTCATCGGTGTTACTATGTTTGAGCATAAGGACCACCACAAAATCAGTTGGTCCTCTGTTGATCGGCGCAGAACACAAAATCAGATCGACCATTTTGCCATTAGTAAAAGATTCAAGAGTTGCCTCCTGGACGTGCGAAACAAGAAGGGTACCGATATTGGGATGGGAAGAGACCATTATCTTATGATCGCTAATGTTCGATTGCGTATTGCAGCCGTGCGCCGCCCCAGCGACGAAAGATCCAGGCCCCGCAAATTCAACACCGCTCGACTAAAAAATCCAGCTGTCTTACAACAATATAATGACCATCTTGCGCAAAAAGCGGCTGAGATAACTAGTCACCCAGATAGTGACATAAACGAAAACTGGGATGCCATAAAAAATGCGTACATTGATAGCGCAAATACCATCCTTGGCCCAAACCCGGATTGCCGGAGTAAGCCCTGGATGTCCGACGCTTCATGGCAGCGGATTGTTGAAAGAAAAGAGCTGAAAGTTCGTTTGGCTGCAGCATCAGACGATAAAGCTCGAGAAGTTCAGCGTAGTGTGCGACGCGATAAAAGAGTTTATGCCAATTCTCTTTTAGCCTCAGCAGAAGAAGCCGCTAGAAGTAACAACTTAAACGCCGTATACGGTGTCATCAAGGAGTTTACAGGTGGTCGTAACTCCTGCCATCATCCGGTGAAAGATAGTGATGGAAAGCTACTTATCTTGGAAGAAGATCAAATGAGGCGGTGGAAAGAACACTTCGCCGCGGTCTTGAACCGTGTAACCTCTGGTGAAGTTCCCCCTCATATAGATAATTTAGCTAACCATCAAAATGTGCGTATACGGTCCACTGCCCCGACTAAAGAGGAAATAGTCACTGCAATTATTGCACTAAAACGAGGAAAGGCCGCCGGACTCGACGGTATCCCTGCCGAACTTTATCAAGCAGCGCCAAGCGTAACTGCCGATTTGCTGCACCCACTTGTTGATAAAGCGTGGAATACAGAGACCTTTCCCACTGAGTGGAAGGAAGGTTTGATCATCAAACT
This sequence comes from Chloromyia formosa, assembly GCA_964017055.1. Taxonomy (NCBI): domain Eukaryota; kingdom Metazoa; phylum Arthropoda; class Insecta; order Diptera; family Stratiomyidae; genus Chloromyia; species Chloromyia formosa. The sequence continues at coordinate 96,146,359 of OZ024813.1, read as the reverse complement.
TCCAAAGAAGGGTAGCCTCACAGACTGTAATAATTGGAGAGGCATTTGTGTGCTTCCTGCCGTTGCCAAGATAATAGCTAAAATCGTCCTGGAAAGACTAAAGGCCCACTTAGAAAGCACAATTGATGAAGAGCAGGCTGGCTTTCGATCCGGATTCTCCTGTGTCGATCACATTAACACCTTGCGAATCATCATCGAGCAATGCGCTGAATACGATTCTCCGCTTCACTTGCTTCTCATCGATTTCGAAAAGGCTTTCGATAGTGTGAACCGGGATTCTATATGGGCGGCCTTGCGCAGGAGAGGCATCCCTGAGAAGCTTGTGGCTATTATTAAGGCAACCTATGAAGGCGCGAAATGTCGCGTTCTGCATAAAGGTAAGATGTCGGGGGACTTTGAGATTCGCAGTGGAGTTCGGCAGGGGTGCATCCTCTCACCGATCCTATTCCTCATTGTGATCGGCGATGTGTTGCATGCGGCCCTATCCGGACTCGACAGAGGAATTCAATGGACTTTCACATCTTATCTACAACATCTGGACTACGCTGACGACATATGCCTACTCTCCCACAAAATCATGGATCTGTCCGCAATGGCGTTAGATCTCGAGAGGGAGGCAAGCAAGGTTGGGCTAAAGATTAATACCAACAAGACCAAGGTTCTTAGCCTGCCGTTGCGAAAAAGAAATCCGACACCTATTGCCATCAATATTAATGGGCAGCCTGTGGAGAAGGTGGACAACTTCGTCTACCTGGGTAGCATTGTTGCCGAAAATGGTGGTACGGAGCAGGACATCGCTCGTCGTATCAACCAGGCTAAACGCGCATACGGCATGCTGTCCAAAATCTGGCAGGGCAGTTATCTCAGCATCAAGACCAAGCTGGGCCTGTTTCGCTCCCTGGTACTATCAGTACTTTTGTATGGGAGCAGTACATGGAAAGTTTCCGTAGGAGTTACCAGAAAGCTGCAAGTTTTCGTCAACTCATGTCTTCGTCGAATTTTAAGAATTTTCTGGCCCGAAACAATATCAAATGAAGAGCTAAGTCGGCGGACGGGTCAGATGCCAATCGACGAATTGATACGCAGGCGAAAATGGCAGTGGATAGGTCACACATTGCGGAAGAGTGATAACTGCATTGCATTGCATGCCATGAAATGGAACCCCATTTCCAACCAAGGCCGACCAAGAGGGGGTCCTCGAATCACATGGCGTCGATCTGTGGCAAAGGAGTGTCAGGTACTGGGAAAGTCTTTTGGGGAGTTGCGCCCCATTGCCCAGAACAGAGTACGATGGCGCGCAGGAGTAGTTGACGCGCTATGCCCCGCTAGGGGTTAAGACAAAGTAGTAGTGGGAAGAATGGGTGAGTGATGCTGACAACCTGTCAATTCTTCAAAATACGCTTTTTGGTTGAACCGCCTCAGGGAGAAGTCGCACCTCGAACTCAACTGCTACAAAAGTCTCATCTGGAATTGACAGCGACAAGAAAAAAAAAACATTTTTGTGATCTAATATTTTTCCCATAAGATGGATTATATGTATTGTATTACTTGCTGCAAGAGCTCGCTTTGCTCGCTTTCTCATCTTGTGCTCGCTGCGCTCCCGGTGTTCGCTTCGCTCAAAGCTCTAGCTTCGACTATTTTCCTCATATATAATTAATTTGTTCCCCGCTTACTCAACAACACCACGATGAGGCTAAACTTAGGTTAAATTAAAGTAACTTCACGGTTCACTGCAACAGCTTCTTTATAAATGATGTTCACGCTCTATTCTCTCTCTCTCAATCGGCCTAACCCCTTGTGGGCCATAGCGCTTCAACTGTTCCATGTGGCCCAGTTGACGTTTCGTTGGCATAAACTGGTTTCGGAGAATGCAGTTGCCAGCATGCACCTCCTGCACATCCATGGCGATGAACGTCGTCGTGGACGGGATTCGAACCCGAAACGCCGGTAGTCAAACATGAGACTGATGCCTCAACACACTGCGCTACCGGTCGCCCATAAACGATGTTACCCCTCTGTAATTTTTTTTTGCTCCAAAGGATGCCATTTGGAATGAACTGTTGTATAAATTGATACTGTCCAGGAAGTGTTTTGATTATGTATGTTCACCGTTCAGAATAGACTTAAGAAGCTTCAGATTCCATTAGGTTCTTTCTCTATTTGAGAGCGTCACAATTTTTCCAAATTTAGATCATTCCACCTAGGGCGGCGAAATCAGCATAGTCGTACTGAGTAAAATACAATATATAAAAGCAGCTTTTCCCTAAACAGTCCAGCCATTGCGTGATTTGGAGATACAAATTCTGGTGGAGAATTATTTTCTTTCATTTTTTATGTTTTTTGGGTGCTAAACACGAATCCGGAGCTTCCCACCAAAATTTTTTTTGCGGAATATGGTCAAAATCTCAAAAACCCCAAAAATTTGGGTACTTTTTTTGGTTTTTCGATTATAACTTGAAAACCGTGGATCCTAGCTAGAAAAAGTGTAAGAATCAGTTGAAGAAAATAAAACTTTGCATCGAATGAGCTACCTAAACGTCAAATTCGGTCCAGTAGTGTAGCCGCAATCGGCAGTCTAAAACGTCAAATTTTCACAACTTTGCGAAAAACCCTGTTATTGTCGCATTTGAACGTCTGTACCTTGAAAACGGCTACTAATACGTAAAAATGCCGCAAGCGAGAGTTGGAGAGCAGGAAATTTTCCGTTCAGAAAGTAGCTAATCTTTTTAATTTGATAAAAAGAAAATTGGGAAATTCGAAATAATTAAAATCACGTTTTTTAGCGAGTGTTCCCTCATAACATACATATTTTCGTTCTTTTTTTTAGTAGGTGATGATAATTCTTCAACAATTTGAATATTGCAGGTTGTATTTACATGTATATATATGTATATTACAAGAAGTTGGTTAAAAATACATTACAGGTTCACAGCCTTAGTATTTTGTAAGGACCAGTTTTTTGGAATGGTGGTCTGGGTTCCGGTGGGTGGGATTCGTCGATTGACTCTTCCAACATTTCTTCGAGGTCGTCGTCTACTGCAGAGAGGTCCACATTCTCATACTAGCCCTCACAGTTGGCACAAAGCGGGAGCGATGTATGCCTTTTTGCAGCCATAGTGTCCTACACATGTCTTCATGCGTTTTCAAGAAATGATGCACAGTCATGCGTCATTCCTCGTGATTGTTACAGGCAGGAGTCCACTTTTGGTATTTTTTCACCCCTATTCTTCGGGCCTTTTGTCAAAACAAAGCCACTTCTGCACTTGGTGGTATACCCTCATTGAATGCTGCTGAGCTGCATTATCAGTTGATGAAAGTGAGGCGATGTTGAATCGCGCCTTGAAGGAGGACGTCACATAGCTATTGTTTCTCAGCAGATTTAATGAGATGGCGTCTTTTCGACCGTACAGCGCCTTCAAGAAGGCATATCCTGCCGTAGCTGTACTTGAACGAGCTTCCTGGGGATCTTGGAAAACTTTTATGACGGCTATCGAACGTGAGTTTCTTCGGAGAACGTTAAGAAATTTCTTCTTCCCCTGGTTGAACAGCGCACTGGTGGAGTCGCATGTAAAAATAGTATGTTTTGGGGACAAGGAAAGAGCTGTTGTAATTATGAGGGTATCTGCGTCTTCCCTGGCTTGCTCGCAACAACAACCGTCAACAACGGAAACACAAACCTAATCCATTTTTCTTTTGGTTCAGCACTGCATTGTAAGTGGAGCTAAGAGCTAGTCTAATCAACTAATCCGATATGTTTAGATCGTGGTCAGTTTTCTGGAATTAGTTAATACTGAAACATAGTTTCACGGTATAAAATTGGCCAATGCAAGAGAATTCATTCAATAAGCTCTTTTCAATTGAACTGCCAGAAAATCGTCTCCAACTATGCGGTTTATTCCTTGCACGCCCACCTCTTTAGCCTAGTGGCAGTCTATCCTTTCATCTCCGAAAATGCCAGTATTTATTAGTGCGAGGTCTGATGTTTCTGGGGAAGGGGGATGCTCATGAAACTAATCCATAAGCTTTCCTTGATTGTCTCGCTTGAGTCTCTGAAATAAAAGTTGTTCACGTGCCAGAATCTAGAACCAAACTTTCGGTGATCTGACCTTCATCAGGTAGGGAGCAGATGGTTGGATTCTGGGTTAAAAGGATGGAGATGGAAAGTAGGGGCCCAGAACAAAACAATAAATGGGTAAAAACCTGGGGCAACTGTAGAAGCTTTTTACTTGATCACAAATTCCACCGAGATGAGTTAACATCACCCCATTTTTCTAGATTGTGAAGGTCTTGTGCAGAGGTGTGTGATCAGCAACACGCTCAACCGAGTTATTTACCCCATAAATGGGTACTCATTTAACAGCTGAGTGGGTTCATAGTCCGACACGTAAGTCCCCTTTTTTATCGAAAACTGCCGCATCCAGTAGGAATCGAACCGGGGCCCAGTGTGTAGAAGGCGAACGTGCTAACCGTTGCGCCATCTGGACTATGAAAGAGATATCCTATTAACATAATATCGAACTCGATCAGCATCTAAGCGTGATTGACGTTGCTCTCTTTTTTCCGCATGTCGTGCTCCTCTACTCTTACCCTTTCAGTTATTTAATAATTTTCTTTTTCATTGCTCGTCCGTTCATAATTTCCCGTTCGTACTGATCTTCGGTTTCGAACGCTCTGACGCAGTTGTGATCGGCTATGCTAACCGCGTTCCCATTGTCGCCGGACAGGCTTTTGAGGCGGCCTGTCCGGCCGCGCGACTAGAATGAATTTTCACTGAAGTTTATTTCAATAGACGAATGTATCTAAAACTTCAATCCAATAGATAGATACTTTCTACTTCTATGGTGATAAGATCGATTTCCAATTATCCATCCGCCCGACTGAAAAGCCTGTCCGGCGGCCTGCACATTCCATTTATGATCCGGAATTCCTCAAGGCCGGACCTGATCAGTTTTTCCTGACAGGAATTTCGGCTTTACTCTTTGGTTTCCGGAAACCGATAGGCTGCTGTGCGAGTCATTTGACAGTTTAAGCCAGAGGTTTTTTTCGGTGAAAGTCTCAGACTCGCATGATACATATCTGATTCGGTCGGCACTGAGTGGCAATTAACGGTCTTCCTCAGATTCGTGAGACCTGACTTATCGCATTCTTTTAGCATCCCTGCTATATTGGGTTGGTTTGTCCTCTTCGGTAAAAGCATTCTCAATGGACATACAAACCAATTATGAGTGAGTGGAAACTCCCAAAGATCTTAAATGTAATGGAACTTATATAAAATTGAACCACCTTCAATTCGATGAAGATTTTATATTCACTTTCACGGCTAGTTATTTCGTTTAATTCATATCATGCGAGAATTTTATTGTCGGCGGAAGCACAGCAGCAGCAGCGGCATCAAGTGTGTCTGGGGTAATGTGCTTTCTTACACCTACCGTACATGAGCGATGTATTCTACAATTTTTAAGAAAACTTTTGCTCATGTGCGGTACGTGTACGAAAGCACATTACCCAAGACACAGACTATGCTACTGCTGCTGCATCTGCTAGGCTTCTACCGGCAATGTGTACGGCTTGCCACAGGGAATGCATGCATTCTATTTACCAAAGACACAGGCGATGCTGCTGCTGTCGCCGCGATTGCTTCTGGCAGGAATCAAATTCCCGTTTACTGTGTCACTCACTTACCTCACTACACCAAATTCACTTTTCACCTAATTCTCCCCTATGTTTGTATTTAGTTTTGCTAATATGTTAATCGCGCTCGGTGGCCGTGATCGTTCGGTCACCGCTCTACGATACTAATCTAGAGCTCGGAGATCAAATCCCGGCGCGATCAAAAACTGCCTGTAAGTATTGTACATACTAATAGAACTCTCACAGTGCTCTGAGTTTGTTAGTATAAAGACGGCGCGGATTGGAGGTGCCTGCTAGCAACTGCTCTAACGAAAAGTAGATATGCTATTGAAACGTCAACAAGGCATAGAAATGCTAGAGATGTTGACGCGCCCATGCCCCTGGAGGCGTCAAGGCAATTAGAGAGAATATGTTATGGGTTTAAAAAAAAACATTTTACATGTGCGGGTACAACCTAATATAAACAAAATTTGTAGTAAACTTTGTCATGTGGGATAGCTTCAAGAAAGGACATTACCCAAGACACACGATGCTGCTGCCGCCGCTATGCTTCTGTCGGCAATATGCAGGGCCAATTTTATTACATTATATGGTTAGTTTGCACAGAAGTTAGCCGATGAAGTTACGATGAAAAAGCATTTGTAAGAAAGGTGGGAGCCATTTGAGACGAGTGAGTTCTTTTTACCACAACTTTTTAGGGAAGATAGAATCTTGGCCATTTCCAAAATCAGCCAACTAAAATTTAATCAAAATTTTAAGTCGCTACATTCTATGGCAAGTTACCATATATTTGAGATAACATTTGTAGGGGAGGTAGGCGCTCATGCCAACTAGATTCACTTACAAACATTCGGCCAAACTTGCTAGCTTTCTTCTATCATATTATATCATATCATTTGTAGGGGAGGTAAGGCCTGCTTTTATCGGAACTAACTAGATCTTACTACCAACATCCTACCAAATTTTCAACTCGCTAGTGTCATTCTATCGAAAGTTATCGTAGTAAAATGGATATTTTATTTGCTGACGTTTGTAGTTTTCAGTTAAAGTCGGAGTTCACCAAGGCAGTGTATTGAGCCCTTTGCTCTTCAACATCATCATGCTCTATTTATTAACACTCATTTCTGACGGCCTGGAAATATCCTTTCTCTTCGCCGATGACATTGTTCTGGGTAGCAAAGACAACGTTGCTTTGCAGGCTGCACTGAATAAGTGGTGTAAGATACTGTAGGATCATGGACTGAGGATTAGCATACCAAAGACTGAGTATCTTTGCTGTCCTTTCTCAGATCCAGAGAGGCCGATACCAGATATCTACATTAACGGAGAGCAGCTAAAGTCCTGTACAAGGTTAAAATACCTAGGCTCAATGGTCAACAAGGAAGCTACTTGCGATGATGACATCGCATCAGTGTCGGTTGGATGAAGTGGCAAGAAAACTCTGGAGTTTTCTGCGACAAGAAGATGCCACGAAAGCTTAAGGACAAGTTGTACAAAACGGTAGAACGTCCCGCACTCATGTATGCATTTGAATCTCTCTTTAATTGCCTTGACACCTCCATGGGCGCGTCAACATCTCTAGCATTTCTATGCCTTGTTGATGTTTCAATAGCATATCTACTTTTCGGAAGTGCAGTTGCTAGCATGCACCTCCTATCCGCGCCGTCTTTAAACTGACAAGCTCGGAGCACTGTGAGAATTCTACTAGTACTCACAGGCAGTTTTTGATCGCGCCGAGATTTGATCTCCAAGCTCTAGCTAGATTAGTATCGTAGAGCGGTGACCGAACGATCACGGCCACCGAGCGGGACAACTATAACTATGTATAAGACATACGATAGTAAAATGACTGCGACTGAGATAAAAATGCTACGGATGTCAGCCGGTGTGACCAAACACTCTCGAACCTTTCCAACTGGCTCGAGAGGGTAATTTTATATTCTCTATCGAACTGACCGATTTTTCCAAGAGAGTATAAAATTACCCTCTCGATCCAAAGTTAGAACTTTTCACGTTTATTCTGTCAGGAGTCACGGCACCTTCTGAGCAAATTGTTTACCTCAATAGAACTCGATTGACAAGTTTAGGTTAACAGACTCTGGACTGTAGCACAACGGGTCATTCGGCCTCAATCTCGTTGAGTACTTCGGCTAGAAATGCAACAAAGTTATGAAAGCTGATGATGTGCTGATGAGTTCATCACGACTTTCAATGAATATTTCTTCAGCTACAGCCTGATAAATTCAGTGATACTGATAAAACACACCTACGAGGGTAGGGTGAAAAGTTATCGGCCTGACACAGAAATTCCATTACAATCAGCGAAAATTTATTTTTCGTTCCTGGGTGCACGTGTCATTAGTTCGTATGACAAGTTTCAACTTGTTCTCTTAAGTAATTTGTCTACACGAATTTTCGCAGTAGACGTCTTACGTGTTTTTCGTTAAAATGGAGAAATTTATATCGTGCGGTCATAAAATTCTTCGTTTTGGATGGATTAACCCCGAAGGAAATTTATCTAAAATAAAATTAACAAAAGTTTACGCGGACTCTGCTCCTTCGATTTTAACCGTTAAAAAATGGGCAGCTGAATTTAATCGTGGTCGCACGTCCATCGAAGACAACCCACGTGAAGGACGGCCAAAAACAGTAACCACATCGGAAAAGTGCATGATATCGTGTTGGATGATATGCGAATGAAAGTGATTGATATTGCTGAAGCTGTGGGGATGTCAGAAGAAAGGGTGCGAAACATCTTGCACAAAGAATTAACGATGCCAAAGCTCTGCGCAAACGATTTTCGCAGCAATTTTTGCACCGATTCAATAGGGATCCAACCGATTTTGTGCGGCGATTTGTCACCATGGTGGAGACTTGTGTCCACCACCACACGCCAGAAACGAAATACCAGTCAAAACGGTGGGTGAAAGCTTGTGGTTCAGCGACAAAGAAAGCGAAGTCGATCGCATCTGCCGAAAAGGTCATTTCCAGCGTGTTTTGGGATGCGAAAGGGATCCTGTTAATTGAGTACCTTGAAAAAGGCAGAACAATAACAGGCAAATATTACTCTAAACTTCTTGACCAGCTGGATGCCAAAATTTGCGAGAAGAGGCCTGGCTTGATGAAGAAAAAAATCATCTTTTACCAGGACAACGCACCTGTACACAAGTGTGCGTTGACCGTGGAAAAACTGCGGGATTTGGGGTACAATTTGCTCTATTCTCCTGATTTGGCACCCTCAGACTTTCATCTGTTCCCAAACTTGAAGAAATTAGTTTCTGGGAAGCGCTTTGCATCCAATGATGAAGTTGAGAGGGCCGAATATGATGAATATTTTCACAGCCTTCCAGACTCTCACTTCCGGGAAGGAATACTGATGTTGCAGAAACGCTGGACTAAGTGTGTTGAAGTCAAGGGAGATTATGTAGAAAAATAAAATCATTTTTTAACTGAAAATCACAGTCTTTTATTGTCAGTCCGGGAACTTTTCACTTTACCCTCGGACTATATGCATTGTTATACCTCCGGAGCCTCCTTAAAAGGTTCAAATACACGAGACGCGTAAGTCCGTCGGGCGCGTAAAATCTACGATACCCGTCCAGTGGCGACGGGTACTCATCCACCGTTCATGAGTCGATGAATCCATCAACAAACACATGAAAAAAGATAATTTCAGTATTTGCACATATGTATGCCGTCGAATCGCAAATGCACCTCGTGTAAAAATGAAGACGTGGAGATTATTTCCGCGTCAGTAAAATTCGCTTATATACCCGTTTCTGACGTTTCGTCCGCGTAAACCCGACCTACGGGTAAACACTAGTCGCTTTTACGCGACCCGGATAAAAATCACGCGATCGCGTATACGCGTCTCGTGTATCAGAACATTTAGGCCGGTTTCACATGGATCGCACGATACACGAGATTCTAGCAGAGAGCACCAGTGGCGAGCGAGCTTTGTATGTGCGACGATTAATTTTAAATTGCACTCGTATGAAAGCTCGCTCGCCACTGGTGCTTTCTACTAGAATCTCGTGTAGCGTGCGTTCCGTGTGAAAGCAGCCTTAAGGTGTTACATATTTTCGTAGTGACAAAAGCAATATACCCTATGTATATGTACTTTAAAAAATTCAGGGTATATAAATATGATACTAAAGCATGCGCAATATTGCGACCATCTTCAACAAACAGGATACTGTTTGGAGTATCCTTCGATATTCATACAATTTCTCCGAGAAATCAACGCGCGTGGTACTCCCGGACAAAGTTTAGAAAACTCGATTAAACGTAACTCAGTACAACTCGAAAGTTTCCAAGAGCATGTAGAACACCTATACGGAAGCTGGAACCATCAAAAGTACGGATGCTCCTCGTGTCGATTTGTTGTGTGTACAGGTGAAGCGTTAATGAAGAACTTTTGAGCCGAAAACTTCTCAGAATTTCAACTTCATTGAAATTCCGACGAAAATTGAAAATGGAGACCGCTCTCCAGTTGGGACGCCGAGGGAACTCAAACTCAAAGTGCCGGTCGTCAGATTAATTTTGTCTTTGTTTTATGACTTTAATCTGTTTCGAGTACGAAACTGAATAGTTGCCGGCAAAGTACGCTTCTATGCTGGTACATTGGCGTATGGGGTGAACAGAACGTAAACTACTTGAACCCAACCTGCCATCGACTTGAGATACTTTGCTATGAACCTAATACACCTGTCTATCATCATCATCATCTAGTTCAGATGCCAAAAATATCAAGTGGTTCCAGCTGACCTTGACCAGGGTGTTTTTTCAATGTTTTGAACTTTAATTGCGTTCAGTATCATGTTCATGTATGTACTCGTATATGCGGAATTTCGGAGCTAAAATGACAACTGAAGCCAACTATTGTATGGTTTGGATAGTGATTTTAGGGGGATTCCGGTGTACTTTGATAGACAATATGGTTTGAAAAGCTTGAAATTAGATTAATCACTTTTTTGTTTTTAATCACACTCAAGGCCGGCGAATTGACTCTAGCAAGTCAAATTAGTACCTGTAAATATGGCCAGCGATACGATGTGGTTTATCACACGAAATCTCGATTTGATGTCGGATGGCTAGAAAAATTATTGTTTTTCCGGTAATTATTGAACCAGCTCTTGATTGGTTATGGCAATTGATATGCTAATCTAATGAATAAGTATCTTGAATTGATTAAAATCCACATCCAATTTTTTTAGTGCGTAGGAATTCATCCGTATAATATTACGGTATAGGTAAAACACTCGGCGATTGAGTCTTTATAGAGCCACTGTCTCTAAGTGTCACCATACACTGTCGAACTCCAACTCGAACACGAACCTGGTACAAATGTCCTCTGAATAGCTCAAGACACAAACACACACTTCACATAAACCTATATAAAACCGGTCCACTTGCACCATGTTAGAGTTCGAGCTCGAGTTCGACAGTGTATGGTGACACTTAGGCGAAAATCACATTCACGCCAAACAGTCGCACCGACTGCTTAACTATAAGTCGAGATACATACCATCAAATGAGCGGATTCACATTCAGTCGGTCCGATTGCGACACCAGCGACTCCGACTCGGTCCACAGGTAGAACATCGCAGAAACGTGCAATTTTTGCATTGTTCCCAAGAGGCATATTAAAAAGCAGAAGACATGTTATTGGGTGTGTACAGAGTACAGTACAGAGTTCATTCATAATTAGAATTATTAAATCAGAGTCAATTAAAGTCAATTCATTCAGTTTAAAGTTCATTCACAATTATTGAAAAATTAGGCTTACTGTGCAAGGTTGGACGAACTTATGTTCCAATTAATTATATTGTCTCAAATGTTCATTCGACCGTCAGCAGAAAAATAATATAAATATTGCTGTATCTAGTTAGTAAGTGAAATACACCAGCTGAACCACGAACTAATTGCTTTTTTCGGAATCTTGACACGGTCCCCAAACAGGGTGCACTCCTATATTAAAATGTAGGTATAAGGTTATGTGTCACAGTAAACAAATTGCGATTGTGCGCAGAGCCAGATTAGATATGCATTGATTTCAATCAATCTTCAAATATACATGCATATGTTTGAAATGATAAAAATAAAACGAATTCAAGCTTATGAACTCAGCCAAAAAGAAAACATATTGTTCAGAACCAACCGGCCATATGAATTCTAACTACAAGTATATCCCTTACAAACCAAGTCCCCGGCATAGGCAGCCATAACACCTTAAAGGAGGCCCCGGAGGTATAGCAATGAATATATATAAATGATCAGGGTCACCTCCTGATTCGATTTAGCCATGTCTGTCTGTCTGTCCGTCTGTCTGTCTGTCCGTTCGCACGATAACTTTCGATAGAATGAAGCTAGAGCCTTGAAGTTTTGGTGAAATGTTGGAAGTATGATCTACATAGTTGGTTCGCATTGAAAATGGGCATAATCAGGCCAAGACAACGCCTGCTTCCCCTACATATGTAAAATAATTTAATGTTTCTATAACTCCCAATTAAATAAACATGAAAAGCTCTAGCTTTGGCAGATTGCTCGTTAAGGTAATCTTATACTCTCCTATAAAAATAAAATCGATCAGTTGAAAACTGACGGTAATTTTCATACAAAGAGCCCCGTACTACCCCACTTTTCAGGTTTTTTGTCTATAATTCTTGAACCAATTGATGTAGACACCTGATTTTTGGCAAGTAACCCTGAGGTGAGAAGCTGCTTAGGTTTTAGTAAGTTGGGCATAATCAGATCAAAGGAACGCCTACCTCCCCTACAAATTTCAAAAAATTTAATATTCCTTTAATTACGATAACTTTCGATAGAATGCCACTAGCAAGTTAAAAGTTTGGTAGAATGTTGTTAGTAAGATCTACTTCTCTCTCTCTCTCTCAATTGCCCTAACCCCTTGTGGGGCATAGCGCGTCAACTGTTCCATGTGGCCCAGTTGACGTTTCACGGCATAAACTGGTTTCGGAGAATGCAGTTGCCAGCATGCACCTCCTGCACATCCATGGCCATGAACGTTGTCGTGGACGGGATTCGAACCCGAAACGCCGGTAGTCAGACATGAGACTGATGCCTCAACACACTGCGCTACCGGTCGCCCCAAAGATCTACTTGGTTGATGTTAAAAATGGGCAAAATCTGACCCAAGGAACCCCAACCTCCCCTACAAATGGAACTTAAAATAAGCGATAACTTACGATAAAATAAAGCTAGCGACTTGAAATTTTGGTTACATGTTTGGATTAGGATTCAGCTGGCTGATATTGAAAATACGTAAAATCCGACCAACCGAACCCCTACTTCCCCTACAAATGAAACTTCAAATAAGCGATAACTTTCGATAGAATGAAGCTGGAAATTTGAAATTTTGCTTAAATGTTCATAGCCTGATCTTATTGGTTGGTGGCAATAATGGGCAAGATCTGACCCAAAGAACTCCTACCTCCCCTACAAATGAAACTTCAACTAAGCGATAACTTTCGATAAAATTATGCTAATGACTTGAAAAACTCGACAAATATTTGTAAAATGGATTAGTTCATTGATTTGAGAATGGGCAACATCCTCCTGAATGAGTGCCAACCTCCCCTATAAACTGGTCATATAGGAAACTCACTTTTAATGCAAATGGTCGTTGTCAATTGGTACTTTTGCCATCACCACTAGGTTTGTACATTTGATATTCGTTTTCGCCTTTTCGCTTTGTGAACATAGGCTTCAATGGTCAAATCGCGTTTATTAAATATGCGGGAGCCGCCGCGATTAAATTTAAATTCAATGTAAATTTATAAACCCCACAATTAACCATCCGGAATTTCCCCGTGTAATCCTGTCATATGTAGAAGAACCAAAAAGGAACCCAATGAGGTCCTTTTTAGTCGTATTCTTGGCCAGAAATGGGCCACACGTTGGACGCCAACTATGTAACGGACAGTTTGGCGGGCATCCGAAAATACCTGTGGGGACGAAGCCTAAGGTAGCACAGTGACCGTGAAGGTCGGGCCTTGCCATTTGGCGAAGAAAAAGGCCCCTCAACGAGCTAAGCAGCGCCGTATGCTTGCTGTAGCTCAGTTCGGCAGACTTTAACTCCGTCCCCATGGACACTTAGGTGTCCGCAATACCTGTCCATTACATATTTGGCACAGAACAGGACTAAAAAGGACCTCATTGGGTTCCTTTTTGGTTCTTCCACCGTTATGCATCCCCACAAGCACATTAAGGCTACTTGCATTTAGGACTTTTTACTGAACGTATTTTCCCTTCAAGTAGCTGCGCTTTCCCATGTAGCACCTCCATCCTTCCTATAGAGTAGTTTATCCTTTTAGCTTCAGTTCAACAAGGCATTCCTGGTGTTGTGTTTGTCTTTTGTGGTTTAGCCACGTACCTAAGGCATCCATAAAAGCTTTGAATTGTCAGCATTTGGAGTATTTTCGGTGACCGGACAAAGGGCGGAGGAGCCCTGGGTACTTTTCTGTTTGCCAGGATTGTCTTTTCAAGTAAGTTTAAAATTGCTGATTGCCTAACTATAATAGTATTGCATTTTTGTATTATTCATGTGCTCAGCAGCTTACAGAGTTTATGAGTGAATTCCAGCAAGGAATGCAGTGTTGTGCTTATGCTGGCCTCATGATTTTCTGTAACCTATTGATCATCTGGATGATGGGAGATGCAGTATTTCTTTTTTATCTTTTTTTGTTTTTTTTTTCTTTGATATTTTTCTACTCTACAATGGTTGCCGGTTAGCTCAGCTCTGTCCTCAGCTTCTACTTCTTTGCAGGCCTCGAAGTAGAAGCTGCTCTGTAATGAACCATATTCTGGTCTCGTTGTGCTGCTTCCACCGGCAGATCTATGGGAGCACCAGATGAGTAAGGATATCTCGGTGTTACGAAACCAGGGGCCAAGGGTTCCATAACGCCTGGACCCCAATGTGAGCGTGGGAGCAAATATGCCGTCCGCCAACCATTCCATCCGTCTCATTTTTTTATCATTCCCAATTTTTACCTCCCCTGTTTGTGTTGTCTTCCCCAGGGCTATGAATTTTAATTAATACGTAAAGGGCAGGGTCGACGAGCGGCGAAAACCCCGCCCACATCTCCCGAACTGAGCTACAGCAAGCATAGGCCGCTGCTTAGCTCGTTAAGGGGCCTTTTTCTTCGCCAGATGGCACGGCCCGACTTTCACGGTCATTATGCTACCTAAGGCTCCGTCCCCAGGGGCATCTTTGGATACCTAATAAATCGTCCATTACACACCCTTGACACCATGGCCACCTTCTCGGCTAATGCGTCAACCATTTGTGACAGGATGAGAAGCAGGAAGAGGAAGTGCTCAAAGCTCTTGCAGTTCCTGGTGGAAAGACAATTAGACCTTACTCGCAACATACAAACCCATCGCGTAATCTGTATCCAATTATGCGGCTTCCATGTGGTCAGACAATTTATGCGAGACTCAGTGGGAAAACATACAGAGCTGTCAGAACACTGCTCTTAGAACTGTCACAGGCTGCCTCCTGATGTCTTCATGGGATCATCTTCATCAAGAGACCAAACTTATGCCCTTAAAGTGCCACAACACCCTTCTCACCAAGCAGTATCTAGTTGGCTGCTATCAGAATGGCAATCCTAACTCGAGCCTGATGGACAAAACCCCACCGCCGTGTCACGTGACCGCGAAAGGGAAGACCAACGACTCAAAAGAGTTCCCTTCGATAACGCCAGCTAAAAGTGGGCCATCACAACGCTGCATAGTGAAGAAGTGCTTTCTTCGATTGCGGAACTAAAAACCAAGGTACTGAATCCGCAACCACCATATTTCCATATTTCCAGACGAATCCCGGTTCCCAAAAGCAACTAGAACTACGTTATCTCAACTTAGTTCTGGTTGGTGCTCGCGTCTGAATTCATACCTATACCGCATCGTAAGTGACTTCCAAATTCCTGCCCAGCATGTGGCCTCGCTCCACACGACCTTGAGCACATCTTTAAATGCCCAGAAGCCACCACGCGCTTAACTCCTATTGCGTTTTGAGAGGACCCTATCGAGGCAGCTGCTTTAGGGGCGACCGGAAGCGCAGTGTGTTGAGGCATCAGTCTCATGTTTGACTACCGGCGTTTCGGGTTCGAATCCCGTCCAGGACGACGTTCGTGGCCATGAATGTGCAGGAGGTGCATGCTGGGAACTGCATTCACCGAAACCAGTTTGTACCGTAGAAACGTCAACTGGGCCACATGGAACAGTTGACGCGCTATGCCCCTCAAGGGGTTAGGGCAATTGAGAGAGAGACATAGAGGATACTAACATGGATATTCAGAATTTTGACATACACAGTTTATCAGAGCTCGAAGTGCCGCTACAACAACAACTTTCATTCTAACTACTTTTAATTTGCCTTTATTTTGTCTTTTTAGGCATAATTAGCTTTTTTTTTGTGGGAAGTCACATTTAAAATCACTTGTTTATATTTCTAGACTTAAAAATGATAATTCTAGAAATCTGACGCTCAAATATTCTTTTGTTAAATATACATACTAGGTTAGGGTAAAAAGTGCTGCTTTAGGAAATAATAGCACACATATGATAAATCACCGGTGGATCCGTTGTGATGCCCCTAGCCTCAGTAGCCTGAGACCAAATCAATCGTCAAACCAGCCAGAGCTCACAATCAAACAATGAAGCCGACCCATATTTACCTCTTTCAGGTCATCCGAATCGGTGGGAAATAGGAGCCAAGAAAGTCTTTCCTGAAATTCGCAAGAGCGAGACAGGTACACAAAAGGACGTACTATCCTCCTCATTCTCATTCCTACAGCTCCTCCAAAGATCTCCTGACATGCTCCCCAATTAGGTGGACAGTTAAAACTCATATGACAGTTCTTAGATGGTTTCTGCTTAGCATAAGCAACCCAGAGGGTCGTTTGAGATCCAGTGTGTGCCACATCTGTCTAGTCACACGACATGTATTGCCACTGCTCCACCTGATGCTGGCCGCTTCCTTCACAGCCCTTATATGCAACTACTAAGCAGGCAGTCTTAATTCGTATGGAGTCCCACTTCTTGTTAACAATCTCTATTCTTTGTTAAGGCCAAAGAATAGAGATTGTCAACAAGAAGTGGGACTCCATACGAATTAAGACGGCCAGCCTAATAGTTGAATATGTGTTGGATTCCATAAGTACACAAAGAGGTAATGTCGAATAACAAGCATGTTACTCACATGATGAAACATGCTTATAACTCTTAAACGGTGCCTCGAGTCGAAAAAACTCGCAGCAGTAAATTAAAGACCGTTGAATTCTGCGTTCAATTCACTGCTCAAAGTTGAAATTCGGTTCAGTAGCGTAGTCAAAATCGATAGTCATAAAATGACAATTTTCGAGGCTCCGGAGAAAAATCACACTTTTTCACTTTTCAAGCTCACAGATCTTTACAACGAAAGCTTCAAGTGGGAAAACTTGTCTGTAAAAGTTGAGGATAATTTGAGTGTGAGCCTAACGTGGCCAAAATTTTTCAATTCGGGCTATTTTAGAGTAACTATGAGCAAAAATACAAAAATGAATGCTTATCGATCTATGCCTTAAAAGCTCTATCTCGGTAAGTATAACAGCTAGAAGTTTTATTTTAGTCTCAAATTGTAGATAAATTACACTAGTTAAATAAATTTTTACAAAAACTTCTTGTTAGACCAATTTAGGAGATAATAAAAAGAAACAAGACAAGCCAAACAATTAGGCATATTTTCAACATGATGGCGGGGTCCGTGGTGTTAGTGGTGAAATAAAAAACTCGAATTTTTAAACAACGTACCAACTCAAACAATATACCAGAAATCGAAACCACCCCAATTAAAGCAACCAGTGTTATAACATTTTGACTGACAGCATTTTAACCTTTGCAGAATCACCGACTTTTTTTTTAATAAAAACGCAATTACTCAAAAACTGTACCCGCTAGCATATTCTAGTAAAGAGTGTGTTCGATACAAAACTCGACGGACCGTAATTTTTCTGCTTGAGACGTCGAAGAATACACCAAAACTTTTATTATCAAATTAAAGCAAACACTTTGTTCTGTACATTCAAACTTTAATTCCAAACGATTCTAATCTCAGTTACAAATTCGTACAAAGGGAGCGACTGAATACTCTCGAGTCACGACTGGCAATGGCAATACAACGGCAAAACAAGTTCATTTGGGTAATTCTCACCGCTCAAATTTAATGACGTAAGTATATCTCAGTTACTTTATTCTAGTACTACAATTATTGTATTAACCAGCTGACTTTAATTCTATTGACAGATAACAAGTGCAAGTTCGTAAACAAACAAAGTGGTAAATCGTGCGAATCGGAACTCCGCTGTGTCAGATAAGTTTATTTTATTTTATTAGTCCATATACGTTGATCCTTTGTGAAATCAATAATTTCAGGTGCATCGTGGGAATACATTCATCGCCGGGATGTGTTGCGGTTGGCTAAGGATTCGTCATTTGTGGCACAAAACAATTTCGAGCGCCTCGTTGGACTTCATCATTCATCTTCTGGATGTGTTGCAGTTGTAGTGGGATCCAGATTGAACATCCTCCCCCCCCCCGCTGAGATCACAAAATCATCAAGTGAATGTTACCCGATTATGTGGATGATGGCTTCAACTTAGTTCCTTATCGTCCTTCTGATGTCGTGAATTAATGATTGAACTCGGTAGGATGTACTTGTTTTTTTTTTTTTTGGACGTTGCACAGTGTGAATATGGTGGAGTTCAGCCAACTATGTTGGCGGTCCACCTATATTCAAGCTATGCATTGTGTTGATGTTCTATGTGAGCGGTGATGTGAGCAGTGAGGGAAGGTTAAAGGAAAGGAAAACTGACATAATGTATAGTAATTTACTTTTCATCAAACACGTCTTGATTAGGTAAGCATGCGATTTTGGTTATCGGTCGTTTCAAGATCTTTCCATTGACTTTCAGTGAAACTACTCTGACTAGTTGATCTTTTCCAGGATGCGTATCTACAATCCGAGCTAGAGGCCATTGATAAGGGGGTGATTTTTCGTCTTTCATTACACAAATGTCCCCTATTTTCGGGCAATGCTGCTTTATTAGCCATTTAGGCCTTGCTTGTAATCTTGATATGTATTCGATTTTCCACCACTTCCAAAACGTCTGTGCTAATTGTTGTGTTTGTTGCCAGCGGTCTAGACGGTTCATGCTAGTGTCCATAAGATCCAGTTCTGGAGGTGCTAAGATTGAGTCGCCAGTTAAAAATGATACAAAGTATCTACACTGCATGCAGATACATCGGAACATGGATATGTCTTTGGCTACCGACTGCGTGGAACCTGTTGTGTTGAAGATATCGACGTAAGTTTTATAAAGATCCCAGTATAGTTATACTGGATGAATTCATTCGACAAAACACGTCCCACGCTTTCGGTAGGCATAAGATGTACCGATGTATCTGCATGCAGTGTAGATACTTTGTATAATTTTCAAGACATACCGTCCCGCATAGTGTACAGAAGAATACAAATTAACCCAACCGTTGCCCCGTGTGTGGATCAAGCGATCATACACTCTACATATTTATATGCGCCTGTGCTTCGTTAGTACGTGAATCCGCGATCGATCGCGTCAAGCCGCGGTCTAGCTAAACACACTTACTATTAGATACTTAGATAGTACTCGTCTTAGTCTAAAGACGGTAAGCGCGACAACACAATTTTATTGCATTAACGTTTACGTTATCCGCGCTGCACAAACTGCATCATCTGCACTATTCTCCTCACTAAATCAGAATTGTGCACTGTTAGTTGATATATCATCGATCGTGATAGTTCGCGGTATGCGCGATACAAGTACGGTCGTAAGTTCCTTACATCCACGGGAAAAACACGTTGGTGACCTTGGTGACACTGATTTCAGTCGGCTGGATGGGATTGGCCATCACAAGAAAGGGGTGGATCCGCCGCGGAAGTGTAGTCCAAGGTCCGTGGAGCAAGCATCTCTTTCGCACTGTCGCCGATGACGAAGCAACGCCCATCCATTGAACTTCTTCGACTGAACCGTCTCTCCATTGCCTGCATACGAGTGTGTCTGTATGTGTGTGTGTGTGTGAAGTTGAAGCTATTTCCCGACCTACCCCAACGATTTTCCTACTGAGTCAGGTTAGTGACTAATTGATGAAAACAAAAAGATTGCTGTGAAGGAGGAGCCATAGCGCTGTGCACGAGTGAGGGAGACAGGTTGTCTGGATGTGGCTGGTGTTGTGAGCAGATTTGAATCACGAGGGGATGGCAGTTGAATGATGTTGACTTGTTTTATGGGTGCCTGGTTGTTTAGTCAGTTCATGATGCGAAGTTTTTCGATTTTCGTGAGTTCCCTTTGATGACTGACTCGGATTGACTGAGGATCGATCGGCCACTACATTCATAGAACTCGGAAAAATTTTCAATGGGCTTGTTTCCTCTTCTGACCCCCGAGTAGAAAAACAGACATTTCGTGTGACGGACAGATTTTTAGGATGACCCCCAGCTATAAGACATATCCATGTCAAAATGAGCGGGTGTTAACACTTGTGCATCGCTGGGATCATCGTTGAGGGGACAAAGCGGACGGGAGTTAAGACAAGCTTCGATGCGAATCATAACTGTCGACAATTCTTCGTAGGTAAGAGCCCTGTTTCCAATAAGGCGGCGAAAGTGGGTCTTTATTGATTTGACTCCGGCTTCCCAGAGTCCGCCGAAATGCGGTGAGGCTGGAGGGTTAAAGTGCCACGCAATTCCTTAATTCGCCAGTTCTTCAGCTGCAAATTGACTCGCGATCTTCATAATCCGATCCATTTCTGTTTTCGCTCCCACAAAATTCGTTCCACAATCACTGTATAAGTGTCCGCACTTTCCTCTTCGTCCCATGAATCGGTGCAATGCCGCGAGAAATGCTTGAGACGTTAAATCGCTGACGATTTCAATGTGAATCGCTTTCACACACAAACAAATAAATATGGCTACATATCCTTTGTAGATTTTTCCTCCTCTGCCTTTCCTGTCTTTGATATCGAAGGGTCCGCAGTAATCCACCCCAGTATGGGTAAATGGTTTGCTTATGGTTGTTCTAGCAGATGGTAAGCTACCCATCAACTGGGTTGCGCCTTTAGCCGAAGCTCGATAGCATTTGACGCAGTTGTGGATGATTTTCTTTATGGTGTTCCGAGCATCCAGAAGCCAAAATTTTCGACGTAGTGTTTGTAACATTAATTGAGTTTGACCATGTAGTGTTTCTATATGTAAATGCCGCAAGAATAATTCAACAATTCTTTCATTTTTTGGTAAGACGATGGGGGATTGTTCATCAAAGGATAGTGCTGCGTTTGTAAGCCGACTTCCACCTCGAATAAGTCCCTCTCCATCTATGAACGGATTTAATTTTGATAATTTGCTACCATTCTCAAGTTGCTCATTTCTTTCCAATTTTCGTAGTTCCGAATTGAATTGTTTGTGTTGGATGTACTTTATCCAGAAAATAAAGGCTCGACGTAGTTCTTTAACGCTTAGATGACTTCGAATGCTTGTTTCTTTCTTAGTCAATTCCCCAAATCTGAAACAATATGCAGTCACGCGAATTAATCGTGCTAGAGACGAAAATTTATGTTGCATTTGTTCGAAATCGGTTGTTATGTTCAGATGTACTAATTTTTTCTTTTTACGTTCATCTTCTACTGCTTTTATTTCCTTTTTAGGCCAATTATCTGTACTTTGAGTGATCCAGATCGGACCATGCCACCATAGTCTACTGTCGATTAATTGGTCAACTTCTAATCCTCGGGATGCTGGATCTGCTGGGTTTTGCTTAGATGGTACATATTTCCAGTGAGCATCGCTGACTTCTGTTTGAATTTGAGTAGTACGATTAGCGACGAAGGTTTCCCACTTCATAGGATGTTCATTCAGCCATGCCAACACTGTAGTGGAATCTGACCATAAATAGGTATAAATTCTTTCAAATTTTAATATATCCTTTATTCTACGAATTAATTTTGCTAACAAAACGGCTGCGCATAGTTCCAAGTGTGCTATCGACACAAACTTAGTCGGTGTGACTTTCGTTTTCGCCATGATGAGATGGGAATATACATTCTTTCCTTCTCGGACGACTAAATATGCGTTAGCTGCATATGCTTCTAAAGATGCATCGCAAAATCCATGCAATTCGAATTTTGCTGAGGGCGTATAGTTCATCCAACGTGATATTCGAAGACGTTCCAACTTTTGTATGTCTACTCGGAATTTAGTCCATGTTTGCAACAATTCTCCGTTAAGTAAATCGTCCCATTCAATTCCGTGACGCCAAATATATTTCAATAATATTTTCGCAGTGATTAGTACGGGTGCTAACCACCCTAGTGGATCATATAATTTGGCAACTTCAGACAACACTTGCCTCTTCGTGATGCCTTCTACTTTGTTGAACGCTTTAAGATTCAGTTTATAGCCAAACTGATCTGTTAATGGATACCAGATAATTCCTAGTGATTTGTATCCTTGCTCGATGTTCACAGAAATAGTTGGTTCCATTTCGATATCTTCGGCAGGAAGATTTTCTAATATTCGTGGGTCGTTACTGATCCATTTTCTAAGTGGAAATTCTGCTGATTCTAGTATATGAATAATGTCGTTTCGTTTTGTGAGAGCGTCTGTGATGTCATGATCGCCTGACAACAAGTCGTCGACATAGAATTCGTTCATTATAGCATCAAAAACCTTTACATTCGACGTTTGCACCTCCTCAGCTAGCTTCTGTAAACATCGTATCGCTAAAAAAGGTGCGCATGTGGTTCCGAAAGTAACCCTCGTTAGGCAGTAATCACGAATATCTTCCTTTGGGTCTGATCTCCAAACGATCCGCTGATAATCTACGTCTTCGGGATCCATCTCGATTTGAAGGAACATCTTGCTGATATCTGCTATCCAAGCATACAGGTATAGTCTCCATCTGGTTAAGACCGCTAGCATGTCGTTTTGGATTGCAGGGCCTGTCAGCAGAGTATCGTTTAAAGATATTCCTGTACTAGTTTTTCGTGATGCATCAAATACGATGCGGCATTTTGTTGTACTACTATCGCGATAAACTGCGTGATGTGGAAGATATACTGCAGTACATACTGTTTTTCCATTTACCCTTTCATGATCGACGTTATTCGGCGCGAGTTCCATATATCCCTTCTCAATATACTCCTTCATGCTACTAGAATATTGTGCATGTAAATCGGGATTCGCGATTAGACGTTTTTCAATTGCGAGAAAGCTTCCTATTGCTGATAGTCTCGATGTTCCTAACGATTGTTGGGCTTTATTACTTTTAAAAGGCAGTTTTACCACGAAGCGTCCATTGGGATTTCGGCGAACATTTTGTTTAAAATGTTGTTCGCACTGCTGCTCTTCTTCCGTGTATTTCCTTGTTAATGTGACTTCTTCAATTTCCCAAAACTGTTTTAGTTGGTTCGTTAGAGTCCAATCATCGTTCACTTCCACCTTGAATGATTGATAAGAGTTGCTTGAAGTGTGTATTTCTCCAAGCAAAATATCGATGTGTCCTGGTCGATCGAAATGAGGGTCAGCTAGGTCTTCTCTCCTTAGATGTTGTAGGATGGAGGTGGACACGATTCGTGACGGAATCATGTTTGTCAGTTTTTCCAATATTAAAGCTTCGAATTCTATTTTCTCCTTGTGGTTGGTCTGAAGTATAACATTGGTTATTCCTTTAATTGCATGGTTAGACGAATTTTCTATTCCAGCGATGCTAATACCTGTCGTTTTTCTTTTCAGCCCTAATCGATGGACAGCCGATTCCGAGATAAGCGATGTTTGCGATCCTTGATCCAGAAGAGCGCGTAAAACAATTGGCGCGGTATTTGATTCGAGTTGTATAAGAGCTGTAGCTAGCAAAACTTGTTTCATGTTGGTCGAATTGGTGGAGTGAACTTCTCTTATTTCCGAGGTTGGCGGAGCATCACAAAGAATATTATTCGTCGACGATTTCTCTTGTATTTCCTCAACAGTGTTTTGTACTATATCCTTATGTAATAAAGTATGATGTGCTCGCTGACATTTAAAACATCGTAATTTACTAGGACAATTGTTCATCATATGTCCCTTTCTAAGGCAATTGAGACATAATCCATTACGTTTGACAATATTGAATTTTTCATCTTGATTTAATTGGCTAAAGTCGATACATTTGTGAAGAGGGTGTATGTTTTTACATAAAACACACACTGGATCTTGTCCGGTGTTTACGGCGTGAACATTTCGTGTTGGTGCATTCATGATTTTTTGAAATTTCAGTTGGTCAACTCCTGCAGCTTCTAAAGCGTGGAACCGGGAATTTAAAAATTGTCTTAAGTCCCCGAAAGATGCCAAATTGTCGTTTGTTCCTTGTTGTTGTTGCTCCCAAAGTTGTCGAGTGTTTGTGGGTAAACGTTGAGTTGTTATAAACACCAAAACGGCATTCCATAAATCCGCTACTTTAAGGTTTTCTATTATCTGTACGCACTCGTTTGTTTTGTCTAATAATGCTTTTATTGATGTAGAAGTTTCGACGGCAGCTCCTATCTTGAACAGTTCTTTAAATTGTGACGTAAGCAAGATGTATGTATTGTCATAACGCTCGTTTAGAAGCTTCCACGCTATTTCGTAATTCGCTTCTGTTACGACTAAGTGCTTAAGCAAGCTAGCAGGTTCCCCGCTTAAGTTGCACTTAAGATAATGCATTTTCTCGACTTTACTGATTGACTGCCTATTGTGGATCAACGATACAAACAAGTCTTTGAACGAAGTCCAATCAGCATAGTCCCCTCCAAATGTCGGGATCACTATCGGTGGCAATTTAACCTCAGATTTGCTTAGCGGTTCAGCCGCCGTCCCGCTCAAAACTCCCGATGCTCGGAGCATTTCTTTCAATTCCGATGAGAACTGAAGATGCAGGTCCTCGAATTTATTGTATGTATCCTCGATGAAATATTCGTCCTGTAAATCCGCTTTACATTTGACTTCAGCTAATATTTGTGCGTGGCACGACCGAAAGTCCTCCCATATTTGCTGAACTTTCTCCACGCATGTTTCCAGATATGAAACAGTCTTAATAACTTTTGGATAACTCTTATAGCTACTCATTAATTTATTAAGTTGTTCGAACGTGAGATTTTGTCGTAGCTTTAATGCTTCCATTTTGATCAAGAGTGTTCGACCACGAGACGACAAGATAGGTTAAGTGTTAAGGTTATGGTCTTTCTATGAGACAAGGATTTCGAAGGATAGGGATGGGACTCACCGCTTTTTCCAATTAATCGGATCCGGCTCGACGGACCAGAGTGAATCGCAGGTAATATTTTACCTTAAAAACAGAAAATAGCCTGTCGAAATCAGATAAACTGTTTATTAGATATAGCTCGAAAAATTAAGAAAGATATGTAGCCCACGATCGACATTTTGCTGTTTTATCTCATTTTTCTCGAGTTTTCGCTTATATATTATACTAATTTTATCAAAAATAAAAACTTCCTGTTTTGTTGTAAACAATTTGTTTCAACATTATATAATACTAATTTTTAAGTTTCGAGTCATTTACATCCCTTAATTTAAAAAAAATAATTTGTTCACACTTTTTTTATTTTACTTTCCAAGGCCATACTTATCTAATTAACAGTTTATCTGATTTCTACAAGCTATTTTCTGTTTTTAGGGTAAGATATTACCTGCGATTCACTCGTTACTAGAATATGCTAGCGGGTATAGTTTTTGAGTAATTGCGTTTTTATTTAAAAATGAAACCGGAAAATAGAGGGCTACGCCCGCAATCCGAGGGTTTTGTAGTATCCCATGCCAATAGGAGATGAACTGTCCTACTTTTGGAGATGCTTAACCATTCATGTTAAGACAATATTGCAAATTGTAAGTTTGCATAAAAAATATTGAAAATAAATTGTTTGAATAATTATAGAGAATAGAGTCAGCGACGAGCATACCCTCCCTCCTTCCCCCCTCCCCCTCCTCCCACCTCTCCTACCAATCATTACCCTTTTGAAAATGGATAACTCCAATTCGGAAATACGGAAAACAATATGCAAGTATGTTGTACTCGTAGTACTAGTATGTAGTACAAGAGACCTGTTATGTGCATTTTTTGTATGGATGATATCAAAATGACCAAATCTAAATGAATGTACTACTATTAAATATTACGTGATTATTACGAAATTTGGAGATATTATTGCACATGGTGTTGATTATCGTTAGCCATCAATATTTTCGACCTCGGATGGGTTTGAGAAATGCAGGGGTGTGCTAACTGTAAGCATAGAAATATACTATTATTAGCCTATTTTGAGAAGATATCAAAATTCCATATTTTTTTTTGTTTTCTGTGCTAGTTGAAAGCCATCTTCCTGCATGTTTTCATATTTCTAAGTGTAACGGTCTCGAAATGGTAAGGGGGGTGGAACAAATTACAATATGATCTCATATTTTCCCCTCTGCCTCTTTTCCTCTTTCTTCGAATTTGATAAAGTCGCCAAAAATGGAATGTACTCGGTGACATCTTTCTCATGATACCCCACTTGCCTATAGCAGATGAAAAAAAATTTCGACCTTCATTTCCCCTCTATGCGAACCTCCCCTTAAAGCAGCAGCAACCCACCTACCTCCCCCCTTAAGCTTTTCTCCCCTACCACTTCTATACCACCAATCTCCACCCTTTCAGAAATGGTTAACTTCAGTTCACTTTACGAAAAACAATAAACAATATTCAAGTATGCAGTACTAGTATGTAACCGGTTATGTGCATTTTTTGTATGAATGGCATCAAAACCTCAAAATTTAAATGAATGTACTATTATTAAATATTATGTGATTGTTATGAAACTTGGAAGTATTATTGCCTATGATGTTGGTTATCATTAGCCATCAATATTTTTGACCTCGGGTGCGCGTAAGGGATGCAGGGGTGTGCTAACTGCAACTATGGAAATGTACTATTATTAACCTTTTCTGATAAAATTTCAAAATTCTGGAAATCTAGGCTTTCTACGCTAGGGGGGCAAAAACTCCTGTTCCATAGTCCTCCGCGTGGGCGCCCCCTGGAACGGCAGTGGTCACAGACCATTGCCAACCAACGTCAAGCCGCCAGTGATGGCGGTGCGATGATTTGGTTGAGGTACCCCTGTGGTGAGGGGTGTGAAAAAAAATACCACGGCCTTTCCCTTTGAGGGCCTGTCGTTAAAACCGACAATCAA
Source organism: Chloromyia formosa (assembly GCA_964017055.1). NCBI lineage: Eukaryota > Metazoa > Arthropoda > Insecta > Diptera > Stratiomyidae > Chloromyia > Chloromyia formosa. The sequence continues at coordinate 96,119,437 of OZ024813.1, read as the reverse complement.
AGGACAGGATGTGTATGCCAGCAACTTGCACTATCCGAAATCTTTATATGCTAACGAAACGTCAACTATGCCTCGGATAAGGACTGACTCAACGGTTACGACTTTTAGCTATCGTACAATGACAAAGATTGGATTCTGGAATGTGCGTACTCTCCTGGACAATGGATCAGAAGGTCCCCAGAACGCACGATTTCTTCAATTAGAGAGTGAATTTCTGAGGTACAAATTAAATATCTTAGGAGTTAGTGAGATAAGATGGTGGAACAGCGGAGAATTCATCTCTCCAACGGGCAGCACTGTAATGTTGTACTCCGGTTAAGCTACCGGTAGTCGTCGTGAGTCAGGTGTGGGGCTCCTTTTAACCAGAGCCGCGCGAAACTGTCTCTTATCCTGGGAACCGGTCTCTGACAGAGTCTTGACCGCCAGGTTCCGGACCAAAATGAGGAACATCTTAATAATACAATGTTATGCCCCTACTGAACCCGACAATGTCTTGGCAAAAGACTCCTTCTACGAAGAACTAAACGCCGTTCAGAGCAGAACACTTAAAGGTGACATTATAATGGTTATGGGTGATTAAAATGCGAAAGTTGGCGGTTGGCGCTGATAACTATGGGCTCAGACATGTGATGGGGAGACACGGTCTTGGTGATCGTAATGACAACGGTGAAAGATTTGTAGAGTTCTGCAACTTTCACAGTCTCTTCATCGGTGGTACTATGTTTGAGCATAAGGACCACCACAAAATCTGTTGGTCCTCTGTTGATCGGCGCAGAACACAAAATCAGATCGACCATTTTGCCATTAGTAAAAGATTCAAGAGTTGCCTCCTGGACGTGCGAAACAAGAAGGGTGCCGATATTGGGATGGGAAGAGACCATTATCTTATGATCGCTAATGTTCGATTGCGTATTGCAGCCGTGCGCCGCCCCAGCGACGAAAGATCCAGGCCCCGCAAATTCAACACCGCTCGACTAAAAAATCCAGCTGTCTTACAACAATATAATGACCATCTTGCGCAAAAAGCGGCTGAGATAACTAGTCACCCAGATAGTGACATAAACGAAAACTGGGATGCCATAAAAAATGCGTACATTGATAGCGCAAATACCATCCTTGGCCCAAACCCGGATTGCCGGAATAAGCCCTGGATGTCTGACGCTTCATGGCAGCGGATTGTTGAAAGAAAGGAGCTGAAAGTTCGTTTGGCAGCAGCATCAGACGACAACCGAAGCAGCATCGAACTCCTTTATCGTCAGAAAGCTCGAGAAGTTCAGCGTAGTGTGCGACGCGATAAAAGAGTTTATGCCAATTCTCTTTTAGCGTCAGCAGAAGAAGCCGCTAGAAGTAACAACTTAAACGCCGTATACGGTGTCATCAAGGAGTTTACAGGTGGACGTAACTCCTGCCAACATCCGGTGAAAGATAGTGATGGAAAGCTACTTATCTTGGAAGAAGATCAAATGAGGCGGCGAAAAGAACACTTCGCCGCGGTCTTGAACCGTGTAACCTCTGGTGAAGTTCCCCCTCATATAAATAATTTAGCTAACCATCAAAATGTGCGTATACGGTCCACTGCCCCGACTAAAGAGGAAATAGTCACTGCAATTATTGCACTAAAACGAAGAAAGGCCGCCGGACTTGACGGCATCCCTGCCGAACTTTATCAAGCAGCACCAAGCGTAACTGCCGATTTGCTGCACCCACTTGTTGATAAAGCGTGGAATACAGAGACCTTTCCCACTGAGTGGAAGGAAGGTTTGATCATCAAACTTCCAAAGAAGGGTAGCCTCACAGACTGTAATAATTGGAGAGGCATTTGTGTGCTTCCTGCCGTTGCCAAGATAATAGCTAAAATCGTCCTGGAAAGACTAAAGGCCCACTTAGAAAGCACAATTGATGAAGAGCAGGCTGGCTTTCGATCCGGATTCTCCTGTGCCGATCACATTAACACCTTGCGAATCATCATCGAGCAATGCGCTGAATACAATTATCCGCTTCACTTGCTTTTCATCGATTTCGAAAAGGCTTTCGATAGTGTGAACCGGGATTATATATGGGCGGCCTTGCGCAGGAGAGGCATCCCTGAGAAGCTTGTGGCTATTATTAAGGCAACCTATTACGGCGCGAAATGTCGCGTTCTGCATAAAGGTAAGGTGTCGGAGGACTTTGAGATTCGCAGTGGAGTTGGGCAGGGGTGCATCCTCTCACCGATCCTATTCCTCATTGTGATCGGCGATGTGTTGCATGCAGCCCTATCCGGACTCGACAGAGGAATTCAATGGACTTTGACATCTTATCTACAACATCTTGACTACGCTGACGACATATGCCCACTCTCCCACAAAATCATGGATCTGTCCGCAATGGCGTTAGATCTCGAGAGGGAGGCAAGCAAGGTTGGGCTAAAGATTAATACCAACAAGACCAAGGTTCTTAGCCCGCCGTTGCGAAAAAGAAATCCGACACCTATTGCCATCAATATTAATGGGCAGCCTGTGGAGAAGGTGGACAACTTCGTCTACCTGGGTAGCATTGTTGCCGAAAATGGTGGTACGGAGCAGGACATCGCTCGTCGTATCAACCAGGCTAAACGCGCATACGGCATGCTGTCCAAAATCTGGCAGGGCAGTTATCTCAGCATTAAGACCAAGCTGGGCCTGTTTCGCTCCCTGGTACTATCAGTGCTTTTGTATGGGAGCAGTACATGGAAAGTTTCCGTAGGAGTTACCAGAAAGCTGCAAGTTTTCGTCAACTCATGTCTTCGTCGAATTTTAAGAATTGTCTGGCCCGAAACAATATCAAATGAAGAGCTAAGTCGGCGTACGGGTCAGATGCCAATCGACGAATTGATACGCAGGCGAAAATGGCAGTGGATAGGTCACACATTGCGGAAGAGTGATAACTGCATTGCTATGCATGCCATGAAATGGAACCCCATTTCCAACCAAGGCCGACCAAGAGGGGGTCCTCGAATCACATGGCGTCGATCTGTGGCAAAGGAGTGTCAGGTACTGGGTAAGTCTTTTGGGGAGTTGCGCCCCACTGCCCAGAACAGAGTACGATGGCGCGCAGGAGTAGTTGACGAGCTATGCCCCGCTAGGGGTTAAGGCAAAGTAGAAAAATGGCGCTTTTCAGCAAATTTTCATATTTCTAAGTATAACGGTCTCGAAATGCAGGGGGGGGGGACAAACTCGGATGACATATTTTCCCCTCTCCCTCTTTTCCCGTTTCTTCAAATTTGAAAAAAATTCCGAAAATGGAATGTACTCGACGGTACCTTTCTTATGATACCACACTTGCCTATACCAAACGAAAAAAAAAATTTCGACCTTCATTTCCCCTCTATGGGGACCTCCCCTTAAAGTTGACCTATTACGACGATTCGCTTTTTCCGGCGAATCATAGTAAATCTACACATTCCTACAAAATTTCATGTATGTAGCTTCAGCCGTTCGTGAGATATTCCATGGACGGACGGACAGACGGACAGATAGACATTTGACCGATTTCAAAAGGGTTTTGTATTTACTACAAAACCCTAAAAAAAACGGATCAAATTTCTCAGATTTTCGCCCTCCGAAAATTAAGCTCACCTTCTACGGCCGTGCAAACTCAGTTTTTATGTACACAGTATCTATAGAAGGGATTAAAATTATTTCCATATCTTTCCTTAATTATTATTAATAATATTTAATTTTACTGGCCTAATTAATTATCTGTCTAAAGGCGATTATTATTTGATTATTTGCATCTCAATTGGCATTGCGTTTTTGCTTCTCTAGTAGTTGTTACTTTATTGTAAGGCTGCTTTCACACGAGGTGTACGAGACACGTTATTTGACGGAAGCATTTAGCGAATGAAACACTGGCAGTGCACATTGTATGAAGATGTTCGGAGCTACTGCGACAAAATCAAGTATTCGAGAAATATAGTTTCTCGTATGCATACGATACTTGTCACTGCGATTCGGTAAAGCTCGTATGCGTTCCAGACACACATGATGAGTCTGTTGTGTGATATTCTTAAAAGCTCGAAAGCATGATAGGCACATGCGCCATCATTTTACAACGGACGAGACTATTCAATAAAACCGTTTATGTGGAAAATTTAATGTCGTCGTGTGGAATGCTGTTTCGATTTCAAGAAAATCTCACCCTAGAAAATATCGTATCGAACGGCGTTGTGTGAAAGCAGCTTAACGCTTGAACTAAAAAATATCTTATTTTTTTTTAATTGCAATGAAAAGAAGTTTTAGAATTTATTTTTATTTTTTTAAGTTAAAGAAGTGGTGCTCTACGAAAAGCGCTCGACAAATCGTTGAATTCCATCAAAATAGAATAAAGTTATTTCTAAATAGTCCGATTTAAAAGTGGATGACACTGAATAGCCTCTAACCAAATATTGCCAATTAATATCCGCCTACTCATGCTAAAAAAAAAAGCTAATAGAATGGCGATTCTTGAAAATTTCCCTGAATTGCATGACTTTACCGAAACGCCATGTCAAAAGACAAAGTTGAAATTCTGACTTGTGGCACAAGAGAAAAAGTCATGACAGAAATCTGGTAAACTAAATCAGAATAAAAATTTCGCTTAAAAAAATATGCACTTAAAACAATTTCAGTCAAACACAAGGATCCTTGAAAATCTATTTGAGCCGTACGACACCTTTAACGAGTGTGCCTACTTTCTGGCTACAACAAAAAATCAAATGCAACAGTAACAACAACACTACTATGCCATCCGATTCTCAAGAGCATGTTGGAGTCTTATAAGGACAACAAAAACTTCAAGGACCACTTGACTGAGTATGATTTCCAAGAGGCTCGGAGTGTATGTGTATACAAATTACCACGCATTTTATTTGTTCAAAACGCACTTAAGTGTAGCAATTCCGTACAGCATGCTAATCTAGTGCAAAAATGGTATGGCCAAGACTGATACTCGTATGTACAATACATACCTGTCCATTTTCAAAGCCCAGTGGAGCCAGGCGTCTCTCTGTCCGTCCGTTTGTCTACCTTTCTTGCCAACATCAAACATATGTGTACGATCTACGTAGCGTATTCTATTCATCAACAACAGCACAATTAAGAGGATTCTACTCATAAACATGATGAGAGGAGCAAAATTAGCCGGAAGATGTTTGCAATGTGGACCATAAAGAAAAAGTATGTTTTTGTACTTGTACATATGGGGCTCACTTTTCAGATTTATGCGATCAAATATGCACGAGTGTGTACAAAAGAAGCAACATCTTCATATGTATCTAGGCTGGTGTTTCCATCGGCAATACCTATATGCTCAAATATGAGCCACTTCAATGGAAACGAAAGAATCTCGGAGGCACAGTCCGGGTAAAATCTTATTTCTTCCAAATAATCTTCACTATGCAAATATCTTATGTTGTGGCATACCTGAGAATAACATGCAGGTCATATTCGCTAACAGCTCATAGACAAAGCATCAGCGAATTATGTTTCGTCTGGTAGTTAGTGATGTTGAGTTTATCGAAAATCTTCTGTCTGAAATACACATAATGATACTTGAAAGATATAAAATCGTTGCTGTCAAGCGTCAACCGTGTGGCAACATACAACAAGCCGTATACATCCAGGCGAATGCTAGTTTAACAGTTCATACCCGTCATACGTCTAAGATTTTTTAAGAAATCGATAGAAGTTTAGCCAGATAGCTTAAATTCTCATTTGCATCTCGCTGGCTCCTGTCAACCCCTTGTGGCGCATAGGGCATTCATTAACCACGTCGACTTTCCACCTCGTCCTGTCGCCGCCATCGCCTTCAACTGACTCCACGATTTGCCTAATGACTTACCCTCGACCTCAAGTGATCTTCTACAGGTGTTTCTAGGTCGTCCAAGACGGTGACTTGCAGCGGTTCCCTGTGGATTCCAATCGAGGGCCTGTTTAGCAATGGTTTCCGGTCCTTTCGAAGTGTGTGACCTATCCATTGCCACTTTCGCCTTTTTATGGAAATGTGTATCCTGTCCTGGCCAGTAACGAGGTCGTCGTCGTCGTTAGAAATGACCTCCGGCCAGCGTATCCGTAGGATGCGCCGTAGACACCGATTCACGAAAGTTTGCAATCTAGTTGTTATTGTCGTGGTCACCTTCCAAGTTGAACCGCCATAAAGAAGTACGAATTTTACATTGGTTTCCGAAATCCTGAGTTTGGTACTTCTGGAGATGTTTTGTTGTTTTGCCAGAAAGAAGTCAAACTGACAAAAGCGCCCGAGGCTTATTGATGCGAGACAGTACATCGGCATCCGCTCCACCATCTGCTGCAATTACGCTTCCGAGGTAGCAAAAATTGTCCACTTTTTCCACCGTCTGACCTGAAACACAAATTTCGCTCTGTCTTCCTAAATCCAAGCTCAAGTATGAAACTAAGTTTTGGCAGCATTAATTTTAAGCCCCGCATTGCCACTTTCGCAGTGCAGGGCATCTGTTATTTGAACTAAATGATCCGATTTATTCGAAAGAAGAGAAATATCGTCAGCGTAATCCAGGTGTTGAAAGTCTTCAAACAGGTTCCATCTGATTCCTTTGCTCTGGTGTTCATGAAACGCAGAGCATGTAGCCTTGTCTCACTCTGCTATGTACCTCGAAGGGATCTGAAAGCTAACTCTTGTGTAAGACGTGAAATTGGGTTCCGCTATAGGACTCCTTGATGATGGATCTGATATTATCTGGAACCCCTCTCCAATGTAAAGCCTTTCCAGTCAACGCTGTCAAACGACTTCTCGAATTCGATGAACATGAGATGTAATGGGGATCTCCACTCTGCGGATCGTTCAATAATAATTCTGAGGGTGTTGATGTGGTCGCTACATGAAAAGCCCTCGCAAAGACCAGCCTATTCATCGTTCAGTGTGCGGTCAACTTTATGTTTGATCCGGTTTGAAACTATTTTTGCCATCAGTTTGAAGACTGTGGGGATGGGGCGAATTCCACGCCAATTATAACAATCCTTCAGGTTACCTTTCTTAGGGATCTTAAAAATGACGCCCTTTTTCCATTCTTTAGTGAGAATTTCGGTTTCCCAACACTCTTGGATAAGGGGAGAAGAATATCCGCAGTAGCTTTGATATCCTCCTTAAAGAGTTCCACCGGAATTTCATCTATCCCCGGGGCTTTACCCGCATCCATCGATTTAATAGCCACAGTTAATTCCAGTATCAACTCGCAGTTGGTCTTTATCAGTTACCAGTAGGGACCCGTCTTTATGTTTCACGGGATGTTCAGTTGCAAAAGATCTGCCAGTTAATGGCTTGATAAGTTTGTAAAGGGTTCAACTGTCACCACGGTAAGCCGCTTCCCCTGCCTTCTCCGCTAATGCATTGATGTTATTGTGTTTGTCCTGTCTTACGCTTCTTTGCACGCCTTTCAGAAGAGAACGGTATTCATCTCTAAGTTGATCTTTGACTGCGTCGTTAGTAGCTGAGTTAATTTGTTTTCTAACTCTCTTGCGTGCCGAAATTAGAGACCATGTAGAGTCACTAATGAATGGTCTTCTACCGCGCTTCAATCTGCCCAAAAAAAAGTTTCGCCACACGAATTAAATGACTCCTTTGCGACGTTCCATCTATTGTCAATTGTAGGAGTAAGGTAGTAAGGTGATGGTGCATTAGCGCTTTCATGCAAGGCGGTGGAACAAGCACGTCTTATAGCTGGAACTTTAAGGTTTTGCACATTAAAACGTGGTAAGATTCTTGCATTTTGAGTGCCATGGATCGCTGCCGTTCGTAAGCGCAATTTTGCGACAACAGGTTGGTGATTGCTGCCAATATCAGCACCGCGCTTCGACCTGACGTCTGAGAGACAGTTCCTGCATGTCTCGCAAATGGCTGTATGGTCAATCTGGTTCTCTGTTCTGCCATCCTGAGAATCGCAGGTTGTTAAATGGCATCGTTTGGCTTGAACAAAGTACCGCCGATAACAAGCTGACGAAAGTTGCAAAAACTCCACGAACATATCGCCATTTTGGTTCCTGTTGCCTAGACCATGATTGCCCATTCCCAACCAAGGTTGTCAGACCCGACTTTGGCATTGAGATCCTCCATAATAATTTTTACGTCACCTTTGGGAGCCTTGTCGAAGGTGTCGCCGAGTCGGCGATAGAAGGCGTCCTTAGCTGATTGATCCGGTGGTTCAGTCGGATGCTAATTTGCATCACCTGAAAAAAAATTCGAACCGTTCACCAATAAGTACCGTTTGAAAATTATATGGGCTCTTCTCCTCATCCTCGTCACCTGAGGCGACAAAAACTGTGTTACAAAAACTTTCATTGACCATGCTCGTCGTGCCCTCACAAGCCAGCTAACCCGACCTGCTGTTTCCGATAAAACCGATGTGACCAGGAACTCAGAGTAATGTGGAAAAAATAGATCGGAAAATATCCCATCTCTAGGATTAAGGTACGACTGCCCACTACCGGCTTCGAATTGGCTGCCGGCTGCCGTAGCGCCAAGCCATTTGCCGTAGCACAGTTTGTGACCTTACATTGAAGCTTAAGGAGTTAGGCAGGGGTTTTGCGTTTATATTTGATACACACGTATGCAATCTCAGCCTTGCTTCGAAACCCCTAACTTAGCAGTATGTATTTAAGGCAACTCTGGTCCATATTTGACGGATCCACTATGTTACGACGCGCACAGTGGCCGTGTTCGTTCAGTCACAGCTCTACGATCTAGAGCAGGGGTCGGCAAACTTTTCTTTGGAAAGGGCCAGATCGTTGGAATTTTGGGTTCATCGGGCCAGATAAAATATGTGATCAACCCACTACTTATTGAAGGTTTGACGGAAGAGCCTCAAATATGAACTCAAATGGACTTGGTTTTCCTTAACATATCAACATCGGAATAATGTTTTCACTCTTGTAACAGTATTTTCAGTTATGAAAATTTCTCCGTCGCAGGATGTAAAATATTCAAGCCGATTAGTGGAATTGACGTCTTTCAAGCAGATACGATATTCTGCTTCATTGCACAGGCTCATCTGGCTGCTAAAATGAAATGTTAAGAATGAGCTACCCCACGAAGGGGGCCTAAAAACTCGTTCGCCCGTTTCGACTGCTGATGCTAAACGCGTCTCATCAGACGCCTCTGCTTGGCACCAGTGCGAGAGGCGTGACCTGGAACACTCCAAGTCGGGTGTGGCATCGCCTTATATTTGGCTACGATAACGACTTGGGTGGGAATCCAGCCTGGATGCAAATTGCAACGTGCCTGTGTGGACGCGAGACGCGATGCAGGGGCGTCCGATAAGACGCGGTAAGCAGCGGTCGAAACCGGCGAACGCGTTTTTGGGCACCCTTCGGCGGGTAGTTCTTTCCCAACACTTCTTTTTTTTAATCCTTGTTTTCAGTTCAGAGACTCCAGCACCAGCTGCCTCTTTTTCCATCGCTACGTTTATTACGTTTGTAATTTGTTGCATATAGTAGGGTAGGTTGATTTTTGGGCCATTAAAACCCAAATACTCGCCATTTGCCGAGATCTTGCCAAATGCCGAGCAAATTGCAGTATACATGCGAATTTTCCCGCTCGAGCCATCTACTGGGAGAAATATTCATCAGCGAGTATTAATCAACAATACTTAATACCGAGGAAATACTTGTCCTAACCACACGCTGTGGCTGATCGCCAAGCACCAAGCAATTACCTCGTCGTGGCGTTGGACATGGTATAAGGTTTTCGACATTTGGTCAGTATTCGCAAGTCGCAAGTAGTGTGGTAGCACCATCAGACAGGGTACGAATCCTGTACATAATAAAATAACGTTTTAACGAGAAACTTTGTTTTAAACTACGTTTTTATACCCTAGACTTTTAGTATAGGGTATATTGTTTTTGTCACGACGGAAATATGTAACACCTTAAAGGAGGCTCCGGAGGTATAGCAATGTATATATATAAATGATCAGGATCACCTCCTGATTCGATTAAGCCATGTCTGTCTGTCTGTCTGTCTGTCTGTCTGTCTGTCCGTTCGCACGATAACTTTCGATAGAATGAAGCTAGAGACTTGAAATTTTGGTCAAATGTTGGAAGTATAATCTAGTTGGTTGGTATTGAAAATGGGCATGATCAGGCCGACCTCCCCTAAATATGTAAAATAACTAAATGTATCTATAACTCCCGATTAAATAAACATGAAAAGCTCTAGCTTTGGTAGATTTCTCGTGAGGATAATCTTCTACTCCCCTGAAAAAATAAAATCAATCAGTGGAAAACTAACGGTAATTTCCTTACAAAGAGCCCCGTACTACCCTACTTTTCGGGTTTTTTGTCTATAACTCTTGAACCAATTGGCGTAGACACCTGATTTTTGGCATGTAACCCTGGCGTAAAAAGATGCCTAAGTTCTAGTAAGTTGGGCATAATCGGATAAAAGGAACGCCTACCTCCCCTATAAATTTCAAAAAATTAAATATTCTTTTAATTACAATAACTTTTGATAGAATGAAGCCAGCGACTTGAAATTTTGGTCAAATATTTGAAGTGAGGTCGGATTAGTTGGTATTCAAAATGGGTTAGATCCGACCTAAGAAACCACTACCTCCCCTAGAAATGAAACTTAAAAAAAGCAATAGCTTACGAAAAAATAATGCTAGCGACTTAAAATTTTGGTTAAATGTTTGTAATAGGATCCAGTTGGCTAATATTGAAAATACGTAAAATCCGACCAACGAGACCCCTTCTTCCTCTACAAATCAAAATTCTAATAAGCAATAACTTTCGATGGAGTGAAGCTAGAGACTTGAAATTTTGTTTAAATGTTTAAAGCATGATCTTATTTGTTGGTGGCAATAATGAGCAAGATCTGACCTAAGGAACCCCTACCTCCCCTACAAGTGAAACTTCAGATAAGCAATAACTTTCGATAGAATGAAGCTAGCGACTTGAAAAGTTCGACAAATATTTGTAGAATGGGTTAGTTCATTGATTTTGATAATGGTCAAGATCCTCCTGAATGATTGCTGCAACCTCCCCTATAAACTGGCCATATGGGAAACTCACTTTTAATGCATATGGTCGTTACCAATTGGTACTTTTGGTATCACCACTAGGTCTGTACAAGTCTAGGGTATATACGCTTCGGACTATTAATGTTCTTGCAAATGTATAATTGAATACATAAAGTAAAATTGCCAGGGAATAAATATTTCCACTTCTCACCCTCTTTCTAGATGATGTGAAGCACTTGTATTAACTCACTAGAGGGGGTGAGTTAATACAAGTGCTTCACATCATCTAGACCTCCACGGTCGAGTTTTCAAGTAAAAATCACGCCTTCACGGCTTATACAAACAGAATTCTCACACTTTCGTGGTCGTCTTGCACATGGATAGCTGCAAAGATGCAAGACCTGATGAGTGCTACTATCCATACGAAACTACTAAGCTCGGAGAAATTAATTCAGAGTTAATTTGAGAATAAAAAATAGTTGGTCCCGTTGCGGGGCGCGAACCGCAGAGACCGTGTTTCGAGTAGCAAAAAATGCCCGGTGCGTTACCGAGCTAAGCTACAGGCGCATACTAAGTTGGTGTGCAGAATGAAACCAAGTGTCACAAACAATTCCAATTTAAAATTGAAAATGATTCGCACTTGTACATTTGCAAGAACATTAATACATAAAGTAAAACTGGTTATAATTGCTTCATGTCAAAAACAAATTTAACTCGCGGGCCGGATAAAAACCTGAGGCGGGCTGGCTTTCGCCCGCGGCCCGGATTTTGCCGACTCCTGATCTAGAGAATGGAGGTTCGATCCTCGGTGCGAGCAAAAACTGCTCACGGGAACTAATAGAACTCTGACTGGGCTCTCCGAGCTTGCCCACGTGCTCATGCTCCTGGAGGGGTCAAGGCAATTAACAACTAGGTTACTAACAGTGGCAGATCGAGGGGTTGAGAAGGGGGGACACGGGTCCAGGTTATGTTTGATACATACATAAATAAATAAAAATAAATAACTGGCCAACCATGACCTTGAGATGAGATGCACTTGACAACGGCTGCGTGACTTTCAATGTATGCACAAAGTGTAGCGAAAAATTTGTTTAGCGGTGGTAACAGAGTTTGCAAGAACAAGTGGACGTGCGGCAAGTACCGTGTTCGTTTCTATCGAGAATAGGAACGAAACTGACTCAATTTTGCTTTGCGTATCAATTTAAATTCTCGGGCATTTCTTTTTCTTTTCTCTGTAAAATTTATTTGCACTGGTGTTATAACAAATTTATTGCGTATGATCGGCAAAAATCGTTTTCGAAGTTCAGAGTCGAGTGTGCAAAGTGGCTGCCGCGATCCTTCACTTGTTGTCTTGACGACGCGATCGAAAATCTTTGATTTGTTCAAGAATTGGAAAGATTGGAAGTGCTAGCGGAAATTGCCGTAGCAGTGTGGCGTCTAGTCGAGTGTTTAGTCATCATCATCATCATCGTGGCGCGACAGCCCAACGTCGGGCCTTGGCCGCCTGGATCATTGTCCTCCAATTATCTCGGTCACGTGACCGCGTCCTCCAATTTTGGGTGCCCAGCAGCTGCGCGGCGTCCACACCTACTGAGCTCTCCCAACGAGATCTCGGTCGTCCTCGCAGTCTCGCTCCGTCGACTCGTTCTGCATTCATTACTCTCTTAGGCATGCGATCATCGTCCATTCTTTGTACATGCCCTGCCCATTGAAGTCGTTGTAGTTTGACGATTTTCGAGACTTGCAGCTCATCGTACATTTCATACAACTCATGGTTGTACCGGATGCGCCATCCATCTCGATCGCAAACAGCCCCGAAAATTCGCCGTAGAACCTTACGTTCGAAAGTATCTAGCATGTTTTCGGAGGCTTGAGTTAGGGTCCATGCTTCGCAGCCATAGCATAGCACTGGTCGTATAATGGTTTTGTACACGCGGAGCTTCGTGTTTCTGTGCACATGTTTCGATTTCATTATGGGGAGAACCGAGCAAAAAGTCTTATTAGCTAACTGTATCCGTCGCTTGATTTCGTCAGTTTCGTTGGCGTCCCTTGACAGGTTGCAACCCAGGTAGATGAAGTTGTTCACGAACTCGATGTTGAGGTCCCCCACGTTGATGCTCGGTTGTGCAGGTGTCCTTGTCACCGATTGCATCATTATTTTAGTTTTACCCTCGTTAATACGTAATCCAACTTCCTTTGCAGCGGTATCGAGCGTATGCAGAAGTTCTTCTGCGTCAGCCAATCTTCGGGACATGATGTTGATGTCGTCGGCGTACGCTGCTAATTGTGTCGACTTGATGAGTAGCGTCTTGCTGTTGTCCATATTCATGGCCCGAATAACGTATTCCAGTGCTAGGTTGAAGAGCGTTGGTGCCAGTCCATCGCCCTGTTTCAAACCAGTGCGTGTTTCAAATAGATCAGTAAGTCTATTCTGGATCCTGACTTGTGAGACGGAGTTGGTCATCGTCATCTTTGTCAGTCGCACTAATTTTGCTGGTATACCAAATTGCAGCATGATGTTGTACAGTACTCCACGATCGATACTGTCGTATGCCTGCTTGAAGTCGACAAAGATTTGGTATACGTTTACGTTGTATTCCCAGCACCTCTGGAGTATCAGTTTGACTGAGAAGAGCTGATCGGTTGTGGAGCGACCAGGTCTGAAACCGCTTTGATATTCGCCAATGACTCGTTCTGCGTACGGTTTTATTCTATTTTCCAGAATTTTCGTTAAAATTTTATAGGACGTACAAACTAGTGAGATGCCCCTGTAATTCTCACACCGCAATTTATCTCCCTTTTTATGAATTGGACAGATGATGCTTCTGCGCCAATCGTCTGGGATCTCCTCGTCCTCCCATACTCGCAGGAGTAATTGATGTATGGCATCAACTAGACTCGTTCCACCGAATCTTAGCAGTTCAGCTGGAATCTCGTCAGCGCCCGGCGCTTTATTTCGTTTTAGTGACCGCAACGCGAGATCAACTTCCTCTACTGTCGGGGATTGAATGGGTGGGCCTAGAGTGTTTGTCACTGTTCCAAAATTTCCACGAGTGCTAAATTTCTGTTAGTGGTATCGTTAGTGTCGAGTGAAGATTATTGTGAAGTGGATCCCTTTCGATTCGTTGCGGGGGCGACTGATGTCCCAAAGGTGTGCCAGTGTTGCGAAACTGCCTTCGCGTGTGTTTACCCGTGTGGCTCCCCGAATCGCTTGATTGCAATTGCATCCATAATCGTCGTCGCATCACCATCTTATCTCTACCTATACATCTGTCAGTAACCACTGACCACTCCATCTAAAACATGCTTTCGAATGAGGCGTAACGCAATTCGTGTCCGCGATTGCATTTCAGCCGTGGATGTATCGCAAAGGACCGTGAAACAAAATGAGTCCCTCGAGCGGGGTCTTAGCATCATCGCTGAGATCCCAGAAGTTAGCGGAATCGTTAAGCGGCAAAGATCTGCCGAAGTACAAGTGGAGGCCCCGAAACGTCCGAAGACTGTTGGGGCCAACAATACAGCTCCCTCCTACGCGGATGCGGTCAGGAGCTGGATTGAATTGGCGGTTTTCGACCGAAATGACGCCAACGGGGCATTTCGATGGACAACTGGAGAAAGGTCGAAGGCACTTTGAACGTTAACTTCGGAAGTGTGATAGAGGCCTACCCGGGACCACCACCAGACTGTGCCGCATGAGAGTATGGTTACGTTCCCTTGACCCAATCTTAGGGATGCCATTGCAGCAGCGCAGACATCGAAAATTTGCTTGATTCTCGGTTGCGACTCAAATGCGCACCACGATGTCTGGGGCAGCTCGAACACCATTGAGCGCGGAGAATGTCTTCTCGAATACATTATGGGAACTAATGTCTTAATCTGCAATGTGGGTCGCAAGCCTACTTTTATAACAATAGCCAGACAGGAGGTCCTTGACTTCTCTCTGGCGTCAGATGACATCATCCACCTTATCAGAGACTGGAGAGTGTCGTCGGAACAGTCCTTCTCTGATCATCGATACCTTTAGTTCAGCCTCACCGAGCGTCCTGAAGCAATTCAACCCATTATAAATCACAAGAGGACTAACTGGTCTAAGTACCGTGATGCTCTTTATGAAGGGCTACCTCCACTACCAAGTCAGCCCTGCAACGAACGGGAGCTGGACCATATGGTAAATACTCTCACAAATGCTATGAAGGCAGCGGTGTATTCATCATAGGTATCCGGTTACCTCACATGCAGGAGAGAAAAACCAGCCTGGTGGAGTACTAGGATCTGCGAACTTAGGGCTGAGTGTAGAAGAAGTTCAATAAGGATAAGGCTTCAAGGCTGGAGTCGGATTGGCACTCATATAAAAAAACATCTGAACTCTTTCAAGAAAGAATTAAGAGGAGCCAAACGCAATGCATGGAGGAGCTTTTGTGAACATATCGAAGTATCCTGCGAAAACTCTAGATTTCGGAAAATCCTAGCGTCAAATCCATCTATGCCAAGTTTTCTTCAAAAGGAAAACGGGTCTTGGACGTCGTCGAGCGAGTAAACCATCATGTGTCTACTTGACACACATTTCCATGGAAGTTCGGTTGCAGCCCCGCTGGGGGACCCCTCTACTTGTCACATAGCGCCATGTGATAGTGCATCCATTCTATCTCGGGAGAAGATTGTGCGGGCAATCTCCAGCTTTGAACCTTATAAGTCTGTTGGATCAACAGATTCCTTCTAAAACTGGAAGAGGTTGGGTGCGAAGTTACTGCGTATGAAGATGACGTCGCCATCGCTGTCACAGGTAAATTTCCTGATGTCCTCAGTGGGTTATTACAGAATGTGCTCTCTATTCTAACAGAGTGGGCTAACCTCTGCGGCCTCGGAATTAACCTGGTTAAAACGGAGCTTGTGCTCTTCACTAGAAGACGCGCGATTCTATTGAACCTCCCACACTGGAGGGCATTAAACTGGTCTTTACCGACAAAGCTAAGTTCCTCGGTCTCATTTTTGACAGAAAACTAAGGTGGAAGCCCAACATTGAAGAACGGGCCAAGAAAGCTACTGTTGCCCTGTACTCGTGCAAAAAGGCGATAGGTAAAAACTGGGGCCTGCAACCTAAAGCTGTATATTGGATATACACAGCTGTCGTGCGTCCTATACTACTGCACGGAATACGTGTGTGGTGGATGGCACTCCGAGTAGCGGCCTATTGTAACCTACTGAGTAAGGTACAAAGGCTAGCGGCGCTGGCTATAAGGGAGTCTTTTAGAACAACTCCGTCAGCCGGATTAGACATGGTGCTCGGCTTGCTACCTCTGGATATTTGCGGCGAACAGTTTGCGGCTAACACGGCTTTACGCCTTATCGAAACTGGCCAGTGGTGTACGTTGAGTTGTAGACTCTCGACTCTACTGGGTAGATTAGATCTGACTGCGGAGACTGATTATACTTGTGCAAAATAAGTTTTTGGCCGAAACCACACCAGCTTCATTTCGTCGAGGGATCTATGGGGTGCTAACACCATAGAGGAAAAATATAACAGAGTTGGAACTCAGTATAAATTAAGCAAAGGTTGCCCATAGTATTTCACTTGCGTATGTGTTGTGTTCACTAATCGGTACACAATGGATGTGAAAAAAGTGAAAACTAAAGCCCCCCATCTACCTTGCGATCAGCCGACGCCTATCTGGCGATATTGTGATCGTCAGTTCGATCGCAGAGTGTATGCGCCTATCGTTGTCGTTTTGTTTCTACAGTTCCATATAATTTTAGCCGCGAAATATTTTGTGGCGATCCATTGTTAGATTAATCCGACGATGAATAGCGTTGTCGTCTTACGATGAATTACATTGTCTATGGGGGTCTTATATCCGCGTTCATTGTGCCTGGCGGGGCTTCTAAAATCGGAGTGAACTACGCATGGCAACGGATAGCAAACCCATTTCGTATTGGATGCATTATCAATGAGATTGCATGCTGTTTGATCCTCTCTGGCAAATGTACATGAACGCTGATAGACTGTGAAAAGATGGCGACCGTGCGCTCTTCAGGTAAGGGGAACCATGCGAAATTGTGGGATGGTCATCAAGAATCTTTGTGGGTGCGGGTGGGTGAATCTTTGTGGGTGTGGCTTGTAGCAAGTGAATGAATAAAAAGTGTGTGATGAATCTTTGTGGGTGCGGTGGGTGAATCTTTGTGGGTGTGGCTTGTAGCAAGTGAATGAATAAAAAGTGTGTGATGCAAAATCGGAAACTGAATCTTTATGGTCGCATTTTAGGATGTCCGGAAAGAAAACCAGGCCGAAGCTTCGCTTCGGCCCGGAGTCCGAAGCGTATATACCCTAGACTTGTACAGACCTAGTGGCAGTGGCGTGCACAGCCTTTACATGTAGGGTATGCAGTCCTATTATATCGAGATGATGAGATCAAAAAGAGGCAATATTTCGAAAAAATCACACGAAATAATAGTTCTATTTCTCAAATAAGAAATATAAACTAATTTTTGAGCAAGAAATAACCATTTTAAATATATAAATTGCATTGATTTATTTAGTAAACTGAAGCATGTATTTTGAAATGTCTTGAAGAAACATGTTCTTTAAAAAAATTCTTTGTAAAAACACTATAGAAGAATTATATAAAAAAGAAAATTATTTGTAAATTAAATCGATTCGTCTATCCTTTTTAAGGTAAAAGCTTAAAACATCGTCATAAAATGCACCGGATCGCTTAATATCCAAAAGAAGTTCCTTTTCAATTGAAATGATAGAAAGATCAGTAAGTCGTTGCTGTTCTTGTGTATTGCGCAAATATGTGTGAATACGTTTCAAACATGAAAAAGATCTTTCAGCAGATGCGCTACTTGCGGGGATTGTTATTATTAGCTTCGCCAGACGTATTGATTCAGGGAATACTGTTTGTAGATTGTTTTCACAACAATGCTTAATCATCTTAAAAGGAACAAGATTTTTAAAACTTGGGGATTTGTAGATACATTTTAGTTCATTTTTAAGGCGCTCAATATTGAATTCGAATGAACTATATGTGGAAATGAATTGATTAAAAAGTGTATCTGGAAATGTCGCAGAGTAACTATTAAAATTTTCGGGTGCTAGTAGTTGAACAAAAGTTAGATCTTTTAAGTTCTTAAAACGAGTTCGCAATTCGTTTGTCACGTTGTCTATGATTTCTAAAAATATTCGTTTGTAATGCAACTTAATATCTTGCATTGGAATATTCCTTTTAACTTTTGGTTCGCCGCATATTTTCTTAGCACTTTCGTAAACGGATTCAAATTTTTCTCTGTATATTTCTAAAAAATGTTCGAATTCTCTAATTTTATTGGCACAGTACCCAATGTCCGAAGTTTTCTTCTGTATTACTTCGTAAAGGATATCGGTTTCTATAAAAATTGCATTGAACGTGTGCAGTAAAAAAATAAAGTCAAATTCATTCAAGTGAACAAGGAAAGCCGAAACCTGGGTAAGTGTTTCACCATCCCATTTTTCGACATCTTCTGCCATATTTTCAAACAATTCTATCAAATTGATGTGTTCGTTGAAGACGACGTTCACAATTCGTGAATGATAGCTCCATCGAGTCTCAGCTACACGTGGCAGTTTTTTCATTTCCGCAAACTGATTATAAAATGATAATCGTTTGGTGCTGCCATGAAAGAAATTTGACAGTGTCTTAATAATATTAAAAAATCTTTTTGTCTCCGGAATACGTTCAAACGTTTTAGAAAGAGTAAGGTTCAAGACATGTGCCGAGCACCAGACAAATAATGCATTGGGGCACTGCTGTCTGACTAAGGATTGAACACCGTTTTGATTAGAGGACAACACTGATGCACCATCATATGTTTGCGCGATTAATTTTGAAGTGCAATTAAATTCTTGTATAGTTTCTAAAACTATATTACTCATAGCTTTTGCCGTCCGATCCATGCTTACATCTACATATTTAATAAACCTATCAACTACTTCATAGCTATTAAAGTATCTTAAAACTAAAACTAACTGCTCTCGACCACTAATATCGGGTGTTTCATCTATCATAACAGCAACAAAATCAGCTTTTTCCAATTGTTCTTTTATTTCATTCAAAAGAACAGCTGCAATAGATGAAATCAAATCATTTTGAATCCTATTTGATAGACCTGTGAAAGAGCTTGTTGAATTTTGTAAATGGTTTTCCAAGCAACCGTCATATTTTGCTATTAAATCGACCAATTCCAAAAAATTTCCTTTGTTCAGTGAAGAAGCTACTTCCGAATGGCCACGGAACGATAACTCTTGCTTTCCAAGAAAGCAGATTATATCTATCAATCTCTGAAAAATATTTCTGTTTCTGTCAACCTTTGCATTGTGTCGTTCTATGTCTATCTTTAGCTGGCTACTTAAACTTGTCTCAATACGATTATGCCCAAAAGTATGAAGCTTCAACGTAGACTCCAGATGTTTCTCACTTTGATCATGTTTTTTGGAAGCATTCGAAAAATTGTTGAGATCAACATACCTAGTATCACTCCAAACATTTTTTGAATTTGAAAAAAGAATGCACGGATAACAATACAAACGGTTCGTATGTTTGCAACCAGTAAGCCATGGGTATGTATCATAATACTTTCTATTAAAATTCCTGGTGACGCTCCCCTTTTTCTGGGTAAGATTTAGGTTGGGCGTACACCTACTAGCCGTTATAATTTGTTTTTTTATCGTTAAATGATAATGTACTAAATACTTCCCTTAATTTAAGCGAGCACTCGCCATCACAAACTTCACAATTGAAAACCTCCATAATCACAAATTTCACAAATTCGACAAACAACGACTACTCGTGTCAAAACCACAGAGACAACAAGCCCGGAAAGAGGCGAAGTAAATAAGAACCAGGTCTCATCTAATTTTTCTCCGTCTACGTCTCTCTTAATTCTCCCTTTGGTTCCAGCCCTAGATGATTTTGACTCATATTAAACATGCAATCTCCAATTTCATATATTCTATTTGAATTGAATCTATTCAGTATACATTTATTTGTGGCATTATTACTAAAGCAGCATTATTAAGTTATCGTAAATTTAATCTGAAATAATAAAAAAAAATGAACAGGGCATTCTTATTTAATTTCGCGCATGCAAACTAACTTTCATATGAGCCACTGTATTTCTTCATATTCACCACTTCAACCCGAAAAACTATAAAGAGACAAGCATACGTCGTATCCCATCGCGTCCGCGTGCGGGCGTTCTGTATGCTCAGAAATGTGATTGATATTGAGAAAGAGTCTTACCAAAAGTAGGCATGCTTATAAAGTACACATACTAATGCAGTATCCCTAGTGCTTAGTTTACGCGGCAATTCTTGGCGCCTATATGAAATTGGTGTGTATTCTCGGTATTCTCATAGAAAGTATTGATAACATTGTGTGGGTGATATGTAGGCACCAGGGATTTTGCTTTCCTACATGGTGACTTTTTTTCGAAGTCATCAACAGCCAATATGCAGAATGAGTTGATATTGCATTCATTACAGTAATGCGAACAATTTTGGATGTGGTTTTTAGGTGATGATGCGAAAAATGTTGGATGTAGTTTTTAGGTAAATTTTGCAATTTCAGTCAGGGTAGGCACTGCTTTTGTGCATGTATGGAATGCACGCCACTGCCTAGTGGTGATACCAAAAGTACCAATTGGTAACGACCATATGCATTAAAAGTGAGTTTCCTATATGACCAGTTTATAGGGAAGGTTGGCAATCATTCAGGGGGATCTTGACCATTATCAAAATCAATGAACTAACCCATTCTACAAATATTTGTCGAACTTTTCAATTCGCTAGCTTCATTTTATCAAAAGTTATTGCTTATTTGAAGTTTCACTTGTAAGGGAGGTAGGGATTCCTTGGGTCGGATCTTGCTCATCATTGCCGCCAACAAATAAAATCATGCTACAAAAATTTAAACAAAATTTCAAGTCTCTAGCTTCACTCTATCGAAAGTTATCGCTTATTTGAAGTTTCATTTGTAGGGGAAGTAGGTGTTTCCTTAGTCGAATGTTATGTATTTTCAATATTAGCCAACAGGATCCTATTGCAAACATTTGACCAAAATTTTAAGTCGGTAGCATTATTTTGTCGTAAGTTATCGCTTATTTTAAGTTTCATTTCTAGGGGAGGTAGGGGTTCCTTAGGTCGGATCTAACCCATCTTGAATACCAACTAACCAAATCTCACTTCAAACATTTGACCAAAATTTCAAGCCGCTGGCTTGATTCTGTCAAAAGTCATCGCTTATTTGAAGTTGCATTTGTAGGGGAGGTAGGGGTTGCTTGAGTCGGATCTTACCCATTTTCAATACCAACCTGGTAGATCTTACTAACAATATTCTAACAAATTTTCAACTCGCTAGTGTCATTCTGTCGAAAGTTATCGTAATTAAATGAATATTTAATTTTTTGAAATTTGTAGGGGAGGTAGGCGTTCCTTTGATCTGATTATGATCAACTTACTAGAACCCAAGCAGCTTCTCACCCCAGGGTGACATGCCAAAAATCATGTGTCTACATCAATTGGTTCAAGAGTTATAGAAGAAAAACCCGAAAAGTAGGGTAGTACGGGGATCTTTGTAAGAAAATTACCGTTACTTTCAACTGATCGATTTTATTTTTCCAGGAGAGTAGAAGATCTTCCTCACAAGCAATCTACCAAAGCTAGAGCTTTTCATGTTTATTTAATCGGGAGTTATAGATACATTTATTTATTTTAGTTATGTAGGGGAGGTGGGCGTTCTCTTGGCCTGATCACGCCCATTTTCAATACCAACCAACTAGATCATACTTTCAATATGTGACCAAAATTTCAAGACTCTAGCTGCATTCTATCGGAAGTTATCGTGCGAACGGACAGACAGACGGACAGAGAGACAGACAGACATGGCTAAATCGAATCAGAAGGTGACCCTGATCATTTATATATACACATTGCTATACCTCCAGAGCCTCCTTTAAGGTGTTACATATTTCCGTCGTGACAAAAACAGTATACACTATACTAAAAGTCTAGGGTATAAAAACATGCTATGTGGTCTATGATTTAGTATTATATATGATTTATGGCATATGAATTATGATGTAGAATGATTTTTTCTAAAGTGGTGGAGGTGCTATTAGCGTGTTTTTAAAATTTGTAAAATTTTTCAAATAAATCGTTTTTTCATCACAGACGTTTTATCATGCACTTGACACAAGCCACGCCCCCAAAGATGGAAATGCACGAATGCAATGGCCGAAAATGGTAACTCACTCATATGAAATTGAGGAGCCATGTCACGCATACAATAGCAACTGCGGAAGCTTGGGCGTTTTAATCAACAGACACAGTTGATTTGATGTGTTGCTGTCCTTATCACTCTAAAGGTCGGTTTACTTTAAATTGTAGCCGTTGCTTCTAGAGTGGTGAGGCTTATTTGTGTGCGTGGGATTATTTGCATCCTGCTTTAAAAATAAATCTGTTCTGAGTTCCTGCTCTTAGTATACCTGCTCTGTGCTAACACGCTCATGCCCAGTCGACGTTTCGTTGGCATAAACTGGTTTCGGAGAATGCAGTTGGCAGCATGCACCTCATGCACATCCATGGCCACGACCACGAACGTCGTCGTGGACGGGATTCGAACCATAAACGCCTATAGTCAAATATGAGACTGATGCCTCAACACACTGCGCTAGCGGTCACCCCAAGGGCAGGCGAACGTTTCGGCAAACCTGGAAGCTCTAACCTGGCTGGGAAATCATGTTGTGACCACGAGGGACGTTATTATTTATACGGACAATCAGGCTGCAATTCGATCACTTGAATCCGTCCTGACTACATTGAAAACCATCGCGAATTGTCGTTTAACCCTCAGGGAGATGGGTGTTTTTTTTTCAACATTACTCTCTATTGGATACCAAGCCATTGAGGCTTCTCAGGCAACCGCGAGGCGGATGAGCTGGCTCGGGAGGGACAACCGGAGCTATCGACGGGGACCGTGTAAACATCAAAATGCCAGATTTTTCGTGTGAACTTGTTATCAAGGCCACCGCGGTTGACAGGGCGAACATGAGATGGTTAAACGGCGATACGTGCCAAACCACGAAGTCGATTTGGCCGATACTTGACCCTAGTCACTCCGCCACACTGCTTTGACTTAACATGAAACACATTGGCAGAGTTATAGGGGCTATTACGGGGCACTGTCCTTAAGGAGAGCTTGCCTAGAGGCTTCGTATTCCTCATAATGACTTTTGCAGGAGCTGTGATGACGTGGATGAGGAGGAAAGCGTCCTCCATCTTCTTTGTCACTGTCCGGCCCTGGCTGAGAGGTGGAGGAAATTTCTAGGTTCTTGATTTTCCGGGAACTGGAGGACCTAAAGGATACGAGTGTAATACAGCTCAATCGCTATATTGCTGGCACAGGCTGGTTTCTTGCCTAGGTTTAATTAGGTGACTTTGGCGGTATCACAACGGACCCAGAGGTGGTCCAAGTGTGCTGTGCGGTAACATGGCAGCCCTTTACCTAACCTAAACTAACAGTGGCAGATGCCAGTGGTTGAGAATCAGGGACACGCGGCCAGGTAATGTTTGAAATATAAATAAATAAAAATAATTAACTGGCGCAACAGTCTAATTTGAACCATGACCTCGAGATGAGTTAGCATCATCTCATTTTCTAGATCGTGACGGTATGTCTTGTGCAGAGCTGTGTGATCAGCAACACGCTCAACCGAGTTATTTACCCCATAAATGGGTACACGTTTAACAGCTGAGTGGGCTCATAGTCCGACGCGTAAATCCTCTTTTTTATCGAAAACTACCGGATTCAGTAGGAATCGAACCGGGGCCCAGTGCGTAGAAGGCGAACGTGCTAACCGTTGCGCCATCGCGGAAATACTTATAAAGATGAAAGTACTATAAAGGCGAACGATATCCAACATGGGTGGGTTTCTTTGCGCCACGCGTTTATCTTCGATTTTTACCAATGGTTTTTCGCGTTCATCATTGCATGCGTCTCTTCAATAGGAAATGTGTCCACCCTTTCAACAGCCGCATGAATCCTGGCGAACGTAGCTTGGATAAGTATGAACAAATCCATTGATGGCTCCTTTTGTGCTACCTAATTTTGATACATGCTTCATTGTCTTTCTGGTTCATCACTGCTTGCCTTTCTTCAAAAAGGCATGCCCCACATATTAATGCGGATGAGCAAAAATTAAAAAAAAAAATTAGACCCTGAATACAAAACATATTTAAATATTCACGGTTTGAGTCCCGCATAGCGAATTATTGTAGTTAACTCCCGAATCATACAACAAATATGTCATGTTCTTAATAGACTGACCTCTAACTTCCCCGAATTCCTATTCACTCTTTAAGTGTATGTCCTTCCTAGGGGCGTAAATTTCCATTAATTTTTATTGTCCTGTTTATGGGATAATGACGGGTCGAGTCCGAATCTGAAGTGTGAACGTCCAATTCGGATTCTATATCGTAAATCTCCTTTTCTAGACCTTGGACATACCATACGACGGACTTTACGATACGTTATAAATTCTCTTTGACACCGTGTCAGCATACCCAATGCGATTTAAGTCATAATTACAAAAGGACCAACCATGGCTCTTTTGTGTATGTGGATTTTGGGACTCATCGGAAATTCTGTTTGTTCCCGAATCTGTGTGCGGTGAGCCTTGCAATGCCACCATTAAAGGTTCATCGTCTTTGGTGGTGGCTGTGTGGGGACAATGTCTAATTGCACCGCACCACAAAAGAGAAAAGTCTAATGAGTATCCGCGCGACAAGATGCACACCATGTAAAGATTTGGGCTCATCAAATTTTCCCAGAATCTACAAATCTGTTTAGCACTTCTTCGGGTTCACAAGATCAAATCAACATCTTTTTGACTTATCTGAAATGAAACGTTGTAAAGTAAAGAGCTGACATCATTTCTGGGAAGAAGCTTCTGTGGTGCTGGTGGCGGAATGTTATCGTGTGTTGGACCGCGTTTGGTATTAAAACCAATTAGCGAAGTTAAGTAGTCTGAAACCATCAGTGTTTGTCATAATTTTATGGTCTACGTAGAGACAAGTGTTTTTATAGCAATCTAGTGGTAATCAAATAAGTCAACTTTGTACTGGATCACTGCGCTCACCTGTTTTTGGGGACTCGGGCGAAGAACAACACTCTCCCCGTTTAACCCACTGTTGATGGTAAATTACGGTCGTGTATAAAGGCTCGCGAATCCCACGAAGAAATAAATTCCCCCGAGTCATTGACTCAAGAATCACTCTAATAACTACAATGGGTACCTGTGCTCATGCTTCATGTCATCGCTGCGTCATTATCACAGGTGAATATTTACGGGGCTACACAAAACCTAAACTCGTAGATATATCATTCTGAATTTTCTTTTTTTTTTTTTTTGGGAACGTAGTAGCTACTTTAATACGTTTATAATTAGCGTCACTCTGGAGGTCGCTGTTGAAACAACAGAAACGGACGTTTTTTTCTAAAGGCGGCAAATATGACGGAATGGGATCTCAGGGAGCTAATGCCGCCGACCGGCTTCGAAGTGAAGACACAGAAATAAAAGAATCATTTCCGCATTCAGCAACTATTAGCTCGTTTGAATGTTTCGAAATCGTTCAATTCGGACGAAATGATGGGAACGTTTGTTCGACTTCCGATGGAAATGATGAATGAAAAAATAATGATTGTTTGCCGGTGAAAAAAGATACAATGAGGAGTTGTTGATTGATTTCCATTTCATTATTAGATTTAGAGGACAGAGCATTTTGTTGTCCTTTTCATCTCTATCGAAGCTGTGACATTTCCCTGGACTTCTCGAACGGCCGTACTGCATAATGTACACTAAAGATGAAAATTCTTTTCGGTAAAAATGATTAATTTTCACCGGTACTGCGGATCATCATCACTTTGTGTCTCCATCCAATTCGTCTCGTGAAGAAATCCGTTTTAATCTCACCTTAGAGCTCATCATAAATTTCACATCCTCGTTAATATCTGCTAATCCTCCCGATCTCCAGATGTTGACCCTCTTTCCATTCCAATAAAACTATTCGTTTCACCTGTCACGTTTGAAAAGCAGTCGTCAGCCGTCGGCACTCCTTAAAAAACATAAAATTTCGCTGACTCAACTATTTTGGTTTATACGATTAAATTGATTCCCGAAACCTGTCTATTATCGCCACACAATGTATCTGGGGTCTGGGAAATTGTTTATTTTTTCAGAAAGACGCGAGCCGACAAACATTTCAATTTTTTCTTTTTCGTTGACGCGCACCGTAAGCGTCAGGACAATTATCCTATTTCTAGGCCACATATGTCTGACCCCGAAATGGGCTACTTCAAGTAGCACATGGCGTCAGTTGGTGAGTCGACGACGACTATAAAAATATTGTAAAGTGGATAATGTCAGGAATCGAGGGCAACAGAGTGTTTTCAGGGAAAAATTATGATGCCAGGAGCCAGAAGGGATGAAATGTTTCCACTGCAATACCTGACACCATTTAGATTCGGACCGAAGATTTTCAAGGATATGTGTACACTTTGGTTGAATGATTTACGACACGGGTCGATTGTCATGAAAGGATACTCACCTTAAATACATTGTTGAGGATAACCGACATAATCATTTTGAAATTGAATTGGTTTGAAGGATGATGTCGGATTTGAAAGTAGGTAGAATATATTGATTCATAATATTGTATATTCAGTTAGAATTCAGTATTTAACAATTTCAGTTCCGAGAATTGGAACTAACGTGCGTTTGACAACCGTTAATCGAAACGGTTGCTTCGCCATTGAGAACTATGGAAAATGTCTTTAGTATGGTTCTCGCCTTTGGAATATAAACTATTGCGAATATATAAACGACAAATCGTCAAGGATAGTAGGAAATCCAAACTCTCCCAGATAGAAAAAAAATGTATTAAAATAAAGCAAAAGGGGCCAGTGAGAGAGAGATAAATCTCAATCTTGAAGTATAATAACCAAGTCAGGTCTGCCAAAAGATGCTCGTGATTTTGCGAGAATATCGACAGTAAAAATATGGCTGCAGACTGCGTCGGCTTCCGGCCAAGAAAGGTGCTGATCACGTGAGCACTCTCAGAATGGCACAAAAAGTAGCGATTTTGATCTGTACGTTTCGCCCTATGCAAATTTACTCGTACATCATCCATTTGCTTTCCAGTTGTTAAGGTTCAGCTTTGACAGATTTTGACACCGAGGTTAGGTTCAAATGGCTGACGTCTTTACCACAGGCACACATATAGTCGATCAGCATAAGGTCCGTTGTGTTACCACCGAGGAGTTATCTCTCGACCACCCTACTCATTGAACCAGCCGGAGCGTGTAATGAAACGTTAAAATTTCCTTACAACGAAGTTAGCCAAATTATCCAGTGAAAGAAATATGAACCGAAGATTTCCTTACGCCTGCTTGACAGTGCAGGACAAGTGCAGAGA
The DNA here is from genome assembly GCA_964017055.1 of Chloromyia formosa. Lineage (NCBI taxonomy): Eukaryota > Metazoa > Arthropoda > Insecta > Diptera > Stratiomyidae > Chloromyia > Chloromyia formosa. Next base: position 96,091,946 of record OZ024813.1, on the reverse strand, counting down.
CTTTGGAATGTACATTCCATCTCATCTTCATCTCCGCAACTTCTACAGAAATCATTGAACTGCCCAGTGACCAGTGATCACTCCCACGACCACACTGATGTGCTGTCGTTTCAGTGATAATAATCTAGCTGAACGATTCGAATCCAGTATGGGCCGTAAAGGCCTTATGAAATAGCATGTGCCGTCATCTCCCCATCTGTTATCTGTTTTATCGATCGCCCCAGATGTGAGAGCTGGTCTACAAGCCGCAATGGGCTTATCAATATTTCGGCGAAGCTGTGACGCCCTATAAATTGAACCCTGTCTAGCGAGGTCATCTGCATTGCAGTTACCCGCGAAGTTACGAAGTTACTATTACCCGGAATCCAAAACAGAAAAATGTTGAAGAAATTACCCATCTCAATAAGAGATTAACGATACTCCACCACTGTCTTAGACGTAGTCAGACCAGATTAAAGGGATTTGATAACAGCTTGAGCTTGGCTATCAATAAAAATAGTTATGTCTTGCTTGAGGAAGTCCACGAACTTTCCTGTTTCAGCAGATAGCTGGGAATGAATGGATTTGTGGCAAGAACTTTGCGAGAACGCAGAGAGGTCACTACACCCCTCAATACGCTCACAAAATAGGTTCCAAGGATTACGTTTGGCTTTTATTAATTCCTTCTTAATTAATCCCAGCCTTTTTTTATAGGAACTCCAATCAGCTTCCAGCCTCAACAATTTTGCCTTATTAAAAGACCTTCTGCAAGTTGTTCCAAGTTCGGAGATCATAGGATTCCACCAGACTAGTTTCACCTTACCCCTTTATCTGCTAACTGCACATGATTTCTTAGCAATCTTATTTGGTGCGCCCGTTAGTATATGTACCATACCATCTAGTTCTAGCTTATTTAGCGTAAATTTCGAAGAAAATCTTTTGATTTGCATCCTTATGATTTTGAGTCGAATTGGAGTCCTTTATGTCCCTCCGGTGTACCTTTAATGTTCGTTAAGTCTTTTAAATTCTTATAATCAGAGGGTAGGTCTCATCACCCCGTTGTGAAAACGGGTCATATGTGGTGGGTCTGGTTTCTGTTTGAACTCATGCTCAAGAAAGTCTTTTGTTTTGACGTGCACTTGCAAGCAGTACCAAAACGTCACCTGGTGGTGGTTAAAATCACCCAAGGAAGCTATGTATCAAATTTTGTTGACATCGGACCACGGGAAATGCCCTGAGAACCGAGCTTAAAAAATACTTAGGCGAGAAACCTGCAATTTAATCACAACAGAAGGTTCCGTTAGTCAATTAACAGTCGAAAAAGCTGTCACTGAGCCCTGATCAGGGTAACCAAAATTACCTACATACCAAATTAAGTAGAGGCGAAGAAGGAGGATAGGACCACGGGAAGTGCTTGGAAAACACAAACGCACAGCATGCATTGGACTATATGCCAGTCCATTGTATGAAAATTTGGGGAGGACCAAAAACGGAGGTATGATTGCGGATACCAAAGATACTGGCAAGCTTCGCTTCAGTACGTACTTTCCTGAATGTTAAATTTCAGAGAAAAATCCTCCTATTTCGGTAAACGGAGGACCATCTCTGACTGGAGAGCATATTCAGTTGTGGTTTTGCACAGGGATACATTCCAGTAGACTAGAAAAAATCAGCCAGGATCAGGACAATCGGCCAAATGACGACCCTGAATCTTACAGGCCCATCAGGTTAATATCGCACCTGCTGACAACGACGGAAAACATTCTTAACGTTTAGGATTCTATTAAACGGGAGACAATTTGCCTACCAATGTGGGAAATTCACCGGGACCGCTCTTCCACACCTAGCAAGGGAGATTTAGAGAAACTGCTGTTTGTGTTTTTCACGATACTGGAGGTGCTTTTGACAACACCTCTAACATCGACTGTGCATTGAAAGTCAAAAGAGCTAACTTCACCACCACAAAACAGGTGAAACAAATGCTCTCGGCAAGAATGATCACTGCTACTATTAGAGATTGCTTCCCAGCTAGCTAGTGTCACTCGCGGATGCCCACAAGCATAATATTCATATCCACTACTGTGGTGTATTGCGCTGGACAGTTGTGCTTTTATCGCTGGGCTTCTCCACGCAAGATTATGTCGAAGTTCTGGGGATCACGTTTAAGGATAATTTCGAAGAGGCCGTATCAGCAATTTTCGATTAAAATTTATTTCAACAATAAACTAACATTTAGCACAATTTAATTTTCTCGATGTCTGGTTAGCGTTATTAATCGGATCAACGCTAACCGTTCCCTATCCTCCGATTAATCTTTTATCCAAAACAAAACTCAACCCCTCGTTTCCGGTCGAAAACTTATCCTAAAAGATACAAAGTATCTACACTGCATGCAGATACATCGGAACATGGATATGTCTATGACTACCGACTGCATGGAACCTGTTGTGTTGAAAATGTCGACGTAAGTTTTATAAAGATCCCAGTATAGTTATACTGGATGAAATCATTCAAAAAAACACGTCCCACGCTTTCAGTAGGCATAAGACATATCCATGTACCGATGTATCTGGTGGCAGTGTAGATACTCGTCATAAATTCTGCTTTGCTTTGTCCTGTCCGCTCGGGCTCCTTTCTCTCGCGGGATCGTTTCGTTTTCGTTTGCATCGCGTGTGTGCAATATTCACCTCCTCTCGTGCACCCTGTTCCATCTACCTGTTCCATCTACCCGTTCGGTACAGTTTGCAGACTGCAGCCTATCGATATTTCTCTGAGTACGTTTCTGCTAATCGCAATCACGCTTCCCACCATCTTTTCCCAATCGGACGTGTATTGTGTTTGTGTATCTATTGCAAAATCGCTCCCACACTATCCGCCTCATCCCGCCCCTTTAATCAACAGTCCGGGTCCAGCACACACAATCCGTTTCTCAAGTAACGCGTGCGACTTTATGCGATTGTGTCCGGCAAACAGAAAGGGAAACTAACAAAAGTAAACAAAACATTCCAACACACGCACAAAGAGAATGCACAAGAAAATTTTTGGAATTTTTGCAGAAGGGGGGGGGGGGGGGGCATTTGATCTTCTGCAGACCTCTGAATGTAGATCATGTCACGATGAGCTGCCCGGAACTATAACATCCTGCGACGAATATTTCTCTATTTCGGGGCTTGGGAGATTTTAACTCGCGCAGTACGAATCCGCCATTTTGTTTTATGATGTGTTTATTGCACGTGTGGTGGGGGCCCACATTGTGGGCCAGTCAGACCTCAAATCGCCGCCATTGCAAATGCACAACCACAGTTGGACAAGTTGCTGGATCACCCGATTTGGATAGAATGAACTTCATCCGCGATGGCTCTCGCTCTCCATCTTCGGGGGGCGGGAACTATGTAATGTACACACTCTCAAATTGCGTCTGCGCATGTCCAAATGTTAGTCGAACTGACTACTTGCTACTTTTTCAGGGACCCTATTGATTCAGAAATGTAGTACAACGCGCGCTATTTTATTTGTTTGAATTCCAGCCATTTTAAACATTTTGGAATTTTTGCGGAAGGGGGGCATTTGATCTTCTGCAGACCTCTGAATGTACAATACATCATAACATATAACATCCTGCGACGAATATTTCTTTATTTCGGGACTTGAGAGATTCTAACTCGCCTAGTATAAATCCGCCATTTTGTTCTATATGTTTATTGCACGTGTGGTGGGGGCCCACATTGTGGACCAGTCAGACCTCAAATCGCCTTCATTGCAAATGCACAAACACAGTCACTGGATCACCCGATTTGGCTCG